>CM036619.1:71352706-73771778 GCA_020746105.1 Trogon surrucura
CTACTTGATACAGGTTTAGGCTAAAAATGTACATAGCTAGATGCCATAAATATAAATGAGTACATGAGCACTCATTTTAGAAAAAAAAAATCTGTTGCAGATATTCTACTGGGAAAACTAGAGTATATTTTTCAAGATCCCTAAAGCAAAGAAATTCTCATCTGCTTCATTTAAGAGGTAATAGGTATTTGTTTTTGCTCTCAGAGGCAGAGGCACTAAATCAGAAGGGAGTTAGGAGGACTCCATCTTGCAGGACTCGAGGGGATTCTGCATATGTTGCACATAATAAACTCTAATTCAGCACTTTGTAGTGTTGTTTTCTGGCTTCACCCAACGTTTCTGGAGACACAGCTACCTTTACAAATGGCACTTTGGGTTCTGCGCCAGGGAACAGTGATGGTAAGGACAGGTCTCACTGCAAAGACACAGTAAGGTTAATCAAAAAGCAGATGATGAGATCCTAAACCCTTTTTAAGCTGAGTTGTGTACATATTGCTATGAAGCTGCTGAATGGTTGTTTTGCATTATGGCTATTAATGACAATGAAGGTTGGCAAGGAAGAATGAGATGATATTCTCCATTCAGTGTCCTAGAGACTGCTACTGTGTTAGAGCAATGTCCTGCTTTGTCAAACTGAGGTTTGGCTGCTGAAAACATTAAGTAAGACAATTGCAGTGTGTCCTTAGTCATAGACGGCAAGGTGCTGCTGGTGGTGGGGTTGTGGTGGGGGAAGGCTATTATCTCGTGAAAGCTGTTTTAAAGCTTATTCTTAAGAAGAGCCCAGTGGCTGTCCTGTGTCAGACACAGTTCCAGCCATCTCTGCAAGGGATCCATCACAGGACAGGGCACATCAGGGACAGTGCAACTCCTTGCACTGCTTGGGGTGGGATGTAGAGGAGTCAGGCATGAAGGAGTGAAGTTGAGCCCAGGAAAAACCTGTGCATGGGAAGAAATTTAAATTTTCTTTTTTTTTTTTTGCTTCTCACTACCCCAATCTATTTTAATTAGCAACAAATTAATTTTTCTGAAGTTGAGTCCTCTTTGACCATGATAGTAGCTGGTTAAATGATCTCCTTGTCTTTATCTCAACCCATTATTTTATCTTATTTTCTCCCTATGCCTCTGTAGAGGAGGCAAAGTGAGAGAGTAGTTGGGCGGGCATCTAGCTGCTCGTGAAAATTAACACAAGTGAATATCTGAGAAATGGATCCTTTCTTATTCTATCCCTATATACAACATTGGTGGCCTCCCTGCACTGCACTTCATGTTTTACTTGTTTCACTTTCAATTTTTCAGCACCACTGCTTCTGAGCTAGGAGGAGTTGTATTTCTCAAAACTATGTGGGGAGGAGGAATAATCTGGTTTGCCTGTGACAAGGGTGGGATTTAGGAAAGATAGGCTGAAAGCTGAGACATAATGGGGCAGAGAGAAAGTGTACATAACACCTAGGGAAGAGGTTTTCCATTTGGCTGGCACAAAAGCAAGTACCTGCTATCAGGTGGCTTCAGGCCCATCTTCCTCTTTAGTATAGTGAACGTACAGGCAAAGCTTATTGACAAAGTGCCATATTATGTGCCTAAATACTTGTTATAGTAGGGGATCCTATATGTGTTTTCTAAAAATGTATGAGAAGAAGGATAATCTTCATTCGGCTGATTATCTGCTCTGCTTTACTACCAAAAATAATTAATATCACCAAAAATTATTTTTACAATTCAACACATTATTTTCCTACAGACATATCCAATTTTGATGTATGGTATTCCTAAATTCATTTATTCCATGTTGCAAAGGGTACAGCTATTCTTTTTTACTTTTTAAAGAAGGTTTTCATTATTAGTAATAGCTTCCTGTAAGATATCATGTTTCTGTGTGCTAGTTTTTCAAGAGCACTTGCCATTACAGCATTTATCAATATAGCAAATCAAGATATACTCTGAGACAATTATATTAAGTAAATGACAGATCCATTTTCTGGGGAGGACTTTTTAGAAGGAGTTTATTGCTGGAAATTTGGAAATAGGTTTTCGTGTATAAGCTGTTATCTGCCTTCACCTCCTCCCATGTATTTGTTTTGACAAACATTGCAGACTTCCAGCTGTTGGGAGAACCAGGAACCGGGAACTCTCTGGCCAGAGAGTTTATTGTGAAAGTTTGTATTTGAGCAGACAGTTGCTCTATGGGTGGAAATTACTTGCCAGAATCAGTATGACCATCAGCGTTTGTTTTTATGGTGTATATTTAAGAAGGTTTTTGTTAGAAACGAATTACTGCATCAGAAAAATTTTTGACGTGTTGAGGGCATTATCAGGATATACTCATCCAGGAAGTAAAGAGAGAGTAGGACAAAGCTTGGATCAAGGTTTGCCTCAAGGGACAATTAATTTTGGTATTAGACAGAGAGGGAAGTTTATATATCAAGTTTCTAGCTACTAAATCCAAAAAAAAGGATGAGGCACATCTGTCAGCGTGTGAGGACCAAGGTGATTTCCTTTCTTCTTTTACATCCCAGTATAAACACTTTATTTGTCACTAACTTTTAATCATAAATTATGAAGCTGACTAGAATGCTAAACCAGGCAGGTAACTAAGTGAATTGAGCTGTGCTCAGTGTGGTAACCTACCAAATTCCCTTTACAGATGCTAGAAAATGCCCTCTCTTAGAAATAATCTGGCACTGAGAAGTGCTTCCACCTCTCACAAAGTTGTAAAAGTTTTCTACTTGCATCTGTGGCGCTAATGAACCTTCACTGAAGTGGGTGGCATCTCACTGTATGTACACTATAATAGATGTGAATTCTCTCCATTATATGGAATGGAATATATTTAGCAAAATGCTTCTATGCCTTTATTTCAAAATTGATGTGTTATGAATAATCATGCCATCCTAATTCCTATTCTTATTTTAGCATTGATTATTTGGGCTGATTACTTGGGACATTTTTATTTACTGAGTTTCTCTGAGAATCACCTAGCGGACAGAGATCTCTCATCAGTGGTCTTTAATCTTTCCTCAGAACTTAAAGATGGGCTAAAAGACTTTCTGAGGCTCCTACGAGCACTGCAGCACTGTGTCAGGATCATAATTTTTTGACGGGAGAGTTCCTCGTAAGCCAAATCTATTCACAAGTGGAAAGCACAGATTCCCTTTCAATTAAAATGCCTGAACAGTCAAGGGTAGAGTTAGGCACCACACCATGCGGCAATGCCAAGACCCACGTTTAGAGCTGATGATGAGTCCAGCTGATGTGCACAGCTTCTCATGATCCAGGGGTACCAGGGATGATTCAGATATGTGTTCAGATGGCATCTGTCTGTGAGCCGAGTCACTGTGCCTGGATGCAACAAAGAGCAGCAAAACCTGTTAAAACATCACAGCCGAACTATGAATCTGAGCCCGGTATCTCATTTCAAAATAGCCTATGGGTTCCTCTATTGTTCAGGAGCTTTTGACTATTTCGCTCTCTCTGCTGGTAAATAACAAAAAACGTGAAAGCTTAAAAGCTGCCCAAACCTCCATGTGTCTTATGCTAATTTGGAAAACCTTAAAATCACAAGAAGCATGCCAGAATGACCACTTTAAGTAAACATCCATTAATGTGACTCACTGAAGGTAATTTGCCTCTCAAGAAATCGAAAATAGGTGTTCAGAGATGAGTTTTTTAAATTAAGCTTTTCATATCATCCCACGAATCTAAGACTCAATCTTCTCTTCCTCATTCAAAGTCTAATCAACACCTGCAGTGTCTTATTTGTGTTTGTAGCGATGTGAATGTACCTCCCTTAACTAATAGGCTGCAAGCTTTTATACTGATATATCTAAATTAGCTGTTAGTGGCTATGATGAGGTTAGCAAGGTTAGCGGACTTTCCCGGAGTAAAAACACAGAGCTCACATTGCCTTTGAAATATGAGACTTCTATTGCAACTTGTAGAAACACTAGGACTTGATATAAATGTAGAGCACAGAAGATTTTACTTATAATATGTCTTACTCAAAGTGGGCAATACTTCTAACTTAATTTTCAACTTCTTGAAGTGAGGGTCTAGTTTAAGCAAATTCTCTTGATTTTTTCCTGTAGTTAGTGTAGAATGGTAGGCAGTTTCAGATAAGAATTCTTCCTTCTGATGTTAAGCAGTTGAGTGCCTGTCTTTGTGAAGCGTAGATAGGCTATATGGACTATAGGGATCAGGACAAGTAACGTAGAGCTGGGTGCTTATTTTTCAGGCATCTGTTGAGTCAAAGTGGCATTAATTCTTGTCCAAAATGAAGTACTTCTGAAATAAAATCACTGAAGATAAACACACTTCGTCTTAACACAGAAAGCATTGCCTACTGCAACTGGAAATGAATTCAAGAAAGAAAAAAAAAAATCAAAGAAGCTGTATATAGTGCAGAATGCAAGGCTTGGCCTCATTCTCCACAGACAGACATCCTGCATCTTTTTAGGTACTACAGATCACCTGGCCTTCAGCTGTTTTTCCAGAAATGTGGGGATCTCCTGTGAGTTTTCAATCATGTCCTGCTACTACTGTCTCTGCCAGATGGATATTTCTGTCCCTATGCACGATGCTCTACAACATCTCAACAGGCAACAGAAGGCCATGTTTAAGTAATTGAATTCCCTCCACAGTGTACTCTGTCAGCAAACTACTCCTTCAGTAGCCTCAGCTCTGTGAGTCTTTGCAGGTATGAAATAAAAGGATATACCAACAGCGCTTGAAACACAGAGCCAGGCAAGGCTTACAAGTGACAGAGAATGGCATGTTTTGAAAGTTTCTATTATTCCGGCTCTTCAGGTAAGCTGCAAAGCCTTTTTTTCCTAGACACAGAGAGTTCCACTTTAGTTTCTGTTTCAATAAGAGATTTCTCCACAATAGTATTTGAAATCCCAGATATAGCTGCAGTTTGTATTCACATTTAGGAAGAGATTTAGTCTGAAAAGTGGAACTGTATATAAGAGCATCTCTCATCATCTGTCAAAAAAAGCCAAAAAAAAAAAGCCAAAAAAAAAAACAAACCAGAAAAAGCAGGAGGCTGCAAATGGGATAGAGTGAAGGAAATGACATGGGAAACCAAAATACCTCCACCATCCTCCTTAACACACTGTCCTCCTTGATCAGTGGTAGGCAATACTCAGACATTTTTGACACCTGTGAAAGGATAGAAGAAGTAACAAGTGGTATCTTTCCTTGAAGAAGATGAAAACCAGTCCTACTTTCCTCTCTTTTTTTCAGGTTATACCCTTTATATCTTCTCCTTTCCTGGGTGAAACCAGTTTAGTTTATGTCAAAGAAGTTCACATTAAATCTCTAGAGGAACTGAGAGAAGAATTAGAGAGTTAAAAAGTGCAGAAAGAAGCAGCTTTGTAAGTTCTTCCTGTGCTTGAAGGCGCTTTGGTTATATCAGTACAGAGACACACACATTCCTGATGTACTGACATGAGACGAGATGTCAGCAGCAGAAGAAAACAAGAAACTTCAGAGAGATTTGCTATCAAACACACCAGCACTGGAAAAACTCTCACTAGGACATTCATGGAAAAAAAAATCAAAACAAAACTAGATCATTTGCTTAAAATATTTATCAGAAAGAGTAATGTCAGGCAGGCTAGTCTTATAAAGATTACCCCAAAATTAGGAAAGTTTTTGAAATGTAGATGACGTACTAGGTGTCATCTGCAAGTCTATCATATATGCCAGTAAGATCTGCACATCTTTTCCACACTCACAGGCTTTGCAAAAGCTGCTTCTCCGGACTCGCCACCTGCCTTCATCTTGTGTGCCTTGCACAACCACCACCCATGGAGACAGTGACAATACTTCAGTGGCAGCTGTGATCTCCTGACTAATGGCAGCAAGAGCAGTGAATGCCACAGCTGCCTGTGAGGAACAAACTGCAATTCTCCTCTCATGCAACTGAGGAGATCTTCTTCACGGGTAAGCTGCAAATCGTTGCAGTTCCTGAAACCAGTCATTTGAGAGCATAAACACACGTATACACAAAGACACGCTAAGTCAGTTGGGTTGCAGGTGATTCCAGTGTCTATGAGCTGGATAACTTGAGCATGGAAGGTGAGCTGAATTCTGTATTCATTCAAGAAGCCAACCAAACCACAGATCTACTCATCCCAGAGCCACAGAGGATCTAGGGTCTAGATCAGTGTTCAACAACTTGCTAATCTAATTTCTAACCACTTGCTAATATGTTCTGGTTTTTTTTTTTTCCTTGTGTTCCATTTAACCATGTGTCAAAGCACTGAAGCAGCTTGTTGCTCTTCCAAGATTGCCAACTGCTTGAGTATAAATGGCACGAAAGCAGTTTTGGTGCTTGGATAGGATAGGAAAATATTGTTGGCTGTATTGGATATTGGCAGATGGAAATTTCCCTCTTTCTGTCATCACATAGCACATTTTCAGTGAGGTGTTCTAGCCAAAAAATGAAAACGGACACGTCCCTCAAGTAACCTGAGGTTTTTTTGACCAAACTTGACTCTCTCTGTCCTCCTAATCCATTGTTGTGTCATTTCAGTTCCTCAGGAACTGCACATGGCTTCAGCTCCCAGTAAGCACATATTATCTGGGGACAACATTGAAAGCCACTTGCCAAGACCACCATCACGTATAGGTACCCTGTGAATTTGCACTGTTTTGGTTTCTATTTCACTTTGCTGAAAAATGTCTTCTTGCAATATTTATTGCTTCAGCAAGCCACGTTGTCCTGTGCTGAGTCAAAAAATGGTATTATGAAAGGCAATTGTACGCAGCAGGCAGTGCTAAAGGGTTGTGATACCAAGCAAAGAACTAGTTATAGAAAGCAAGGGGTTTCTGTCCCTCCTGTGATGCTGAGGAAACCTTTTGTTGTGTGACCGCATACTTTAGTTATCACAAAACTCTGTCTGGTGGACAAAGTGGACGGTACTCAGTTTATGAGCAAACAATTTTTGTTGGTCTTTTATTGTCTAATTTACCAAATGATTTTATTGTCTAATTTACCAAATGCTGTACAAGCTTAGTTCTGAACAATGTGTTATCCTTTGCTTTTAGTGGGTCTTTATGTGACTATATATGACTACAACAACAAACTACTTGACAAACACTGTTTTCATCATGCTCCTTCAGGTCAGAGTGAGGACACCCTCACTCCTATCAGGAGAAACATGGCAGAGAAAGATGGAAGATTCATCCTGCACAAATTATGGTGTCCTGCTGACTGACAGTACCATCATCTCTCTCTGAGCAAGCTACACAGACTGGTCCATCCAAGGTGGGAAATAAGACCCAAGCTCTTTGAAAAACAAGGTAAGGAAGAGGAATAATTTTAAATTTCCTTGATGTTTTCAACGTTAGCACAGCTAAAGTTTGGCATCTCACTTTAAAATGTTATTGTTTTAATGTACAAGATGCGTTTTAGTTTAGTATATACATCACAGAATCACAGAATGTTAGAGGTTAGAAGGGACCTCAAAGATCATCTAGTCCAACCCCCCTGCCGGAGCAGGACCACCTACAGCAGAGCGCATAGGAACACATCCGGGTGGGTTTTGAATCCCTCCAAAGAAGGAGACTCCACAACCTCCCTGGGCAGCCTGTTCCAGTGCTCTGTCACCCTCACTGTGAAAAAGTTTTTTCTAATATTTTTATGGAACCTCCTGTGTTCCAGCTTCCACCCATTGCCCCTTGTCCTGTCATTGGACGCTGCTGAAAAGAGCCTGGCTCCGTCCTCCTGACACTCCCCCTTGACATATTTATAAACATTTATGAGGTCACCCCTCAGCCTCCTCTTTTCCAAGATAAAGAGGCCCAGCTCCTTCAGATAGTCCAACCCTTTTTGTTTATCATCTAATTCTAGGTGATGTATTGAATCATGTCTTAGGTTTTTAAAATATGAATGGGAAAACGTAAGGCCCTTTCCCTTCCCTTAGGGGTAACAGAGATAACACAAGGTCCTACTCACATACATGATTCATTCAAATCAATGTGCTACAGCGCTGGGCCTTAAACACAATGTCTTTAATTTAGTACTTGAAATCAAGGAAATGCCTTTCTAGGAAGGTGAAAGGTCATTACAGCTTTTTATCTTCGACTAGGTCAGCAACAGGGTAGGACACCCATCAATGGGGTAGCACCATGGTAGCACCTGATCTGCAGCCAGATACCTGTGAAAATTGCTGCACAAGACCTGCCTATGCTGGTAACAGCATAAAATCCCTGCAGACTAGGAGCTAGGAAATCTAAAGAGTGGCCCAACTGATAAAACACTCAAAATCATCATTATCTGTTATTTTTCCTCTTTTCCTTCATTCAAAGCATTTCCTTTCTTCCTCATTTAAAGCTGACTAGAATAGAGAAAACCATTTTGTAAACATTTTGCCATGTCAGACTTCAGCTTTGCTCTAAATTTTATAGTCTTTCACAGCCAGATAAAATCAAACACTTCATTTTATTTCACATACGTCTACTATTTTTTGGCATGATTGGTATGACTTAAAAACAGTATTTTGTTTCTGTAATTTTTTTTTTCCATGAAGAGTTTTATCAATTTTTTTCTGGTTTATCCTGCTCTATGTGCAGTTCTTTTTCCAGTCACCCTGACAACACTCATGCTAAACACTGAGCATCAAAGGGCTGCTTCTTCCATACAGTACTATGAAAAGTCCCCTCATCTAGCTGGGGTGATTATTGCCAGGCTGATTACTGCCTGATGACCAGATTGTTCTGTGTCTAAAAGGAAGGTAGATTATACATTTATTGTTATTCCCTTTAATGAGCCTAGTTAGGACACAGTGATCATTGATGATGTTGCACTAGCATTGATGCAATCGGACTTGTCAAGTTTTCTGGTTTGACGTATTTGGGTTTTCTGAGGTTTTAGCTGGATGAACATTTTTCACTTCTCAGTGTCCCTGCTCTAACCATCCTTTTAAGTTTCCCTTATTCCGTATGCCACTTTAAAGCAAGAAATGTTTGTTGACAGTCCATGTTGTATTTCCCATATATAATAAATATTAGTCCAGACCTAGAAGAACTGGACATAGCTGCCTGAGGTACAGCTTGGTCATGTTTTTTAGTCTGTGACAGAGCATCCACTGAAATATAAGTAAAATAGAAATTAAGCAGTCAGACTTCTGTAAATGAAACTAGCTACACAACTGCTAAATATTCATTATCACTATATTGCTATTTTATGTTTGCATATGCTTAAAATAACAAAGCGTTAAACAAAGCTTTCAAAACTGTAAATACAAAACAACACTAGCAACATACAAGGGACTTTGAAAGCCTTCTTGCTGCATGTGACAAGTAACAGGAAGAAAAGTGAGTTGTAGAGAAATAATTTCCTATTTATTTTCACTTATTTCTTTACCCCAGCTGTTTATTATAACAAACAATAAATGCTATCAATGTATAGGAATGCAGCCAAACATGCATTTAATTGCCAAAGCAGAAAAGCTTGCCTGCTTCTAACTAGGGAAGATTATAAACATTTATATGAGATCAAATCATGGGGTTTCAGCATCTGTTTTACATTAGTAATATATGTGTGCAAACACACAGACGTCTCTATTGCATTGCACAGCCTTTTTAAAAAGCAGCTGTATTATTTGCCAGGATAACATCGGTGTTTGTAGAGAAAGGCCACTTCTTAGAAAGCTGAGGCTTGTTGGATTTCCAGAGATCTGGGTGTGCCCCTCCCTAGTTTTGTCTCCCAAGCGTCAGCCCGCATCTCCTCGGTATCCAGGCGGGGAGACACTGGGATGGTGGGCATGGATGCTCTACCTTGCCGGGGTGGAGGTGTGCCCTGGCATGCCAAGCCAGCACAAAGTAAAGCTGTGAAGTTCCTGGCACCTTGATCTATTCCCGGACACAGGATATTGCTTTTGGGTTGTGTCTCCAACGACTGGTCAGGGTCCAGCTTGTCAAAGCACCCTGTGGTACAGGTGGGAGAGAGGTGACAGAAGGGTGGGAATTTGGAACAAGCAGGCTACATGAAGCTGTGGACCACTACCTAAGTAGATCACCCAGGGCTGCTGGAGCCTTCTGAGGGCCTGGTCACCCTTCCACTGCAGCACCACTGTATTCAGGGCCACAGACTACTTAATGATGGCATCTGGGGAGGGACAGCCTTCTCCTTTGGTCTCTCTCTGACTAAGCCCAGGCAGATGACGTAGTTTTGGCTATGAAGGAGAGGCAGCTGCCTCACTGTGACACCGGGACTGTCAAGGGAAACATGCCAGGGACACCTCAGGGCGATGGATTTTGGTCCCAGCAACTTCTCCCTGTACCTCAGACAGTGAACCTCAGCGGCATGTCCCAACTGTCCAGGATGTTTTTATTAGTGATAGTTTTATTTTTAAGAGTTCAGTTTATGATAAGGCACATAGTCTTAACCTCCACATGATTAATGTCCAAAGCAGGGCAGACTGCTATAAAATTATAGATTTCATTTTCAGTTTGAAGATCCTAATTTAGCCAGTGAAGTACTTGCCACTGAGATCCCAGGTACTCCCATCTGGACTGAGGCAGGGTAAGGAGAGAGCAATAAACTCTTAAGGGAGGAAATAAAAGATGAGGACATTGAGAAGAATTAAGTGACTGAACAGAAAAAGAAGGAAAGGAGGTTTTTATGATGTAACACTCATGCATGTTGACTGTTTCCACTTCTGTCTTAAGGAACCCAAAGGAGCTGCTCTCACAGCTCTGCACAAAATTGAGAAAGACCAGGGTTTTGTATATATACTAGACCAGAGGTTTGATCAAGCACTAGGTTTCTTTTCTATTTCAAACACAAACCATTTCTTTAGTCCTTTCCTCAGTATTTAATTTTCTTAAAACAGTTTGCTGTTGCATTATCTATTTTAAACCCAAGCAGTTTCCTCTGTGATTCTCAGTCGCTTTGGCAGGAGCATATGCGTTACAGGATGACCTTGGTATGGGCCTCTCCTGCTGTGTTGGGAAATGGGGTTAGGCGCATTTCCCCAGGGTTCTGGAACACAAGTGTCTCGTAGGGGACCAATTCAGATGGTTTATAATGATTTTTACAACTGAGCAAAAGAACTAGAAGTGTGGCTTCTCACAGATCGAGATCTCTCTGTGCTGCCCTCAAAAACTTGAACCTAAACCTCACTGGGGAAAATGAAAGCGAAGGTGAGCTGTGTAACGTGACTTTCTGATTCTACAAAGAAACTGCTATATGTATTATGCATTCCCGAAGCGGGAAAATGGAGGGTTTGACAGCTTTCTGTTGTAATTTTAGCTTAGTTGTTCTGCCTTGCCTCATAATGGTGAAAGTATATTAATTTGTTTATTTAAATACCAACTAAACCATGTACTGAGCAAATAAGTGTATTTACATTCACATTCTGTTGTATCAATTCTCTTTTTTTTCTGTGAAAACTGTAAACAAAAGCTGACACAGCATTAATAAGCTACTGTCAGTGTAATTAATACGAAGAAGAGACACATTTCCCAAAGGAACACCTAATCCTTTTCGTTTCTGTTTATCGCAGCAGGTTACTAGTAAACAAATCTGTGTTTATTTTACCCTATGTAACCTGTGTACTGTTATTTCCAAAACATGGCTCACTCTTGCAAAGACTTGCTACCATAGATATCAGTTACCTATATTTACAGCAAGAACTGAGTCTTCATTTGCTTTTGTAGGGAGAAGTTAATCGCTGTGAGCATGAAGGAGCGAAGCCCTCATGTCTTACATGACTGAAAGAGTAAACATTCTTTTTACGTGGCAGATCACTTTAAGAAATGAGAATAATATCAAGATAGTTTATGATATTATTAGTAATGGCATATATTTTTGATACACAAGAATGCCTAACCTCAGTATTCAGTATGATTATACCAGCCCCTTGCTGTCCTGGTGTAGGCCAGTACTGATTTTTTACAGTTAAATAACAACTCTGCAGCTGAGAAAGTGGTTTTTACAGCCTTCTAGGGACATTCATGCTGTTGCAAGAATTCTGGAGTCAGTAACACGTCAGTCAAACCCAGCTCTTGGCTCAGTGGAGATAAGCAAGCTTAAGCCACAAGGCTGGGAGGATCCCTTCAGGCACCCTGTGGGTGCAAGAGTGGATAATCAGTGCTCACAGGACTTGGTTCTCTGCTGCAGCCTCTGTGACCAACCGCTGAAGCAGCAGTGCCTGACATTTCCTACGATTCAAGGGGTTAAGGATGAGAAAATTTAATGGAAAATGAATGGTGCTTATCTGGACATGGAATAATGGTGCTACTTATAAACACTGAAGCACAAAAACTTTAAGAGCAATATATTAAAGGAAAATTTAAATGCAGACTGCTTAGGCAGATTTATTTTTTTTTAATATTGAAAAGGCAATTTTATCAAAAAAATTGATCTGTCTGCCAGTCACTCTAGAGATATTCAAAATGCAATTGTAAATATATTACATTGAGATAGTGTCTGGTATTTCTGAAAAGCAATACAGGGCCCAGAGCCAGGGAGTTGCAGGATTTCTGTGTGGACGCAGTGACTGTAACTAATGGATGCTGGTGGCCAAAGCTTTTGAAGTGCTATTCTACCCAGAAGAGACTGACTTGTCTTCTCACTGGAAAGGTAACTGTTTCACCCCAAGTAATCTCATACCACAAAGCCATCATGGTGATCTACTTGAACAGATGATGGTCTTCATTCAGGTCTTTCATTAAGGCTCTGCTATGTTGATATTACTAATATTAAAATTTTACCCATTCATTAGTAATACTACACTACCCCCCTTTTCAAAAGCCTGAAAATGACAGTGATTTGGCAGCTACTCGTAGTCTTGATTCTGCATTTGTTAAAACCATCAGGAATCAGTAAGTACCGATACTGTACAAAGAAAGCCAGTGCCTGTGGCACCATGAGCAAGCACTGTGTATCTTCTTATCGCTGCGTGCTGCAGTCTCAGCTTACCTCATGGCTATTGATCTACAGGGAAAGCAGTCAAAAGCTGGAAGACTATAAAACAGCTTGTGGCGGATGACTGAATTTTTATTTTGCCAGCCTTTCACACATTGCACAAGTGTATTTCTAATACTTATTCCATCCCCTGTCCCACACATGATTCATTAAGGTTAACGATTCTTCTGTCCGCATGCATCAGTCATTCTAAGCTGCATTAGTTCAACTCCAGTGTACTTAAGGACCTGTCATTAATTAAATACAGTTCGCGCTGGAATTTGTGAATGTAAAGGGCTGCCTAAAGACTAACTACTAATAATTCCCAGATCCTTGTGAAAATTTTAGAAGTGCATCCGTATTTTCCCCCATCCTTGGGAGGAATACAATTTCTCCATCAAATTTTATCTGGAGAGACCTGGATGCAAGTCCTCCAGAGCAATTTGTCAGAGACAGCTGTGTTTGTGCACACACAATAGTGTGAATGACCTCAGGAGCTGGGGTTTTCTCCTCAGCTTTCTGGAAATACCAAGCACTCTTCATCTTGGGCACAGTGTTTTCTGTGTTGTAATTGTGGATTCAGATGCGATATTCCCATGTCTTGTGCATGAAGGGGTAGTGCAGAACAACTCTCCTGCTCCTCCTGCAGTCCATCTGCAAACAGCCAGTCAGTGCAAAAAACACATTT
The DNA here is from genome assembly GCA_020746105.1 of Trogon surrucura. Taxonomy (NCBI): domain Eukaryota; kingdom Metazoa; phylum Chordata; class Aves; order Trogoniformes; family Trogonidae; genus Trogon; species Trogon surrucura. The sequence goes on from CM036619.1 coordinate 71,366,308, forward strand.
CTCTTGCACTGGATGCCTGCTAGAGAAAGGAAAACAAAGGTAACAGTGAGATAGAAAACTTTTTCTCGGGAAAGAAGTAGCAGCAGAAAGAAGACCAAACCTAGAGCTTTTTGTTACACCATTTCCACACTTCAGACCCAAAGTTTGCCGTTGAGGATTTGATGAGATGAGATGCACAGACCATTGGATTTAATGATATTTGTGAAGGAACATAGTACTGCATTTCAAAGCCATTATGATTTCTGTGGAAATCTTGTTTCAGGGGATATTACTACAAGGTTGAATGAGTCAGTGTTTCATATTTTCCTTTCAAACAATACAATGCTTATAAAAATTTTAGCTCTTGGAAGCACATTAAAAATACTTCTTTAGGGAACTCTAAATCTTGCTGTTGGCTGGTAGGACATGCCCCATTTCCACTCTCTTCTTTCTGGCCATGTTGTCCACTGTAGTAGGGAGCAGTTCCAGCAGAGTTACTCCAGGGAAGATGCTTCCACATAGAAGGTTTTGACAGCAGATAAGTTTGCAAAGGAATAACCAGAAGCAAAAATTAATAAAAAAGGAGATGCTCCCACGTTTGTTTTTTCTCTTAATTTCCCATCACACCGTATCACGCATAGATGATTTATTTTGACTGTTCATGAGCAGATGAAAGGGTCAAAGGCTTCCCTTCACTTGAGGAGAGTTTGGTGGAGTTTTGCTTCTATTTTCAGTATAAAAACCTCTCCTGTACCACACTGCTGATCTCTATCGGCTATCAAAGGTTTACTCAAATGAGTATATACAGTAGACTGCTAGACATCATCATCCATTAGTATTTAAAAAATATAAAATACTATACAAAAAAGTAATAAATTATAAATTAATGCAATTTACTGTACATACAAAAACATTTTGATCATAGGATTATTAAATATTGAATTGTGGCATGTGCCACTACTGCATATTATGCATTTGTGTATGTTCCAACCAGGAACTAGCAGATTCTCTTTTAAAATAAGGAAAATTTTGTCTTCCTTTGCTGTGTCTGACATGAAGTGTAAAATTTCTTTGATTACATTTCCTGTGCTCCTAGAACTTGAACCAGAGCTTTTGATTTGTTTTTCAACTGAAGAATCGGTATCTTGTTTATAGAAGTACTACTCTTTAGTTAATTCAATAAAGGCCATAGACCTCTAAACCTAGGCATCCTCAAACTGTTAAAAGAGAACACAAATTTTTATTTTACATAACTCATTACAAATCTGTTCTTAATTAGCAAAATATTGTTAGTGGACCTTTTACTGGGTTTTGTATGTGTGAATTTTATTCTTACGCTGTTGAAATGGCAGATTATTCAGTAGAATTTATAAACCCTTAATGAAATCTAAAGCTTCCATAGACATGAAACAGTCTTCAAGCACATTTGGCTTTCACACAGAATCACAGAATCACAGAATGTTAGGGATTGGAAGGGACCTCAAAAGATCATCAAGTCCAATCCCCCTGCCAGAGCAGGAACGCCTAGATTATGCTACGCAGGAACGTGTCCAGGCAGGTCTTGAATGTCTCCAGAGAAGGAGACTCCACAACCTCTCTGGGCAGCCTGTTCCAGTGTTCCGTCACCCTCACTGAGAAGAAGTTTCTTCTCGAGTTTAAGCGGAACCTCTTATGCTCCAGTTTCAGCCCATTACCCCTTGTCCTATCAGTGGTTGTCACTGAGAAGAGCCTGGCTCCATCCTCCTGACACTCACCCTTGATATATTTATAAACATTAATGAGGTCACCCCTCAGCCTCCTCTTCTCCAAACTAAAGAGCCCCAGCTCCCTCAGTCTTTCCTCCTAAGGGAGATGCTCCACTCCCTTAATCATCCTAGTTGCCCTGTGCTGGACTCTCTCCAGCAGTTCCCTGTCTTTCTTGAACTGAGGGCCCCAGAACTGGACACAATATTCCAGATGGGGTCTCACCAGGGCAGAGTAGAGGGGAAGCAGAACCTCTCTTGACCTACTAACCACCCCCCTTCTAATACACCCCAGGATGCCATTGGCCTTCCTGGCCACAAGGGCACAGTGCTGGCTCATGGTCATCCTGCTGTCCACCAAGACTCCCAGGTCCCTTTCCCCTATGCTGCTCTCTAATAAGTCATTCCCCAACTTATACTGGAACCTGGGGTTGTTCCTACCCAGATGCAAGACTCTACACTTACCCTTGTTATATTTCATTAAATTTGTCTCCACCCAACTCTCCAGCCTGTCCAGGTCTCGCTGAATGGCAGCACAGCCTTCTGGCGTGTCAGCCACTCCTCCCAGCTTGGTGTCATCAGCAAACTTGCTGATAGTACTCTCTAGTCCCTCATCCAAGTCATCGATGAATATATTGAATAATACTGGTCCCAGTACCGACCCTTGAGGGACTCCACTGCATACAGGCCTCCAACCAGACTCTGCCCCATTGACCACGACTCTTTGGCTTCTTCCCCTTAGCCAGTTCACAGTCCACCTCACTACCTGAGAGTCTAGACCACACTTCCTGAGTTTAGCAGCAAGGATGCTGTGGGAAACTGTGTCAAATGCTTTACTGAAGTCAAGGTAGACCACATCCACCGCTCTGCCATCATCTATCCACCTCGTTATATCCTCGTAAAAGGCTATGAGGTTAGTCAAGCACGACTTCCCCTTGGTGAAGCCATGTTGACTGTCTCTAATGACCCTCTTATCCTTGATATGCCTTGAGATGGCACCAAGGATAAGTCGTTCCATCACTTTCCCAGGGATGGAGGTGAAGCTGACCAGTCTATAGTTTCCCGGGTCCTCCTTCTTGCCCTTTTTGAAGACTGGAGTGACATTTGCTTCCCTCCAGTCCTCAGGCACCTCTCCCGTCTCCCAAGACTTGGTAAAGATGATGGAGAGTGGTCTAGCAATGACATCAGCCAGCTCCCTCAGCACCCGTGGATGCATCCCGTCTGGACCCATGGATTTATGGATGTCCAGATTGCTTAATTGGTCCCTTGAGGGTCGGTTTAGCTCAGTGGGTTGAGCATGGTGCTTGAAACACCAAAGGTCACGGGTTCGATTCCCGTTTGGTTCTCACGTGTTGCCTGACCTAGTCGAGAGGTGGCGTCCCTGCCCACAACAGGGTAGTTGGATTAAAATGATCTCTAAGGTCCCTTCCAGCCCAGGCCATTCTATGATTCCATTCTATGATTCTAACCCAGTATATGGTTGCAGGTAAAACCTATACCAGAAAAGTGAATAGATGATGACATAACAGAGAAACACAATTGCTGTCAGTGAGAAAGTGTTTAAGCTAAAAACACTGTGAGCAAAATAGATTTGACAGAAAGGAAAAATGAAATGTAGATCTAGCATCAGTAAAGAAGAAGTACACAGTCAACAATCTCCCAAGAATAATAAAATGTAATAAGCAAGTTTTAATACGAGCTGTTTGTACATTTTTCATCTTTTTTATTAGAATGTTGGTTACGATCTAGCTTCCAGGCCGTTCCCCTTCAAAACCCAGACAAACCACTTCGTAGTGTGTTTTTTGATAACTATGACTGAGGAAAGTCTTCAGTGAAAAAGTTAGTTTAAAAATATTCTTCAGTGGATGGTATTTATTTTAGTGGTTGTCACTCACTACTTCCCCAAGCTCTGAAGAATTCATGAACACTTTTTCAACTCATACTTTTTATCTTTCAGCAGTGTGTTTCTTTGTGCCATACATACATATGTTTGTGGGAGTGTGCCGAGACTACCTTACAACACATCTTCTTATTGTGGGAACGATCTACAGAAATCTTTTCATGTCTTGCCATTTCCGTTTGATCCATGTATTTTCTTGGTGACTCCCATCCAGTCTTCATCTGATCTCCATTCAGTGTCCTGCTCTTGCCTTGGCTCAGGACCACCTGTCCTCAGCTGCTGTCTACCTCTTGATTCTCCTGTGCAGCAGCAATATCTCTTTCATGTCTGTCATTGTTTTTGTCCTGGGTCTTCACTCCTGTGGATCATTTATCCCTGTATCCCCATTTCTTGTCCAAATCTTTCCTGTACCTTGGATGCAGTGGCTCCTGATGTTCCTGCCCCATTGGTTTCAGCTTCTCCTCCCCTGCTTGTGGCCAGGTAGCCCTGCAGTTGCTGTGTCTTGCTTGACTTCTGCAAGTCCAGCCCTCATCCTATCTTCACTTAAATCAGAAACTTCTTTGGCCAAGGGTGCCTAGGATGCACGGGCAGCTTGAGCTTGCCTAGTGCAGATGTGATAAATAATGGCAAGTGGAGTTTTACAGTGGGACTTGTGGAACAACCTGGCAAGAAATGGACCATCATTTATATATTTATAAATTAATTTCTAAAAATATTGTACCATGATATTTGGATTACCTGCATTTTTTTTTTTTGCTACTTGGAATAACATCACACAATTGTATGTGTGTCCACTGGTTCAAACAGATTTTATGCTTTTGAAGGGATTTGAAATGCAGGCTTAGCACATAGATATATACACACAAATAAATGCATGTGTTTAGGTTAATCCTGATTTATTATTTTAAAGAAAAAATCTGTGATTTAGATGTGAGTTTTTATGATTCATTCCCTTGCTCTTTTCGTGCAGTTTCACTCTGCACCCTTAAGCTATTACAGATACTTTATATGATGGTACTTAATTGTGTTCATCCACCAGAAATGCTGGCTGAAAATTAAAATGTTCCTGCTCATTTCTTTCTGAAGATATGCACATTGAAGATTAATAGATTCATTCTTATTACATACGTGAAAAAAAGACAGACCTTGGTAGCACATCAAAATGCTTTAATTAATAGTTCTTTAACTAGAAATCCTACCTGAAGTTGTTAGTTCGAGTTTTAACGGGTGTTCCACTTTAGCCATGACCAGCTCACCAACAATCCTAGCACTTGAGCTTTATCCTCATTATCAGTTTAATGAACTGAAGAAAAAAAGATCAAACTAAATGCATGTAAACCTTCCGTGAAGATGTGCTGAAACTCATTAAAGGTAAAGTGAATCTATCAAGCAAGGGGCAAACTTCCTTACACAGCCTTCATGTTGGTGAAGGCCATTCCTGCATTTTCCTGGGAAAGGAAGAGCAGAAGCAAAATGAGGGATCCCACAACATACTGCATTAGAAGACTAGATGAAGGGTGTTCTCATTTTAACACATCTCACTGCAATATGTTGGTGCCTGTTGAGTGAGTTCAACAGTTGACAAGGCTGGTTAGGTCTTCCCTGGTCCTCTCTCTGTCCTGTCCTCAAGGAGCAGTGGAAGCATTCTTTTATTGCCTCTCCTCTCTGCAGAAGTGACATTTCCACTCTCTTCCCTTAGCGAAGGGGTTCGGAGGGCCAGAGCGAGTGCCAAAGTCTTTCAAGAAGAAAAGACCCTTCAAGGCATGTGCACCCTACAGCTGCCCTGGGCTACCTGATGGCAAGTATTTCCCTGCTGACTGTCATGTCTCACAATGTAAAGAAGGGAAGAGAAAAATTAGGTTAGCCTGATGTTCCAGACCTGCCTGCTCTTTCACAGCTGAGGGAGGTCACATCCCAATTTTAGTCTCAAAGGGTGGGATTCATTCACTTTTTTTCCTCTGCTGAAGCCTAAGGGGAGAAGCTATGATTGGGAGGAAGCACTAGAGGAAATGCCTATAAGGCAAGTTCATCAGAGAAATATGACCTAAATTCATGACCTACTGAAAATCTGGACCCTCCTGAGCTCCTCAATGTGGCACTGCCACATTGCGCTTTGACCCACCCTGCTCTTCACAGTCTTACCAGGTTGAGTTGGGGGAAAGGAAAGGAATATTTGGTATAACTACACATTTAACCCTAGGAACATGCCTTTGACCTTGAAAGACAACAGTAGACTGTTCGTTTCTGAACTTGGCTTTTCCTAGTTGGTGGCTGAATGTTGAGTGTCTTCAGCTGCCAGAGAATTCATTTATACTTGGATTAAAATGAAAAGGAGTTAACATGTCAGGTTCTCCCAGGCAGATGCCAGTCCAAAGGCTGGGTTTGGTATGTTTGGTATGTAACAACCGATTGTGAAACCCTGGAAACAAATTTGGTCCCAGACATTGTGTGTTTCCAAGTACTTCAGTGTTTGAATACCTCACATCCTGTGACACAGGCACCTACTGTTTTTTTTTGTTCCAGATCAGGAATACTGGTGTACAAATGGAAAGGGTTTTGTTGTTCTTTGGATTTCTGTAGCCCAGTTGCATAGGATCAGTCTTACAGTGATAGAGTGTAAGAGAAAATGACTCTTATGCTTGAAATTAGGATAACGTGTGAAATATCTTCTTTTGTTGCAATAGATTTTCCTGTTGGCCACAGGCAAAGGAACTCAGGAAGAGGAAATCCCCTTCTGAGTTCCAGAAGTGAAATAGAGAACAATGGGGAAAACTGAATATCTTCCAGATTTTTATGGTTTGCCCTCAGGTCTAGCATTGGGACTATCAGGCATTCACCATGCAGAAGTCAAGGTAGGTAAAAAATTACACCAAACTATACAGAGGGGAACACAATACATATTTGCCAATATTAAATATTTAGAATTCAGTTCTTCTCTCTTCTCTATACACACATGTACCACACCTGTGAAAAAGTGACGTTAGTCATAAGTTCAAGCCTCATGCCGAACATTCACCAACTGGCAAGTTTTTAATGACTTTAACATTCATATTTGTTTGCTTCCATGTTCCTAAAATGAAGATTAATTTTTCTCATGCCAAACTTCTGAATATCACAGGATTTCTGTAGTCATCTTCCACAATACTTGCCAGGAAGTAATAGTGAAAGCAATTCCAGCTGTTGGTCTGGAAGTCTGCAGGGTGGTGAGGAATAATTGCATAATCTTTTGAGAAGAAATGTGTAGTGCTAACCCACTGTCTTGATATGTATAGCTTTGTAAGCCCTCTGTTTAAATTTTAAAGCAACAATGTGACTTCCAGAAACCATAATGAATGTTTTGTTCCTAATTAGTGTCTTCAGTCAGTAGAATAACCGAGGGTACTCTAGTAGGTAGAGGAGGTAAATTGCTATAAACGGAAAAAAACCCAACCTATCAAAAGTTATGAGTTGTGATTAAGAATTGTGCTCTGTGGTATATTTTGGGCAGACAGGGATTCATGATTTACACTAACAATAAAGAGAAGAACTTAAAATACTGTAGAAGCTTTATTAATGTAGTTATTTATTTTATTAGGCATGTGAAAATGGATTATCTCATAAGCATTCTTTCCTAAAGACTATGCAGTAACTGAATTATGAACGAAGCAGTGGTTGCAGCAGCAGGTAGGAACAGGAAAAATGTTGTGCAGTACAAGATAAAGAATGCTTGGATTGAGAAACAACATCAGGGACTCTGTACTGCTGCTGTGGCTTTCAACCTTCCTATGCAACCACAACTGTTTTCTAGTTTACTCCTTGTTTCTCATTGAAGATATATTACAGAGAAGCTTAGTAAGTTCTTGAAATCCAGAGCAGGCCAGGTAACAGAAAGCTTAACAACTACTTCAACAGTTCCTTGTGTTGACGTATGATAAACACCCGAGCTGCTGTTTCAATTTTGTAAAATCTTTCTAGAATATGGATACTTGCTGTTTATTTTTGTCTGTCAAGGAGAAAGTCTAAATGCCAGTGTCTTTAGCACCTGATTTTTTCATGAGGCGAGAGTTAAAACAAACATGTTATGCTAAGGCTTGGATGTGCTGACAGTGAAAAGTTCAACCTTGGTGCCAATGGCACTGAGGCTGTTAAGCTGTTGCTGTGCGACTTACTTGTTCCAAAGCCAGTCTTAGGCAAACATGGGCTGTCCCTGTGGTTGTGCAAAACCCCACGTAGCCCAGGCAGCCTTCACCTCACTGAGTTACATCATCCCATGAAGCTGCCTTGCACCAGCATTTGTCTGAGGTGAGAGAAAGCTAGCCTGGGTCCTAAATTATGTTGCCCAGATATGATCCAGGTGAAGAGAAACGCACTGCAGGCAGTTCTCATGGGGCTGCTTGCACATGTTACCTCAGTCCCTTGTGAAGCAGTAGCTCATGCTTCCTGTGCTTGCTCTGAGTGACCCTTTGTCAGAACTAAAATCCCACAAGTGCTACACCCGGGGGGTGTGGATGCTGCATAACACAATGAAGTCAGAAAGACACAGCTCTGGTCTGAAGCTGTGCTGCAGGAGGGCAGAAACTGGACATGTTCCTGGATCAGCACTTGGGAAGGAGATAGTTTCCTTTGTACAGAATAATTAATCACTCTTCGTAAGTGTATCTCAAACTTTACATGTTGTTCTTTTCCATGGAAAGTCCTATACTTTGTGGCATTACCATTTTGAAAGCTTTCAGTAAGGTTCCTCTTTGTGTATTTGATCTTCCTTGGCCTGAAGACAGCACAGGGCTTCTGTTCTTCCAGGTGCCCCCTTAGCCCGCAGTGTGGCTATTGCTCTGCACCAGGGAACCTGCTGTTAGAAGGGGTGCTCCCCTCTCACCTTAATGTTTTCCTGCCCTTTTACTTGCATTACGGTGGAGCAGGCAGAGGGACCTGAAACCACAAGTCGAAGAGTAAGACCTTTTCAGCAGCAGTACAGTCTTAGATCATCTTAAACCGACATAGAAATTACACCCACCATATCAATGGAAGGTTATTACCAGATACTTAGCAGAATTACTCCCTTGTTTGTGGGGAAGGTCAGTAAGATCAGGTTTTGATCTGTCCGTTACAGATAGCATTCTGGTTTATGATTATTTCACCGATCATCTTCCATCAATATGGTCTGGTCATGCCTAGCCAAAATACCAATATTTGATTGCCACCACAGCACTGCAGTTACTGCCGGGGGCTGCTGAGCATGTTACAGAATCACAGAATCACAGAATGTTAGGGATTGGAAGGGACCTCGAAAGATCATCAAGTCCAATCCCCCTGCCAGAGCAGGAACGCCTAGATAATGCTGCATAGGAACATGTCCAGGCAGGTCTTGAATGTCTCCAGAGAAGGAGACTCCACAACCTCCCTGGCCAGCCTGTTCCAGTGTTCCGTCACCCTCACTGAGAAGAAGTTTCTTCTCGAGTTTAAGCGGAACCTCTTATGTTCCAGTTTCAGCCCATTACCCCTTGTCCTATCAGTGGTTGTCACCGAGAAGAGCCTGGCTCCATCCTCGTGACACTCACCCTTGATATATTTGTAAACATTAATGAGGTCTCCCCTCAGTCTCCTCCAAACTAAAGAGCCCCAGCTCCCTCAGTCTTTCCTCCTAAGGGAGATGCTCCACTCCCTTCATCATCCTAGTTGCCCTGCGCTGGACTCTCTCCAGCAGTTCCCTGTCTTTCTTGAACTGAGGGCCCCAGAACTGGACACAATATTCCAGATGGGGTCTCACCAGGGCAGAGTAGAGGGGAAGCAGAACCTCTCTTGACCTACTAACCATTCCCCTTCTCATACACCCCAGGATGCCATTGGCCTTCCTGGCCACAAGGGCACAGTGCTGGCTCATGGTCATCCTGCTGTCCACCAAGACTCCCAGGTCCCTTTCCCCTATGCTGCTCTCTAATAAGTCATTCCCCAACTTACACTGGAACCTGGGGTTGTTCCTACCCAGATGCAAGACTCTACACTTACCCTTGTTATATTTCATTAAATTTTTCCCCGCCCAACTCTCCAGTCTGTCCAGGTCTCCCTGAATGGTAGCACAGCCTTCTGGTGTGTCAGCCACTCCTCCCAGCTTGGTGTCATCAGCAAACTTGCTGATAGTACTCTCTAGTCCCTCATCCAAGTCATCGATGAATATATTGAATAACACTGGTCCCAGTACCGACCCTTGAGGGACTCCACTGCATACAGGCCTCCAACCAGACTCCGCCCCATTAACCACAACTCTTTGGCTTCTTCCCCTTAGCCAGTTCACAGTCCACCTCACTACCCGAGAGTCTAGACCACACTTCCTCAGTTTAGCAGCAAGGATGCTGTGGGAGACGGTGTCAAATGCTTTACTGAAGTCAAGGTAGACCACATCCACCGCTCTGCCATCATCTATCCACCTTGTTATATCCTTGTAAAAGGCTATGAGGTTAGTCAAGCACGACTTCCCCTTGGTGAAGCCATGTTGACTGTCTTTAATGACCCTCTTATCCTTGATATGCCTGTTGACACTGATGGAGTTCACCAGAGCTCCCCTGAACTTCAGCAGTTCCCATGCACAGAGGGACTGCTATGATTGCCTGGATCACAGCTGGCTGTCGAAGACCACTGCTGGATCAAGATTACCCTGTGCAGAAACAATCCCAACTGCTGGCTAGAGATCGTTTTGTGCTGCTTGCCAGAAGCAGTGAGATTTATAGGTTGGCCGTATATTTTGAGCATTTGGACAGAGCAGAAAGGGAGACTAAAAGAGACATCATAAAATCATATTTTTATTAAGCAATTTAGGAGTAATTGAATACTAACAAGAAGAGCAATGAAACCATTTTAGGGGCCTCTGTTTTCAATTCGCTTGTATCTGGTAATCAAAAGGTATGATAAATCTGGGGGAGGGCATGATTGTCAGACTGACTTGGATTATGACTTGCTGAAATAGCATAAATGTTTGATGAAGGTCGAGTTTATCTATGTTAAAAACTGTAAATACATGATGAGTTTGTTGAATCAGTGGCAAGCACTACATATTAGTTGGACACAAACTCCCTCTATCTCAGGAGATGTCCTGAGCCCAAAATCACAAAGTGTTACTATTTGCCCTTGTGAAAAGGCAACCAGCATGGTCTGTTTGAGATAGATCTGCCCAGAATCTCTTACAGTTTCTCAGAAATGCACTTATTTCATCCCTGGAGCCTGTTTGGGGAAATAAATTTACTTTAGATATATGCTAAGGATTTCCAGAATGCAGGTAAGTTATAAAACACTTGGTGTCACAAACTGGGAGAGGTGGTTGCAGTATATTTCCCAAGACATTTGGGATTCAAATACTTACCTAGTGAGGTCTGCAGAGGTATTACAGTGAGGTGAAACCCATAGAAATAGATTACAAGCTATTTAGGTAATTCAGAAAACACTCCTAGATGTATAATTAATTTCTTCAGGATATCAGTGCTTCCAAAAATCTTGCCCAGTTTTGTATCTACAAATGACTATAGGATGCAGGAAACAAATCTGAAGCAAAGTAAAGGATTTGTCTGTAAACTAAACTCTTCTCACAAATGATTCGGATGAGTAGAGTGAGTTTTTTAGTATCTGAGCCATTACTGGAAGTAGTTGAGCTCCAGCCTGCAAAATAGTGAAATGTTTTTTAAATCTTCCAGCCCACTCGTGTTTACAAGACCATTAATCTTCTGAGGTTTAATTCTTTTTTTTTTTTTAAAGAAACCAGTACGTTTTTCCTTTGCAAAAGGATCAATATAATATTCAAACAGTAATTGTATAAATGAGACCTTGATGGTTAATGTCAATACAAAGCCACTTAAAGTGATTTTTGTTCACTTTATTGTTTTGGTTTCTTAGATTTATTACCGGTTTACAATATTTTGGCTTAATTTCTCTCTATTCAGTTACTGCAGCATCAAAAGTTTTCCCTCCCCTACCATTACGGCATTAGCATCCTTCAAAAATCTCTAATGTACAAGCTCTGCCCCCAAATTAATGTCTAGTGACAGATAATTGCAATGAGTAGTTTAGTTAGTTAGCCTTATAATTGTGGCTTGGAAAACTGACTGCTGAGTTAAGCTATGTGGCCTGAAGCTATAGAGATACAGATTTCTTTGCCTCCAACAGCTGGTGAGCACTGGGCAAGACAACTACAGAAAAAAAATCTCTTTTTTTTCAAAATCTTTCTTGCTTGTTATGTCAGGAGGATATCAGAAAGACCTGAAAAATCTGAATTGGTTTAGCAACTTAATTGTAATAGGATATAATATCCTGGATTCCTGCTGATTTTGGTCTATGGTGTTGATCTCTGATCCTGCACGGATCTAAGGTAGAAGGTGGCACAGGGCTGACTCTGTGAGTGTTAGATATAGCAGGATCCTACCTGGTGCTGCAGAGAGTCACAGAAGTGATGAGTTAATTAGGTGAGGCTCTTTCTGCTCAGCCACCAGCCAAACCAAAAATCATTAATGAAGATGAACAGCAGGGCCTGATGGTATTGTCTGAGTTCTAGCTTTGGCCAGCGTCCTTTTAATACTGAGACTACACTGCTCCCAACCCAAATCACAAGTTGGTCTAAGCACACAGGAAACCGAGAAAAGATAAATGGGGTATAAGGCATTTCTATCTTGAATGCTCTCCCTCACTGCAGGGGGAGACAAGTTAATAGACCATTCTTGCTTGATAGATTTTTTTATTTTACATTTGTCAATGAAGGCATATCCTACCAGTCAGGTTCTTGCTAACGTTGATGCAAAAAATTATTTTAGCCTTTTCAGACAGTAAATACCAGGATCAGATTCCTCCATGCTTCAAGGACGTCTCAGACTAACTTGTCTATATTTATGTGTTTGGAGAAAGGAGGGACACAGTCTTAGCTGACACAGTTTGGCCATTTCCAAAAGTGAGACAGGAAATCTTTCTCCAAAAGGCTCTGTCATGTTAGCGCTCGTGGACCAGCTTAGTCCTGCCCATTGCGCGTAAAAGGCTTTTTAATGCCTAACCTACACAAGACGCAAGAAAAACACCTCTGATAGGATGATGAGGTGGAGAACCACCCCACCTGGATGGGACATACTAGCAATGGTGACCTTGCACTGTTCAGCATGACTTCACTTCTTGGCTAAACCCTTCAGCTTTACTTCACTCTTTGAATAATGCTGTAATGACTGGTGTCTGGCTTCTTCCTCTCACAGTATTGCTTTTGCTGACTAAATATCCAGAAGACAAGTTTCCTTCCTGCCTCACCTTACTGTGTTGCAGTTGGCAAGGTTACTTCTTAAAGTCTAGTGCCAGATCAACATTTTTTTCTATAAGCCAGAGGAGTGACACTCAAGAGGGAATTAGTGAGAAAAGGTCTACCATGTTTCCATGCACAACTGTTGTAGACAGAGCATCTGTGGGCAGAGCATTTCACACTGAGCTGCCTTTGCAGTCTGTGCTATGAGGGATGAAACATTACTCCTTTGTCTCCCTAGGTAATGGCAGCTTTTAAACAATACAGTATTCTTGGGAGGGGGACAGAGGTTTGTTTTTCTAATTTTAATATGAATTTCCAAGCTAAGCATGCTTTGTTTGGTGTAAAGTTTAACTTTTTTAAAAAAAGGAGATTGCCACATCTTTACACCATCAAGGTTATATCCAAATTTTTTTTGGTGCTGAAGCTTGGTGTCACTGAAACGTATTATCTAATTATTGAAAGTCAGAACCTACTGGAAAAGGCAGCCTGTAGTGTAGGAAGGACAAGGAAATGGAGAGGAGGATTTAGAAATTTACGCAGTGAAGGAGTTTAATTTCAAAATCTTGGTTACCCCAGAGTGTGATACCATACTGCACTGCTTAAAAACAGAATGTACACAGAAGAGAGAAGACAGTTTTCTGCAAAATCCATTGTCAATAAAGAGCTACCCTTAAAACAGTATTTTTAACTTGATTTCTGAGATAATTGCAAAACTAAGAGTGTCTATTTTCAGTATACCTCATCTCACCAAAGAAATCCCTCAAGACCGGGAAGTAGCATTTGTTTATAGGTGAGATTAGTGCTGACTGCAGTAATGCTACAAGCCAAATTGCTACATAAAGTTTGCTCAAGTCTCACAAATTGATAGCTATTTGTAACTCAGTGGTCTCTGAAGGTCTCTGAAGTGACACACAGAGTTTACCAAAGTAGGATTACCAAAGTATCCTCAAATACCCTCAAATGACAGAGGGGTTGGAATTAGGTGATTTCTTATGGTCCCTTCCAATCCAAATCAGTCTATGATTCTATGTTTCTCAGTATGAGAGGAAGAAAAAGGTCATCCTCTACTGTCTATGACATATCAGACAATAGTATGTGATTTTTATTATGAAGAGTTGATTGTGGGCCAGTCAAGCTCTATTACACTGTATTGGACAGCAGTGTGTTTAAGAAACTGTAGGAAATATTTTGGCTAAAGGAATGTGAATGGACATGGAAAAGAAAAACAGGAAGACCAGCGAGGCACATAGAAATAAGATGAAACATGTACAGCAGTAATTTCATAGAATCATAGAATGGCTTGGGTTGGAAGGAACCTTAAAGATCATCTAGTTCTAATCCCTTGTCATGGGTAGGGACACCTCCCACTAGACCAGGTTGCTTAAAGCCCCATCCCGCCTGGTCTTGAATGTTACCAGGGAACAGGCATCCACAACTTCTCTGGGCAACCTCTTCCTCATCACCCTCACAGTGAAGAACTTATTCCTCTCTCCCCTCTTTCAGTATGAAACCATTACCCCTCATCCTATCACTACACTCCCTGATAAAGAGTTCTTCCCCCTTCTTTCCTGTAGGTCCCCTTTAAGTACTGGAAGGCCACAACAAGGTGTTCCCAGAGCCTTCTCTTCACTGGGGTGAACAGCCCCAACTGCCTTAGCGTGTCCTAACTGGGGAGGTGCTTCAGCCCCGATCATCTCTGTGGCCCTCCTCTGGACTCACTTGAGAAGATCAGTGTCTTTTTTACACTGTGGGCAGCAGAGCTGGACACAGTACTGCAGATGGTGTCTCACAAGAGTAGAATAAAATGGAGAATCACTTCTCTTGACTTACCAGCCACAGTTCTTTTGATGCAGTCAGGGAAGCAATTACCTTTCTGGGATCTGACCATGTGTTGCTGGCTCATATTCAGTTTTTCACCCACCAGTACCCCCAAGTCCTTCTCTGCAGGGCTGCTCTCCATCCACTCATCATCCGACCTGTATTTGTGCTTGAGATTGCCCTGGCCCAGGTGAAGGACCTTGCAGTTGGCCGTGTTGAACTTCATGAGGTCTGCATGGGCCCACCTCTCCAGCATGTCAAGGTCCTTCTGGATGGTATCCTTTCCCTCCAGTGTTTCAACCACATCACACAGCTTGATGTCATCAGCAAACTTGCTGAGGATGGACTCAATCCCACTGCACATGTTGCCAACAAAGATGTTAAACAGCACGAGTCCTAATACTGACTGTTGAGGAATATCTCTTGTCATTAATTTCCACTTGGACATTGAGCAATTGACCGCAACCCTTTGAATGTGACCATCCAGCCAATTTCTTATCCAGCAGGTGGTCCATCCATCCAACCTATATCTCTCCAATTTAGAGACAAAGATGTCATGTGGGGCAGTGTCAAACACTTTGCACAAGTCCAGGTAGATGATGCCAGTTGCTCTTCCCTTATCTACCAATGCTATAACCCCGTTGTAGGTCGTAGCATGGCATTTGAATGTTTTGGTCACCCTGGTCGCACCCTTGCTGATGCATGAGGTCTTTGTGGGATTTCAGCCCAATCTGCCTTACACCAATGGGGTGGTGGAGAATCTTCTCAATATGAGGCTGCTTGTCCATGAGCTGTTCTTTCCATGTCTTAGCAGCACTGAAATGCAGCTTCTACACAGAGACTTCAAAGTGAGATTGGCAATCTGAGATGTATAGTAGCAAGCTGTTTTAGCACAAAATCCTCTTTTCTCTCTTCTGAAGAGGAGATCTGATTGGAGTTGGTTTATGGCATGTTTTTCTGGACCAGGAGTAACTTCAACACACTTATTCTGACATCATGTCCTTCTCTTGTGCGAGACATTTGCCAGCAACAGGTAGCCTAACAGTGCCTCTGCATGAAGCAGATAGGACACCATTTCTTCCACCTACAAGCCTAGTTGATACTCATTTAAGGATTCTGGGTAGATCTTAAAACACTTGACAATTTTAGTGGTAAAACTCAGCAGGCAATTGCTCTTACAGAGACAGGTCAATCTGTAGCTGAATTGTTTTCTCCTGCACAGAACATCTCAGTTTCTTACAGCATGATACCTCCATCTGAGACGTTGACTGAGGGCAACTCAGATTAACTAGGCGGTCTTTGCCCTGGAAGCAACTGTACGGTGGTGGTTCATCTCCAGCTGCTGTGGTGGGAACAAAGAATCCTTTCATTACCTGCAAAGCTTTTGTATGTATGTCTTCTCCTTGTGCCTGGCTCTCATTTAAGAGTCAGACATCCTTATGCTGCTGCAGCTACTCACATGGAACTTAAATTTCATTTGCAACCACATCTAAGGTAGTTTTTTACTGCTGGATGAGCCCTAGAGGCTAGTAGCAACAGGACAAAAGTTAAATGTGACCTCTGCAGCACCTAATTTACAAGAATC
Organism: Trogon surrucura; assembly: GCA_020746105.1. Taxonomy (NCBI): domain Eukaryota; kingdom Metazoa; phylum Chordata; class Aves; order Trogoniformes; family Trogonidae; genus Trogon; species Trogon surrucura. The sequence continues at coordinate 71,382,573 of CM036619.1, forward strand.
TCTCTGCCTTGGAAGAGAGACTTGTGTGCCCATCCTTCCTATACCATTGAGTTAATAGCATCTCTTCTAGCTTGACTGGGGAGCAGCAAATCACCTAAAATCAGCCAGTTTTGCATCCTGCTGCATCAGTTGAGTAAGACAATGCCTTAGGTGCTGTACTGATTTTGGCTGGGGTAGAGTTGATTTTCTTTCTAGTGGCTGGTACAGTGCTGTGCTTTGGATTTAGTACGAGAATAATGTTGATAACACACTGATGTTTTTAGTTGTTGCTAAGTAATGCTTATCATTGGTCAAGGATTTTTCAGCTTCTCATGCCCTGTCAGCAATAAGGCTCGAGGGGCACAAGAAGTTGGGAGGGGACATAGCCAGGACAGCTGACCTCAGTTTGTGAACTGGGGTAGTTTGCTGGGACGGGCAGATCACTGCTGGGAGACTGGCTGAGCATTGGTCAGTGGATGGTGAGCAATTGCATTGTGCATCACTTGTCTTTGCTGGATTTTATTTCACTCTTTTCATTATCTTCCTTCTCATTACTACTATGACTACTACTACTATTATTAATAATAATTATTAATAATTACTATTAATACTATTAACTACTATATTTTTATTTCGATTATTAAACTGTTTTTACCTGAACCCACGAGTTTTACTTGTTCTCAATTCTTGTCCCCAGCCCACCGGCAGGGATGGGAGGAGTGAGTGAGGAGCTGCAAGGTGCTTCGTTGTCAGCTGAGGTTAAACCATGACAGGCACTCACCAAGGGCTACAGGGCAGAAGTTCCACCTGCCATCTAGAACATTATCATGGGGAAAGGCAACTAATTCAAGAAAATGCCTTAGTAAAGAAAAACCCAGGACAGAGAGGAGTTGCTTGTTGATAGGGTCTTGTTTGATTTTGTATGTTTGTTTGGTTTTGCAGCTGCTGGATAAAATACAGTAGCAGTCCTGACAGTCCTCATGAATCAAAGGCACCTTCTTGGCTGAATGCCTTATGACACTACAGATACTTGCACCCTCTCTCTTTTGGTTAATCTTAAATTCCTCTCCATCCAGGTGGCAGAGCTTCCACAGGGAGATGGAGACAGCTGACTAACACACTCTTGTTGGAAACTGAGTCCCAAGAGCAGCTGTCCCACTCCTAAGCAAACACTATGTGACCTTTACACCTTGGAAAGGTCTAGGGGCATGGAAAGTGCAACAGCTGCTACCACTGTTCTCAATGTCAGCTGCTGGTTTTTGTGCTTTGTCCTGTCCCATCACTCCAGCAGGTTCAGGCAATGATGACTGGAGGGAGCTCATCCCTTCCCATGGCCAGGAGCACCCTCAGCTCCTGGATTTCACTGGGTTTCCTCAGGAACGAAGTGCACGGTCACTTATGCCAGGCAAGAAAGGAGCACTCTGTGGCACAGGCTGATGTCAAGTGCATGAGCAGTGTTTTGTGTCAAATAGGGGAGACCCAGGCACCTTCAAGACAGTGACAACCAGAGTGTCAGAGTTATTAAATGCTGAAGCCTATTTTTGTTTTAATTTTTTGGATAAAATGCAAACCTTGTTCCTATTCCCTTTTGGATAAGTGTGCATCAGTGCAAGTAGTCAGACTTTTGTTTGAAATGTCTCCACAAAATACAAGTAAGTGGTAAACTGTGTACCTAGGAACTAAAATGGTGAAAGTGCCCTACAGGCATAGCTTAAAATGAGTTACCCTCTCTCGGTACTTGCCGTATGCACATAATCAGGTATTCTTCATTTTCTGTTACAAGATTTCCCTGGTTTAATTTTCTCTTTGCTGTTGAAACCTATTAAAAGAAAATGATGGAGCAAGCAACTAGAACTTATAGGCATAATATTCAGTTGTTTCCATAATCACAAGAAAATGAAGTCCGATGGATCATGTAATAGAAAAATGAAGAAAATCTGTGCAGTGTCTCAAACAGTATTTGCTTAATGAATATAAGACAGCGTTCATGAGGATATTTCTAGTTACTGGCACTTTATAATGTGATGGGGACTGCATTATGCACAATATAATTCTGTTGTGTGTTTTTTAATACACTTGATGAAGAAATGTAGATCTCAGCTTTAACTGAATGCACGTTTCACTTCAAGATAGAAAGAAGAAGGAGTAAATGGCCTTGTGTAAAAAAAAAAAACCAAAAAAAACCAAATTAAAAAAGGAGCAGCTTCTGTCAGAAAGTGAAGAGAATAAAAGGACCGTTTATGGAATGGGACATTTGAGTCTTCCATGTCCTTTTCCACTAGCCACACAGATCTCTGTGTAACCAACACAGTTCCAAAAGATAGATCATCTAGTTCTGAAATCTAGTTTCGAATACTAGTGAGAACAGATTCAGCTGCTGTTGCTTTCTGAAAGGCACTCTTAGAGATCTTTTCGCAAACATATTGTCCATTAGCTCTATTGCTGCAGATCTGAGACTCTCATGTGAGTCCATATACCCACGGACATCTATATGCATAAGATAGTTGTTTCTAATTTATTCCTTTGGGCTGATGTATGTGGGAAACTGAAGCAAAAATGTTTGCTGAAATTTCTTAATAGGATTCAAAGGGAATTTAGTTATAAATGATATTTTGATTGTAAAAAAAGAACTAGCCCAAAATTTGCTCTTCTTTAGTATCTTCTTTGTCATTGCTACGAATTTTACCACAGGGGGCACATACACAGAAGTTGAAAATTCATAGTACATTGCCCTCTCTGTTGGAATTGTTGTCTTTCATTCTATAAATAATTGAAGTGAACTTTTGAAGGATTGGGTGGGTATAAAGGCTGTAATTTTCTTTTAATGTTTTCCTTTAGTTCCTGTTACACATGAAAACTATGTAGGTTAAAATCCTTTCTGAATCTTTTCCCAGAAATATTAATGAGAAGTGGCTTTTTCGTGTCTTGGTCAGTCCAGCTGTGGAATAAAGCAGAAGTCTGCTGCAATTCTTATTCTGTAACATTTTATGCTAATTAATCCCAACCCCAAACAAAGCTAAGTAGAGAGAGAGAAGCAATGATTTAAAATAATAAAACTAATATTTATGCAAATAGGTAGGAACATTCCCCCAGTGGCTGGCAGGGTTAGCATTCAGCTCATTTTTTCTCCTCCGTAGGTCCCCTTTTGCTTCCCTGTTTTATTCATCTCATTTCTTCCACAAATCCTGGACTGAGGAACAACGCACAAATACAACTGTTCAAGCACATTGACTGCACGCAGGAGGTAAGCCTCGTGCTCCTATGGGGATGCTTCCCTGTGCCGTGGCACATGACGATACTTGCCTCTCTCAGCCAGGAAACTCCTAGCCAGAAGGATGTTTTGATACAAATAAATGTGTGTTATGATCAACCCCAACCATATCTGTGAGCCTTCCCTGGGAAGTAAAAGCAAAAATATTTGTATTTATTATGTTTTCTTCTCTTTTACAGACACAAGTGGCTCTGTAGGTGAAATCACAAAGGGTCACACTTGAGTGGACGGCAGAAGCCTAGGAGACCAAGCTGATGTTCTCAGACCTCAAGGAGACTCCTCAACACCCTGTCTTCAGGGAAATCCTGTTTTGAGGGTAATCCTATTCTAATATCCTCCTTCCTTTCTTCACCCTTTATGGAGATATTTAAGTGTGTTTAGGTAGCTAATGAACTCTCAGGCAATAAAATATAACTAAAAAAGCTTTCTACCCTAAGACTGTTAGGGATTTGTCCATCATTCCATTTCTTTTTGTGAACCTATCCAAGGCATTGCATCTGCAACCCTGTGTAGTACATCTTGCCTGGACAAAACAAGTGGTGACACCCTGTGTGAATGAAGGGCGACCTATTTTAAAGATGGAGGATACCAGAGTTTTAAATGACTCAATTCATAGCAAAAGTGCCTTACAATTTGAATTCTGAGTACCTCCATTCAAATTAGACTATCTGAGGGGAAAAAAAAAATAAAAATCTAGCAAGTCCTTCTTGACACAATACAGCCAGGACAGGTCCCAACGGGGAAGTGCACAACCCAAAGAGCTGAATGCAGAAACAGTGTCCTTGGAACGTAGGCATGTGGTGCATAGTGCATGGGGTCCCGATGATAGTCACTGCCACTGCAGTATAGCACTTAAAAAATAATTGGAGCAGGTCTCTGTTGTATGGCTCTGCTCAGTCCTAAAGCGCTACACCCATTATAGCTGCTGGAAGTGCAAACTAACGGTGAAGGGAAGGAGCATATGGACAGAAGACATCTTTGCCGTGCCATTTTTGGGAACCCAGCACACCCCGCTTCTCCTATCTTGCAAATGACAGACAAGATGTTTTCAAACATAATGGACTTAAAATGTCAGGTGTAATCAAGGGTGAGAGTGTGAATGCAAATGAACTGTCTTGATAAGTGCAATCTAAATACCAAAGCCAAATTACAGCTTCCCTGTCACTGCAGTTCTGCCGTGTGAGGTGAAATCAGCACAAAATCCTGGGAGGCGAGCAAAGGACATGCATCTTCTCACTGTGGCTGGGGCACAGGCATCCCTTGAAACCTGGGAGGGCAAAGGGATATCATTTTAGGTATGGTTATCCAAGAAATGGGGGAAAGCTGTAACAAAAGTGCAGGGCAGTTGAAAACAAAATACAAACAAACAGACAAAAAACAACCAAAAAGAAACTCCTCATATTTTCTTCAATTACTGGTTCTACCTTCTCAAAATACTGTGTAGCATGCCTTCATTGGATGGAAGACACCTTCTATCTGAAACAAAAAAGGTGGTCCCAGATCCTGCTAGAGGAGGCCTGCTACAGAAGCAGGCTGTCTAGTCCTTCTTCATGACATGTACCAGCCGTTCCTCAGCACCTCCTTGTTTCTTTTGGCTTTACAGAATTATTCGAGCTGTGCTCTGGAGACCACCTTCTCCCCTACTACCACTTTGAAATTACTAATACTTTACTTTGCTTTGGAAAGACAGCCTTTCAGAAATGCAGAGATGGAGATTTTAAAATTATTCAACCACTCTATGCAAATAGTAACTAATTCTTGCAGTGCCCTGGTGATGGAGGTAATTAGATGTTATCCCTTCTGACAGGCAGAGGCATTAAGTGTGAATCACTGGCTCCAGACCAGTGGAGAACTTTGAACTAAATTTTCCTGGGCTCAGGTGAAATTTTGGATAAATCTCTAGTTTGATCAGAATGCAGTTTTTCATTTTCCATTTTTATCTCATCAAGAAACCAGGCTTGGAAGAATATCCCTTGGCTGAGTTACCACAATATGTTCATAAATGATTCACTTCAACCTTTCACAGTCAGAAATGACACTGGGAGTACCATGGAAATAAATTTCTGAGGTAGATGAGTCACCTGGGTTTCATTGCAAGTAATGACAAAAGCCGATCCTGTTACTCAGCTGAGTTTTATCCTTGCTGCCTAAAATGCTTTTGCTACATCCTCTGCGAGTGATCTGGCTGGATCGGTCCAGCTGCCTTTCTGGTTTAGGGTCTTGTCATATATGAGGCAGTGTGGTTTTGGTGTGTTAGTACTGTGCAAACCTGGAGCGATCAGCACCTGTGTTAGGTGCAGGCCCTCAGTAATACAAAATTGGCTTGTGGTGTGAAACAGGTTTTGTATCTCTTCCAAAATCTGCCACCTACAACAGCTCAATTATCTTGTGAATGACTCACTGAGCTCTTGTGGCAGTGAGCTCGCGTCCTAATTAAGGGAACAACAACCTGAACTCTTTCTTTGCATAGCTTTCCTGTCCCCTTTCCACCTTCTCTCTGCCATTCCTTAGCTTATTTCACTTTGACTTGTCCCTACATGTTTGTGCCCATGCTAACCTCGCCCCCCTCATCCCATTTGCATGCTCACTATCACTCTGAACCTCTTCTGCATGATTTAAGGTGATGAGAAGGGTGCATGATGCCCCAGGGGCAACAAAACAAGAGTTACAGAGCAGCATTATGAACAAAGTACCGTTCCTTCTCCATCATGACGTCTTTCTAACATGATGACTTTTAGGCCGTAGGTGGGCTCTCACTGGAGATGTCAATTTGTACTTGCTGATGAAAGTCATCAGCCATACTATTTGATCTCTGAGTACCGTGGGATTACCACCTTCATCCCTGAGCACATTCTAGCTGACACTTAATTACCACTACAGGTATCAGTTTTAACTTCAAAACCAAGCAAGAATCATTATCAGGAAGAAACAAGGGAACTTCTGTAACTTGTCCTGAGGTGCACAAAACCTTGGTCCTGAAAATTACTCCCAGCCCCACTCTCACAACTCCAGCACTATAAAACTCTTGAATATTTCTGAAACAACTTTTTCTGTTTCTTGACAGCAACTGACAGTTTTTACCTGCTTTGAATGCTCATTTTTGAAAAAAACCCACAGTATTTCCTATTGAAGTAATGTACAGACTGACATCAAAACTTTGCCTCCAACAGCCTATAAAAGATCCTGACTTTTTACAGGTGGAGTATATGAGGCACAGGAAGATGAAGCAATTCGACAAAGGTCACTCAATGTCTACTACAACAAATGAAAATCAAACTAAGAAATGGGATATCCTTCTGCTGTTCTCATATGCTGGTCACTAAGCTACCCAGTAGCTACACTATTGTTCTGCTCACTTCTTTTAAACACAGTGTTCAGAAAGCAGGAATCAATTCTTCTAGTGATGCACCCGTGTGTGTACAAGCAGATATTGACATGTAGCTCCTTAGGCTTTAGTTCCATGTTAGTATACATAGAAAACTGCAAGCTGCTAGGCAGTCAGGTATGGAACTGTGATTTTTGCTGTGACAGGGGATACAGTTTACATTCACAGCCAGTGTACAGTGAGAAGTGGTCTTGCTTTAGCATCCTTCATCCTAGATCTCTAAACGGCAGGTGAAAACTTCCACTCCAGTGTGGCAAGGCTTCTTCCGTATTCTGAAAATTCAAACACAAGTACTCTTTAGGATAACAGTCTTATCAAACGGATCTAAGTCATCATTTTTATGTTCTCAGTTTCCGTTGTCAAAATGAGATCAGGGTTCCGCCTATGACATAACTACAAACAAGAAATACGGTTAAATATTAATTTTCAAATTCAACAGATAATGTGGGTCATTCTAATAATTCAGGGCTTTAGGAGCACATCAAAGAGAGGACCTCAAGAGAGGCACCACACAGGACAACTGAACTCATTTATCTGGTTTTGCAGGAACTACCTCAACACATTTCCTGATTTAATAAACGCCCTTTACTCTTGCTGGCTGGATTCAGTGTTCACCACAGGTGCTATTTACCTCTGAAATGCGTGATGACTACCAATCAGACTCAGGGAGAGGCACATTTTTTGATAATAAATCAGTGCCTGAACCTGTCAGCAACTCATTTTACCTCATTCCGTATTCAAGTCTGGTAATGTTAACACTGAAAACAAAGGTTCAGCTAATAGATTTAGGGGACTTAGCTGAGACAAGTAAGAGCTTATCAACCAAATGCATCAATTGCCACTCCAGCCAAGGACTCACTAGCTCTTGAAAGGTGTTTGTCCCCAATACTGCAGGGTTTTTTCCAGTAATAGGTTTACCCATCTTGTTTTCAAATGCATTAAATCTTATGTGCTACCAATATATGGGCATCCATGTGTGTGTTTGCTCCAAGATCTCTCTCCGGACATATGTCCCAGGGCCACATGTGGAACAGGGAACATCAGCTGTGAGAAAGGACTGCAGAGTCTTCATTCTCATTATCAGCAACTTTCATCCTGGCCAGGGGATAAATGGAAAGTATTACATAAAATTGCCGTGAATAATGAGAAGCAGCAAAAAGTAAAGTATCTTAAATATTATGCAAAAGATAGAAATCCCATTTCAAGCACATTGGTAGAAAAGATAGTTACGCTATTCAGGTTTGATAGGCCCAGCCTTGTGCAGGGATATACCAACAGAATACCATATCCCTGTGGCTTTATCCATTTACATAGATCTAACTTGGCTAAAGACAGAAAATTGAGGAGCTTTGCTTTTTTAAAAAAAAAATGTGAGTTTGAAACTTTCCATTCTAAACAGAGTGAAAAATGTCCTGCTTAGAAAAGAGACCATACATAAGAGAGTATGAGCTTCTCCACCTGAGTACAAACAATAACCTGGAAATGACTCTGTGGACAGAAATCACCTGAATGTGATGGCAACATGAATAAGTCTGCTTGTGCTCACCATGAACACTTTAACCACTGAGTACCAGCTAGTATGAATCTCAGTCTCTTTCACCTCCTGGAATGAATTCTGGGCTTGGTAAACCTTCTGGAACACTATACTGAGTTAATTGAACCTTTCCATGGAAAATGTCTATTTCACCTAACTGATGAGTTTTCTTGGGAAAGACTTACAAAATAACTCCATACTCCATACTCCATACCAGTATTACTTCATATGTGCTGGAAGAGAATGCCTTCTATTTTGGTGACCTGTTTTAGCGGATATATTTGGGTAGACCACAGTATTTTTCCCAATTGCTTCTTCCGATTTGGCTTAGACGCTATACAAAACCGGTGACTGAGAAATTCCTTTTCATATATTTACCCTCTGGAAAGATTGTTTTTCCAACTCTGAGCTGCTGCCGAAAAGGGATGAGGATCAAAGCCCAGAAAATACTGAAATTGCATACCTAAAAAAGAAAAATCTTCCACTAAAATAAAGCAGCTCTAAATATCAGAAAATCTCTCAAAAAAAGTATATTGCGTCCTGGTAAGTCCACCTGACTTAGCATGGAATTGGAAGAGGATGAACAGAAACGTATGGTAGGGATGTATTACGAGCTCTGATTTAGAGTGGTTTTGTAGCGTCTTCCATACACTGCACAGGTTGCTTTCTAGCACGCAAACACAAGTGTCCTGCTTTGAGAGCCCCGGGACAAAGGTTCTCTGGGGCTCCTGGCACAAGGGGCAATCACAGGGTGGGAGGACAGCTGTGCCTGTGGGGAGGAAAGGACGGGCCAGGTGACCCAAATGGACAATCACAGTGCTCCGTCTCATGGTGCTCAGTATATCAGGGCCCCTGAGAAGAGCCCTGGGGCTTTTACTGCCTGCTGGGCTGGAAGGATTGCTGTTAATTACCTGTCATCTCTCTCTGTGCTGCTGATGTTCCTGCCTCCTGTTTTTGCACTGCAGAGGAGCAACGTCTGACAGAGCAGGTTGTCCTCCCCTGCCCCTCACACCGGGTGAGAGAGGCACAGCTCCCTTTCTGGGTTAGTTTGGACTGTCACTGGGACTCTGGGCTTGGGTGCTCCTGTCTGCTGAGTGCAGTCTGGGAATTTTTTTTCTTTGCTTGGCACTTTGTTGTCACCTGGAAGGTGTGGGTCCTATATTAATGTATAGATCATAGAAGACCATAGAATGGCCTAAATTGGAAGGGATCATAGAGATCATCTAATCCAACCCCCCTGCCATGGGCAGGGATGCCTCTCAACTAGATCGGGCTACTCAAGGCTCTGTCCAACTTGGCCTTGAACACCTCCAGGGAGGGGGCAGCCACAACGTCTCTGGGCAAAGAGTCCAAAGTCTCACCACCCTCGTACTGAAGAATTTCTTCCTAAGATCTAATATAAATCTATTCTCCTTCAAATTAAACCCATGTCCCCTTCTCCTATCAGTGGACACTTGTATCTTTTAGTATATTTGTATACTTGCATCTATATCTATATACAGTTTAACAAGTTCATTGTTATTGTTAGTATTTTTATTTTATTTTTCTTGAAACTGGTTCAAGGTTTATTCAACCTCAAAGACTCGCTCCCTGGTTCCCCTGTTATCCTTCCCTGGGAGGGTGGTGGAGTGATCACAGAGAGCATTTGTTAAAGTTTAGTGGCCAGCCCAGCCTTAAACTTTGACAAAAAGTGAGACCTATGTAAGTGTGATGGTCATCTTGAGGTGGCATTCATCAATAAGATGTAGGGTTCACAAAAAAGATTACTTCCAGGTACCATCACAAACCCATAGTTTTTCCTCTGATGTATGTTCCTGATTGTTGTGCCCAGAAGAAGGATCCAAGATCAGGCAGAAGGGCTTAGTGGTGGGTACAGATTGTAAGAAAAAGGAGGAAAGAGTAAAAGTCACTGTGAAAAATAGTAAATTGTTTGAGAAAAAAAAGTGCAAATAGCCCAAGAAGAATAGTAAAAGTAATAAAGAACTGAAGAAACAGAGTTGTAAGCTTTGCAGTAAGATCTAAAAGTCTCTTTGTTTAACACAGATAAGTCTTTGAAGAGAGTATTTCACTCTCTCTGCAAGTTCTTGGTCTGAAATCTCAAGAGTAGAAGGAAAGCATCTTTCATATAAAATTGATGTAGCTCAAGTGAGGGAAGTGAATGAGGAATATCCACTCAGCCATGTAAACAAAAATAGACTGTTCACCACCTATGCAAGAACAGAAGGTAGAATTGCTTCTCATATGGAAGCCAAGGCTCAGATGTTACAACTCTGCAGCTGTGGCAAATGATGCAGAATTGGACTGTGCTTGTAGAAAAACTATTAAGGATTACCAACTGTTTCAAAGCCTTCTCTCTCCCCTTCTCTTTCATGAATGTTTTCTAATTAGTGTACTTTTCAAGTGTGGTTACCAGTTAATGAGAACCTTCAAAAGAAACCAAGGCTAAATTGACAATGACTGTAAAACATTCCTATTTTCTTTATTTTTGCTTTTAATCCTTTGTGCCAAAAAAACTGATGTTTTCCCTCCTTTCATAACTTACTTTGGAAAAGTTAGTTGGTCTCAGCACGAGTATCCGCAGAAAAACAAGACAGATTGGCATAAACGTATCCACACCCAGTCAAGTCTTCATGCTCAGCTGCTCATCATGGGTATATTAGTGCAGGAAAATAAGCAAACCCTACTATAGCCAGACTTCATTACAGAGCTGTAAGTATTTATCACTCATCCCTTTAAGCACACTTTCCCAATAATGTAAATGCAGAACTACCTACCAGCCTTGTATTCCCTGGTGCACATTTTTATTAAAAAATATTTACAGTGCTCTTGCTTAAGCTTCTTTAAGTACGTGTGGATTGGAGTTTTACTGAGTAAAGCACACAGAACAGAGAAGAGAAGCTTTTTCCCCTCGGAGGCATTTTGATGGAAGGAAGCTCATGATGTATAGTGCTGAGGGGTACACAAGAGGCACGGTTTCTGTCATGGGAATACATTCTAAAGCAAGTGAATTTACAAGAATTGGATGGGGAGGGGAAAAAAAGGTAAGATACGTGGCAGGAGTTATTTTCCTGGGAGGGTACTGCCAATGCAAGGAGCAGCAGGGAAGAGTGGAGCAGTGAGAAGTTAGAATCGGCGAGAAGTTAGAAAAGCCTGGAACAAACATGATGAGCTGACGAGGTAAAGGAAAAGGACAGAAACCAAACTGAATGCTTTGAAGTTACACTGAATCTTAGAAAAAGAAAAACTAAAATTACCTATAAAGTGAGATGGAAAAGTTCGTGCTGGAAAAGGAAGGAAATCCTTGTTGCAGTTCAAATATATTGAGGCATAAAGGGGCAGCCAGGAGAAAGAAAATGCAGGTTACGAAAATACAGATTCCCCCCTATTTCTCTGGGTATCTCCTTTTCTTCCTAAAAAATATAGATATGGAGGGTTGTCACAGTTTAATAGCTAAATGTTTCTAGACTCTGCTTGGCATGGCCAGAAGCACCAGGATCCCTGACTGAAGTTCTTGACCCTACAGAGAACCCAGTTGGTGCCACCATGTGTAAAGCTGATGCTGGACCCCCTGCTACCAAAACCTTTTCACATAACCTAAGAGTGACTTGCATGGCTGCTGTGTGCCCTGTGTGATGGATGTGACACCTCCAGGAAACCACAGCTGCAGGCAGCATGCCAGCATGCAGGAGCCCCACAGCACATGTGGAGCTGGTCCTAAGGGTGGCTGAGGTGGAAACTGGTATTGCTTTGATCACAAGTCAAGCAGAAGTAAAGGAGGAGGCAGGTATTACCTCACACCCTTATTTGTAGGACTCTGGCATTACTGCCATTACAATAATTGTGATAAAATCCGAAGAGTGTCACAGAGTGCAGGTGTCTCACTGTCTGCCTTGTGCACAATGATTAGGATTCTTTGGGAAACTACAGATTCTGGCTCATTAGCTTGGCTTGCTTGCAGGGACAGGCAGCAGAGGGTAAGGGAAATTTTGATGGCAAAACACAGCAAGGGAAAAAAACATGGCATGTTGCTTTTCAGGGGGATTGTTAGTCATAAGGTAAGACAAGTACCACCTGTCAACTTGACACTTTTCTATGCTTTCCTGCATGTATCTATATATGTATACATAGATATATAGGTAATCTTTCAAATACTTACTTATAATTCAACAATTTATTAGAAAGATTCTCCCCTGGCACTTTGCATGTTTTATTCCCAAGACAAGAGAAAAGAGGTGGAAACAAAACTGCTCTCAATACAAATCAGATCAGCCCCTTCAGTTTCTTTGTCATGGTAATTGCTAATTATAAGAAAAAAAATCTTAATTTAAAATGAAGATTGCTCTGAGTACCTTCCCTACAAATGATCTGTCAGCAGCCCACCTAAGAATGACACCTATGCTGAAGGTTAGAACAGGTCACACAAACTCTGAGCAGCCACCAGCCATGTGTCTCTGCTCCCCCTTTCCCCAGCACTACACAGTGTGGGGACCTGTGTAGTTGAAATGGGATCCAACAGGATGCAGCTCTTTGACATACTACGTTTTCCCCCATATTTGGCCCAGTGGACTGAAAATTAAGTGGTACAAGTGAACTGTCGGGAAAACTTGGGTCTAAAATCAGAAGCTTAAAGAGGGTTAACCCCTCTCAGGAAAGGGTCACTGCCTGGTCCTCCTCTGACGGAGCCAGATGGATCCCTGCCCCTGTGAGGATGAGTGTGGCTACAGACAGCTGAAGTAGGGTCACTGAACACCTGCGCTTCAGAGCAAAAACCTGCTCAGCTTTGTGCACACCCACTGCACTTCAGCAGGACAGTCCCTGAGTGATGACAGGTGATCCCCATCCTCCAAAGTCAGCTTCTGTACATGTCCCTAAAAGGCACTTTATTTCTAGCTGGAGACCTAACACCTTTCTGACCAGTGTTAAGTTAAGACAGTTGCACTAATGACGAAATACAGAGCTGAATTATGTACCTGGTTTCAGTAAAGCATTTGACACAGTCTCCCACAGCATCCTTGCTGCTAAACTGAGGAAGTGTGATCTAGACTCTCGGGTAGTGAGGTGGACTGTGAACTGGCTAAGGGGAAGAAGCCAAAGAGTCGTGATCAATGAGGCGGAGTCTGGTTGGAGGCCTGTATGCAGTGGAGTCCCTCAAGGGTCGGTACTGGGACCAGTGTTATTCAATATATTCATCGATGACTTGGATGAGGGACTAGAGAGTACTATCAGCAAGTTTGCTGATGACACCAAGCTGGGAGGAGTGGCTGACACACCAGAAGGCTGTGCTGCCATCCAGTGAGACCTGGACAGGCTGGAGGGTTGGGCGGGGAAAAATTTAATGAAATATAACAAGGGTAAATGTAGAGTCTTGCATCTGGGTAGGAACAACCCCAGGTTCCAGTATAAGTTGGGGAATGACTTATTAGAGAGCAGTGTAGGGGAAAGGGACCTGGGGGTTCTAGTGGACAGCAGGATGACCATGAGCCAGCACTGTGCCCTCGTGGCCAGGAAGGCCAATGGCATCCTGGGGTGTATTAGAAGGGGGGTGGTTAGTAGGTCGAGAGAGGTTCTCCTTCCCCTCTACTCTGCCCTGGTGAGACCCCATCTGGAATACTGTGTCCAGTTCTGGGCCCCTCAGTTCAAGAAAGACAGGGAACTGCTGGAGAGAGTCCAGCACAGGGCAACTAGGATGATTAAGGGAGTGGAGCATCTCCCTTAGGAGGAAAGACTGAGGGAGCTGGGGCTCTTTAGTTTGGAGGAGACTGAGGGGAGACCTCATTAATGTTTACAAATATATCAAGGGTGAGTGTCACGAGGATGGAGCCAGGCTCTTCTCGGTGACAACCAATGATAGGACAAGGGGTAATGGGCTGAAACTGGAACATAAGAGGTTCTGCTTAAACTTGACAAGAAACTTCTTCTCTGTGAGGGTGAGGGAACACTGGAACAGGCTGCCCAGAGAGGTTGTGGAGTCTCCTTCTCTGGAGACATTCAAGACCTGCCTGGACACGTTCCTGTGTAGCATTATCTAGGCATTCCTTCTCTGGCAGGGGGATTGGACTTGATGATCTTTCGAAGTCCCTTCCAATCCCTAACATTCTGTGATTCTGTTTTCATCCTGGCTTAAACCCTTGGTTGGAGTTACAAGGTTTGCTGAGGGCTTTCCATCATGGGTCTTAACACTCCCCCAGCCTGCAGGCAAGTTCTGCTGAGAGCCTGGGTCAGCTTTGCTCCCAGCAATGTGGGTAAACTGCTCTGACCAGTACCTGGGGGGGGGGGTGGGACTTTGGTGGCAGCTGGGGGAATGAGGGGAAATAGCTAATGACTGACTGAGAGCTATTAGTCCTATCTACCCAGCTGCTTAATTAAGTGGTCACCTTCCTTGCTATCTCCCCTTGGCTACACACATGCATATTGCACGTGTCTGCATGCACAAGCAGAGATGGCCTTTCCAAATTGAGGTTAGAGAGCTGCTATTCAAAATTTGGATTGATTGATTGATTGATTGTTTTTTCCTGATGCAAACAGGTGAAACCCATGATGGAGAGATTAGATTTGGATAAATTAGATGTAAGCTTAATATCGGGCAATTTTCAGAGCAAAGCCAAAGATTTTAAAAATGCTTCTGGAAAGGAGGAAAATATTCATACTTCAGAAAAATATTTCCTAACACTGCTGAAAGGAATCATAATTTGATTCAAGGATAGTCTTGTCTCTTTATTTCCTTCTGAATGCTTTTGGGAGCTTGGTTTCTAATCTGGATAAGATACGTGTGCTTATATATGCCGTTTTATGCCATTGTGTTCTTATTTTTTTTAAACTCATAAAAAAAAAAGAAACAAAACCCCACTGATGTGAAAGAAACTTCCAGCTGAATTTGTGTGTATAGGTGTGCTGAAACAAAAATGCAGCCTCTCAAAAAATGTAAAATGGGCATTCATGCACATTCTATGATACAGTGCAAACCAGTCTGCCAACAGGTAATTATCGTTTATGACTACTGAACTTTGAACAAATATATTTCACTGTTAACCAGGGTATGTGTGAACTCAAATGCAGTCACAGATTCTACAGTACAATTTTATAGGACTTTGTATTTGTCCGTAAAGCCTTTGAACGAAAAGGTAGAAGGAACTGACTGTGCATATGCAATGAAAAATACTTAGCGATCATGCCACACCAACAGGATTTATTATTGTCTGTAAAGGAGTAAACTCGGTGTTGAACCTTACTTCTATTAAGCTGAGTAGTATTGTACACAGATACCATGAGAAAAGCTAACAATCTGATAGTATCAGGACTTTCGGGTGTGCAGTAAATATTTCTTTGTCACTTACTGGTAATTTCTCAGTTCTAACAGAGTTAAACTGGAATTGCACTTGTATTCTCACTAATGTTTTTCAGCTTGACTTTGCTTTATGAGGTCTTTAAAGAGTTGCTTTGGTGTTCCTATTAATTCTTTTCTTCATCATAAAACCAGTTACAGGATTGCACTCTCACACTTCAGATTTTGTATGTGCTGTGTTGGTATAATAGGTTACGTCAGAACTGAAGTAGTGATTTGTGGTAAGTGAGCTCATATGGGAACTTCTCAGAGTTTGTGCTGCCCATGAAAAAACAGCCAGTACATTAAAAACAATGTTTACCCCACAGAACCACAGCAATTTCAAACCGAGTCACATGTTCCCTATTTTTTTCAGCTTTTGGCCATTTGAGCCCTAGGTGAGAACAGCCACTACCAGCAGGTTGTACCCCCAAGGGCTGACTCCCTTGGCACCGAACTGCAAACGCTTTTGCTGGAGCCAAGGCAGCCGCTGTGGATGGGGACCTGCCAACAAGTATGTCAGGTTTCCCCACAGAAATAAACCTTGGGTCTTTCAACCACAGTTAGGTAACGGGGAGGGCCCTGCAACAAAATCTCTAAGCAAGACCTTTCCTTGGGAGCCTGATTTTCACTTCCATGGCTTCCTTCTGCCAGGGGTTGCACCTGATGCCCTGTCATTGCTTCAAAATGTCAAGAGCTCAGCCCACTTTGAAGGAGCAATTACCAGCTCATCTCCTAGGAGTCCTATTGGGAAACTATGCCTTCTAATAGCTGCAGCCAAGTGCCTTCACCCCAGCTCAGTAATGCAGAAGTGCAAAAGCTGCTGCCTTGGCCACCATCCGCCAGTGTTTTCTGGGTTCTTCTCCAGCTCACCTGCTCATCTACTTGCCAGGCCCAAACCTGACTGGCCCCATTAACCCCATGACTCTATAAGGGCTCTGACAACCATACAGCAGCACATTAAACCAAAGCTGTTATTACCTCCCAGCCACCCCTCATGCCTCCTTGCTTTAGCAGGCCAGGTTGAAAACCCACAGCTGCTCAGTCACTTCTTCAGGAGCTATTCCTGGTCCCTGCCTAGGTGGCATCATGGAAGGAGTGGGGCAGCCAGCTCTGGAGGAGCTGTTTCACCCACCCCATTTCACCTTCTGCTGACAGGGTTGAAGCTGCTTCTCCGCCTGAGTTTCTTAAAAGCTCACCAGTGCAGGGTGGAAGAGTACAGCAACTGACTCCTCACACATGCAAAAAGTGTCTTGTGGGTTCCTGTGGTAGCTGATGGCCTTTTCCTCCGTGGATTTATGCTCCTCCTCAGTGTTTCCTGATACACAGCTGCTTCCCATCCCATACAAAGCCCAGTATAACCCAGTGCAGTGGGATGGCTCTTCCACACGGTTAGTGGATAGAGCAGGGCCATCCATACAGAAACCAGGACTGTAGCCATAGGTATCCCTGCATTAAGCATGATGGCATCTAACATGAGATTTTGTATATCATAACTTACTTTTCATCTTGGTTGCAGCTCTACAGCATTTTCACTTGCATAAATTGACCCACACACATCGAGTCACAAAATCCTAGCAGTGTTTGGAGAATCTGGACACATTGTTCAGTGACACTGGCAAACTGGAGCAGCAGCAGTTGCTCTCACCTGTCTGCAGAGGTCCAGAAGCATCGGGCCTGCCACATTCTACCTGCACCGATCAGATTACAGGGATGCCGGCAGCATCTGACACAGATCAGATGTCCAGCAAGTCCCCTGCATCTGCAGCTGAGCTGCTGCATTTGAAATGCATTTGGGCCACAGCTCACACATTGCATTGCACCTGCCCTCAGTCTTCTCTGCCAGACATCCCAGCTGGTCTTATGGCAACCTCAAATCTGTACCCTCGCTTGGTGCAACAGTCCTTGTGGGCTTTGGCCACCTTATCTATGCAAAGGTTTATGATTTTTCTAAGGTATAAACAAATGCCATGCGTTAGGTTGCTACTTTACTAGACTCAAGCATTTGGTGCAAAATTGCATTCGTGCTTCACTTACCAGATCCCATAGCTCCAGAGAAAAGAGGATCATTTGTTCCTAATATACAACTATTTGTTCCTAACACATAACTGAGAGCAGCATGGAGGGCAGCTGGGAGGGGTTATCTAGGTGCATTTTAAAGCAAATTTACAGGTCAATAAATCCAGGTATATAGTCGTATCCAGAGGGTGAACAGAGAGAGGTGAGCATACATTTGCAGACCATAAAGCTTTCTAAAAATGTTTCAAGAAGAATAACACTGAAATTGCTCCCTCTGCCCTTCATGAAGATGCAGTGTAATGAATGGCAGGAAAGCCACTGCCTTTGCTTATAGAGAACGTACACTTTTTAAGTGGCTCCTGAACTGCTGAAGTCAACCAACTCATGCCAATCAGAGCACAGTCAATAAAGATAATTGTATTTGTTTAGCTCAGGAGACTGGAAGTATAGGTGAACAGCACAATAGCAGAGCTTGATGGGAACCTGACTGCCTTTTCCAAGGACAGTCTTGACATTTTAAGCAAAGGAAAAATCATTCTAAATTGGCAGAAATTTCAAATTTTAGACTATATAAAATTTCTGGGAAATGTTGACCTGGTATTAATAATTTTCCCAATGAGTCATGTTTGAGCATCTCATTCCAACAAGATAAAGATGTTCAGTTTTCTTAGCTTTATGGTTAGTTTCATTTACAGATATGTCTTATGAAATGTAATGCAAATTCCCGTGAAACATTTGGTGAGAATCTCTTCTGCATGAGCTTTTTGACCTGTTGCAGAGTATCTACTTGAGAAATCATCATGTTGCTAAAGGCTGATATCTTTTATAACAGAGTTGCACTTAGAGCTTTCTGGGTAGTTTACAGTAAGAAATGAGTCCTGCACTTGTTAGATTGCAGTTTGGAGGGTCAGATTATTTCTCTGTTGGAGCACATCCTGGGAGGGATAGGAATGACTTACTGGAATACTTGCTGTCCTTTTAAGTTTTAATCAGTATAAATTTGTAGCTTCATTGCTATCTTTTGCTTCCATTTTTTTCTCTTCGATGAGCACTGGGAGAACTGGTCTGTCATGGAATACCAGCAAGATACAGATGCACAGTATCAACTGAAAGTATAGCAATATGAATAGATTTAGCAAGACAGCAAGTAAAGCTCAGGTTCTACTCTCACTCTTCCCATACCTTAAAACCCAAAGGAACTTGACAGCACTGTCATTGGGACTAAAAAGTAACTTTGTTCCTGTGAGATGAATGAAGCCAGGCTGTACACGGGGCTGTCATATGACAATACATAAAAAATGGCTAAAAAGATAACAAAAGCATTCTTGCCACATAGCTTGCTAAATCTTGGTGTCTCATGGAAGGCCAACACTGGTTAGGTGCAAAAAAGACCAAATAATGGAATTGGCTGTAATTCCCATTCAACTGATTTAAAGTGTCATTTCTCACAACATGTAACAATACAGTAATTTATAAATTTTCTTTTTTTATTTGTATGTGTGTGCTTATACAGACTAGATTTGGAGCAGCATTGACAATAATTTGTTGGATTTTACCTTTCATTCCTTTAATTCTAGATTCACACATCTGTTGGGATTTCTTGGAGTTTACCTTGAGTTAGTTGCCTAACACCATGGGGGTGTGATGCCTTTTGAGATGTTCTCTGCTCTCCCACCTGGCCTCCAGCAGCTGCTCCTAGACAGTAGATCTCCCAGGGACTCCCACCCGTGCTGTGCAGACCTGCTACCTGAGGGTGCCTGAAATGGCATTAGACACCTTAAACAGCTGAAGCCCATTTTGCAATCCCTTCACTGAAGGTTATAATGGAGAGAAGCATGAGATGCTAAAATGGCAATGCAGGTTTCTAGCTGCTGCTGCTTTTGCAGCCTAGCAGTTGCTTCCTAAGTGTTGCTGCAGGATGGTTTTGCTTTTTTTCTCTGATTACACTGCTGTTACAGCTGCCTGTCAGAAGCTGCAGCCCTTCTGTTCCCTGACGGAGTGTGCTTCTGTGGAGTTGGATTTAGTGAGGTTCCCCATGGGAATGGCTTCCAGGTGTTCTTGTTTTCTTTCCCAGCCTGGTTTCTCTCCGTGCTGCAGACGTGGAGATCCGGGTGCTGGGAGGTGGGACTAAGCACAGAGCATCCCTGCAATCCACACAGTGTCAGATTTAGGAGGCTTAACAGAGACAAAGAGCCTCATCTCTCCAGCTCACTGGCAGCAGCACTTTGCCCATGCTGGAAATGGTGTTCTTGTTGCCAAGGACTCATCACTTAGGAGGACTCCCCAATCCTAACCCATCTCTTGCATCTTGCTTCTTTGCTTCTTCCTCTCTTCCTGGTTGCTACTCAGGATGAACTTGAGAAAGCCTAATTCATTGAAAATACTCGTGTGCCACAACACAAGCCCTTTTTGGTTCACTTATGGCAGTTAGTTACCACTGGCTCATGCAGAAAGAACCTCTCAAATATTTCAGGGATGGAAATGGAGGTGCATGAATCACAGGACATGTTGAGCTGGTTTTAACTAATGCTTTCTCTTGTCCCATCTCCTGTGCCCAGTGACGGATGAGGTATCCCAGTGATGCTGGTGCTCCTTTCCAAATAAGAAAATGCGTCTTAGTTTCCTCAGATGGAGATTGTTCTGTGCTCTGAAACATGTAACCTTATATTCCTCCTACAATCACATTTCACTTCTGCAAACAGTTAAGCCCTCTTCCACATTTTTTGAACCAGGAGGACAAAAAAAGGAGAGTTGTTAGAAGTAAAATATGTTATTAAATGGAAGCTGGCATGTGTCAGGCTTATTGATGGGAGCTTGCATAAAATGTGATATTACTTCATTCCTACCTTAATTGAAGATATTTTCAGCCTAAGTGATGTGTAACTGCTCAGTGATTTAGCTCTCTTATGAATAATTATGTTACATGTATTCTCTCTGGATAATTCCATTGATACATAGGATAAGTGTGTCTCAGAATAGCCTGTAAAGGGGTCAGGCAGATCTCATTTTACCGAATCCCTTTGAAAACAGCATATTTTGCCTTCTTAAAGTCAGTGATTAAATTAATAAGCACAATGAGAAACCTTTCAAATGAGAGGAACATTCCCTCCGCTTATGATCTAATTCCCTGGACACCCACTTACTAAAGATTTGACAGGAGTAACATGAAGCTACAGCATTCACTATGTGGTTCATTTTTTATCAAACAAGAGAGAAAGAATGAAGCCTTGTCTGTGTTTGAAAGCTGTATCATGTTTCTGCCATTTCTTTAGGCATTACTGAAATCTTTCAGCTCTCCCTTGCTCATCTTCTGCAGGCTAGTGTATTAGCAAGAGCTTTCCAGTGATTAACAAAATGATGGTGATTTTTGCATCAAGCATAGGAAGAACCTCATTCTTACCTATGTAGTCATGAAATAACCAATTTCAAACTGTGATGAAAACAGAAATAATTATAAACACTTCAGCAAATAAAGGAATATTCAAAAGCTATATTTAATATTAAACACCACACAGAAAATTTCCCAGGCAACAGGCCAAGCTGGGATTAAATGGATCTTTTTTAAGAGGCGTTTGTAATGTAAATTTAAAACCAAACAGTAAAAAACACTTTGACAAACCTCTACATTATTGCCACAATCTGCATCTAAACCCAATAAAATAATAGACAGGAAGGCTGCCAGCACCCAAGCCAGGGGTATGCAAATGCCTTACTCTGCAGCTTGTTGATAGCAGCTGGAGAGCTGAATTTAAAAGCACCACTTCAAAGCTTTTCTAGGAAATAATTGAACACTTAATGATTTTAAAGTTCCGCGATACCTCTAATGCCAAGCTGTTGTTTAAATTAATTTATTTAACTAATGATCAACACATGTGTCTGGAAGATGCTTCTGTGTGTATGTTCGTGGCTCTGCTATGGTTATAACCAGAACAAGAAATACAGTGGAACATGGGGCTTATTCCAGGGCACTAGAACAAGCTGGGAAGGCAGCTGGCTCTGGATGAGGTGAAAAGTGCCCCTTTCAAACCATAGAGTTATTTTGATATCGTTTATTTGGTGCCAACTGGGGCTGCTTCCAGAGCGAATTAGGAAGGCCTCTTTCTTCAAAACGCAACCAAAGATCCAGATGTACCTACAGCAAATAAGAAACAGCTTTTGCTTAAGGCATTGCTGTGTGATTTTGATGTTTCAGTGTCAGCTAAGATGACTCCTGCCATTCTGAGACAGAGAAGACAGGAAGGTAAACCAGCAACATGGGGCAAATACAGGAACTTCCATCCCTGTGCCCAAGGAGTGGAGCAGAAGGAGGTCCCTGAAGAGCTGGCACTTGTGGTAGAAGTCCTGGGGGAGGCATCACAGCAGGGAACCCCTCCTGGGCAAGTGATATGAGGTTGTATGTGGGGAGAGTTGCCCAGCAAATAAAGGTCCACAGTAACTTCCACAGCTTGCTCTAGAAAATTGCCTCTCACACAGTTTTGCAGTCATTTGCCCTCCCAGAGCAGTTATACTACTGCTTCCCTTTCCCCACCCTCTGTCTCTGGCTATTTAGATGAAAAGGTCTGCATCACATGGGCTGTGTCTCTGTAGGTGAACCCACCTGGCTTACCAGCTTTGCTCTGAAGTCAGCTAGCTCCTGTTGGAAGTGAGAAATAGTAACTGGAGGAAGGAAATAAGCTGAGTAAGAGAAAGCAATCAGTCTCCAAACTCTGGACCCACACTGCAGGAACCCCCCATTAAAACAGCAGGGGTTTTTTTTTCAGTGTACTGGTGCAATTGGTGAGTATTTATGAGGATTCTTCATGGTGAGTTGAAGAAAATATAACAGAAAGCTTCACACTCAGAAAAGGTGGGAGAAAGATGCATAGGAAATGATAATTCACAATTTCCCACAGAGCGCTACAGGGCACTCTTTGAGATGATGGGGCAGCCCATTTAAAACAAAAAGCAACACTGTTCCACACCACCTGTCACAGAAACACAGTCTTCATTACCATGATATGTGTACCTCCACTACATGATGTGAAGCTCATCATGTGCTGCCATCGTTTCTGCTCACTCCCCATGTCTTAAGGGAACATCATTTGCGCTACTTCTAGGTATTCTAGGTGTCTGCACTACATTTGACATGACTTGCCACCTTTGCTTGTCATCTCTTCAGTGCTTGTTGTGACTTTGCCTCCCCTTCTATGGGTCAGGCCTGAAGTATGCGGAAGGATTACTGCAAAGATGTTTATAGTGCCAAGAGCAAAATAGTACTTGCCTTGTGGATAAATAGGAATTTTCAGCTGCTGGGTCCCTGAATTAAAACACTTGGCCTCAGAAGGCTGTAAGTCAAGTTGGTGAAAAAATTCTCCACAAAAGTGCTGTGTGGAAAAGAGTTTGAGAGCCTTGCAGCATGAAAAGGGGAAAGAGAAATTCCAACCAGCCTGGTCTTGTAGAGGGATTATCCTTCTTTATAAATTAGCCTCTTTGTACCTATGAAACATGTTTGATCTGACTCCAAATCATGGCAGTGATTTGTGCCAAGTGGGAAGCTGAAGAGTAGAGGAATGTCTGATATTTAAATATTTTACCAGCCCTTCATCAGAGTTAATATTTTATTAGCAGCAATTATGCCTCTCTACTAAGGAGTCTACAACTACTGTTCACCGTGGCGAGGTATGGGTAGCCTTGCACAAAGACAGTACGAAAGACAAGAGAAGGAAACGATGCCACTCATTTGATGCCAAGAAGTTTCCTAAGGACAGACTGAATGCATCCATGTTGATGAGTGCTTGTGTCCTCTGTGCTTTGATTTGCAAGTCTGAGCCACACAATTCAGCTTTTTTCCCCATTCACATTGCTTTCTGCAGTACATAGCAACCCCTGCGTGGCTGCATCATCCTAATCAGGGCTGCTGGGTCTGTGCCTGATCAGGATGGGGCTGGCAAGGCAGTAGAATGAAGAGGTTTGCAGTGCTATATATAAAAGTCATTCAAGACTAACTCTGACAAGGTGGGTGCCAGTGGGACAGGTATACATGTGACTTGTCCTGTATTCACCAGCAAAGGTTTCACTGCAAAGGACTACTGGCCTCTCCTTCTGTAGGGAACACAAGCACAGCGAGCTCTAGCAAGAGGCACAACACCAAGTCTCTGACAAGATTGGGCATGGATATATGGTAGGGAAACCATCAAGTCCCTTGACCACAGCAAATATGGGTAAGCACCACTATTTGGGGAGAGTCTGCTTTTCCTCTTCATTTAAATCTGCAAAGCTGGAACCAAACTTTGTTGCTTGAGTAGACTATGCATCCAGAGGGGTAAAACAAGGTGGTTATACATATAGCCTTACATAATATACATGTTGGTTATATACCAACAAAGTAGATATTGTATACCTGACTGCGGGAGCCTGTGCCCTATGCATTCGGGGACACCTTCGCTTCTGGGAAAGCAGGATGTTCTTGATTCACCAGGCACTCTTAATACAGTTTCATCTCAGAATATCTCCTCTCTTTCTTTCTTCTCTTTAAAGGAAAGCAATTTCTTGAGTGAAGAATGGGATCTTAGAAGGCGGTTAGCTCAAGGGCCAGAGCGGGATGCAGGAGTAGATTCTATTGTGTGCTGCAGCCTGATCCCACCATAAGAAACCATTTTCAATATAGAAAATGTAGATAATATTTTTTTAAAAAAACACAAGACAGTTTCTCTGGCCAGCTGCCTCTGAGGAGCATATCAGGCAAATAGCAGCATAAGCGTGGTTTGATGGCCTGGAGGGCTGCAATGGCAACATAACCCATCCACACAAAAACCTGATCTATTAAAGTAAATGACTGATATATAAAAGTAAAATTTGCGGGGAAGTTGCCTGATCATGTGATGCTACCAAGCCTTGAAACTATGATTTTCTTGAGTTTTTATGCATATCTATCTATTCAGCTACACCCAGTCTTGCTTGTTGGACAGCTAATACTGGTATATTCATTCTACCAGAAATACTAAAATTATTTTCTTCCATTATTTCAATTAAGGAATACATGGCAGAATACCTGGAATTTGCATGATATTGAATATTTGTAGAGATTGTGATAATGACTAGGACCACCCTACTTTAGCTCCTTCCTCCATTCTTGCATATTGCATGCCCTACTAAATTAATTTAAAAATTGGGGAGCCCTCCAGTGGCTAAAATTATAGAGCCTAAATTGCCAGTGTGTTAAAGAGGTATCCAAATATCTAATGGTGTCTCCAGACTTCACAAAAATCCGTGCCATTTTAACACAGAATTTAAAAAAAAATGTTACCTTTTCACAGCAGAGACAAATTTTTAAAGGACATTTCAGTTAAGTACACATAGAGGTACCTTAGGAAAAATTTCCTTAAAAGTTCTTTTCAGAAAACACTCCCAAATTCAACATAGAAAATATCAACCTCAAGTCCTTAGACATCATCTTTGAAATGTAAACTCCAGGAAACTGAGTATGTTCTGCATTTGGTAATAAAATTTTTCTCTTACTCCTCAGACAAGTATTGGGTATTCTTTTTTTTTTCATTTCCCCAAAAAAATCAACCTCTGTGTTTTTGGGAAATCAAACTCTTGACTTTATGACAATCTTTACAGTGGTTAGTAGGTCGAGAGAGGTTCTCCTTCCCCTCTACTCTGCCCTGGTGAGACCTCATCTGGAATATTGTGTCCAGTTCTGGGGCCCTCAGTTCAAAAAGGACAGGGAACTGATGGAGAGAGTCCAGCACAGGGCAACTAGGATGATTAAGGGAGTGGAGCATCTCCCTTATGAGAAAAGACTGAGGGAGCTGGGGCTCTTTAGTTTGGAGAAGAGGAGGCTGAGGGGTGACCTCATTAATGTTTACAAATATATCAAGGGTGAGTGTCACGAGGATGGAGCCAGGCTCTTCTCGGTGACAACCACTGATAGGACACGGGGTAATGGGCTGAAACTGGAACATAAGAGGTTCCGCTTAAACTCGAGAAGAAACTTCTTCTCAGTGAGGGTGACGGAGCCCTGGAACAGGCTGCCCAGAGAGGCTGTGGAGTCTCCTTCTCTGGAGACATTCAAGACCTGCCTGGACACGTTCCTGTGTGGCATAGTCTAGGCATTTCTGCTCTGGCAGGGGGATTGGACTTGATGATCTTTCGAGGTCCCTTCCAAACCCTAACATTCTATGATTCTATGATTCTATGAATTCTTTAAAAAACTGTATATTGCAGATTTATCCAGAAATTATGCCAAAAAAATGTTTCTGCTAAAAGAAGGAGGGAAAGTATGGGAACCTAAATCCAGGTTTGCAGTCCAAAGCTCCAGCTTACTGAGGTAAACAAAAAGTGTTGAGGGACTCCTTGATTTCTCTTCTGAAATGTCCATTGATTTCCATGAGAGGAGATTTGGACTAAAAATCTGTGGGAAGGTGCCGTGAAGAAAAACATGGGGGTTTTGTCCTTAAGATAGTGACTATGTCCTACTGCAACTTAACATTTTTGTTAGATCTATCATGGAGTTAAGCACAGAAGGAAAATAAGTAATATTTTCATAAATTAGGATGTTTGGGACCCTTTCATCTGTGCCTCATTCCAACAAACTAGGAAGCTGATGTAAAGCCCATTTAAGTTGATGGCTTTTGGCTTGGTCTCTTGGAGAACGATAAGTGGATCAAATGAAGAAAACCACTAAATCTCCTTTTAAGCCAGGAGACTGTCTTTGTGTAGGAAGAGACTGCCAGGCTTCTGGCAGCCTTTGTCATCAATGGGGTGGAGATGCCCAGCCCCGCAGCTGAGCTCCCGGTCACCCAGATCTTGTTGTCAGCTGCAGAGCAGCCATGAAGCAGAGCCAGTCTGGTCACTAGCCCAGGAAGCTTCCTGCCCTCTAATTAGCCATGAACTGACGTTGGTGCCTTGAGAGACCTCTCAGTGCTGTTTTTTTTCCCCCTTCCTCTCAAACGTTGCAACAGGTTTCTGTCACCTTGCGTACTGCTCCACAGGTTACAGGTGATCATGGAGCTATGTAGGCAGCCTGAGACAATATCCCACCTCTCAGAGTCCTCGCAGTGGGACATGCATCATATTCCTAAGGTACTACAGGAAGGCTGCCCCATCACACCAGCTTATCTCAGAGTAGCCGTCTCTGACCCTGGGCTTCAGGGAATGACAGCCGCCATAAGAAAGTTGGAACATCAGATTCAACCTGAAAACATCTTAATTCTTGAGTGTGAGGATGGCCAATTTCTTCTAGGCTACACTGCCAGCCATTGTACCACGGCCACCAGCTGCTGCTGCTGCTCGTGAAGAGTAGTCTCAAAGGCCCTCTCCTGACTCCCATCACTGCAGAAGTCCAGCAGCTCTTCCCCAATGAAAAGGAGAGCACAGCGCAGCCTTCAATCACCTGCACAAGCACAAAAATAGCATGGGGTCCCTACAAGTTGAAAGCGGTCCGTGTCAAGAGCTGTCAAATCTGTGGCTGTCACAGGGATAATTGCTTTGTGCCAGCTGCAGCTGATGGATACCAAGCTGATGAAAGGAGACAGGATAATATGCCTTCTGTTGTTTAATTAAGGATTTTCTGAATCTACATAAACTGAAAGCTCTGGATGCTGAAAACCACCTGAGTGCACCCCGATATTCATAGCAAGGAGAGAGTGCTGGGGAAACAGGGTTCCTCCCAAAATGTGTGTGCATCTACATAAAGCACCCTCTGAGCAAGAAAAGGCCATTTGGCGATGCTCTTGCCCTTTATTTCGTGCCAAACTGCTCCCTGCAGATTAATGCTTGTCAGAATCTTCTCTTATCACAGCGGCTGCAATCTTTACTTAACACCCTGAGGGAGGGACATCTTGGGTTATTTTGCACAGCACAAGTGATTGAAATACGACAGTAAACTGTTAACATGATCCCAAAAGTACTGGCTTGTAGCCCAATATCTTTTTCAAAGAAGGTGATTAATAGCATGTCAGAGAGCTGCCCTGTATATGAAACACTACTTGAAGGACTGTAAATAGATAAAACCATATACCAAAATAAATAAAACCAGATACTGAAATAAGGACACACACCTGAAGGATGCTGGGAATCTCAGTTGCTGAATTCTACTTTTATTGTTGCTAATGGTAGGTATCAACAGGGGATGAATAGCTCTCAAATTACATTTGCAGCTAATCTCATAGTGGGAGGCAAAGACCCTAACATGCAGGCAGTAGCCTTATCTGGGGGATATAGTAATAAAATCCAACCTGGACAAGACAACCTAATACACACAGAAGAAATGAAGAAATGTATGCAGCTGTTTGATGGGGCTGGAGATGTTTGGAAAGCAGCAATGTTGGAAAAGTTATGTGGGGCAAAGCCAGAAAACTGGTTGTAAGCTCATAGCGTGGCACAGCGATAAGGCTGGGCACTCTGTAAGAGCCCATGGTTGTGAGTTGGGGCAGCATGAGAAGGGTAATGTTTGTCTCACAGGACTGACATGCTGGGTAAAAAAAGAAGAGATGATGAGCATCATCAGAAGAGGTGACAGTAATGGGAATACAAGTGCAGCACCCCCTGCCCAGCCCAGGTAAAGCAGAGTGGCTGGAGGAGAGGAGGAGGAGGACTTGGTCAGAGGAAGCAGGGCAGGCCAGTGCTGACCAGTGTTGGATGCAAGGCTGGTCTCATAGCTACAGAGGTAGCGCTGGCCCCTCATAACTGTGGTATTGCTCAGCAGAGGGCACATCTGTCCTCATCACAAATATGAGAGGACGGAAAAGATTCAGAGATGGGTAAAAGGACCTTCAGAGGTGAGGAACAGCTTTTACACCAGGAGCAGCCACAGAGACCAGGGTTCTCCAGCCCAGGAAAGGATGTGTCCAAGGATGAACGTGCTAGAGGTCCACCAAGTGCCACGGGAAGGTGGGTAGGGAAAGACTATTGGTTGTAAGCTTGTTGTCTCATTGGGACGGGGTGACATCAGAGGGTGGCTGGGGCAGAACTGGCAAAAGGAAATATTTTTTCACAGAGACAAGTTAAAATACTTATGTCGAATCAAAAACAACTGGGTGGATTCACAAACATCCACTGCAAGCTTTTAAATACCAGAATAACCCTTCTGGATTGGGAGCTGGAAAAAATATTTGGGGAAAACACGTCTAACCTGTTCTTGTAATCTTGCTTACGTGTCTGCTATGACCATGGTCAGAGGCTCAATACTGGGTCAAGTTGACAAATAGTCTGACTCTGTATGGACACTCTGATGTCTCTGACAACATATATGTGCCACAGTTTTCCCTGTACATTTCCTCTTCCCACAGTCCCTCTTGCCACAGCACAAGAGTTGCACCAGGCCATTCCTGGTGCCACATTTCTCTCTCCTTTTATTGAGACAGCTGGTCACAATTGAGCTACAGTTGTCACTGTCTTGAAGGGAATCTATCTAAATTATAAAAAAACCGACATAGTTTTTCTAAAGATTTTGGCACTTATGCCTTCCTTCTGGTAAGAACTCTTCCTGAAAAGTGATTTTTAGTTTCCTCCACTGAAGTCAGTGACTCTGAAAATCACTTTCAGGTGTGGTTGGTGGCACCTCTTGCTGTAGTTCCCACAATTCAAGCTTTGGTTGGGGTAAAGCAAGCCACAGCTGGACCGATTTTCAGGGATCTCCCTACAACTTCCAGGTAATGAGTTTCTTCAAGTCCTAGACACTTCCCCAGCTAAAAATAATGGCTCTTGCAGAAGTCCATCTTGTACCAAGCCAACAAATCCCCAGCCCCAAAACAAACATATGATGTTTAACTACACACTGTTACTGAATTAGGGTATCAGGTTCTGACTTCTTTCCTCTCTGAGATGCACTGGGCTTGGATCAACCTCTCATTACTTCACAGGTGGAACTGGCATTGACAGCTCCCCAGGGGAAGCACTGCACATTCAGCTTCTCCATTTCTGCCCCAAGATACACTCCATCTGCTTTTGAAGATTGTAAAAATAATCAATAATAGATTAAACTGCATGTTTTCTTCAGGCACCAGGTCTCCCTACACATAATGAGTGTTTACGAACTGAGGAAGGCGTTCCAAAATTACAGAAATGCTTTAGTAAACCTGAACCTAGATTTTTTTTATGTATCTGCGAGCTCTGTGATACCAATTTTACAGTGTTTAGGGAATAAATTTAAATCAGTACAACAGTTTTGGATGGGTTTGCTTTTATCACATTTGGAAACACAGGGCTAGTCCCCCCTTATACTATTATGTCTTAATGATGTGCTTTTGTCAGTGAAGATGAGTTGGTAAAGACATGAGGATTACATTTAAATTCAGCTCTATTTGTAGTCTAAACGTGTGGCAAATTAAATGAGGAGAGGGAGAGCTTATGTTAATCAGAACAAATGGGAGAGCTCGTAACATTTTCAGAGGGTTTATTTCAAATCACATTAAATTCTGTTTGCAACCTGATGCATCTGTGAAACCGGGGCTGCCAAAATACGCTCACCTGTTCTAATACAACCACTCCTGGGCTTTTAAAGAGCGTGCGTAACCACAGGGATGCTTAAACCATGTGCTGAATATGTAAAGCAGAATAGAATTTGCTAAATAACTAATCCACAGAGCCCATCTTTCAGCTCATTCAGGTGGACAAATGAAGGCAGGGAGACAGAAGTGACCAGCTTGTGGCCCCACAGCACACCCACCAGAGCTGGGACAACAGTGCAGGAATCTGGCATTACCCTCCAAAGCCCTGATCGTCCTCCCAGGGCTGCAGTGAGCCTGTACCCTGGTTTCCCGAATGAGTGATTAAGCACTGTCAGCAGTGTGTTTTCCAGCTCCAAAGGAGAGATTACTGTGCAGAGGAAAACAATGCTGCCTGGGAAGCTAATTAATTACCTCTACAATTTGAAAGGCAGTGCCAGCCCTGCTTCACACCACTCAAAATCTCCTCATATGCCCCTTTAGCTTGGCTATTTCTGGGAAGCGAAGCTGGCTGCCTGTGCCAAGTGCTCCACTAGCCCTAGTCATGCCCTGTTCCAGATGAGTAGGACAGTTGGTCTTGGAAGCCATCAAGGAGATGAAAGACACATAGTCTCTCCAACCTTAGCTGAAGATTTGACTTTTCTAGTTGTGGGGCTGGGCAGAACACTGTTTCTGCTAGTGGTACTGTCTGGTTTGTGCTAATTTCATCCTTTGTGCACAAGTCAAAAGAAAACAGAATAGGTGTGCTAGAAGAAAACATCCTACCAGGGGTTGGCAAGGTGTCCCTCTTGGAATGGGGAGCTGCTCCCATTCAGACTCTGCAGAGTCTGCCCAGATCTACAGTAAGAGGACACTACCTTAAACATATCAACTCTTTCAGCCAGGCTAATGAGTATTTCTGGAAAGAAACAGAGAGGACAGCTTACTGTCTTGCTCATGGGTGGTTTCCACTGCTCCATGGTAAGCCACCCCAACACGAGACACCAAAAAGATGCTATGGCTGTGTCCCTCAGGCAGCCATTCAAAACTGCACATGTAGAGTCCTTTTTCTGAACAGAAAGAGGTGTGGGTTTTGGGTTTGTTTTGTTTTTCTTAGGAAATCATCTCCTCCATCAACATGTGTGTTAAACTGATCGTTTCCCTAAAAAATAAATGCATATTTGGGTTTGGGTTTTTTTTTTTGAAACTTTCCATTCACATTTGTTTCTGTTCCTCCCTCTTAGTCCTCTAAATCAGGCCTGCTGGCTTACATTTGCAATGTTGAAAAAAGGTGTAACGACATTTCCAATACTCAATATTTTTTTTAAACCATCTCAAGAAAATAATTTTTAATGAAACACATTTACTATTTCTCATCTGTGTGTGATCTGCCTGATTGTCTAACTCCTCAAAATGACAAAAAACATTTGTGTGTTTAGAAATGCTGGCCCAAAGCCCATCACACCTACAGGCTGTAGTTTTATGATATGAACTGTTTGCCTAATTCTTCATAACATAACAAAACCTTAGTTTAACACAGAAGAAAAAATCTATTACATAAGCAGTCCCACGAGAACATGGAATTAAAGGACAAATCCAATCTAGGAAACTCAGAGGAGTGGACATGTCTTTGCTCCCTGAGATTACCTCTTAGCAAGTGCTAAGATATCACAGGGAGAGGTGATGTTATAAAAAGAAAATACAGATTGCTGGAGCTGGAGCTGAACTGCTCCAGAGAATACTAGAAAATACTTCTGCCTCTGCTTTCTAGCACTCGGTCTCATGTAAGTGTAGCAAGTATCTTGTGCAGCATGGGTAAAAGAAAAAAAAAAAGAAGAAAAAAGAAAGAAAAAAAAGAAAAAAAAAGAAAGAAAAAGAAAAGAAAAAAATCCCCCATAGTATCTAATTTTGCAAGATGCAAAAGATTTCACGTAGATGTTAAATGACCTTGACCTTCATTTCAGTGAAAGCTAAAAGTGCTTTTCTATGCCACCAGAAGAGGCAGAAGAAGAAGGAGAATGTGCTCAGTGCTTTCAGCAAGAAGTTCTACACATGCCAGCTTTCCTCTGCTATGGATGGGATGAGACACAGGCAGTATTTCTTGGTGAGTTGTGACTATTTCTGCGAATCGCCTTTATGACGTTGCAGCAGTTCCACCAGATAACATGACATTTTTCTCCCTTTTATAAATCACTTACTTGCATCTTGTGGGCTTAGGAACATAATCATTGCCCAGTCGCTTTGCTCAGTACAACATTGTGTTTTTCTCTCATTTTCCCTGGTGACCTAATGTAACAATGTGGAAATACTTCTTGGTTTCACTGTATCTACTTTGTACTTCCCTATACCACAAACTACTCAGAAACAATAGATGAACTGTTTCTGTAGCTTTCCTTATCCCCAGAATTGACATAGCAGCTTCATTTTGAGTATGCCAGCTTTTCCCACACTTGCATTTTTTGGGTCGTCATGTTCTGCCTCTCAGCATGCCCTGACATGCTCCTGCCTTGATGATGCTGAGCAATGTGGGGGCCCATGTCTCTTATCACACACCTCCCCACCCTGGGGAGTCACAAGCTGGGTGCTCCTTCACAGGCTGGGTGCTCCTTCGCTTGTCCTACCAGCAAGGCTCAATTTGAAGGCGATGTCAAACTCCTGCCCAGGAATGTGCCGCAACAGCCAGGTGTACGTGACTGCCTTTCTCCAGGAAGGCACAGTGCTCTGTTTATGCTGTTCCCCTTTGCATGGGATAAACAAATGTTTATTGAAGGTGAGAAGGAGCACAAGAATGAACTTGCTTCTGTACAGCCACAGGTACAGCTGGTGAGCTTGTGTATAGGGAGGTGGGATCTGAGAGGTACTTCAGGGAAAGAGCTTGGAGAACAGCCCATCCCCTGTCCCTTCAGTGTCCCTGGGTCACCTGTGATCTCTTTCTCTTATCCACTTAGTGTTTAGCAATGCCATGATAAGAGGCACAGTTTCTCTGGGAGAAGTACGAGTGTCCCAAGTCCCACCTCTCTGTGTGTTACAGCCTGGGGATGTGGGAGACACTGATCTAAGTTGTTTTGAGCAGGGAACAACCTTTTGCCACCTGCCTGCACGAGCTGGCTACCGACATATTCATAATGCTTAAAAAATATCAAAGGGAGGAAAACACAAGGATTTTAGGCATTCATCTCCAAAGGAGAGTCAAGACTTGAAAATTTTCAAGACAGCAGTGGCTCCTGGCACTCTGCCCTGAGATGGGCACAGCTGAAGTCACACTCTATCCTAAATGTTTTCTTTGGACTACTTCGTAAGCCTCCCTGTTGGCACACTGTCTCCTCTGGCACACTGCAGCTCCAGCACGGGTCACCAAGTCAACCCAGGCACTGCCCTGCCTTGGGACTTGTTAAATGTGAATGAGCCTATCTGCCACTCACAGAGGATCCTAAAATAGAGAAGAGCAGCTGACCACACAGTGACACGCGAAATGAGGCGAGCACTGGTCGTATGGACAGCCCTGCATCAGTGGTGGTGGCAGCCCACGCAAATGGGGTGCTGCCCAGCCTTGGCCTGCCTGTGCGCCCCATTTCCGGCACATGGTGAGCACGGCTGCCATGTCAGCAGCACCAGCAAGGTGTCAGATAGGGCCCATGAGCCATGCAACAGGATGTAACCTGCCCAAGAGGGATATATTGATGTCTTGGGACTTTTCACCTCTGGACAGCCGGCCACCGGTGGCTGCTTGGCCAGCAAGGCGCCATTGGGATGCTGCTTGCCAGGAGAAGAGGAAGCCGACGCAGCACAGACAGCCTGGGGTGAAGATAGGGCCTTGGCAAACGTGGGCAGGCTAATGGGAGCAGTAGATGCAATTTAGCAGACATTGCATGTGCCAGGGAGCATGGAAACACTGCAAGGGTAGGCACCTGCATTCAACGAGAGCCATATGTGGCAGCTAGCCCAAGGGCTCCCCTCTCTGATGACAATGTTGGTGCTTCTCTTCACTCCTGAACAGCTTCCTCCATAAACAGCTACCACGAATATACACAGCATATGCAGCAGGTAACCAACTCCTGAGGACATGCGAATTAGCTCTTAGAAATGACAGCAACTTCTCACACCTGTTTCTTTCATCTGTTAGAGTAGCTGGAACAAATTAGCCATACTGCTGCCTTAAATCACTGATTAAATTCAGCAAGGTCTGTATTTTTGTCGTCTGAGGTTTCCAGGCAAAATTATTATTGTTGTTTAGGTCAACCAGTACAGTCTGAAAAGTAGCCAAGGCTTGAGACATACAGTTTGTTTTTTTAGATCTGGAGTGGAAGAAGCATAACTAATACATTTCTTTTGCAATGCAAGTGAATCAGAATGATTTATCTTCTTGTTTTGACAAAACTTTGTAAGTTTTTGCACCTGATTTTCACATCAGGTAAACACCAGAAAAAAAAAAACAAAACACAATTTTCTCAGTTTTCATTAGTAATGGAATAAATACAATAAAAAGAAGTGTCTGCAACCAAATGTAATTTTGGCATGAATATTATGTATTTGTGAAAAAAAAACCCCGCGTGTTCCAGACTGGAATCAGTTAATGGAAACTCCTTATTCAAAGAACATACACTCACAGGCATATTCAAAACCTAGTGAAATCAGCAGCTATATCTCAATAAGACCTAAATGACCTTTGAACGAGTTCCTTTTAAAAATTAAAGAAAACCACAGGGTTGTTACAGTGAATCTCCCTCTTCCTTAGCTCAATTAACAATAACAATTGCAAACAGTTAACTCCTTTGCAGGTTCTTCTTCACTGACTCTTGCAAGGACGAAAGTAAAAGTTACCATGAATGCTTACTCCACACCTACAAGAGGTGTTCAAAAGATTCTCCAGGTTGGACCGTAAGGGCTCCATCAACTCTGGAAGAGGGATCAGAAATGTAATTGATTTTCACCCACTGCTGTAAATTCATTGTTTCTTTCCTGTCAGTCACTGTCAGAGGTAGTGTAGGAGAATGGCTGAGAAGCAGATGGCTTCATTTAATAAATTTTGCAGGCTCATTTTTAAACAAGTGAGGCAGTCAGCACTGACAGAGCTACGTAAAACCCTTCTGCCTGTCCTAATGTCAGCAGTGGCACTGAAAATTCACTGTGTGTCCCTACATGTGGGCACGCCAGCCAGGTAGGCAAGGCCAGCTCCTGCTGGGACTGGCGATAGCCCATTTCTTGACTCCTGCAATGGCTACGCAAGCTTCTTCCTGGCTAGCAAATATCTCCTGTGGGGTGGGGAGGAGACGAGGAGAAACCTGGTAGATGGGAAGAAATATCTTCTTTGAACCATCAGCGTGCACCTACTTTGATGGTCATTAATACAATGGAGTGTAGGATTGTCAAGTTCTTTCGTATGCATAAGCAATGAGGACTACTTGGTAGATGCTACTGCTGGTGGTATTACTTTTCTTGGTGGGACTCTTTTTTACTTCCTGACACCTCCAGCAGCTATTCTCAGCACCAGGTTGGGTAGGCCTAAGCAAAATACTAAATATGCTTCCAACAGCTTTTCCAAGCAGTGGTACTTTATTGCATGTATATACGCACATATGCATTACCTATGATCATGGTTAGGCTTCGCAAATGAAGATATGGGAAAGGCTCTACCCTCATTTGCTACAAGTGCACTGATGGCTAAAAAGGCTGATGTGGGATAGGCAAGTCCGGTTGCAAAAGGCACAGTGGAAAGTCTCCTTGGGCGGTATTGGCGAGGCACGGTTCTTTCTGCGTTGTCTTTTCTCCTCGAGACTAATCCTACATGCGTTCTCAAAGGAGGCAGCAGCATTATGGATGGTGGGTCTCCATGTGTCCTGACTGGAGGCCAGAGTGGACCACTGATGGTAGTCAATACGGCCAAGACCGAGGTATTGGTTCAGAGTGTCCTTGTATCTCCCCTTTGGGGCTCCTCTGTTGCGGCAGCCGGTGGCAAGTTCACCACAGAGCACAACCTTAGGGAGGCGGCGATCCTCCATCCTGGAGACATGCCCTGCCCAGTGCAGCTGCCTCCTGAGCAGCATTATCTATATATTCACTATTATTTATTAGACCCACTTTGCAGCCATGTCAAGCACCTCTGCTCTGAGGAGCGCGCAGTGAATCTATTCCTGTTGTTGGTAGACTCCAGGGGAAAAAAAAAAATCTGTCTTCATGGATTCCTGTAAGTGAAATATTTAATATATTCTGGAGACAAAAGTTAGTTTTCTCACATTTCTCCCATTTTGTGAAAAATGTAGTAGTGCATGCATATTCATGAGTATATGAAATTGATGGGGAATAATTATGCTATTCCGGGTAATAGCAAAAATGGTTACATTTTAGTCACTTTTAGCCTGAGAACTGCTGTGGAAATAGTCACTCAAATGTTTAGAAAATAGATTCCTGAAGAACAGAGGATTCCTGAAGTTTCTACGTGTCAGAGCAATCTCCCCTTTCAGAAGGTCTGCAGAAAGTGGACTCAACTGTCTATATATTTTTTATATTTTGTATTTTATACAGAATATACTACAAATGTCATAGTATATATAATTACATAATACATTTTACATACTTTTTTTTTTTTAATGGAACGTACAGTGAAGCAGGTAAATGATAGTTACACTTGTGTTGCCTCCGGACAGAGTCAGTTCTGTGTTGCAGGCTAGTACATAGAGTGTGTTGCAGGACACTCACCAGTATAACAAGACAACTGTCTTGTAGGAATTCAGAGTTATCCATGGGGAGAAGGAAAACTTTCAAAGAGCTTCTAACAGAGTTCCAGAGCAAAATCACTTCAAGATTTCTTCTTCATCTCACATTGCAATTATATGTAAATTTTGATTGATTTTTAAGCAATAACATCCTGATGAAATCTGAAATTTTGTTGGTTTCTCTGTCTATATTCTTGTATAAAAGCAAGCAATTTGGCTGAACATTCTTGAAAAGTTATTTTTGGTATGCATAGCTAACCACAGCCTGCAAATCTTACTTATCAAAATGCAACTCAGCATTTCAAGCATCATTTAAATACCTTCAAATGTATAATCGCCTCCAGGTTGCAGAATGCTCTCTGTGCAGTGTCAAAAATTGTAAACAGAGAACCTTTGCTGTGAAATCTTCGCTTGAAAAAAATGGCTATTGAACACCTGGTAAAAGGGTACTCTGCTCAAAGACAGAAGGCCCAATTCACTGACAGACAAAGAAAAACTCTTGATACAACTGTGGCATCTCCCAGTTGCTTTAGAGAAGCCCAGGCTACTGCCAGATGTAATGTCTATGGGCACAATCAATGTGAATCATGCATCAAAAGTGGATGACACCTTCCTTCTTCAAACAGCTGTGAAATCAGTGGTAATTTTGGAACAGGAAAGAAAAGAAAATCCCCTTTTTCAAACTTTATGCTTGTAACTATTCATACAGTATGAGAGATGTTGTTCTGTGATAGATACTATCACTGATAACTGTCTCCTCACACGTGCTTTCCTCAGACTGAGGAAAAGAATCTATAACTTCAATGACCAAAAGTGCCTAATATATCCTATATGCCCCAGCATTATGGATTTACAGGTATAAGCACATCCTTACACAAAACTCCTTTTCTAACTAAAAGTATTTCACCACAGATATGAAAACAATGTAGAATACAAATAATACTTTTAATAAAATAGTAGTAGGATTCAAATGCTGCTGTGTTTGCTTACCGTAAAAAAAAAAAAAAATTGTGGAAAGATAAATAAAACATGCTGTTGTATAATATGCTTTCTTTCAATATATATCTTGCAAATTGAGGGTACACTTGATTATTGGTTATGGAACAAACCTTTGGAAACTGCAACTTTTTAGCAGTATCCAAATTACCCACTTATATTCACAAAATGCAGATATGCAACCCTTGCTCCAGGAGAAATATGCTTCAAGGCCTTGATCTGACTTACAGGTGTAGGCAATTCTATCCTTGCAGGTGATGCTATTGAAATCAAAGAAACTTCTCATCTGCTGCAGTTTCTAGCAGCTGGAGATGTGCTTTTTGGATCTGGGTCCTTGAATACTATTTGAAACATGTTGTGATGCATTTACTCGTGGTAGGTAACGCATTACTCTGTGTGGACTCCCACAGACTTCAAGGAGTCTGCTCACAGTGCAAGGACCAATTCAGCAGTCAAAACTTGGCCTTGGGTACAATATATATTACTACAGCAAAAATTGTGTTTAGGGAAAGCCTCACGTGCCTCTGTGAGTGACAGCCATCAGTGTGTTTGGTGCTGCTTCCTAGCTATTCTCCATGCAGGAGGGAGAAAAATCTGCATTAACTCTTCTATTGAGGCTACACAAATCATCAGGAGCACCAGTAATGCATCTCTCACAAGCTGCTGTTTGCACTGCTCTCATCTCTTAAGGTGGTAGACTTCTGGGCCCCAATCAGGGTGTGACTCTGTCCCATTTATGAGCTTCAGTGAAGTTATTCCCGTGCTTTGAGTGCATTCTGGGTGCCAGAGTGAGTTGCCAGGTATCGCAGGCTGAAGCTTCTAGCACAAATAAGATGCTCCCAGCTAAGTTTAGGGGAAATTCCACAATATCCTATTGATTT
Organism: Trogon surrucura; assembly: GCA_020746105.1. NCBI lineage: Eukaryota > Metazoa > Chordata > Aves > Trogoniformes > Trogonidae > Trogon > Trogon surrucura. The sequence goes on from CM036619.1 coordinate 71,421,082, forward strand.
TTTTTCCCTTCTCAGTACTTAATTCAATTTCACTTCACTCTAGGAGGATAACAAAATTATAGGATTGCACGTCCCACTTACCAGAGCAGCATTTGTCCTAGTTTGAGAGCCCCAGGATAAAAATTTTCTAGAGCTCCTGGCACAGGGGGCAATCAGAGAGAGAGAGAGGAGGGGCAGCTGTGCCTGTGGGGAGGAGAGGATGGGTCAGGTGACCCAAATGGACCAGTCATGATATTCCTTCCCATGGTGCTCAGTATAAAAGGGCCCCTAAGAAGAGCTTTGTGGCTTTTAGTGCCTGCTCTTTTGAGAGGGTGTTGGTTATTTCTCTGTGTGATGCTGGTGTTTCTTGCCTCCTGTTTCCATGCTGCAGAGGAGCGATGTTCAATGAGATGTGTTGTCTTCCACTGCCTCCCCAGACAGGAGTCACACAGTTTCTTTTCTGTTTGGGTTTCTTTTACTTGCCCCCTCCTCACTGTCACAGGGACTCTGGGTTTGGGCGCTCTTGTCTTCTGCTGAGTCTAGTCTGGGACTATTTTTTTCCTGTTTGGGACTTAGTTGTCATCTGGAACTAGTGGGTCCCCTATTAACATATTCTCTTATGTCTTTAAGCATATTTACATATTTGTGTGTATCTGTATGTAGTTTGACATCTTCATTGCTATTGTTAGTTTGTTGGGTTTTTTTCATTAAATTGGTTCAAAAATTTTTTGGACCTTCAAGTCTCTCCCTCTGGCCCTCCTGTTATCCTGGTGGAGGGATACTAGAAAGCATCTGTTGAAGTTTAGTGGCTGGCCCAGCCTTAAACTTTGACAGTATTCCAAGACGGCATTGCCTGCTTTTAAATGGGCTCCCCTCTACTGTTTTGTTTGAAGTGAGTATGTACATAAAAGCAGGTAAGAACTTCTGTATTAATTTTCAATGAAATATGGATCTTCACGCTCACTGCAAGACTTTGAACAGAAAATACTGGCACCGTATTTACAAATGCAGGGACTTCATCCTACTGGGATGTGAGACAACTTCTGTCAGAGTATAGAGAGGTATTTCTCACATCAGATACTTTCACATAAAATCCATGATTGTTCAAGGCAAACATAATAGAAACAAACCAAAATCTTTCTTTGGGGAAGGGAGGGGAGGAACGAGAGCACAAGAAAAAGACCATCTTATTCCATTTTACTCATCTTGATAAGGAACAAAAGAGTGCAGTCCCATACTTAAGACTGAGATATAAAGAGTCGTTATTTCTTGACCTCCAGCAAGATGGACCATATGTCTACACTGCAGCCAACCAGGCTGCATGAGCAAACCTGACTTAGGCTTCAACTCTGTCTGGATACCACTTCCAGCCTGTGTTGGCAACATGGAGCTCAGTGCAGAGATACCTCTCTGATCAGCCACATCCCTGGGTAGCATCATTGTGGCACCTGTGGTCAAAGGACTGCCTAAGATAGCTCATGGCTTCATCCTTCTGGCCCTAACTGTGGTGAAGTAACAGTGCAAAGACCAGGAAAAGAAGGACAAGAAAGCATGAAAGTGATAAAAATCAGTATTCTCCAGAATAACGGCAGTAATGGCAGCTAGTCTGGGTTAACCATTGAGCCACAGTTTAGGACTCTGGCTCCTTTCACTGTTCAGTGGCATTGGTCCATTGGTCTGACGAGGCTTCCCTGCTTCAGTTCTCCTTCCCAGGCATGGCTGCCCTGTTTGCTCTCCTGCCGATGCAGCACAGATCAGATGAAAGCTGAGAGAGTGGGAAAAGATAGCGATGGCAGCAAAGGAACTTACGAGGGAGGAGAAAGCAGAACAAGGTCTTGGATGACTCGCACTGAGGTTTCAGCACTCACCGGTAAGCGTGGCCACTGGTTATTACTCTTTTGGTTGCAATGTCTGAGAGGGAGGCTGCTGTGGACTTCAAGATACATGAGCAAACAGCAGTGTCTGAAGGTTGAACCATTCCAGCTTTAGCACAATATCCCCTGGTACTTCATTCCGTAGGAAGGATCATTTCATTAACACACTCTTCCCACCCAAGAATATATCAATGGCATAATAGCCTGTCCTCAGTTTTGTCCCACCTCCTGTCAGTTGCACTCAACTCCTCACACTCTTGTCCATCAATTTCTGATAGAGGCCATGCCACATTTACGAGACAGCGGAAAATATCAGTGGACTAAGGTGATTTTTGTCTCCTTTCAGCACTTCTCCAAACATGAGCATTTAAGGTCTCAAGTAAGTGGCACAATTTACAACAGCCACAGGTGTCTGTGCACACTCAGCTGCATGGAAGGTGCCTGGGAGGTGGGTACAGTAATTCCTTCACACAGAACAAAGTAAACACAGTGGAGTATTTCACAGCTACACAACACAGGCACAACCAGACTGATGTTAGGGTTGTTCCAACACAGAATTATGGTGTAATTTTTTACAACAGTCAAAGCCAAATGAGACCCATGTTCCTCCTTCACTCACATGGGATACTGAGTTCCTGGCTTTGGTGGATGGGTAACTACTAATAGGTGTTTCAGGTTAAATTTAGATGCTGCATGACACTTTTTCTTCCCCCCTCCCCCCTCAAGACAGGAAAGTAAATATAGAAAGAACTCCACAAGAAGAATTGAGTATTATATTTCTATAAAAGAATTTCCAGAAAGTAACAGGTGACTAATATTACTGATGCAACATGAACATAATAGGTGAATTTCAGCAGTAAATCACAATCATGATACCCGTGCCTTAGGGTATTAAGATGTGATGTAAACTTGAGAGCTTTAGAGACCTCTGATCTGTGTTCCGTTACAGGGATCTGAAAGCAGTGCCTCATTAAAACAAGTGGGGGAAATGAAATAACACTTGAGTCTTTAAAAAGCCGCTGCATTCTGACACAAAAAAGATATGTTCTTATCTGATGTAATCATGAGCCTGCAGCATGAGATCCCGACAGTGTGCTACAGTGCTTAAATCTGTACTAAGAAGTTCCTGTGGTCTTTTTTGCTTCATTATTTTTAAGTAGAGGTTCAAAAAAAAAAAGAAAAAAAATTACTGAGGGTGGCTACAACCAGGTGAAATGACACACTTCTTTCTAGGACAACAGTCCAGCTGGTTCCAACTGCATATAAGGAAAAACAAATTACTGTGTGGAAAATTAGGCAAGTTGTTCAGGGTTGTTATGCAATTTCCATTCTGGGAGGTTTTCAAGATACGACTGGACAAAACTTTGAGTAGCTCAGTCTGATCTCAGAGCTGACCCTGCTTGAAGCAGGAGATGAGACTAGAGATGTCCTGAGGTGACTTTTGACCCATGTGTTTTATGTTTGTCTGAGCAGTGGGTGATGACCCTGTATTGTGGTGACTTTTTACTTTTGTTTTTTTAAGAAGTAGAGAGGGGGGTTCCTTATTGGGAAAAATGAAACCTTTTGAACATCTACATGAACATGGAAGGAGTAGGAGTGTTAGTTGCACCCATCTGAGCCTTCTGGCTAGGGTGGCGGCCCAAAAAGGTGAGAGACGTAGCTTCACATCTCTGTTGCATGACTCAGAGTAGAAGTTTGCACCCTGCATCACTCCAGGTGGCTTGCAAATGGCACGGTGTTTGGATCAGTGTTTACATCAGCTTGCTAGCCATCCTCAATATGTCTACGGTCACCACTATGTTTTTGGCTCAGCAAGGCAGCATAGATTGGGGATTAAGTCCTGAACCACCCCCAAATTTAGTGGCGGTCAAAGGTGGTTCAGTGCCTGCTGTGGCTTGTTTGTGGCCTCTTTTTGTTCACAGGGCAGCTGTCTGAGGCTCCACAATAGCCGGAGCAAGGTCATGTTGCTGATTTCCTTCTCCTTGACACATACCTGGCACAGCTCCGCTCTGGAAGGTAAGTATGGGATGAAAGGTGTCAGCACCCAGATCAGTCTCCTTTGCCACCCTAGAGCCAGCATAGAGAGACTGCAAGGGATCCCAGAGGGGGAGCAGCACTTTCAGCACCTGACTGAGAGCCTGTTCAGTGCCTTTGGAAGCTGGCTATGCTGCACGAAGCCAAGAGCTCCCAATGGCTAATTGTGCCCCTAAAACTGTCTCCTGCAGCCTCAAGCACAGCATTTCACCTCTCTGTTGCAATTTTTTCATCTGTAAAATTGGGATAATGACATTTTACTAACTTGCAGGACTGCTGTGAACTTTAATTAAGGCCCCGTTTGTAAACTGCTTTAATGAGGAGAAAGCACTAGGAATGAGTAGATTATTTGGTTAAGCTGGCTGATGTGGTGCTGCCAGACTTGCCCAAATAACTCAGGATCTGTACGTATGCACTACAGATTGTTATTCTCTGTGCTTCTAAAGATAAGCATTCCAGGGCTTGGGCCGGCAGGATTCAGTTTGGGAATGCCTCTTCTTAAGCAGACTAGTGTACAGTACTCACATTGACTGCCTCGCTTGTTTCCCTTTATTTTGCAGAGAGCAAACAACTTTCATTTACCTTAAAAGGTGATACAACGCCAGATGGTGGGACAGTTGCAATACCAAGGACTGAATGCACAATGTGAGGGTGACAGAGCACTGGAACAGGCTGCCCAGGGAGGTTGTGGAGTCTCCTTCTCTGGAGACATTCAAAACCCACCTGGATGTGTTCATGTGTGATCTACTGCAGGTGATCCTGCTCTGTCAGGGGGGCTGGACTAGATGATATTTTGAGGTCCTTTCCAGCCCCTAATATTCTGTGATTCTGTGATCGCCTATTTCTGGGTACAGGGAAAGATACAAAGGAAACCAAACTGCAGTGGCAGGTAAAACAAGGTGATAGCATTACATTCAAAAGCCTTTTTCTTAGTGTGTGAACAGGAGTAACATTTTGTGATGGAGCTGCCCTGTTTTGCTGTCACCATGAAGCCACAGACCCTCCTCTGCCTTGGGCTGTAACTCATGTAAGGTGGCTGAGGCAGAGTTTCTTGCAGGGAAGCAAGTGGTATCTCTGCAATGAGATGCAGGGAGATGGAAAGGATTGCCCTGCCTGCTGTCTCCAGCTCTTCACATGCGCTCGGACTTCATGTCACTATTTTCCCTAAGCTGGGAAGACACCCAGCAAAGCTTTGGGCATATGGCAGTACTCAACAGAGGGGTGATTATCACAGAAATTATTCAAACACAGTGCCTCACAGGTATAAGTCCATCTGGATGTTGCCTTTCATTTTGCACCTTACAGCAGTCAGTGAGTGATAACTGTCATCCTTGTGTCTTTTTTCCAGTTCCTTTTCTACTTTTTGGGCTGGGAAAGAATTAGCTGCTGTGAGCTACACTGAATAACTGAGGAAGTGGATGGAGAAAGGCATTCCTACAAGGGGCAGGACTGTGACCAGCACTTCAAAACCAACATCCAGAGGTAATTCAGGCCCAAGATGTGTCTCTGGGCCACGAGAGGTAGGTGGTTACAGTGATGCTGTGAGGACAACGTGCCTCTCTGTGGGGACCTTTCACTGTTCTTCTTTACCTACAGAGGTGTAGATGCTACTGCAGCAGCCTTGCCCAGGGAACATGGCCCTGCCCACTCCCTCCCTGCTCGCTTGCTGCCTGCCTGTATCCCCCACGAGCATGAGAAAGATGCAATCCCTCCAGTTAACTCATCTAGACCAGTGGTGAGGCTTGGGACTCCATATTCTTAGGAAGATTTAATCAGTCTGGCTCTTAATACCACTCTTGCTCTTTGATCAAGGATTATTTAAGTTATTATTGAAATATCGTGCTCAGACTTCTATTACGGCTGGTATTTGGAGAAACAATACTCCTCTCTGGCTGAGCAAACAATGTCGAGCTGTTTGTTTTAGACAGAATTCCACATATTCACTTTATGTTACTTTCACACTGCTGGTCAGGAACAATGATACTTGTCCAGGGCTACAAATAATTACTGGGAATTATATTTTGGTGACATTTCCAGCAAGCTTTTACAGTGAAAATCTGTTTGCAGCATTTTCCATTCCTAGGAATTTCTTTAGGAATCAGACATCCAACTGGCTTTACGGTTTTTTATTATGACGAATACCAGACTTCCTCACTGTGTTTCCTTTCTTTAAATATTAACTATGTTTGCAAAATGTCAGACATCTAAATCAGTTTTTCTTCTGTCAGATATGAAAGATTGTCTAGAAAGATCTAGCTAAATCCCCGCTGTTTGTTTGCTGGTTATACTATAGACACTCGGGCTCTCAGGTATGCTTAAGATTAAGCATTAGTAAAACATCTTCTTTCAATTTTTAGGCAAGATAGTTCAGAGCCGCAGATACAGAGTGAGAGCAATGACCACAGACAAAGACTAATGATTTTAAATGTTTAATGTTGCTGCTCAGTTTGGATACATGACATGGTGTACATGGACATAAATTTTCAAATGAGAGATTCTTAGTCCAGCCAAAAAAATCATGCTGCTGGAGTGAGCTACAAATCAGGCATAACAAATTAGTAGATGCTACCGATAATCAGGGACTTAAAGCAAAGTTCCTGTCAAGCTTGGGGATTGTTTTTTCAAGTGTTCCTGAGAAACATCCTGCTCCTCTAGTTTGTTTTTAATGAAGGTTTCAAAATGATGTTTCCAAGATATAGAAGGAATAAGAGTTCTCCAACTGTTGCCCCACTTACCAGAGAGTATTTGCACTTGTTGAGATTCGTCATGCATTTGAAAGCTATTGTGTGGTAAATCCGAATTATTGTTTGCTAATCCAATTAGGTATTTTAATTAAACTGTGTGAAGTTCAGTTCTGCTGTGAGTTTTTCTACCTTGGTTTTGGTTAATTTTATTTTATAATTTTTGGGTGTCATCAGATGACAGAGCTCTAGCTCAGAATAACAAAAGTGCCCGCATGTTGGCATAGTGAGTGGGTAGCTCTCAAACGTTCCCACCACTTTTCCTTGAGCAACCAAGCCAGATAAAGTTGCAGATCCTATCATCAGCAAAAGGCATCCTGTCTATTCTTCTGCCACCAGCGCGCTCCTGGCTGTATACTTACTTCTGTTTCCTTGTGACCTTCACCTAACCTTCAAAATCTAGCCTGAATACTCTTATGAGATCTGAGCCCAAACTAGCAAAGCCCAGAAATAGGCTCGGGGAGAGAGTGCACATGAACTCACTTAATTCCACCTAAGGCAAACTGTGAAGTATGCTTAAGATGTAGTTGCTTTGTACTTGACAAAAGAGCCCTACTATTCAAGCACACCCTTCACAACATGTCTTGCTACATCTATTCTTTTGTTTGTGGGACAGAAGGAAGAGAACTGTAAATCCTCTACAGCCACACATGGGAACCCTTTCCCTTCACAGAGTGACCCACCCAGTATCCTCTTATTCCTAAGCAGAGCTGGAGGGAGGCAGAGAACCAGTCTTCCCGGGTTCAGAGGTCTAATGAGCTGATAGATCCTGGTGTGATGCTTTCAGGGTCAGCACAAGCTTTGAGCTAGCAACTGACTAGGCTCCAAAGAGCAATGTTTCCTTTTCCCTATGCACAAATAATGTTGTTTCTGAACCAACTAAGAGTGATTGCCCATGCTGTTAGGTAAGCAATATGAGCATGATGATTCCTCTACTTGTAGATGGGGTATCAAATTTTGCCCACCTCTGGATGGAGGGAAGCAACAGCAATACAGCTCCCTAAAGGCATAGGAGTTGGATAGGCACCCATCCCTACTGATGTCCCTACAGAAGAAGACTCCTGTAGCTTTAACTCTCTTCCATGCTGCTACAACACCAGATGGACATGAGGGAGAATAGTTCTATATTCTTTAATCTTATTCTTTAGAGCTTTACTCTTTTCTTTGCCATGTTCATATTGTCAGATTAATTTATTTTAATTTTAATTATTTAACCTATTATTTGATTCTTTTCCTTGGAATGATTTTGAATTTTATTTTGAATGCTTTTGAATGTCTCTCATTTTGAACAATCTTATGCCTCCAAATGTTTCCTCCAAATCCCTCTGTTTCAGGAAGACTAGAATGGGCCATTTTCCTGCTGTGACGTGGTATGTTAGACAACCCTGCCGCTTGATGGGTGGAGAGCCAGGTTTCGTGCTGGCAGTGGGGTTCTCATCAACTGCTGATTGGGATTTGTAAAATTATACATTAGCTGATAGTCGAGATCTATAATTGCACTATTAGGTATGCGTGCCAAAGGAGGCAGTAGGAAGATTCAAGCTAGAAAGCCAAATGCAGACCATAATTCTTGTTAGTTTGATCATTATCTCTGTCCTGCATCAGCATTTAGGATGCTCTTTACCTGGGATTGGACTTCAAGGCCAGCAGCCTGGCTACCCATCTGTTGTGATGTACTCCTGCTGTGGAACACTCAGCGTTGGTGTCTCACAGGTTGCATTGTCTGCTCGATTGGTGGTTTTAATCCACAGCAAGGTTTCTTATGATCTGGACTGTGGCTACTTCCTTGCTCTTCCCCTTTTCCCCTGCCAGCTGCAGAAGCAGCCAGGGAGCTCTTCTCACCCCTCCCATATCTCAGAGTGGGAGGCATTAGCCCTGGATGACTCCCAGCTCTCCCAGTTGTCTGGGCAGAGCTCCAGTCTGGAGTTGCTGCCAGGCTTATCTGTGGAGGTTTTTTGCCTGAAGCCAGGCCTGAGGGATTTTTGGTCCTTGTGAGTGAGTGGGATTTTTTGGTCTGACTTTTTACCAGAGGAAGCTATATTGCTCTGGGTTTCCTTTATTATTTTTATGTAAACAGCTCTGTGTAGATGCGCCTCTAGGCAGGAATACGTATGCTTTAGGAACTGAATAAATATCACAGCTACACATTTGAACTTGGCAAGTAGGGAGTTACTTCACTGTGCAAGACAGAGATGGCCCTTGATATGTAGATAGGTAAGAGGTAGTTTTTCAGAGCTACATCTCAATTCTAGCTTATACCTGGCAATGTTCCTATCTGAGTTATCTGAAGCCTCTAAAGTAAGATCTTCTGTTCAATGTGCTTGACAAATCCAGAATTTTCATGTTTACAAAAACCTCAAAGTTTCATGATTGGGCCAGTGAAAGAATAAAATGCACGCTTAGTTTCAGCGCTCGAGGGAAAGACAATGCACAAGAGGCCACTGTATGATGTTCAGAGAGAGCACGTGGTGACAGTGATCTGAGCGCTAGGTAAGACTATGCACAGTCACATTTCTTCTGTTCCCCTGGAAAATAAAATGGGATCACCTTTTCTCCCTGTGCCTGAGAGGGTCTTTCACAGACACTGTCTGACTTGCTGAGGGGACCAGGCACATTCATCCAAACCACAATTTTCTGAGAAGTTGATCTTTCAAAGATCTTGTGCATCAACAAGTAAATGCTCATCTCTGTCTTGTTTTTTTATTTTAACATGCGAGGCGAGTCTTCCTCCCACAGCAAAGGAACCTTCGTTAAACTCTTGCTTGGGAGCCCAGCCGCTCCCAATATGAGCTTGCACCATTATGCAAATGCAGCTCTGGTGTTCTCACACTCTGGGGAGGGACCTGATCCCAGCTTCCCACCCACCGTGTCCCACAGCTGCCTGGAGTCCCTGCTCTGCCATCACTGAAGCCTGATCTCTGTGATCAGCACTTGTCTAGACTTTGGTTCTGACTTGGGCTTTGTTGGCTTCTGTCACTAGATGTACTTGTTGCAGCTCGGTGTTTGACAGTAGCCCTGCTCTGTTTTTTAAAGGAAATAAAATAGTAATTGCTGAGAATACACAACATCAGCTGCTAACATTTAAGAGAGATGGTGAAAGCAAGATTTTAATCGTAATGCTTTATCTCAATGTCTGCATGTAAACCCAGTTCAGTAACTTTCTGTTTACCTTTGCTGGATAACCTGCTTAGCAGTTTCAAAAGACATTGAAAAACCACAGAATCCTGGGGTGGTTTTTTTTTTCATTTTTCAGTGTAATCTTCCAGCAAAGCCTGAGAAGATGTCAGCGCTTCTGACAAAAAGCAGTCCATTTCTCCACATTTAAGAGGCATACCAGTAGCCCACTGAGCTGAGATCTCCCTTTTCTTCCCACCTCTCTTCAAAAGTCCCCCGCACAAGAGGAAAGCAGTCAGTAACCTTCACTGCCTGCCACAGGCTCTGTTTCAGTGAAGCAGCCGGAAATCTTTCCCACTGATCATTGATCCTCTGTCTTGCTCCACGCAGGGCAACCTCAATGAACAAACGTTTACAGCCCAGTCTATTTTCCTATTCGATTTTGCTCATCGGTGATGGTGAGAATATTTAAATATCCAAACAGAGAATACTTACGTTTGCCTGCCTGCTAGCACAATTTTTTTACGCCTGCCTCCAAAACTGTAAACATTGAAATCAAACGTCTGTTGTGCTTTCAGCAGGATAAAGGATAACAGTGAGGCACAACTACTGACATTTTCTTATTTCTGGCTTAGATTTTTTTTTTTTAATTGCTAAGAGTTTTAACACGATCTTACAATATAAAAGAACTTACATTTGAATAGGCTTACAATTATTTTCATTATATAGTAATAATTTGGATGACACATGCCTTACTCTTTCATGAGCTGCCAGGGTTAAAAAAAAATCTGTCTAGCCCAGCAAACTTCTCTCTGCATGGCTTTACATCAGCGAACAAGAAAGGAATGCTCCCTGAATCTCCAAGCTTCATCTAAAGCCACCCAGTGACTTTGCCATGTCTGCAAGTGGTCCCATCTATCAGTTTTTAAGACAGATGTTTTCTGTGCTGCAGCTGTTAGAAGAGATCATGTGTTCAAACTTGTAAAGGAGTCAGGCCACTGTATCTGAAATACATCTGTGCCCAGTCAACTGAGTTCAGGTGTGGCTGAAAGCATGCCAAGTATTTTCAAGATAATACCTATGGGGATTATTGTTTGTATAAAGAATGAAGGTGTGTAAATGGATTTGCTCATTTCAGGCAGAATTCTCTTTATCAGCCGTGTTTGATTTTGGAGTGACTTAATTTTTAGACTGATTTCTTTTTTGCTGTAATTTGGACCACACTAGGAAAATTTAGGTAAAGTTTTTTCTGTCTCTTCAACAATGTATTATAATACTGCCAAAGCTATCAAACTTCCTTATGAAAATATAATAAAAACATTTCTTTATAACTAAGCGTTGGGATATGTATATGTGATACATATGGCATTAATCATCCTTTTCTTTTTCTAACTGGCTCTGATCAAGATGTGGCACCCTGCACTTTACTGTATGACATTTTGCAGCCATGTTTTCTGAGCAGAAGTAATCCTTTATCAAATGCCTTTCCATATCACTCTATGACTTTTGAAAGATGAGAAAAATATATTTATTGTCCTGCATGTTTGGGATTCATCGATTCTCTTCCTGACGAAATTCACACAGTACAAATTTCCTTCCAGTGAGGTAAAGGAAATCCTTCTGGTCATTCTGCATGCTCCAGCCAGTTTTCATCACTTTACTTTTGGTTTTGGGAAAGGGCTTCTGCAAACTTGCCAGAAGTTTTACCAAGTGATTCCCACTTACAAATTGCTATAAGCATGGGAAGATCTCAAGAGAAAGATGAGATGAACCCTTTTCTACACTCAGCAGCATCATGGCTCCACCTCTACACTGCCATCATCTGACAGAGGCTCTAGAGAGAATAAAAATACTGTTAAATAAAAATGTATTTATGTGACAAGAGTCAAAAAAAAAAAAAGCCTCAGAAGAACATTAGAGCATTCTTGTGCCATCACTGCAAGATGGCACAGGACAGCATCCACAGAACAGCATAGGGCAATAAGAGGAAAATGTTGGGGAAGAAAGAACCTCTGTTGACAGTATATGACAATATATATTAATATTTGATGGAGAAGGGGAAGGAGAGGAGGATTCAGAAAATATTTTCTTCAGCTGATACTGTTCTTATGAAACAAAAACCCCACAAAGTCATTAGGAAAGCAGCATGTCAGAAAACAAGCGAACAAGTAACTCTAAAGTCATTTAATACCTTTAAAATGTTTTTTCCCCTCTAGGTCATACACTGTGAAGAGATATTGCTGTCCAATGGTATGATGGATTTTTTTCACTGTAAAATAAACTTGGATTTTTATCTGACAAGCAATCCTGGACGCTAAAGTCTATATACGCATGAGAGAGGCTTGTATGTTTCTCCAATACGCTGTACAACAGAAATGAAAAGCCATGCTGTGGGGTAAGTGATTCAGTCCTCCTTCGATTTTCCACTTTTGAATATCAATGTAGGCTACCCTTGTGTGGTGGATTCTTGTTCAATGGGAAGTAGACGGTCTTATTTCATTTTCTACTCGGGTTATCAGATACCTGCAATCTACAGTTGTTTGCTGTCCAGGAAAGTGCAGTTTCTAAAAAAAACCCCAACAGTTACAGAACATTTCTACTTTATGAAGCAACTTTGTAATAATTCAGTTTTGGCTCCACATCCCTCAGGTTTCAGCAAAACCTGTGCTAGATAACATAACTTTACAAATTGGAAAAAAAGATTGTGTTCTTTTTAAAAATGATTTTTATTAAACTATTCACACTGGTGGTTCAGTCTTGATTTTTCCTTCCTGTTTTTTTGTTAGTGGTAGACACACAACAAATAAACTGACTCGGCAGCCATGTCACTGGCTGTATATTTTTCATTTTTGTTGCTTTCCCTTTTCTGTTCCTTTAGAAATACCTACTTTTCTTCACTCAACTCTCCACTTGTCAACTAGTTTGTCCCCAACAATTTCCTTCTCTTGCAAAAAGAGCACTCTGTGCTTCTTCTGTCCCTTGTTCTCTGACTCTGAAACAGCCCAAGGGATGAAGAGCCCAAATCTCCACAAGAAGGGAGAACTCCAGGCTTAATGCCCTGGCAGTGCAGTGCAAACTCTCAATCATCTCACTTAAGCTTCTTTTAATTATCCAAATCTAATGTGATGTTTATTCATTAGAACTTTCACCTTTCTTTTATTTCTAGGATTACTTTCAATACATGTTGAAGGTTTCCAGCAGTTTTCACAACTGGTTCATTGCCCCATCATACCTGCAGGAGGTACTATTCAGCGTGGCTGTCTCAACCAAAGGGATCTCTGCTGCAAAATTCAAATCTTACTCATTCCCACACAGCACAAGAGGCTGTGGACATCCATTTTCAGTGGAGACATAATTAAAAGACACATAATTACTATTAGAAAAATATTGCAAGGAAAAGTGTTTCAGCATGTGATGTTTGTTAACACGTAATACTTTGAGCAGTCTTCTAGGCTCTGCTAAGATTAAAATCAAAACAGTTCACCAGTGGGAAGATGCCTTGATTTTTCAGCCAAGTACCTGGTATCTTTGCAATTTAATACAGCATCGAAAACTTTCTCGTTAATGTTTTGAACCTAATCATAACTTTGAATATAAATAATTTTTATGCATTGAGGTCAGTACAAACTTGATAAAATCCTCACTAAAGGAAAGAACATCTGATTAAGTCATATTGAACCTGCTTATTAGGTGGACAGGAGGCATTGCAAAGTGTTCGCTCAGCAAAAAACATTTTCCTTCTGTAGATTTTCAAGTGGAAAGGTTTTTTGCTCTAACATCTTATGACAAACCTCTCTGGCTATGCTAGAACAGCTTTTTCAGTGGACACACTTAGCCTGGAATGAGTTACTTTCCAATTTATTCCAATAGAAAAGAAAATACTTTTTTTTTTTTTTTTACTAAAATATAAGGATTAACATCAACAGCAATAGTTGCCAAAATTCATGCCAACTGTAACAGTGGTATTATTCCAAATGGAAAAGTATTAAATCTCTTTCCTAATGTAGTTCTTTTGTAACACTTGGAGGAGAAAGCCCTGAATATTCACAATCATGTGGTATTTTTGCAGGAATACATCCACTAGCCCCAGCATCGTGACCATAGGATTTGCATAATAACTTTCTGCCTATCCAGATTCATATTCCCATTACAATAGTATAAGAGATATTCTTAGCATTCTTCTCTGCTGTTAAATAGCTGCTACATTTCAGTGTTGGTGAAATAGTTCTACATACAATTTTCCCTTTTTTTAAATGAAAGCACTTTGGGATCTCTCTAGCTGAAAGACAGCATAGAAATACAAATTATCCTTACCCGTGTAACTCAGAATTACCTTTGCATTGTGTTCTTGATCAGTTATCTGTAGGGAAAGCAATCCTGAAAACCAGTGATGTTAGGCCTGGTAATACAATTTTGGGAATCATACTTTTGGGAAAAACAAACAGAACTGCCAACTGCTACATCAATGTTGTAATCCAATGAACGTTCATACTGAAAAGTATCTCCTCTAGTGATTTATTTTTTTGAGAAAATGATTTAATTTCATTTGTAAGTTTAGAAAACAAAACACAACAAATTCATATCTGAAAGCCAGAGTGACTGTGTGTCATAAGTGCTCAAGCTCTTTTTTTTCCCCCTAGGTTTATTAACACAGACATTTGGGTTCACACCAATACTTGCTCTTTGAATCTTTTTATATAATTTTCCTCTAGTAATGACTGTAACAAAATACATCCTGGCAGAAGCTTGCAAAATATAAGCTTGTTTAAGTTACTCAGTAAAGATAACATTTCTTCAAAACTGCAGAAAAAGAAACTCCAGCTGCACGCAAATTAAATTTAGATCACTCCTTTGCAGATAGTGAAAGCATGGCAGGCCAGGAAAAATCCATAAATGTGATTGCAGTGACAGAAAGTAAAACAAGAAAGAGGCCTCTGATGTCCAGGCAGTGCAGAGTGCTTCCACTATGGGAGAAGTCTCTTCACGAGCCCATCAGTGGTTCACTCCTCATCCTCATTAGGTGGCTGCCTCCATTATGAAGTTTTCAAAAAGCAATCAGACAAGATTTGATCAAAACCAAAACTCTGACTGAAAGAGCAAGAATGAAGTGCTTGTCACACTTGACTTGGTTATTCAGCCATGACCAGCAATAGTGTCTCCAATGGTTACGGATCTCCCATTTTGCTGCTACTAAACAAACGTCAGTAAGGATTTCAAGAAATATTCTCCCATTGACACACTGCTTAGCATTATGGCAAAACCACAGGTAAGGCTGGTTACTTGCAGGGATTGCTACCAGAACTGCAATATGGGTTAGTACACATAGTTCACCTAGCTCACCATCTTTCCTGTGGCAGTTGTGTTGTTTTATCAACAAACCCCTCTGGATATTCTAGAACAGCTCTTTGAGTGGACACGCTTAGTCTGGAATGAGTTACTTTTCAATTTATTCTGATAGGAGAAAAAAAAAAATATTCCAGAGTATAAGGATTAACATGAAAAGCAGCAGCCACCAAAATTCATGCCTACTGTAACAGTGGTATTATTCCAAATGGAGAGGCATTAAATTTCTAATGCAGTTCTTTTGTAACACTTGGAGGAGATAGTTAATGTATTCTAGAGGAAAGTCCTGACTACTTAATTGTGTGGTAACTTTTGCAAGGGAGACTGGAGTATTCCATGGGAAGCAGATGTTGCAGCAGCTAAAGATAGCTCTGCTGGTAACATAAGATGAAAGAACAGTGGAACCGTTTTACTCCAAGAGAGGCTGAGTACTAAGGAACCACCTTTATTTCCCCTCACCACCAGCTTCTTCCAGAAGATCCTTTACCATAAGCGTTACCTCATATTGCTGAATATTAGATTTAATGAGACTTCAGCATCTCTACAGCAATTCTGTAAATACAACACTGCCTCTGCGGTACAGCCACTGGCCTGTATCGTGTGTGCTGCAAACGCAAGTCAAGTAAGCCTAGGTTTAGGTGCTTTAAAATATCAGACTTCTGTTGTCATGATAAAAGTTGAAAGAAGCAAAGGGCTGAAGTCTCACAGATGAGTAAAGAAGCTTTTTAGCACTGAAAAAGACTTGCTGGGTTTTCTGCCAGGCCTGAGTGATGCCAGATCCCCCTTCCACCCTACTCTTTTGCACCAGAACTGCTGTAGCTCCCCCAAGAGACTGCAGTATTTCTGCTGAATTTCTAACCCTTAAGATCATTTGTGTTGCTTATGGTATGCAAACGAGCTCTGTGGGACTTCACAGCGTTCAAAGCAGTGGAAGAACCCCAAGGTATGCTGCACCATTCAGGATCTGAAAGAAAATTCAAATTCTACGCCTAATGCAAAAAAAAAAAGAAAAAAAAAAGGAAGAAAAACATAATCTGTAATAAGTGTCTGCTCTTAATTGTGAACATCGGCAGGCAAAGATTAGCATCTTTCCACTCTGTTTCTATAAAACATCTTTCATGCAGTTATACAGTGCAGAAAGGCTGCAGATGCATCCCTGCCAGAGATCATGCAGTCTAGTGACAGTCTTGGCTGATGAGACATTTCAAGATCTGATCCAGTGCATTGAAGAAACATGGAAAAGGATGCAGAAGCAGCAGGCAGTTACCTAATACTATCAAGTCTCAATACAAAAATGACAAGCTGAGACATTCTGGCAAGCTTTCTGAATACCTAATAGGACAATGCCTGTGTAAACCAACCTGGAAGCAAGGTTAAGAGAAATAAATGCATAGCAGAAAAATAACTTTAGAAGCAGTAAATTATCTCAGTTCAAAGCCCCTAAGATCCATAGACCATAGGGTGACAGAATTAGTCCCACTGATTGTTTCCACGAGACGCGATTTACGTCCAGTACTTTGTACACAACAGTGCTGCCGAAGTGCTCCCACCCAAGCCAGAATACATAAATATTTAACTTACTGGCAGAGCGGCTGTGTGCGAGAGAGTATTTGCACCCCTGGATCTGCTATGACACTTAAACCCACACTCCCTCACATCTGCAGAAACGAAAGGGAGCGAAACCCCAGGAAGGCCCGGAGGGTCTGTTTTTACCACGGGACCACGTTCTCCTATCAGTTTCCTTAAACCACCACACCACAGCGACTGCAAAGGCTACCGTGGGAGCGTTTTCGCACCCCGGACAGGCGCGTTTGTGCACAAGGGATGTGGGCAGCAGCGGCGAGAGGCGGGGCGCTGCCCTCCTCCTCCTCCCCGCGGGACCCGCCGCTTCGGCCTCCCCCAGCACAGCCGAGACGCGTCCTTTTGGCCGTGACCGGGCTTGTCAGTTCTCCGTCTGCCCCTCGCCTTTTTTTATTTCGCTATTAACTTCCCCCAGCCCCTGCCCTGCCCGTCCGAAGGGGCGGAGGCGGCAGACCGCGGGGCGGGCGGGCTGGGGGTGTAACGACGCAGGGCTGGGGCAGAGCAGCGAGCTCGGCGCCAAGGACGGGCCGCCCCCGGCTGCCGTGTGCACGGCTCGGCGGCGGGTCCCGGCGAGCCGCCCCCCGGCGCCGAGTGCGGCCCGGCTCCCCCGCCCAGCCGCCGCTCCTCTCCCCTCCCCGGCCCGGGGGCGGTGGCAAGGGGCAGCCACCGCGCAGACGCCGCCCCAACGGCCGGCGCGATCGCCGCGGAGCCGGGGGCAGTTGCCAGAGGAGCGGCTCGGCTCGGCGCTTCCCCCCCCGGCCCCAGCGCTGCGGGGCCGCCGCCGGCGGCGAGCGGAGCTGAGGCGCAGGGAGCTGGCGGAGCCGAGGGACACCGCCTCGGCCCCGCCGCCGCCGCGGCCGCCACCACAGGTGGCCTCTCCCGGCACCCGCCTCAAGAGCTCCCCCTGCCCGCCACCGCTCGGATTCCCCCGCCTCGGGAGGAGGCACCGAACGCGGCCCGCCCCGCCGTGCCGGTAGCGGGCGGCGCTGCAGAGGGCGGAGCGGGCGGCAGGGGCGGGCCGGCCGGCGGCCGTCGCGGGCTGGCTCCCGGCGGGCGGCGCTGCTGCGTTGCTCTGGGAGGCGCCGTGGGGCCGGGCGCGGAGCTGCGGGCTCGGGGGTGTGAGCGGCCGGGCAGGGCGCCCCCAGGATGCTGCGGTTCCTACGCAGGACCTTTGGCCGGCGGTCGATGCAGCGCTACGGGCGAGGAGCCGGGCGCGGAGCCGGGCGGGGTGGGCTCGGCGGCGAGGGCGACGAGCGGGACGGGGGGCTGCGAGGAGCCGCCGCCGCCTCGGGAGGCTTCCCCTCCTCGCCGCACCCCGGAGGGGTCGTGCACAGCGCCGGAGCCCCCGTCCACATCCCGGCGGCCGGCGGCAGCAAGCCGGTGCTGCAGTGCCGCGTCCTCCTGCTGGACGGGACCGAAGTCAGCGTGGAGCTGCCGGTGAGTAACGTGCGCTTGCCTCCCCTGCTTGCAAAACGGCGCTTGCATCTACCTGCTCCCCTCCTCCACATCGTCCCCCCCTAATCCTGGTGACAGGCACCTGCGGGTGCCCCCCCGCCCCCGCCCCCGGCTGCACGGCATGCGCCGTTCTCCGGGCGAGCCTCGCTAGTTTCTTCCCTCCGCGGGCGTTCTCGCCACCGTCCCCGCCTGCGTGCACCTGCTGCCAGGTGCGCGGCGCGCCTCCCCGCCATGACCGCCGCTCCGCTCGCTCGCCCCCCGCTGCCCGCCCCCTCCCTGCTGGCTGAAGCCGTCTGCGTCCTTCGTCCCTTTCCCAGGAGCGAGCGTGGAGGTGGGCACCTGCTCTCCTCCCCACCACCCGCAGCCAAAAACCAGCCCCCTGCAGCGACGCCTTCAGCGGTGGCTCTCCCAGGAGAGCCCGTCCCTGCGCTGCTGGGGGGTGTCCCCTGAGTGTTCCCCCGGCCTGGGTGGGGGGCGGGGGCAGCTGTCCGCAGCCTCCTCCCGACGGCACCACCGGCCTCGGAGGGGCACCGCGGCGTGCCGCGTTGGGGGAGGGCCCGAGGTGTCCGCGGGGGAGCGCTGCCTTTGGCCTCGTTGCCCTCCGGCTTAGGGCGGCCCGCAGCACCTGTGGCGCCGCCGGGGGGAGCGGGGCGAGGCCGGCTGTGAGACGAGGCCGCGCGCGCGGCGAGGGTCCGCGGGGAGCGCCGTTCCTTTAGTTCCCGTTTTCTAACGCCCCCGCCGCCCCTGTGCCCCGGGGCGGGGGTTGCCTGAGGCGGTGCCACAGTCCCGGGCGAGCGCCCGCTCGGGCGTAGGGCCGCGGTCACGGGCAAACCCCTGCGGCTCCGGGCACGGCCGCAGGGACAGCCCGGCCCCCGCGGGTCCCTCCGCCCGCCTTCCAGGCGCGGGCTGTGAGGGGCGGCCGGGCCGGGGGCGGCGTTTGGGCCGCCAGCGCCTCAGGTCGGGGCCGCGGCTCGGGCGGGTGCGTTGGACGGTGCCGGCGCTGAACTTTTCGCCCTCCTGCCGCCGAGCTGGAGGAATGAGGAAGGGACGGTGCCGGCCTGCGGAGCTCTGTGTGTGTGTTGTTTGCCTACTTGGCGAAGTTGGGCCGCGGGTTGTAGGTGTTTCGGCATCCTCGGAGCCCGCCGCGTGTGTCCTTTAATCTCTCTTAAAGGCAGTGGCACGGTGTATGTTGGGGTTTGCCAGGCATCACTCCCCAGAGCTGCTAAGTACTTGGCACTTGTCCTTTTCTTGGCCGATCTTTTCCTCCACTCTTGAAAACCGTGTTTGCTATGAAATAGTACGGAAGTTTATCGTGTTGGAAAAACATTCAACCTTCTTTCCATTTAAACCCAACTCATCACCAGCCAGTAAACTTGGTCTACAGAAGCAGGTGGAGGAACTTGGTAATTATGAGTGTAACAGCCTGATAAGTTGTGTACTGCTTTAGCCTGTAGTGTAACAGAGACTTTTTCAGACTACCTTTTAAATCTTGTTAGGCACCTTTCTTATTAATAATTATCTGTGCGTACTGGCACCGTTTCACTAAAACATAAAATTTGGTAACACTATGGTTTCTGCTTAAAGGAAGGCGAAGAGATGGAGTAAGATGCTTACAAGTGAATATACAAGTATGTGGATGGAGCCACCTAGAGATATTTGCTGCAGAATTATCAGGCCTTCCCTTGCTTTACAGACTAGATCACGCATTTCTAGATCTTGGAAATGCTAATATATTTCCTCTCCTCGCATCTCCTTCACAACTTGCTGCAGTCCTTGTAACATCTTGGCAAAAATCTTTTCTGAGGAAGACTTGATGAATGTTATCAGCATGCTAAGGATTTATTTATAGAGGTCTGTGTGGATAAGCTCAGTAAATATTTTGCTTAAGGTTGTACTCCCTCTGATTTATCAGGGCACAACTTTTTCTGCAGAGCCTGTTTAAGATGGTCTGTGTTTCTGAAGCATCAGAAAATGAGGTAATGGCACTCTTAGTCCTTGAGTATTGAAAGTATTTGGAAGTCTGTGCTTGGTCCAGTAAAGAAGCTGTGGAGCACTCTTGCTTGAATTTGACCTCCAAACAAAGCCTGGACTGCCAGTGTTTTCAGAATGTGAGCTGCACCATGTGATGGCTGTAGTTCATTTGTCCAAAGACAGGTTAAGGCATTATTTTTTTTTTTTTTCCCCACTGAAATGCTTAGACTGATGCAGGACTCTGGAGCATGTAATAGCTGTAAATGTTTGGAGGATTAAAAACTGTTCTGTTGAATTACATTTCTGTACCTCATGCTTTTTCTCTTTCTTTCACAGAAAATTACACCCACACAGAGAGTTAGAAAAACTGGAAGAGGCGTTGCACCATTTATAGAAGTTGATCAGTAAAGTTTCTCTGAGCTCTAGGCTTTATGGGATTAGGGCCACAAGCAGAATGTGCTTTAGTGCTCAGAAGCTGCGGCACAGGACTGGTTAAGCTGAGTGAATTGAGTAGCATCTTTTCCATGTAAAGAAAAAAATAGCATATAGTGGTTTCTCTCCATTTCAGCTCAGATTTTATGGAAAGAAGGGGCATGTGGCTGTCATCACCAGTGAGCAGCTTACCCATGAAGTATGTAGATAACTGCAGAGGACTTTACTGTGCTGCTGGTTGTGTTCACAAGCACTTGTTTCAGGAGATACTGGCATCTGTAAATTGTGCTCTTTTTACTACCTGCTAACTACACCCCAGTTCTCTTTCTGCTGGAAAGGGCTCTTGCCAATATTAGGACATTATATTCTTGCATCTACAAGTTTTTCAGCTGCTTTCTAAGATTTCACTTAGAAGTAATTGGAAGGTTTATTAGATTTTAAAGACTACGGGGTCTATTTATTTGTGACAGAAGAGACATGACTGAGAGGGAAACTTCAGCTATACACATAGAAAAAGAAATTTCAGGGATCTTTTTTGTTGACTTATTGGTTTTCTGGTTTTTGTTTTGGTTTTTTTTTTTCTGTATTTTTTTACTATTTGAGTAAAGCTTAAAACCCAGGTTAAATGTTTCAGATTCTGACAGTGTTTTCTTATATGTGGGGGCTGATGGTGGTGTTGGAAAAATAAATCCTTCATCAGTAGGTTGATAAATGATAATGTTAACTGTAAAGATAGTTATGTGATGTATTTGAAACTGCACATCTGGTAAGCTCTTGTCTGCTCACGGCAGTAACAGAGAGAGATCTACCCTGATGTCAGAGTCCTTCCTTAGCTTGCTCTTCTCTAGGCTGTACGTCAATATTGTGCCCAGAGTGACCTTTCTTCTTCACATCCACGTCCACATCCTTCTGGGGCATTTGCACTTCTTTTTACTGTGTGACTTCTACCCTTGGACTACCCCATCGGCTGGCCTGCCCTCCTCTGGTACTGCTTACCCTTTCCCTTGTAGGTGTCCTCTGGCTTTCCTGAACTTATTTCCTATCCAGCTGTCCCCATACAACTGTCAACATACAGTTATTCTGAGCGCTGCAGATACCCCTGGATAATGGTTTCTATACTCTGCTTCCTGCATGAAATCTCAAGGGTTACTTAATGATGCTGGCTTTTTTTTGTTTGCTCTTAAGGCAAGAGCAGTGTACTTGGAAAGTATTCTTTCTAAATAGAATAATAATACACTGGATGGCTTTTTTAAACCCACAAACTCCTCAGGGCCCTGTATTGAATGTGAGATGCTATTAGGGTTGGACCCGTTGTGTAGGAATGAGTGGCAGTTGACCAGTTCTGCTGCCGTGGGGTGATTTCCCATGGGAAGGGGAGCATAAATGGTGTCATTACTTCCTCTTGACCTGACGCCACATGTCTGCACATCTGATACCTACTTATAAGAACTGGCACAAGGAGAAAAATACTTCTATTAGAAATCATCCTTTCTGCCCTCCCACATAGGTATCGGTGTATTTCCTTTTGCCATTGAGAATCTCTTTAGTTTCTTTTGTGTTGCATCTTCAATTGTATTGGAGGCTGTTACTTGTTTAGATTTTCTAACTTGGCTGTAGGTAGACGGAAGGCCACTTGTGCACTGCTATCAGAACAATCTTGTCTCTGTTTTTTGGAGGACTCATGACTTCCCTGGAAGAAAAACTGGTTATGGGTGATGCTGTGTTCTTACATAAAGAGTGCAGGGAAAGAGCATTGACATTTACGCAGCGACGATGATGCCTGCTAGTTAGTACATAAATGGAACAGTCTATAGAAGTCTCTCAGATGAGGCCAAAAAGACAATTTTTTGTTGGCTTTAAGGCATGATTGCTGGCATTTCTAAAAGATAAGTATTTGATTTTTAATTCAGTGCATTTTGTGAAAGCTTAAAGGGAAGGTCCCCATGTGTTGCCTGATCTAGTTGAGAGGTGTCGCTGCCCATGACAGGGAGGTTGGATTAAATGATCTCTAAGGTCCCTTCCAGCCTTGACCATTCTATGATTCTAAGAAAGATGGCTCTTCAGTGGGACTCTCTGGAGTAGCATGAATTAATATCCCTTTTCTTAATACCGCTGCAAGCTGTTCTGTGGTAAGTTGCGCGAGGGCATGAGGGGAATGAACACACGTAGGTTGTTCTTGTGTTTGTGTAATCTAAGCAGAATAAAAAAGAGAGAACAAATGGTGAACTTACTCTACTCATCCTGCAAAGCACATGTACTACACCTTACATTTTCTGTGACATGATGCAACAGCAGTCAGCATGGTGTGTCTGTCATAAATACTCCCATCCAAAAATCTCCTTTCTCTGATAAATTTCTGTGCTGCTGGTAACATCACTACAAAGACGTGTGAGGTATTGGAACGTATGCGGTGTTTGATTAAGTTAATGAACAAGTCAAATATAACTCTTTAAATCCATGAATTGCTTTCAGATGGATAGCTTTTGTGTTATTTCTTTGCCTTCCTTTCAGTGTATCTGTTTTAATAATTGTTTCGGCTGCTATGGAAACACTTCAGGGTAGGGATAGTAAGTGTTCTTCAATACACTTTTATAATCTTCTGTTGCCTACTTCTGTTGTATCCTTTTCTTGTTGGAGTAACACAAATGTAACAAAATTTGCTATCTGGTCTGTATGCTTACATCAAGCGTAAATGTTAAATTAACTCTTGAGTAGTCATCTCTATCTTATAATTATTGATTAGTGTATTTGACTTGATAAAGGTATAAATATCAGGAGAGAAGCACAACTCATCTTTCTTTCTTTTACATCACACATGATTTGCTAATGATATTTCAGGAATATTAACTCTAGAGAAATGCACTAATATGTGTGTAGACACTTGGATTCAAGTAATTCTCTGGAGTGTCCTAGCCAAGGAGTTACCCCCCTGTGCAATAGATATATTATATCAGATGGAGAACAGGATTTTTTTAATTCTTTAAAGCTTTTACCACTTACGAAATTGTTAAAATGTTTTCTTTATGCAGAAGTTACCTTTCAACAAAATAACATTAAAGCACTTGCTGGAAAATATTAAAAGCATGTTTGCAGCACTGGAAAGACATTTCATGTTCATGAACTCTTGTGTGCACCAGCAATCTTCTCCATAAACCAATCAAAGCTTGATCTTTAAAAGAGGTTGAGTATTTTGCTTCTGCAGCTCATGCTGAAATGCATTTTCATTACCTTACAGCTCTGTTCAAGTACTATAGATAGAACTCGATCTTGTCGTCTTCTGGCAATAGCCTTTAATTATGTTATCCAGGTACTGTGTACTTCGATGCGCTGCTGTGTATACTGAAGGTGTGTCAAAAGCATTTGTAGTAGAATCACGTACAGAATCGGGGACATACACAGCCCTGGAGAAATAGGAATGAGATGGGCTACGTACATGTGACTGCAGCTGTGCTTCAGAAGTGCATCATGTTAGGTTCGTGAGAGAGAAGAGGGAATTTTAGGCCCTTCATATGCTCACCAAATATCCCCAATAAATCCATGGCAGATAAAAGATATTTCAACAATTCATAATAAAAGAGGGAGACAACGAACAGCGTTTTGGTTTGGTGTATGTTAGATAAATTCTGTTTGTGAGGTCCATTAGTTATTTGTGGAAACCAATACCATTTTTCAGTGCAGTGCAGATACATGGGATAACAGGACTGCTGCTGCAAAGAGGTGACAACCCGTGAGGGGAAGAAATGAGATGATGAGAGTAGTACACTGCAAAGACAAAAGTATGAGCACCTGGTGCTGATTCTCTGATGGAGAGCTTATCTGTTTGAAGAGATGGGGAGAAGATAAGATTGTTGTATGCACTCTTTCAGAAGAAGCCTTTTTACAGTGGACTAGAATGCAGCTATACTTAACCATACGAAATGTCAGAGTGGCTGGGTCTCTTGGTGAGCATGAAAACGCATTTCAGTAGCAGCTGTTTGCACTGGGCTTAACTACGTGATCATGAGTGCTGGAGAAAATGAAGATCACCATGGACTTGAATGGAGATGGTCAATAAGAAGGAAATTTTCAGAACAGTTAGAAAACATGGGGTTTTTGGTAAACAGTGTACATCTAATGTAGTTTTTGATGGATTTTTTTTTTTTTTTTCCCTACTGGTTGTGTTCTAGACTAGGTTGTTGGCTACCAAACCTGTAATTTTGGGCTTTTAGTGGTGGTCTTGAAGAGGAAAAAGAATGTCTGGGCATGTGAAAAGTTCCTACGAGGCAGGAAATAAGAGCAAAAAGTGCAGCCCATGTAGAACAGCAAGCAGAGGACTAGTTTTGTTTGAACTGCAGAAGGTAGTGCAGGAAGAAACAGGCTGAAATGTTGAAGAAAATAGGAACGGTATCTAAAGTATGAAGTGTATTGTCTATCCAGTTGTTTTTTGAAACGGAAAGGGAACAGGTATCTCAACTTCTGCTTCTCTATATGCTTCTCTGTCATGCAATTCCTCGTGCTTCTACTTGTAGTGCCTCTATAAATACCTTTTTTCCTGTAACTTTCTCTGAGAGGCTGTCTTCATTTAGTGTGTGTTCTTCTCCAAGCATGGGTCCGTTTTCCAATTGAGGGCTTCAGTTTTTTAATTCGTAACCATTCCCACCCACTCTCCTCTGCAGTCTCCTCCCTGAGCAATCCCCCATGCTTTTTCTGTGTGGGTAACATCTGTATTACTAGCATGATGCCTACTGAATTTTATTTTTAACACGAGCAGATTTCTTTAGTTTCATGTTTTGTTTTTTTACCCCACTCTGTTTTCCCAGTCTGTAAAAGCAGTTTTCTTTGCATCCCAGGGGCAGCCACACAAGCTATGAAACAGTTCACCATAGAGGATCTCCTGGGAGGCATGTTAAAGAGCACTAGAAATTGCTTTGTTCTGGGTTGGACCTCAAGAATAGTTCTCTGTCCCATTCCCCCCTACCAGTTTAGATCATTTCTGTGGTTCTCTGCAGTTGTCAGAATTGTTCCCTTCCCTTGAAAATGCAATTTCCCAGCTGTGGCCAGGAGTCTGTGGCTGTCTCAGCAGCTTTCAGCCAGCTTGACCAGCAAGGTGCCCCGTCTGTCAGGACACAAATGGTGCAGGCGACCGCTTGTCCTGAAACTTCCTGGTTCCAGAGCACATACTACAGGAACATTAGCAGTGTTTGAAGTAGTTAATTTGAAGGTTAAATCTCATCACTTTAAAAATGCGTGGTGTTCAAATGAGACAAGGAAAGTGGACCTGAAAACGCAAATGGTGTTGGAAGGAGGTGGAGAGAAGAAGGGAAAACATACATGTCGTTAAATTTATAGACCCTTTGCAGAGTAAAACATAAGGATAAGTGCAAATAATTCTTTTATTTTTTGCTAGGAGGATCAAATCAGCAGCTGTTAACTGTATGAACAGTGTTGCTGGGTTACTATTTTAAAGTACTTGAGAAACACATCGGGTTTTTTAGTAATTGTTTTCCAGTGCAGACTATGGCAAATGTTTCTATTCCTTCCACATTAGAAATAAAAGTTTTGGATGGTAATGAAGTGTTTAGAGTGACCGTCTGCTCTTCATTTGACTTGCTATTTCCATTTATTTATATGCACTAATTTAAATATGTCCTGGACCATTAGCTATATTGTGATGGGATTATTTTGCAATATTTGTTGAAGTTTCAGATTCACTCTCCAGCTATAAAGCATGAAAAATATTAAGAGTTAATGTATACTGCCTGTTTATGTTTTTGATCTGTACAAATCCAGATCATTTCTCTTCCTTATTGTTATGGAACCACAGATAGTTTATCCAAACAACTACCAAATGGTGTTGGGGTTTTGTTGGTTGTTTTTTTTGGTGTGCTCTTTTTTTATTTTTAGTATAGTGACACAGTAAACTGAGATGTATTAAAATCATGAAATACAGTAACATGTGGTACAGTTTTTATGATAAATAGGAACTTAAAATCCTAACGGGATCCAATTTAATGCTTGCGAAATACCACAAATAACTACACAAATAGATGCAGAGTGTAGGTCCTTTCTTCTCGGGAATTTGGCCTCATGTGAACGTAGTATCAAATATACAGTTAGAATAGCTCAGTGTTAAAACTTAGGGATTGTGACCTGTAATTAATTAATTGTAGACTGCAACATTATTTCAAAGGATAGCTTATCCAAGCATGAATTATTTTGTAACTGTTTGAAAATAATGCTTTTCATAGTAGTTGTTAGTAGAACTAGTAATTGATTGTGTGTTATTTTTGTTAATGTCTTTTATAAGTAAAAAATAATAAATGTAGAGTTAGGAGGACTTGTGTAGCTTAGCAGTCTTGGGTGGGCAAACATCTATTTCTTTTTCTGCCTAAATTGAGACTAAATAAGGAAAACACTTCCCCATTTTTAAGCTTAAGGTTTTTTACTTTTTATATTTCACTATGTGAGGTCTTGTAGGTTATGTATTAAATGGTAATTTCAGTTGGCTGTGTTAAGCTTCAACATTATCCTAGGATGTGAACAAATTCTCATTTTAATATTGATGGATAAAATAAACATGCTAGCTGTATGACATTTTTTTTTGTTGGTATTAAGTCCAAACAAAATTACTTAATGTGCAAATGTTGCCTGCTTTGACTGTGCAGGTGAATGATTTCTGAGAAAAGCAGCAGTTCTGTTATATTTTTTTCCCCCCATCTTTTCCCTTGTTCCCATTCAGAATTGATCTCTTTCCTGTCATTTAAATAAATGTATTTCATACTTGTTAGTGGTTCCCGGAGCTGTGATATGGTATCATTTTAAACTGAGGGCTTGCATTCATGTAAAGAGGCCAAACCCAAGAACTTCCATTTTTATAAGCAGATCTGAAAACACCAGTACTCTGTACAATCGTGTTGCAACAAAGATCACTATTCAGTAGAGATGCAAATACTCAGTATGTAGGTTTTGTATTCAGGCTACTTACTGAGTAGAAATTCTTCCTGAATAATGAACCTTCCATGAGTGCTTTGCATTGAGAGATGATGAATGACGAGTCTGTTATCTCTTTGAATTAAGCAAATAAGTGAAGAGTGGTGGTATTCTTTGAAATAGGCCGTATCACTAGGAGCAGCACTACCCTGCAAGTGTAAAGGGCGGTGGGCGGTATCCACTTACGTGATTTTTGGATGCCGATGTATTTCTCTGTGCATTCAGATGTCCTGCTCTAGCCCTGTGGAGGGAAGAGCTAGTTTAATAGAACAGTGATATAACTTGTTTGTTATGTAAAAGACTTATTTTTTTCTTCCTCCCTCTTCCTACTATTTCATGTTTTGGGCTCGATTCCTTGTTTGTTTTTTTTTTTCTTTGCTGTTCAGTAACTAAGAGAGGGTGGCAGGGTATTTTCTTATTTCTTAGTGATACCCCTTTCCCTGAGGAGGGATCCCAGCCCTGCTCTGTCACTGCTCCCAAGCCCACGAGTCTCATCTGCCCAGGCCGTGTTGTGAGCTGTGCCTCCAAGCACCGAGCTGCGGGGTGACTCTACGTGTGCCCACCCTCCTCTGCGGGGTGGCTCTACGTGTGCCCACCCTCCTGCGCCTTGCACAGTTATGTCTGCACAGCTCACAGCAGTGCGTTGCAGTCCTGATTTTGACATTTAGCCGATTAAAAGATGTTTATTTTGGTGGAGTTTCATTTTAGTGGAGAGTCATGCTTACTAAACCAGCAGAGATCATTGATTCTTTTACAGAGGCCGTTGAAGCCATTAAACGTTGACTGTAGCACTTTTCCTTTTCTCCTTTAAGCTGATTGCTTAAGAGATCATCCGCCTGTGTCTGCTCTGTCTCCCTTCACTTCCCCTCCCCTCTCAAACAATGAGATTTCACAGTTGGCTTTCCTCTCTTGGATGAACTCTCAGAACTTGTATGATTGGGAATCAGACCCTTGTTTTCTAGGTGTGAAAATGGGGGAGCCTTTGGGGCATCAAAAATTTGCCACAATACTCAAATTGTTTGTTGCAGACAGTGGGCATGTGAAGGGGGAGGTTTTTTTTTTATTTTTTTAGGTCCCGAAAGGTGCTTAATGTATTTTCAGAGCCAATCTATGAGGAAGTAACCTGCATGACAAATATTTTTATGATAGTCTAAGTTTAGAATTGGAAACAAGCTGAGGTTACTCACTGCCTTCACTTGTTTTTCCTCTCGAATTCTCTGAGCCATCCACTCTTTTGTCGGTGTTGCTTACAGTTGTGTTTTTCCTGTGTAGCATGTTGATGCACAATTTACGTTATAAATTCATCCCATAGTAAAACCTTTTTGATGTGTCATTTCTGGCTTTAAGAAGGAAAGATGTTTACAAAGTATGATGAAAATGACAAAAGAGTTGAGTGTATGTTAGCAAAAAATAGACTCAAATTGATGACTGCATTTCTCAGAGGGGAGTGGGGATAGAAAAATTCAACATTGTGAAACAAGTGGGTTTTGTTTGCTACTACTGAAATTTTCTAGCAGATAATCTCTTTTACAGTTTGTGTGCTTGGATTTGGATGTGTTTTCACATTAAACACAGCATATTTTGGTTTATAATTTGATCATAAAGTGTATTTTTTTTTAAAAAAAGTAATTCATCTGTTTTAGCAAAGATTTGGCTTTAAGATTATGGTTACGGCCAGAAGAGGAGACCTTGATTTCTTCTCTCCACATGTTGTGACATTAGATACTGATACAAATATTTCTTCTAGAGGGATTTCATCTTACTTTGACAGAGAGAAACAGATCATTTGATAACTTTTTCAGCATGATCACAATCTGAAAAATTGTCAGACAAAGCAAAAAGGTGTGATCTTTCATCAATAGAAAATATTAACCAGAAGCTTGTTTCAGAAAGTGGATTTTTTTCCCTGTTACAGCTGTCAGTTTCTCAGCATTTGTGTAATGCCAGGAGTGGAGAACTTTCCCAGCTGTTTCAGTAAGCTGAGTTGTTGCAAGCTTTCTAGGAAGAAAAAATAGTCTGAAGAACCTCTATGGCTTCTCTGTGACTTTAAGGAGCTGTTAAAAGTTCACAAGCGGAAGTGCAAGTGCTGTCTTGAAGGGCAGCGCTCAAAATGAACTTAGCTTCTTTTCAGGATTTCCAAGGCATCTGACGGTGTACTGGAATCAAAAGTTATTTCTTAATTTAAAGCAAAGTTTTTAAGTAATACCAAAATTTTTAGCAAGGTGTTCAGAAAAGCTATTTTTTTACAAGTTACAGGCCAAACAAATGGTTAGGTTGCAAGGAAGTTAGAGCAATATTTAACGAGTACGAATTCCTCTCTATTGCCTGTGCACTAACCTCATTAACAGGATAAGGCTGTCAAGACTAGAGCAGCAAGACTTGTGGGAGCTACCAAATATAGATCTTGTGAAAAGTCCCAGGCCTGGGGAGTTCTCCTTGCAGAGGGCAGCTCTCCAAACAGTGCTGCCTGCTTTCCTGCAGGAGTTTTGGGTCAGACTCCCTGTCCTGGTATGTATCTGGAAAGAAAGCTTTTCTCCCTCTTTTCCTTTTGCGAGTCTTAAAGAACTGGCAGACTTTTTGCACTAGTTTGTGAAAATGGTGCAGTAGTCTGTCTGCATTGCAGGGCTGCTACAGGTGAGGTGGAGAATGAAGGTTTTGTTTCTGCTATCTCGTACCTGAAGTGAAAGCACTCTTTGGAAGCAAACAGCCAGGTAGTTGACTGACACTGCGATCCAACAGCAGTTCTGATGTGCTGAAAAAATGTCCCGGAAGGCAAAATATGAATTTGGTACAGTTCTACTGGGACAAAATGTGTCCACTTTGTATATTTCCAACACTGTTGCCTGCTTTGCTTGAAAAGTATATTCAGTGAATTTCCAAACTCGGGTAACGTCAGCCTCTGCACAGATGGTAGTGGAACCTCTTGAAGAGATGAATCAGGGAGTAGGAGACTCTGTGCAAGGCTGGTGAGGAAATGTGTACCCTGGAGTGTACTTCTGTTCCTGTCCTATATGTGGACATCACTAGCAGTGCTAAAAAACTTAGAGTGGTTTTATTGCTAAAGGATAGCTTACAAATGCAGAAACAGGCACCATAGTTGGAGCGAGGAGGCAAGTGTGCAGCTTTGATTTCAAAGCTAAATGCAAGAGCTTTATGGTGTTACTCAAAGCAACTGTTGTATCCCAAAAGCCCTTGTGAGGCTGCGGGTTCCTCCTGGCAGTAAGGAATGGAATTGATGTTTGAGATAGCTGGGATTTATGATGCACGTTTTCTTTTTCTACTTCCATACTTGAGAAGGGAAGGAGGCAGGCAATTTTCCTGTGTGGCCTGCCCTAGGTGATCCTGTTTTGGCGGGGGGGTTGGACTAGATGATCTCCAGAAGTCCCTTCCAAGCCCTAGCATTCTATAATTCTATTATTTTTAAAGGTAATTGTTAGAATGAAGGATTTGCAGAAAATGATTGTTACCTGTTTGTATCTTCCCCCCGCCCCCTGCCCCTTCTTGCTGAAGCCCTGGCAGTTTCATTGCAATTCTGTTACAACTCCTGTTTTTGCTAAGAAAATTTACTTTGGGTGTGTGACTAGCAGAGGTTTCAGCTGTCCCTATTCCCATTTGTTCCTCCTTTTAACATCTTTTGTTAAGGCTGTTATGATGATGTTAAATGGAAGTCAACTGACTGTTCTTCCTGGATATTATTAGGACTATCACTCTTCAAATTATGTTGGAGTTAGTCATACGGATGGCTTGTAAATGAATAGGTTCTGAACTGTAGATTTGTTTCAGGTCAGAAAGGATCATTGGGAACACTTAATCTGTTCTCCTTCCCTGATCGGCCTCTCGAATGTCTTCCAAGAACATGTTTCAAGGCTGTCACTTTTTAGCATCAGCTCTCTTCTTGGATCTCATTAGCTTGTCTGCCTTTAAGAGTGTTTAATGAGCAGTCACTTATTTAGGTTGTACGTGGACTCTTCAGAAAAATAACAGGTCTTCTATTGCATCTAATATTTTTATGGTCCCTCTTATCCCCTGTCTTGGTACCTGAGCAGTTGTGTGATGAAAGGTCCTGGGACTATGGGGAAAAATGTTCTCCCTCTGAAGGTATGTGAAATTTGCATGCAAGCCACCTCTTAGTCTTGTCTTTGATCATCTAAAGAGATTGAAAGAAAATGTATTTCCTGATTCTTTTCACATTCAAAATCCTTCTTTGGAGCTTTGTTTTCTGACTTTGTGCATAATGTGCAGGCGTTGGAGTTGGGCACAGCAATGTTGTTACAACGGTTTGCTGGCATTGCTCTTTACTTAATGGTCCCTTGTTGTGCATTTGTGGCTCACCTTTACTTTCTTGGCTATAGCATTACACTGAGAGCTCGTGGTCAGTTGTTTTTCTGTTGTTACATTGGAGTTCTTACCGAGCTGCTGAAATCCAGGATGCTATCTTTGACCGAGTGCAAATTAAACTTCCGTGCTTGTGTGTGTGACTGGTGATTTCAGTGAATTCAGCTGGCCTGTTGATGTCGTTCTGCATCCCCAAGAGATGCAAATCAGTTTGTACAACCAACAAGACCCATCATCTGCTGCTGTCTCAGTTTTGTGAAGTTCAGCAGGAGTGATTTTATAAGTTCCCTCCCAGGAAAAACTGTCTGGTGAATGCTGAGCAGAGCACTTCAGGACTGTGCCGACTGTGCTGGCTTCTTTCCTCCTTTCCGTTCCTGATTATTATTATTTTTTTTTTAAATAAATCTGCCTGTCGTGAACTACACGCATCTGTTTTAGGAATGCTTATGTTTGCTTTTGTTGGATTGTCTCATATGCTGTGTTTTGAGTGTACAGGTGTTTCACGGTC
Organism: Trogon surrucura; assembly: GCA_020746105.1. Lineage (NCBI taxonomy): Eukaryota > Metazoa > Chordata > Aves > Trogoniformes > Trogonidae > Trogon > Trogon surrucura. The sequence continues at coordinate 71,453,418 of CM036619.1, forward strand.
AGTACGAGTTCAATGAGTTTTTGGCTTTGTGTTCCCATCATGGTGCTGCAAGGAGATACCTGTTCTTTCAGCTGTTTGTATTGCTGTGCTGAAAGCCAGGTCACAGATCAGATCTGGGGATGTTTCACTGTAAAAAAATGCTTTTGCAGCATTGAATGTCAGAAAATTGTTAAAGGTGTAGCATAAGTAAGGGTCTACACAGAAGGGAAAATCCTGGCAGAGGGCATGGGAGCCCTTTGAGGTGAAAGTGCTTGTGTGTTGTTAAGTTGGGCCTTGAGGGTATAAATAATCACCTTAGGAATGGTTTGATTCATGTACTTAGTGTTCTCATAGCTTGATCATGTGAGTGTGCCTCCTCTGCCCCACTAAAAGGCAGATTAGTGTGAGATGGGGAAGAAACGGGTAGTTGCTGCAGCGGCATGGTTCGGTGACAGAAATCGTGGCAAGTAGCTCAAGCTAGATCTGGAGGAACTCATCTGTGCCAAAATCAGATATCTTGCAGAAACATATTCTAATGTTCTTTATTGCCACAATCAAATAAATGTGTAGTCTTACAGAGGAAGAAATTAACCTCGTTTTATGAGACTTAATTTTCTTGAAATCATGATGAGTGGTATAAGTTATGCCGCTTTTATTGAATTTATTGCTAACTGGACTCAGCCATCTCTATGTTTTATTTTCAGAATCTAGCAGGGAATCACAATTGATAAGACTAACAAGGCTGATACTGAAATTAGAAAGCTTCTAGGAATTTTAGAGAATGTTATATTTTGGGGGGGGGGGGGTCCACCTGTGGAGTTTCAAATAGAACCAGGGCTGAAAAGGTCTTCTTATGGTCATTACTTGATGTGGGTTTCCTTTGATGGAGTATTTCTACACTCCCCCCTTCAAGTGTGGCTGCAAGTGAGGTGGAAGAGACTGCGCTGTTGAGGGGAAAATGGCATTGCATTGCATAGAGCCTCGATTCCTAACCTGTCAGGGATCCGTAAAATTTAAGTGGTCTGAGTTTAATTGTCAATCTTCATTTGTAGATATTCCAGAAATTTGTCTTGCTGCTAGTACAAATTCAATAATTCTATATTGTGACTAAAGCAGAAAGATAACAAATTTGAATGGATATTTCTAATTCCTCAGTTACTGTTAGTTTAGTCTCTTACTTGAAAACTAAACTGTGGATGAGTTTGACATTGTGTTGCGTATTTCAAATTAACCTTACAAAGTTTCATGATTAAATTGTCATATTTGTGGAAAGAAACTTTAAGAACATGATCTAAACCAACACTTTATGAGAAGCAGGTGGAAAATTATTTATGTCTTGAAAGCACAAACGAACAGTTCTGAAACATGCTGAAAAAGTTCCAGTGAAAAATATGCTTTTAGCTGCAAATCCACAAGTTCCATTAGAAAGACAGGTTTCTACTAGAATGACAACTATTTTAAACATTTGAATAAACATGACTTTTTTTTTTTTTTCTTTCTTTCTAGGGGAAAAACGGGAACAAAGCTTTGCCTCAGGATTTTCTTTCTTAGGACCAACTAGTTTTGTTCCTCTGATGGCTTATAGGATAAATCTAGTTTTCAAAATTCTTGAGAAAACGGAGTTCCCAGGCTATCTGGTGCTTCTTTCTGTATGTATCTACCTGCATCCATGCACGGTCAGCGTGCTGCAGGGTGAGGGAGATCAACCTGAGTTCCTGGTCTGGGAAGCTAAAGGGTGAATAGAATGCATACTGACCAGAAAGCATGTTTTTAAGGTTTGTGGGTGAAGGTTTCAAATTTAAGATTTGATTACTTTTTAATTATTAATTTGTTTTAAGCCACAGGCATTTTACTGTTCCTCTTGGGATGCTCCCAAAGCATCTTTGGAGGTGTTATGCTGTCTGGGTAGGAAGGTGAAAATGTCTATAATCCCCATCTGGTCAGAAAGACTTGAGGCTTTGATAAACTGCTGCAGAAAGGTTACTGGAGATTGCCTAAGATGTTATTGCCTTTAGCTGTCTTGCTCTGTCACTAAACTGGCAGAAGGGTGTGTGTGTACTTGTATCTTAGCCTGTCTGTTGAGTAACCACGCAGGAGTTTAAACTGTGAGATAACTGCACTGCAGGGACTGAAATAAAAGATTTTGTGGTGTGGAGAAAATGGTGATCTCGAGCAGAGTCATGAGAGTGCGCTTTGTAGAGAGTACTGATCTGTTCAGCAGCTGCAGCAAGATTGCCAGTTTGGGCCTTCATCTTAATAAGGAAAAGTCTATTCTTCCAGCCAAGAGTTGCCAAATCCTTTGCTGTTGTGTTACCATGAGCTTGCTGATTTAATTTAGCAGCTCTGTGCCTGTAGTGTGACAGATGTCATGGGAGGCGAGCGCTGTTGTGGTGCTCTGAGGAGCTGGGAGCAGCAGTTGCTTGCCCTGTCAGGCTTCTTGGTATCATTCAGGACTCCTTTCTGCATCCACAGTATTCCTCTATAGGGCTTTTTTGGCCTGGAAAGCATCTGGAAACTACTGCAAATGTACTCCAGGAGCAAATTTTGAGTTTTATACTGGCCAAAATGGGATCTGAAACACACTCCAAGAGGAACTGGATTGATAAACTACAAAAACATAACACACGGTCTGTAGATGCAAAGCCTCTTGACTATGTGAGACTGAGGAGACTAGTTTAACCGTAGTGCCTTTTTATCTGGACTTTGTTCTAGAAGCAGAATTTCACCTTACACAAATACTGGAAGTTGACTAAAGCTATTGCGTTGTTACAGTACAAAGTTCCTTTTCCTTTAACGTTCTTTCTGGATTGAGGTGACTGTGATAACCTTGTAGGGTGGAAAAGATGAAGTTCCCTTAAGGAACACCCAGTAACCTTCAATTAAAAACTTGCAGCTTTTTACATGAAGTTGGCCATGAAGAAATTGGTTAAGAACAGTGCTGAAGTATAGACAGAGATAACTTGCTGAAGTACAGTTCTGTCTGTACTACAACTTATCTAGACATACTATAGATGTTCTAAGAGTATGTATTAGTGAATTGTTACACACCTGTAATAACAAAACTAAACATTTGTCATGAACTTTTCAGATTGGCGGATAAAATTTGGTATGACATTCCCCTAGCCCAAGTGCTTTAGGTTAGCAGGGTGGTGGGGTTGAGTTAATTAAGTTAACTTCATTCATTTAATGAAGTTAAGCCCTATGATTGCTTTGAGACTTCTGTTAAATATTTTTGCTGATTCTGAAAGGGAGAGGAAACAAAGTCCTCATCTGAATTTATATGTTTGGCTTGTCTGAGCACACAAATTACTAATTCTTTCTGTCAGCATAAAATAAATCAAAATAGGTAGATTAACTGCAGTACTTGTATCTTGTGCATCATTTAAAATGCTTAAATACACTTTTATTTACGGTCTCAATTAAGTGGTTGTGTGCTTGTAAATTGGCAGACCTGTCAAGATTGGTTTCACTCTTTAACTGCTGGGTTCAGAGTATGTAGTTCAGATACAGTAGTAGTATGAGGGCTGTCTGCAGTTGTGATAGAGGTAATACATCAGTCCACTGTGCTGTTTGTGTGTTTATAACTTTTTATATATCTGTGTATGCATACATAAGCTTGTATATGATTTCTAATAACCTTGTGTTTAAGGGTAGGGAACTGAAATATCTCAACTAAATCCTAATACACTTTTTTTTGGTTGAGCTGTGTTGTCCTTAAGGGTTGTTAAAACCCTGTAGCTAAGCTCTTTATTTTCCACTAGCTTTCCCTACTTACTGCCAATGCCACTTTTAAGCTTGTGCACTTTCATATGAAACTCTGTTGCTGTTAGTTGGATGTGCTGGGTGCCAAGTGCAACAGCTTTAGAGGACTTCCTGTGTTGGGTAAATCACTACAGAGTAGAAAATTGCAGTTTGTTGCTTCTAGTATTTTAATTTACCATATTTACATGGTTTTTCAAGTATAGTCTTGGTCTGAAAAGTGCAGTTCTCGTGGTGCTGTGGAGTTGAATGTTAAGGAGTTATGTTAAGGAATCCGAGCAGAGGAGGAAAAAACTTTTCCTTTCTTCTATTTCTTCTCTCCTTCTGTCTCTAAGCTGATTGTCCTTTAAATTCAACCTGGTGTCTTGTTCAGACTAGACCTTTTCCTTCTTTCTTTGGGTACTTTTAGTATGAAGTTGTCACAGTAAAATTATGATCAAGATTTCAGCTGTCATCTGAGTTTTAAATTTGTTACCAGCGTGATGTGTAACCTGAATTGCTAGTGACTTTTTATGTGGTTAACAGATTGAACGGAACTTAAAGAATACACTCAAAAAGAGGGAATTCAGTCAAGTCCTTTCTCAAAGATACCAAGGAGCTGTTTTTCAGGCTGGTCCACTATTTTTTACGTTCTTTTTTCCTCATTGGTGAGGATGGGGGGAGGTATCACCACTTTTATTTTTCTTAGTGTCATCTTTAGTTTGTTCTTTGTCCACACTTCCTGAGAAGTATTTTAAAGACATGAATGTTTCATTCTTTTTATACATAAACCTCTAAGAATCTGTAAAGTGATCAGTGCAGCTTTCTCCAAATGTCATGCTGCTGACACAGGAGACAGCTATTTTACTGCAATAATCTTTTCCCATCATATTCAGCTGTGTTGGCCAACATATGCAAGACCGTACATTAATGTGACTGGTGCCGTAGCTGGATTTTTGTCTCAGTAGGGCTCTAATGGAGCTAGCCTGTCTTTCCTGGTGATGATGCTTCTCGCACCAATTCTATGTGCTTTATGTTTCATTCTCTGAATTGGAAATACTCTGTGTTCCGGAGCCTTGAGCTCGTGGCACATTGTTTTCCAGCCTAGTGGATAGAATGTGTATTTGCATAAGCACTGTGAGAAGTGAGTCAGTCAAATGGGAGTTACCTTCTCCCATCTCCAGAAGCACCCTCTTTTCTCTTGGTGTTTTGTGTTGCACTTGATCTTTTGTTAGAAATGTTTCAAGGCTAGAACTCGGGGGTTTTTGTAGTATGAAGTGTGGTTTTGATTCTTGATGACAGTGTGTTGAAGACATGTTTACCGCCCATCTCTTAACTTTATCTGGGATCTTGTTTTTGACGAATCTGGCTCCCTCAAACACTAAACCTGTGGAGGAAATACGTTTCTGTGGAAGGCATAGCTTACGACTGTCATCTCTAAAGTGTCTTTAAAGAACAAAGGCAGGAGAATGATGCTGCCAGCTTCAGACTTGTACTGTAATTGTAGACAATACTTTAAGTAAAGTGGGACTGTTGTATTTCTCTTATGAGATAAGGTGAAATATTGTAAATAGGCTTCTATGGGGACTTGGCAAATAGAGTATTACTCAGTCAAGTTGTAGAGACCTTTAAGATGCTCTGGAGTTGGATACTTTGATGTGCAGTTTGTTTAACTTGGGGCAAAAGATTTGACAAGTTTTTCTGCTTAGGCCTACTAGTGAGAAAGACCATATCTTGGAGCTCAGTAAAAAAAATAAGAGTCAAAAGGTGGGTTAAACTGGTTTTTATAACCTTAGTGATATTTGGATTTAGTTAAATGGAATGTTAAGCATTAACACATGAAAAGATTAATGGCAAAATACCGAAGTTAGAAACCAGTCAGCTTACAGCAACATATTTGAAATGCATTTTTCTAAACAAAGATGAATTCTTATATTTTTGTATTAAAGACAGATATTGCATTAACTCTACTGCAAACCTATAGAGTTTGTCATAATTTGTTTATAATAGGAAGAAAGAATGTTATAAACCATGCAACTCAGCATAGTCATTCTTCTTTTTGACATGTTGAACTGGCATGCTCATGCAGCAGTCTTGACAAAACAATAACGCGTCTTTCATTTGCTGCACACTTTTATGGAAAAAAAAAATAACCTGCAATGTCAAGTGTGGGTTTTTCTCTACCCTTGAGAATGTAAAAGTTCTTGCTAACTTGCGTAGAAATAGGTGCAAGTTTGAGACAATGTGAGCTGGGACTTGTGGTGGTTTTTTAAGTACATAAACTCGTCGCAAATTTAAATAAAACCTACTGTCTTCCTCTGTGATCTTACGCTCACAGGGTGCAGTACTTGGTGGGTTTGTGCTAATAATGCCTAAGTGCACCTGTTGTTCAATACAACTTCATTACGTATGCTTTGTGACTATCTGATGATCTCTGTTTCGAGTTACTGTGGCTCATTTGAGGATGGTCTACGATGACAAACCGAACTCATGGCGTTTAAAGAGTTTTGGGGTTTACATTCTTTTCCTGAAGCTGTTGTGTTCTTCACAGGAATTTTTAATGACTGTTTCCTGACTTCCTGTCTTGTGTGTTGGTGCTTTCTGTACTTGCTCTGGGTGAAGTACAGCTCTGGGACCTAAAGATCTACAAAGTGATAAAAACTTACTTCTAAATCAGTAGATAAGTAAACTGGCACCAGTACTTAGCACAATGTTGGGAAAACCGTCTTTGATGTAAAAGCAAACCTGAACTTGAGAAGGTAAATGATGAGTTTATTGAGAGAAAAGGGAGAAAGAAAAAAATTGCCTTTGTTCTCCTAGTGTAGAGGATGTGCTTATTTAGTTGAGGGGAGAAACAGAGAAAGAAAGAAAAATGTTTGTGGTCAAAGCCAGACTTGCATTCCTGGAAGAAAACGATCCTTTGATGAAGAAAACTTGGTCAAAATCAGTAGGATAATCATCTCCTATGGTCACAAGCAGTAGGCAAATCATTTCTAGTTGTCTTTATTACAGAGATTCTGTTCCAGACAGCCAGAAGATCTTTTCTTTATGTAAGTTAGGTCCAACTGTCATGCTTGCATTATCTAGTGTTGGAATTTTTTCTTAAGATTTTTATGCGAATATTAATTTTTAAAATCGGGGCTGATGTAAGGTTTCTGGAAGCTAAATGAGACTAGAGCCTCTGCTGTGGAAGCTGTGTTGTAAAGGTTGGGAACTTTCTGTTAATTTACAATGTCACATGAATAAAAGAGCAGTGAAAGTGAGAGGAAGGGCAAAAGCAGTAAGAATGTGACTTTGGTGGCTGGTGGCAGCACGTATGCACCTTTAACGGCTCCAGATCACAAGCTGGCTTTGTTGATAGTCATCACCTCTGTGCACTTCTCTGCCCGTGCCATAGAGTGAAGCAGGACTCATGCTTTCTGACCGATCACACCGAATGCTACACTTTGCTAAGAACAACTGCAGGCAAGGTACACATCCGTAACATACTCCAGCCCTCATTCTCTTTCCTACCCTCTCCTTCCTGCAGTAGCTGTGTTGTCTAGTAATAAAGGTTTTCCCAATCACTTTGTACAATATATAAGTCCAGAAAAGACAAAGTACAGATTATGATGTCATTTTTTTGAGAAACTGGAATGACTGTGCCATCTTTCTTCTGAAATGAAGAATTCTGGCAGCCCAAAATGAACAGGAGCGAAAGTATTTAATAGGGTGCAATATCTGAATAAGGTCATTACTTTTACAAATACGATTCTTCTTGTGATTTGAGAAAGTAGAGGAAGCTTATCCAGAAAACACCAATCACTAAATGCTGTTATTTATATTGTCCATTTAGCATGAGTGCCAATTTTCAGATAAAGGAAGTTGATGGGAACAGATTCAGGTCAACAGACTTGGGTTTACTCCTGATGTTTAAGGGATTATATTCTTTTAGTTCACGTTGTTAGAAGCTTTTTGCCAGGAAAATGCATCAAAGATGAAATGAATCAACAATATGAACTCTATTCAATAGCTACAACATTCTTCTTGGCTGAAATATATATGTATTTAAGTCGAATGTTTGTCTACTTTGCACAGATGTTCCAGAGTAATTAACATGTATATATTGTTATATAGTAGTTAAAACATAACTGCATTAAACCTAAAAATGCCAGGCATGAGGAAGCCGTGTGTGTGTGGTTGCTAGAGCAGTTTGTCACTTGAATTGAGAATGAAGCCCCTATTGAAAGCAAGTAAAGTAGGGAAAAACTGATCCATCTATATTGGAAATGAGCCTTAGAAATGAGTATCAAGCCAGTGTTCATTCATACTGAAAATGTAAGATAGCTGCTTATGACACTGGAAGGATGTTTACCTGTTGTGTGATGATTTTATTTTCCCAAAGTGTTGTGAGGTAAGGAGAGGAGGGGGGGAGCAAAAATGCACTCTAAGAGGAGTTGTAGTGTGTCCACTTAACTAAAGGATCTAAGCAAGTTGATCTGGTGGCATCCTATCGCTTTTGAAATTAAATGTGAGTGGTCTTAGGATGACTGTTTAAATAGGGGCTTGTGGTGAAAGTGTGTCATTGCTAATGTCAGTGAATTGTACTAGCTCATAATTGGGTGTTTTTACCTGCATGGATACGTTTTGGTTTTTTTATGGTGTATGTTTTGAGTGTACTGAGATTATGTTCCTTTTATCCATCATATATATGGCCTATATGCTCTTCACTCCCCTCCTTGAAACCATGTTTCAGGTCCTATTTTATTCTCTAGTTCTTGATCCCAGAGCGCCGTTTGACTCCACGACACTGTACGTGAAACTCGGGAAGACACAACTAAAATTTCTGTACTGAAACAGAGTGTCTCCGAGTTTGTTGTGGTGCCAACAAGCTGGGACTTGCTCATTCCAGTGCTCCACCCTTGTCAGGAAGTAAGCAGGCAAACAGTAATATCTCAACAGGCCTTTCACCTGCCCAGAATAAACACAGATCTAGTAGAGTATCTCAGCAGATGATACGCAGCCAGCCAGGATGAATGTCTGTCCTGTAGCTCAGATTTGGTGTTGATCTGATTATATAAAAAATAGCACGCTTTATTCTCTGAAGCAGGTGTCAAGCTTTGGACTGCCTTTGCTGTCTCAGTCTTCTCTCTGCCTGCTTCTTTTTAAGTATGATTTGGGAGGTGGAGATTTGAGTTTAGGAGGTGGAGATTTGAGGAAGTAGAGAGACAGTGCAAATCTAGCAGTCAACAGCATTTAGATGCCCTTCACAAGCACTCTCTTCCGTTTTAGAAATTGATTTGTTAAGAGAATAGACTAAGACTGGTCCAAGATGCAATAGAAACCTTTTGCAATATTGCATTACTGATAAAAGTAGACGTTTTTTACCTGACCTAATCCCTTACATTTCACTATTTAAAAAATTTCTAGGAGGGGTATTTCACGCTAGCTCCAGTGCCTGCAACTTCAGCAGTTTTTGTCTTGCCGGTGTTAGAGCTTATGTAGTAAACAATTTTTGATCCCTTCTAATGCAGTATCTTCAGTTGCTCATTTTTGAAGCTTACTCCCTGAAATCAATTCAATCTGAAGAGCTGGGTGAGCTGCGGTCTGCTTTAGTTAACTTGGATTTAGTTGCTGCTATGACCCTTCTGTCTCCTTTTCCTACACTTCCCAGTTGCCTAGCTTGTTGGTTTTGTTTCCGTTAAACCAGAATGTTAGTTGTATTTGTTCTTCCCCAAGTCACTTTTACGCCTGGGAGATCTTGAGGTCCATTAGTTTTGTTGGTAGGGAGAAGCATGAGCAAATGAAGACTTTGTTCCTGGTTTGTCTGAGGAGACCACTTGCTAACAGAGCTGCTCTTTTCCCCTTCAGAAGAAAGTCCTGGTGGCTTCTGTATTGGATGTCTGCAGGGCTCCTGCTTAATCTTGGACATTCAAGACCCACCTGGACACGTTCCTATGTAGCATTATCTAGGTGTTCCTGCTCTGGCAGGGGGATTGGACTAGATGATCTTTTGAGGTCCCTTCCAATCCCTAACATTCTGTAATTCTGTGTGATTCTGTGTTCCTATCCCCAAAATAATTCAGCAGGAGCCCGATTCTTTTGTTCTTATTTAGGTGGCTAAAGGTAGCTAAGACTCAACCAATTCCTGTCTCACAGACTTTGGGATTTACTATTTGTTGCCGCAAGTGGGTTGAGAGTAGGCAGAATGTGAGGGAACAGATCTTACACAACCTGTGATTGTTCGGACTCTGCGAGTTTTACTTGGCTTGCGTTCCTCTTCTGCCCCCATTTCTTCAGCGTGGTTGATGCTGAGATGAGGCATTAGCAAGGGAAGTGTGGGACAGCAGAAACTAAATTACTTTTATATAGAAGCTGCACACATCAAAGTGATGGAGAAGTTCTAGAGTCTATACTCTGCACAGGTGAGTGGTCTTCACCAACAGTGCCAGCTGGATACTGCTCGCTGAAAAGTCTGATGTGCTCGCCTGGGAGACGTGGAATCCGCAGAGACATGTTTTCCTTATAGAGATCCAGTTACTGAGGAGTAGTAACGGTGAGGAGCTTTGTTGCTCAGTACAAGGTGGCACCACATTCCGCTTTTTCCAACAGCGAGAGAGGGCATAGAAGTTGCCATCGTGAGCACAGATTCGGAATGGAGGAATGTTGCTGAGAGCATTGAAACCAAAATGAGATTTTCATTCCCTTATCTCCTGCCTGCCTTTGGATAAACATGGAAACTGCAGCTAAGTTTTGCAATTTTAACCTCTGATATATGCCTTTTCATGTTGTAATGTAATGTATTGTATGATAATTAGCCATCCAAAACATAACAGAAGCACATAATGATTTTTATGCTAATTGTGCCACAGACTTAGTTTAATTTCACGGCCAAATGTTTGTGTATGGAGGGGGAAAAGGAGTCGGGGCACAATCCACACAAAGTTGATGTATGGATTGTTGTCTGGTCATCACAAATGGCCTTTGGCAAGAAATTTTGTAATTTGCACAGGTACCTGGCTTGCGTGTGATAACGAGATGGCATTTCAGAAGCTGCATATGTACTTACAGGGTAGGTTTTGCTGTGTTTCAAGCTAAGTTACAGATTTCTAGTGTTGTTCTACTTCTGTTGTATTCTGACAAATCTCCAACATGTTTGCTGTGCACTTGTGCTATCATCTAGTGTAAAGGAGCTAACTGTAAAAACGCTTCCGTCTCTGTTCCCTTATAAATAAATTTTTACTGAGAGCATCCAGAAATATTTTTGGATTTTTGAGTGCGTGCCTCAGCCTTGTTACGTAATACAGGTAAGTATGACTTGTTCAGTCACTGAATGAAAAGGTAAAGGAATTAACATTTCCTTAGCAAGATAATCAATTTTCTTGGACTAGCTGTTTAAATAAATGAGAGATTGTGTCTTAATCCTCCTCCCATCAAACAAGGTTGAATTAATGGTTGCTTTCATACCAGCCCTTAGGTATTCCGAATCTTAATTTCAACCTGAATGAGACTGGAATGTTGTTTGTTCATGTGCATGTGTGTGCAATTTGAAAAAGACATTTACGCTGTAGCTCTTAGCAGTGACACCCATTTTGATTCCTTATTCTCATTTTCTACTCATAAAAGAAACACATGCCGGGAAGGGTTGCTTATTTTTTATGCAATTTTAAAGGAAACTCATTTTGGTGAATTTCTTGATGTATTTACTCTAGGATGTTAAGGAGTTAAACTTTTAGAGTAGAGGACCCCTAATCTTATTCCACATAAATGTTTACATTTGGTTTGATGTTCTGAATACAGTAATTTTTTTCCGGAAAGCTCTTTGAATTAAAAAAGCAACAACCCCACAACCCAACAAAAACAAAACAAAAAACCTGCCTCAGTTTATTTTTTTTTTACCTTCATGTATGAGAATGAATTACTGAGAAAATTGGAGCCTTAGGAACAATGACAGAGCTAACACAGTTAAATAAGTTTTTTCCCAAAATAAACCAGAAGGGTAGGGAATACTTTGCTGCCAGTAAAGGTGATGAAATCAAAGATAGCAGAGAAGATGAAGTTTGGGTAAATTAGGGCATTTTGAGTATGTAGAAATCTGGCCTGGTTGCTTGTAATAAAGCAGCAGTGCTTTAGGTGAAAGCTGAACCCACATTCCAGGATTATCTGATGTTTATTATCAAGAAATTTTCCTCATATGTTGGAGGAAATATAAACTCAGTGCTATTAAATAACCTGGAATAAAGCAAGCTTCTACCAGTCATAGCTTGCTTGTAGCAGAGTGTAATACACGGGAGAGACTAAGGTAGAATCATTACAAACCTGAATCTCTCCATCTGAGTTTTGGGTGTTGAAACAGCAGAGTGATAACCAAGAATTTGCTTCCGTGCTTGGAAGCAGACAGACATGCACAGTGAACCAGAATAAAGAACACTGTTGCTAGCAATAATATTGGGAACACACATCGCTTTTTATAAACTAGGTTCCCAATGAAATTATTTGGACTTTATGCAGGCTTAATTGAAAGCAGTACAGAACTCTGCCTGTGCTCTACATTGTTTACATCACACAACTTCACAGACGGCTGTTGAACAAATTGGAAAAATAAGGGACTGAAGCAATAGCAAAAGGTAGGGTTTACAGTCAGAAGTCTGCCTCCCAGCACTGAGTTGTTTCTGTTGGTTGTTTCCTTGATTATTTTTTTTTAATTTATTTGTTTTTCATTTGAACCTGAAGTATAGCTGAAAGTTATGTGCCTTGAAGGGTGGTGGTATGAGCCCAAATTTCACTTCATTTCAGTTGGGTGCACTCTCCTTTGGGCTGCCTTGTAAATAGAAATCTCTGTGTATGTGTGTTTCTTTTTAATCTAGATAACATTTGTTTTGTTTTGTTTGATCTTGGCATGCATATATATTAGCTGCCTGGTAGAGATGAGTCACATCTGAGACACTGTACAAGTGCAGTGCTGTTTATCAAGTAGTAATTTCAGACTTCATTTAAATATATTTCATTTAGCTTGAAGGTGTGTGCGCGTCGAAGAACAAGCTTGACAAGATCTTGAAGTTTAAGTTGTAGCAAGGCAAATGTGATCTGTAAGGAGTTTATAGCTCTGAAGAGCAGTATTAAGAGTTGTTGAAATGGTGCAGAAAACAGAAGAAAGACTTAGTAGAAGATGAAAAATATGGAATGGAATAGAGAATTAATAAAGTATAGAGAGTTTGGAAACAGATTGCTCAAGTCAATCTTGAGAAGAATATAACTTATTGAAGGAAAGTTCTGCTATTTACCTTAAAGCTAAGCTACTAAAAAAGGATAAAAAAGAATGAAAAGTATTAAATAGAAGTTAAAGAGGAATAAACAAGAAGAAAAGCATACTATAGTTTTTCCTCCTTTTAAAATATGCCTATAAATGCTGTCTGGCATTGTCCATTTGCATGTATGTGTGGGTGAGACTTCAGTGATTTGAAGTGGTCTATAAGGACCTTCTTTGTATTTTGACTGCTAACTCTTGCACTAAAGCATGGAAAGAGTGCACGTCCTCTCTCCCAAGTTCTTCTAATAGCCGCCTCGTTTTTACTGTCCCCTGGTAGGGAGACAGAACCTAGAAACCATTTGATTTTTTAAGAGTCATAGACTGGCTTGGTATTTGGTAGGACGTCTTACCTTCCTGTTCCTGCCTCTCAGCAAAGGCAAGTGCCAAGTTCTATGCCAAGGGAGGAGCAAATCCCAGGCACCAGCACGTGCTGGGGCTGATGGGCTGGAGAGCAGCTTGGCAGAAAAGGACCTGGGGGTCCTGGTGGACACCAGGTGGAACAAGAGCCAGCAATGGGGCCTTGTGGCAGAGGTGGCAAATGGCACCTGGGGCTGCCTTAGGTGGAGCCTTGCCAGCGGGTGAAGGGAGGTGGGTGATCCTTCCCCTCTGCTCAGCACTGATGAGGCTACACCTGGAGTAGGGGAAGTAATGTAACATCTATGATGTATTTCTCCTGTCAAGAGAAGCCAAGTATTTTACAGTGTGAAACCCAAAATACTGAGAATTTGCAGAAGTAACCCACTCTAACTATGGAAAGAGGGCAGTCCTTTCCTAACCTGCTAAACGCCAAAGCCACAGAAAGTAACACTTAAGAGTTTGGGCTTTTTATTTAAGTAATAGCATGGAAGACGTAATATATCAGTTGACTCCTAGCTTGTAAATGCAGCTGTCTTCATACTATATACTATAACATTTCCTAGGCAAACCAAGTCCTCTTTAAGGTATACTGAGAATAATAAATATTTATTTCTTTTAAAAACCAAACGCCCAGAGCTTTGTTCTACGGAAACATGGTACCTGATTTGTGTTTCAGAGGGATTTTTTTTTGTTGTTCTTATTCATGTGGATTTGCTTGCTAGTAGTAAGACAGGGTTCAGTACTGTGGATTGGCTTACTTAAACTGCCTTCTTGGAGTGGACCGTTTTATATTTTGGGAGCTTTTTCCTTTGTATTATCTCACTGAAGTGCCACTGTGTTATTATGAGGATTTACTTTGGACATTGCTGGTTTTTACTTGAATGGTAACTTTTCTCATAAAAGAATTGGTTATGAAAGCAGCTTTGCTTTTCTGGTATCGTACGTTCATAAAGGAAAAGAAAGAGATGATTTTTTCCTTTTGGTAGTAGGGGTTCTTGAAAGATGGCATATTGTTTGGTTGGTATTGACACTGTAAAACTTGTTTCCAACTGCTGCCTGCTCAACAGTGAGACTATGCAGGTGTATGGTCCTGGGGCACGCTGCAACTCTAGAAGCAGCAAGCCAGCAGGCATTTTTGAGGCTCATGTTGCTGAGGTATAATTGCATTTGGATCCTTTCACCACTAATAGAATAAAAAAATTCCTGCCTTGGCCCCTTCTGGGCAGAACTATAGACACAGTAAAGCAGATGTTTTATGGAATGTCTACAAATAAAGAGATACTCATTGTTATTTTGAAATTACTTATTCCAGCCTTCTGCAGGAAATGTCATTTGTTTTTTCCACCAGAAAATGCCATCTACTGCAGAGATCTCTAAGCATACATTAAACATTGTTCTGTTGATTGCTGGTCAGGGCAGTATTTTTACTAGCCTCCCTACTCTTGTCAAAAAGGATCAGCAATTGCAAAAGCGCTTCCTCCTCTGCTGGAGTGACTGCACTGCATTGTCCTTTAGAAGTTGAGAGAAGATTGGGCTGGATGAACAAGTTGGTTACTGCGTTGAAAATCCACTGGACTGTTATCCAAATTGGAAGCTGAGTGCAGTATGCCAAGAGTTGATTCTAGGTTTCATATTTTTCAATACCTAATGATTTGGATGATTATGTATTTGCAGATGACACCAAGTTTGTGGGAGTGGCTGACATGATATATAGCAAAGCATAAATCCCAAGGGATCTTGGAAGACTTAAAGGCTTCATGATGGACACTAAGTGCAAAGTTGTGCACTTGAGGTATAACAATACTGTGAATCGGTACAGGCTGGGAAATGATGCACTAAGTGGCAGCTTTGCTCAAAACAACTGATCATTATGTTTGAAACCAAGTTGAATATGAACCAGTAGTGCACCATCATTGCCAGTAAATCTGGTACTGTACTACATTAGGAAAACGTGTTCTTTACTTGACACTGATGAGCCTACACCAGGAACGCTGCTTTTGGACCCACTAGTTTAAAATAAATGTCAAGAAACTGCGGATGATTACCAAGACGGTCCTTCTGCAAGGGGGGGCTGAGGGAATGAGCTTTGTCTGGTGTAGAGTAGGCTAAAGGGTGATCCAATAACAGCCTCCACTACTTGGAAGGCTGCTTCACAGATGACGGAGCCAGTCGTGTCGTGGTAGTGGCAAATGATGTGACAAGACCAAAGACCTGTGTTCAGCTTGAGTGGTTCACACTTGACATTATGGAAAATTTCTCCACTGGGAAGGTAGTGTAGCACTAGAGCAGATTATTCAGAGAAGTCATGAGATCT
The DNA here is from genome assembly GCA_020746105.1 of Trogon surrucura. NCBI lineage: Eukaryota > Metazoa > Chordata > Aves > Trogoniformes > Trogonidae > Trogon > Trogon surrucura. Next base: position 71,469,095 of record CM036619.1, read on the forward strand.
CTATCATTTAAAGGTCTTCAGGAGTTCGCTGTTTTGCCTGTCCTGATTGTGTCTAGATTTGCAAGACAGAGGATATATTGGAACCTCCTCTCCTTCAATAATTTTCCATTATTTTGTTTTTTCTTTAATTCTCTTTGAGAGTATGTATGTACAGATGTGAGACCTCACTGAATTCAGTGGAGATGCTTTAAAATGCTCTAGCAACATGCTTTGCAGTTAATGAATGTACCTCCAGTGTGTAGCGGAAGAGGTGGGAAAAGAAAAAACCCACAGTTGTGTCCCTTTGAACAGGAACACTTTGTTCAGCGTTGGCACTGGTAGTCTTTTGGGCTTCGCCCAAGGGGGGACCGTGCTAATCCTGCTGGGTTCAGCACTGCACATTGGCTTTTCTTTCCGTTGAGGACTAGAGTCTAGGCAGAGTTCTACTAGGCAAGGTTTTTTTTTTATTTTTGGGTTTGGGGGGTTGTTTGTTTTAATCTACATAATGATGAGGTTTTCTTTCCTAGTAATAGAAATTCTAATAGTGCTATTGGGAATCTTTAGTATCCTCATACGCTTCACTGCTTCGAGTCAGCCTCTTGACTGAAGTGGGACCGAGAAAGTGGATCTTAAGTCTGCGTGAGTACCTTCACATGTGTACCCATGCACACGTTTGACTCATTTGGGGAGCTGGGAATTCCTCAGAAGCCGTTTTCTCTTAAGCTCCACGTATTTCACTAAATCAGCATCTCTGTCACAAGGGCTCTCTCTGTCACTGGTGGATGACAAGTTAAGTTCAGCATAATACTAGACAGAAAACTTGAAAACAGTAAAGAGCTTGTGAATTCTTAGAGTATGTTTAATAATCCCTGTCAGTGGCCTCAAGAGTTAGTAAAGATTATGTATATTCACACCAGAAGCCTGCATTTACTTTTTGAGTATAAACATTGGTTTATTGTAGCAACATAGTCCAAATCTCTGTGCCTAATATATTTACTATGAAATAATCCTCTGTTCTGATGAGTACACCATTGATTATCCCCCTACCTTCATCTTAGTTGCCCCTTAATTATTATCTTTCAGTAGTAGTATGTCATACCTCTATACCTGATACTTTGGTCTGGAACTGATAGTAATTTTATAATAGTCTCAAAGTCTAGTTATTCCATAGTGGCCATGTGTTGTGACCCTGAAGCACAAAAATACAAGTTGCTCAAGATTTCGTGTTTGAAAACCATAGCAGGGTGGTAGTTTTTGTGAGAGCTGTGCTTCCTTTCTCTTAATTTGAGACACTGGCACTTGGTTTGTTGCACAATTTTCTGGAGCTGTTTATCTGGGCAATGTATTGCTTGGGCAGTCCTTTGAGTATGGGCTGTTGATTTAGGACCTTCTGCCAATTAATTGCCCAATTCATTTCCCTCATGTACCTTGATTCTTGTCTCGCAATCAGTTGTCTAGTACAATTATTTACACATGCAAGAATTCGTTAGTTTGGGAATTTTTTTCATCAGTTTTAATGTGTTTTTTTTTCCATAAATATCTTGTCTGCTTGATTTTTTCTAATGCTGTTTTCTTCCTCTGCTGGGGCCTCCAGATTTGACTTTTACATTTGTTTTTCTAATTAAAGGTGATCTTCTGGAACACCTTAAACTTAGAGTAAGTGTGTTTAAGCAAAATTTAGATAGAATGCCTCCTCTCAAGTCTTACAGCTGTGCAAGGTCTATAGTATGAGCACCTAGATCATGTTAATGTGCCTAACCATTAAGGCATGGTTGTACTGGATGTTGCAGGATCAGCCAGCAAGATAAATTTATGACCTTAAACAGAATTTGTAAGGCTTAGTGGAGTGTGTATACCATCTAGTAGAGAAAGGTTGTATTAATGCTAGCAATCCCTGTGGGTTCCAGGCAAGTAGAAGACAACTGGCTGTTTTTGTGTCTTTCTCCACATTGTCTCTTCCCCAGGTTGCATTCTCCAATTGTACCTCAAATATATGTCAAAATTTACACCTGTTTCTGTGGTTCTTGTTCTCCTCAATTCTATTTCTGTCTTTGCTTGACTCTTAGATGCTCCTTGTAGTTGCAATCTTAACTTCTTTCATTTAAAGTCTTTCTCTACTTCACAACAGTGACTTTGATTCTTCCGTTTTTGGATCAGTAGCACATGAAATGTTAGGTATATACTCCTGATATCGTGTGCTTTCTTTGCCAGGTAGCTGATCTGACTGCTTAATACAGACAAAAATATCCTTTTGTGTTAGTATTGTAATATGAAATGAACAAAAGATTTGGCTCCACTAACCCCTACCTTGTCTGAAAACATCAAAGTAATATTTAATCAGTTTATCAAGATGCTGGAAAAAGAATACAGAATCAATAGCTGAGGTGCTACAAAGCATGAAAAATACAGATGCCATCTAGAGTTGTTGAAAAATAATTAGGATGTGGTTTTACTGTGTGATAAAGTTACAGTATGTGATATCTGTTCCATTACATAGTGTTACATGTGTGCCAGCTTGTTCTGACGTGTGAATAAAGCAGTTCTAGTTTCCTTATGGAACTTTATAAATAGTGCAGCATATCTTCCGATACCTTCCAAAGTGAGGAAGACATTTGCAATTTGCATAAATTCTCTAAGTATGATGTAAACATCACCAGCGAAAAACATCACTGGGCACTCTACATGCCACACTCAGTTCTTATTCATCATGATAGGTTATATTTAGGACTATTAGTAGATTTATTTTTTCTTAGGGATTTCTTTATTTCGAGCCATGTCTTTGCTATGCCCTTTGAACCCTTTTTAATCTCTGGTGGGTCAGTCTCATTGTGCAGTGGAAAATGATACGCGTTTAACCTAGTTTTTAGCATTAAGACTGAACAGCGTAAGGAACTTAGCAATCATAGTAGCAGAGTGAAACTCAAGCGCTCGACTTCCTCATTCCAAGGTGCAGAAGTTACTCCAGAATAAAATGCTTGTAGAATAACCTCTCCAAGGTGCAGAAGTTAATCCAGAATAAATCGCTTGTAGCATAACCTCCCTTTCTGTGGGAAGCAGAATGTCAGTTATCTTACAGAGGGATGCTTTCTCAGGCTCTCGTGGTCAGTATCCAAATGGTAAACAACCTGTAACTCATTCCTTTATCTGTGTATCCCTTCCAGAGTCTTGAAGACAACTGTCAGCTCTTTGGAAGATGATGTTTTAAGCAGTGGTTATGTTGGGTTAAAACAAATTGGTTAGATGTGCACCTTTCTGAAAATTGTTATTTGGCCTTAAATGTCTTGGGAACCAGATGTATTACACAATTTTTAAAAAATATTTTTTAGAATGCATTTTTTTTTTAAATGCTTGCTTTGTGTAGTTAGGCTTCCATTTTTTATGCACTTACACTTGACTAAATAGATACTTTGGGGTAGAATAACAGAGATCATTGTTGAAGTTAGAGTTTGATGTCTACCATTATCCTTGTGCTTCAGTGAATTCCTACAATTCAGTGCTCACCCTAGTTCACGGTTTATCCTGCAAATTCAAAACAACCAGCGGCTTTAACAGTGATGAAAGCTAGAAGACAACTGGAACATAACATGAGAAAATGCTTTGCTTCTAAATGCTGCATTGTAAACAAAACTGCATTAATTCAGTATGAGTTACACAGATTCAGGAAAGGCTTGTTACCAACAAACTGTCAATCTTACGTCTGTTCATTTGCAGGAAGCTGAGATTAGGGGGTGGGGGAAAGTGGGAGAGTTTATGACTCACATGGGTTGGAAGATAATAAATCTAAACCTGTGTTTGCATTTAAGCCAACATAAATCTTTAAAAATGCTTTTAAAGTGTTAAATACTTGTCATATTGTAGTTTGTAAGCTTTCTGTTTTCGTGGTTCACCAGGGAAAATCGATTCACTGGGAATGAGAGAATAAGGCTGGGGAAGGACAATTTTAAGTACGCGTAGGTATGGCAGACCTTGGAAGTTGTGAAAATGAGGCTGGAAAGCATTTAGTGTGGCTGGTGGGCACGTGTGCACTCCCCATGGACTCTGTGGCCTGTGGAGTCTTGGCACTTCACTTTGCGTGGAATTTCTGAGCAGGAAGTAGAGAGCGTTCCCACATTCAGAATGACCTGTATTGTGGTGGGTTAATAGTGTTTTGTATCAGTAAATAGATAAAAAAAGAGTTTTTTAATTGAATGCCCATAGTTATGTAATAACAAAATAAAATAATTTTGTCCTCTGAATGTGGGGGTGGGAGGAAGGATGAGAGAGATGAAGGAGCCATCTTGTTTCTCAGGGAGTGAAAGAGTTTTTATCACTCATTGATGACATGAGCGTTGCCTTTCAGTCATGATGCGTATGGCGGGTCTGCCATAACCTTGTCTTGAGCTAGGACAGTAAGAGTGACTGAGATGACTCCCTGCTCTTCACCATCCCCCTGACCACTGGACTCTCTTACTGAAGGCCTGGTAGTCTACATGATGTATGAGAAGCCTCGATACCGAGGTCAGGACTGGAGTTCTGCACGTGAGGTTAGGCATTTGTATTTGGTCTGCCAGCAGGGTTTTGGCGGTGGGGAGCTGTAGGGATTACTCCTGTTAGAAAAGGCCGGAAGCTGTCCCCATGTCAGATGGAGTCAATTCCAGCTGACTCTGAGACAGGTCTGGTGCTCCCTCAAGTTGAGCCCATCAGTGATGTTGGTGGCACCACTGTGATAAAGTATTTAAGAAGGGAGTGGGGCGGGGAAATCTGTGTGAGAGTAGTGAGTAAATTGTGAAAGAAACAATCCTGCAGACACTTAGGTCAGTGAAGAAGGGGGAGCAGGTGCTCCAGGCACTGGAGCAGAGAGTACCTTGCAGCCTGTGGTAAAAGACCATGGTGAGGCAGGCTGTCCCCCTGCAGTTCATGGTGGACCACAGTGGAGCAGATGTCCACCCTTTCCTGATGTATAGTTTGTCAGCATCTTTGTGTACTGTCTTCAGACAAGTCATGTGCACAGCTCAGCTTGGTGTCTTCCAGAAAGTCAATGAAAATGTATTGCATCTTTTCCTCCGTATGGTGAAGGTGTTAAATAAAATAAGATCCAGGATAGATTTGTCCCTTACAGCTGGTCTTCTAGAGGTGTACAAATCATTAATCACTACTCTTTGAGCATGGTAATTTGGCCATACACAGTAATCCACCGATCCTTGCATCTAAGCTGGGATACAAGGATATTGTGGGAGACCATGCCGAAAACGTAATAGTTGAGATAAACAACTTGTGATCTTTCAGCCAATATTGAAAAAGAGGGCGTAATTTAAGACCTTCAGTGTGTGTGACTGGCAAGTGATTGAGCATTCAGCTTCTCACTCACTTCATCTGAATTGCTTGTTTTCCCCCAACATATGGTATTTTCTATATAGTGAGATGAAAAACTGAGTCTCTCTTAATCTGCAGACTCTGGCTGTATCATATCATATGTGCTTTGTTGCTCAGCCTGAATAAACTTCATGATGTGCTGTCTCTTTCTGAATTGATGCAGCTGAGCAAGTGAGCTGACACTTGTTCTTCCTGCATCATTGGTACAGTGTTGTATTTGGTTGCAGATAAGGTCTCTGCTGGCTATGTGTGTATGACTTCAAAGTCAGCTGAGTGGTCGCTGTCATTTAAAAGCCATTAGGCAGAAAAATTGTCACTATGGTCAGCATTTGAGTTGCATATCTTTGTTCCAACAGAAGAACTGAAGCTTGCTCTTGACTCTGTTGTCCAAGTCTGGAAATGAGAAGCATTTCCATTGATAGTCTTGCCAGTGAAGTGGTGGATTCCCCAAAATTAGAAGTTTTATATGATTTTATGAGGGTGCTAGGCTGTCTTGTCTAGACCATGCTTTTGCCAAGAAGGGTTAGATGATCCTTGAAGTCCCTTCCAACTTGATATTCTATATTCGTAGTAGAACATGGAATTAGGACAACAACATCTGATCCTTTGGTGACTTAGTTGCTTTGCAGACAGAAAACTTGGTATTAATGCTGGTGGCTTAGGTTTAATTGAGTATTGATTGAATAATTAATTGAAGCATTGTGAGTTTGTGGGAATTCTCTGCTCCTTTCATTTCTGCAAAATAAAATTCTGAGACAGAACCCCTTAGTGATATTATCTGCTTGATAAACAAAAGTTTTTGTTAATATCTGCATGCAGGCTGTCTTGCCGACTGCCAAGAAGTATTGGTACAGCCCTTACTGGGGCTACTACAAAGTGTTTTCATCTTTAACTAGTTCATTATTCCACCAACTAAAAGCTCTGCAGTGAAGTAGCTTCATGTTACAGTAACTTTTGGATGCAGACTTGACCATGCAAGCATGATCTTGGGTTGGAAGGAACCTGAAAGATCATCTAGTTCCAACCACCTGCCATGGGCGGGGACACCTCCCACTAGACCAGGTTGCTCAAGGCCCGATCTAGCTTGGCCTTGAACACTTCCAGGGAGTGAGCTTCCACAACTTCCCTGGCCAATCTCTTCCAGTGCCTCACCACACTCACAGTAAAGGACTTCTTCCTGATATCTAATCTAAATCTTCTCTTTTTTCAGTTTGAAGCCATTACCCCTTGTCCTGTCACTACATTCCCTGATCAAGAGTCCTTCTTATTTCCTGTAGCCCCCTTTAAGTACTGGAAGGCTGCTATAAGATCTCCCTGAAGCCTTCTCTCCAGGCTGAACAACCCCAACTCTCTCAGCATGACTATGAGGAGGTATTCCAGGCCCCCTGTCATCTTTGTAGTCCTTTTCTGGACCCACTCCAGCAGATCCACGTACTTCTTGTTTTGGGGACCACAGAGCTGGATGCAGTACTTGAGGTGGGGTCTCACCAGAGCAGAGGGGCAGAATCACCTCCCTTGACCTGCTGGCCATGCTGCTTTTGATGCAGCCCAGGATGCGATTGCCCTTCTGGCATTCTGGGCTTTGAGCATGCATCATGGGCTCATATTCAATTTTCCATCCACCAGTAACCCCAAGTCCTTCTCTGCAGGGCTGCTCTCAATCCACTCATCACCCGACTTCTATCTGTGCTTGAGATTGTCCCAACACAGGTCCAAGACCTTGCACTTGGCCTTGTTGAGCTTTGTGAGGTCTGCATGGACCACCTCTCCAGCATGACAAGGTCCCTCTGTATGGCATCCCTTCCCTACAGCATGTCAACCGCACCACACAGCTTGGTGTTGTCAGCAGACTTGCTGAGGTGCATACTGTAAAGAATTCTTGCCATTTGTTTCTCTCAATTAAAAAATAATTTTAAAGTGTTTGACTAAAAGACCAAGTTATTTTAAACAACTGAGGTGGTAGCAGTTCAGCCATGTGTGTCTGGCCAATTCAGATTCTTAAGAAAAAGATTTTTGCTGACGTTGTCAAGCATAGCAAAACTTCTCTTGAGGTAAAATGCCCAGATGGCGAGAGCGAGCCATGAGGAACGCCCCATTAACCCGTCACAGTAAACTGGGAGCAGTGCCAGCTTAACGAGTTCTGCTGAATCTCCAGCAATCACTGTGGCATTAGCGAAGTTCTCCTATGTTTGTGTGGTTGTCTGAATCAAGAGTGTAAGCTCCTGTTGAGGTGGTGTTAGTACACCGGTAAATTAAGCAAGCTGAAAAGCTGATAAGTGATTTTTTTTTTTTTAACTCCTTTATGGTGCTTTGGCTTAATTTCCACTATAGTCTTTCGGATTCTATTTCCCTTGAAATGTAAATAGCTGGAATCCATTTAATGGTGTGGAGACAGGTGGGGCAGCCAAATCTTAAAGTGAAAGACAAAACTCAAAGCTTCTTGTGGATTACTAAAACCTGCGGCCTGCTGCAAATGGATTTTCAAATCAAAGCATGTATGGGGTGGCATTCTAACTATTGCTACTCTATCTATATTTTCTGAAATGCATGTACATGTACCTTTGATCATGTATTTTCCTTTTCATCTGTATTTTTGCCCAAAAAAGACTGAAGAGAATCTTTCAAAGTACATCCAGATTACATCCAGAGGAAATGCTGACATATGATATTCCCTCCAAGCAGGCAGCAAAAATTGAAGCTTGCGGGGAACCTGTGGATTTGTGGTTCCTCTTTTCTGTCTGTCTCTTTTGAAAATCTCATTTTTTGAGATACTGATCAATACTGTGCTTTTCTGTGTACTAACTATGGGGTCAGAGGTTTTGTTAATAATCACTGCTTTTATCTTCTCAGCCTCTTACTTAATTTGATTGAATGATCTTTTGGTTGGCATGAAGTGCAAGAAATCAATTTTAGCTATAACCCTGTCTTTCTAGTCCTCATGTTGACACTCAGAACTTTTTTTTTTAAAAAAAATTAAATAAAACCAGGCACATCAGTCCTTCATCCTTCAGAATGAAGATAAACAGAATGTTATGCTGCCATGCCTATTTCAGTAATGTAAGGTGTCCATTTTTCCTTCAGATCTGACTATGTATAGCAAAGCAAGAAGATAAATTCTAAAGCATGATGAGAATTTATCTTGTCTCCTATAATCCCTATCCAGCAGTGAGATTTAGAGTGCTGGAATTCTTTTCAATATAATAAACTTAAGCCTGGCATGTTTTGGGTTGTTTTTTTTTCCACTGAACAGTGGCAGCATCTAAGAGTTGATTTCTATAAGCTCGAACATGTTTATGTTAACTTTTAAAAATTATACTGGTGAGAATATTTTATAAAAAGCACATGGCTTTTCCTATTGCATTTTCTGTCTTTCTAGAAAGAAATGTGGTTTCTTAATTGCAAATACTTGGCTAGTTATGTGTGCATTTAAAAAGAATTATGCCTTCTTGACTGCCCATTAAAAAAAATATTTTTTTGTGGCAAACTTTCCTGGTCTTTCTTTTGGTTTTTAAACTGCTGATTATAAACCTGCAGTTTAAGAGGTTTTACTGATTTTTCTGAATCTCTCGCTTTCTCGCTCTCTTCCGAGAGAAGCAAACGGAGTTAATTCTTTGGAGAGATCCTGTGACTTAGTGTATGAGAGAGCAAAGAGTGAGGAGTGCTGAAGTCTATTGGCTGGCTGAATAAGTAGGTAACTTCTAAAAGAGTTTGTCTTTGCATTTTAAATCCATAGAGCTTCTGAGGAAGGACCGCCTTAGAGCTTTGTGCTCAAACTCCCTTTGTGTTCTATGCTTTTGCTTCTGTGCTTCACATTTGAACTTCGTTTACCAGCTGTAACTGTCAGGTTGATCAATAATTAATATGGTTTATATAGAAGGTTTAGCACTTTGCAAGACTTTGTGCCAGATAAGGGAATGCTAATGCTAGCATGCATGTGGAATTTAATTTTCTGCTATGGGAAGTGCCACAAATAGTATGTATTATTTAAGTGAGGGGGGAAAAAAAATAGACGTAGGAACAATTGCATGTGAATTATTTGAAAATAAACATTATGTGCAATATTATGCTGGAGGGGAGGAGTGGTTATAAACAACTTTTAGTTTTATCCAGGCAGATAAAAGTAAATTCCTGCGGTGTCCATGATGTGATATTTCTAAAGGGATCTGCACCTCTTTGCTTTTACAGTTCAGCAGGCGGTGGTGGTGGCAAACCTCTTCTTAACGCTCAAAGCAATGATCTATAAGGCATTATGTAAGATAATGGGTCTTAGAGCAGCCCTTCTAGGTTTTGCCTCCCTGCCACAGCACAACTTTGTGGCCTCCTCCTTGCCTTAATAGCCAGCCCTCAAGAAACGGCTTTTGGCATGAGAGCCCCCATACCAGGCTGTACAGCGTGGCCTGTAAGTGAACGTTTGTGTGGGGACGGGGTTTGAAAGCACTATTAAATTAGTATTGATGTTATATTGATGTAACTTACCCCTGTAGGCAGTTCTTTACTAGGCATATAGCTGTACAGCTGTACTGCCAAACCTCTTGGGTAAGAATTGAGGACAGAACCTATGATTCATCTCACTGGGACAGCAGGGACCCTGCAGGCTTCCTTTATATAAAGTACTTCTGGCTTGCATTGCATGCATGTCTGACTGGGCATTTCTGCTGGTCTTCCTGCATCTATGCTAGAGGAAGGTTGCCAGTAGAACCCTATCAGTAAACTGTTTTATTGTGGATAGTCGTTAAGTGTCGTATTTAAAAACAAGTTGGAAAATCTTGGAAAGACTTAAATCTGGCACACATACATGCACAACATATATGAAAGACAGGTCTCCATATGGAAAATTCTGTTTGTACTATTGCATCTGTTGAGAAACTGTTTCTACTCATGGAGCGTTCAAATGCAGAAATATAAGAAAGGAGAGATGTCTTTTGAAATTTTGGTAGTGCTATTAGCATAAGAAAGCAGAGGGTCTTTGCTGAACTCTCCTGGGATTCTCTTCTGATAGCATTTGCCTGTTTCTCCTTGTTCTCTTTTAGGCCAACTTAGCTTATGCCAGTGTTTCGTGTTATGTGTCAAATGCAAATTAAAGTCATTGCCTAGAATCTTCTCTAGCTCTCCAGCAAAATGGCACCTGCATCTCATTGCAATTTGTGCAGGAGGGCAATGGGCGAGTCATGCAAGGGAAGCGTAATGTTGTGTGTTTGATGGTATCATCTCTTAGATGTAGCTGCCACTTCAACATCCATAGCTTAGATTTATCACGTTCAACCTCTTCCTCTTGGGATGGAGAACTGTAAATGATATTTCAAGTAAAATCATGTAGGCTAAGAAGTCCCAGTGTATGTTTTTTGTTCTCCTCATCTTAGGTACTTTTTGTTTCCTCAGCTGTGTGCCTGAGGGGCATGTAGTATTACAAGCCAGTCAGGAGAGGGAGCTGGCAGTCTAGGGGTGAAAAAGAATCTTTCCATAAAAAGAACCATTTTTTTTTATTGTGCCTCTAAGAGTAGGAATGTGGTGGCGTAATCTGTCTGTATCTGACATAACAAGAGTCCAGACCCACTTCTAGATGTAAAGATACAAGTAGGGATTTTTTTTTTTTTACTGTTTTGTACTGTTTTGTTCTATGGGTGATGGTAGTTTTTATCTGTTGCCTGAAGATCCCATTTAGAAGTGTTGACAATGCTTTTCTCTTGGAGGAGGTCTGTATTATCAGTAGTTTATGTAGGTGATAGGGACAGTAAACAGAAACTCTCACATTCATCTGAGTACAACTAAATAAAAATGTCAGTGCTGATGTTGATGCTACCAATTGCACTTATGGTGCACTCATCGCAATAGTGTCTGCTTGGCCTTTATGTGTCTCTGGAAAGATAAAAGGCTCTTCAAAGACAGCGTGCCTCTCAGATGACTTGATCAAAATGTAAAATTGCCCTGCATAAGGGTTTCTCCACTGCAGTGGCTCAGCCCCAGGCAACAGCCAGGCTCTCACCCAGCCCTTCCTTCAGTCCCTCCATCTGCAGGATGGGGGAAGACCATACAGAGAAAAAACAGGGATAAGAATGCTCATGGGTTAAGATAAACCCAACTTTTCCCCAGGCTCAAATCTATTCCTTCACTCCTGACTTCTGTACCCACTTCCTTCCCACCACCACCACCAGCCATTGTGGAAATGGCTGGAACCAGCTGGGTCCAGAGCGGGGCAGCCCCAACACCTTGCCTGAAAATACTAAGCAAGTGGTGAAATTCTCCCTTCCATTTAATGTAGGTCAAGACACGATAGTTTCATGCCTCTTTTTTTTACCAGCAAGAGAGACTTCTGAGGCTCTAGGCATACTACTGTTTTTGAAGGGCTGTATTGTACAGCTCAGCTAGTGTAAATGTGTGTGTTGAAAACAACTGTGAAAAAACAGCTTTCAGAAAAAGTTAGCCTTGTACAGATCATTTTACAAAGCTGCTTCACTTGTACTTGCCCACTTGAGGAAGAGGCAGAAAGAAAGTGTTTTGGAGGAGGGAAAGGAAGTGACTGGAAGCAGGGATGCGCAAACTGGCAAGGGCAAAGCTGTATGCAGATTCTCATGGGCATCAGCTCACTTGCACTGTCGTGTGCCAATCTACCAGCAGAGAGGATGTACTTAAATGGTAGTGTGCTCTTGCTTTATTTGAGGTGCCACCTGTCCCCTCGATGGGATGTGACCTGCAAGAGTCCTAGTTTCTCAGAGTTCTAGTCTTATCATAAGCTTTGGGAATAATTTGAAGGAGGTGACTTGGTTTGTTGGTTAGCTTTTTTTTTTTTCCTTTGGTGTTTTGAGGGGTTCTTTAACTTGGTTTATAAGCTGCTTTTGCTCAGGAAATAGCAGTTTCAGTTTGAAGCCTTGACAAAAATGACCTGGAGCAAAATGTGCTTTCAGGGTTAGAATAAGGAAATGCCATTTGGGGGATTTTTTTTGTCTTCTGATGAAGAGCTAGGGTTTTGGTGGTGTGTATGTGTTTGGTATTTTATGTTGCTTTGGATATATTTTGCAGGAGAAGGTTAAGGCGATTTTCACTCTTGGTTTTAGCTCATTTCTCAGAGGGGCTAGAATAATTTTCATTCTCCTTCAACTAAAATTTAACATGCATCATCAGTTACATTTTCTTCTGGGCACGTTCAGGAATGCCCCCTGTTTGTATGGTTTGTACTACATATAAGCATAATTTGCACGCGCTAACAGGCTCTGAAGTAATGCTGCTGTTATTGCCGTGGCAGGGTGAGAGGCTTAATGATTATTTGAATAGTGTCACATTTTCAAGCGAGCTTGGAGCTAGAATTGAAAACTTGACTCAGTGGTTGACTTTTAAGAAAATAACCTAAGATGTTCCTGTAGCTTGAGCAAGTTAGCCAGCCTCATGGAAGTACGACTTGTTAAGAAACAGCTTTTCTTTTAGTCTTAACCCTGAATTTGTTATATATTGAAAGAAAGCAATATTTGCGTAATGTCAAGCACAAAAATGCAACTGTCTGCACATTCTTTTGAATCTGTTTATTAGGACCCCTATGAAGAGGGTGGGACAGGCAGCAAGTCCATGGCTAATTTGTGGAGAGCAGCGTGCCCTCTGCAGTGTCAGCTCTGCATGGTAGCATGGAAACTGAAACTTGCAAAAAAATGTTACTGTCTTTGATAGTACCACCTATAGCAGCAGTGCTGGGATGGGTAGTATGGTTGTCAGTGCAGCTTTTGCAAGCCCAGCTGTGGCCTTAAATGCATACTTGGGTGAAGCTGTTAGATACCCTAGCAGTTGTGCTGTATGCTAATGTGTCTCTTTTTAGTTAAGAGCTAACTCTGCCATGTCTTTAAGGGTAATGATCCAAAGGATGACTTCATTGTAGCCACATACCCGCCAGTGACCCAAGTGTAGGGGATGCAGAGGGTGATGTTTGTCCCACCCTCTTCCCAGGGACCTAATGAGCTGATTTATAAGAATAGAGAGAGTTGCATTGTTGTGCTTAAAATTGTGCAGATACTGCTTTATTTTAATACAGGTGAATGCAATTGAGAAACTGAAGGCTTGACTATCTAGAAGAAAGTAAGTTAAAGGACAGGTGATAATGAGCACCAGGAGTCAAGGCTAATTAGAAGCCCAGATGGCTTTATGCATATTTAACCTGTAGTATGTGTGAAATGCTGGGAAACAACATTGCCTGTGACTGTTCAAAGGCCGAGCAAATTCTCACTACTAAGCAATATGGCCAGCAGATAAAGCTTTAGCTGTAGGTTTGAGCAGTGAATTGTTAACAGTTTGAGCGTAAGAGAACTGAGCAGAACATATTGAGATGCCCTGTTCCAGGAGTGCCAAGAAGAGGAAACGCTGATGCTGTCAGGGCATGGCACTGTCAGGCCTTTGGAGCAGAGAATTGCTAACTACAAATGCTCCTTTACTAACTTACTAGAAGTTGAAACCTCTGGTGTCTGTGACCATGAGATCATAGCAGTGCACTCTACAAAAATATTGGATGTATTGCAGAATACATAATCCTGTGCTTTCTTCAGAAAAAGAACTTAAAACTGCCCTTCCCACTCGTTTCTGCTACTACTCGCTATTCAGTTTGGGACACATTACAGGTAATTGGCTTTGACTTTTTTTTCTGGGTGTAGCTTATTTTCTTTTTTTTTTGGTTATCATTTTGTCAACTTGCAGGCTATTTCAGGTACCTCTCTTCCCAAGCACAACTTCAACTATTTCTGAAATCTGTTAGTAGTTCATTTGTAATGCTATAACCTGGACTCTCTGGTATGACACAACAATTCCAGGCACTCCACCTGGGTTTGCGCAAGGCACTGGGTTGCTGTGTACTGCGCTTCGGTTTAGGGAAGGTTGTGCACAGCAACTCTCCAGCTCTGCTGCACGTGGTCTGAGAGCGTTCGGTGACATTCTTGCACTGTATCTACACTGAAATGGAACATTTCTGGCTTATATGTCCTCTTTTCATGCCCTTTGGCAAAAACCTTTCAAACAACTCTGGAATAGCTAAAATCAACACTGATCAGCCTGTTTAGACAGGCCAGTTGGTGTGAAATATCCCCGGCTGATGAATCTGCCCTTTCCTTCATGCCCACCAAAAGCATGTTAAAGCCTCTTGCCAATTCACATGTCAAGTCTGGAAGAGATTCTAATTAGAGAAGTTAATCTTTGTTTTGTCAGGTTTTAGCTGATAAGATTTTCCATAGATTCCCTGAGACTGGAAGTCTTTGGCAGCTAAAAATTCAGATTACTTGAAACGTGGGCCATGCAGCTGTCACTGTTGCTCTCCAAGGGGCTTTATACCCATGCCGGTTTGAGTCCTTGTAGGATGACCCAGCAACAAATCCTCATTAAACGTAAGAATTTTATTTGATGCTGTGATTCATAGTCCCCCTAAAAATATGATGGAGGTTTATTTGAGAAGGGTTTCTGGGATACAGAATGGAGGAAACTGGCTTGTCTGCCAGTCAGTACAGGGCTGACTGACATGAGGAACACCTTTCCTTGCTTTTTCCCCTTTCTTTCCTTACCTTTTCCCTTTCTCTCCATAGTCACTCATTACTGTGAAGCTGCCCAACTTGCAAGTGTAATTCAATATTTCTGTGTTTCTTCAAGGACAAAGAAGCAAAAGGGGGACTGCTAGTTCACTTTTACCTTGGATTGTATTGTAGTTTTGTATGTAAGCTGGACATTTGAAATGTGTGTTTTGCAACCCCCACCCCCCAGTGTTTGCCTGTGACGTTCTATGGTTCTCACAGGCCTTCCTCCTGGGTTCCAAGGAACACTCCACTGGAAACTGGCAGTAATTTAATTGTCGCTTTTTAAAAAATAATAGCAAATAAAAGCAAAGATACAAAAAAAAAAACCAAACCCACCAAACATAGTTCTGCAACTTTCCTTAAGTCACTGTTCCCAATTATTGTAATTTCCATAATGAAAAAGTAGTAATTGTGTGGAACAGTTTGCACATTTTTTTTTGCCATATACTCCTTTTTTGAGATGTGAGTTATGCAGGTTGTCTTCGCCTGGAAGTTCTGAATCATCTATCTAGCAAGGGAGGACTGTAAAATATTCTTAGTTTAAAGCTGGGGTTTTTCAGATATATGTTTTAAAATGTACGTGCAAGTCGAAGGTCTGTAGAGAAAGTGTGATTTGTTGAATTCCAGCAGATTAGATCTACTATGAAAATTTTATTGTATGAAATCAGTTTCATGTTCCTTATGTGGTACCAGGTTTTGAAAGAGGACGCATTTTTTTAACTTCTGTGTTATCTAGAAGGAGAAAGAGGTGGAAAAGAACGTGAAAATCAGAAGTTTCTCATAATATGGACATTTTTTCCATTAGAGACCACTTCTGTGCACATGTGATTCCTGAGGCAAAACCCTTTTATTTTGCGTATACCAGCCACTTCACGGGATGCTCAGGTACAAGTTTACCGGTTGGCATTCTGGCTCCCTAGATGATCAGCCAGTGAAGAGGCAGAAGGAAGGGGGACAGGTCATCCTTTACTGTTAGTAGAGAAAAAGAGTTAGTCACTTTTATCTCCCTCTTTACCGTAACATCTCAAAGTGTTTTGTCAGCGATTTGTTGGCTGCTGTAGCTTTATCATCTAAGTAGTACGAGTTGCTGGGAAAGCTCATTTAGTGACAAATTAAATGTTACAATCTCCTGTAAGCTGTGTATGTAATACTGCGTTTTATGGTCTAGCCGTGCGCTGCAGAGCTATTCTCCGTGTAACACACGTGTTGAACATTAACTACTATTTGGGTACAGAAGGTGGAGTGTGCTCTCTCTGGTTTCTATTGGGTGTGTGCAGTCGAAGATAAACAGACTGGTAGTTAATGCCACAGAGCAAACAGCCAGGAATAGCGTGATCATAAGGCATCAAATCAGTGTTTTCCTGATATTATGAATTCCTCATGTCTTGCTGGTTTTTTTGTTTTGGTTTGTTTGTTTTGGGGTTTTTTTTTAATAGCTTTGGAGGGTTTTTGCCTCCTTCATTGGAACAGAATTGATTTAAATTCTGTTGTGCTTTAGTTTGGCTTCTTTTAGCAAGTGCTGAATTTATTGCATATAATAAAATATGTTCTGGGTACTTTTTAGCAAGCTTTGTTTGATTTATAGCAATTAGGGTACATCTAAAGATCCTGGTTTCTTAGCAATGTACTGCTTTGAGAAGCTGTCACCTGCTTTCAGTAGCATGTGGAACTTCGATAAAGAATGTCTGTTATTAATCTCCTGTGCCAGCAAAATAATGAAGCAGTATCTTGCAATAATTTGATGCTTGTTTTAATTTTTTACACAGCTTGTTTTAAGGGAGCTCCTAATGCTGTTCATGGAATTTGCTAAGTTTTGATTTCTGTGCTTCTGCTTTGTAAGTTTAAAAAAAATATCAGAATTTGCTACCTACAGGGTAGGCAAGCGAGAGTTTGCTTAACCTTTTTGGGAAAAAAAAGAGAGAGAGAGATAGAGAGAGATGAAGCTCTTTATCTTGTCTTTTGCTGGAGAAAACAGATTTTAGACAGCTAGGAATGTGCTAGAGTTGTGCATGTTATAGTTGATGCTGCTTTTGTGCAGAAGGCCAAACTAAAGAAACTGAACGCTGTTTAGCTCTTTTTTTTGGCTGAAATAAGTGAATTTTGATATATTTTTGAATGAAGCAGGAATGCTTGATATGTTAGAGCTTTTAAATAATTAAATATTTAAAGCTAAAATCCCCAAAAGTGTATGAGGGACAGCAGCACAAAATTGATTCCAGATCTGTACTTTCCTATATATAAATACACCTGTAGCTTCAGACCCTTACAGAGCTTTAAGATCAGCTCATGTATTTTTTAGCCAAGGGCTCTTTTTGCTCAAGCACTTGAAAACTTTCTTCCCCAGGTAACACAACAGGCTTGACATGAAAACATAATTTGTTATTCCCTCTTCCTCCTACCCACCTGTAACCTTCAGGCTTTGTTTCTTCTGGTGCTTGACATTTAACCACCGAGTATCTAAATTCTTGGCTTCCCCTCAGAACAAGTACACAGGCTAATGCAACTTATTAGCTTTAAGATTAACTAACTTGTACTAGTACCCCATGATTGGGGTGAGTTTTGTTTCCGTGCCCATGTATTTCAGATGGCGTGCCGAGTAAAAATTGTAGCTTTTTTTGTTGCCTGTTTTTGTTTCTCCATTTCAGGGCTGTAAATGTGATTGCAATTAGCAACATTATTGAAAAATTCATACCAAATTCCATTCATTTTCCTCACAGTGCTCTTCAAGTACTCCAGCTGTCCAGAATTTATTTTGTAGCTTGAGTGGTGGTTTGACATTGCATGTCTGCTGTTGGTATGTGATAGCAGCCAGCAGATTTCAGGCAGTGCATCAAGCAAGCTTTTCCTGGAGAAATTTGGCTTCCTGTGGTTTAAATTGTTGGCTCTGTGACTTAGCACACTTATAGGACTTAAGCCTTTCCTTTCTTTCCTACACTTTGAGTTACAGTGAACTTCAAAAGTTCTTTGAGAAGTCTGATGCTGTTGGAATAGCTACAGACAGGAATGTGTCACTGTATCTTTCTCGAAGAAGATACAAGAAATGTCAATACATTCTTTAGAACAAATAGATGTACTGTTTAGGTATTTCCATTGTGCATCTCGTCTCCTGCATTTGAACTTAAAAAGAAATGCAAACAAACCCACACCCACCCACCAAAAAAAACCAAAACAAACCCCAACACTTTGTTTTCTGTTACAGAAAAATGCAAAGGGACAGGAGTTGTTTGACCAAATTGTGTATCATTTGGACCTTGTGGAAACTGATTACTTTGGTCTACAATTCATGGATGCTTCACAGGTTACAGTAAGTATAACTTCGGTCATTTGTTATGTCCTGCAGTAGTTTGTGTTTCCTAATACAAATATATTACTGGTGCAGTTTCATAGAGAGATCTAGGCTTTAGGGTATGTACTACTGGGACAATTGATCCCATGTTTAGTTCTCGCACATAAACCCAAGTCCTCTAAATGAGTCATGTCATTTTATACGGTATGCACAGGACTTTATCGCACATAAGTAAAAAAGCAATAATTGTTGGTAAAGAAAAATGTGCTATGTGTGTAGTAGGCTCATGGTATTAAAAATTAGTTAAATCTCTTGCAAGCAAATGTTTCTTTTAACTTCTATCTTTGGTGTTGCATACAGAGGTTATATTGCTCTGTAGATTGTTTCATTTACAACAGAGAAAAAATTTCCTTTTCTCCCCTATCCAATGACCTTCAGCATCTACAGGTAAAAGAAAGAAAGAAACAAAACCAAACTAAGGAACTTATGTACAGATGCAGGTAGATTTATTAATAAGTAAGGTTAAAAGACCGAAACCTTGTGGTTAAACTGTGTTGCTGTATATTTAATCTTTTTCTTTGTCTGTTCATGTTATGTGCTGAGGTATGACAGCAGCCTGGGTGGTGGGTAGAGAATAAGCAGACTTGAAAAATAAGTGTTTGCTTTTAGGTTAGTATGTACATGGGGTTTTTTTCCCATAAAGCAACAGAAGACAGATGTATCTTGTGCTATTGTAATAAAATAATGGGAAAATATAGCCACAATATTGGCATTTTGTGAAATGTAGGTTCTAACTTTTGTAATCTCGTAATTCTCAGCTTTATTCTCTAGCAAGCTTGGGTCAATGTGATTAGGTCAGATCAGTGTTTTACCAACTGCACTATATGTGTTTTACTGATGACTTTAAACAACAAGGAGAAAACCAGTCCTGATATTACAACATCTTGATATTGAAAAGGATATCTGTGCTTTCATGGAAGGGAAAAATGGTGTTATCTATTTAAACATTATCCTGATATCCCAGTTAATTTAAGGCTGTTGTATTTGTCACTGGAAACTAATGTTTGAATGGAATATTTTTGGGGAAGTTTAGTGTGTATCTTCCTGATAAAATTTGCATTACATAAATTTTGTATCTGTTTATGATAGATCCGATACTGTGACACAGCTAATAGATCAGAGCCTGCCTATAATAAGAAAAACATTGTATTGTTACTGATTGTCCACTCACCTTACTGGGTGCTTGATGGCTAGGAGTAGTTACCTAGCAAGGAGTGCTGTCATGTTTTGAAAGATGGGAAGCAGAAAGGAAGAGCAAAACATCCTCTTCTAGCAAGAAAGAGGGCAGATCAGAAGCAGAAGACCTGGCTGGGGAAGTAGAGAATGCTCATGTACATGTGCAAAACTGAAGGGCTCTTGAATGGTAAGGAGGAAGCAGAGATGTGAGTAGGGATGTAAGGAAGAAGTTTTTTTACAGTGAGAATGGTGCTTTATTCCTTGTGTTAAGGACAAAACATGCCTATATGTGCAAGTGTTTTAGCTTTGTGCTATTTCTTTCGCCTGTATTGGAGGGGGAATAAATCATGACATCTACAGTTACAAGAGGGATAAGGACTATGAAGAACTTCTGGAGGACCTGAAAATGCCAACACTGGTTGCAGGGCTTTGGTGGTAGGGTTGTGGTTTCCTGGAGTGTTGAGGGCAGAGCTCTTAACCTTCACTGGAGTGCAAGGCTGAAAGCTCTCATTTGGTGGTTGTGGGTTCTTCTGGTTTGTTTGGTTTTGTTGTTTGATTTTTTTTTTCTGTGTGGATCAGGCTGGGCAGAGAGTAGAACTTAAAGAGCTTCAAGGCACAAGCTTTTATCTTCCCCAGCACCCTGTGCAAAAAGGTTCCAGGCTTTAACAGCCTTCCTTGGTCTGTTTTGAACCTGTGACCCACTCATTTCATTTCCTTAGCAATTAACGCGTAGCCTCCAGTGCCAGCCCAGTCACACAGTGGCAGCTGCAGGACTGAGAGATTAAAGCTGTGTAAACTCCTTGAGGCTCTAAGCCTTTGTCTTTACTATGTATTGTTAAAGTGCTGAACATCTTTAAGCCACCGAGAGCACAGAATAGTCTTTGAATAGTGGAGATTGCTTCTCTGTGCTCCAAGGCCAGCAGCCTTTGAGTGCTCTGTGTTTCTTGCAGTCCTGTAACTTTGCCAAAGAGCTGGGGCAAGCGATGTTGATAGCTGTGATTTAGAAAAGAAAATTGTGATTAGAGCTTATCTGTTTTGAAAGAGAAAAAAACTTTGTTTGAAAAACCTATTTTTAATACCTCCAAAAAAGATTTTTCAATGCAACTAAAAAACATATAGTTGTGAAAGGCACGATGTCAGCAGTAAGACAGAAAATACTGTAAAGCCTATTAAGTGAGCTCTGTATCAATTTGTATCTTGTGCTCTTTGAAGATATCCATGAATAGAAGGATGTAGACAGCTATCTGGCATTTATTCTAAAGCAAAGCATTCTATACTGTTGTATTTTAAGTTATCTCGTATTAACTCCAGAAGTAGAAATACTCAGCAGGAGAAGTGTTGTGCAAGAACTTGATCTAGTGGAAAGCCTTTATTTGTAAGTGGGGTTTAAAAAACAGCACAGATATACTGCCTGCTGATGCTCAGCACCTTGGCTGATCACAATTTATAGGTTATAATGAAGAGTAAAACTGCATCTAACTTTTTTTTTCTCTACCGCACTCAGTAACAGAACTCCTGAGACTTAGTGCTCTACAGCTGTTCTAGTGGTGGTTCTTTCATCATTCTCATACTTTTTAAATCCCTTTTTTTTGTGTATGTTTTATAATGTGCATTATATAGTAGTACAGTGGGACTTGTATACAATTTATAAATAAATGCAGATATATTGCATGTGTGTGCTCAAAAACTTAGTTTTTGGAACATTAAAAATGGTCAGAGACCACTGCTCTAGGACATCTCTAGTGAGTCTGGGAACATTCTAAGACCTTTCAAATGTTTCCATTGTTTTGTAATAAAATCCTTGTCCTACATTTCTGTTCCTCCTGTTGGTGGAAGGGAGGGAAGAAACAGAGAGAGGGAAAGGAGGCGTGAAGGAAGGAAATGAGAAATAACTTCGTGTTAGCTGGCTGTTAGAGGACTTAAACAGGGAGGTGCTGCTTGGGCTGATTGAATGGTGTCACTCTTATTTAGAAGATCTCTGCAGTCATTTAGAGGAAATGTAAAGCTTATTGGGTTTTTGATTACTTTTACTATTTGGTGAGTGTTCTAGTGAAGCAGGAAGCCTTGAAGGTTGTATTCGAGGTTGGAAATAGCAGTAAAAAAATCTTGTGAGACCATACTGTCGAAGTTGAATTGCCATGAGGAAGCATTTTATAGATCTTTGCAGAAACTGGTCACGTGCAACATATTTTATGATTGGTTTGGGTACTTGACATTTATTTTAGGCTGCTGGTAGCTAGTGTTTATTCATCTTTCATCCAGGCTTGTCCTTTCTTTGTCTCTTGTTCCAGATCATTGTAAGGAAAATGGCTTCTTTAGTTTACTGCTCCTTATGAACTGCAACGTATTGTAGGATTCTCTCAGGATATTGATCTCTCCATTTCTACAGTTGCATTCTTTGTTCTAGTTGACTGTCCTGTGATAGCAAAACATGAGTACCCTCCCAGCCTCCCCCTGTTTAACAGGAATACAGAACAAGAGGATTGCACATGTTGATTAGCTTGGAATTCGCTTCTGTTTCCCTTGTGATTTTATTTTGGATTGTTACAACACAGACTAATTGAGGAGGAAGAAGTTTTAGGATACATCTTTAAACTGGGTGTTGAAGCTTAAGGCTGGGCTGGCCACTAAACTTTTTTATTGTGATTTTTTTTTTTTTCTTTTTGAAAATGAGCTGCTGTAGTCCTTGAGGTATGAAACTCTAGTTTCATACCTCAAGGAAAATACATGGAATACATAGGAAATATATGGAACCAAAAGAATTAAAATGCCACTTTTCTTACATGTGTCTCTTTCAGGGGTCCTCTTAAGTCCGTTATGTACAATATAGGATAACACTTTCTATTCTACTCTGCAAATCTTAATATTTATATGAACTGTATGGTAGATAGACAGGTATGCCAACAGATAGATAAAAATCTGTGCATTATGTAAAAGCCCAATTGGCAAACAACTTGCTTCAAAACCACAAATAGCTGCAAGCCACAACTTCAGAACAATTTGTGCCTGTTCACCTGTTCCTTTAATTTTGTGTGTGTGTTTGTATATAAAAATATGTATGTTCATAGCTGAAAAATGTGTGGCAGGAGCCTGTCTTCATTAAAAGTGAAAGGAAAAGCAATACCAAAGACAAGGGATAGGAGATAGGTAGAAGTCAAGCACTAGCTTTTGTTGACTCAAGGCACTTCTTGTTATAACCACTAGCAATAGCTAAATAAGGGGGAGGAGGAATGATTTTTCTAAAATTACTGCCAGACTGGCCTCATGCCATTCTCTGGCAGATGAATACACCTGGGCCTCACATGATTCTTGAGCCTGCAGTAGGTCTGTAGTTTGTCTTCTCCCAGCTGATGTTGGGTGCAGAGGTGGGGCCAGTGGCAGGGAGCTGGTTGGGTGCTCCTGCAAATGCCATCAGCACAATTTCATAGAAGAAATGTGAATGCTATCTGAGCAGAAGGTTCATTCTTTTTTTACTTTTTTCTTCTTCAAGTCAGGTGAGATTGTAGAGCAGCATCCTAAAAGATGCCTCCAAAACTTGGCTGTTGAAGTGGGTGCATATATCCAAGCTCCTGCTCAGAGCAGCCCTGGTTGGATCCACTTTTTCAGGGCTTTATTCAGTCATGGTTGGATACTCCCAGGTACTGTGGCTCCACAGCTCTTCTGGGCTCCTGTGCTTTGTCTGAGCAGCCTCATGGTGATATTTTCTTTTTACAAAAGGAAGCTGGGATTTCTCCTGGTTCTGTGCCACTCATCCTACTGCAACAGAGCTCCTCTGAGAACTGTCTTCATTTTCTCTAAAGCCTCCCAGCAGGCAGCTGGCCACCAGTCAGGCCCACCCCTGAGGCTTCATTTTGATGGGACCAGAGGCAGCTCCCTCAGCCTGCCCTCATGTTCCCCAACCCTTCACCTGCACTGAGCCCACACCCCACTCATCAGTGTCTTTCTGAACTGAGGAGACCAGGAGGGGACCCAGGAGTCCCAATAAAGTCACCAAAGGGCCATATGAGAGAGGAAAGCATTTTTACTGTTGGGTTTGTTTTGGTGGTGGTGGTGGTGGTTTATTGGTTCATTTTTTTCGGCATTTATTGCCCACTCTTGAAAAGGACTCCCAATGAGGCAGCTAGAAGGGACCTTAAGGATGAAGTTCAGTGCTTCTTTCTGTCAGAACAGCAGTCTTCCTGGCCAGAAGTGTTTCTCCAAATGCATTGGGTTTGCCTGACAAGGTTTTGGTAGCAGGGGAGCTGTAGGGATTGCTTCTGACAGGAGGTGCTGGAAGCTGTTCCCGTGTTGGACAGAGCTGCTTCCAGCCAGCAACAAGACAGACCCGCTGTTGGCTAAAGCTGAGACTGTCAGCAATGTTGGTGATGCCTCTGTGAGAATATACGTAAGAAGGTGTAAAAACTGCTGTGCAACAGCAACTGCGAGAAAGGAGTGAGAATACGTGAAACAGCTCTGCAGACAACAGAGGAGGAGGAGAGTTGCTCCAGGTGCTGGAGCAGAGATTGCCCTGCAGCCCCTGGTGAAGACCATGATGAGACAGGCTGTCTCCCTGCAACCCATGGAGGTAAATGATGGAGCAGATATCCACATGCAGCCTATGGAGAACTGCACGCTGGAGCAGATGGATGTGCCTCAAGGAGGCTGTGTGACCCCATGGGAAGCCCTCATATGAGCAGGCTCCTGGCAAGACCTGGGGATCCATGGAGACAGGATCCCATGCTGGAGCAGGTTTGCTTGCAAGAACTGTGATCCCCACAGGGGACCCACACTGATGCAGTCTGTTCCTGAAGGGCTGCACCCCATGGAAGGGACCCATGCTGGTGCAGTTCATGAACTGCTGATGATGAGAAGGACACGTTTGAAAGTTCGTGGAGGACTGTGTCCCATGGGAGGGACCCCACACTGGAGCAGGGGAAGAGCGTGAGGAGGGAGGGAGTGACAGAGATGTGTGATGAACTGACCACAACTCCCATTCCCTGTTGCTGTGTGCTGACTCAGGGCAGGAGGTAGAAAAGTCAGGAACAAAGTTGATTCTGGGAATGAAGGGAGAGGTGGGGGGAAGATGTGTTAAGATTTAGTCTTATTTGTCATTATCCTGGTCCAATTTGATTAGTAATAAGTTAATTTCCCTGGCTTGAGTCTGTTCTACCTATGATGGTGATTGCTGAGTGATCTCCCTGTGCTTATCTTGACCCACAAGCCTTTCACCGTATTTAGTCTCCCTGTCCAGTTGAGTAGGGGGACAGCAAAAACTGTCCTTCTAATATCTTTCTTTGTTTCGTCACTATTCATTGCGTACCACTGGGCAGGGTCTGGCTTCATCTTCAGTCACCCCTTACGTAGGCTGTTTGTCTTCAGACTGAAGAACCTCCACCTCCAGTCCCCAAGGACTTTGGAGGTCTTCTGAGAGTCTCCTCGTGCCACCCTGGCGCAGCAGCCCAGTGGGAACCAGGCTCCTCTCTCCCTTGGGCTGTAATTTGGGAGGGCCGTAATTGTCTGTGTTGATCTCACAGAATCCTTATTTAAATAATTTCTCCACCTAGTTTAGAAATGCCTTTCTGTCCCGGTTCACTCTCTCTGTTGTAGTCATTAGTGCACCTACAGAGTTGCATTTTATCCCACCACCCTGCTTCCTATGGAAAATACTAAGCAACATCACCCCTGGTGTTTGTTAAATCTTGAGTTTTATCTGAACAGTTTATCTGAAAGCACTTTTTCTTTGCATCTGCATTTTCAAGAGGAATATAACTTTCAAGGATGGATGAAAGAAACTTACACGAGTGTAAAGAACAGTCTTCTCATTGTTTTAAGCTGTGAACTCTTGGGAGCATATACCACTTCTAAGTATATGCTTGTGTAGTCCTTGGGTTTCTACATGATCTCAATTCTCGTTTGGTTTTCTGTTAGTACCATAGTAATATTTAAAAGATTACCTTCAGAATAAAAGAAGGGCTTTGTCTCTTTTGTTACTCCCTAACTGTATACAAGTAGAGAAGTTCCCAAACTGTGGTTTGGTGGGTAGGTTTTTTATTGAATGGCTTTTGGTTATTCCTTCCTCCCAGGTGTTGCATATGGTTTTATCCGCTCTGCTTTTGAAGGCCGTGTGGGTAATGGCAGCTTGATAGGATTCGGGTGTCTAGGAGATCAAAACAGGAAGAGGACAGTTGAAGAGATAATTAACTTTGGGATTTAGAGGTTCAAGCTTTTGTTTAGCACATCTTTCTGAACCTGAACATTTAGCAAGTTTCTGCCTCCTGTACCTCCAGGTAAGGATTGAGAAAGCATTTAAGCAATTTTTTTTTCAGAGAGCAAATAAAACTTCCAGTAAGAAGGGGCTTTATCTCACTGATGGGTGTCTAAGTAAGCATAAGGGAAAACAGTCTATTCAAGAGATTCTTCATGCACTTTAGACTAGCAAAGCAAGCCAGCCAAAAAGGGTCAAACACAATTTTTTTCCTTTTCAGGTCACCTTTGAGGGCTGTGTAGATCAAGACAAGGACTTTTCATTCTTTTAGGAAGCAAGTAGAGAGGCGGTGGAATTTGCAAAGCTCAGGTGTGTGACGGGTTTTTGTCAACCTGTGGTACTCCCCCTTTCAGTCTTCATTTGGCAGTCACTGGTCCTTATATAGATTGCTGCAGTAGCTGTAGTCTATCTACTGTATCTTGATACAAATACATCTTTCCCTTGCTGCATGACTATTTTGAGAAAATATTGGTTGCTACCACGTACAAAGTGTTAAGGTGCTTAATTTTTCCTCTTCAGTTACCTAAAATGAGTGATCTACAGGAGAGCATGCTGAAATAAATTCATGCTTCCGGGATTTTAAGAAATCTTTTTTTAAAAATGGTGTTTATCTTGTGTGAAATTGATTGGTGTGTGTTTTCAGCACAGTAATCCCAACCGGTGACTACTGTTTTATGCCAGTTAATACCGTAGGAAGTAGTATTTGTTTGGCAATGCAAAGAAATTATACTGGGATTAAACAAGAACAAATGAAAGTTAACCCAGCATTTGAACTCCCAGTTTACCTGACAGAATTAAAGGAGCTCATTGCTCTCTAGAGCTTCCTGAGGAGGGCACATGGAGAGGGAGGTACTAATCTCTCCCCACTGAGATTCAGTGATGGGATGTGTGGAAATGGTTCAAAGCCTGACCCAAGGAAAGTTTAGACTGGGCATTAGGAAGCATTTCTGTGCTAAGAGGGTGGTCAAACACTGGAAGAGGCTTCCTAAAGAGGTGGTCAGTGCCCCAAGCCTGTTAGTGTTCATGGACAATGCCCTTAATAATGTGGTCAGACAGTTGGACTTGATCATTGTAGGTCACTTCTGGCTGAAGTCTTTATTTTATTCTGTTGTAATCACAGAATTTTGGTTACCTGCAGTTTGACCAGGTTTGGACTTTTTTCTTCCCTTACTGTGGGCAAAGTAGCTTAGACACTGTCTTCCTATCGTAACACGGTCCTAAATCAATTAATCCCTTTCCTCCTCCTTGTTCTGCACTGATACTTCGGAGTCCAGGCTAAATATGGGAAATGTGACATTGTGTAGTTGAAGTGACTGTGGTCAGTGTTGGTCCTATACTAAACTTCTTTGAGTTCAGATCCTAAAATGGTGAACAGTTGTTCAGCCAGAGCACAAGGTAGAGCTACAGTCATAGATGCTGAGAAAGCAAGTGTCCCCTCTGGCTTTATTCAGCTTCGTAGTGAGGCTTCAGAATTCGTTGTTCACTTTCCTGTTCTTGAATCAGCAAGCAGTATGCAAGCCCAAACCTTTTGCATTTAACTAGAATGTTAGGAATTTTTTTCTGAGCTCAGAGGGAAAGCTGATGTGAGTTCCAGTGTGAGGAAGCCTTCTGACGTTATGAGGCAAAGGAATGTTAAAAATCAGCACGAAATATCTGACTTTTAATTTGATGCTGATTCACAAATCTGCATTAAAACTGCCAGGCCAGGGAACTCTGGGCCAATAATCCTGCTGGTCCATGTCCTACCTCTGTATTTTTACTTTGTAATCTGTGTGGTGGCCACATCACACACAGCAACAATGTGCAAGGTGGGATGGGGATATAACAGTAGCTCATTTTCACTTCTGAAGAAAGATGAGTTGAATGTTTGCTGTGTTTTATCTCCTTGAGCACAACTACAGTTTCTTGTCTAGGCTATAGTCTCATTTAATGGTCTATGCGAGTAGTTCCTAGAGTCTCATTAGTTATTTTTAAACCTTCTTTGAAGTATTTGTGCTTACAAATAACCAGTTATTAAACTTGCTGTTGTTTGAGTTTTAGAACACAATGTTCCAAGATTGGGACTGTCAGCTGTTATTTCGTTGGGAATTCCTGTAGTTCACGTTGTCCTGTGCTTATTTCTGATTATGGTACTAACATGAACCACAGGTAAAAGTTATTGAAGGATTTTTCCTATAGTATAGATGTTGTTCATGTTTAGTTTTATTTTACACAAAGCTAAACTTTACTTTTAATGTGTATTTGTTGGAGTGGTTTATCTTTAGCCGAAATAAATATGGACGAGAAAGACATTTTTGTAGCAGGTATTTGAAGCATAAAAAAATTAATCTGCTCTGGATATGTGAAAGTACAGACTTGTACAATTTCAGTTAAAGCAACGTTTCAATGCTGATATTTTTTCCTTATCAAAAATCTGACATTTCACAAAGCTTCTGTGAGCTGCTGTGTTTTCTGATGTAATTCTTCAGAAGAGAATAAAGTAGAAACAGAATAAATTATTTGCAACTCCAAGGAATGTATTTATATGAGCTGGTATAATATTTTATTTCTACTCTGGTAGAGATTGTAAGGATGGATTTCTTGCAGCCTCACCTGAGGGAGTATAGCAAGTCTCATGCAAATAGAAGTGCCTTCAGAATAATTGTTCAGTTTCTCTTTCTCTCCTTTTTTTGTGAGATTTATTTACCTCAAGGGTCATAAGTTGTCAGACTTTCTCTCTATACCCTCCGGTATCTGTGATAAATAATTTTTTGCCGTGGCTTAGGACATACTTAGTAAATAAATACCAACATTCTATCCAACAAATCATTTTTCACATTTATTTAGCCATGGTAGTGCAACATTAGCAGAATGATAAGTAGTCATTCAGATATTCTCCTTTTTCTGAAAGCACGAATGCTTTAAGAGGGAGAAAGGAAGAGGTTTCTTCTTCTAAGATTTTGTTGCATATTACCTAGGTTATCTTAAAATAAATATTTTTATACCTTTATGTATATATTTATTTCAAGCAAGTCCACATACTATTTTACTACCTTGTGCAATAGGAGCAGTTATGTCGGCTTGCTTCACGTGAGATTGCAGTCACAGAATCACAGAATGTCAGGGGTTGGAAGGGACCTCTAGGATCATCTAGTCCAACCCCCTGCCAGAGCAGGATCCCCTACAGTAGATCAGGAACGCGTCCAGGCAGATTTTGAATGTCTCCAGAGAAGGAGACTCCACAACCTCCCTGGGCAGCCTGTTCCAGTTCTCTGTTGCCCTCACAGTAAAGAAGTTTTTTCTAATATTTTTCATGGCACCTTGTTCCACCTTGTATCCACTGCTCCTTGTCCTGTCATTGGACGTCGCTGAGAAGAGCCTGGCTCCGTCCTCCTGACACTCCCCCTTGACATATTTATAAACATTAATGAGGTCACCCCTCAGCCTCCTCTTCTCCAAGCTAAAGAGACCCAGCTCCTTCAGCCTTTCCTCATAAGGGAGATGTTCCACTTCCTTCATCATCTTTATGACTCTGCGCTGGACTCTCTCAAGCAGTTCCCTGTCTCTCTTGAGCTGAGGGGCCCAGAACTGGACACAATATTCCAGATGTGGCCTCACCAGGGCAGAGTAGAGGGGCAGGAGGACCTCTCTTGACCTACTTGCTACTCCCCTTCTAATACACCCCAGGATGCCATTGGCCTTCTTGGCCACGAGGGCACATTGCTGGCTCATGGTCATCCTGCTGTCCACTAGAACCCCCAGGTCCCTTTCCCCTGCGCTGCTCTCCAGCAGGGCAGTCCCCAACCTATATTGGCACATGGGGTTATTCTTTCCCAAGTGCAAAACTCTACACTTGCCCTTGTTGAAATTCATAAGATTTCTCCCACAGCACAGCCTTCTGGTGTGTCAACCACTCCTCCCAATTTCGCGTCATCAGCAAACTTGCTGACAACATTCTCTAATCCCTTGTCCAGGTCATTGATGAATGTATTGAACGGCACCGGCCCGAGCACTGACCCCTGAGGGACCCCACTAGACACAGGCCTCCAACCAGACTCTACCCCATTGACCACAACTCTGTGACTTCTTCCCTTCAACCAGTTAGCGACCCATCTCCCTACTTGGTCATCCAGACCACACTTCCTCAGTTTACCTGTGAGGATGCTGTGGGAGACGGTGTCAAAGGCCTTGCTGATGTCCAGATAGACCACATCCACTGCGCGGCCACCATCCATCCACCTGGTTATGTCTTCATAAAAGGCTATCAGGTTGGTCAAGCATGACTTCCCCTTGGCAAAGCCATGCTGACTGCTCCTAATAACCTTCTTATCCTTGATATGCCTAGAGACAGTGTCAAGGATAAGATGTTCCATCACCTTTCCAGGGATGGAGGTGAGGCTGACCGGTCTGTAGTTACCCGGGTCATCTTTCCTGCCCTTCTTATAGACTGGAGTGACATTCGCTTTCCTCCAGTCTTCAGGCACCTCACCTGTTACCCATGACTTACCAAAGATGATGGAGAGTGGCCTAGCAATGACTCCTGCCAGCTCCCTCAGCACCCGTGGGTGCATCCCATCAGGGCCCATGGACTTATGGATGTTTAAGTGTTCAAATTGATCCTTAACCCACTCCTCATCAATCAGGGCAGACTCCTCCTTTATCATGACTTCCTCTGGGGCCTCAGGGGACTGAGGCTTCTGAGGATGGTCTCCAACATTGTAGACAGATGCAAAGAAGGCATTCAGCACCTCTGCCTTCTTTCTGTCCTCTGTCTCCAGGGCACCCACCTCATTCAACAGAGGGCCTACATTGCCTCTAGTGTTACTTATGTCAGCAATGTAATTGAAGGAGCCCTTTCTGTTGTCCTTGACCTCCCTAATTCCAAGGAGGCCTTAGCTTTTCTGATTGCTTCCCTGCATTCTCTGACAGCAGTCCTATAGTCCACTCAAGTGGCCAACCCTTCCTTCCACAATTTATATGTCCTCCCTTCCACCTGAGTCTGCCCGGCAGATCCCTGGTTAACCATGTAGGTCTCCTGGATCTCTTTCTTGATTTCCTACCTGATGGGATACACTGATCCTGAGCCTAGAAGAAGTGATCCTTGAATACTGACCAACTCTCTTGGGCCCCTTTACATTTCAGTTCCCTGTCGCATGGGGTTTCCCCCAGCAATTACTTGAAAAGGCCAAAGTTGGCTCTTCTGAAGAGTTGCAATCCTGCTTGGTTTTCTCTTTCTACCGCACAAGATCCTGAACTCTACCATCTCGTGGTCGCTGCAACCAAGATTACCCTCAACCTTCACTGCTTCAACCAGACCTTCTCTGTTGGTGAACACAAGGTCCAGCAGTGCTCCGCTCCTGGTCGGCTCATTCACCATTTGCATCAAGACATTATCATCAGTGCACTGGAGGAACCTCCTGGACTGAGGATGGCTGGCTGTGTGAGCCTTCCAGCAAGTATCTGGGTAGTTGAAATGCCCCATGAGAACCAGGGCCTGGGATTGAGAGGCTACTGTCTTCCGTGCAGCCAGTCAAAGATTTAAGCTAAATTTACACCAGAGAGTTTATTACTACACTTCTGTAGAAGCAAGTTGCACTGACAAGAGAGTGCATAAGCATTGCTGGGAAGCATATCTTTTTTTGTCATCATAGTTGCATCTAGTCAAGACATTTTGCCAAGGGTGTGTGCATCAATTTTTCCCAAATGCGCTTAGTCAGGGATTAAGTCTTCATCGTTATCTTGAAAACATTTGACTATGGAGCAGTGGAAGTCAGGAACATACAGGGTCTGGAGGGTCTCCATCCAACAGGGGAGTTGATGGGAGAATGAAACCCAGGAGTTTGGCCCGCTGCCCTCAGGGGCACTTGGGCAACATTTTAACCTGGGGCCAAAAGAATATTTTCCTTACGTACCACTGCTATGGGGATTTGGGCCTTTCCTCTCTGGAAGAGTGAAGCTTCTGTGGCAGTACTGATGCCTTTATAAATCCAGGTTTCCCCCATGAAAGAAGCCAAGTTGGTAAATGTGCAAATAAATGCTTTCACAAATGTGTAAAAGTTTAGCAAATAAATATGGCAATATTTCCTTTTAGGAGGTTTTTATCTGTTAAATTTTACTATAATTAATTTGTTGTGTCAACAAAGTCTTGAAATGGAACTACTTTTAAATGTGGGTTTTCTTTTTTTAGCACTGGTTGGACCATTCAAAATTCATTAAGAAGCAAATTAAAAGTAAGTACCATGTCTCTGCTTGTTACTTTCTTAAAAATTTGAACTTGGAGTATTTGAATACGATTGTGAATGTTGAAATATGGCCTTTAATGGAATAAATATTTCTTAGGAAATAGATTTAATTTAGTGGCTAATTGGCTGATTATATCATGTCTAAATACAAGAGTACTTAGAAGCAATAGACAGGCCTTCATCTTCCCTTGTTAAACGTGTGCTGTTTGTCTGAAGCAGAGTAGGTTGCCAGGTAATTTCAGTGGGATCTGTGAAATCAGGTGACCTGGACATGGATCATGGTTTCTGTCACTGCTTCTGGTCCAGAACAGATTTCCTGTTCAGGTTTTTTTGCGGTTTGTTGCTTTTCTGTTTTATTTTTTTCCAAGAAGTAAATGGAAAATATTCTGTTGTTTAACAGTTAACTTCTTTTCTATATTTTTTAAATAAACGTAGCAGAAATACCTGCTGTTTCATCAAAGGGAGTTTGAGGTGGAGGGCTTAGGTTTGGCAACTGAGTTTTTTGTGTAAACTGGCTAAGGCAGGCAAGGTACTCCGGAATCTCCAGTAATCTGGTTGCAGGCTTGGCTACAGTACAGTATCAGCACTAATGTGTTTTGTTACTGTAGTGCAGTTAGGAACAGCCATGGGCCAGCTGGTACATCACTTCCGAGAGATTAAAATACACCTTTTTGCAAGGAGATTGTTGGCCCCATTGCGGGACTTTAGAGATGGATCTTGATTGCGTCAGTAGTGTTTTGCCGTTCTTTGTGATAAATATCCAAATATCGAGGTGCTTTGTTGCAAATGGTGGAGGAGTTCTTCGAAGGAAGAACTTTAGGAAGGTTTGCATTTCCCCATGGTGTGTAGGTGTCAGTCTGCTAGAATAGGTGGTAAAGATAGCTGCTACAGGTGAGGTTTTGGTGGTTCCCTTTCTCTCACCTTTTCATCACATCATATTACTTCACCTTAAGTAACTAAGGGATTTGCAGGTGTACTTTTTGTGATAGCTTTCTCCTTTTCTTGATCTGTCTTAAGATATGGAAGATTAATGATTCTGTAACACTGTCATCCAGTTTGCTTGCAGTGTTTTTTCTGTAAAGGGCCTGTTTTAAAACTAAACTGGCCAAGCGCTTCCCAGAGGAACACCAAAGGAGGAAGCGCTCTGAGTATTGTAAAGGTCTGTCTCACAGTAGGAAGCTTTTCTTTACCTTGCATTCAGCAGGTAATTTGAGAAGAGTTCCTCTTTCCTGATGGATGTTGCTCACTGCTTTTTTTTTCCCAGCAGTGGGCAGGTAAGAGTCGTTATCTCGCTGATGCAGTGGTGCTGGACTGTCAGCCTAGGGTACTATCACCTGTCTTCTAGGGGCTGTCACTGGAAGCAACGTCAAGGATATAATCATTGGAGTTTTGGCTGCAGGTTGTTTAGTAGAATGAATCATTAATAGGCACGTATATACAGTGTTGATGTGGTGTTACAGAAGCCCTTACAAAGGTATGAAAAAGAGTGATTTTTCTAGCGCTTATTATACCAGCAGGCTGTTGGTCTGCAAGATGAGGCTTAGGTAGGAAAGGATGCATTGGTCAGAGTCTCATCGTAGCTGGGTAACATTTTATTATCTGTGTTATGTAGCAAGCTGCAGTCACCTTCTAGCATTAGAAAGTGACAATTCTTGCAACTCCACTTCATGGAATTTGTTAGCTTTCTGTGTTCCTGGGTGCCTTCCAGAGTCCTCTCCAGCACTTTTCATTCATCTTACCTTTTCTCATTCATGTGTATTGATTGAAAGCTGAACTATTGGACTATTGGGTGGGCTTTTTTTCTGGAAGTGCGTTTTTGCCTGATAACAAGAAGCATCTCTCTTGCCACCTCTCCCTCCTCTCTCTCCCCCTTCCATCTCCCCCTGCCCCCAGCAACAGCCAGCATACCTGGAACTTGCTGTCATTCACGGAATACTGTGGGGTGCACCTCTTTGATCAAAAAAAATTTTGCCAAATGGTCTATTGCTTCATTAATCTAATTATTAAAATAACATCAAGTATGTTGGTTTTTTATTGCATGCCTTTTTAAATTGAAAAACATGAAATATTTTATTCTTTGAAAAACTACTTCATTTTCAGTTTATTGGGTTGTTGGATGGTGGCTGTCATTCTACCTTAGCAGGACCACAGCTAGTATAAACTTTTTTTTTTCCCCCCATTTAAAATCTCTGTATATACAGTTGGACCTCCGTACACGTTGCATTTTCGGATTAAGTACTATTCATCAGAACCGAACAACCTTCATGAGGAGTTTACAAGGTAGGAACTGGATGACTGGCAGAGGGGTCAGTAAGACGTCTAAGGTACGTGGGGACTACTGTAAGCAGGTGATTTGAGTTCTCTTAGTAAGAGTAGTCATTTTCCTACTGTCACAAACATCTTTGTTATTCGCTGCCTAAAACCTTTCATGGGCCTCTCCAAGTGTTTTAGTCTGTAGGAGGTGCTGTGTTCTGGTGCTTTGAACTTAGCGAAGAAAGGCAGCACTGGAGGGGGAGAGCTGCAGCTGCTCTTTACACCAGCAACACCTGCCGTACCTCAGAGGATTTTCCATCGTGCCCTGCTAAAATGCTTTGTCCCCATTGCTCTGACACTTGAGGCTGATTTAGTAATGGTACAAAGGCCACAGAATCGTGGGGGGAGGCAGCTTGAGTTCTTGGTTAACAGTTGGTTGATTGAATCTCTTCCACTCCCCCGCAAGTTCTCTGGGGTGCAAAAGGTGCAAATGCTGCACTGTATAAAGTCACCGTAGAGTACCTGGAGGTCTTCTGCTTAAGTCTAGTGGGCTGTATTTTGGGTTGTATGTTGGGCTGTATTTTGGGCTGTGAGGTCTGTGTACATTGCTGGGTTTGTAGCACCCTGGTGTGATCTAGAGGATATTCGGAAAACAGGTAAAGGAAGAACTGGAGGAAAAGGATTTGCTTACGTTTTGTATCTGCAGCTTTGTCTCTTCTTTGTACAGCAGTCGACTATCTTAATGTTATTTTGTTGCTTTGGAGATTTTTTTGTTCTGTTTCTTGCCATAGGACACTTTCTATGTCTTTTGATATAGTTGGCATAACCAGTGTACTCCCAATCAGCCTAGGGTGTTTAAAGACCGTTGATTGTTGTAGTTCATATGCATGTGATGTTTACATTAAACTTTCACCTGTGTATGTTTACTGTCTCCTTTCCTGTCTGCTGTGTTGACCATATATATTTTTTTTTCCACTGCCTGAGGCAAGATCAAAGAGCTAGTTGTCACCACTTTATGATACTGACATGGAGGCTTTAATATCCATTATCAATTTAGTGCAACAATGTTAATTTAATAAAGGGGCATATTCCTATACAATGTATAGTTAGGCTATAGAACTCCTTACCATTTATGTAATTGAGTATAAGATCTAAGAGAATCCAAAAACTGGGATGATTTTTGGGCATTTTTAATGAGAAATGCAGTTAAATTAGTAAGAATAATATATATATATTCTGAAAATTGATGTAAGTGTTCATATATCATGGCGCGTGTCTGACACGTATTATAGTTCCCCTGTGGTCAAATTATTCCATTACTGTCTACCACAAGATTTCTTACTCAGTTCTCTGAAGCATATGATCCTAGTCACTGTGAAATGTGCGTTTCTGAGCTATGTGATCATTCCTGTGATCGAGTAAGACATTCCTTCTGAAAGTGTTAACCTCTGTTACTTTGTGATCTAATTAGTGCTGAAAGGTGACATTTCAGAAGTCTGTTTTAATTAGAGAAGCACTTTAGTCAGCTAAATTTTTGGTGTTCTCAGCAATTTTTTTTAATTGTTTAATTTTTTAAGCTTGATGGAAGACCACTGTGAAACTATGGAAGGAAAATGAAAATGAGCTGAAAATTGATTTTGTAGTGAACAAATAGTTGCATTTTTCTTTTTTGTTGGGGAAAGTAATTTTGAATGTTGCTGGGGGTTTTTAAGAACGTTGTGCTGGCTTCATCATCTTTTCCATGTAGCATTTTGAGTAAAAGGTGAAGATTAACAACTATATACTCAGACTTATTCCATGTGGAAGTGAAACGTTGGGAGTAAGAGTAGGGGGAAAAAAAATCGTTAACAGTAACCATGAACTGGCCTGGTTGGGCAAGTGTTTGAAATGCCTTGTGGAGACCTGATTTCTAGTAGACTCCAGTTTTTAGCGAAAATGTAAACATCACATTATCATAGTTAGCATAGCAATGGGGGAAGTGTTGAAACCCTTCACCTCCTCTGTTGGGTTTGTTGTGGTTTTTTTTCCAATTTAAAAACACAGTTGAAATCCAGTGCATTTTGGAAGATACCTTCTGTCACTTCCATGGGACCCAATTAGGTAGTTTAGTTAGAAAAACAACAGAGGAATGTATGTGTATGTGTGTGTTGTGGAGTTTTCTAAGGTGTTTTTGGGATTTGGAAGGCCCGCAACCGAGATGCTGATGTACAGACTAGGAGCAAGAGAGAGCCACACCAACCACCGCAGAGCTGCAGCACTCCGCTGACAGGCTGGCACCGATAGGAGCACTGCCCAGATTTTTCTTGCAAATTTATAAGAGTTCATGGGGTTGTAAATCATCAGAGGAGAACAATAAGAGCGGGGAATATACTTGACTACCCTTAATCTATGCATGCAAACACCCAGGTTTGATTGGCAAGTTGAGTATTAGCCAGGTGTGTGAACTAGAGATGTGACACAAAGCTAATGTGGGCAAATCTGATTCTGCTTTAGTCTGTCATGAGAAGTCTTTTTAATCTTCCTTTTCGTTTTTGTTTTCCTATCTGATTCCAACTATTCATCTTCACCATGTTCAAAGCACATCCTCTGTGATGAAAAACAGGATGCTAGAAAGACAAAGTGGTTTTCGGCACAGAGCCATTGGGGCTAGGAAGCTGACATTATATATATCATACTTTTGACTTTCTGAATTTTTATTTGTCAGGTACCTGTTTGTATTACAGCTCCGACAAGACATTCTTTCAGGGAAGTAAGTACCTCTTTGCTCTTGCAGCTGAAATTTAATCTGCTAGCGATTCAAAATTTTACTTTAACCGAGTGTATAATTCTTTATGCTATTCATGCACAGATTAGAGGTATGATTTACAGCTCCACGTGCTTTTTTTTTTTTTTCCTTTAGAATACAGAGGTGTATGACTTTGTATGCATTGTAACTATATTACTGACAAATAGAATGGGTAAAGACCTTTGATGGATTGACCAGGTGTTGGAAATGTATAAAGAAAACAAAGACTGACATGATTTTATGACTTGAAAACATAGCATGGGCTTGCCGTAATTTTTAGTATGGTAGGTAAAATAGAGGAGGAAAAGATGATGAAATGCAACAATTTGCACAGGTCAACTCTGCAGAAATATTTTGTGTCCAATAAAATCACACCCACTCTATTTTTTTTGTTGTTTTTAATTACAAACCCAAAAAACTTGAAAGCAATATGTTCTGAAATACAGTGTTGATCCAAAAATGGTTTCTTAGTTGATTTCATATTGTCTCTACTAGTTCAAGTTAGTTGTATGGTGGAGCGTGTCGTGTGTTTAGTGCTAATTAGAGTGTACCAAATTCAGAAATAATCATATGCAAGTAAAAATTAATTGTATGTGTTTTGTATCACTAATAGATTGTGGAAGTTAATGTTTCCATTTCTTAGACTACTTTTTTGACTTCATTGCAAGAGAAATTCACTGAGAAAAAGCTAAAACAATTTTTTTAATGGCCTGTGTTTTTTTATTTTTTTTAAAGGCTGAAATGTCCATATGAAACTGCTGTTGAACTGGCAGCTCTGTGTCTTCAAGGTATGCAGTCTTATGAAAGTGATTTGTCTTAATATATCAGAAAACTCACCTACTAGTTTCTTTTCTCTCTTTGTTACTAATGCTTTCTCATTGATTGTATATCAAAGTCATTCCTTTATCGAGGAGAAGAGTTTTAGGGAGATCACTTTCCTGCCTTCCTTCCATTCATAATTTCTAAACTACATGAGCTGGTGTCAGCACACTTGCCAAGGGCAAGGAACCTCAAAGACATGAACAAACAAAGGTTTCATGGAAACCAGAGGCTCTCCAGGGAAGAAAGACCCCAAATAGGAGAAGCTGTGGGGTGTGTGCACGAGGTTACCACTGCAGCCTGAAGAGGTAGCTGGCCCTCCAGCACCTGCTTTGCAGTGACGGATCCCTGTGGAGGTAACTCTGAACATGGGCTTCCAGCTGCCTGGCTGGGGCTTGGGAGGGCAAGCTTCCACGGGGTGTCACACAGGAGGTGGCGACAGGTACTAGAGAGAAGAGAATTATGTAGACAGGTAAGAAGTAAGATAATTTCTGTGTCACAAGCGAGGGTCACAAGATGTAAAAAAATTCCTAAGACACTAGGTTTCATTAGTTTGCTGTAGGAAGAAGTTTTGGGTGAACACTTCAATAACAAGTGTTCACTTTCTGGTGGTTTGTTTTACAGATGGGACACTTATGTAATGAAGCTCAAATCAAGTTTTTTTTTTTTCTTTGTTTTTTTTTTTAAGAAAAAGCAGTGAGCTTGGACCATTTTAGGTTTATCAGCAAAATGAATCCATACGATAAACTTCCTGCTGCGCTGGTGGTTGGCAACGGTACACGGAATGCTTAGGCAGAGTCGCTTAGTTTAATACAACAATGGAGATAACTCAGTTATTCTAGATGATCTTGACAGACAAAACTGGGAATTCAGTTCCAGACAGCAACAGGTGTAAATCTTAAGGCGGTGGGTTGTTTTTCTACAGTAGCCTGACGCAGCGCCGGTTGTTAGGTGTGCTGAGGGTGGCTGCGGGCAAATTCCGTTTGTCTTTTTGAGATGGAGAAGGTCTGGAGCCCATATTTGATTCATTGCTTCCATTTTCACAGATAAAAACACCGGTAACCTCACCCCTGGTCTAAGCAAGTAGAACCAAGCAAAGAATAATAGGCTGATACCTCAATATTTTGGGTAGTAACTGACACCTGTGATTACTGTGTAAATGTAGTACAATAGCCATCCATCGTGTTTATTATGTTTCCAGATAGGTACCAAAGCTAATGCTTTGTGACATGTCTGTGGGAATATACTTCTATCTTTTTCTGCCCTTTTTTTTTTTCAGTTTAGGTTTTCTGCTATTGTGACATCATCATGATAAGTTTCTCTAAAGTTATTTTATTATTGCAACCAATTTATTTTCCCTGCCTAGAGACACTTTAATTAGCATTTTGTGGTATAACATTTGTTACATTTTATTAACATTGGAAAATTAATTAAGCAGAAGAGTTTAAAGAAATGTAAAATGATCATTCCCTCCTCCGCAGGTTACATTTACTCTGTAAAATCTGGTCTTGCTACTTAGTGTGGCTTTCCTAAGAGTGAAAAAAAATATAAATGGCTTTCTAGGGATTGGTACTCTAAGCCCTCTGAAAGAAAAACCTTTTCACAGGATAGCTCTAAATTTCATGCATTTTCATCAGTGAAGTTTTTCTGTTAGAGTACTTCATTAATTCTTTCAAACAGCAGTTTCCAAGGCTGGTATTTTGTGTGAATAATCTTTCAAAACGTAAGTGGTTGGTTTGTTGCCAGTCACGTGAAGGAACTTTTGTCACAAATAACATCGATTTGCAGTGTGGGTAACCTGTGAAGCAGATACCTAATACTGTGCTTTACTTAGGGCTTACCTACAGGAAGTTTGTAATCAAACTTGAATTGTCAGTGTTTAGAATAAGTTTTTAACTACTTCCTTAGTCTTGCACAGCTTTCGTATTTAACTTCCGTTAAGTACTAATTAAACTCAAAAGGAGAACTTCTGGGGTCTCCAGTTTTCAGTTCTAATCATGAAACATTTTCATGGGATAGTGCAAACTTTTTGTACCTTCTGTGTAAAAGAGTCAACAATATATTTACAGATAAACATTTTTTCACAGTTTTCAAAAACTTTCCAGGAAACTTAAAAATGGCGCCCAGTTTATGCAGTTCCTTATTAAAAAATCATGGGTAATGCACGTAAATGTGTTGTGTAACACCCTCGCCACCCCAAATACAAAAATTAGGAGGAGCATGC
Organism: Trogon surrucura; assembly: GCA_020746105.1. Lineage (NCBI taxonomy): Eukaryota > Metazoa > Chordata > Aves > Trogoniformes > Trogonidae > Trogon > Trogon surrucura. The sequence goes on from CM036619.1 coordinate 71,509,027, forward strand.
CATGATACGTTGTCACAAAAGCAAAAATGAAGAGATGGGTCCTCTGCTGTGCTCTTGTATGGAAAAGCATTAGTGCTTGTGAACCATTCAGGGAATGTAATTCCACCAGGAAGGACACTAGTGAGAGCACCTTCTACGGAGCTCATGCTTCCCCCTCTTCTGTCCTACCCTGTGGGGAAGCTGCTGAGAGTCCTACTGGCTCTTACTCTCAAAACCTATTTCTTAGAGGTCAAAATGATGACATTGTTTGCATGAGAGTGGATAAACATGGAGTGCAGGGATTGAGAAACAAGGGTGATATTTTTCCTGTCCCTAGCACTTATGCCCTAGCTTCTCTGTGTTATCTTTTGTCCTACAGGCTCATGATTCTTCTCATCCTTACACATCCTTACACATGGCAGAGTCAGCCTTCATTCCCCACCTTCTCTGTTAACTGGAGAGAAATTGCCCGTGCTTTTCCTGGATGGTTGTCAACACATCAAACTTCAGTTTCTTTTTTTCCCTCTGAAGTCCTCCTTGCTCATGTGTTAGTGGCTTCCTATATACTAGAGGCTGGACCGCCAGTGATTATTAGCAACATCTGTGTTAAATAGGCTTCCAACTTAAATGAAACAGCAGCAGAGCTAAGATATCTCTGTTAAAGAAAAAAGATAAGAATACTGTAGCTCACTGTGGAAGATTACTGTTGAAAAGAAAAAAAGTGTGTGAGGCAGTAGTTGGAAATGAAGATCAGTGAACTCAATCTTGTTTAATACCCTCAGAGACACTGAATGTTTGAGCGAAGAAGCTCAAGTGCTCAGAGTCACCTAGCAGATGTGTCAGCCAACAGATTGCATTTTGTGTGTAACTTCCTATGTTCTAACCTGTCCTGCTAGGTATTTTTGAAGACCACGAGCGAATTAAATTTTTGCAACCATTATGTGTAAAACTGCCCTGAAGCAATAAAACTGTTTACTTCGAGGAATTTTTGGTTTTTTTGTATTACTAGTAATAGGATAGGAGTAGTAGTCAAGAAACAGACCGACAAAGACCTGTTTTGGAATCACGTCATATGTCAGGCGACACGAGGTATTGCGGCATGGTGCGTTTGCCACTGGTGTTTGTCTCAGTCCCCAGGCAGTGACACTGCAGCCTCTCCACGTAGCTGAGAGGTTCTGGGAGCAAAGCATGTCACAGGCCTGAGACAGTTAAGGGCGTCTGTCACGGAGATGCTCAGCACTTGCATCTTCTGCTGAGCTCAGTAAAGTTTGCAAGTGTTCTGCTAGTAGAAAAGAAGATACCAGGCCCTAAGCAAGTAAGTGGAAAGTCACACCTCAATTATGTTAATGCCTCAGCATTTCTTTCCTTAATAAGTAGTTAATCTGAATATTACACCACCACTGTGGTTTAAAACAAACCTAAACAACTTTATCACTGTTTTTTTGAGACTAGATGTTATCTTCATGTCTTGACAAGAACAGTAATGTAATAAAGGATGCAATAGAATGGGAAGTGTTTTGGAATGAGAAGTATGACCTCATTGCAGTGAGAGGAAGTTTCAAAATAACCTCTTCTTAAACAGTAGTGTGTTGATTTTTGGATTGCATGGAAACTTTATTTCTTTAAATGCTTTAAAATCCAGAGAAGCAGCTTTAGTTAAGCTGTTTTAATTCTAACACTCTTGAATTTCAGAATTCTCTACCATAACCTTACACTGCTTCTGCAGAGACCTTTGACTTCTGCTGTAAAATGTGGTTTACGTTTATAGGGCGGGGTTAACCTACAACATTGGCACAAGCATTCTGCTACAACATACTTAGAAACTTAGAAACTTACTACTGTCTTTGTGGAGATTATGGAAATAAATGTTTTTTGTCATCCCATGATCTTTGTTTTTAACTTTTCCATTAATTGATTGCAGCGGAGCTGGGAGAGTGTGAGCACCCAGAGCACACACCAGAACTTGTGTCTGAATTCAGGTTTGCACCAAACCAGACCGAAGCAATGGAATTTGATATTTTTCAGAAATGGAAAGAGTGCAGGTAGGGTACCTGTGTGGGAGTGGTGTCTCTATCAACAGGAGGTCTTCTCTTCCAAAACCAAGTATGTCCACAAGAATCCCTTGAAGAGATGTGAAACAGTGATTTTTGTTTCACAGTTTTGAAAAGTATTTCAATTAGACTTTGAGCTCTCCCCTTCACTAGGAATGGCAAGTGGTAAATTAGGGAAGATTCATGGGGTGAGTTATTATGAGGTTTTTTTATTTGTTTTTCTGTAGATGATTTCAAAACAGCTTAAGCAGTCAGATCATTTTCCTGTTTATGTTGGAAATAGTTCTCTTTCTCTCCTTTCACACATGTACATAAAGTTTTGTATTCAGAGTAGCAGCAAACTCTTTTTCCTATCTTTTGCTAATATGGTACATTTTGGTGATGCTGTCTTATCTGAACTTTCATCCTTATTAGGAATTTTAGATGTTTTTTGATTTTTGTCCCTCCTATTTATTTTTATTTGGAGGGAAGAGAGTAAAAACACAAGCTAAGCTTAAAATACCAGTTAGTGTCATTAAAATTGAGGGCCCGGAGAAAAGGGTTAGGGGAACAAATTTTAAAACACTTAAAAAGGACAAAAATGTCATATTGTGAAGTATAAATAAATTTTATTTTTAGGGGAAAGAGCCCAGCGCAGGCTGAGTTGTGCTACTTGAACAAAGCTAAATGGCTAGAAATGTATGGTGTAGATATGCATGTAGTTAAGGTAAGATCTGTGTGATCCTTTCTTTTATTACTGTAGGATCCCTGCCCTGGTGTGGGTGTGTCCCTCAGGGGTGTCATTGTTGTGGTTCTTGTCTCATGGTCCCTCAGAAGTACCTTCCTCCTGCAGGGCTTCTCCCAAGAGAGCATCTCCAGCTGTGTCCCCCACAGTGTCCCTTTCCACAGGCTTTTTCCCATGTCCCTCAATTCTTTTTTTCCTTTGATGCCTCCTTCCACTGGCAGCTACTGCTTGCCCTTAAAAGCAGGAGAGCCGAGATGTGGGCTTCCCCTGGCTGTGGTGTTGGTGTGGGGCTGTTTCCATGGGTGTCAGAAGCCATCTCGGGTAGCACACGGCCCCCTCCCACCCAAGACCTCTGCAACCTCTGGTTACCAAAACCTGCCATTTTGTACCCAATGCAGACACGTATTTTCCCACTCTGTAATGTTAAAAAAATATGCAAGCTGTATTGTGTAGTTTAAAACCTGTGGGTGTGGAGGTAGCACTGTAGTAAGGTTTACACTGCTAATGACATATAGATTATTGATTCTGTGCTTGCTTGCAGGGAAGAGATGGTTGCGAATATGCTCTTGGACTGACGCCGACAGGCATATTGATCTTTGAAGGAGCCAACAAAATAGGCTTATTCTTTTGGTAATCTGTTTTGGTGTTCTACTCCTTTCTGTTAAAAGGCTGAAATCTTTCTCCTTTGCATAATTGGATCTTAACTGTATTGTGTAATGTAGATCAAATCTACAAGGTTAAAATATCAAGGTTAAATCTGAAGGTAAATTGGCCTGGTTTAGAAGTACCACTCTGAAATGTGAAATATTTGTTGAAAAATAGTCACGTGGCCAGGAAATCATACTTTTATTACAATTCCTGAAGTGTGACTGCAATACCCCATACATTTTGGGGGATGGTTCTAGATTACAAAATGTCATTTTTCCACTGATTTTCTCCTTGCTGCTTGTGTTTAGGCCTAAAATCACAAAAATGGATTTTAAGAAGAGCAAACTAACGCTTGTGGTTGTAGAAGATGACGAACAGGTAACTTTCTTCCCTTACTTGGGCCTGATCCAACGAAGTGTGATGTTTGTGCTCAGACTGGTAAGAACACAAGGGAGGCTCAGCACACTGTTGGCCCAGGCTGTATTTCTCCTACTGAGGACAGTGATATCATGCATGCCAACTTCCAAAGCTTTTGTTTCTGCATTTAGGGCAGAGAGCAAGAGCACACATTTGTTTTCCGGTTAGACAGTGCCAAAACGTGCAAACATTTGTGGAAGTGTGCAGTGGAGCACCACGCTTTCTTCAGATTGCGAGCCCCAGCAAATAGTAAATCTGGTAGATCCGACTTCATAAGGCTGGGATCACGCTTCAGATTCAGGTATTTAGCAAAACAACAGTAATGTATTTGTGCTTATACAAAGGAGCAGGTACAGCATCCAGCAAAAGGTAGTAGTTAATTTGGTTATTTCTGTGTTTTAAGTGGGCGGACGGAGTATCAAGCAACACACGGGACAAGATTACGCAGAACTAGTACGTTTGAAAGAAGGCCTAGTAAGCGATACCCCTCTCGAAGGCATTCAACTTTTAAGGGTAAGTGTTTGCTCTCGTGTTCACTGAACTAGTTGTGCAGGTGTCCTTGTAACTCACAAAAATGTCATATTACAACTGTATAATCTATTATAAAAAGAAAACAATGTTAGACCTGCTAAAAAATAAGAATGTTAATGTATGTTGTTTTTCTCCAAAGTCAGAGTCCATTGTTCACATCTACCAAATTGAAACTCTGTTTACACATAGTTCTTCCATCCCCCGTGTATGCAGAAGGAGATACCTGTGGTTTCTTCTGTTGCTCCGTTGAGGAGGAAAGAAAAGTTGCATCAAACTCCATAAGGGAACGCATGTAACATTTTCTTTGAAGTTCATTTGTCATGTAGGATGGTGCAATGTCTGAGAGTCTCTCTGACTTGCTTATCTAACCAGACAGCTTTAGGGTTATTGAGTAGTCTCATTATGCAGTTGCTGCTGCTTTCCTGACTGCAGTGATGTGTTATTCCCCTTCCTAGACTCTGACCTGAACTAGCTTTCTCTGGGAGGTTGAACTTTGCCAAATTTGAGTGGAATTTTGTCATTTGTTCTTCAAAACTTAAGCTGAGAATTTTGCTCCTTGTAGCAAAACTTAGGAAGGAGCACTGCAAGACAACCTCCTCTAAATTCCGTATTACTTGAGGCTGGAGGTGTAGTTCTGTGTGGAGCAGGGTGATCTGATGTTCCCCTAGAACATCTTGGCACTCCTTTTTATTCCTAGAATATGAACCTCAGTTTCATGAAGAGTCTTTGTGGTATTATGGGGACACTTTGATTTCTCGGGTACAGTGAGGGGAAAAGGGCAGTGAGCATGCACGCTTTCTACAAGCTGTATCACCCCCAGCCCCCAAACATGTCAGTTTTTTACAGAGATGTGAACATATTAGATTTGTGAGAGACTTATATGAGTTAATTGTATGATGAGTATGGATACTTTTATAAGCGGGGAAAAAGAGCATTGTTTTCATTTTATTTTTATGATAACAAGATCTGTCAGACCTGCAGGTTATACCTTGTGGTTTAGCACTTCCGCGCTTATGTCTGGGGTGGGGGAGAAGAGAGCAGCGTGACTTATGCTTGGTTTAGTTATGTGTGCATAGCAGCCAGGCAGAACTTCTGTCATATCCAGATGATCTCCCTCCAGAGATGTCAACAGCATGTTTGTTAAGTTAGTGCAAAGACTCCCTTTAGATTATTGTCTTTCACGCATCTCTTGGCCATTAAGACCTGTATCTAATTGCAGCCCGCAAGTGTTTGATTCTATCCTGGCCCAGTCTCTTTTGAGACTTGTACAGTGTCTCGTTGAGTTTGTCACCTGCTTTCTGTGCTGGGATTTTCAGCTGTATCACTCAGCAGTTTTACACCTCTTGAAAAATATACTGTTTGTCAGGAGAAAATGGTACATTCCAGTTGCTCAACTGGCTTCCAGCATGCCCAGGGCACAAACCAAGTTCTTGTTGCTCAAGATTGCCCTGTGCCTTCCCATATTCACAACTGATGGGCTTTTCTGGCTACTGTCATTCACGGTAATATGACACAGGCCACTGCCAGCTTCAGAAATGCTGCAGTTTCTGTTAGATGCAAAATTTCTGTGAGGGGTGGCTTCTGGTTTCCAAGGAACTCAATTGTATTGACGCGGTAGCAAGGTGAGAAAAGAAGTGTTCTGATCGTGCAGAACTTATTCTACCAAAGGTGGTTCTTTCGTGACATTTGAGAGGAATATTCTTGTCTGCTGCCGTCTTTGGGCTCTGACTCTTGCAGAAGCATAGGGAGGTTCGTGTCTACCTCATACTTCATGTACCTGCATGGGAATGCTAGAAAGGACAGAGCTGCACTCGGGGTTCTGATGCATTTGTGCAAATACATCTGTATGAGAATTCGCTTAAGCTGTAGTGTAACGTCCCAATCACAGTAGTTGCAGAATGACTGATATTTCATGTGTGAAGGTTTTTGGTTTTTGTCTTAAGGCTTTTTGTCTGTTTCTTTTTAAGCAAACAATCCTGTGAAAGCAGCACAACTGTGGTAAGTGACTGCCCAAGTTCTCTCTACCTCTCAATTGCTGTTGTCAGGCAAAAAGGATTCTGAAGACCATTTCTGCAGTAGGATTTGTCAAAATAAATTCACTGGTGTGGGATGAATTGAAAATGGGATCTCTCATTATGCAGCACCAGATTCTTCTTGGGGACTGCCTATGATACTTTGCTGCTTTTTTTTTTTCTTTAGTCTGAAAGGAAAGAAAAACATACTTCCTTTCTGCTCATTACTATTATGGTAACTTATATAGCATTATTTAGTCCTGTTTTGTGAATATAAAATGAGGAAAAAAAATTTGCACTCCTCTTTGCACTCTAATTGCTTGGTATATTTTGAGTAAAATACTGATATTCTTAAGAATATGACTTTGACTCCACTGTAATTCTTCCATGAAGAGTAGAACCCTGAACTATAGGAAATTGTGACATAGATATATTGATTAAGCTTTTTTTTTTTCTTTTCCTTAGTGCTAAAAATACTCCTGAAGTCCATAACTACCAGGTGAGAGCATAATAATTGTTGAGGAGAATATTGAATATGGTTATTTTCTTATTTAGTGGTACATATTTTTGCACTCTAATTAGGACAGCTGTTTCACTCCCCTTTCATTACTCTGAGGTGTGATTCTCTGAGGTGGTTCAGAAATAAACAGCAAAACATTGGGAGTTAAGGAAAAGGTGTGTTCTTGGATGCTCCAAGCTGAATACACTCCATTTGCCATCCTCTTTCCCTTGCTTTTCTGTGTACTCCCTGGTTCAAGCCTTTGGGACTGTGGATATGGTGGACCCTGGGAGACTGCTCTGTGACCAAGCTTTTGTCTTAGAGCAGCCTCTCGTGTTGGATGGTCTCTGACAACAAGTTCAAAGTTGCAATTATTTCCCCTATCACAACACTGAAGGAGTTCTTTGCTGAGCAAATGTTTATTGCTTATTTTTTTAAACAAGCTTCCTCACACACTTCAGGAGAGAACCTTACCTGATTTTCAGCTGTGATACCAGCAGTCAGTGCTACTGAGAAAGCAAGCTGTGCTTTCACCCAAACTGAGTCTGTGTGTGAGAACTTAGTCTTAATGCTTTTTTTTATTAAAAGTCTCACCAGTGGTTTTTGTTTCACTCTCCTCAAGATCTCATGGATGTTAGAGAAAAATGCTGTCACCAAACATGGGTGACCTTCTGAAGACTGCTATTATAGCAGTAACTGTTCTCACTCTCCACCTTTGATTAAAGCTGACATTCATCTGATGTGCTGCTTTCTATGAGAAGCACAAGATGTGCCAGGTTGTCTCTCAAACAGAAAGGCAATTTTCTTTGCACTTTCCCATGAGTGTTTCCTAGCAAGCAAGCTCATCACCAATAGGTCTCGTGTATATGCTCAGTGGCATAGGAGAGGGCCTGAAACAGTGGGCTTTTCTAGTGCTCTGAGGGAACATGTTCCTTGTGGCCTGAGGAAAATAAAGTTAATAGGGAGGTTTTATATGATTTCATTAACCGGTTTTGATGTTTTCACTTGCAGCAACAGTATCATCCTAATATACATCCTGCTCAGCCACACTGGCATCCACATACACCTGTGAATGTAAGGTAAGGCATCCGCATTTTGCGAAAAAAAAAATATTACTTTCTTTATCTCCGTCTGTTGGCTTGAAGCATTGGTGGGTGCATTGGGCAATTTTCTGCACATGAAAAATTAGAAATACATCATGTAGAAGAAGTATTAAGTAACTTCTATTTAGATTTTTCTTTGGAGTGTTCTAATTTCCTTGATGAATTTTTGATTTTTAATTCAGAATTTGAAGTACAATTTTTAGTGTGTTTCTGTAGGGAGTATGTTGGTTGGATGAGAAGATACTCAGTAGCTTCAATAAAGCTAGTTGCCAAATTGATTGGTCTTTAATCTCTTAAGACAAAGGAGAAACTCATTTCAGGATGAAGTTAAGTTGTGAGTGAACAGATTCTTGTGTTGCAACGTTTTTTTCATCTTTTACAGAAATGTGTGTGGACAAATAGCATGTACATGGAACAATGTATCTGGCACTGCTCAAAAACTCAATGTTATAGTTTTACTAACACTAATTATCTGTGAACTGTTTCACAAAAATATTCCTGTATGTGTTATTGTGCTATCTTCTCACATACTTTTTGTAACTAGTAACAAGCGAGGCTGAGAGAAAGGAAATTTTGAAAGAAATTCAGTTCAAGTTAGAACCAGCTTGGTGGAACGCACACCAGAGGTACACACCTGCTGGTGCATGTGTGACTGTACATGCACACATGATAGAAAATAGCTGCTATTTTATGCTACAAGTACAACCTATTTTGGTTACTCCTTTTTTTAGACAAATAATTACTGCCTTGACTGAAAAATACCAATACCCTAATCTTCATTCCTGTTCACCTTACATTCTTATGTGTGTATTATATCAGGATAGGTAGCCCTTCTTCCTCGCGTAGGCAGGCTCTGGAGATGAGCATGAGCTTAAAGTGGATTATTTGGTCCAAGTTTGAGTCTGAGAATGCAGGAAAAAGACAAATATGTTCTTAGAAACACTTACTAGGTAGAGAACCAGACATACTCATTGTCATCTCAAATTTCCTAGCATACAGCAGTAAAGCAGATACTAAATTTATGCTAGAAACAGAAGGATTTAAATTGGGTAATTAATTTTGCCCGTACATCATACTCAAGTTTCTTCCCATTTTTAGGGTTTACTCGTCCATTTAATTGTGCGTGATATAAAATGTGCCATTTCACATTACAAAAGAGTGATTGCTGAGAGAGGTTAATGATTTTCTAAATCATTTGAGGTTTTGCTGAAATTTTTCTAAAGATTTCTCTGCTTGTTGTACTACTCTGTAACATTTTAAAGCCGAATAGTTCAGCCTGGAGTAGAGCGATATTGAAATAAGCACAATAATGTATTGTAATGTGTGTAGACAACCTCCCCCTTCAGCCTCTCTGCTGCCTGGGTGAAGATTAAGGTCAGTGAAATATGAACAATGGCTTTTTTTTATAGCCGGGCTTGTAAGGCTAAAAAACATACTTAAAAGCTCAGTTGTGCAAGCGAGGTAGAAAAGATGTTCAGCATTTTTGCCTCAATCAGGTAGAAGCGTCTAAATGTGTGGTTAAAGTGGAAACTTCAAGTTATTCTAACTTGGAGTCAAAATAGAAGCCTTGGAGGTTTCATATCTTGGATAGGTTGATTTGACAAGGCCTAATCCGTCTGACTGTGAACTTGAGATCAGACCGCAGATGCATGAAATTCTTTTTGCTGGGCATGCAAGTCTAGAATGGGCCAAGGGCTGGAATGAAACTGTCTGTGCAACACATGTTATATACAGGGGTTTTGGTGAATGATTTCTGACATATGTGTAATTTTGTCTCGGTTTTCTCAGTGAAATCCTTTCAGTGAAATTATATCTAAACCCACCTGTATTTCTGCTAGCATAAAAAAATTACTAAAATAAGAACTGCAACTTCAGGTTGGTGATAAGGGAGTCTTAAATATTGTGGTTTTCTACATACCCTTCAAAGTTCTAGTTATTTATTTATCCCTCCCTCCCAATGATTCAGGAGGCACTGTAGGAGTGGTTGAGGTTGATATCTCTAAGCAGCAATAAGTAATGAACAAGTAAGGAAAACGATATTTTTCCTCGTAGTAATTTTGCAAGTTTCACTATTTAGTTACAGAGAAGCACCTGTACTAACCATAGATTCTAGGTGTCCACCTTAACAAAATGCAATGGTGTAACTTACAGACCTCTCCAGTGTAATTAACTGCACCAGTGTTGAGCGAAGGGCAATATTTACAGAAGAGCAGTTTTCATTCCTAATAGAATTGCCTTTCGTAATTTTTTAGGCCTTAAGGATATATTTTCACGAGCTCAGCTTTTTCCTTGAGAGGCTTTGTTGTACGCATTTAGTTTTCTTACACCCTCCTCCTTCTCCCCTACCACCGCCCCTCTGGGATTGAGGAGCATCGATGCACAACACTTGTCTATAACACTTGAAAACAGGGAAGGTTTTTAGCGACCGAGCTCTGATTCAAAGCCTTTTGCAATGGGCTAAGAGATTCCTGGTTGCTTCCGTGGCTTCTGCTTCGGGCATGTAACGCTCTGTCACCGTTGCCTTCCCTTACCACTGCCCATCACCCTGTGTGCACGCTTAGCCCTTGCCCGCTGAACTCATGTTACTGTGTAGCTCTCATAAGTTTGCTTCCATCTCTCACTAACCAATAACTGTGCAAACGGTACAGGCCACCCTATCATGATGACAGGCCATACTGGAAACCCCCCACAAGTGGAGAGGACAACAATATACGGTATATCCAGGAACAGAACCAGAAGAATTTAGGAGGAGTCCAAAGCATGCTGTACCAAGATAAACTCATGACGTCCCTCTGAAAAACAGCCACCTTCATTTCACCTGCCACCTTAGACGATCATTGCATTCCATGGTCCTTGTCTGTCTGCAGTATGTTTGCTCTGTATTGTACATAAAGTGTGTGTCTGTGTGTGTACATCCATCCTTGTTTAGTGTTCGTGGACATTCTTGGGAAAAGTATTTCCCATATCTTTGTAAAAAAAAAAAAAAAGAAGTTGAAAAATCTTTTGTGAAAGCTGGTAAGAATTTCCAGTGCCCCAAGACCAGAAATATTTCTGGGGATTTACATTCTGCCATACTTTTGAATCTGTGACCCTCTGCCTGCTGTTGAAGATCAGCCATTCGTGCCTTAGATATTTTTATTATGTTGTTTGTTTTGAGTCAAATAAATAGGTGAAGCCTGGGAAACTTTGCGTTTTAGCTGATATGCAAATAAGAGATTAGAAGGAGTAAAAAACAGAATTCACACTTGCAATCAAAATGGCTTGTGGACCACCAACAAAGGGAACCTACTGAGGTAGTCATAGGTTTGGGTGTCATTTGTTTTTAATTTTTGCATTCTGCAGCAAAAATAGAGGTGCTTGCCTAACTTTGAAAACAATTGTAGGGAAAGAACGCTATAATAAACTTCACGGACTGTGTGTGTTTTGTTTTTGTTTTTTTTACTTGCTAATTATATCGATAGCATTCCCCATAACCATACCTGCTGCTATAAAGGCAAGAATGTTAAAAATGAATCCTTGCTGAAAGGGTGCTGCTGTCTTCTTATTTTTAATGTGACTATGAAAGTGAACTGTACAATCACATAAACCTACCTACAAATCAGTTTTCTCAGAGTGGATTCGAAAACACAGCTCATAATTGATACACTTCAAGTTGAGGATGATCCAGTGAAACAGCTCTAATTTTTTTTAAGTTGGACTTTTACAGAGTTGAATGTATATTTTTCAAACCTAGGTCTTTATATAGGCTTGGCTGGTATTTTGATCACTTGCCAATTTTCTTTTTTGTTTGTTTTTGTTGTTGTTGTTTTTAACTGGAAATCATAGTGCCATCATCATTCATGCATTTGTTTTAATTAGGCTGTACATCTGTGGTCTTTCCGAAGTTGTTGGACTGAATGAATCTTCATTTGAGATACTTTAAAAATGAAGTAGTTTTTGACTTGATTTTGATAAATTCATTTTTATAAATGGCTATAATTATGAATTTTTTCAGAGCAAATTTGATAGTGTAAAACTTTTTGTGAAATATTTGTTTACAAATGCTATCTTTTAATATTTGTTTTGATCTTTCCTGTATGTGCTAAGTACAAATAAAAATTTACACTCTTCTTGTTTTGGCTATCATGCATTTATTTCTACAAGATTTTGGGGGAGGGTGGATAGATGTGATACACCTTATGCTAGGACTCAGTTTGCCCTGGAATCTCTTAATGCTGTGCTGGATCGATGTTTTCAGGGCAGCCTGTAGAGGGGAGGAAACAATAAAGCAATTTTGCGCTGAGATGTGAAAATGCCAGAGTAAGCCTTAGGTGGGTAATCACAGAGGCTGACTTCAGTTTCTCCAGACTAATTTTCCTCTGTTTCAGCAGCATTTTATTTGGGAAAGGAAATCTTTGTTGGAGCCATTGGAACAAGAGCCTAGTTTAGGTGCTGCTCTGAGTGCCCTCTGGATGAGGTGGTTTTTTTGAATACTCACGTTGAAGTTGGAGCATTGTTCCTTTATGATTCCCATACCTATATTCATAATACAATATTGTTATTGTCATATAACTTCATTGGCTTCTGTGTGATTTGTTGTAAGTGTTACTCCTTGTCATGTGTTATCTGGGGTTTGGTTTTTATTGCTGAAGGTGCTCTGAGTGAGGCATCTCCCTCACAGATGGCAAGAAAAGACAGCACAAGGCCTGACCGGTCCTTAAGTGTTAAAAAGCCTTATGCAGAAGGTCTGCATGCAGGTGAAGAGCAGCCTTTGGGATTTGTGTGTTCTGCAGCTTGTGTGTGTCACCTCGAGGGAAGCACTGCTCTTTCTGCTTCTCTGGAGAAGCAGCTCACGCTCTGCACTCCCCTTTCACTTGTTCATCCTGCATCCTTCTTGCTCTCTGCAGAAATCTGTACCAGCAAGAGCCACCGAGCGATCAGATAGGTAAGAAGAGATCAATTTCTCTGTCCTTCCTTGCATTAGTCTTAGTTGGCTTCTTGTAGCAAATGGGCTGGGATGCGGTTGGGAAGAAGGAGCGTTTCTACCTTTTTTCTTCTCTGACCATGGCATTGCTGTGACCAACCTGTGCAGCTTACCTGGGCTCAAGGGAGAGTGTCAGCAGGATGGAGCCAAGCTCTTTTCAGCGACGTCCAGTGACAGGACAAGGGGCAATGGGTACAAGCTGGAACATAAGAAGTTCTACAGAAATATTAGGAAAAACTTCTTCACTGTGAGGGTGACAGAGCACTGGCACAGGCTGCCCAGGGAGGTTGTGGAGTCTCCTTCTTTGAAGACTTTCAAAACCTGCCTGGACACGTTCCTGTGAGGTCTGCTGTAGGTGGTCCTGCTCTGGCAGGGAGGTTGGACTAGATGATCTTTTGAGGTCCCTTCCAACCTCTAACAGTCTGTGATTCTGTGAACAAAGATGGATAATGGGTAGTATCTATCTGGACAGAGTAATACAAATAAGTTGCTTTAATTTTAAAAGCATGTTGTGTTTGTTTTTTTTCCTTCTAAAATTAGCATGCTCATTACTTACAAATTACTGTTTTTAACAAGTGACTAATACAGGCCTTGTGATGTTTTGAAGCAACACCGAACACTGCAGGTGAAAAACAGATTACGTGAGGAGACGGGAGAGAGGAGAAAGGTGGAAAATGTTTGGTTAACTCAGCCGTTAAATGTAGTAGCACCTTTTGTTTAAAAATAAAATACTGGGAAAGCTCTGGCAATATAAATCAATGCTACATCCTGGATGTGGAAGCCACTGCTAGTTTATATAGGTGCACAAACTCCTTACAGGGACTTGGTAGCCTTGGTATGTGAGTGTTTATGTATTGTGCCAAATTGTTCTCTCTAGGAGGAGTTCCTCATGAGGAAATGCCACACAATTTTTACCAAAGAGCGTATTATTCAGTCATTCTAAGTACAGAGAAATCACTGCATTTTTAATGTGTTCTAAATGCACAGGGAAGTCATTTAAAACAAAAAAAGCCTTGCCAACTGCCTGAAGGAGGTACCACCTTCTGAATCCAGGTGAAGCATGTTCTCAGGGGTGCTTCTTTTGCTGTGTGTGCAAGCTTTCTCCACCCCGTTCTGAAGTCTCTTCATTGTGCAAGTCTGAAATTGTTTTACATAGTCCAGCATAGATTTAGAAACTCTTCTGTAATCTGATTACAAGTGACAAACACCTTCCTCGCATCAGCTTCTGGGGGACGGGGGGGGCAGTGTGTGAGTACAATGTTCAGCATCTGAGAAATTACACTGGACTCCAGTAATTTTTTTTTTAGTGTGGGCTTTTCCTTTAAACTTTCATTTTCAGCTGTCTGGCTGATGTGAGTCGTAGGCAAAATGAGCACAGGGATCAGGTTTTGTAATGTGTTTCCAAAGCTGGCAGTCGAGGATTTACACATTTAAGGAAGAGAATCAACGAGTCCTTGCAGACCCTTTTGTCAGTGAACCCATGTGCAAATTGACCAAAAAGAGGATTACTTTTTCACATGATGGATGGGAACAAAGCATGTGTTACGGCCTTGTGATGTAAGAAGTCATTTTTCTTTCCTTCTGGATGAGTGTTGCAGAAGACATCTCTTCAGCCCGTAAGAGGAAGAGTGTTAGAGTTTGCAAGTCATTTTGAAAATGGAACTTCAGCTGCTGGCAGAAAAGGAGCTGGGGGGCGTCTAAGACAGGAAAAGATGAAATTGAGTATATCACTTGCTTCTCAGGCATCAAAGTTGGCTAGATGGAGCCCTCTGAGGGGGAGGAAGACGACAGTTGAGTACTGCAGTCATATGTTTTCAGAGGTTTTCCACTAGTCATTCTAGGTTGTGTATCAAGCAGGCAAGCTACTACTACCTAGCTTAAAGGAGAGAAGTTTGGACACACATCCATCTAACCTGACACACCAGATCTCTGTAAATGCTGTTGGTGATGAGTAGTTTTCCTTTTACTCTGCAAAGGAGAACCAAGGAAAGCAGATTTACAGGGGAATGCTGTCATTGCAGCATTGCTAATGGTAGCCAAAGAGACTGTTCAAGACAGAGCTGCTACAGACCAGCTGGCATTGATGGACGTCAAATAGGAAATGAAATATTTTTTTCTAATTGATCTTAGACTGTGTGTGGTGCCTTGAAAAGAGTCTGATCCACCAAGACCCTAGCTGCTTTTGTTAAGACTATGGTAGCCATGAATCTTCTTTGAGAGTCGTCTTGAACTGGTCACACCTCTGCACCCTAACTGAATTTGTGCTACAGGATGAGGATTAAGATTTTAAACCTTTTCAGAATACTTTCTCCTACTTTACAGTCAAACTGCAAATGCTTGGAAAAACACGGTGCTTTTATGTGTGCTCTGAAGTTTGAGTGTCAGAGGGCCTGCAGGAAAATTGGTCCTCCTTTCTCAGAAGGCAGCAGACACATGAAAAAATGCATCTTTTGGACAAAGCCAGTACTAGTCAATGGGTGAGAAAAAAAAAACACACAAAGGGATGGAGCACACTTTTCTATCTACCTCTTGCAGTATACTGCAAAGCAGTATGTGGTAATGATGAAGACCTTGTCTGGCTTCACTTGTTTTCAACGTGCAGTTGTGCCTTGGAGTTACTGACCAAACAGGCTTCGTTTCCGAGTGTTTGTGCTGTTGCTCTTGTTGCTGCTGTGTCACAAAAATAAAAAAAAAAAGATAAAAACTTAATTCAGTTGGAGTTTCTCCATTGATATGAATCACTTCCAGTAATAAACCTTCTCCAGACTAAATGCTGCTCTCAACTACTTACTAATGACTGTTTCATGACTGTCCTTTAAAGTGAACCAACTTATTTCAAACAGTTGGTTTCATGAGTGTTAGTCTGAATTTAGTTGTAAAATTCACGAGTCAAGCCTCTCTGTGCACTGTCCACTGTATGTATTAGTAGGTTGCTAGAGAAAATGCAAGCATGTCTGTCATAACTTGAATATTGCTTTTAATTTCTATATGTAATATACCTTCAAATTTGAAGAGAAGGAAAAGGGCGTGGTTTTTTTAAAAAACACTATATCTCCCTTCTAGCTTTCTGAAAGATAGTGGGGTTTGGTTTGTTTGTTTGTTTTCAGATAGAGTCTTGGCGGACTTGGCACATGGATTGGTGGAGATGGAAGTTCCACCAGCCTGATATCTTAGCCCCAATGCTACTTCTTTGGAGTTTGTTTCTGGAATAATGGCTTTCTCTTGACTCTGTGGGACTGCTTCTCTTGATTCGGTGGCATCTTGTCATCCATGATCTGTTGCATGTGTCTTTTGAAATCTAGGTTGTTTTCTCTCTAGCAGAAGAAGTATTCATGACTGCCTTAGTCATCACACCTTCTGAGAACTGAGGAATCTGTCTACTTACAAATAAGAGAAATGTTGAGCTAAGGCTATTGGGGAACCAATGGAAATGCCCCTAGGCTACTCTTGTCAAAGTGCCACCACAATTATGT
The DNA here is from genome assembly GCA_020746105.1 of Trogon surrucura. Classification (NCBI taxonomy): domain Eukaryota; kingdom Metazoa; phylum Chordata; class Aves; order Trogoniformes; family Trogonidae; genus Trogon; species Trogon surrucura. Next base: position 71,525,427 of record CM036619.1, read on the forward strand.
TTCTACTTTTGGTTGGTGTTTTGTACTTTCCATCTTTTAAGTTTGTAGTGTGCTTGATTTTTTTTTTTTTTTTCATTTTCCTTTTCATAACGCTAGTAGTATGACCTTCAACTTTAAACTATCAAACAGAAAAACTTACATTTTATCATATCACAGATGAAGATTTATTGGATTAAGCAAGAACAAATATTTCATATAGGAACAGTTTGGAAGACCTGTAGTTCCTGGATTAACAATGTCATATGTTGATAGATTATGAAAACCATTTTGGGGGGTTTTTTAAAATGAGGCAATGAAGAACATCTTTTACTTCCTATGCCCTGGAGAAAATGAAATAAATAGCCCCACTTAATTAGTAATAGGAAGGTACTGATCTAATACAATTAAAGTCCAGTCGAATAATTCTGAATTATTTTTGCTCACTAAATCTGTAACAGTCTGTGCTGGAATTCTAATCACAATGGTTTACCTGCCATTACCAGTTTCTGCCATTTTGAGAACCTTGGAGAAGTAGAAATACAAAACATTAATACATCTCCAGTGCTCTCTAGACTGTGTCATGACATGCCAATGAACTCAGTAGCTAAACAGATGACAAAAATTATCTGAGTTTCTTTTTGTCTCCAGGGCTAAGCCCCTGAACTCTGAGGCCTTAAGGGCAGTTAACAAGGCCAGCATTGTGGTGTCCCCAAGCCAAGTGTTTCTCATTGGTAGGAGTGTAAGAGTCAGGCAGAAAGTCAGGAAGAGCTCAGGGGAAGAAAAAATGGGCCAGGAAAACTAAAAGCTCAAGTAGAAGGTTTAGGAGAAGCAGAGTTTTACAGTGGAATGTGCAGTGGGAGGAACTGAAAAAGGAAAAGCAGTGAAGGCTGCTAGAGACTGTTAATACAGCTAAGTGAAAAATCTGTCCTGCCTTGATAAGAGTTTTCGCTTGCCGTACACCGTACCTGTTCAGTGGCTTTACAGGTAATGTGTTAAAAGGGCAAAAATCTGTAACCTAAACTCAAGTCATTTGTGTGGCAGTGCTGTCAGATATGTTCATGCTGGACTTTAAAGTTATGGCAAATAAATGAAAATTCAAAAGATTGCATAATTCTCTGTAGGGCATTAGCAGTATTTAGAATCTCAATAATTTAGAAGCATGAAAATTCTACAGTTTGATTAATTTCTTTTAAAATGTGGGGGTGTGTTTTTTTCAAGGAATTTCAGCTTTTTGGGGACGGAGACAGAAAGGAGAGTTTGTAAGATGGGAGCATATTGTTAAGGGAAGCCAAAATCCTGTGGATTGTCTTTAAGGCTAAAGTGATTTCACCTTCCCAGCCATGCAGAGCAGAAGAGGTGTGGGCCAGTGCCTTTACCAATACCTGCAGACACAAACAGCTGCACGCAAGCGTGGGGCAGCACAGAGAGCTCAATCCTGTGTGCATACACGCCCACAGAAAATAAGACTACAGTTAAGAAGACAGCCTAGACTACAGTGGTCACAGCCAAGGATCCTGACCAGCAGCTTGCTTACATGTGGATGGTTCCTTTCCCTTCCCTTGTCTCCTCCGCGTTACCCCTGTTTTTTACCCCCCACATTGCTCCCAGTTTTGCTAAGTGCATACTCAGATTTCTCTAGCTGGGTAGCTTGGATCTTAGGTACTATTACTGATAGGGTTTGTAGGCAATGCTGGCCTTGCAAGGTTGTTCTCACCAAGAAGTCTCTGATGCTCCCTTTCAGTGCTGTGTGAAGCTTGGCCGTTTCTCATGTAGCTCTCCCCTGACTACCTGTGAAATCCAGCAGTCCTTCAGGGAACACTCCGTAACATTTGTTAGCTGCTTACGCTTCGTCTCTTGTGTCCAGCAACTTCTTCTGTTGCATCTTGTAGTTTCTCATGTTCTCCTCTGCTAGCTAAGGCTCAGGGCCATGCCTGCTCCTCGGTCTTCATGCTTTGGCAGGTATGGGATACTGGAGAAGGGAGAGACGGGTACGTGCTTAGCTCACAGGACCTGAGGTGTTCAATGGGTTAAGTGGTGGAAAAGGCTGTAGCTAGACTAGCAACCTGGTCTCAGAGGCTTAAGATCCTCTCCCGGTTTTGCTCCTATTTTAACTGGAGTTAGCTTACTTGGGTTAGCCCCCCCACCCCAGGTTGCTTTATTTCTCAAGGACAGGTGTAAGTTGTCTGCCTCTGACTGAAAGGGGAAGGCAGCTCTGACTTAGGGGAGGATTTCATCTGTCTTAGAAAATTTTGTGTCTGCTTTTCAGAGCTTTTCTCATCTGCAAGGACATCCGAGACAATGAATTTTTTTTTTGGCAGGTGATTAAATATCATTAGCTATCGTTATCATTAATTAAAACCATTTGTAAATGAAGAAAAGCAAGTTTAGTCCCCCAGCAGGCATATTTTGCATGACAGTTTTGCAGGGCAGTATTTTTTAATGATCTTTATGTAGATAAGGTGAAATCTGCGAGGACAATGGCTTTGTCAAGTCGAGATTTGTTTCTCCGTATTTTATTAGAACATGCTTTGCTGCAGGCTCTGTTCTTCCTTTGGAGAATTCCAGATTACTCCTGCTTCAAAGCTTAGTTCAGCATCTTGTAATGCAGGAAGCTGCTGCACATGCTTTTATCTCCTACAGGAGAAATTCTCCGTACTCCTATCACCATTTCTGAACATGTATTTCCCCATTGCCATTTTCTCTTTCTTTGCAAGGTCGGTTTGTCGGTCTGAGAGAAGGCTGCTGGCTGCCTGCTCTGCCTTCTGAGGGGTCCCTAGGAACAGAGAGGGGCTGCTGATTGTTCTTGAAAGGAGGGAGAGAAACCTGCAGGGCATCTTCCCAGGCCTTCCCTGAAGAATCGTAGAATCGGTGGATCATTAAGGTTGTAAAAGATCTCTAAGATCATCTAGTCCAACTGTCAGCCCAACACTACCATGACCACTAAACCATGTCCAGAAGTGCCACATTTGTACGTTTTTGGAACATTTCCAAGGCTGGCGACTCCCCCACTTCCCTGAGAAGCCTGTTCCAATGCTTCACCACTCTTTCAGTAAAGGAGTTTTTCCTAATATCTAATCTAAACCTCCCCCTGGTGCAACTTGAGGTCATTTCCTCTTGTCTATCGTTATTAACTTGGGAGAAGAGACCAACACCCACCTCACTCCAACCTCCTTTCAGGTAGTTGTAGAGAGCAATAAGGTCTCCTCTCAGCCTCCTCTTCTCCAGACTAAACAATCCCAGTTCCCTCAGCTGCTTCTCATAACACTTGTTCTCTAGACCCCTCACCAGGAAGCAGATGGGCCAGCTCTCCTGTCAGCTGGTGGTGTCAGGGCAGAGCATGGAAGAGTAGCAGTGCTTGTCAGCTTTGGTTATACCTCTCCCAGTTTAGGAAGCCAGTTCTGGCCAGCAAAGACATCTTGGTTACACAGTGCAGGAAAAAAAAAAAACCACCACCAAAAACCACACAAGTTGATTTTAGTGATCCTAATCCTTCCTTACTTAGGAACACTCATTGTTTTTATATGTCCCAGTCCTTGGGTGCAAAAATGTAACTTGATCATCTCTCCTGTATAAGCAGTCCTCTTGCATGGTCTGTGTTCCCTTCTTCTCTAATGCTCGGTCCTCTCAAAGTCTTTTGTTTCAATCCAATGATTCTCACCATTAATTGATACTCACACAGACCACCATCTTCTTCCTGTCCCCCTTTCTTCTTCATTCCTCTCCACAGGGAGATTTCCAAAGAATAATGAATTTCTACTCTTTCTCTGCTATTTTACGTGCTCTAGCAACACAAGGGATGTGTGAGATTCTAAACATGAGTAAAGCAAGTTTCTCTAGAAATTCAGTTGGGTTTGTTCAGGGCTTTTTAAGCTTCTTTTGAAGGATAGACAGGGAATAAACCCAACGTTTTTTGTTTTGTTTTCTCAAAGGGAGAGAGTAAACCTAAAAAATGAATATTTGGCTTAGCATAGCTGTTAAGTCTCATCCCCTCAGCTGCCATGCTGAAGCTTCACACTCAATGGTTTTTTTCATTAGGCTTCCAAGAGTCTCACTTCCATGCATACGTGTTAATACACATCCACGTTAACATACTCTGTAACAGGTCCACTGACTGCTGTTTGGGAGCACATCTGAAGCCCATTTCAATATTGGAGAAGGTACTATTAAAATACTGTGATGGACGTAATGTCTGCTATTGGGGAGCCAAGCGGTTGGGGGAGCCTCACAACACATTCAGCACAAGAGCCTGCACTGGGGATTTGAGCTGCCAGAAGCTGCACAGGTCATCGTCAGGCTTGCTCTGGGCTGCGGATGGGGAAGGATTGCAAGGGGCTGTGAAGATGTCTGTGTAAACTTCGAGGATTTGTAAGTATTAGAAAATTGCAGTGGTTTGGTGCAGAAGCAGTGTTCAAAGCAAAGAACAGAGGTGGATGCCATGATTGTTCAAGGTTATTTGTCATGACCAGACCTAGAAGTCTACTTTTTTTTTTTAAAAGCGCTATTCAGCTATAGCAAGGAGGGGCTGAACTCAATGCAGGCATTCAAGAGGCACAACAGTCTGAACCTGCTTTCTGCTATTGCCCCACCTGCCTCCCCAAGAAGGGGAGAAAAGAGAGCCCTACTGTTTCCTCTTGAAATGTGAGTTCAGGCAGATGGGAGAAGCCCACAAGAGAAGTGTGGAAGAAGAGAACAGGGATAAGATGCAGGAGTGAGCCTGCTCTGGGACACAGGTGAAAGATGTTTATGCAGGATGGCAGCTGGGATGGTGGCATGGAAAGGTGATTACTTATTAAAAAAAATCTCTTTTCACTCACAGGTTACACCAAAAAGGGAAGTCCTCTCACAGCAGACCTGTCATGAGAAACAAGTCCTGAAAAGGTTATGGTCTTAGCACGTGGGAAAGTTTAGGATACAGCTCAGGAGGAATGGGAATATGTTTGTGCTTTCACATGGGAGTAACCTGCTTCACAGCTGTGGTTGTGGAAGCTGGAAACCTGGCCAGTTTAGGAAAGGATCTGATATTCTTGAGGATCAGAAGTTGAACGTGAGTTGGCAACCCTAGGCTATTTGGAAAAAGCAAGTGTCATGTCCCATTGTATAGACAAGAGTAGATCCCATAGAACAAGGGAAGCAACCCTTCCTCTTTGTGATGCATTGACATGGCCTCAGCTTCAATGGGGTGCCCAGTTTTGAGCACCGTGCATCGAAAGCAGAGCAGGGGGCAGCTGGGCAGATGAGTATGGCGAGACCTATCAGAGCTGTAGGAAATGCATGACCTGTGAGGGACAACTGAACAATTCAGAGCTCTTTAGACTCTGAAGGGACATGTGAAGAGACATTTTCAAAACCACAGGTTTCTGTAGCAAGAAATAACCTATTCACTGTGTCTGTGATGGATGGGAGAGAAAATTGTACTGAGACAGGATAAATTTAAGTAAGTGTAGGCATAGTGACACACTGAAATCGGTTGCACAGGGAAGTCGTGGAGTCTCTGCTAGTGAAGGTGTTGAAGATACAGTTCAGCCAGTCAGTAGGGCTAACACAGGCCTGCTTAGTTTGGTTTTGAGGAGAAAGGTGGGTAATTCAGTCTTGCAAATACCCCCATTTTTTATGATCTCTTAATACTGTTTTATGTGTGAGTTGCGTACTAGAGGCATGGTTTGATAAAGAAGTAGATGCCTGGAGCACATGAAATGTAAAAATCTCAGCTGAAAATAACTTTTAAAGCAAAGGGTGAGGAGCATAAAATTTGGACAGAGGGCTAGTAATGTAAATAAATTTTTAAAAATGGAGAAAGTAGTCAGAAGATACATGCTAATTGCCCTGTTCCTCAATATGCTGCCTTTTTTGTCAGAAGAAAGCAATTTTGTGAGTTTGAGGCTAAAGGCAGTACTAAGTGTCTTGTGAACTCTGAGTGACTTTTTTCAAGGTTCAGCCTCCCATGACTGAATCCTCTTAAGTGCTTTGCCTGGGGAAGGGACAGAGAAATAAGAAATGTTTTCTTCCTTTACATAATAGCCTGTGGGAACGCCCTGCTTCATTTTCCTTGAAGGACGCGAGTTGATCGTGTAGGAAGCAGTTGGAGCTTGTTGAGAAAACTGCTCAGGTGAATAACAGAGGAAAAAGAGGAAACCTGTGGGACAGCCAATTGACTATTAAAAGGCAATACAAAGGTATAATGTTGAACATACTAGGAGGGCTAAAAGACAAATACAAGAGACAGGATGAAAACTGATACCTCTCTGTGTATGCAAGTAGTCTGAAAGCATTGCTTGGTGTCTGGGGAATGAGTATGAAAGCCTGGATTAGGGTATGGTCAGATTCATTGAAAGCAGAGATTTATTTGTATCAATGGGTTGGGAAGGATGCGTGAACATATTATCTATTGAGGTAAACAACATAGAAGCAAGTGATAGAAAGAAAAAATAATGGCAAAAAGATGTATTGGTGGGAAAAGTCTCAAGTCTCTAGATCTAAGACAGTGGAAGAGCAGAAAAATTAAGAGAAAAGCAGATGTGATATATGATAATAATGATGCTGCCTTGTAGAAACTGCACTGTCTAGTGCGCCCCTAAATTATATAGTAGAGAGTACACAGAAAAGGGATTTGGACTACTCATGATATTTTTTGGGAGGTACTGTCAAGTATTCTAGTAGATGGGTTCTGGGGCTGCTGCAAGCCCTGTTTATGATTGTTCAGTAACTCATCAGTCTAGTAGCGAGGGCATGGGTACAAAAGTCTTCCTCAGCCCAACCCCACATCCGTCAGAAGTGCAAGAGTTGACTGACCACTGAGATGAGTTTGCCTCAGTTTGTATTAGTTGCTGTCAGCCCTGTAAAAGTGCAGATGACCGCATCCTTTTAAACAGGCCAGCCATTCTGAGGTTTCACATCAGCATGAGCACACTATGTGTTGGCATCCTGACTGGAGCTTTGTGACTTCCTGTCATCAAGGATTTCAGTGCATATCTGAACACCAACTTTGTTGGGCTACCGATTTACTTCTTTGAAGGAACAGTCTCCCTGAATTTTACATGGTGTGAGCACTCGTCTGGACAGTCAAGAAATACAGCTGGAGAATTCGGTGCATGTTTGACCTCATGCCAGAGGCATTTGGGCCCATTCAGATGCTCCTCTCATTCCCGTTTTAGCATGGAAGCTATCTCATGCCCATAGCAATATGAGGAGCCAATGTAAGTATTTGGTGTGATCTCATTCATTTTGAAAAGACCAGTCAAAAATCTGCTAAATCAGCCTACCAGTGGGTGAAATGAAAGCAACTCCCAAGTGCAGGAGATTTTGTGTCTTGAAAAAAAATCGAATCATTAACTGAAAAAAAAAAGATATGCTGAAGCTCCAGCCTGAAACTAATCTTATTCCCAATAAATATTTTAACTCTGTGAACAAAACCAGTCTATCCTCTTGATCAAAAAATGTCATTTCAATCCCTGGTGCTTGAAGGGAGAGCGCAGAATAGCTGTTACAATTAGCGTGCAATCTCATTAGCACGTACCATTTTTCCCCCAGCAGGCACGTTCTTGATTTGATTACAACAGTGAAGATCTAGTGCAGTTTCAAAAGACAAACCAGTCCTGGATGATCTGAGCTCAACAAAACTGTCCCCTGTGAATCAGACACCTATTTGTATTGTTTCCTTAAGGCAAATAAAACATCAGAAGTGCCTTTATTGGCAGTCGTTGCTACATGCCGGGGAAACTGTCAAGATTAATATACGCTAACATTCCCCACCCCGCCTCCTGCTTTCAAAAAGTAACCAGCGTTAGAAGTGTTATTCAGTTACTACCCAGACAGAAACTTCATGTTGTCAGAAGCTGTTACTAAGAACACAGCGGTTATTAATGATGTACTGAGTTGCATGCTTTGGCGTATGTTTGGAAATTATACAGATGTGTTTATTTGCAGATGACTGGTTAATTTTGCTTTGATTCAGTAAGTACTCTTCAGAGAACATATGTAGCGAGTAGCTAGGTATGATTTATTCATTGTTCCTTTAATTATTCTGTTTGTCTTTATTCCATATTGTCAAGTTTTCAGCTGCTGTTAGTAATAAAAGCAAACCAAAAACTCATGCAGCTGAAGACAAAATCTCTTTAGCATTTTTCAGATGGACAGGGGATTCATCTTTTCTTGCAATGAATTGATTTACTGCAGCTATTGTCTAATGCAATACTATAGAATAAGTTAAAACCTTATAAAAATTTTAAGCACTCCACTGAGGAAAGCACATTTGAGGCATTTGCAGTAACTATGTAAAGTTATCTCAGTCTTTTTTAGTTGCTGGCATGGAGAGAAAAATAGCATTTCTAGAAATTCATCATCATTTCAGACAATAAACTGAAACAGCATCAGTTAAAACTATTGAATAAAATCAACAATGTCATTTGACACCCTGCGAGTTAGAGATAATGAATTAAAATTCCAGTGTGTCTTCATTTTTCCATATATTGTAGACTGGCAACAGTTTATCTCCCTACTAAACATTCTCAAAAAAACTTCGGGTTAGTTTACCAGCACAGGTATGAAATCTTTTTGAACAAGTGCTAATTTGTATGTTGTTACCTATAAAACCTTTCCTATGGGATCTTTCTCCATTTTTTTTCTCAAGTCACATTTTTTTTTATACAGCTATTTTGCACCATAAATTTGGAGGCCCAAACCTTCTCAGGAATGTAATGTTATTTTGGGACTGTTCCTTGGTCTGTTCTTCTGACACATTCACTTAGGAGGAGTTACTGTTTGCTGCCTGATCATTTTCCTGTCCCAAGTAAAGGTGCAAATTTCTGCAGAGCAAATTTTGATGGTTTTGAGAATCATATTCCATATGTGAGAATTTTACTCGGCATAAGAGTCTAGGAGAAATTGTATAGTGTGTAAAATCAAAAATAACTCAGATATTAACATCATGTCAAACAAGCAGAGGCATCTTTTGTCCTCGGCTTTGTCCTGCACCTCTGTCCTGTTGACAGAACACTGTAAAGATTTGGGATATACCTCATTAAAAATTCTATTTACAAAAAAGCTATGCATTTTTTTCCCAAGAAAGTTTGCATTCTATCCCTCCAAAAGTACAATTTGTCCTGCTGTTTACTGCTCTAATTTGAACTGAATTTATTTTGTAGCTATCCCTTGAACAACAGTGATCTGCATCAGTTCAACGTTGAGGAGAATGGTGGAACACCATATACCACCAAAATGCCCGCAAGGCACCACCACCACCACCGTCATCACCATCACCACGCGAATTATGGCGCCCTTGCTCCCGACAGCAAAGACATTGTTTCTGGAGTTGCAAACCCAAACAGTAAGTCTGCTACAGAGAATGTGATTTCAATAACTGTGCTGCTTTTGGCTATGTCTCTGGCAAGAAGGCAAAGAAAAGGAAAACAACACATGTTTTATTTTTTTGCCTTTCTTCCTGTTATTATTTGCTAGCTTTGTGGTATGTGCAAATGAGACAAGATTTGTAATTTCCTGGCTTTGCTCCGGGGTTGCGGGATTTGGGTGTTAGATTACTGTTCCATAGCTGAACAAATACCCCATTAGTCGCAGATAACTCAGTCTCTAGCCACTTGGAACAGGCTGATTTTTTTACTGTTGCTATTTATTTGTATGGTTTCACAAACCTATCCTCGACTGCCATTGTCTTTTGCTGATCTGCCTAGTTGGCCTTCAGCCCTCGTTGTTTGGCTTTGACTTGCTGGGCACAAACTGCAGAAATTTTGGAGCACTGGACAAACAGCATCTTTCTCATGGTTTGAGTAGTGGGAACAATTCCTGGTCAGCTTTACCTACCACAACTGGAGTATGCTTGCTTGCTTGCTCATTTGGTGGAGAAATTCTTAGCTTGTAGAAAACAAAGAGGAGATGAACCCATCTGTTCCTGATGCACCCTTGGGGAATTTGGGTGTAAGTCTCTGCTGCTGAACACGTACAAGCTTTTTAAGGGTACATAACTTGGCCGAATGTTTGTAGATTTACACAGACACTGGAAGAGAAAAATCCCCGCTATTGAGCAATCCTATTTCTTGCTCTCCAAATTTATAATCTCTGCACTCTGCAGTGTGTGAAGTGCTGAAGCTGTGTAAGAATTTCAGAAGATGTGCAGAACAAGGTATGATCTATTATTTAGCTTACCTCAAGGAAACAATAAGTTTTTCCTTTGCCCAGTTTTAACTTTTATACCCTGAGACAGGCATCCATTATGGAAACTTTCAACCTGGACAGTCAATCCAACAACTCTCAAAGTCCTGAAAACAGGATCTTGTGATGGATGTTGCTGGGTGACCTTGACTGTAGGCTGTCCCACCTCAGCAGTAATGCACAGGCATCTACTTGCACAGGCACTTTAATCAGATTTTGTTTCAGAAACTCAGAAATGTTTTCTTTAAATTTCTTCCCCAAGGGGGGAGAGAGATATTTTAGGAGGGAATCTCAAGAAGTAGAATGCGAGGCACTGTAGACATGTGATGAAGGAATCCTAAGCAGCAGTACAAATTGCTTGCTGGGGCTTTCAGTGAAGTTACTCCCTGAGGAGCACCCTCGCCTTTCATTGATGCTCCGTGCTGGTGCACCTTCGGGCTGGGAAGGGGCTGGCATGGCGCACTGCCAACCTGGCCTCCCCCAGCCTGGGCTGCCGCAGAGGCCCAGGGCCAGCTGCTGGGGTGCTCCTGTGCCACCGACAGGTTGCCGCATCTGGGCTGCGGTCTTGCACGACCGGTTGCCCTTGGGCAACTTCTGGGCAGCTCACCCTGGCCGTGCACCTGCTGCGCCTGGGCTGATCGGTCAGAGGACTGCCACGAGCGCTGGCGATGGAGGGATGCTGGCAAGCCTGAGCTGGAAAGCCTCGCCCAGGCTATCAGCCTGGTGCAGCAGGAGACAGTGACCTTCCTAGGGGGTGGTGTGCCAGCCTGTATTTTTGTTTCCCAAATTAGGGTTGAAGCATGCCAGGAAATTCATTTAGAGCCAGCTATGCTGAGTGTCCCAACCCTGAGGGCACTGCAGGCCCTACCATCCCTGTCCCTTTCCTGAGGGACGCCCCACCCTGCCAGCAGCCCCCTGTCAGCCCCCAGGGCCTCAGGTGCTGCCCCAGTGCTGCAGCAGGACCGGTCTCCAGTTCCCCACAGCCCTGCCGTGGGCCCTGCTGAGCCGGGCCCACCTGGGGAACAGCAGGTGATTAAAGAAACAACAGCAAAAAACCACAGTGACACGGAGTTTATTCCAGCTCTGTTTCTCCTCTTAGGCTGTACTGCTTTCCTACTCCTCCTTATTGCTGAAATGGCCTTAGAAGAATCTTAGAAAGGCATAAGGGCAAACATCAGGGGCACTTCTCTTTGTGCCCGCTGTTACCTGCAGGATGAGATGTGGGGTCCAGGAGGCTGCATCTGCCCAGGGCGTGGGATGAGGGTGAGCTCTCTCCCCCTAAACCCTTGCTCTGCTCAGGGGGTGAAGCCTCCCACCGGCCTGTTCATGATGCAACCTTGGGGAATTTGTGTGTGATTGTCTGCTGCTGGACACCCTGGCCTGTGTGGCAGCTGTGATACTCTGAAAGGGACATCAACAGCTGAGATGTATGTAGTGCCTTTTCCTGGAGGTAGATTTAGCTTTCTCTTTCTTTTGTTTGCTTTAAGGCTGGTTCTTGTTAACTGTTTGAATAGAGAAAAGGGAATCGGTGCTGTTTCCTGACATGGCCTAATGCCAGCAGTGCCAAAAGACAGTTCCCGGTTTCTCTAAGGGAGCAGAAGAGGACGAGGCACCTCAGAGGGGAGGCTCTGGGGCAGGCATGCTGACTGCATCCAGCCAAGCTGCTCTGGTGACTGTGCGTGCCCTCGCTGGCTTGTCTTGAAGCAAGAATGTTGCCCCATGGCCACCCATTGCCAATCCCCTGAGGATACCTCTAGCCGTGCATCCAGCCAGAGGCACACAGCTGATCTCCCTTGAAAGGCCAGTTCACAGTTAGACCTGGCATGTTTATGCTGTTAGGGCAGTAAGGATAGGACCACTTCCTTTAAAACAGAATCCAAGTTACTTACTTGCAGTTTGAGGTGACAGGTCTGGTGCTCAGTGGGCATGTTTTGTTTTGGTTTGTTTTGTTTTTACTGGATTTGTTAAAATGCTGCTCAGGCTATTTCAGCTGAGAAAAACATATTGTAGAGAACCCATGGAAAAGTCTCATAGCGTATGTGCTGTAGCAGTTAGGGGCATTCTGGCTGTCAGTCAGTTATCCAGGACAGCACATGGGGCTGAGTGTGTGGGACAAGAAAAACTCAGGCAGAGGAGACACTATCAGGGATCTGCATCAGGAACATAGGGAGAGGAGGGGGCGATATGTGGTTCCAGGCTGGGCCTGGGAAAGTGTTTCTAGGAAATAAGTGGTCACTAACCTGGGGATGCTTTCAGGGAAGAGAGTGTTTGTGACCAGAGTATCTCAAGTGGAAATGCCTGGAGAGCCAAAAGGTCTCATGGGGGAAATAACTGTTCTAGTGGAAACTTCCCCATGAGGCTGACAGAGGTGAGGCTGTGTACACCAGCACTTCTGTCTGGCTACCTTGTAATTTTCCAAAGGACCATGAGCATTTTGTGACTTAGTCCAGTTCCTATTGACTGGACTCATCTCTGAGGTGGTTTTAAATTCATCTGAAGTGGAATGTGGAGTGACCCACAGGTGTGTATGCTGCATTAGGCTGAGAGAAGGAGAAAGCATCTGCCTTTCCTCCACTTACACCTATTCTCCTCTGAGCAACCTGATTGAGTTACATGTCCCTGCTTACTGCAGGGTAGGTGGGCTAGATGACCTTTAAAGGTCCCTTCCAACCCAATGCATTCTGTGATCCTGTGATTCTTGTAAATGCCAAAATTCTCATGCAATTCACAGGACATCGGCAGGAGAGGGGGAACCATCAATATGCCCAGCCAAGGTTCCCTTTAAATACTGCTGGATGTTTCCCGGAAAACACACAGCCTGGGGTTTTTTTACAGAAAACAAACCCGGGCCAGACCTGCCTGATTTTTCACATTCCAAGTAATTTGTCTACTTCAATTACTGGAAAAAAAGCAAAATCCGGTGAAACAAATCTGACGTGTGTGTTTATGAAGGCAGTTCAGTGGAAGATGTTGTTTTCCTGCGTTCAGCCTGATTAGTGTATTTGCAATTCTGCCCTTCGCCTCGAAGCGAACATACACAGGTCCTATCTTTTCATACAGCACATCTTCCCCCGGTGTATTTGCAGAATCCCAGTGCCAGGGACCTCTGTACTCAACAGCAGTTAGCCTTGCAGCGCCAGCGCCGCCTCACAGAGAGGGTGAGCTGCTTCCTAAGTGTAATTGGCATGGCAACATCGTGCATGGATTATCAGGTGCAACGGGCAACAGCTGGGGCTATCACTGAAAGCAGATGCCAACAAGTATGCGATGTAGCTCACGGAATTATTGTGGTGAAAAATGATGAACGAGAAGAGGGGGGCCCAGCTTGCCTCTTGAACTGTGGGCTGAGCTTGCAGGTTATCGCTTAAAAAATAGACATGTTTTATTCCTGAACTGCTCGCTGCAAAAGTCCTTGTGTAACCCTGAGCAGAGAATGGTGTTGTACAGACTGAGTTTCAGGCTGAAAACAGTGCTTTGAAAAACGACAGTGCTCCCAGATCCTTTGTTGAAATGAAAGCCTGGCTTTGCCAGGACTTAATGCTGACTCAGGCAATGTATGCCTTCTGTAGGACTTCAGTCTTTTGCCTGTTTTTTTAATATATTTTTGAGATTGAGTTAAAAGGCTGAACTGTCTAGCTTGTTTTCCAGAGCTCTCCCTTTAAGCAAAAAAAAAAACACCAACAAACAAAACAGCTTAAAAGTCAGTTTTAAACCATAGCAAATGTAAATAATTTAAATAAGGCACTTTCTCCCTTCTATGTTCTTAACAGGAAAATAGGATGACTGTGTTTCTTCCAAAAAAACCCCCAAAACAACCATCATCATGTCTTATCTCATGGCTGTGGTAATTTATTCCCGGTATAACAGATTTTGCTTATATCCCTGTAAGCTGGTTTTAGCATTTTGTCTCTAGTCAGCAAAGCCCTTAATGTATATTTAAACAGCTGTAGAATTAGATCTTGAGTGAGTAATATTTAATATTCTTAGGACAGCTTAAGAACCTGATCCAAACCAAACTACAGTCAATGCAAGGTTTTTATTGATTTCAGTGGGCTTTGAATGAGACTCCAGAGATTACCAAATTGTTCCCAACTGTTATTACCTAAAATCCATTGCAAAAAGAAATACATGAGGACTCAGAGTTTAGTTAAATCATCACAAAATGAAGTGCATTTTTCTCAGAGTGCTTGCCAATATATGTGTATGTGCCACACCATCCCCAAGATGTTTGCAGAGACCTTTCTGGGCTGTCTCAAAAAATATATTTCTTCATCTTTCTGTGTCAGTGGCTTGCTCAAAATCTCTGTTGACAAAGCACAGCAAATTCCTGACAACAGTCTTAAAGACACTGGCATATAAATAAAGATGTCTGAGAGAAGCCAAAAGCTATACTCTGATCTCCTTACAGATCACATGTTCTGAGAATGGCACCTTGGCTGCATAAATAATCCCTCTGGTGTCAACTGAGTTTTAAAATACAGGAGGGGTGGAGGGGGGAGGTAAGGAGAGAAGTGTCTAGCCTAAAGCAGGCAAAATCTCTGTAGAAATAAAGGGATGTGTGAGGAGGAGGAGGGAGAGGAATTATTTGCTCAACAGAAAAAAGGCATAATTCTGAAACATTTTAGAGGGTCTTACAGGGTAGATTGTTTGCTGACCACTGTCTCTTCAAATGCAGTTGAGTGTCTTACTCTGCAGTTCTTCTGTAGCCTCCCTTCAGACTGTGTTGTTTTTTCCTTTCTTTCTTTTGGGTGTCATCTTAGAACTGAGCTCAGGACTTCCCCTTCTTTATGATGAAACTTCCCATCTGAAGAAAATAGAAACGGAGAGTGTGAAGGTAGTTGGACCATGGCCAGCCCTGCACATCAGCATGACCAAGGTATAGAATATACATATATACTTTTACATATATGTGCCAGAGAGCCTTTTTGTCACTTCATGTTCAAAAGCTGCAGCTTTTTCACATCCAAATCAAATCAACATTCATCTGCAACTGTCTTGCTTTTTAATCACCTCTCACCATCTCCTTATGGGACTGGGGTTTGGTTTTTAGATTTAACATTTCCTTCAACTTTGTCTTTTAAAATTTCAGAAGGTTCTACAACAATGTTGTGATGTAGTTTTAGTTTAGTTGTGAAGAGTTAGTCATCTCGGCAGCCCAGAGGTGTAAAAAAATAACAACACTTTCAGTGATAAAAAAAATAAATCTTGTTTTTCTACATGAGGAGTACGTGTTATGCCTTAAAACCCCCCTGGCATCTGATGTTAGTGGGTGTTTTATGAGTGAGATTTTGCAGGGGTGGCAAAACAGTCCTGACCCGCTGTTTCTGCCAGAGATCAGAGGCCAACAAGTCAGTGGCTCCTTGTATCAGGCAAAATCCTTTGTGCCTTGCTGTGGGATGCCCTGAGCTGAGTCTGGATAGAAACACAGAGTCCTGGATTTCTGGTTTGCTACCACATCAGTCCTGAGCTGGTCCAGTGAAGTTGATGAGAGCATTGCCACTGGCTTTTAATGAGGTGGGTCTGAGCCCCCTGTGACTATACAGACCTGTTAACAGAAATGTGGTGTCTGTCAGTTCAAGCAAGAACTCACTTAAATTACTTTACCTTGATTTTACAAACAGCCTTTTGTTATGGATATTATTTCAACTAGGGTTAGGGAAATTAAAATCAAAGGGGAGGTGGCAAAGTGTGTTGAAAATATAAGCACAAAGGGACTGTGTATCTATATAGCATGATCTTTCTTTTTTCTTGATGAGAGAATCCAGTAGATGAAAGTCAAGGCTGTAAATCAGTGAGTCAGGTGTTTCTAATGCAAAAATAAATCCTGGATTTTTTTTTTTCAGTATTCGTGTTAATTGAAACAAGTGCATAACACTGTGGATTTTCTTTCCTCAAGATTTGCTTAAAGAACCACGTTCAGGGTGTGTCATGGGGTAATGATGTAGTTCAGCAAAAGACTGCAGTCCTTGTGCCTTATGAACATGGTCATGAGGAAATGACCTTGGGCATGGCTTTCGGAGACCTCTGAGTGTACAGATGAAGGTGGAATATTTTAGTCTTTTTCCCCGATCTGCTTGGTTATCAGTTGTGAGCTGTCATTTCATTTGAATGGTTGGTTCAAGTGGGTATAAAAAGTAAAATTATAAAGTAGACAAACTGGGGTGAAATGGAAAAAAGTAGTAATCTTTTTCCTGTGGACATTTCTCAAGTTCTTCTTCTAGAAATGCTTTTAACTGGTAATAAGTACACGTTTCTATCGGCAAAGCTAATTAAGCATTGACATAGTTGGCCAAAGGAAAATTCTCCATCTCACACATTCATCCACTGAATATTCAGGTCTTAGGAGAACCCTAGCTGACAACATTCACTTAGGTGCAATGTCCAAAACGTGTTTGAAAGGACTGTCCTACACTATTGAGCTTATTGACAGCTCAGTTTGACATATGTAAAGGGCCAAAGTGAAGAAGCCAGAAGACACTCTCTGTGTTGACAAGCAGATAAACCAGTCTGACCTGTATGGCACAAAAGATCAGAACAGATTATTTCAGTGGTACCCTTGTGATTTCAAAATGAGTAGATTTATGATCTTTTTTCTTTCTTTAAATGAAAGCTTAGATACTTTGGTCCTGTATTTCACCGTACTGTGCAAGTAGTCCCAATAGAGTCCCTGTGACTTCTGCCTGGCAAAGCCTGACCTCTGATCCTTTTGTTCTTCTTCTCTGAAAAACCGTGGAGGAAGAACTCGGCTTTTCTATAATTAGTAGGTTTCTTTGACTTGTCCTGACAGCTCTTGTCCACAGTCAGATGGATTATTTATTTAAGGACTAATTAGCAGAACCAGTATCATGGCAAGTCAGTGCTTCGTAATAAATGCAGCTGCACAGTAAATGCAACCTGTGTCTGCTGTGGGGAGACTTCCATCAGTCAAAATTTAGCTGATGAAAAAATCTTGCAGTGAGCACCAGGAGCTGCTAAATGCTTCTGTTTCTGGCAAAAGCTCAACAGAAGGCAAGGCTAGAGACATGGATTGTCTAATGAAAACCCTCTCCTGGCAGGCGCAGAGGATTTGGGCTTAAGACCTGGGCAGCAATCCCATGAACAGCAGTTACCATGTAGGGAGGGAGGCCAGTCCCTCAAAATTTATTAAAATTGCCATTTTGAGCCATCTGAAAATTATACACGCTCTTGAAACAGGCCCAGATCCACCACTGGAAAGCACCTCAGTGATCAAGCCTTCATGTTATAGGCTGTGGATTGTGACTACGAATCCTTTTGAAGTTTTTGTGTCCCCTTGTTTGTGATTTCTTCTTCAAGCACCATTTTCAGACCTAGATCCTAGTGAAACGTGTACAAAGAGCTCGTAAAGCTAAAGCAAACAAACCACAGGTCTTTGAGCTTTGAGCAGATCCTGGAGTTGCCTCAGTGAAAGAGAGGGACACGCTGTAAATATTGGGCTAACCCTGGGCTGAAATCCTGCGAAGCATCGCTCAGCACGAAGATAGTGGGGCAGGTTAAACAGGATTGAACAGCCCTGGACTGTGAAAAAGTGTTTTTTCAATGAGAGTGTGGCCTTTATAGCTTCTTTGCTTATGGTATGTAGTTAACTAGCTACTCGGTCCAACAGTGAACAGCTTTTAATGAGTGGTCAGTGTGCCCAGTTTCTGGCCAAAAAAAAAAAAAAGTTAACAGCTCTCCTGCACTACCCAATTGATTTCTTATCTACTAAGTGCTTTTTATTTCCTAGTTTTTCGTTCTCTGAAATATTATGCTTACACGAAGCCAGTGAAGCAGTTATAAACCTTCTTCATTTGCTTTATTGCTGAAAATAAAGCCATGGTTTCCACGTCTGTTGTGGAGTCCCAACTTTCTCTACCTCTCTTCCTGTTGCTATAATTATTATTTTTTTAAGTGAAGTACTTTGGGGCTGGAATTTGTCAGGCTTAATAATCAACCCATAAGGGAATTAACAAGAAATTGGGTAAATTAGATTCAGCAGTTAATTAATTTGATTGTCCGCTACAGCAAACTTCATCTCATGGGAATGATGAATAAAGATGAATAAATGTGTCCAATGTCTTTTCTAGAGCAGTGTGATGCACTGATCAGAGGCTAGCTTGGCACTGACAGAGACAGGATCTAATAATACTGAGCAATAGCCTTTTGTAAAATAAATTTGATACCAGGAACTAAAGAGGTTTTTTCCAAGGATATATGCATAACAAGATCTATTGTGAGTTGCCCTTGTGGCCAAGAGGGCCAGTGGGATCTTGGGGTGCATTGAGAAAAGTGTGTCCAGCAGGTCTAGGGAAGTTCTCCCCCTTTACTCTGCCCTGGTGAGACCACACCTGGAATACTGTGTCCAGTTTTGGGGTCCCCAATTCAAGAGAGACAGGGACCTACTGGAGAGAGTCCAATGGAGAGCTACTAGGATGATTAAGGGACTTGAACATCTCTCCCATGAAGAGAGATGGAGAGCACTGGAGCTGTTTAGCCTTGAAAGGAGAGGTGGGTGTCTAGAGGAAGGGGCCAGTCTCTTTTCAGTGGTGCCCAGTAATAGGACAAGGAATAATGGATAGAAGATAGAACGTAAGAAGTTCCACCTCAACATGAGGAGAAACTTCTTCACTGTGAGGGTGACAGAGCACTGGCACAGGCTGCCCAGTGAGGTTGTGGAGTCTCCTTCTCTGGAGACTTTCCAAACCCACCTGGACGCGTTCCTGTGTGGCTGCCCTAGGCGATCCTGCTCTGGCAGTGGGGTTGGACTAGATGATCTCTAGAGGTCCCTTCCAACCCCGAACATTCTGTGATTCTATGTCTTTCAACTGATAGCTGACCTGAGGATGTCTTATGTATCTGACAGCTTAGTGAGGGTTTTTTCGTTTGTTTGGTTTTCCAATTTTTTTTTCATAAAAGATGCAGCTTCTGCTTTTGAACTTTGCCTCAAATAAGGGTAACACACGGTCATACAAGTCTTACCATTATAGTGTCTGTAAATGATAGTAGCTGTCGCATAGAAAAAAATCAATACATCCTCTGGTGGGAAGGGACGAAAGAGCCTATAGAGTTTCCTGCACATTTGCAGAGGTAGTTGAGTCCCAGACACCCAAAGGGTTTTGACCTTACATTGCTAATGTGCATTCTGTACCTATACACCTGTGTTGTCTTCATTAAATTTTACCTCCAGCTAGTAGTGATGACTAACAATGAGGAATAGAACTACGTTCCTAAACAAAATATTAATTCTATTCTTCAAATGTCTCCAGCTAAATACGTGTTTTAAATATGCTGTTTGGCTAAGAAGATACTATTGATAAATTCATAGAGGCAAAAGAACGTGACTCTTACTCTTGATACAAAGTTTGATGTGGAACAAAGCATGAACATTTTAAAGCAGAGAGAATGGAAATGTTAACTATAGGAGTGATATTGCTGTGTTTTGTGCAACTATTTTTGTATTCTGTATTTGTAGTTAATACTCAGTTAGCTTTGCAAACCAAAGCCGGTGTCATCACTATCTAACACTGTACAAATCTGCCTTCTAGTATCAGCAGATGTAATTGAATTTAAAGTAAATGTTTGAGAGAAGAAAAGCAAACCTAAGACCTCAATTATAAAGAGAAAAAAAGAAATCTAATTTTATGTGTGTATGTGTCTGAGCTTGTTCAACACACTTCTATCAAACCTATTTAAATGCAGTTCTCCAGTGTTTTCCTCCTCTGGAAAAATAAAGTTGTTCTTCAAGGGTGAAGGTGAAGACGTTGCTGTATGTGTAGTTAATATTCAATTAGCTTTGCAAACCAAAGCCAGTGTCATCATTATCTAACACTGTACAGGAAAAATGGAGAGGGAAAATTGGAGTGTTGTCAGTTATCTTAATGTTTTCTTCCTCATTTCTAAACTTTTTAGGATGAGTTTAGATTACAATTTTAAGCAATAAGATTATTTTTTCGGCTCTCAGACATTCAATTGAAAAGGGGCATCTCAGATTCTTCAGAATTACATAATAAGAAATGATGAAATTGGAAGCTTCATTAACATTATGCCACATTTAGTTTTCTAATGACTTCCACATAGAATGCTCTTAGTTTCTTAATCAAAAAAAAATTTAATAACTGCCAACCTGGTACAACATTTGAGTACCCAGCTGATATCCTTATGCTTCACTCATCACTGCGAGTAATAAGGATTCTGGAAATGTAAGATTTCTTTATTATACAGCTAAATAAAGTAGATTACAGCTTTCATTCTTGGAGCAATAATATATAGAGATTCCTAATGCAGGCAGGTTTTAGATCTTTGATTTTTTTTATAAACTAGTGAAATGAGCTATAGAAGGTACTGTGTGGCTTTGTATAGTCCTGAAATATTTTATTTTTCTTTTGCCTTCTTGATGACAATTGTACTTTAGGAATTAAACTGGAGGATGAACAGGC
This sequence comes from Trogon surrucura, assembly GCA_020746105.1. Lineage (NCBI taxonomy): Eukaryota > Metazoa > Chordata > Aves > Trogoniformes > Trogonidae > Trogon > Trogon surrucura. The sequence continues at coordinate 71,546,000 of CM036619.1, forward strand.
TTATATGTAAAGATTAGTGGCATTAAGGTGCGATAGTATAGATGCTTAGAAGTGCTAATAGCCTGCAATAAGGTGGTGCTACGTCATTCTGTGATTTGAGTTCACTTTAAGTCTGGATCTTCAGTGCCACCGACTGTGTGTGTGACAGTCTCAGCTAACCAGGTATGTAAGAGCTGAATTCAGTAATGATTCAGCATGTGCTGCACCCTGGCTGACAAGCCCGTTGTTTTAAGGCAGACTGGCAAAGAAGACTTTCACATATATCCAGAAGCTGGAGGAGGTCTGGGTCAGGTCAAGCACTCCCAAGCCCCGTCTCGGGTTTGTTTGCAGCCAGCGTGGCCACTGGGGCAGAGGGAGGTGGTGACCTCCGGCTGCTGGCTCGACATCTGGGGAGCAGGACAAGGCCAAGCGGCGATTGTAGCCACATCTGCTCTTCATGTGTCATCAGTCACTGAAGGTGCTGCTGCACCTGGTGGGCTGCAAGCAAAGCAAATTTTGCTTGCTTGAAGTGAAACCCTCAAAGTGTGACCCAAGCAAGGGCTAAAGCAAAACTGAATGCCCAAGAATGGCTTCTGAGAAGTCTGCAACCTCCAGCAGCAGTTTTTCCCTTTTCAGCTAGGTCACTGAGCATCAGCATTTGGACGTCTCAGGTCATGAGAATCTCACTGTGAGACTTGCACATCAAATCCCACACTGGGGACAGTCTTCATTATGTGGTGTCCTGCAGTATAATCCTGAATACAGCAGATGATTTAAACTTTTTGAGGGTTCCCAGATACAGGGCAGCCCCGAGGGCTTTTATCTTGCTTTTGGTCCATGTGGGGAAATTGAATGGGCTAGGAAGAACATGAAGAATGAACAATATCCTTATCCATCGGAATAACAGATAGATGGGACTTTGCAACTTTTTGAGCTACAAAGCAATGTTGTGTCCTAAACAAGCATGATTTGTCATGATTTAGCTAGTAAAATACAATTGCTTAATTTCACTTGACTGAAAGGGTATTTAATTATCGTCCAGTTTTAAAACAAGAGTGAGATTTTGCATGGCCTTTACAAATGCCACTGTGTTTTTCTCTCTGCTGTTAGAAATCAATACACTTAAAAGTTAACAGTAATAGCAAACCTTTTAAAATGTCTAGTAATGCACTGTGGCTACCAAGACTACTGGTGAAGGAAAAGTTGTGCTTTCTTTACAGTTAATTTTGTCCTTTTGGGTGTCCATAGTTCTCAGCTTCATCAGTATCCCAGAAAAGAAACCTATGGCAAGCATATATTTCGTGATTTTTATCGTATGCTTACCAGAACTACCATTATATTCAAGACTGAATAGATGTCCATAGTTCCATAAGTTGCTCCAGTTATATGCTGTCACTTCTTATTTTAAGTATTTTCTTTTTCCCTTAGGAGGAAAGTGGAGAGAATGAAAAATCAAAAAATATCTTCCACTGAAACCAGTAAATGTGGCTCAGCAAATAAACATTTATGAGTAATAAGACAGTAATTACCATGGGGTAGGGCAGAAGGAAGAATGAAGGAGGCAGGTTTTGAAGTCAAAGGGCTGTTTGTACGGTAATTTCAGTGGCTAAAAAATGACCAGTTCTGTCTTGAAATACTTAGCCAAAGGTGAACCTCAAAGATGTGCTGGCCCTGGTTTACTGATGCCTTGCACTTGTTTTACTGATGCCTTGTACCTGTTTTGCCTGAAATCTAAATGGCAGCATTACCTACCTGTTCTGCCTGGGTGGATACAACCACTCACTCTTTGCAGCAATGAGAGTGGGAAATTAATGCATAATCTCAGCTGCTGCTCGGTTCTGATTCAGGTTTCATGTTCAGGAAGAATAGGAAAGTTTGCAATGGCTGTTATGCTATTGCCCAGTTCTTTAAATATGTATAAGACAATACAGTTTGATTGTTTAAGAGTTCATGTTTACAATCCTTGTCTCATTCATGCCCTGTTTGTTTACATATTAGTATGGCATTATCCCTTTCTCTTTTATTTTATTTTTTTACTTTCTGTATGGGGAGTTTATTCGTGCTGGCATTTCTGCTGGATGTAGTTTGTTTAAGGCAGAAATCTTTAGGTCATGTTTGAACAGGTCACTAAACTAGCTGTCCTGAGGCTTCAGATTTCTGATCCAGATCACTGCGTGGGTAAAGGGTTGACATCAAGTGGAAACAGCAGCAGCTATGTTTATACTTCCTGAATTCTTTCTGACAAAAGAGATTTTGTTTGGCTTGTGATTACGTGGAAATCCCTTTAGATTCCTCTAGTTAAATTTGTAAAGCCCCTTTACATTCTTAGGGTGGTGTAAGAAATCAGTGTTTGCTATAGCTGAGTGTTGTGAACCTTTCCCTCTCCTGCTTGCTGTGGGATATTCTGAGACAATGTTTTGCTTCCTCATTGTGACCACAGATTTAGGCAACTGCTCCAGGGTCTGGCTGGGCTTTTTCTATGTATCTTCACATCAGTTTCTTGCTTCTATTACTCAGCTTTCCTCGAAGCTTTTCTTGTGCTGAAAAGAGTATCAAGTCATTAAATATATTGAAACCTTTTTATTCTAAGATGAATCTGTCAGGGTATGAGCATGGAAGTATTGCTGAATCAAGTTGTTACAAGTAAAAGTTTCACCTTTGACTATTTTGTTAACTTACCTTTCTGATCTATGTCACTGTTCTTGTCTTTTATTTTAAATATAGGTGGAAGACAAGAAAGTGTCCGAAAAGACTCTTCATGCCCCTGTGTCACCATCGTCTGTACCTGACCATATGAAGTGCAACATCCTTAAAGCTCAAGTGGAAGCTGCTTTTAGAGTAGGCGCCCAGGTAACTTGTGTTTAATATTTCATCTTTCTAGTTTTGTCATAGCTTACACCAGTTTTCCAAAATCATGACATTCCTGAGGAAGCACCTTACTTGATCTCAAATATCCACACTGACCTAGCTTTCTCTAGCTGCACTGCAGTTTCTGCTGGTAAATGATGGCTATGACAGAAGTAGGAAATTTGTCGTAACTGAATGATTAATACATCTGAGAGAGGTTGAGAAAATAGTACAGAATGCCCCAGGAAATCTCCATATTTTGATTTTGTCACTGTAGCTTTTACTTACTTTGTAGGTAAGAAACAATAACTTCTGGAGTTTTCTGAGACTACCCACCACTCATGTAGTATTTCAAAAACACCACAAGTCTTATAGTAACGTCATGCAACTGAAAAGGCTGCTAAATGGCATGACTATAAAAAGTTCATCTCCCAGTCAGAGGTAAATCTAAGCAAAACCTCAAGATATGTGATTCTTTTCAAGTGTAATTTGTAGACAAAACATAATGTCACTGTGCCAAAACCAAAGCCACATAGAATGCTTTAGGAACACAAGTAGAGGCAGAAAGATTTGTATGACTCTTATCCCAAGTTCCTGTGGTATCATTGTGCATGTTCTCTTTGAATACAAATCATGTTGGGGTTTCTATCACTTTGTTTTTATTCACAATAATTTTTTTCATGTATCAGGTCAACTGGACCTGCAAAGAATTTTGTTAACAATCATCTTTGTGTATTTAGTTGTTCCCTGACAGATCTTTCAGCTGAGAGCTAGATTACATCTGGTTTAGCTAGACCTAAGGAAGTATCAAAATTTGGTTATTTTGATTGCCCTAGATTTCAAGAACAGAAGCCATAAATCTGGCAGCATGTGGGGAAGGGAGGTTGGTTTTTTTCCTTTGAGTTTTTGTTTAAAGCAGCTCTGTGACCTCTCTGAATTCTGTGTTGTATTAACTGTGTTTTATGCAGCGTGTTTCTTGTTTGATTGCCCTTGGGTTTGCCCTCTGTTTTTCCTGTTTATTTTTTCTACAGGATGTCATGGTATATTTCTCACATTTGTATTTTCTCCTGAATATGCTTAATAGTCATGTTTGACTGGATAGTTAAAGACTGGAAGCAGTGTGTGCTGCTGCATTTGGAATACAGCATTGCTAAGGCAAAATAGGAAATGTGCGTGACATATGCATCTCTGAAGTCACCTGTCCTGACTTACTTCTTCTCTGAGGCTTTCCAAGGGAGAACATCCTGGGCTGCTTTTTCATGCATGCTGAAACTGTATTCTTTAGCTGCTGCTATGTTCAAATATGTTTCAGAGCAAGCTGAGCATTCCTTTTTTCTTTCTTACCTGTGTTGTTTTGTGCAAAGCTTTAGCAGTCAGATTGGATTAAGCAGGCTTGGCCTCAATGAGAAGAGTCTGATGATTTCAAGGGAAGAAGGGGAAAGAAGACTGTTGCAGAATAGCTCTGATTGTGGGAAAATAATGGCATATGAGTCAGTTTGAAATCCCCAAAGCTTTCAATGCTAACAAAGTATGCCTTAAGAGTTACAGCCAGTGAATTAGGATGTCACCTCAATCTTGGGAATCCTCATTCAACTGGCCATGAAATGCTGGTGCAACTAGAGTTGAGTTGTTCTGCGCCTGAGCTCCCCTCCTGTTAAGTATGAAACATAAACCTTCTCAGATACATTGCAAAAATAAGTAGGCAGAGACCAGGCGATAGTCAGGTGTTACAGTAAGAAAGTCTGGCTACACAAGCATTGGGGAAGGGTAGGCAAAATGTTTGTGGCGAAGGAATGAGTAAAAACACACCATTTCTCACCTCAGAAATGGGAGGAGCGAAAGGGTCTATAAGAGGCCCTGATAAATTGCTGAGCCAGTATGCCATAAAACCACCCAGTTATCTTCTCTACCCTACACACACACAAATAGCTGAATACCAGCAGCTAAGCCATTTCCTAGTGGCAGTTCAGTCATCTTCTGGGAAAAGCGAACTGGGATGGCACTACATTTACAACATCCTATTAAGGGAGCAAGTAAGAGTTTCTTCATGAAAGACAACCTTTTAAGTCCGTGTATTCCTCCAGGACTGCAATTCTGCGCCTGTTTGGCCCCATCTGACATATCCTGCTGCCTAGTATATCTGGAGTACTAACTGTGTTTATCCTCTGCCCAGTTCTGTCTTTTGACACTAGATTCATATTAAATCCCTGAGAAATCCTGCATTCTCACCTTATTCTTAAGACTCCAGTTTCTTATCTCTTGTCTTCTGTACTGTAGTATTTCTAATTACAAGGCAGCCAGGACAAGGCAGGTATGTAGGTTGTGTAAGGCACAGCCTATATTCCTTAAGCTCTAAAGCAAGACAGGCTGATTTTCCTTCTGTAGAGCACAGATCTTCCTTTATTTCATGATATCATGAAAAAAAAGAGATTAGGATTTGCACCTCTATACTTTGTAAAAGGAAGAAGAAAGAGCCAGACTCTCTTATGCACATGCTATTTGAAATGAAATGTTCTCTTAAAGGCCTCAAAAGTCTGTGATCTAACTCATCCTCAGTGAAACTACATGGGACATCTTCATTATACAGTTAGGTATAAAAGCATGAGAAAAATACTGGTGCACTGTAGGATCAGATCCAAAATTAACAAACTGTTGCTTGAAATATTTGTAGCAGCTCTCTCTGTAAGCAGTAGGAATATTTTCAATACCATATGCTAACATCAGGATGTGTCAAATTTATAAAGGCACCTCCTGGATGTAGTAGAGGAAGCTGCTCCTTGTTAATTCTGAGAATGGAGTGAGTGTTTGCAAGTGGAAAATATAAACTGGGACAGAAATTTTCTGTAGTTTTCTTTCTTTATGACATCTAGACACCAACACAAGAGAGAGTCTTAGAAATGAATGATTCCAACACAATGTTTTCAAAAATAAATGCAGGGGAAATTGTGCAGTACATTTGAAAATATATTCTGGACGATGGTCTCTGCACTGCTTCATTTCAGAATTATGCTGAAGAGCTGTTTATCGTATTCCTGCAGGGCAATACGCCATCCCCTATGGCTATAGTCCTGACTTAGAGACTGAAAATTTGTAAGTTTATGGTGCTGATCACTGAGCCCTGCATGTGGTAATAGAGTTATAGAGCAGCAGGAAGATAAGACAAGTGAGTTTATTTATTTGGGGAGGATGGAAATATTTATGTGCCATTCTGCTAGTTGGGAAATCAAACTACAGTGTACATGGGGATGCTGGAAGCTGAATTTGGGAGCACACCACTACAGACACCACAGGTGAGAAATGTGAGGAACCCACTTGTGAGAACCTGTGGTTTGCCCAGGGCATGCCATACTGTATCTGTAGGTCTAGAGAGTAGAGTTTTGCAACACACCTTTCAAACCATACCACAGAGATCTGCCACCTTCTAGCTGACAGACTGCGTATCACGGTTCCCACATAATTAAGCTCCAGGGGAGCACTAAACACTGTGAAGCAACTGACATTCTTTTTTTTTTAAACCTTCGTCTTTTTTTTGCATTTATTCCAGACTCTCATTTGAAAAGGGTTGATATAAAGCAGCAGTGAGGTGCTGCCAGAATACAAAAGACCAGCTCTCCCTGACATTTAAAACCCCTTTGCAACTCGCATGAGTCAGTGCTGATATGCTGTGATTGAGCAGATGACTTGTTAGTATCACAAAGAGTCCCTTTTGCCAAACAGTTCATGGCCCAACTGATGGAGAAAAGATACTAGCAGGTTTCGGTTGCTATTTATATGCACTTTCGCTCCGGGCAAATCCTAATTATCCTTAGAATTAAGAACAGACTCCTGAGCAAATGTACAGCTATCTCAGCAGGACTTTTTCTTTTGGCAGGCAGCATGTGTTGTGTTCTAGTAGTTTGTCTTCTACAAGTGGTGTTTGTATTCTCCACCTGTTACCTAAGGTTTCCTAAATCCTTTGGTTGATCTAAGTGTAGCAGTTTAGTAGAAGGAAGGAACCTGTTTGTCATAGTTTTCTACTGCAGCTGGTTTTTACATTTCTTGCATCTTTGCAGATGAGGGAAGGCCAGGCTCTCTTTTAAGATACATTTTTGCAGTGCAGTTTGTGGAAGACAAGCAGAAGCGACATTACCATCAAGCTGTTTCTCACTGAATGTTATGGGTTGTTTGTTGAGAAAAAAAGTGTTGGGAGAAGGTAGTTTGGAGATGTGAAGTTATTTGCAAAGAGCATAGAAATTCCCATTTGCTTCTGCTTTATCAAACCCAAGGGAAACTCTTGGCTGGCAAGAGGTGTCTTGTATTATCTATCGGCTGGGTTTGAGTTCTTGAGCAATTGATTCCTCTGCCTTGACTCTCAGCAAACAAAGGGACATTTACGCTGAACAAGGGACTGTTCAGTCCTCTAACCCCTTTCACACACTAACTTTCTTCACAAGCTTATACACATGTAAATTTTTAGGCCAGGTCGATAGCCATCTCTCTCTTTTTCCTCCCTGTCCTAGAAACAAGTACAGAGGATGATCCTGTCATTTTATTTTAAGTATTGCAAATACGTGAGTTAAGTGCAGGTTGCTTGTGCTGTCTAGAGTTGCCTCAAGGAAAAGACTGGACTGTGGTACAGAAAATGTCTCGGGACATGCAGGGGTAAAGGTGTCATCCTGCAGCCTGTGCTCTCTACAAATGTAAATGAGACTTGGATCTATGCATTATTTATGGTAGAAAGAGTGCATAAGTGAGGTGACTCACAATGCTAGTCTGTCTTAGATACACATTTGGTAATTCTTTGCCTTTTTTCTCGTGCTGTCTCCTTTAAGGAAAGATTCAAGTGTAAGGACTTGCAACTTTCAAAGTCCAGGTGCTTTTGCCACGTATTTCCAGGAAAAAAAAGCTGTCTTTGTGAACTGCTGTCTTTGGAGCTTTATTCACTTAAGGGGATCTGGATTCAAACCCTAATCAGGTCATGAATGAAAATAGAGTAGGTGAGGGGAAGACACTTGAGGATTTATAATTTTATATGATCTTTCTTATAATAGGACTTAAACAAATCCTGTTGGATCCCCAGAGGAGATCTTAGCTTTCACTAGATATTGACTTAAGTACCTTGACAGGATCAGCTTTTCCAACATTTTAACCACTTTCCATCAGAAATTAGTTCCTGCTTGCTTCCCTCTCCTCCTTTCCTTCTTCCCTCCACCGGTCCTGATTCACAGCACAGAGTACTGCACAATTTGACAGTCTTCACACAGAGATCAGAACTGAAATTACGTGAGTATAACAGGTCACAGCTGAGGTGTTCAGGCTGTGGGGGAAGCTTGCAGAGCTCCTTATGTACACGATGCCTTCCTTGCAAAAGCTGTTGCTGTTAGTCACCCACTTGGATGAGCAATAAACTCACTGGTGAATTTCAGGCTAAGTAAAAAGAAGCAACTGCACTGGGACTCTACTCGAACAGCAGCAAGCACAACATCACGTCAGTTATAATGGCTCATAACAATGGAATTAAAAAATGGCTCAGCTTCAAATTCTCTGTGTTCAATCGCTGCGTGGAAACAGGTTTGCTGAACTTTAAAAGCGAGGCTACGGAAGACAAAAGGTGTCAGAGGTATAAAAAAACCAGGATTTTGAATATGCACAGGCCAGGATGATCAATATGTGATACATGGCAGCTCATCAGAGACGTGTCAGCAATGATGTCTCAAAGTCAGGGAAGGAATTGAGGAAAGGATGTGGCAGCCTTGCTGAGGCACAGAAGGGAAGGGAGGATTTAGATAAACTGGGAAAAGGGGAAATTAATTTATTCCCTTGGATACTGGAGGCAAATGTGGCAGTGGTGTCACAAGACTGTGACAATGCATTGTGGGTACATCAGCTATGTCTCTTCACTGGCATGTCTCTAAGTGCTAGTGCATGATGAGACAAGTACTGTTAATTGCGGTGATGTGTAGGAGCCCTGCCGTAGCCCAGGTGGCACATGGTGCCAGACCCTGTTCAGAAGGAGAAAAACAGAGTAGTCTGTTCCCAAGAGACCTAACCATGATGTTTTTCTGCCTGAACGGATTCATTTGACATATTACAAATCACCAAGGTAGATTTACCTTGGCAGGGCATTCTTCCCAATGACGCATTCCATAGCCTGTATTACCTAATGAGATCAGCCAACAGTCGGTGTGGCTGACAGATAACAAAAATGTTGATGAAGAGCTGAAAAATCTGGTATTCTTCAGGCCTCCTTAGCATTATTACAGAGCCAGAAAGAGCCAGGATAGAGAAATATTTCCAGGCAACTGCAATGAGAGCCGTTGCTTCCTTACCTTTGAAGATCTCCAAACCTGTGAAGCATTTCTGCAGCTGGGAATTTTGTGATATTGCTAAATAAGAGGCATCATACATTTCATATGAGCCTTCCAGACCCTTGTCTTTGTCAGTTGAGAACCTGACACCTCCCTCACCTTGTCTGCAGTGATCAGATTCTTCATGCAGTCTTTTTTGCTTATTCAAGATATTCCTTTAGTGGATCAGATGGGTTGAGAGCTGCAGCAATGCCCCTTGTGATGGAGGAGAGGCTCAGAGAGCATTAGCTCTCCAAGGTGCTTGCTTGAAGTTTGAAGAACACAGCCTGTCTTGCACAGTGCCCCACTGGAGGCTCACCAGCCCACAGTCCCAGTCAGAATTAGTCATCGGTGCAAAAGCACAGAAGGCTTCAGCCAAAGTTGTGTTTTTCCTGTGTTCTCCCACTTGGTACATGCCTGGTGCAAACAATTCCCATTCCAAGGTCCTACTCCCCCTCATCCTGGGACTAACCCTTCCTTGAGAAGAAAAGAGAAGGAGCTGCTGTTCGTTAGGCATATCTATCCACCAGGGCTTGTGAATTCATACATGGAGTTGCTCCCATGGGCCAGAAAGTGTTCCCAGCCCTGCTGGAAAGCTCAGCAGGATTTGATGCAGCATCCCTGGAGCATCCCTCTCTTCTCTAAGGCTCCAGAGGACCTGACTGCCTGGGCAGCAGCAGGGGTTGTGGGTGCTCAGGAGTCGACTGAAGAACAGACTGAAAAACTGTCAGGAACAGCCTGGCAGCCCATAAGTGAATCGTTTAGGCAGCTGTGAGCAAAACGAAGCTTTTTTCCTCTTTTAATCTTTTAGTGAAACTAACATTTCTGAGCAATCATCTATGAAGAGCTGGCACAATGGCATTTCTGTCCAGGCATGTTTCTTGTCTCTAGTATGATAAAGTAATGTCTTACCTTTGCTTCTGACACCATCTAGGAAGTTAATTGCATATCAATTTGGAACATTATTAAATTTATTTTTTTTGCTCTGGGCCCAGTGCAGATAAGAAAAGAGAATGGCATTATGTGGATGGATTATATGGATCGACCTTTCATTTTGTTTAGTTTTCAGTCTGGTAGCCAGAAGAGCCAGCTTATTTCTCTTTTAGTAATTATTAAATGAACCTGCTTCTGTATAAATGAATTTTCCAGGTGTGTTATGCCCTGAAACCTCTTCATCTCGGAGCAGTAGCCTCTCAGTGAGGGGAGAATCTATGTTAGTTATGGAGACCTGAGCAGCTCCATCCTTCTGCCTCTGTCCTTCTTATATAGCTCAGTGCTGAGCTTTCTGTGTGCCTAGCTCTCCATGTATGTTCCCTTGTCCCAGTGATGGAGGGCATCCTGCAGTGGAAACCCACATCCTGGCCCTACCACATGTACTTGTTTTCAAATGAAGGCAAACCATCTGGAAATTGTGTTGTGAGAGTTGTGTACGAGTATAACCCTTATTTTACGTTCACGTCTTCTCAGTAAGGCTGAGGAATCCTTGTGTGGTGAATGAGTGTGATTTGTAGAGTCGGGAGGAAAAAAAAACCATGCTGCCACCTGATGATTTAGTGACTTCCTTCCAAAAACAAACAGGCAAATAAACCAAAAGCCAACAAGTGAAGCAAAGGCAGTACAGTTCCTGACAGCTGAAGCCCTTTGTAGAAATATTTTCAGGTGTAATATTTTCCGATGTCTGCCCATCCTTATTAACACGTACCTGCCAGTGCAGGCCCATAGCACCCAGTGTGCACGCCTCACCCCTTGAGCCTGCTCAGGCCTCTCTGTTTCTTTACATGTTCCCTCTCTCCCTCCAGTTTGAAGTAGGATTACTTGCTCATTGGTTTGAAGTACTTACTTATGGGTACAGGAGTCTCTTCTATTCTCTAAAGCATGAGTAATGATGGAGAAATTTAATACCGAGAGAAGTTCCTCAAGACGCTGATCATTCTGTTTAGGACTGCACCACTTCTCGAGCCCCACGTTTAGGCTTCCAATGCAGAGAAGGTAAAGTAGAATGGTAATGTAGTCACAGAGCTGAGAAGAAACCAAGGGTCGCCTGTTAGGGACTAATACACTGAAGCCCTCTCAACTGGCTAATGAGGTCCACAGCTTATAGTGTTTAAGTAGATGGAATTTTAATAATTTCATTCCTGGTCACAACCCCTGTAACGCATCCTTAATCTCCATATTCTCTTTTCTATTGTTGTGTTCAAGTGTATCTTAAAATGCAACTCAATTAATTTGCTGAAAATTAGAATAAAGTAAAATTTATGGTTTTAAAAAGTAGACGATTTTACACATAATGAGCAGCTAGCTTGTCAGACTTAACAATAAAACGTTGTAAAAACATCAGCATGGAAGAAGAGACTGTGTATTAAGTTTCTGACAGCTGGATTCATATTTACAGCTTTCAGAAACCGAACAGCTTTATAAAAGCATTATAATTTCTGTAGAACAAATAAATATTACTTCAGTGTTCATCTCTGCCAACAAAGAATGATTTTCAATGGTTTCTCTCAATTTCTTTAAGAACATTTTCTTTCCTTTCAAGAAAGCACTAGATTTTGAACAAACATTGTGCTAGAGAGAGCTACTAGGAGACCAATTAAAAATAAAGTTTTCTAGAGCTGAGATGAATTTCTTAAAGTCATGAATTTGTTAAAATTTAAAACCTGCACTCCTGGTCCTGAAATTCTTTATGGTGTGACACTTAGTTCATTGAAAGCCTTAGCTGCAAAACATTTGGTGGCAATGGTGCTGATGGTGTGATTATGTTCTGCTTTTATTTGATTCCTTGATGTTTAGAGCATTTGCCCAGGACTGAGGAAACCTCTAGCTGAGGGAGATTAAACCCAAAAAACCTAAGAGCACTGTGTTGGGATGGAACTTCTCCGGTACCTACTGCTGAACCTGTTCTCCTCTGAGTAAACTAGCTGCAAACTAGCTTCCTCTGCATAAATTAGACACCTGAGGGAGGGATCTGATGAGGTTTGTCAGAGGGAGCCCCCTCTCTGCTGATGGTGGTTAGGGTAACAATATACAAGTGCAATAACTTTACAGGAGGCGTTACAGAGGAACTTATCTCAAAATGCTCCCTAAGCCATCACCTCAGGTTCTTGCCTTGGCTGAAGTAGGCCAAGGTCAGAGTTCGTTTTCTGCCAGGCTCCCTGTGGTTCCAGTTTAATTGCCCATACAGTTAATTGTGTGTACAAGCTGGAACAGTCTGTTCCCACCATGGCTGATGCTCTGGTAAATAATGACCTGGGAAGTGGCAATGAGGGTTTTGTTCTCTCTGACACAAGGGGAAATGAACCTAAAACTATAAGAACTTGGGCAATTTCCCCAAACACTGAGGATCCCTACTGATATTTTGTAGTTCCTTGCTGAGTTGTAGAAGAAATTCAGCTATGCTTTGGTTTCTTTTTCTTATGCATACCCTCAAACGGAATATATTAGTGTGCATTTAATGGAAGGACTCACATTGAATTTACAATATTTTTACATGCCTGTAAAATCCGTTGATTTGGATTTGCTAAATTTGAAGGAAGCCGCCTCATCATTTTTGAAGAGGATGAGACTGACACATTCAATTCAATTTGATAGGGACCGATGGCCTCAAATTATTATGGTTCAGATATTGAACACTGAAAAATCACCCTGTCATAGTTCCACATCAGTTCCCCTCTATCCATTTAGCGGAATGAAAATGTCAGGGCCTGCGAAGTCCATTACTGATTTAGAGATCCTCTTGTGTCTTCAACCAGTATTTTCTGTAGAGGAGGGCAGTGTTGCTCTGACACCAGCATTTACACACAGAGTGTGGAACTCTGCCTCTCATTTGAAGAGTGTATTCTGCCCAAATTGGGCATTTCCTGGGTAATCAAGCAATTTTCATGTAAGTCATTTTGCAATACTAATATTTTCAACTGTATAGACAAATAGTATGTGAGAGATAAAACTCAGTAATGTAGCAGAGAGCAGTAACGGGTGATATTTTCTGTGATTTGCATGTACAATGTGATTATATGTAGGAGATCCCATTTCTCAGTTCATTTTTCAAAGACTGAGTGAAAAGTTGTCATTGTTATTTTGATTATTTTGCATAAATATTTATGTTACTCCAGTTAAAACCACAACTCAACTACAGTAAGTTTGCCTGGCTTGATTTTTATTATTTCTGCTCAGATGCTTTCTGGAGGAACCATAAATCATGGAATCATAGAACAGTTCAGGTTGGAAAAGACCCTTGGGATCATCAAGTCGAACCATTAACCTTACACTACAACCATTTACCCTACACTACAAGTTCACCCCTAAGCCATATCCCCCAACACCACATCTAAGTGACACTTAAACACATCCAGGAATGGCGACTCAACCACCTCCCTAGGCAGTCTGTTCCAGTGTCTGACCACTCTTTCCGTGAAGAATTTCTTCCTAATGTCCAGTCTAAACTTACCTTGTTGCAACTTGAACCCATTCCCCCTGGTTCTGTCCGTAATGACCTGTGAGAAGAGACCAGCACCAACCTCTCTACAATGTCCTTTCAAATAATTGTAGAGCATGATGAGGTCCCCCCTCAGCTTCCTCTTCCTTAAACTGAACAGTCCCAGCTCCCTCAATCACTCCTCATAAGATCTATTCTCCAGGCCCTTCACCAGCTTTGTTGCCCTCCTCTGCACTCGCTCCAACACCTCGATATCCCTCTTATACTGAGGTGCCCAAAACTGAACACAATACTCAAGGTGAGGCCTCACCAGTGCTGAGTACAGAGGGACAATCACCTCCCTACTTCTGCTGGTCACAAAATTTCTAATACAAGCCAGGATGCTGTTGGCCTTCTTGGCCACCTGGGCACACTGCTGGCTCATATTCAGCCAGCTGTTGATTAGAACGCCCAGGTCCTTTTCCCCAGACAGCCTGCCAGCCACCCTTCCCCAAGGCTGTAGCGTTGCATGGGGTTGCCATGACCGAAATGCAGGACCCTACGCTTGGCTCTATTGAAATGCCTGCAGTTGGCCTGGGCCCATCGATCCAGTCTGTCCAGGTCCCTCTGTAGAGCCTTTCCACCCTCCAGCAGATCGACACTCCCTCCCAGCTTGGTGTCATCTGCAAACTTGCTGAGGGTGCAATATTGATGTTCCCTTCTTTCTTTTCTTTTATCCCTGTCCAATTTCTTCCTAACACTATTGCTCTGCACGTTGTACATTTGCTCATCACAGCAAATCTCAGTTGTAGGGGATTAAAAAAAAAAAGTAATTATTGTGCCTTTAAATCTGGGCAGAGTAGGCATTCAGGGTGTTGCAGTTTTCTAGGGTGCTTACAGGAATTTTTTTTTAATAAACAGTTGTATTATCCTAGGCATATGGATGTTGTACTAAACTTTGGCTCCTTCTTTTAACAGGCTGTGAAAGAAGAGACCTCTTTTGTAAATCCCAGTAAGACCTCCAGCCTGCAGGACCCTAATGTAAGGTCTGTTGCTTCTTGTCCGTAGGGAAAACATCAAAGAAATGCATGATATAGTGAAGCATTTTCCAAGCATTATCTCAAACAGGTGTTGTAGGTCAGTGTGCTCATCCCCAAGTTCCGGAGTACAGCTCACTGAGCAAAGACCTGAAGAGGTGTCTGTCAGAAGGGTGCTTATTTCATACACATACATCAGATATAGTTGAAGAATTAATAGCAGCTCAGATTTAAAAATCAAACTGAGTGTATATAGTTAAACAATTTATGAAACCTCAAGGTAAAAAATCAGGAAGAGCTTATATAAAAATAAGTCAGTTTTCGTAGCGTCTGTATCAGAAACATGCTGGGTGTCTGAAGTGTAATATCCCTGTGTTTGTATTTTTCTGATTTGTGCAAGTTTTCTGTTTGGTTTTTGGGTTTTGTGGGGTTTTTTTTTGGAATATAAGGCCTTTTGGTATACAGCCTTCGTAAAAATGGCTCATGTGCAGGCAATAGTGGCTACTGACTACTTTGGATTGTGCTTTTTTTTATTCTGCTGATAGTGGACAGTAGCCATCGTCTTCTGGTGTAGCCATTTTGAAAAGTCATATTAATTGTAAACATTATTCGAATGACATAGTATACTGTCTTTCAGCAGGTGATTAGAGAGGAGGTTACAGCATGGATGTTTGGAAGTTGCCTGCCTCTATATTTATGGGAGTGTCATCACTTTGGAAATCTTTAGTGTTCAAATCTAAGAGCAGAGTTTGATTAAAAAAAATATGGATTTAAAGCATGGCAATCACACATAATCAGCTAATTATTATAGTATATATGCTGTGTATATATATGTAAGATACATATGTAGTAAAGCTGTGAGATGACTAATGCTCTATTTTATAACTTTCTGGTGGCGAGTCTTGCACTCTTGACTAAAAGCAGACATTTAGGCATCTTATAGAAAAGTTTGGATGAAGGGGATAATGAATTCAAAGTAAATAATTCTGAACTAAAAAAAACCACAGTTGTGAAGATTTGTCAACCCTTTTTCAAATGTCTGTTTTTCCTATAAGGTGATAAATCAGTAATAGTCTTCAAAAAAAGGTTCAATGAAAAATTCCTTTCTGATCAGATTGGGCAGAACATAGCAGAGCCGCTATGTTCTTTTACGGAAAGCAGCTGCCTAGAGAAGAGTGGTGAGGGTGGTTGGTTGTCAGAGGCAGGAGGAGACATGAGAGGTGATGCTTTTGCCTTCCGTGGCAGTCCTTGGCTCGCCTGCTGTACAGCTGCAGCTCCCAGTTCCACACATGTCTCTCATCTCAGGACACCCCGAAAAACTGTAATTTCTATCCTGGTAGGCTGTGATTTCCCCATCTGCTTGTCCATGGGGCTGCAAAGTCTATTTGATAACTTAGAATCACACACTTTTTTTCTTGTGCCATTGCCCTTTTTAGACCTCTACAAAACTTACTTGGGACCACTGAGAAAATTCGTCATGTGTGTTAGTGACCTTTTACTTTGTTTAGTAGAGATGGGCTTCATGGGTTGTCTTTGGCTCAGCATCTTTTATTGGGTTGCTGACACCTCCAAAAGCAATTCAGGAAGCCCTGGTTTGTAAAACCCTGTGTGATTTGGACTTGTTTTCCTTACTCACCTTTGCTGAACTTCTGCATAACATGAATAGAAAAGTGTTTCTATTTCACATTTTATAATAGATTCTCTCCTGCTTCATCATGCTTAGCTGTAAATGAGTTGTATGCTTTGTGAGGTGATGTACTATTCCACGTAAGTAAGGATGGCAACCTGGATGCAAAGCTAATTCTACTGTTTTCTTTTGCACACATCCAAGTTCATCAACTCTTAAAAGCCACTTTGGAGTTGGTATGCAGCAGTCTAATATTTATATTTTGTCTAATATTTGTTTTTATTTAGTTTATGTCAAGCATTGTTTCACCTATAGTTAGTTGTGCCAAATGAAATTATATTTTATTGCTTTGTGTCTGTGTCCTGGAGGTGCAAATATAAAAGTAATCAATGACCAATTTTAACAGCCTGCATTCAAAACTCGCAGAATAAATTCAGTGCCTAACCAATTCTCTATCTCCTTCAAGTGGCTTCTCTTTCTGTGGGGACATGTGCACCCTTGTCGGCAGCCAGCATGTGATCTATTTGCCAATAACATCCTCTATAACCTGTATTTTGTGGACTTGCATGGGTATAAATGAGCCTTTGCTCTGCTAGGAATTGCATCTGAGTAGAGCCAAGGATTAGTTGATACTGGTCAGCCAAATCACCTGAGAGCTTCCCTATTCTGTAGTTGAGAAATACACAAGTATCCTTTTAAAGGAATATAATTTTTATTCCTGGAAGTACCCATGCAGACGTTCCTGTAGACAACACCTGTGTGCATGTTTGAACCATATTTGTTTGCTGAGATACCTTGCCAGCTGAAGCCAGTATCTGCCACAGCTTTTCATTCAAGGGATTTATAGCAGGGACAATGGCTTCAAGCACTTGATCACTGATGACCATACAACGCACTAGCAAAATGCTGTTTTTTCCAAACCCAAGATGTTGGGAAATTTGTTCATGCTAGCTAGCAAGCAAACGTATGCAGTTTTGATCGCTAACTGAAGCATGAGTTGTTTGTACAAATGGGGAAATAGAAGGTGAGGAAGGAGAGCAGTAGTGCTTGTTTGATTGAAGAACTGCACTCTCTTTGCTACCATTTTGTCTGCTCATCCATTGCCACTCTGAAGATTGCACTTCTAATGAATTAACTGCTTGGATATGGCTTGTAATCCCCCTGAGCAATTATTTTAGCATCTGCCACAGCAGACTCAATTTGGCTAACAATTGCTATAGCTCTTTGTAGAATTAGTTCTGGTTCAACTAATAATTACTCCTACGTATGTGTGGTATAGCCGCTTTTGCTACAAGCAGGTCTCCAGTCATTTTGTTGGGCATGACCTCGGAATAATGGGCTTGTGCAAAGTTGTCATGTAGCAATCAGTTTGTTCACCAGTTTTCTATGTCTGTTAGTAAACTGCAGATACTTCTGTATCTAAGTAATTTTAAATACTGGGGCTAAAAACAGAGCTGAAGCTGAAACTGCACTATTTTGTCAGCTTTCAGGAGCGGGAAGTTTGTGAAATTTTCTCTGTCATTTGGTGCACAGGCTTTAAGTGCAAGGTTGTCTTCCAATCTTCCTGTTAATAGCTAACCTGTACATGTCAGATTAAGCTGCTGAAGGATGTAGGACCACAAGAGAGTCCAGTCCTCTCTCCTTGCTTTCGGAGAGCAGCGCAGTATAGCTTTCCTTCCTCTAGGTAGATTTTTTTTTTTCCTCTTCCAGACTGTTTCAAGTGCTGGTTTCCACATTCAGTGAGGAAAAAGTTGGTGATTCAGTAACCCAATACGTGCTGCAGTGCCTTAGGTTACACTCTCCTTAATCCTCAACTAAGAGAGATATAGTGCACTATAAATTGGGACACAGTCTTGTGTTCCCCTTGCTGACCCTGGTGCTTTGCTGATAACTCTTAGCAGGACAGCACACCTGAACAGGGACAGCAGGGGAAGTTGAGTGGTTACCTCAGCTGGATTCAACTAACAGGAGGGGAATTTCAAAAGTAGGTTAAATAGAAGAGCTGCGAGTTATCTGATGAGACACAGGAGGCCTACCAGGAAGAGTTAGACATGTTTTTATTACAGCTCTGTTGTAACACACTTGAAAGCACACACGTTTGCCAACACCCACGTGATACGTACCTAATAAATACCTAAAAAAAAAATGTGTTATTTATGTATTTGCATTATTTTGCTTTTAAGACTGCCTGTATGAAATCAAGAAGAAATGCGGTTAGTTTGTGGTTACCACCATGCTGTGTTAAGGCACGTAGTAAAAATGTGTTTGTGTGAACATTGGTCTAGTTTGGAATTTGCAATGCCAGTCGTTTTTGCAGTGATTTTTAATGGTACTTCTTTTGAGATGTAGAGCCCAAGTCTGCAAGTGAGGTAGTGGTCCTATCAGTCCTTTTTATGACCAACAGGAGCAATTCACCTTCCACTGGATCTAGAGAAGCCTTTCTAATGGAACATTTTCTTCTTTAGTGTTGTAAGAGAAGGACCTGTCATGGTGCAAAATGGGCCAGAAGGGATTATGAGGAAGTAAGAGAGATATTGACCTGTCTGTTAGAAACGTCCTTACATCCAGCTATCTGCCTTGCTGTCCAGATGGAAGTGTCAAGGGAGAAGTGTTCAGGGAGAATTCACTGATTAGATATCTAATTTAATTCAGGTTTGACATTACTGCATGTTCTTATGCATACTTTTGGTAAGGTTCTCATCACCTGCATCCAACTGGGATTTTTTGTATTTGATTCTTTTAACCTTGAGACATCAGGATTCATGCTGTCTGCCAGAATACTTGTATAATGAAGGAAGTATGAAATATGATAAGAAATACAAAAATTAATATTGTGGTCACTCAGTTTCTTATCACCTCTGGGCTCACTCTTCTCTTGATCAGAGGCCCAGCCAATCTAGTGATTTGAGATGTGTCGGTTTCTCTCCTGCAGCATGTCAAACCAATGTGACTCACGTAGTCACCTCTTCAGCTTTTTGTAAACCTCACCCATTTTTTAATAAAGGAATGGCCTGTTCTTGAGCACAGCCTGTTTGCCAAACCAAACTTTCATCTTGGGACAAGTCGGACAGTGGAAATGTTAGCCAAAAAAAAAAAAAAAAGACGAGTAGGGAAGTAATTGTGCCACTGTACTCAGCACTGGTGAGGCTGCAGCTTGAGTAGTGTGTTCAGTTTTGGGCGCCGAAGTACAAGAAAGACATTGAGGTGCTGGAGCAGGTCCAGAGAAAAGCAATGAAGCTGGTGAAGGGTTCTGGAGAGCAAGTCTTATAAGAAGCAGCTGAGAGTACTGGCATTGTTTAGTGTGGAGAAGAGTAGGCCGAGAGGACACCTTATTGCTCTCTACAACTACCTGAGAGGAGGTTGTAGTGAGGTGGAGATTGGTCTCTTCTTCCACATTACTAGCGATAGGATGAGAGGAAATGGGCTCAAGTTGCACCAGAGCAGGTTTAGATTGGATATTAGGAGAAAATTCTTTACTGAAAGAGTGATGAGGCATTGGAACAGACTGCTCAGGGATACTGTGTAGTCACGTCCCTGAGGGTGTTCAAAAAACGTGTAGACATGGCACTTCAGGACATGTTTTAGTGATCATGGTAGTGTTGGACTGATGGTTGCACTTGATGATCTTAGAGATCTTTTCCAACCTTTATGATTCTATGAAAAATGCCTAAAATTAAACAAAGTTTGGTAAGCAAATTTGAAAGACAGGAATTCTCTGTGAACAGGATTTGCTGATAAATATACATTTTTCTTCATGGCTGCTTAGAGCTCAGGGAAGTTTAGACATGATACATGTCTGATTCAGGTGATCTGTCTGAAAGTGTTCAAGAGGTGGTACATGTAAACACTAAGAGCTTCATCTGCTAAATGATAGTCTTAATTTTCTGAGTAGCTGTTTACTGTTACACACACAAGATGCCCCAGATGTTAAAACAGATATGCTCACTTGAGGTTATGTTTTTGAAAATTGAAATAGCAATTGACATTGTTTCTGAGAATTTTGAGTTTTATCGTAGAATTACAGGATCATAGAATGCATTGGGTTGGAAGAGACATTTAAAAGTCGTCTAATCTAACCCCTGTCTAGTAAACAGGAACATTGTTAACTAGATCAGGCTGCTCAGCCCTTTCAGTTTGAAACCACTACCCCTCATCCTATGACTACAATCCCTGATAAAGAGTCCTTCCCCAGCTGTCTTATAGGTCCCCTTCAGATACTGGAAGGCCCCTATAAGGTCTTTTTGGAGCCTTCTTTTCTTCAGGCTGAGCAACTGACAAGTCTCTCAGCCTGCCCTCATAGCAGAGGTGCTCCCTGATCATTTTTGTGGACCAACTCTGGACCCATTCCAACAGGTCCATGTACTTCCTGTGTTGAAGACTCCGGATTTGGGTGCAGTACTCCAGGTGAGGACTCACCAGAGCAGAGCAGAGGGGAAGAATCACCTCTCTCGACCTGCTGACCATGCTGCTGTTGATGTAGCCTGGGACAAAACTGCCCTTCTGTGCTGTGAGCACACACTGGTGGCTCATGTCCAGCTTTTCGTCCACCAGTACTCCCGAGTCTTTTTCCTCAAGGCTGCTTCCTAGCAGATCATCTCCCAGCCTTTACTGATAACAAGGATTGCCCTGACCCAGGTGCAGGACCTTTCACTTGGCCTTGATGAACCTCCTGAGGTTCACATTAGCCCACTTCTCCTGCTTGGCAGGATAGAACTAGACAAGAACATTATAGAACTGTTGATTGGAAGAGACATCTGGAATTCATCTCCTTCAGCCCACTGCACAAAGCAGGACTGTCATAAACACTAGTTCAGGTTGGCCATGGCTTTTTCTAGCTGCATTTTGAAAACCTCCGGGGATGAAGATTGTGCAGCCTCTTATGCAACATACTGATCAAATGTGTAAATGCAAGTTTCTGCACTTCTGAGACAGATGTCCAAGTGTTGTCAGTCAAGAGCCCTCTTCAACTGAAACCTTCAAGTTGGCTGGTCAGTTATTACTGTTCTTGTCACTGTTTCTTCTTGCCGTTGTGCACCATGTGGTACATTTATGGATTGCAATATTTATTTTCCCTTATAACATGCTTTTGGATTACTACCAGCTTTGGCATGCTTTACATCCCACATGGTTCAGGATTTGTCTGCGGATTTCTTTCTATTTAGACCAACTGCTGCATCACCCTTTGTTGATCCTTGTTATCCAAATTATCTCATCTTTCATAGGATTGCAAATAGCAATATTCTTCTTATGTGGGAGTAGGTATAAGCACCAGCTGGTGCTTTGTGCATTCATTTATTCTAATTTTCTTTGTAAATCTTCCCATCCAAAACCAAATTACGCTATTACATTAAGACTAATTACATTAGGAGCTGCTCAACATGTAATGTAAAATTAAATGTTATCTCTCAGAGCTTGATGCTGCTGCACGCCAGAAAGGAAGGGTGGAAAATATTAAATTATATCAAGTTATATAAGGTACAGATGAATCAGGAGAAGTAATCACAGGCACTCTTCTGAATGCCCAATGCAGAGTAAGCTTTGCTCATACAGATTGTCAGTATGCAATTCCCCAGCTGTGGCTCGTGCTTCTGATGTACACTAGGCTTTGAGTTTGGCTGCCTTTCAATTTATGTGAATATGTCCTACACCTTTTCTAACCGAAGTGATGATGCTTCTTACATATAGCTTTCATATATGATCAAGGGAGCAGTGTCACTCAAAGTAGTGTCTGCATTCTTGTGCTTCTCTCTTTCCTTTCTTACCTGCACTGACTATATTAATGTTTGAATTGCTATCGCTTGGTATCTGAACTAACATCCTGCTGAGGTACGTAGTGCAGTGTGAATCCAAAGTGTTTTTCTCAGACAACTTTGACTCTTTGCAGGTGCTCTCAGGGTATGACCACATGAGCAAGGCACAAAGCATAGTGATATTTCCCTAATCTGTACACGTTTAGGATATGGAACTAACACTTTATTATCTGTCTGTATACATATTCTCTAAGGCCCCTTCCAGCCTAGGCCATTCAATGATTCTATGATATACTTCCAGTGAATGTCAGTGTAGCTTTCTGACAGCATATAGTTATACGCAGAGGGGTTTGTTCTAGCTTATTGAACAATATGTACTCTTCACACCGACTTTTTCTATCAGTGACACTGACTTAGGACTCTTCGGCATCATAACTCAAGCCAACATTTTTTTGTAAGGAAAGCTAGGGTTCTGGGGTGGTAGTTGTGTTCTCAGAGAAGTGGAATTTATTGTACAGCTGCATATCAGCTGCTCAGGACTTAAAAGCAGATGAGTTGATTTTTGTTTAGAAATGTCAATTGATAGAGTTGGCTGTGGCACACAGAGCTCTCTTGGCCACTGTTCTAACAGCAGCTCTTACAAAGATGCAAACTGACACCAGGTCTTCAAGTCTGAGGCCTTAACCATGGACAGCTTCTAGGTAGGTAGTTTCAGAGCATCACAGAGGTGAAGTTTTGGATGAGACATCCAGTGAAAGCTGTGGTAGGAGATGTCCACGTTGACATTTGGAGACTAAGAATAGGTATGTCACCTGAATGATTATGGACAGCTTGTTTCTCCTTGTAAATGTGTTGTGAAATATTCTAAGAAAACCAAATACATTATTTATATTCTTCCTGGCAAATATTAATTGTTTTTGAAAACCTGCTTTTTCATTCAATTTTCATCCTAAAAATAAAAAATTTTCATTCTTCTACTGCAGAAAAATAAACCAGCGTTTTTGAAACAACCTGATCTAGTGCAAGGTGTCCCTGTCCACAGCAGATGGTTTGAAACTAGATGATCTTTAAGGTCCCTTCTGATCCAAACCATTCTATGATTCCATGAAATAGACATCAGCCTGGCCTCAATCTAGTGGACGGGTTAATGGATCTGGTACTCTAACTTTTTGCAGAAACCTCACTGAATAATTTCTGCATCAAAGTCATAACTTCAAGCTGACCTCTTGCATACCCTTTGCATGCCAGTCTGCATTAAAGATTGCAGACAGGACACCTAGGTATGTTCTTTGAGTTCATTCTGAGTATTAAGACTTCTTTGACCTGTTGCCTGAAGTCAGATGCTGATAAATTGTTTGTAATTACATTCTTAATCTCCGAACTACAGAGAAAGGAGCAGTACTCAGACCTTTCAGATGAGGTTAAATTGATGAAATACCCCACTCGAGGTGCTTTTCTTTGGCTGTGTCTTTTAAACTGTGCTTAGGCCCTTTAGAAACCACAGCATTTATAATGGCTGCCCTGGTTGCTGTATGGAGATGCAGCATTTGTAACTCAGTTTGACCTTAGATCTTGGGTGTTGACCTGTAACATTACTCTGAGCTGGGAGAAAAGAACAATTTCTATCATTCGATCAACAGCATCATCATTATCTGTCTGTTGGACCACAGGAGCATTGCATTTTCATCCAGACTGCAGACACGTTTTTGTTATAAGGACAAGGGAGGGGAGGGAATATTTTCGTTTAAAAGAAACAGAACTCAGGACGTTAAGGAAAGCCCACAAGCTGTTTTTGGATTAAGCTGCTGTGCTGTAGCAAACAGCTTTGTTTATGTATCTACAATCTCTATGGAGAGGGGGGGGAAGTAAAAAAAAAAAAAAAAAAAAAAAGCTTTTTTTCAGAAAGTTTGATGCTGGCAGTAGATTTCAAATGTCCAAATAATATTCTGGAGGCTAACCTGCCTTCTGAGAAAAGCTACCTTGTCAGAGTGAAAAAGCACATTTTGTTTCTTAACTTCTGACAGCCTTAATTTGGGAAAAGAAGTAAGTGTGAAACCTTTAGAGCACAGACTTAGAACTAAGATTTGCATATTTGTGTGTGTTCACTTAGCTTGTTAGGCTATGTCTTCGATACCCAAGAGAATGCATCAGTCAAATATTTTTCCTCTTCCTTTCCTTTATTCCTTGGTTTTGCTTCCCAAGATTTCACTACCATACTCCCATTCAAAGAGAGTTCTGAAGCCAAAAATTAGTCCATGGTTTGTTTTATTTTTCCCATGAGTCAGCACCTGAAGGCAGGTCAACCTTCATGATGCCCTTGTAAATCAGGGGGGTTTTAGCCTCTATATCTTGGCCTTAGTGTGGGAGGATGGAGGGAGAGAGATTGTTCCAGATGGCAAAATAGGCACAAACAGAAGTGAAGAAAATAAAACCTGTTAAAGACAGACACAGAAAGCGGATTTCCCCAGCAGACGTCAGCGGTTTTAAAATTCTGAACTGGATTCTCCAGGGAAAGAGAAGTTATTTAATCCCTTTTAGCTTATTAGGTGCAAAATCATTTGCTCCCACACGGCCCAGTTGCCACATTTCAAACAAGTAGGGAGGTGTGCCCGGAGCCAGCTTGGCAGGGGATGAGGAAGGCACGTCAGTCTGCGGAAGCTCAAACCAGGACACGGGTACACGCTTCCAGCTGTGCCAGAGTGGCGTGGGACACCCTGAGACACGTGCATGTACATCACACCCCCAAGGAAGATTCAAGCTACATCAGCAGGCACCTGTGGTCACTCGAAATGTTCTACAGTGTGTGTTTTCTGTGAGCAGCTTTGGTTTCAGTAGCCCTGTTGGCTGCTGCTCTGAGAACAAAACAAATGTCTTGGTTTTTTGGCAGGGGGGGAAACTCTCTCTTGGACTTGTTTGTGTTTCTGTGCAGAGAGTGAGAAACGGGCTGAAGCTGGTTCAGCAGAGCGTGCTGGCTGCTGCCCAGGGTTGTGCTGGGACTCTCAGCGCACAGGCAGTTTCTGATGACCTGCCACTGCATGCTGACATTCGTGGTTGTTATTGTCATTCTCACCAGGAAGTGACAGATTTTTATGTAAGGTGCCAGGTCGTTAAGTAACTCTGTCTTGGTTCACTACCTTCATTTTTGTGCTGTAGTGGTTGCATACTGTTACAGGAAAAAGGTTTCTTATGAATTAATAACACTGAAACAGAGCCTTATAAAGGAACTGTAATACACTGCACTTTTTCTTATTTTTTTTTTAAAGTCTGAGATTGTGTGATTCTGTGATTGTTCAACACTTCAGGTTTTGTTCAAGCTATGTAGTTTATGTAGCTGTATAATGTGTTTTATATAGCTGTGTAGTTTATATAGGACTACAACTATGTGTTTTATATAGCTGTGTAGTTTATATAGGACTACAGCTATGTAATTTATATAGCTATGTAGTTTATATAGGACTATAAACTACAAGTGATATCTGCACATAATGACTCTATTTAAATAGCCAAAATAATTACAAGGTTTCTCTTCAAGAGTCATATCCTTCCACGTAAGATAACACATTCTGACTGTAGAATTCAAAAGGTAACAATAGAAGTTATTCTGGTTTATAGTTGCTTTTTCTTTGGGAGTATCAGTGAGATACTTTTTAAAATAGTTTGTGTGATATTAGAAACCTGCCATTTTTAAAATACAGATCAGGCTCTGAGTTGATCAAGCCGAGCACCTCTTGCATTTGGTTGCTAATGTGAGAATAGCAACAATTTTGAGCATGTTCAGACCAAGGAAGAGTGTTTGGAGATGGAACAGGAACTGCCACAGATTTTTTAGGCTGGTGTGGAAAGAACTAACCTAGCAAGGTTCTAATGAGGGCAAAAATCCAGCTCTGCAGTTGGTAGGACTAGTCTGACACTTCATCCCATGCTTACGGTAGACTGGATTCAGTCAGCCTCCTTGGGTGGAGGCGTTGCCACTGCTCTTTTTCCTTCAGAGGTAGCTTCAGTTTACACACTAGCTAACCTGCAGCTTCTCAAAATATGCAATTACATGGTGCTTGTGTCGCTCCCAGAGGCCTGATAAATATCAGGAGGTAGATAGTCACTGCATCTAGCCTCTAACAAAAATTACAGCAAAATTTTATAATAAAGGAAAAGAACTTTTTTCTCTTAAAATTGTATTGTTTTTGCAAAATATATCAGTGGACTACTTTACTGGCATAATACAAAGTACAAGTTTATCTGAGCACTTACAATCACTGGAATAAGAGTGGGCATATCTAGTGTTACTGTATGTTGGAGGAGTTTTTTTATTGTTCGCTTGAAAGTTTGCAGCATTCAAAGGAAAATATTAAGTTTTTCATCTATTTACTGGGTTAGAGAGTAGCTCCTGTCTGGTTCTCAAACACTTTTAATCACAGTTGAGTGAAAAATTTCATGTGAAACTTTTTTCAGGATTAATTAAAACTTTAAAATGTTTTGTATCTACAAATCAGTTTCATAACTTGCTTTGAAGTCATTATAAACTGTATTAGTTATAAAATTGCACAATATCTTCCCAAACAAAAATTTGATTTTGGCAATTGAAATAACTGCTTTGGAAGTCCCGCCTCCTCCCCTTTTTTTACATGAGAATCAAAAGGAGATATATAGGCTTTGTAAAATGACATTTTTTCAAGAAAATGAAATTAATAATTTCAAATTTACCTTTGTGTTAAAAAAAATCTGATTTACTTTCATTACAGATTATAATATTGTCTTGAGAAATTTGAAGTAGCCATGAACTTGAAATAGATTTGTTGCCAGGTTTGCTGCCCCACACTGCTGTTTCCTGAGACTTTTGGTAATATTAGTGCATCGCTTGTTACCATTTTCAGGAAACATTTTTCAACTCACATATAGTTTATACCACTATTTTTCTTCCTGCTTTTACTGAGTTGATGAAGAGGTGTAAAACTTGAAAGTATCCTCTTATAAAGGCATTGGAAAATTGTGAGGACTGCTCATTCAGAGCAAGACTTTCAGTTAATGTATTTCAGGAAACTTGAGCTGAAAATAATGGTATTACACACATTCACACCCCTTGAGGATTTGACCATCAGCCAGTTGTTAAATGGTTCTTAATATATTTATCCTACTTACGTCAGAACCAGAACTGAAAATCTCTTTTGATGGAAGGAACTAGTAAATTTTTTCAGTTGTCAAAAGTTCCCTTTGGATGAGCAAAAGTTCTCTAAGAAAAGAATACCTAGAGCAGTCATCCCCTCTGAAGTCTGACTTGATGAAGATGACATTGGGGCTTCTGTCATGATGTCAGTTCACAGATGTCCGTGTCAGACTGACTTCAAGATTAAAACAAGATGGTTTAAACTTTTTTTCTTCTCTCATCCTCCCCTTATTTGCCAGCCTGACAAACTCAGCCCAAGATCTGAAAATCTGTCTGAATTGTTACGCATTAATCTCTTTGTGAATCTGAGATATAGATGACTAACCCTGAAACTGGAATGTGGAAGAGGCAAGATATGAATCTTGCTGCTATCTGTACTGACTTCTTGAAATTAATGGGATCAAAAAGCAGGGAAAAAAAATCAACAAAATTGTTCCATGAGAAGCAGAACTAGTAGAGTCAGGTTTATGATGTATGTATTTCCTTTGTACTGTTATACTTCCCATTGTTCCATCTTATGCTTTGTGACCTCTCCAAAGACTAAAAAACACATAAGAGCACTGAAGGTGTAAGCTAAAGGCTGTGCCACCCCAGTAGGTTCTGTTGCAGCTGGACAACAGGTTCAGAAGTT
The DNA here is from genome assembly GCA_020746105.1 of Trogon surrucura. Lineage (NCBI taxonomy): Eukaryota > Metazoa > Chordata > Aves > Trogoniformes > Trogonidae > Trogon > Trogon surrucura. The sequence goes on from CM036619.1 coordinate 71,573,769, forward strand.
ATTAGAGCTAATGAAGCTTAAAACCCACAGGACCGTCAGAGTGAACTGTGATTGTGAAGATTAAATACGCTTATTGTGGCTTTAGAAGATGAATATGATGCAAGTAGACTCAAAAAAATCAACTCAAACTTAGAATATTGTGTCACTTCTTCCACTCGTGGAATATACCTCAGTGCATGAGCAGTCCCACCAGCAATCAGCAGGGCTGTGTAAACATGAACTTAACATCTGACTTCAGATTAGATGGCAAAATGCCATTTCACAAATTATTAATAAAGACTTTCAAATTACTCTTTTAATGTTGGGCATACTTGTTATGTTTACAGCATTTGTAATATGCATATGGTGAATTTAATCATAATGTGTTGCTTCAAATAACATAAATATTTAAGGTGATTCATATGTCTTCATGCCACTCAAGCTCACGGTAGAAATGGTTTCCTCCCAAGGTTATGAAGATCTTGTTTTTAGTATTTATGCTATTTGTATCCAAGCCTTAATTAATTCTACTGATAAATGGGTAAAGAGAAGATCCTTTTCTTTGGATCTCCTCATTCCTATTTCTCTCCTTTACTGGAGCTCTGCGAATGTATTTCACATTCACGAGCATCTGAAACATGTCTGAGTTTTGCTTTTTTTTCTAGCAAGTATCCTTTTCTTGGATCAAATCCATTAGTTCTTTTCCCTTGAGCTGCTCTTTCAAATGCAGAAGAGTAATGTTTAATTTCAGGTAAAAACTATTTTAAGCAGAACACATTTCACAATTCATAACATAGTTTTTGTTAAAGGTATTTTTTGTAAAAATATTTCTGACATAACTGAATTGCTGGGGTCTTATTAAAATGTTGTATTTTGGAAACAGTGACATTTCCACATCATCTTACATAGGCTCTGTATTTGTAATCAGTTGCTGCTTTTTTAGTTGGTATGCAGTGCTCAGGAGGGTGAGTTCACACATCCTTTTCTGTTTGTGCATGCTGGCCTGTGAACTATAAATGGAACAAAAGGATAAACTTCAATGGGCACTTGCCTTTTTGTAAGATAAATATGTGTTGATGAGTTAGAACTTCGTTGATATGCCTGAAGTAGTTTAAATAAAGACTGTGCCACATATATTTTTCTTGTTATTTTTAGAAGTCCAGCTCCAGTGCGACCTGAAACTACGCCATCAACCGGCCCTACAGAAAAGCAGGAGATTAAAGTTTCTCGTGTGAGGAAGTTAACAAGGCAGTACAGTTTGTGAGTAATGTATAGCAGTTTCTTTACGTTTTTGCCTACCACAGCTGGAAAAAAAGGGGGATGCTAATTATTGCTCTATCTATGCCTCCTGAGAGTCATGTGTGCAATTACGTGATAATGATCTTATGCCAATACCATTCCTTTCATCACTGAGAATCTTCAAGCTTTTAACATGAAATGAATTTGCCATCCCTGTGCAGTTGCTGACTCTCAGAACTGCAGGCCCTCTGCCTTTTTCTGAGCTTATAGGTTAGGAATGAAAAACGTCTTTTCCACATGAAGTGTCAAAGACTTGGTGTGAACTGGATCAAGCTGCCCTGTCTCCTGCATTACAACCCCATTTGCAAAATGAGGAGTTGTTGGGTGGTCAAGCTATGCTGTCAGCCATTTAATCTCAAAAAGTGCACCCTCTCTTCTCTCTCCCTCTCTCTGTGTGATTTTGTCACATGAAGAAATTGCTGAGCCCACTACAGCTATAGCAGCCAAGTTCTTTGTGTGAAAAGACAGACAAAGCCACCAGAAACTAGGGAAAAAATGGGCAACGCCAGCATAAACTTATTAGTACAAGAACATCAATGACATAATGAAGATAAAATAAGTATGCTTTCTACATGAAATGGCAACTGTTAGTCCCTCCAGCAACTTAACATTCTAGAGTTATTAAATATATAGCAACAGCAGCAAAAGTTTTCCTTCTCTCCAAAAGATTTCTAACAAATGTCAATATGTAATTATTTTCTCTCTCACTATTAAGAACACTGGCTTTCATTATGGAAACAAAGTAGCAATCTGCATCACCAAAACTGAGAAATTATTTAGGAGAAGAAACAGAAGAATTAATCAAATTGAAACTGGGAGGAAAATGAGCAACTAGCCAAATTGGTATTTGTCCAAGAGACCAAGGCTGACATATGGGAACACGCAGCCACAGCTTGGTCAGCAGGCCACGTAACATGCTCTCTTTTACTGTGATACATCAACCAGCATGGTTTGAAAATGAGATGGGAGATGGGAATTGACAACTCAAGCTGGGAAGAGAACCCAGCTTCTCTTACTGCTTGCTAATCCTGAAGGTAATGTGCGACAGGGAACTTGGCAGCATTTGGTAGGAGTCATTTCCCAAGGCCTGAATGAATCCTGCTCACTCAGTCTGCCCAGCATAGCTCAGACAGCAGCGTGTTTTCCCAAATGAGCCATCACTTCTACTAACTCTTTTTCCACAAGCCAGGGGAAGGAAATCTCCTACATATTTCAAGATGCGTCTGATTTTTTAGATTTTTATATAATACAGGGACTTGTAGATAGCAGTCAGCAAAGGCTGTGGCACTGAGAGGACCAATTATTTGGTGATCTTCGTATGTCGGGTAACGAACAGGATGTGGTGGTTGATCCTACTCTTTGATGTGTGAGGATGAAGAAATTCATGTCCTACTGCAGATATAGTTACAGGTTTTGTACACGCACTTGGAAAAGTTCTTGTATTTAAGTTTTAACCTAAACAGTTTGTTGAACTTGGTCTTTAAATACATGGCAAACAAAGAGAAGAGTTATGTTTTGTAGACAATTTTGATGTAAAGAATGCTTCGGTGATGTTATGTATGCAGAAGCAAAAAATTTCCCATGGGACCATCAAAGTAAGGTAGTGGTATAAGCTGATGTTGAAGATAGCAAGGCTAGTGTGAAATCAGTTTTTAAGAATCTGGATGAAAAAAAGGTGCTCTAAGGGTAGGTTAAGGACTGGAGAGGGTGTGCTTACCAGTAAGTAGAAGGTGACAACCAAAGAGGTATAGGTAATAGGACATAGAATAATGAAAATAGGTACCTCAAAGGTTCATCCCTGAAGGAGGAACAGCATGTAAACACATCTAACCATCAATGCTGTGGTTGTGTGTAGGACCAAAGATGCCCTACTTAAAAATAAAGATTGTGAGGTTTTTAAATTTTTTTTTTGTAGATCCAAATTTTGTTAAATTTAAATTATCTTTTGTCTGGAATGCAAAGATGGGAAATGCAAAGAAATAGCGAAGGAGTATTGTGAGAGGAAGAAGACCAATTCTCAGTCTTATAGCTAGCATGCTAATAGCTTGATGACTGATAAGAGTGGACCCTAATACTTAGCTTTCGTTCACAGATGCTGAGAAGCCTTTCTGAACTGGCAAGTTCTCTACAGTTTTCCACTTCCTTGTACACAACAGAGCAGCTTTACCCAGCAAGGATGGAGAGGGTTGCCAGTGTATTCCTGCTGAGAGTGGGGAACAAGGACAGAGAAAATGTCAGCTACATGTTTCTGAAAGAGAGATTAACTAGGTCAACAGCCCAACTCTGGCTTGTTGCATTAATAAAACATCTATTGAACAGGTCCAAAAGATTTTGCATTTTCTTTCCGGCATAAAAACAGTGTATTGTACATGCTCTGATGCTGCATTCTATCCTTACCTGGAAGAAATAAAAAATGAAGCATGGAAAAGATAACGTTAATCATCATAATTTTACAGCATAATAAAAAAACCTTGCTGTCACCCACCATAAGGCTGTGTGCCCGCTATGTCATGTAGTTTTGAAGAACTGTGTCGCCCAGGCATACTGCCTTCAAGTAACACTAAACCAAGTACGGTTCTGTTCTGGAAGTGTCTCAAACTGGCAGGGCAGGCTTCTGTGCACCATGACTACCTCACTGGTAGTTAAAACTGGTGCCATTTTATGAAGAGAAATACTTTTTCTCATGATTTTTCCCTCTGCTTTAAACTGTCAAGCTGTAGTCTTTCGTTTTCACACATCATTTGCAGAAATAAAGGTTCTATAGGCCAAATTGTGAGTCTGTTTACCTCCTTGCAATTGCGATTAGCAATTGGAAATGTCCTGACTCAGGGCTGACTGATCCTAATGGTTTGTAGTCAGTAGGGCTCTACAAAAGCAAATGAAGGTATAATATTCTCTACTGGCTTTCATTTAGTGGTGACAGTAGGTGAGATGGAAAGAGCTCAGCTTGACGGCCTAGTGCCCAAGGGAAGCATGCAATCTGTTTTTAAATAAAATATCTTCTCTGGAAATGGAATAAATAGGACAGGAGAATGATACCTTCACAAGAATGTCTCTAAAGAGCTCCTTTTCAGAGTCAATCAAAGTCCTTTAAAAATAGTTTGAAAATAATAGCACAGACTAGCTGGATAATGCGTGTCAAATCTCTTCTTTGATCTAAAACCAATGAAGCAGTAGGTCCCATGGATGGACCTAGCCAGATCTGTTCTTATCAATGCTGCCAGCCTCTGTAGAAAAGAATAAATATTTAAGTAGACTAATATCAAATAAGTTCATTTATTTATATATACATACTCCAGAGAAACAATACAAACATCAAACCCATAAGATTTCCATTTGCAGATGAGAGTTACCTAGCCAATTCACTCTTGAGGACTCTTTCAAGCTTAAAATATCTAATTTAGTTGAAAAGTTAGCTGCATTACAGATGGAAGAGTAAACAGAAGTTCACTCCAAAGCACAACAGCTGACATAAATTTGCCAGATCCTCCTTCAGCACAAGTACGGTCAAAGTCTGGTGACATTTTCTAATGAGATTTGTCTGCTTTTATCAACTGCAGTGATGAAGATGACCTTCCGCCAGCACTGGCAGCAGCAGCAGCATCAACACCTGTGTCTTCAGCATCTCCTGGGTCACAGAAAACATGTACACCACAGACGTCAGAAGGGCAAACACAGGTTTCTCCTGGTGGCAAGGTAATATACAAAGAGATGAGCTTATGTTAGGTCGGAGAGGATTCAGGAAGGGTAGGAGAGGGTTGCAAGATAACGTGTTTTCCTTAAATAGAGTAATAATACATTTAGGAGTAGTTTTTAATGCAGAGCTGTAGGAATATGTTTAACTTGTTGTGTAAGGAAATATTTAGAACCTACTCCAAGACCCAACTGAAATCAATAATAGTTTTTCATTAACGTTAGGGGGCAGTGGATCAGGATTAAAATAATATTTACCTTGATTTCAAAGGTGCATAATTTTGCTGTCTGACTTTCCTTAAAAAACATAGAGTGAAATTTTAAATCCGTTTGACAATCTATATTTTAAGGAATTTAAAAAACCCAAAACAACGAACAAATGCAAACAAACAAAAAACAAGACAAAAAACAAACACCACAAAATCAACCAAGAGAATTACAGAAATTAAATGTGTGTTTTTCAATGCTGGGTTTCTTCTTTGCCTTTAGAGTTCCACAGATGCTGGAAGTACGTTTGCTTTGGAGCCAGGTGACCTGCTGATGGATTTCACAGAGGCTACACCTATGGTAAATAGTTTCAGTTTGCAACCAGGAAAGTGTAGAAGTTTTCAATAATTTGCCTGCAACTAATGGATGGGATACTATGCATTGAGTTGCATAGTACACAGGGGTAAAGTAAGTTTCTTTCCTATTCAGTGATCCGTCAAACTCAGCTCAGCATCTCTGAAAATCACTCCACATCAAAAAAATATTATGGCTGATCTTCTGAATGCTTTTGTTTAATTGTTGGATGACTTCTCGTTTCTCTCTCCTGCCTGGGTATCTTTACACCGTCTTGTGCTGGTTTCGTGAGCTTCTTTGTTCTTTTAACGTAGATCCCTAATGTGATCATAGATTTGCCTTTGAGAGTTGTCTGAAAAGTCCCTTCTTCTCCCTGCAAGTTTTGTTCAGACCTTACATAATAGCCAATCCAAACACTTTGATGTTTAATTAACAGAGTGCTTTGCTTCACTTTAAGGCGAAATAGTCTATAATGTGTTGATTGTTAACTTTTTTTTAGAGGAATGTGATTTGTGTTTTTGCTTAAAAGCCAAGGAGAGATGCTGGTCCCACTGAATTCAAAATGCCTCTTGACTTCAGTGATCTCAGGCTTTCACCTCAAATTCCCAGCAGCTTATTTGAATGATCTCAGGATGATTCTTTACCTTCTCCAAGTCATCCTGCATTCTAGGTAGCTCTAATGGCAGATAGCTTCTCTGCTGCCCAAAGCCTTTTTTTTCTGTCTTCTGTAAACTGTGTTTAAAGCATGATAGGGACAGCACTACATTTTTGGCATAAGCGTTTTTGTATTAAGGTACTTCTGTCCTGGGCATTGCTTTCACTACATGGAGAGGTCCCAGTTGACAGTATTAGAAATGTGCTGTGGGAATGTGCCTTTTGCTTCAGAGACAGCATGGCATCTGTCTGCAAATAACTGCTTGTGCCCTGTTACCTCTGGATGAGAGATGTGGCTTCCCCTGCAAGTCTGATGAAGTGAAGGCTCATCCCTTCTAGGCCCTTCCCTGCTTGTGAATATTCAGTTGTGCCTTTTTGGCTTAAGAGGCACGTTGAGATGGGCATGGGTGTACTATGTCTAGAGACTTGGCTGTGGCTGGGAAGGCAGGTTTGGTGCAGGGGACTGGGCAGCAGCTAAGAAGCAGTCGAGACTGTCACTGGCATGCTGCAGTTTGGGAATGGAGACATCTACAAGGCTCTTCTCCCTTATGCAGTTTTGAGCCTGTGGAATTGTTTCTTCACAAAGTCCTTGAGGGCACTTGATGGTCCCTCTGTAACTTGAGGGGATTCAATAAATGTGCTCTTTGCCTCCCATCAAAGTCCTGTCGGCACCCATCCTTTTCCTGCTTGACCCTCTTCTTATCTTTGCCTTTCAGCCTGGTCAGCTGAACAGTCTTTGTGTCCCAAGGCTTTAATAGTGCAGATGTTGAATCTCTGAACTGCAGCAAATTGAAATTTAAGGGCCGTCTAGCTATTTGAGCCCCCGGGTCTCCTTGGTGGGAAGACTGTTCCAGCAGTACAAACTGCAATGAGAGCACAGTGCTCACTGCTCCTACATCCACCATATACGAGGGACCTGCTTTTGCACCTAAAAATAGTATCACAGTCTGAGGAGAGTGTACAGAAATGAGAAGGTTTATCTGTAACATTTTTGAAGTACTGGATGATGAAACTATCCCATTCCAGAAAGTGACAGGAAGAGATGTATTTATGCTGAACAACACCCCCCTACACGTTTCTGGGGGAAGGGAAAATTAAAAGGGAGCAAAGTAAAGAGCGAAGTGCAGCATTCTGCAGCCTTTGTCTGTAGATTGGGTTGACAAGACACAAGCAGACTGAAACTACTTGAAAGGAGGTTGTAGAGAGGTGGCTGTTGGTCTCTTTTCCCAAGTAACAAGTGACAGGATGAGACGAGACAGAAACTAGGAAAAAATTCTTCGCTGAGAGAATTGTCAAGCACTGAAACAGGCTGCCCAGAGAAGTGATGGAGTCACCATCCCTGGAGGAGGAGTTTAAAAGATGTGATTAGGGACGTGGTTTACTGGTGAACTTGGCATTGCTACATTAATGGTTGGACACAATGATCTTAAATGTTTTCTCCAACCCAAGTGATTCTGTGATTCTCTATAGGTTAGATTGTCCTTCTCTGAATTAATACCATGTTTGTGGCTAAACCATAAGTAATTATCATTTGGAGTTTACTAATAGATTTCCCATTCTAAGAAATATTATACCATATCTTACTGTATTAATCAGAATTAAAAAAATTAGTCATGGAGACTTTAGCAACCCCCCCTTTAGCAACTGACCTGCTCTGGATAACATGGATTTATTTTTTGTTTCCATTTAATATATACCAGCATTACACACTTTTCCAGCTGAGGATGTAGGCTTTTGTCCCTAAATATTTCACCCCATCATGCTTTTTCCTTTCCTTCTCCACCATCTGCTGACATAATTTATCATGCTGTGTGTTCATAAACTAACCTTCCATCACATTCTTGGTTTTAATATTTCGGGGAGCACATACTGCACAGCATCAATCAACCTTTTCTTGTTTTGTTTAATGTCTGTAAAGGTCAGGTTGTTCTCCACAGAGCAGTTATTGTTTACAGACCTTTCTCTGCAGTTTCACTGGCTACAGACTGCTCTCAGTTGAGGTTTGAATGAAAAGTTTACTCTTTACTGGGAGAGGCTCCAAAGAAAAGCAAGCTAAGGGCAAAATGTGTAACTTTGAGCCATTCTGATTATTTAATAATTCTGTTGTGATAACATGTGCTGTCATTTGAGTGTCAAAATCACGTACAGCTTAGCGTCGTGTTACTGTCAAGTCAGTGGTAGTGCGCTGGGTTTGCATGCTATGACTTGGCCCTTGGGAAGTTGCTTGCTAATTGCACCCATTTGTTTCACAGTCCATGACAGGTACAGTATCTAAAAGGGTCATTTGTTCTGTCTGATTTGGGATATTTGGCTGAACTCATAGGGTTGGAAGATCAGGTTCCTACATAGCCAGGGGGCTGCATGCAGGGGGACATTCAAACAGCTCTTTTTTTTTTTGTTGTCTGGACTAGAGAGACTAAGACACGTAAATAAATGTTTTCTTTTTTGGGGGAGGGAGGGGGGAGTCATGATATATGCTGCCAAGCTTCCCCAGTTCATTGGAGAGCTCTTAATCTGAAGCAGTTTCAGACATCCTCCCTTCTCTTCTATAGCATTACTGGTAGGGAGTCATTAATAGTTACTGATTCAGCTGCATGATCTTTGTTGTTCAGTGTCTAATCCTTGATGCTTCTTGATGGCACATACTTGCAAACTATAGGAGTTCTTAGTTCATTCTGTAGCAGGTCAATAAATTTCTAGAGCTTCACCTGCCACCTATTGGTGGAAAACAGGAAGTAGAAAATGATTTGCCTTTTCAAAACTCGAGAAACGGTGTTTAAGAGGTATAAATTATCCCTATGATAGTTTAAAAATGTAAAGTAAATGGTCATCAGTATAAAACTAGATAATATGTTTAGGATGAATTGGAAACAAATATTTCTACTTCAATAACATCATTATTACTGTATGCAATCCTGTTCATTGAAAGTGATCTCACAGAGTCTGAAAGAATATGGAATTTGATGCCCTTTGGAAACAAAGCAAAGGTAACCAGGTCAAAAGTCAGTTAATCAGAGTGAAGTTCTGAGAAGTATTAGTATGATGGAGGCAATAAAACATCCTTGCAAACTCTCAGTACCTATTTCTAGTGAGCAAGGTGTAGTGAATTGTGGAGAAGGAGTAAAGAATCATTTCATTCCACTCCCCTTAAACATTTGTTGTACCAATAGAGTTGATTGGTTTTTTAGTTGCTGAATTTTTATGACAATTTTGTAAGGTTGCAATAAGCCAAATAACAGAGTAGAAAATGAGCTCAGTATTTATTACCTTCATTTTGAAGAACTTTTCACTTACTGTGCAAATAATTTTTCAATGGCAGGCAAACATATCAAACTCTAATAGCTCCATAACCAGTCCTTTTGGCATTGAATTCTAAACCAAGGTGCCTGTCGTGTAAGACTAATATTTGACAAGAGCATTGGATAGCATGTGTCTACCATCTAACTGGCTGAAAATATAGATCAAGTATCTCTGCATGGTCCAGGCGTCTTTAAAACAACCCAATCAGAGACAAATTTATAAATGCTTTGTTTATGGTGAACTACATACCAAAGATAAAATAGGTCTTCTCAAAAAACTTACAAAGGCTGTGTGATACATTTCAGAATTAGAAACTTTCTACTTCTGTATCTTTGTAACAGAAACAGAGAAAAGATGCCTTAGTACAGGATGAATTGGAAGCAATGACTATGACCTGGATTCAAAGGAGAATCTTCAAAAATTCTTTTTCCTGAGGCAGCTTCTCAATTAACAGTATTTGCACACTCAAGCTTACATACAATGGCCAATTACAAGCAAAAGAATTTGCACAAAGAGGCAGTTTGTCTGTTATATGTACAGATAAGAACCGAAAGCAGTAAGCGACATCTCAAATATACATTTATTCTCAGTTTCAAGTTCATGCCCTTTAACTTCATATTAAACTAAGAAAAAGCAAAAAGCAGCAATTGGCAAAGCAAACAATTTTAATACAAAAAGCTTATAGCAACAGGCAATAAATCTAGTTCTGTATGAACTCAAGCAATACTCTAAGTTTACTGTCATTGCAAAGGACCATTTTTTTCTGCAGCAAGAAAAGGGCCTCAACTACACTAGGACACAATTTGAAGGGCTGCACTATAACGACCAGTCAAATTGAGGTAGAGACATCTGACTGTGTGTTTGCAAAAAATGCTTGGTGCTGCATGCAGTGCAAAGCTCCTGAGAACACACAGTATGAATCAAGCGAATGTAAATTACCTGGGCATCACTTAGGTTATATAAAGCATGCTAATAGCTTAAGAGGGGATTTAGCACATTTAAAAACAATCGTGGCACTTGAACAGCCGGGATAACGGGTGAATACATTTTGGATTGAACTTTCACATTCACTGATAGCTGCTTCTTACAGTCTGTACACATAAAGCATTACAAACAGGACTTGCAATTAATAAGGAGTCCTGTGCATTCAAGCACAGGGCTTTGTTGGTGAAAGACAATTTCATAAGCAGTCTATTGAATTACTAATATGCAAGATAACTGAGTGTCAGTCTCAGAGACCTTAGATTAACATTCACTAAAAAATGCAAAACTCTTCAACTGGTACTCAGCTATTTGGGGCTTTGCTCCTATTCATCCATTATAAAAGGAGACACAGACTCAGTGAAGAAACAAAATGAGAGAATGTTAAAAGTTCATAGAATCAGAGTGGTTTAGATTGGAAGGGCCCTTAAAGATCATCCAGTTCCAGCCCCCCTGCCCGTGGGTGGGGACACCTCCTACTAGACCAGGCTGCTCAAGCCCTATCCAGCCTGACCTTGAAAACTTCCAGGGCAACCTGTTCCAGTGTCTCACCACCCTCATAGAGAAGATTTTCTTCCTAACATATGACGTTAATTGACCCTCTTCCAATTTAAAGCTGTTGCCCCTTGTCCTATTAATCAGTTACAAAAGATAAACTGTTGACATCTAGATTTACTTCTTTTTCCCACTTTGATTTAAATTCATTGGCTCCATGAATGTGTACTGAGAGGAGGAACAGCTCAATGTGCTCTATAAATGCATGACAGACGATTCTACACTTCCCTATTTCTTTAACTAATTGGAAGTGAATTCTGCAAGAAATAAAAAGATCCACAAGGTGAAGTCCATTGCCAACTTTGCACCAGTAGACACCTTGACCAACCAAGTATGATATGTACATGAGCAAGAAAAATTACCAAAAAGAGGGGAAGGTATTAAGTGGAAAAAAGTGCAGGCATGTGATACTGCACTGTGCCTACTTTATATTTTCTAATTCACTGCTTTTAAATAATGAATGGCCCACTGGCTAACTTTTTATAAAACTTGAGATGAAGGTAAGGGTAGAATGTCAGAAGATAGTTTGGATCAAGAGGATATAAGCTTTTCCCCAGAGAGGTGATAAATTCTGCCACGTCCAATTATTTTGCATCACCTCTGTATGTTTTGAGATGATGTCTTAATGGTCCTCTGGCATTCCATGTGCCTATCCCATGCCTGTAGAAATTAGAAAATAAGCAAATGCTTATTCCATAAATCTGGTTTCTGCCAGATCATGCAAGCAGAGCTGATCCCGGAACTTAAAAACTTTGGCTGGACTCCATAGCAGACCTGCCACATGGTGGGGGCTCATTTGAGAAGACATGTACACCAGAAGACTGGTGAGTCTTTTCTCACTCATGTGCCTGCAGGGAGATAAAGTCAGGAAAATAGCTTAGAGAACTGCTAGTGGTCTGTAACTAAAGTCTGCGAGATTGTTGCACGGTGGCTGGATGTTTGCTGTGACTGTACGATGGGTGTTTGTTGGCCATTTACAGACTTACCTGTGAAGCTGGAGGAGTGAGGCAGTGGTGTCACAGGTGTGCACGTAGGTCTTTCTCTAGATAGGTGCTGGATGGTTTTATCTGTCCCAGCTTCCTCTGTTGGGGTGTGGCAGGAGCTGAATCACTGATCCAGGTGAACGCTAACCTCACAAACAAAATTATTTAACTTTAGGTCACTTAATCTGTGAAACTCTGGTATCACGGATGGTTTTCTTGAGGATGTGGGAGTGATAAAAGTGCATTTGCAAGCAGTGTAGTTTCTGGAGTAGTACTTCAAATGGGCTACTGTGACTGTTTAAGCAATTTTAAAATGACGTTTGATCAATTTATGAAAGGGAGTCTGGGATGTGCTTGACTGCGATAACTGTGACTTGAGGCCAACTGGCAGGCAAGATCCTCACTAAGACTGCTCCCTAATGATGCAAAGCATCTGAAAATGCCAAACACCCTAGACAAGGCAGTGCAAGACTTCCAGTGTGCTTCCTTTGTCTGTGTAATAGTAAAATAACCATCTTTAGTCCAAAGCTTTTCTAAGTGCCTCTGAAGTGATATAGCTTGCCACCACTTCAGCGGTGGTTAGGAAAGTCAGAAAATTTGAAGATCATAAACATTATTGTAGCCTAAAAAAATATTTTAAAAAGCAAGAAGGAAACACTACCTGCAATCCTTTTATCCTGCCTCCTCATCAAAAATGTGATCGTTCCATGACCGCAACAACTTTCGCTTTTGCTTGAAATCAGCATCAGAGTAGGTGAAGGGGATCAAGAAAATGCACGGATGCAGATTTTAAACTGGCTGACATCCACCTCTGCTGCAAACTGAGAAGGCAAATCTTTAGCAAATCTTTTAGAACCTGCCTGTTTTTTTTTTATTTCAGATTATTGCTTTACTTTTCAAGTGCGTGTGTCATGTCCTTAGCAGCAGTAAGCAGGCGTAACACCTGCCTAAGAAGAGTCAAAGTCAACAACAGACAGACAGGGCTTTTCAGACATAGAGCATCAACTTTTGAATGTACTGGCTGAGTCTCCTTTTCCACTATACACTGATCCATGTAATAGGAAGATGTTCAGCTTCTGCGCAAAAGCTTCCTTGAAACTAGGTATATCTTTTTATGTTTGCTGTCAATGAGACAAGCATAGTGATGAAGCTACTGTCTCAAATTCTTTTGATAAAGGCATATTAATCACCTTTCCTTTGGCCAGAGAAGTACATAATTCCTTTTGTCTCAGCAGCTGTGAAGTTCGTAATCTCTCTTCCTCACTCTGATTAGTGACAATTGCATTTAAACCCCAGTGAGTAACTGTTGTGTGTTTGTTTTCTTTCCAACACACTGATGAATTGATATATGTGTAATTCTAATTCACGTTTTTTCAGTGTGATAGCAAGTGTGATGCTAACTGCTTGGCTGTTCTGTGGAATTTCAGTTGAATTCCTTCAAGCTCCAACAGAAAATGCTAACATCTGCTTTCCAAGCTGTTTTTTGACTGGCTGGGTGACTCAACTTGTAAAACCAGCAAAAAGAGCGAGTAAGCTTTCTTTTTGTTCAATTGAATAACCAGAACTGATAGGAAATCTTTTTTTCTCTTTCTTTGATTAAAGTAAAATCTGGTTGTCTAAATTTTCTTTCCAAAGCCTGTGTTTTGGAAAACGTCCTGAACCACATGCCGGAGACTGGTAAAAAGGATGGAGGGAAGGATTAGGCTAGTTTGAAATGTTTTCATTGTAGCAGTTGTGAAGTGTTTCAATTTCAAATAATGTTTGTTAATTAATTTCAATGAAGTCGTGTTTCCAACCAAAACATCATTTCTAAGTAAGGCACTAAAAAAAACCTCTGATGAAATGCTGACTGAAACCATTTTAAAATATATTTTTTTAAGTACAGAGCAAGTTGAATCAGCACTGATTCTTTTATAACACATTCAGCTTGAATTAATAGGCATCTTCTGTTGAGAATTCCTAAGCAGTTCTAGTAGCAATCTCTTTCTGAGGAGCAAGTGGTGCCTAAGTGACTAGAGGTTTTCTCTTGTAGCCTGTTTACTGAATCATCCTCTGCTTTTTACTGCTGCTCACAACAGTGGGAAAATCCCCCACCAAGGCAGTCTGTTCAGTTTGTGGCAGTCTGTCTACTAACAAACAAAAACAAAGCAGAGACCTAGTCATTGGCTAATGACATTTACATCAGGACAGATCTTTTGCTTTGACTTTGTACAGAACCTACTATAAGTCTTGTAGCTCAAAGGAATAGCGATAGTAGAAATAACCAGTAAGTAGAGCTGCTAAATTGAAGTTTATATAAATCTCAGCATGTCTCTGCTAATGCCACAGTTTCTGTGCTTTGTCCAAAATGTTGTAGATCATAGAGGAAAAATGTAATTTAATCATGGAAGGAAGAAAACGGGAGTTGCATAATTCTAGCTAATCAGTTATCATGATAACTGGATTAAAAACCACTCAACTCTGTAGAAGGGGCCCTCTTCTGTTCATTAGCCTTTGTATCACCTGCTGAAAAACAAAATGGTAAACTGTTTTGGGCTTAAGAAGAAAATTTCCACAGATGTAGATACCCTGTACATCCAATTTAAACCTCATGGCTAGAAGACCGTTCTTGCCTGCTCCTTAGAGTTATTCCTTGGAACTTGGTCACAAACCCATTGCTATGGAAGAAGTGTGGATTTATGGATTGCTTTATAGCATGGCATTCATCACATGTTCAGCAACCCAAGACCAAACCCCTCCCACCCTCTAGAGAGAACAGCCAGTGAGGTCAGGAAAGTGAAACTGCAAAACTCGTTTAGCAAGTTAATGTGATTTATTGTTGCTCTCCCAAAAAGTAGGCTAGAGTCTTGCAAGTGCTCTGATGCTATGGAAAGTCACCTGACCACTTTTTGCAAAGTGCCAGGTATTCCCAGGATGAATTTCAATGAAGGAACTGCCCATGCCATGTGGCACACACACCAAGCCATGCGCGCGTGCTCTGCTGAGAACCCTCTTGGCAGTGCTGAAGATGGGAAATCGCATGCCGGGTACAGTGGGCTTCTTACCACCTGAATTTGTGCACAAATTGGCAGTCCTGCTGCATTGGAGTCAAGCAAACTGTCAAAATCAATAACCATGAAGCTCAAGTGCTCTCATCCAGATACCAGATTTCAGACAAAGCTTGTTGTCTTTAAGACGTCTGTGGTCAGCAGAGCTCATGTTTGTGTGTGCTTCTGAAGTGATTTTGTCCTTCATCTCTCTCCTGTCTTGCTGCTAGTGGTTTTGGAGAAAGGGTTGAAGAAACTGTGCTTTCCCCTTTCTCCTTTGCCAAGAACAGGGGCACTGAGGCAGTGCAGGTAAAAGCTTTTCTTCACATCTTCAGGTGTGACTGAAGTGGACATATTCCTGCACCAAGAACAGTTAGTTCCCAAGCTCACAGAGCACACACAAGAAGTAACAGGCACAGCATTACAAAAAAACCCTAACGCCAAAACTCGGCAACAAATAAGAATGACCCCCTGCCAAGAAAACAGAGTATCCCAGATCTAAGCCTTTATTTATCCTAGGGCTCTTGGGGAGGAAGTTAAAAGTAATCACTGTAAGCCCCCTCATTGTTCCCCAGTTACAAAGTTGACATGACCAGTTTCTGTTCCTCTTACATTTTAGAAAGACTTCAGGGTTTTTCTGAATCAAATTAGTTAACTATAACCTTCCCAGGGACCATAACATCAGCAGAGGTTGCCAGACAGCAGCGTGTTTTGGCCTCCTCCATTGCCACATGGTGCTAGGAAGGGGCCCTGGAGGCAGCAGTACTGGAAACGTGCCTCGCAGGAAATCCTCACCTCCCAGTTTGGCTTCCCTGGGAGTTCCTGCGGCGATGGGCAGGAAGTCACTGCCTGGAGACAAGGATCTGTCTGTGGCATTTTATTCACAGTGCATTTCTTCTCCTGAAAAAGTGCCACAATCAGACCTCTAGGAGAGGACTGTCATTGTTTGGTCTCTCTCCCACTTCCCCTTTCTCACCCACTGCAGCATTATAATCTTCTTCTGTCTCTTTCGCAGAGATGTCTTCAGTAATGAATCCCCTGGATCCTTTGCCCAATAAGCAAATTATAGGGAAGCAGAGCTCTGCTCAAATGATAGAGTGGCCTTCTGGCATTGAAACTGCTGTCATTCCTGGGCCAAGCAGAAGAGTTCTGTACTTTTCCTCTTGGTTGAAAGGAGAAATTTCTGCTGTAATTAAGAATGGGTGAGAGTGAGCTATGTGGTAATAGGCCTAATCAATTTGGATTATCCCTTGGCTGGGACTAATCTCTTTAGCTATGGAACATGCCTGAGTACAGTGTCTCAGACTGGGATACTGATTCTTAAAGTAGCATCCCAATTTGTTCTTGAAAAGATGGAAATAAGCTGAACTTGTATTACAATGCAGGTGTTAGAATCTGTAAATATGTATGCCTAATGAGCTGTTGTGTTTGAACACAAGATTTTACTTGCAGTCGAGACAGAATCTTTGTGTTTTTTCAATGCTTGGTGGCTGGCAATTCAAATGATTCCATAGCCAAAGGCATGTGGTACACGTAACATGTACCACAAAAGATTTACTAGATATGGAATTGAATTTATTCGTGCACAAACCTTAAACCAAGTAAAACATTATTCCCTGTAGACTTTTAGCTTCTACTCAAGTTGGTCTCATGGATAGGATCAAACAGTTTTGTATCCACTACATTTAAAGAAGCAGTGCTCCATTTCCACGATGCTTATTTGGATGAGTGGCATATAATGATGGGAGAGGATTATTATCATATAGAAGCTTAATTCAGAGCAGTCTTTTAGAGTAGTAAGACTGGTAAACTGCAGCACAGTGCAGCAGTCAGCACTCCTATGTGTATTTGAGGTGATTCTAATCCGTGAGAGGTCACCAAAATTTGTAGGCACGTGCATAGATTAAGGCTGCAGTACCCTCTGGGACTGGTCACATGATGAAGTTGAAAATGTGCTCAAGTGTCCTTCTGGGTAAATACATAAGTAGTGCACCAGTTTGTAATTTTAACACTTTTTCTGCAGCACCACTAATTTTAATCTACCTGTCCTATTCTTTACCTTGAGAATAATGAACTGTTAAACTCCTGGGGATTTTGGCAGAGCTCAATATCCCAGAAAAATAGGACAGAAAATTAATTCCAAGTATTTCTTACTATCCTGACATTCAAGGAGACTGTGATTGGTTAAGTTTTGGGACACTTAAGGAGTTTCAGCGAGCTTTTGCTCCTACGCAAGTAGAGATTGATTACAGTAGAAAACCAAACTATTTGTTTGTGTTGGACAAGGGTCAGGCAGTGTGGTGCACGCATCAATCTATCATAACTTTTCAATAGAGGAATGTGATCTTGATGCTTTTGAAAAAGTGCAGGTGTGTTAGGTGGTCATTAGTCAGCTTTTGTTGAAATGTCATTGGGTTTGAAGGCTCTGTGTTAATAAGGCATGGTGAACCAACAGTTATTGGATGATGAGCTGTCAGTGTCCATGCTTAGAAATAATCAGATGTGGCTAGTGGTGAGTTTCCATCTGGTACAAAATGCATGTACAGTCAGCTTGCTGGCAGTGAAATCGGGAAATATGTGGCTTACCTGGGGCACTCTCAGCTGGCAAGAATCACAATATTCATTTTCTCCTCTTCATATTATCCATCTTTAGTGACTTTCTTCTGTGACAACAGCCTCCGTCTGCAGAAGATGCCACTTGATTTTGCTGGCTGTGCACGCAGCCAGGCACCTGGCACTGGATCGTCATTGATTTCATTGGTAAAGACCAAGGGGGCAAAAAAGGTAACTGCATTAGCTGTTCTAGCAATGCAACTAACTTATTGTGCCGCAATGTTGGAGAGCAACCGTATCCAAGGAGTATGCCTACTGCTTTTTGGTTGCTTCGTTTCTGTGTTTTAAACAAAGGCCAAGCAAACACTGCAATCTTTCATCTGCATTTGAGCCAATGCATCAAGACTGCAACATCGTTTTACCTTGCCGTGTTTTCCTCAGCAGTTGGTGACTGGGCTGACAGCCCATGTTGAGGTTATGTTCTGCTTAATCTTGCTCGCCTTCACAGCACCAGCAAGAGATTACTGAAAATCCTGAATACTCTGAGATCATGAACGCTGTCTTGCTTTTGTTGCATCTGAATTGTTCTTATTCTTCTGAAGAATGTCTTCTCCAAAATAGTCTCAAAGCAAAGCTACATGGTAAAAATGATCCGGGACATGCATTCGCTTCCTGTAGAGATGCTGGGCTGACTTAATAACGTTACTAGCATTGTCCCCCATCCCCTCCCAATACCTCTGAAATCACTTTGCTAGCAACTCATAGAGTGAAAATCAAGAGTATCTTTAAAGGCAGTATAAGAGGGATACTAGCACCAACATGATTTACAGGGCTGCCCTTGCAAATTAGTACAAACGTTAGCCCAGGATTTTTTCTGAGGCGTCTTAACCACTGTGTTTTAGGTAGACCTGCTTGTAAATAGTGTATGGCTTATACTGTAGCCACAAACTGCTATGTGTCAAGTATCTGTGAAATGCTACAGCTGCAGCAAAGCCAAGCTTCAGCAGAGGCTGAACTTTTTACAGCACTCCTATGAGCTCCCTTGAGCATCCATCTGGGAGCCAGAAGTTACTGGATCACAGCCAAGCAGCCATGCAGCCACCTCCTGACAATGCCTTTGTGTTAGGAAGGGTTGTGCAGTCACTCCCAGGGGGAGGAAAACATGATGGAGAGGGAAGTATTAGCCCTGTGATACAAGCACCCAGTGAGACATCAAGAACGTGGTGGCTGCTGCTGCGGCATGTTCCAGTCTCTCTGCTCAGCCTGCAGCAAGGTCCAGAAAAGGGCTGAAAGGGCAGATGTACATCAGTGAGCAGAGGAATGGCAAGTTCACCATTTGAGGGCACACCAAGAGGACTTGGCTCAGCAAAAATACCATGGAACAAACATGACTTTCCAGGTGAAGCTGTCTCAGTTTACCAAAAGGTACTTGTGGGGACGGGGACTCTATACTGCAGTTCTGTGGAAACTCACACCAAGCAGAAGAATCATATGAGTCAAGCAGTCGGATTCACTCACGTTGCTTCTTAGGTGTCAATGAGTGTTGTCTGAAGCATTTCCTTGAACTCCAGTCTCTGCCAGTTATTTGCAAGATGAGCAAGGGAGACCTGAAGACCAGATGGAGCTAGGAGGGAGACTTCACAGTGTTATCTCCTCAGAGGGAGAGACAGTAGGCACGGAGGTTCTGAACACATAGTGTGTCTCTAACTTAGTGGCTTGCACAGAAACCCATCCTCTTCAGAAAGTACACATTTGTTGCCTTAGGGTGTTTTCCATAGCCTTTTCTGCAGAACTGACCTTCTTCAGTGTGTAAATGAAATCTGTCTACTGACACTTGGATATCATTTGAACAAGTGGAGAAAATCCTGCATCCCATAAAAAGAAGGTGACCTGTGATGCAGTGCACGCAAGATTCGCACCGAGTGTGGTTCATCAAGGCACTTAACTCACACAGCCTGTTCCAAAACTGATAAGCCAATGGTATTGCTGGTTTATGCTGCTGTACTATTACAGGTTTATTGGACTGCACTGATTTGGTGTGATTTTTACCCTGTGCATCCAGACAGGGATTACGCCATCTTATCTATCATGCTGGCTTTGTTGCCACATGCAAAGGGAGTGAACTGGGGTTGACACCTGAGTGATCGATTGTTGGAGCCAGGAAGTACTCCCACTCAGAAGAATTCGTTTGGCTATGGGGCTATTGCATCATGAAAAATACCAGAAACTTCTTGAGTTTACATTTTCCACCTCATTATTCATTTCAGCCATTGTATTGGTATGACAGCCGGCAAAGAGCTTTACTGAACAATTGCAGAGTCCAGAATCACATCACGTGTTTTGGAAACAAGGCCTAATGGTTAAATAGTGTTTTTAGAGTCATGTCACACAGCAGGACTGGGATATGCTAATGCAATGTACTCCAGAAGTTTTGACTGCTGATTTTTTTAATTTGTTGACTAGAAACAAGCCTCTCTGCTGCGTGGATATGATGGTATTCAACTTATAGATGTATTCTGAAATAAAGCACCACAGAATATTCCTCTGGCTATATATGTATATGGGAGCTGTGTTTATGACACTGCTTGAGGTGTTAGCAGCTCTACTTCTGCTGCAATGCACAGGAATCTACTGAAGTGTTTAGCCTAAAGTTTGTCTTCCATCTGGCCAGTATACAGAGTGACAGCGTAAACCCACTGAGATTACGCTTTTTCTCCATCGTGTTATAAAGGTCTCCAGTCAAGGAGCAAGGGATGGGAGTGTAGTGCAGTGTCAGCAGTGGAAAATGTTACTGGACCTTTCTAGAAGGAGACAAAGTTGTGGCAGGACAATGAATATACTGACTACCCCAAATGTAAGAGAACATAACCAAATTAAGCCCGCTTCTCCCAAAAGTGGTATTTTTTTTGCCATAGCAAGGACATTTCTCATATTCCCTTCTGATAGAAATACCAAAAATAGCTATTTTTATCTCAAGTAACTTCAGAAAAGTACTCTTTCTTTGTCTACCTCCACTTCTGTTTGCCTTTATGAGAAAGTTACAGGGTTTTTTATTCCTAATCCATCTAAAAATTATTTGGGGAAAGTACAATTGTTTTTACTGAGATTTTATATTCTGTCCAGGAGAACTCTACACACAAACACAAAGAAGAGGGAAAGATTCTTGTTCTGTTGTCCCTTTTCTTCCTTTACCCTCCTTTGTTCTTCCTTGCAGTATAAATATCAAGGAAAATTAGTGCTGTTAATCCTTTCTTGTTGTAGCAAAGATACCTCCAAACTATGTCACCTCAATGAACAGCTAATAATGCAAAAAGAATCTTTGAGTTCTAGCATAAAGTTATCCACAGAAGAATAAAATCTGACTCACTTTTCAACCAAATCAGTATAACTGTTATATTGACTGGTTTTTGGATTTTTCTCCTTAAAGAGTACTCTACCACTGCACTTTTCCTGAGACCGTGCTGTATTATTAATTTCTTTTTTTGTTGAGAGTCAGCTGTTCCTTTAAGCTTAGTAAATTCTCAATTTGCTAAAATAAATTTTCCAAACAAGGAGATACCTGTCTAAAGTAGTTTTGCCGTGGTAATGCTCCCTGAACTTTCAAGCAAGGGGCATTTGAGGCTGTGAAATAAGCCCTCAGCAGGCGAGATGTCACTGGAACACAGAATGCCTTCACTCCCCTTTCGTGCCGTGCCCCTGTATAGTGGCAGTTACTTGTGTGACTGGCCCTAAAGGTTGTTTTGTGGTTGTGACTTTGACTGCAAGACTGTTTTCACTCCTGCAGAGAGAGCAGGTGTGTTTTTTCTAGTCTGAGCAGCTACAGTTCAGCTTCACAAGACTGTCCTGCACACAGAACTGCCCACCTGCTCTTCCTTTTCTCCTTGTGTTTGCATCTCAGGTGAAACCTGGAAGCTGCTGAAGGTCTCCAGAGACTGGAGGAACTGCAGGTTTGTGGTAGGTGGTGGAGATGGCTCTGCTCTTCTTCCTTTCTCAGTCCCTGGCAGGCATCTTTCAACAGATGCTGCTGCAGCAGGGAAAAGAAAGCCCCCAAAAGTTTAGGTTCTGCTTCTGCCACTGCAGTCAGGAGATGTTTAAAGATACGGTATGTCTTCCTCCTAGGGCAGGAGACTATGTACCGTCTGGGGAATGCATAATATTTAGGTCTTTGCCTCCTGTGCTGGTTAAGGTGTTGTTTTACTTTCTGAGCTAATCTGGGAATTTTGATTCTGTGCAATAAACTCAACCCCAAGACACGAGTCAGGAAGAGGCTTACACATGACGCTCCTTTCCTGGTGTGGTAGGATGGGAATCACAGGGTTTTCTTCCTCCTCCCAGGTGCTGGCAACTGCTGCTGTCATCAGCACATTTCTGGGACAGTTGGGCTAAAGTATATTTCTGCGTGAGAAGACCTTTCAAATTTCCAAATGCAGTTTTACATAAACCAGTTGCTTACCTAATGCTTTCTAAGCTACCGTTTCCCCATCCTGCACATCCTCAGCCTGAAAAGCATTCTCAAATATGTGGAATGTTTCTGCTGTTGTATGGATGAGGATGTTGTACCTACTTCCAATGCAAAAGAGACAAGCCATCAACAGATAAGAACTTCGCACCAGTGCTGAGGAGAGAACAGTGTTGTCTCTTTTCTTTGTCTTGTGGGAGCTGGCAGAAGTGCTCATAACAAGGCCCAGGCCAAAGCAATAAACTCTGCTGTGCCATTTGAGTAACAGTGGTCTGTTCTCAGAGGGAAAAAAAAAAAGATGAGGAAGAAAGAGTAAATCCTAAAGGCTGAGAAGGATGGTTTCTATTTGTCGCTCTTAAATTGAACACAAATATTTTTTTTTCCCCCCTTCCTTCCTTAATTTCTGTTTTCGGTTTCTTTACAGTGCCGGAAATTGATGGCTTTAGAACCTTTCATTTGCTGAGATTGTCTTATTCCCAAGATTAAATAAGCACAAATCCCTGAGGGAGGAACTCACGCTGATAACTAAGCCAGATTAACTGGTTTTTGCCATGTTTTGATACATAGGCTGGCCTCAGGCACATCCACAGATTGTAGTACTGATTTTGCAACGTAGCATTCTGCACGGCTGTGTGCTGCAGCGTGTAATCAGGGCTGAGTCCTCTTATGTGCTTCTGGTCCCAAATCCCAGTGTGCTCTTGGATATTGTTCCGCGTCATTTTTCTTTTCTATTTTCAGTAACTGTGCTTTGTTTCCCTAATGAGACCACCCTGCAAAATTAGGGAGACTTTGGCTGTAGAACATCAAACTCATACTGCATATGAGCAACCAGCTTCCCCTCCTTGTTTGACTTTGGCTCAAATATTGTGTTTATAATGGAGTATGCTTGTGTTTTGTACTGTAACATCGTGTTGTAAACACTTTATAACCTGAGTGACAACCTGGGCTCGTAGCTGTTTGCTGTTTTTCAAAAGAGGGGGACATGCTGCAGCTGTTGACAGACTTGGCTCTGAGTATGAGGTAACATAGCAAACTTACAAGGAGCTATTGCTTCAATCCAGTTAGTAGGCTCAGTCAGCAATGTAGGATATATACCATATACCTTACTAACAGATGGAAATACAGGACTATAAAAGGAGTGTGAAATTTTCTTTAGTATGTTTGCATAGAAAATGGTGATTTAAAAGAATTTCTCCCTTGCACAGTTGTTTGTTCATTTGCGCCTGTATAATTGACTTATAAACGTATTTATTCTGTTAAAAAGGTATTTACATGCTTAACTGTATCTTCGCTATCCATACTCCTCGTATGCAAGGAGCCTGGCAATTAACGCCAAGATTAATTCCATGTGTTTGCAGAAGTGGGCCTCACAGCCGGCTGTTAATTTCCCTTGGCATCCTTGTAAGCCAGTATGTTTCTGGTTTTTTATTTACAAAATGTAACCACTAAACATTTTTAATATTATATTTCACATCAGAATTTCAGGTTTTCTTTCAGCCTACAAGGGCTCAGGGCCCTCAGGGTAGCTCTCCTCATTATGTGTATATATAGCTCTAGTTAGTGAACTATCCTTGAAGACATGCATAACAAACAAACACACAGCAGTTTCCATAATAAAGTGAAAACCACACCCTTACAGTGAAAAATGTGGTTTTTCCAATGGAAAGCATGAAGTGCAATTAAAAATTGATAACTTTATTTGCTATTTTGTCTTCTCTTTCAATGAATGAATGAATGGTGTCTGCATTCCAAAGAGGAAGATAATGAGAAACAGCATTCATGACAAAGTGGGACAGAGATTGTTGCTGCTTTTAATATTTCTTTCA
This sequence comes from Trogon surrucura, assembly GCA_020746105.1. Lineage (NCBI taxonomy): Eukaryota > Metazoa > Chordata > Aves > Trogoniformes > Trogonidae > Trogon > Trogon surrucura. The sequence continues at coordinate 71,597,638 of CM036619.1, forward strand.
TTTCAGTTAATATGTGAAATTATTTGAAGGGCAGACGTGGCTTCCAGCAGGGCCTGGTCACACCAGTGATCATATGCTCATGGACCAAGCCCTGGGAGCTCCCAGGCTTCTTGGTATATGGACACACCTCTCCATCTCCAGGCACTTTTAAAAAAGACCTTCTGAGGTCAACCTTTGTCCACAGCCCTCCTCTCAACACAGGGCCTCGCAGCTGCCTGAAACAAACTATTGTCCCCAGGTTGTTTTTTTTAAATATATCTGGTTTTCTTTCAATACCACTTTATGTGATTGTTTGTCTTTGGCAGCAACTGTGTAACTGAAAGTTTGGAAGTCTAAAATCTGTAAAGCACAAGTTTTTTAGCCAAAGTTCCTGTACTGCAGAATTTGCTCCTGCGCTTCGTCTTTCATATTTAAAAATGTAGTGCTGGCTGAAGGAAGCAGATAATGATCCAATGGCTCTTGACAGTATTGGAAGATACATTGTATGCAGTCAGATCCGTATTTGCACAACAGATTTAATTACATGGTAAAATTAATTTATCAAGTTTTCATATTTATGCTTTGACTATTCATCATCAAGTTTCTGTATGCATTTTTGGAGGGGTCTTTTTTGGTCTGGTCCAAGCACTGCTGAACTGCTCTAATTTGTTGGATATGTCACTGTAGTTGCAATGCTTTGCTGCTTTTTTTTTTTCCTTTTGCATTTTTATGCTCTGAAAGTAACATCTTTTTCTTTATCTTTTTTAAAGATAAAGACATTCCCTGCTGATACATCTAATCCTTTTTTCGATCCCTTTACAACAGTACCACAGTTTTCTGTAAGTAGAACACGCAACTAAAAAACTGTGTATTTAACACAATTCCAACTGATTTTTTTTTTAACAGTGTCAGAAACTTGTGCACTAACCAGTCCTCAAAAAAAGAAAAAATCCAAGTAGAAATTGGAGTGCAAAAATATATTCCCATTATACAAATAATTAACTTGCCCGCATTCAGACATCGCTGCTTCCTAGACAAAGGACTAAAGAATTCAAGGTCAAGATTCACTGATAATGGGGTCAGTCCCAAAATTTATTCAGTTCGGGACTGTAGAGGACACCTATGAAGCTCCACAGCATCTTTCCAAGGAGCAGTAAAGGAGTGGGAAGACTTAGTCCTCTGTCTAGCAATTGCATGGCCTCCTGCCTGAAACCACCTGCTGTGCCATCACAAAGCGGGGCCTCATTTTCATTGAATTTTCATCTGAATTTTAAGGAAGAATTATAGTTCATGTGTTGATGTCTACAATGGTATCCTTGTATAAATTCCCATGTTTACTTCATAACTTAAGTCAAGTACTGAACTGAATTCTTGTTAAACTTTCACAGAAGTCAGAATTTAGGGGATTTGATCAGGTAAGCCACATATAAACAGAAAACCATTGTTTGACAATCTAAAAAAAAATCCAAGTCCTACTTCAAGGGTAGAGGCATTATACAAGAATGACAAAATTATCTACTCTATAAGAAATTTTCTCTGATTGTAATTATAAACCACAGTAACTGGCTCTTAGTCTTTAAATTACATTTGCAAAATCAAGTGTTTCAGACTCTAACCTTAACTTTTACTGGTAGCAGCAATTTATACGTGGTGTGTATCAGCGATAAGTAACTTCAGTCACTGTTGTGCTGTGTGCAGTAACTGTCTGAATTTAATGATTTAAAGAGAGAGGCTTTTCTTTCACAATAAACCTGATCATGGGATTTAATCTAATGTTGTTTTCCTCCAAATGGGTGTTTTAAAGCCAGAGTTAGTTGGGTTTCCCAACCTCTTGTCAGTGACACCGCTCTAATTAAAGGTATCTGAAAATCCAGGGGGAAATATCACAGCAACTTTTCACCAGGTCAGCCAAGTCTGGGTAGTACAATTGCAGTAAAAGCTAAACCAAAGTTAGTGTGTCTTTCATATATATATGTGAAAAAACACCCGGAACAGCTTTCCCACTAATTAGTAATGATTGTCAGGAAATTATTTTTCTGCCAATGACAGTTATGGGGAAAGCAAAATTTAGGAGGACTATATAAAATATTTTTTCATCATTTTTTCATCATTTTCATAGAATTTTAAAATATAAACAGAATCTACCCTGCTATACTCACCCACAGAAACTTTGGTCTTGCAGAAAATGGCTGTTTTATGGCAAATTCAAATGTTGAGAATTTTGTTATGCTCTGTGGGGAGAGAAGAAGCAAATATTCAAACTAGTCTTTCTGAAATTCCCTCTTCTCCCCATAGAGTCCTGTTTCCCTGGGCAGGGTGGAGGGCAGAGCCCAAATCACAAATATTTAAAACACCATCAAAATCAAATTCTAACGGTGTGTGATCCATCAGATGATGCCGTACATTCCTTTCAGCGAGTTACACACAGGGATCTGTGGTAAAGGAGCAGCTACCCAGAGGACTGCATAAAGACGGGAGAACAATTAGGAAGGTTAATTAGGCTTTGACCAGATGTTTCGTGGTCCTCCCAGCCCAAGGAGACGTGCTTCTCCCCAGCAGCATCTCACTTCACCCTGATGCACGGGCTCTGCCGAGGGCTTGAAGGTGGCCACACCTGCAGCGTCTGGGTCAGTGCTAGGACTTGCAGGCAGATCTAACTCTGAGCATTGCCCAGTCACACACACTCTCAGATGGTACTGTTGGTTAGTCTTTTTCCTTGCTTGTTTGGGATTTTTTCTTGTCCTTGCTTCCCCTTCACTTAATTTCTTTTCTTTTTTGTTTTTTTTCTTCTTGGAACAAATCGTTGAAGTGTTATTGAGGGGAAAAAGTTATGAACTGTGACATTTGGAAGGCTTTATCTTTTATGCAGGGCTTCTAATTTGGTGGTGTATATGCACTTGTGTTGGTTTTACCAGAGGAAAAATTAGAGAACTTGGTTGCCTGGAATGTTTAAAAACAAACTTCATGCCAGGAACCCCTCTGAATTTCAGAGATTTCTGTAGCAAAATGGCAGGCTTGAAGACCATATTCTCAGGCCGGTATGAGTCACATAGATTTAAATTAAAGAAATTATTTCTGTTTAGATCAGTTAAATATTTGGCTCAAACACACTATGCAAGCAGATATATATAAAAAGATGCTTTAGATACATACCATAAAACCATTATCCAGAGCAAACACACTTTAGGACTCAGGGCAGATTTTCAGCAAGTGTAATTTGTCATCACTCTGCTGATTTCCATAAGGCTGGGAGGATTTACACCAGCCTCACAGAGCGGTGCCTCCTTCTCATGCCATAAAGTAAGATCTGGTAGTCCTCGAAGGGTAGAGATCCCGTGTGAGGGACACCATATTTGATGTCCTGCAGCTTGTAAGGTTGAGTTTTGAAAGCTGAATGACAGAAATTTGAACATTATTTACACACAAAGTTGGCCAGAGCTGGAGAGAGAGTTTCTTCAGTTGCTTTTACATTTCCCATTTTACTGATTTGGTGGAATTAATGGATTTCCACTTGCTTCAGAGCATATCAGGTGCATTTTGCTGAAATGTGAGCAGAGACATCTTAAAAAATGACAAGCAGCAGGTGAACTTAACAGAGCTATTTTTTCCTGGGCTCAAATAATTATCCCACAGATTAAACTGATTTGTTTATGTTTAGCATTGATCCTGTGTGGCTTGCAGGGTTTGAGAAATAATTAAGAAAAAAAGAAAAATAAAAAGTTGCTGCTCAAATAGCTCCACCCTTATGCTGGTGTCTTTTCTTCCTCCCCACCTTTAAGTCTGCACTAAGTGCAGAAGAAAAAGTTGTCAAGAAAGAAATGCAGCTGATACCAGTAGAAGCGTATCCTAATGGACCTGACGCACTGACAAACTGCAGTTGCCCTGTGCTCTTCCCAGGTCGGGGCCAAATATGCACCACAGGCACTAGCCCCTGTGGTTTGGCATGAGAAGCACTCCATGCCGTAAAGCAAGACAGGGCTGGTTTTTTTTTTTAGGGAATCTCCCTCTCCACTTGCATAGGCTGGCCCAGGCTTTGCCGTAATCCTGCGGTGCTGATGTGCCCCACCTGAAAGACAGGAGACGGTTGCTTGCTGTTTGTCTTACACCAGCACTTCCAATATTGCTTTAATGTTGCCTGTCACTAGACATCACGAGAATATTTATCTTGAGGCACATTCCAGTTAGCAAATGTGGGCAAGGATGAACACTTTGAATTCGGGACTCCTAGACTCCTGACCATTATGGAACACAGAGCAGTCAGAGGACTCACCATCAAATTGTATAGGATTTCAGAAGAATAGCCCACAAATCTCACGTGGTCAGCATTCTGCATTATTTTTTAGGACAAACGCAAGAGTAATAAGGGGTATTCTCCAAATTGATTCTATCTTTTATCCAAATGCTGCCAGTACATGGAGTTTCATCTCACATAGTGCATGTTGCCATCAGGCTCGTCCCTCAGGCACGGAAAGAGCCACCAGAAGAGGTGGCTGTTCAGCATCTGTAAAGGTTGTGTCGAGCAGCTCTAGCTACAGCCTCCCCTTTGTTCTCATTATTAATTGTTGTTACTGAGTGTTTGGTAGTGAACCGGATGGTGAAAGGTAGCAAGAGCAGTAGAAGCTAATCTACGGCTTTTTTTTTTTTTTTTTTCTTTCTCTGTGTGTGTACATTCTTTTGTAGGCAGAATTTACAGACAGCAAATTACCATGCTGTGCGGTGCAGTCGTCTCCTAAGATAACGCTGGTAACTCCATCGCCCGTGCTGAGATCTTTGGCAGAGACTATACCAACCCCAACGGTCCAGACGGTATATACGTCGCATAAACCAATTTCGCTGGCAGACAGGTACTGTGCAGTTCTTTCACAGAAATACTATGATGCTCTCTGCATTAAAGCAATCAGCTTGATTTTCCATCATAATTACAATAAAGTGCCATTTCCCCTGATATCAAAAGATTTCCAGTGACTGCTTGACACCTGTTTCAGAATAGGTGGGTCATGTAAAGAAACACCTGTAAGTCATATCTGCTCTCAGAAAAAAAAACTCCCCTGCTTAACTGCAGCAACGTACCATTTCTGTGGCCAACGGCCTGGAAAGAAAGGGGTTTGCAGATTTTCCTTAGGCAAGTAATTTTGTCTGAGCCACAAAGGTTTTCTTTTAATAATTGCAGTTGTATTTTGGTTTTTTGAAATTAAATGTTCATGAGAGAAAGCTGAGGTTGAGAAATATTGGCTATTCTAAATGAAAAACAAGCACTGATTTCCTTTCTCTCTCCTTTTTCCTTTTTTAATTTATTTTTAGCAATGTCAAGGTACAGTGGTCCTTCTTGTAGTTTCTCAGAGAAAGAACAAGCCATCCCATCTTTACACAGGCCACCTGCTTTCAATTTTCTGTTGTTCCATCCTATAGGTTTTGCATGCTAGCTTCTTATTCTAGAATTTAATCAAAGCTGAATCTCCCAAGCTGATAGTTTACTGAATACAAATGTAAGAATGGATACATTCAATAATTCTGAAGCACAAAAAGTCCTAGGCTTATGTTGAAAAAAAATATTTCCTTGGCATCATAATAAAAGAGTCCTTTTTCACATATGGATTCACAGTCAATTCCCATTTTCATTTGTTAATTATTTTTGCAGATGTTGGTTTAATTGCACCTGCACTCTTGTTCAACATTGCTAACTCATCTAAAAAATTATCGTGGAGCTGTAGTGCTGAGCTCAGCTTCTGTAGGATGCCTGGAGCACAAATGGGTGATTCCACGCCTGCTTGTCCATGAATGGGCTGCAAGGTTTCTGCACAGCAGTTTAAATCTCCCCAGGTTTTACAAGCCTTAGATACTTAACTCTCAGAACACCACAATAAACAGCTTTGTGTGTGTTTTTTTTTCTCCCCTCGCACTACTCATTAAGCAATGGAACCCCTAACCCAGGGCATTCCCAGTATGGCAGGATCTGGGGCTATTCAGTGTGTTGGAACAAGGACTTGAGGCTCTGCTTCCCCCACCCTGAGGTGTGCAGGACTGTGGTAAATTCAGCCTAAGTCAGTGTCTCTCACTATCAGGCCATGCTGGGGAGCAGGAGGCTATAACACCAGTCTCTTGTGATGGCATTTACTGTAGCTGTTTCATTTTTAGAGCCTTAGCCCAGCTTCCTTTGAAATCAGTGTCCTTTAACGGGGCGAGATTAAACCCTAAACTGTTTTGCTCTGTGGGTCTTTTTATGTTCTTTTCCTCGCCTCTGTTTACTCTTCAGAAATATCAAGCAGTGCTTGTTTTTCAATCAGCCATCATTTACCAGCGTTTTTACTGAATTGAGTCTGACCTTTCCCCCTCCCCACCCCTTTGGTATTTTGAAAATGTTAATTATTTTAAATTGAAATCTGAGACATATTGTTGTTCCCATAATTGGCTGTTTGTGCATTAATTACGCAGCGCTGAAACTCTGAGGCGTGAACTTGAGAGAGAGAAAATGATGAAAAGACTCTTGATGACAGAATTATGAAACTCGCACTTCGGTCAGATGGAGAATGGATTGGGGCCTTTCATGTGCCTTCTGTCTGTTTACATTCCTCTGCTTCTGTGTACTCAACATAATGCATCGGGAAAATGTGTGATATTCCTGGCTCACCTGGATGCACCATGGTTGGTTAAAAGGAAGTCTCAGCTAGACTTTAACTTGAAGGAATTCCTTTAGTCATTTGCTGCTGGGAAATAAAACTTCAATCCTTTATCTCTCCTGAGATTTTATACTATTAACACAATTAATTTCAGGTTTGGTTTTGGTACATCTAGCGCAAAAAAGGATCAGCAAGGAGCATACTGATTTCTATTGGGAAACACTGTTCTGTACATATGTTAATAAGTGCACAGAAATTAATGTTATGCAGAATATTTTGATAGTAATATAGAAAATATGTCATTTTGTACAACTGAAAATTGCAATGAGCTACTGCTATTTGTTAAAGAACCATTTTTAAAGCGGAAGAATGATTATTACATCCTAACCCCAGGACTGTTAGCCTCCACAGAAAAAAGAACGGCTGTCTTATTAAATTCCTAACCTTAACCTTCACTCAGAGATATAAATAGCTGCGAGGGGGAGACACACCCCACCATACAGGTATACGCACCCAAAACTCCCTGTAGTTTTTCATCTCGACCTAAGCCTTCAACTAAACCTCACTGTATTTCCTTTAATGACAAAAACCAGTTGTTTTGAGTAATTTGCTACTGACTTTCTAGCTTGATACTGACTTTTTTAACTAAGTGAGAAGTTTCACCTTCTCCAGGTTGCCTAGGCATTAGAGCTCGCCCATACTCGGGCAGCTTCTGCCCCAGCGCTGAAGGTCGTAGAGCCTCAGCGGTGTGGACGTAGCCCACACAGGAGGATTTTTTCCTTCCTGGGTAGATAAGCCACCTTCCTGACTGACGCAAATTGATTTATCACTTTAAATAATAATAGTGATGATAGTTTAGGGCATAGCCGTGTCTATACCCATTTTTTTTCACTCTACTGCTCAGCATGTGCATATTGGCAAACCTGTGGAGGGTGCGCCTGGCTCTGCAGCCCGTCCACCTCCAGCACGCAAGCAGCCTCTGCGTTCAGTGGAGCTATCTCAGGCATCAGGTGGGCTGGAGGTCCAGCACTAGCAGAACCGCAGCCCCAGGGAGGTGTTTATGGTGTACAGGTAATGCTACCAACTATTTCCTAGGCAAAAAAAAAAGAAGAAAGAAGTTCTCCGTTCCCCCCTGTTCAGTAGTGCAGGGTCATCTAGAAAGCCACCGCCAACTGACCATCAGCTACAAGGTACTCTTCCAACAGGAAAGCTTTTGTGCATTTTGTATGGCTGAAGATGTATATTTTTCTGTTATTCTGTACACTATGTTCTCTTGTTTGTATTAAGATAAAAGATTGCCCTTAATTTGATACTGATTACGATGGCTTTATCTCGACTTAAGGAGTTTGTGTGGAGGCTGGGAAGTGATTGCCGTGAGACTGGGTTTCCTTCAGAGTTAGCTTCTGCTCTTTTTCTGAAATGAGAATTCTGGAGAGCTACTCAAGACTGTGAGTTGCAATGTGGAGGTATATAAATGACTTTTCTATTTTATATTTACTGTGACAAAAAAACTAGCATTAGGCTCCCCAGTTAAATCTGCCAAACTCAAACCTCTCTGGTTGCTGTTAAATGGAGCAAAATAAACAGCACAAATGTTAGGTAGAAGCTCACAATACAAAATGTAATGAAGTGGCTTAACAGAAGAAATGGGCACAGGGAGCTGTAGAAAAACACCTCGACTGCAGATTTCAGAGCGTTCATGCGACTTTGCTGGGCAATCAGATATGACTTGTGTGCTGTCCACCTTCTAGTTACAACACCAGACACTTTCATTCCTTATGTTTTAATGTGCCGCTCCGTCAATCCAAGGTTATTCAAAATAGATCAAGAACATTAAATCCCTGCAAAGAAATCAAAAAGGAGGGGAAAATGCAACAGACACACACAAGGCTGGATCTTCCGTGCCCTGTTGCTCTTTTCTCACCATTTTCCAGAAGGTGCTAGGGGAGGGAGAAGTAGCAGCAGATTTTGTCCAAGTAAAAGTGAGCATTGTGAAAAACAAATGAAAGAAAATTGTAATTAGAGGTGCCATTTTGTGAGAGGAAAGCAAAATAAGATTGAGAATGGCACAGCACTGACTCTTCCAGCTGAATCTGGTCTTCTGCCTGCTGTTAGGCAACTCCCGGTTGTGTGTGAACTGGTGGCAGTTTCACAAAATCACTGTCAAGGAAAAACAGAAAAAAAACAGATGTGAACAGATGCTTCAGTTGTACTGAGTGCTGTGGAGTGGACTTCGGGAACCCCACAATAAGCCTTCATGTTTGGGGGCAAAAAAAAAATCCAATTCCCTGCATTAGGGCAGTCTGGTCACGTAAGCAGAACTGCCTGACTCAGACCAGCCCATCAGATGTCCTGGCTCATAAACAAGCTGTTAGTTTTTTACCTTAAATGCAGCATTTTTCTCCCGTTGTATAAAAATTCTTCAGACGAGATAGTCAGAAATGGAAAATGAGAAACTTGAACCAAGGTGACTTTACAGAGGCCAAATCTTTGTAGCTGAGGTGTGCTCTGGTGTAGCTGAGAGAGAGCAGAGACTCATCCCTCCCTGGTTCCCACCAGGAGAAGAGGGAAAGGCTCGCATGGCTGCTTAGTTCTCGTGGGATGTTTCCCACAGAACAACCCCAAGAACGTTGCCTTGTCTTGTTTTAGTGTCTTATCTACCGGCTGCCACCATTTCCTATTCTGCATCTAATGGAGCTTTATTAAAACTGTTTTACTGGTATCAAACTAAACTTTTAACTGCGGAATGTCATCACCTTGTTCTTTCTTACTACGTACCTTCTTCAGCCCACGCTTAAGCGTCTCAGTTTTCACATCCCCTGAATAAACACTCCTGCCTCACCTCTGATTGGGAATTACAGTGTTAGGACACCTGTTACCCAAAAATACTGTCAACAAGACAATGTCAACATAATCATATGCTGAGGGGCAGATAGCCTTGATTTGTCCCTGGACTTTAAATTTACAGGTGTTTAAGGATACTCTGCCTGAAGGTATGTCTATATAATAGTGCAGAAGTATCTGAGCTAGCTTTAATGAGCTTGCGTGTGTAGTTGCGGCAGCATGAAGCCCAGCACAGGCTATCATTATCATGCACATTGACACGTGTAAAGATAACGCATTTGAACAGCAGCCTTCTGAAGCATAGTCTCCAGAGTTGGTGACAGGAAAGGGCGGCTGTAAGGAGCTCGTCTCTTCAGCTCTCCTGGGAGAGGATTCATCTCACCTAATGTTAATATGCCAAACTCTCACCTGAAGAGAGATCAAAGGAACTGCCTTCTGGAGGTGCCTCTGACTTAAATGTCTACCTTTATATTCCTTCAAGTTAAGTGAGATGAATCCTGCTCTCCCTCCCTCTGGTTATGTCCACATTGCAAACCCTCGCCGACGTGGCTACATCATCCAGGGGCGCTTTGAAGTGTGATTTTTGATCGACGTAGCTCTGCCAGCAAAAGCCTTGCACGTTAGGTGTAAATATACTACCAGGAACACCCTGTTGTCAAGAACAGCTTTTGTCCTTTACGGGGAGAACTGAGAGCTGGGGTAACTTACAGAGGCCTAAGAAGCACAGAGGCTTCGTTATAGCCATGCCCAGTCTGGGAGTGGCTGGTGGATGAAACCTCCTCCTGTAGCCCTGCTGGCAAAGCCCACCAGGAGTGGACCTGGCTTTTAACAGTGCCCTGAGTGATGCTCTGACCCGGTCATCAAAGATCCCAGCTTTCCAATGTGAAGTCTCTTAAGTGGCAGAATGCAATGTTGTCATGTTTGGGTGATTCCAGCGAAATTTATTGGCCATTTAAATAGCTATGCAGGGAGTTAAATATTTTCTCATATTGCAGTCTCCTGTGGAAGCCAACCAACTGTGCTTTGTTTTTGTGCAACTCAGCTGTTTTCACTATTTTGTTTTAAAAGGAATAACTGGGTTTTCTTTAGAAATGTTGTTGAGATCTCACATTTCTATCAGATCCCACAGCGTGTACAGATTTTTCACGTTTCAAACATACTTAGACCCTGGAAGTGCAATGTTTGAAAATTAACTCCTCTGAAGTTTCAGCTCCTGGCTTCACAACTCTCTTGCAACAGGATGCCTACGTGCCCATTTGAAACAGAGCTGGCAATGCAGTGAAATGTTTCAATGGAGGCAGCACCATGTTTTGTTTGGACTATTTACAAATATCCTTTGGTTTTCTTTCTTTTTTTTTTTTTTTTTTGGAATCCATTTCTGGCTTGTTGGCTACAAAGACCTACTCGTAATTATGCAATGGAGTATTGTTTCTTTCTTTTTGTTCCTTTTATTTTCTTTTTTTTTAAAATGTCCTGATGTTCAAGGAGTTTGCAATAAATATACTGAAGCTGATCTGTATTTGCATGTAAGATCAGCCTCACAACTGTGTTTTGTAAAGTTAAGTGCCGTAAAAGAACAAGTAGGTGACATGGAGAAGGAGGGAAGGGAGAGAGTGGAGGAGAAGGCTTCTTCAGCAGCTGCAGCTTTGACTGGTGGGTAGCAGCTTTCAAGTAAGATTGCTCATACCATTCTGTCTCATCTGAGTAGCAGCGTGTCTCATCAGACAGTGTATGATGGCATTTTGTTGAAAACATGCCTAGAGAGAAACTTTTACGGCTCAGCTGTTTACCTGTTCCTGTATTCATGCCTGCAATAAACGAGATGAAAAATACATCACGGAGTCTGAGCAGTTTGTAGTCAGATCAGTCATTTGGGAGGCACAGGGCAGTACGCCAGTTAGAGGAAACATTGGGTTGCTAATAAAGTGGAGCCAACTTCATTAAAAAAAAATACTTTTTTTTTTTAAACAGAGAATTTCTTCAAAAAGCCTAGACAGTTTTCTCCAGCTTAAAGTTACAGACCAGCATTGTAGGGTGCCAGTCATCTGTTGGGACATTAGGTGGGGCACACTTTGCTGAATACCAGAGCTGGAAAAACACTGGCAGGGTCAAGGCAGAGAAACACGAAATAGAGCGTGTTGCTGGTCTTTCAGCTGGGGCTCAAAAGGTGGTGAAAGCATCACTGGAGGGGTGGGGAGAAATCTTCCATTTCACACAGGGCTGAGAGACTCCAAGTTGTTAAACTGCTTAGTGAAAGAAAATTAAAAAAATCTCACCCTCCAAAACCAACAAAATCAAGCAACCAAAAAAAACCCCAACAACAAAAAAGCCTGTTCATTGTAAGTATTTTTGTTTTAACACAATGAAAACATTTCACTGGGATTTTTTCTCTTGATTTTGCCATTTTTTAAATGCCTAAACAAAGAGTTCCTTCAGAAGGAAACATTTCCATTTTCTTTTGTTGAAAGATCCCTAAATCAGGATGTTTTTGACATTCACTTTCTCAGTGCATTTATGAAATGAATTCCCAGTAATGTTCACCCCATTTTCTGAGGTTGCCAAAAACTCTATATTCGGAAGGAATATGATCCCATCCCAGTTTCTCTCACCGGGTATTCATCTATTTTTTATCTCTATGCAGGGAAAGCAGGGGGAGCAACAGGTCAACGTTCTTCTATCACGACTCAATTTATACCAAGAAGATTGATTAGCTAGCCAGCAAACTCAGTTAATTAATTCCCCTTAATACACGTCTTTGCTAGAGAGAGAGTGTTCTGGGGTGTAGGAGAATGAGAAGCTGTGCACTAGAAAGTCAGCAAAGACTCTCATGTAAATTGACCGTGACTGAGAAGCATGAAGACTTCAGAGACGTAAATCTCAACAATTCTTCGGTTTATTACTAGATGGCTGATCTATGGGCCCAGGCATGAGGTCATTGAGATAAATTCTGCTTCACGGAGGATATGTCTTCCAGAGCAGAAAACAGACTGCGTGCAGGCAGAGTCTGCAGGGGGGAAGATGGGTAGACGATTGGACTAGATGACCTTAGAGGTCTTTTCCAACCTTAGTGATTCTGTGGGGCAGTGGTTACCAGGGTGGCTGTGTTGCACAAATCCTGGTGCACCAATGGGGCAAGCTCAGGTGGGTGGGACAGACCGCAGCCCCGGTGAAAGGTGACAGCCATGCTCCCACCAGCCACAGTGAAGACTTTGGGGCTGGCTGGCACCAAGATTCCTGTGCCCTAGTGCGACTTGCCCTAAAAAATGCAACCCTGCAGCAAACGCAGTGCCAGGGCTGGCTGGCTGGGCCAGAAATATAGAAGAGGAACCATCTTCTTCCCCCAGCCACCACCCCTGTGGCAGGTTCACGGAAGCATCTCCAGCTCGCAGTGTCAGACCAGGAGAGCGGGGTTGCCCTGTTTGTGAGAAACTGGGCATGGGATCAGCTCGGCTGTGGCATCAGATGTGTTTAACAACCCTGACCACTGCAGCTGCATCTTATGTGCTGCCAGGAGCACATATGGGACATGAGGTGTCTTCTTGCCAGCCTTTAGGGTCTGCAATGGTCAGGGGAGAAGGGAGGAAAACATCACCTGATGGCAAACCGCTGCCTAAACCAATGTTTCTCTTTAAAGCTTATTTTAGAACTACATATATAAGATTGTATCATTACATAAGTAATATGGAACTGATGCTAATTATATGGGGGTTTAATGAATATTTCCGCAGTGTGTGTGGTATGCAATGTCAGTGACCACACAGCTCTGCCATTAGAGTATCTGGCACAGCAGTGAGGTGTAAGAGCCACATGGATCTTTCCTGGTTTATGCACTGATTATTCAGCTCTTCAAGCGAAGAGACACTTACCCTTCTGCATCATTCTTCCTCTGCCTTTCATTAGCAAACTCTTTTGGAAATCCAAGGAAAACAGAGCAAAAATTCTTTTCTGTGAAGATATTTGGTCAGGGATGCTTAGCATCACAGCACCCCAGTGATGTGAAGAACTCAACTATATATTTTTTCCTTTTTTGCCTTGCTGCTTTTAAAAACAACAACAAAAAAAGTGATTTCTGTGCTAACTGCCTCCCACTCTGCTCTGACTGCTGGCCCCCTCCGGCAGTGGCAGGCTTGGCAAGGGCATGGGGTGGCTTGGCAGGAGGGGACAAATATTCATTTTTTTTGGCTGGGGGTTTGGACTACGAGCACTCCGCAGCACTTCCTTCCCTTCCTGGGTACACTTCGTGCTGTGGCCAACACAACTGCTGCATCCTCCAACGTGGGGCTTGCACTGCCCAGCTGGGAAGTGGGGAGACGTTTGCAGCTCCAGGGTCACTCGGGGAGGTTTGAGGCTGGTAGAGCTGAGAGCTGCAGTGCTTGTGTACCTAAGAGGCACGCATAAGAGCTGGGGCTCTGGAGATTTTGGAAGCTGCCTTGCTCTTGGGTTGCACAAATGTGAGACGATGCGTGAGGCTCTGGGGAGAGAGGACAGCATGAGCTGCCCTCTAGCTGGGTATGTGGAATTAGGGATCTGATGGCAGGAGTATCACTGTGAGACTGTCACTCCTCCCTCCTGCAAGGGAGTTTTCAGCTGACTAAGCCCCATGGGGATGATCTTTGCTCAAGGAACAGAGCGAGGGCTGCGGCAGGGCTGCACTCCGTGCCTTCAGCAGTACTGAGCAAGACCTGCCTCCTCACACTGGCTCATGGCTCTTTTGAGGTGACACAGGGATGACAGCCCACAAGAAGCACCTGTGCCAAGACTGCCAGCTTTTGAAGACGGGGCGGGAGTGCTGGAGCCGACTTAGCTTTGTGGTCCAAGAATGCTCCCATTTTCTATTTCCAGCCTGACAAGCCAAGGTCACTGTGGGTTTTGGCCAACTCAACAACTTTCCCTGGTTCTTGCAAGCCACCAGGAGCAGACGGTATCTTCTCAAACCACCTGCTCCTTAGCCCTTTCATATCTCTCCATGGCATCCTGCTAATCCTCCTTCCCTCCTCTGCTTAACGCTTGCCTGCTGACTGTTTCGTGGACACCTGCTTCCTTCACCCCCATGAGCATCTCTCCCCTCCCATACTAACACCTCTGATTTTGATTGCTTTCCAGCTGAAAATATTTTGCATTTCTGAAGTCCCTTGCCAGCCCCGGCTTTCCCTGACCCTCAGCAGGTGCTCCTCCATCCACACTTGTCTTCTACCCTTCCCCTGTGTCTCACTCTTCATCATCGTTCTGCCTGTCCCACTTCTGGCCAGCTCTGCCCATGTCACAGTTGCCTCCCTCTCCCCAGATGGCTCAACTCACTGCCTGCTCATCACTACCAGCCTCCAGCCTTCCCTAGGAGCAGCATCTCACAGTCATCACAGCACAAGAGGTTTTCTTGTCAGCCATAAAACCCCCCTGAGATGATTCTCATTAGGGACCAGCTGTTCGGGGATTTTCTGCCATCAGCTATAGCTGCTGGGGCTCTCTTCAGGTCCAGCCTAAATATCCATAGGCGCAGTGCCCAGCCTTGGTGATTTTCCTGCCTATTCCAGAGCACCAGAGGCAGGAAAGGCAGAGAGGAGTAGTTTTAAAGAGGTGGGGGATTAGCATTTGCTCTGCCCTGAAAATGAATGATTTTGTTCTTGTATTTTGCAGGGTTAGGTTCCATTTTAACAACAAGGTGTTAGTGAATGGAGGCACCTTGAAGAAAGATGACTAAAGATACCCTTGCCTTCCTTCTTTTCTTCTTTCTTTTTGTTTCAAGTAGCATGTTTCAGCAACCTCCCACTCCTCCCCATACTTCTGCAGGGTACACATGGCCATCCCTTTATCCTCCCTATAGATAAATGAAGTCTTTAGATATGCTGCTCCATATTGCTGTTCCAAATTTTGAATGCCTGGAAAGAAATGGGGATGGGGCCAAAGAAGGAGAAGCTTCTTCTCTTCCGAAAGCCAAACTGCCAACTCATTAATCCCCTTCAGGTGCTCTAATGCAAGTTCTTTCTTCCCAAAGCAACACAACTGGAATTAATCTTGCTACATATTATGTGGTTATAAATCATGAAGGCAGCCTAAGCTGAGTGCTTTTCTTCTTTTTTCATTCTCTTTTTTTTTCTTTAGGTGCACAACCTCTCACCTGCCAAACCCAAACTAATGCTCTGTCAATGAAATCAGTAAAAAACTTCTAGGTTTTCCCACCTGGTTTCACAGGAGAAACACACCATTAAGTGTTGGTGAAACTGTTCTAATTGTTGGTTTTTTTTCTTTTGTGCGCTTATGCACAAAGGAAAGCAAAACAGAACTCAGGCCTAATAGAGCAGAATCTAACAAAACAGAATTGTTAACTACATTCTTGGAGAAAAGGGAAAAAACCTTCTTCTGACAGTCAGAAGGATGTTCCCAAGCAATTTGCACTCCTTCTCCACTTGTGATATTTCCATCCTCAGCAACAAAGTCTTGGTTCATTCTCTGTAAAAGCTGCATTAGCACAGTGACTTGAACCCCTGCACTGCTGGTCCTGCGTCCCATCCACAGTGGCTTGAAACATCTCCCCACACAAGAGCTTT
The DNA here is from genome assembly GCA_020746105.1 of Trogon surrucura. Lineage (NCBI taxonomy): Eukaryota > Metazoa > Chordata > Aves > Trogoniformes > Trogonidae > Trogon > Trogon surrucura. Next base: position 71,613,623 of record CM036619.1, read on the forward strand.
TCCCCCCCAAGCTGCTGCTTCATCACCTACCCAGCTCAGCAAACTCAGATACTGGGAGATGTAGATGAGCTGCTGCCTTCACTGCATCTGATGGTTCCCACTGTAAGGCCCCAGGGAGATCAACATGAACTCAGTAGAGAAGAGCGTGCCTTGGTAGGGCTCAGCAGCCTCTAAGCTATGTGCATGATCTGTGAATTGAGTAGCAAAAGCTCCAGGCTCCACTTTCTAGAGAACTGAAAGAAATTTTTCTGCAACACTAAGGTGGCTCGGTTGATCTCTGAGAGCCACCAACCCTGAGCCACTGTCCCCGTCAGCCTGTTCACCCTTTTTCAGAACGCTGGCAGCACAAACAAAGCTCTTTGCTTGAACAGAGCTCTTGCAGGACAGCTTTGCTTGTTTGAAAACTCTTCTAAGGACACTCCACAGGAGGCCCAGAGAGTTGCCTTAGGACATGCAGGACTGCCTCCCTGAAGCTATGGGCCAGCTCAGGGTAGGTCCTGTCTCCCTGAGAAGCCCTCAGGCATACTATCCTGGTGCTGCTCTCTCCAGTGGGGAGAGCCTGGCACTCCTCTGAGTCTTCTTTGGCAGGTCTAGTCCTAAAGTCCAATTAGTGTTGTTTATGCTCATATTGTAACTTGGCGGGGGGGGGGGGGGGGGGGGGGGAAGTAATGCTTCAGTAGGTCAGAGTATGAAGAGATAACTGTTATTACAATAAATGCAATATATTGAAAGATACTAACATTTAATTAAAAGTATATGAATTATGCATGTATCTCTTCCACAGCCTGTAACTGTGTGAGCTCAAGTAGTAACTGAGTACATTCAACTCTAGATACCAAATGAAACACATGGCTGCTTAATTTCTCACTCGCACACATCTATCACCACGGGCTGAACTTTTGCTGGGAGTAGGTAAGAACATATGTGGGGTTTGCTTGAAGTTACCTTTGCTTTTCTGTGCTCTCGGACACTTGACAAGGGATGAGTATCTCATCTCATCTCACCAGGGCCCGCCACCCCAGGAGGACGGAGACTGCCTTTCCGGAAACTTCTACAACATCAGACTTAAAAAATCACACTTTTTAGGGACACAGTTGCTGGGAAGGAAAGCAGCAGACTGGGCCAGCAATACCTGCCCCTCATGGGGCTGTGCAGGTGGTAGCATCCTGCAGTTTTGGAGCATAAAGCTTCATTTGGGGCCCATGAGCTGGGTGAGCACTGCAGCAGCCTGGCAGGGCCAGGACAGGAGAACAGGGCTTGGTGGTGGAAAGGCCCCCAGAGCATCCCAGGGCCAGCACTGCCACCCCCACCCCGAGGTACCCAATGTCACTGTCAGACACCTGGGGCTCAGCTTTCAGCAAGCTTGCTGTGAGCCACATCATTAACATGGAAGAGTATCTTTTTATAAACGCTTTCCTGTCCTTTGAGGTAAACAGAAACTCTTCCCCATCAAAGCAGCCGAGCCCATCCCAGCAGACTGCGCCCAGGGCTGAGCCATCAAGCTACTGCCAAAGGCTGCTTCCCTCTCTCCTGTATTCATTCACCAAATGTGGCAAACTCCCACTCCCATTAGTGTCTGTAGAAAATACAAACTACATATTATGAAATTAAAACAGGAAAAGAAGCAATTGCGGGGAGGGGGGAAGAGATTTATCTCCCTAATCACTTAACAGAGGCCCATATATCTCTTTAGAGCTTGCAGTAAATCACGCCTTGTTATCGGCCAGATGTGCAACCTTATGAAATCTGAACCCAAATATTCATTTCCAGCTAGTTTACTGTTGATTTCTTCCTCGTTTCCATGCCTTACAGAAAAGACAATTGATAAGATTTTTAGTTCTTTTTTTTCCCCCATGTTTATACTTCCATGACTTACAGAAAAGACAATTGACAAGATCTTTTAATTCTTTTTTTTTCCCCCATGTTTATACTAACTCTCTCTTTTTGTTCGAGGGAAACTTTGGCCTGGGTTCACCAAGGCATCTATACATGCCCAGCTTCAGGCTGGGACTGGTCTTCCCAGCCCCTCTCCAAAATAGCTGGGATAATTCAGTCACAGTGAAAGCACTCACCTGTGCTTTGCCAACGCTTTAACTCACAAGGTGCTCCTACCAGGCACATTTGATAAGTTACACTCAGCTGTTTTCTTGCATGGTTTTTGCTAATGAGAAGAGTAACACATAATGAAGGCGAAAAGTTGCACCCTGCTCCAAGAAAGGTAGGGGAGTTATTTTCCTGTCTGTACCCAGCGTGGTCAGGTTTGGATAAACCCTCAGGGCTGAGCCTCGCCTGTTGCGCTTGCACTTGCCCACAGGTTTCGTTTGCCTTGTGTGGGTGGAGGCTCTGGGGATGCGGGGCAGAAGCCCTGGGGAGGAGGTTTAGTTGAGCACCACACAAAGGGACAGCTCAGCTAGAAAATTAATGAAAAGGAGCCTGGTGCTGTGAACAGGCCTAAGGATGGAGGGTTGGCTGGGGCGGGGGCGGGTGGGGGGGAAGTTGGATACCTCCCAGGACCAGGGTTCAGGAGAAGGGAGATCCCAAAGCAGCTAAAATCCAGAAGGGATTTTTTTTTTTTTCACTTTGACTTATTGCTAGGGTGTGCCCCCTGTCCTCTGCACTCTGAAGGCAGAGGAGGATGCAGAGAGGTTGAGGAGGACTGGAAGGTGCAACATGGGCTACAGCTGTTTATTTGGTGATGTCTCTCTCCTGATTGCGTCCATTTCTCATGTGCCCATACCAGCCTGGCTTTACTGTGAGTCCTGGCTCTCACAACAGGTTTGAGCCTGCGTGCAGGTTGCATCTGGCCCTCGATACATGGCAAGAGGCTTTTAGAGATGTTCTGGGATATCTTTTTTTGAACATGAAATAGATGATCAAGCTCAAGACTTGAGCATGAAACTTGGGTGAGAAAGAGGAGATGTGGACAGAAGCCTGGGTACAGGATGTGTTTCACAAACTGAGTCTGTGGGAGCTTCCCACTCAAATATGGACCACAAAAAACTTATCTAGGACCCCTGGCTTGCAGAGCCCTGGGTGATCTGGCTGTTTTCATTCCCTTTCCTCCTCGGTGCAGGGGCCCTATATCTGCTGCCATAGCAGCTATGGTTGCTTTCAAGCAAGGGAGAGAGGGGAACAGTTGAGAGCTCTCATAAAATGTCTCATAGAGACTTGAACTATCACAATTCAAACGCGGAGAGAGAAGCTCACCCCTCTTTGTTTTGTGAGCATTTCTGGGAGGTAGTAAGAGCCCAAACACAACGTGAAATCTTCAGTAATGGTTGAGCAAAAGCCTGGTGGGAGATGAACCACCTGAGCAGGGAAAAAGCACTTGTTTACATCATCAACTATCATTTTAGAGGACATTCCTCAAAACAGTTTGGCTAGATCCTTGGTTAGAGAACAGATGTTCTTGGCCAGCAGAGAAGTAGGCAGAGGTACAAGTGCCAGGTCGCTGTCAGGCTGTGCAGGGCCTTTGTGGCCTCTGGGAAAGGTACTGAGGAAGTACAGTGCAGGTCTTACCAGGCTCCTGATTTTCTGAACTGGGGGTAGAGAAATGGGTACAGAAAGGGTGCTGCACCAAAGTCTACATGGGCAGCAGAAAACTTTAGTTGCTTCTTAAGTGATTTTTGTAAGTGTTGAGGATCCTTCAAAAGGCCAAGGCTGGTGATTAGCATGGGATCATAGAATCATTTATTTTGGAAAAGACCCTTAAGATCACTGAGTTCACCCATAGGCCTAGCACTGCCAGGTCCACCACTAAACCATGTCCCTAAGCACCACAGCTACACAGCTCCTAAATACTTCCAGGGATGGCAACTCAACCACTTCCCTGGGCAGCCTGTTCCAGTGCTTGATCCAGCTGCACCACTGTCCTGGTTTGAGGGCTCCAGGACAAAAGTTCTCAGGGGCTCCTGGCACAGGGTGAAATCACAGTGGAGAAGGAGGCTGTGCCTGTGGGGAGAGGAGGATGGGTCAGGTGACCCAAATGGACCAGTCATGATATTCCTTCCCATGGTGCTCAGTATAAAAGGGCCAGTAAGAAGAGCCTTGTGGCTTGTTAGTGCTTGCTATGTTGGGAGGGTGATTGTCATATCTCCCTGTGCTGCTGGTGTTCCTGCCTCCTGTTTTTGCACTGCAGAGGAGCGACGTTCAATGGAACAGGTTGTCTTCATTTGTCCTATCCCTGAGTGGGAGAAGCATGGCTCCTTTTCTGTTAGTTTGGAGCTATTGCTGGGAATCTGGGCTTGAATGCTCCTGTCTGCTGCTAAGTCCAGTCTGGGACTTTTTTTTTTTTCCTTGGAACCTTGTTGTCATCCAGAAGGTGTGGGTATTGTATTAACATATTCTGTTGCATCTTTAAGCGTGTTTGCATACTTGTGTATATATATCCATATATAGTTTGACACCTTCATTGTTCATATTATTTTTTTTTTGTTAAACTGATCCAAGTTATTTTTTTCATCCTCAAAGTCTCTCTCCCTGGTTCTTCTGTTATCCTCCCCTGGGAGGGTGATCATGGGATCACCGAGAGTGTCTGCCAAATCTTAGTAGGTGGCCCAGCCTTAAACTTCAGTAAGACCTCAGGCACAAGCAGTGATAACTTGTCCCTTAAAGTCAGGCTCAGGGAAAGAGTTCTGGGGTTTTTGAGGGATGGAAAAGGATTCAGAAGAAACTCTCTGCCCATTTGATTTGTGCTGTGGCTGGGAAGACAAGTCTTTCATACTGGGTGGGGAGAGAGAAACCCTAAGAATGTCTGTCACTACTGAGCTTAGAGAAAACATAAAACCGTCATCTATAAATGTACCATGTTCATGCGTGGATTGGACTTCAAAGCTTTCAAAAGATAGGTAAGACTTAAAAATATTCAGATGAGTAAAAGTGCATTTCCTGGACTTTACTGCATTGCTCTGAACTGTTTCACAAAATGTGGTGGAAACACCAAGGCCAAGAACAGAACTGGTGAGAACGCAGTAAGGTCTTGCTGTGGCTTGAGCAGAGTTTTCTTACTTCCGTGAAGACTGCAGTGGTGATGGTTTGGGGATTCTTGATTTCAAAACCCATTCCAGTTCAAAAGTGGGGATTTGAGGAAAGCTGTTTCCTAATGTTACCCAGACCTCTGCTTGTGTGCCCAGTCAGATCATAGGTTAGGGGAGAAGGAATGACTGCCAGCTGAATCCCATTGCTGTACTGCTAGAGCACACATCTGACCCACTTTAACAAAGAAATGGGGAAAAGTAAATAATTTTTTTTCAAACTGACAAAAAAAGCTATTCATCCTGTTTTCTTCTGTGAAAAAGAAAATGATGCCCAGATGTATTCAGTGTCTCTGAAACATGCACTTAGAGAAAAGGAAGAAATGTGCTATTGAAATGGTTGTCCCACTGTGACCTGTGACAGTTTCAGGCAGCCTGGAGAAATGGTGGATTAAACTTAGAGCATCCCGCAGGCTGCTCTGGCCAGCAGACAGAGGAAGCAAGGCTGCTGCTACATGCTGAATGACCAATGTCTGCCTTTGTATGGTTTAATTCAAGCAAGATCAAAAATATGGGTGATGGGTAGCTTAAAGACACCAGCACAAGGCTGAAGGACAGAGCTACAGCTGGATGATAGCCAGAGTCCACAGTAGGTGACCAAGAAGAATGAGCATCTTGGACACATGGATAGGAGAGCTTTTGTTTCACCTTGTCTTCTCAATGATCTTGGAAAGGATGGTAAAAAAATGAAAATGGGTGCAGGAAAAGTGGAAGGAAGAAGTCATCTAAAAGAAATAATCATTTCTTAGTGTTTAGACATTGCCAAGCTATTTGAACCACCTGCAACCAAAGGATTTAATGTTGTTTTTGTCAGCATCTGCTGATCAGGTTATGCAGCATTTCATTTGGTACTGGTAAAAGAAATATAGGTACTAGCAAGCTCTTATTATCAAAACCAACACCACAAGTGGCTCTGGCTTTCTAATGCTGGCCCTTTCGAGTTCATTATAACCACAGTGAATGGGACAAAGCCTTTTGTGTGCAGCTTAACAGGGGAGGGAGTGAGTCAAGGCAGTTGTGTGCCACAATAACAGCAACAAAATCAGGTGAGTAATCTTTGAGCTTGCCTTCAGGCAGCTGTCTGGCTGATCTCACAGATCTCACTGCAACAAAATGTCAGTGTCTTAATACCTGTGATACTTCTTTAGCTTCAAGATGCAATAATGAATCTTTCTTGTCTACTTACTAAGAGGTGATTGTATCAGAAAAAGCAGCCAATTTGTCTTATCTGAAGAGACAATACTGGAAATCTCTTTCATTGAATATAAGAGTAACCAGCATCAAAAACCTGGTTAATTAACTAAAGTCATTGAACAACCCTCAAATGGATTTAGTTTCAGGTAGCACCTAAATGGATTTAATGCCTAGGAACTGTCTAAACACCTCAGGCAGATCCTGCCTTTTGTGTTCCTCCAGAAATGCATGCTCAGGGAAAGGCTGGCTGTAACGCACAAGGCAGAACAAGGCAATGCTCAAAGCTTAGCAAGCAGGTCTTACTATGGCTGGCAAGAGGGTACGAGCCAGATGCTTGCTGCTCTAAGCTGGCACAGCTCTATTCAGCTTGTGTGCTGCACAAATACCTTCTAAGAAACAGGAACAAATAGAGCCTGGTGGGAATTTGTATATTTCAAGTTTCTGAAGAGCTAAGGTAGAACACTAAGTTGACAAGTAAAAGAACATGATGCCTGTGATTTAGACCTGACTGGAAAAGACTACATTAAGTTTTTAGATAGCTGTAGTAATATGTAGATGCTTCTTCCTGGTAAAAAGGTAGATGCTGCTGTGTACCCATACAGATCTGTAGGGCAAGACACACAGAGAATATTTTTAGTGAGCTCTGAGGACTGACCTTGCTCTTAGAGGAGCCCTAGCAGGCAGCAACCTCAGAATGCAATTGCCATCCAACATATGTTCTCCTGCCCAAACAGGGCAGCTATACCAGGACAAAGTCAGTGTGACTGTTGCAAGACAGAGATGCTGAAATGTTTGCCATTGAAGCCAGCCTTGCAAAGTCTGGTAGAGCCAAGGAAGGTGCAGAAGAACCAGGCCGTGTGGTGGTTGCATGGGGACATTCCAGTAAGGGAATGTTTGATCACTTTGGGTGCCATAGAGGGCAAGATGCACTTTGACGTTGCACTGCTCAAGACATCACAGAGAACGTGGGATGTTTTCCAAGCTGCTTCTATGTTTTCTGCTATCTTGTAAAGGGCTTTTTGACGAAGCTGATCAACCAAGTCTCAGGGTCAAAGCAACATAGCTGAGCTAGCACATGACTGTGCTTTAAGCTAGATGTAGCACTACACTGGTGCATCTGATATACTGCTGTATACGCTCCTTCCGGATCTGCTGGTTTTGTCAGCATCCGCTTAGCAAGGAAGACGGATTCACAGCAAAGCTGTTACTAAAAGCCTGACGAGTGCAAAGCAAAAAGAGTTAGAGTAAATGACCCTGCACCCTCTTCAGATGTAGTAACACCAATAGGCTGTGTCCTTAGCTTCACCACAGCTGTCCCACTGAACTGCTTCTCAACTTCTGAGGAATGCTGTTTCAGGCCTGCAAAGCTCTGTCAGATGGTGGTATTTTCCCTGCGCACGTTAGATTTTTTTAGCTGGCAGGCTTAACACTGTGTGGGAGGCTCAGTGAGGTTTCACGCATGTCCCATAGGCTGCTCTTCCTTTGTAACCATGCAGGTCTGCAAATCCAGATGAAAATAAAGTGAACAGCAACCCTTGTCTTGCTAAGAATCACCTATTTCCATTCAGATACTGTATCTCCATGTGGAGCATCCCTGCCATGGCTGTTCTCTGTTCCTGTGCATTTTATTCTTGCTCATTGTTGTGAGCTGACTAGTTGATGGCTACTTTTGGAGGGAAGAGGGGAGCTCAATGGCATGCAGGACTTTGAGGCCTTAATTGGGGAGGTGCATTGGTAGTCCTCTCTGGCACTTGAAGTGTTGCCTTCCCTTTTTGGTGCTCTGTTAAAGGCTTTGCTGAATAAAAATGCATGGTCATATTCTGGCTGGTTTGCTTTTTGCAGAATGGACAGGCTCCTTCTAACATGGTTTTCTTCCAGAAGCACGCACACACAAATAGAAAATGTGCTTTATACATAAGCTCACATTTTCTGCAGCATCTTTTGAGATCTCAGGAAATTTGTTAGAAGAAAAATTTTCCTTTTATGTTATCTCACTATTGCTTGTGGTCAGAAAATTAAACACTTGGGAAACGAAAAAGAAGGGTTTCTCCCTTTTTCATTGAAATATGAGCACAACAGTTCATTCCAAGCTAAAATGCAAGCAATGGAATAGATTAAATGAATCTTCTCTCAAAGATAACTTTTAAGATGTGATTCTCTGCAAGGAAAAATTTTACTGTTTTTTAGAAAAAAAACAAATAGAAAAATAAATTCCATTTTGTATCACTTTCTCTTTAATGTGATTGAATGGGGGATGTTTTTAATTAAGACAAATCTCCATGTTAATAGTCTTGATTAAAGGGGCTTTAAAATAATTTATCTGCCTGGCTATGTTCCATCTTAAAGCTCTGCAGAGGAAGATGTCTTTCATGTTGAATTTAAATGCTTATTATTCCTTTGAACTCTGCCAGTCCACTTATTTCAAATATTATTCCTCTTTTCTAGCCTGTGGAGTCAACTCAACAAGAGATTTTGGTAATGTCACTCTCTGGGGAACTCCACTGGCTTGTTTGAACCTTGATCTAACAGCTGAGGGTAATATTTCAAAGTTCATTTCTCTGCCAGACCTACAGCAGTGACCTGTGACATCCATGTGGATGCATCACCTGGAACAATGAAGCCTTGATCTCACCTGTGGCACTCATATGACAATAACCATCAATTGCTTATAAATAGTGATCTCAGTTACAGACCGCTCTACCCTTGACTGGTGGCACCCACAGAGCAGAAATCTGAGGGAGGAGAAAGGGAGGGAGGATGGGCATGTTCCTGAAAAAAACAGATGTGAATAGGAACAGTAACTGGAAAAGTGTTGTTTGGAGTTTGGGTTGGTTTTTTTTGGTTTTTTTTGTTTTTTTTTCTTGTTTGGTTGTTTTTTTGTTTGGGCTTGTTTTTGTTTTGTTTTTTTTAAAACAAAGGCTCCATTTTTTCCACTAATAGCTGCTCTAACATGGTCCTCACTTTCTTCTTTCTTCTACCACTTGCTGAAAGCACAGCAGCGTGCAGCTGGTGTCACCGTATACAACTGCATCCAGGAGTGCTTTGTTTTTTCACTTGCCTGCAATACAGTTCAGGCATCTGACAATGTCAGGTGAGGTGAGCAGCTCACCTGAAGGATACACAGCTCTACCAATATGGACTGCAGGTGCTTGCCCATGTTAGGAAACCACCTGGCTGGCTCACCCATCATGCCAGAGAAAGCAGGGAGAGTGGCCAGGGCTAATGAATGATTTGGTCCTCTATGGCAGAGCTGCCTCTCTTACTGCCCAGTAACAGGGGTTTGTGAGCATCCTCCATAAACGGAGGTTGACATGAGCAAATGGGAATTGTTATTCTGGAACACACAAAGCCAAAGGTTTGGTCTCCTGCACAGCTCCCAAACAATCAATTGTATTTGCTCCTTATGGGAAGTGGAGAAGTGAAGGCGCTTGACAGAATTGAAATGCTCGTGCTCTTGTCTATGCAGGTGTTACATAGCAAAGGTTTCTCTGTACGTTTCTTATGCCAGCAGGGTATACGCTTTGCTATTTCTGTTGGCTGAGTTGCACAGCTGATGAACTGGAGCAGGCAGCCAGATGAGCTGCTGCCTTTCAGGGTTGTGCAGAGCCAGAGGAAGAATGTTTCCTGCCTGCAGATGCCTAGCAGCGGAAGGAGACAGGTGGGCTTGCAGGGGAAGACCAACCAGGACTGAAGAGAGAACTTTGGGGCAAGAGAAAGTGCTGAGGGTTTAGAGAGAGGACCCAGCTTTTGTTGAGGCCCTCTGCCAGCCCTCACTTGGGTTGAGGTACCTGTCAAATCCCCCAGTGTGGGAATGCTTAGAGGGAAAGCAGCACAAGATGAGACCTCTAACAGAGGACGATCAGTGAAGAAAAGGGGAAGTGATATGAGCATCAATTGTTCAAACAAGGATCAAGCAAACACCAGATGTGTACTTTTGTGGTCCTGCCTACACAGTTGTTAAGCTAACACTTGGCCCAGCTTGTGTTGTCTGCATGAGTGTCCCTCAGGCCCATGGCCAGCTGTTTTGCTAAACGTTTTATGGGCCAGAGCTGCAATGGAGTTCCTCTGTGAAATGGGGCAGGATGATTCTCTTGGCTAAAAATTATGGTGCTCTGGAAGACCACACTTCTTCCCGTGATACCAATAGAGCATCTCAAGCCTACGCAAATCTCCCAGATAGCAAAATGCTACTGGGCCCCTTCTTAAACGTAATTGGAAAAGTAAAACAAAAAATTGTGACTTTGCTTAACTGTAGTTTTGAAGGTCAACTTCAGAAGCACGGGGCTATGACTGGAAGGGGGTGTGCAAGTTTTAAAAAGTGGTTAAATGTGCTTTTGACAGTTGTCCCCAAAGTAGAGCTCGAATAAAAAAAGAGAAGATAAAAATAAATATTGCTCAACCCTTTCATTCATTGCAGGCTGTCAAATGGGACAGGTGCTGTGGAAAAACTGATGTGTGACTGTGTCATTAGAAGTTGAGTCATTATGTGAGGGCAGAGCCAGGTGGAAGGACTAGGGTGACTGATGGCAGCCTTAACTTTAGGACGGACTGATCTTCAGAGAAGAGTTGGTCAGAAGCAAGTTGTTCTTGTGTTTCGAGAACTCCCTTCAAACTGGGAATGAGAAGCAAAAATGATGTTACAAGTTTGGGCAAAATGGTAGAATTAAACAAGAATTCTGATTCCTTCAGGAAAATGAGAAAACTGAAACTTCGTTCTTGACTTTCACTTCGAAAATATTACCAATACTGATAGTTCACTACAAATGAGAGTTTTGATGAGTTTGAGGTGTTTTTTGCTTTGTGTTGCTTTAACATGTGAATGCTTCTAAAAATACTCCACCTAAACGCTGAGACACTTAATAAGAAGAAAAGTTATTTACCATGGATGGAACAAGCTGTGCTGCTTCACAAGCACTAGTGCCACACAACATTAATTCCATCCTTGAGCAGCTACCTGGAGCTGTGACTATAGCAGCATCCTGTCCCTGCCTGACATAAGTTACCGTTTTGCCTGGAACCTGCACAATTAAATCACGGCACCTCTTTGGCCAGTCGCACAGCTCTGTCCGCCTGGCATGTCTCTCTCCAGCATGTGGCCAGGGTACAAAAGAGCTAAAGGAAGGGGTAAACTAATATCTCTTGGAGGTGTCCAGAAGAAAACTCAGATGGTAGATTTAAAGTGTTTACATCATGCAGCAAACACCAGTTCATTTGCTTTTTTCTATGTCTGGGTTCAGGGTTTGTGCATGTCTACTCGTACACAGAAAGGATTTGAGCTTGGTAAAGCTGTTGGGTGCCAGCACAGTAACACTGTGGCTGCCTGTGAGTAGTGGTGAGAAAGCCTCAGCTTAGTGCTTCTTTATTCTCCACTGCTATATTTTGGGGGTGTTGACATACGGGAATAGTTTGCAATGGCAGGGAGAGGGCTTGTACACATGTGGGAGAACTGGCTGCCAGAACAGGGGAGTCTGGATTTCCCTACAGGTGCCAGATTGAGGTCTGGACTTCTTTCCCCTGTTTCCTTCCCCTCTGTTGATGAACAGTTTTCAGTAAATGCTTAAAGACTGTTTTCCTGTCTCAGATCGGCATAGCAACAGCATCAGAACAAAACTCAAAACCATTGACTTAATGACATACTGAAATGGCTTCAGAATTCATAATACGCTTTCATTTATTTGAAGTGTAAGCGAAGGGGTTACTGCACAGCATACACCTTAGGCTGCTGGAAACCTTTCCTCCATGCACATGTTGACTGCTGAATGAAGATAAGCCAGTTAAATACTTGTTCTGTAATTAGGTTTGTCCTTGTAAACATCTGCATGAAAAACACTGCAGTAACCTCAGGATATATTATGTAGCTGCACAGTAGAAACAAGAAAACATAAATTTAGTATTATTTATTGCTGGTGTCACACGAAGATCTTAACAAGAAAATCCCAACCATTTATCAACACTACAATCTTTTTGGTTAGTAAAAACAAGAGCTGTAACTGTGGTTACAGATCCTATCTCTAGGAGGCAATTTCTCCTCTAACAGCCCTCAGATATGATGGTTTTATCCCCACGCTGACATAGGTGTTTCTAAACCTTGGCCATTACACAATGCTTGGTTCTGTTCAATAACACATTCCTGTATTCTAGCATCTTTGGACAAATAAACCATGCTGAACTCTGACTTCATTGTCATTGCAAGGATTAAAACTGACTTTGCTAGTTTAAATAGTAGTAACAACTCAAGTAAATTAAAATACTAAAATTTCTCTTTTAGCTTGGTTTCCAGGCATTTCAGAACAACACAGCCAAGCTCTCTAAAGCTGCTTACTGCTATACCGTGAGCAGATGGTATATACGGGACCTTTTCTCCATTGGAGTAAGCTGTTTTATATCTAGTTCATCCCCGCATTCACGGTTCGAAAACTCTTATGCACCGCATGGACGTTAACAAAACCTGCTGGGGGAGGGGGGGATGTGTGCTTCTGGGAGGCTCTTCTCCACTCTGGTACCCAAAGCCTTCAGTTCGACTTGGCTTTCACTGGTTTTGAATGCGAGCAAGAGCAAACTACTTGAGTCATTGAAGCCGCGGTGACCGGGCGCCCCTCGGCGGCTGTCGCCAGAACGGCCGGGACACGCCTCACCGCGGGTGGATGCCGTGGCAGGGAGCTTAAATTTTATTATTAATAATAACAATATTCAAAGGTGTTTGAGTTTGGGCTGGGGAAATGCTGTTTTAAGTGACTGTTTTCCAACAGGCAAACTTACAGAAAATTTCATCCTAACTTTTCTGATGGTGTCTCATGAGGGAACAGGGCTTGCTTTTTTCTTTTTTTTTTTTTCCCTGACTTCTAGGTTCTTAACTAATTATTATGAAATTACATTGTCACACACGGAATTAATTGAATTCTGCCAGTACTGCTTAAACTCTTTAAAACATTCCTACCTAAATGAGTTCTTTGCTAATACAAGCTGAATTTTTCATCTCTCCAGGCTGATTTTTGCACAGTAAGTAAATGGTATTTGTGCACAGGGAGGCCTCAATGTAATGCCCTCTATTGTGAATTCTAATAAAAGGCCGCTCTGTTTTGGCTCCTTACTAGAATAACACCATAAATAACCTCTTTGTAACAAGGACATTCTAAAAAATGTGAAAAGTTTTGCTTCAAAACCTCCTGGTGCACATTGTGCCACCATCTGGCAGATCTGTCTCTCAGGGTAGGTATTACCCTCCCAGCACTACGTTCATGCTGGGGTAGCAAAGAGTGCCAGAGAGGTAAAAAAAATCAAAATAATGCCATCTTGGGAGAAAAGACTTTGTGCTTATTAAAACAAAACCCATGCTGATTTAGTATCTAGGACTGCTGGACTTAGTGTTTACATTGGTGTAAAGAGCTTGGAGCAGTTGCTTTTTTCCTACATTAGATTAATTTTTTAGAAATAGTGCTGTTGCGAGCAGTATCAGCTGCAGTGGCATAACAGCCCTGGGAGCAAGACTAGATACATAATTGTGGCAGCAGAAAAAGAAAGGTTTGCCAGTGCTGAGCAAAGATGATCTAACAATCTAACGCAGTTTTTATTTGCGTGATAACATATTTTGAGTTTATATTTCCTCGCCTTTCTCCAGAAAACCCGGAGCAGTACCACGCCTCCAAAAAGCTCACTCATCTTTTTGTTTTGTAGCTTTCAGAAACAGCACACAGCTCTTTCCTCCATAGTGTCTTGGGTTTTCTAAGGTGATCCCTTGGTTTTCACTTTTCTCATAGGAGATACTCTAAATGAACTGGTATTTGACAGTTTTCTTTGTTGCTCAGTTTTGCACACTGTGAAAAAGTTCTGCTTGCAAGAAATTCCTAGCATATTTTCTCCCATACCTTAGTCTAAGTAACTAACACAGCAAGCATGTTTCCACAGTGTCACAGATAGTTAACTAGAGCATGGGATGAATGACTGTTAATGATAACGGGGTGATTTTTCAATTTCCAAAATTTGTATTTTTGTTTAATAAAAGAAAGCCCAAGATAAATGACTGGTAGAGTAGATTCATTCACCAGTGGCAAGGGTTTGAGAAAACTGCATACAAATTACAAATTCTGGTTCAGGTTATTGCAGAGTTATTGTAAGAATACTGCCATCTCAGGGGTCATTTTGTTAGCACTGGGTGGACACATCAATTTTTCAATACGTGTCTATTTGATGGAAATAACCAGAAGTTATAAACTTTAAGGAGTTGTTCCTGAGGCATGGACATGTTGAGGAAGTAGCTGGGAAGAGGCAGGGCAGTATGGACCTCACCAGCTTTGGCTTTTCGGGGTGAACTGGGAATAACAATAACTTATAAATAGCCAAGTAAGGAATATGAGCTTCTTACAAGAGGACTATCGAATGGAGAAAACCTGCTAGGTAACGCACGGAAGCAGAAAAACAACTGGACTGGGAAAGATCCAGCTTAACTGGCCACAGTAGCAGGGGGGAAGTTTGTTTGATACGAGTGGTCCCAAAGGAAGAATGGACACACGAGACACAGTATTAGAGGTTTCTGCAGCCTACTGGTCTACCAGAAAAACTGGCCTTTCCCCACTCCTCTCTCCATTACTCAAGCCATGCTCTTACCTGACTAATAGGGTTTTACCCTCTTTCCTCCACCTCCCCGTATGGGAGCTGCAGCCACTCCTCAACCATAAAATTAGAGACAAGACTTTTTTTCCCCGAGTGTCTGTTACGTAAACTACAACTTATTTCTGAAGTTTTAACTTCCAGTCCAAATGCCTTGAAAAACATTAGCCTCCGGTGGAAAGGTGCACTTTGAGTGACCAACAGAGCCAAGAGAGAAGGCAGGATGAGGCCTCAAGGGATCATAGAATGGCCTAGGTTAGAAGGGACCTAAGAGATCATCTAATCCAACCTCCCTGCCATGGGCAGGGATGCCTCTCAACCAGACCAGGTTACTCAAGGCTGCATCCAACCTGGCCTTGAACACCTCAAAGGAGAGGGTATCCACGGCTTCTCTGGACAATTTATTCCAGAGTCTTGCCAGCCTTGTACTGAAGTTATTTTTCCTAATATCCAATCTAAATGGGGATAATCCCAATCTCCAGTCCTAAGAAGACACCACTAGAGTGGAGAATTGCTTGGGCTAGGGCAATTAATTGTGGAAGGAATTTGACTGCTGGATCCCCCTGAGGCAGGAGGTGATGACACAAGAAGTGGTGGAAATGACCACATCTCTAATTCACCAAAAGCAAGAGGACTCCTGGTGTCAGAGGAGAGTGATGCCTTCCAACCTGTGGCTCAGGCACGGCATGTGTACGTCCCATCCAAGAAAGGCATTATCAGCGTGCACAGACTGAGAAATACGGCATTCAGAAAGATCAGGTATTTGAGGGTTAAGGCTGCTCGTGCAACTGCAATTTAGACTCCTTCTGCTAATCTTTTTTTCTGACGGCAGCCTTAATTATTTGATCAGATAAGGATCTTCCCCATAGAACTACTGCTGCACGGGCAGTGCTCTTAGACGCAGTGCATGCCTTTCTGTCTGCCGAAAACTGAAGGTACTCATTAGTGCTCCACCAGTCTCGATATAGAATCATAGAATGCATGGGGTTGGAAGCAACCTTTAAAGGTCATCTAGTCCAGCCCCCCTGCAGTGAGCAGAGACATTTTTAACTAAATCAAGTTGCTCAGAGCCCTATCATGCCTGACCTTGAATGTCTCCAAGGATGGGACTTCCACCACCTCCATAGGCAACCTGTTCCAGTATTTCACCACTCTCATTGTTACAAAATTATTCCTTATAGTTAGTTTAAATTTACCCTATTTTAGTTTAAAACCATTGCCCCTTGTCCTATCGCAACAGGCTTTGCTAAAAAGACTGCTCCTATCTTTCTTAGAGGTTCCCTTTAAGTACTGGAAGGCCACTATAAGGTCTTGCTGAATCTCTCTCTTCTCCAGGCTGAACAGCCCCAGCCTGTCCTCCTATGGGAGGCACTCTAGCCCCCTGATCATCTTTGTGGCCTCCTCTGGACCTGCTCCAACAGGTCCTTCTTTTGTTGAGGGCTCCAGAGCTGGAGGCAGTGCTCCAGGTGAGGTCTCACCAGAGTAAAGTAGAGGGAGCTGTGATGTTGCTTCCTACAATCAACCCAGTTTTGTGATAGGGACAACCTTCAGGCAACCACAAGAGATTCCACTAAGGAAAAAATGTGACTGGAGTATTTTATATTTACTTTTTATGGTTTTACTAGGAGGGAGGCACATGGAATAAGGTCAGTCTCCTTACCTTAGAAAAGCTGTGCAGCTCCACAGTAATCACGGACAGTTCTCTTAGCTGTCAGATTTAAAACAATAGGTGTCATGTAGGTACAAACAATACATGATAAATATCCTAAGTGTTTACCACAACTGTGAAGCATCGCCCATATCACAGTGTGCTAAAGCTTGTTTCCAAGGAGGAAAAACCAGCATGCAGCTGACAGTTGCTCCCTTGCTGAGTAAATGCTTCTTCACAAGCATCACAACCCTCGGCTAGCTATTTGAAAACGTAGATGAGGGGCCTTCATCAGAGTTGATTATTGCCAGAAAGAATAAGCTGCAGCCTTATTTTCCCATTAGCCTGATTTATAAGGGGTTTTCTATTGCCATTTGTTTGCCTGTTTTCCACTGGCCTGGTAAAGTTTGCCAAGCTGAGCAAGGTGGGAAGAAGGGACTCGTTATTTTGCACTTGAGGCTGGTGTTTCTCTCCCAGAGCTTTCTGCATAAGCTACTATGGAACATGCTGAATATTCATGCGATTGAAATTGATTTTTCAATTTATTTTTTACTGCTGTGTGGCTATTTCTCTGTTTGCAGTGAGAGACAGGATACTACACTACTGCACTAAAGCACGGAGATGTGAATTAACGTCCTGCACTCGATGCTGCTGAGCACGCCCAAGTATTACAAGCAACCCCTCAGCCCAAGGGAATGATCTTAACCCTAATGCAGCCCAGGTCTCAGGTAGTCTCAGCGCCGTATCAAAAAGTAACTCGGTTTAATGATCCATACTAGAAAAAAAGAAAATATTTACATTGAGGGTGATTTTAATTTCCAGAATCTTGCCGACTGCTACACCTTCTCTCTCCCTCTCCATGTTTTGCTGAATTTTCTTCCAGACTCTCAGAGGAGAGAGTGCAACCATGCATAACAGTATGAAAAAAAAAATAAATATATAGTTATAACTAGAAGACAGCAATCCAAACCCGAGAAAAGCGCCACTCTGGCGAACAGGGAGGATGAAAGGTAATTGCTGCTCCATCCACCCATAGACAAGCGGGGCACCGCGAGAACACGGACGCGTCCTGAACACATGGCTGCGAGTCCAGCGCCGGTTACAAGAGCCCAAGCGAACTTTGGGGGGGGGCACAAGCCAGGATTTCTTCCAGTTCCGCCAGATTTTCAGCATGTTCGGAACCGCTGCGGTTACGCTGCATGAAATACACAGCAAGCACACGCCATCGGACAGCCAACGCTCACTAGCGGACCGGGGGGTTACCTGAACCGAATGTTAAGCCGCGCTGTGCCTTCAGTCCTATCCCAGAAGTCATGAAAGATAAAATAAGTAAATAAATTTTAAGAAAAGAAAAGGGTTAAGTTCTTTCAGCAGTTACGGAGCAGTAGCGTTTACCACCTCCTCTCCAAGCGCACGCTGAGAGGTTTTGGCGAATCGAGGCCGGGGGGGTGCGGCCGGGGCCGGGCCGGTGCTGCCCCCCGGGAGCCGTGTGCCCGCCTGCGGGAGAAGGGGTCTCGGCGGTGGGGCCGGGCTGCGGGAGCCGCCGGGCGGCGGGAAGCCGGCGAGCGGGGAAGGCCGTGGTGCGGCCCCGGGGCGGGAGGGCTCCGGAGCTCTGCCTGCGGCCCCGCACCGCTCCCACGCACTCGCCGTACCGGCACCTTTTCCCCCGCAAACCCCGTCCCCTCGCCCACCCCCGCGGTCCCTCCGGCACCGCCCGGCCCCGCGGCCGGCACCTCCGCCGCCGCCGCCGCCGCCTCCCCCTCTCCGCCGCGGGCGGCCGCGCAGCCGCCGCCGCCCCGCCCCGCCGCCGCCGCCATGGCGGTGCGGAGCCGCGGCGCTTGGCGGCGGCTGCTGCTGCTGCTGCTCCTGGCCGGCTCCGCCGCCAGCCCGGCGGAGGAGGGCGGCGGGCGGCGGGAGGCGGGCGGCGGGGAGCACGGCGAAGAGGCGGCGCAGCCTCACCACGACTCCTCGTACAGCACCTTCGCCAGCGAGTTCTACGACCTGCGCTACCTCTCCGAGGAGGGTGCGGAGGCTGGGGACGGGCGGGGTGCGGCGGCCGGCGGGGCGAGCCCGGAGGGAGGGAGGGACGGGACGGGCCGGGCCGGGCAGGCGACGCAGGGCCCGGCTGCAGCGGCAGCGGCGGCGTTCAGCACGAAGGCCAGCGCCCGCCGCCATCTTCCGCCCGCCGCCGCCTCGGCGGGATTGCGGCCCCGGCGGCGCTCGGGGAGCGGGACCGGGGCCGGAGGGAAGCTCCAGGGCGCCCTGACCGACGGCCGGGCCCTCCGCGGAGCGGGCGCCTCGGTCGCCACCGGGCCCGGGCGTCTCCTCGCGGCGGGTGCCGGGGCAGGGGCCCGAGAGGGACCCGGAGGAGCGGGTCGGGCCGACCCTGTGGGCTGTGGGTCGGCTTCCGAGGTGCAAAACCCCTCGCGAAAAGCCTCCCGGGTTGCTGACTCGAAAGGAGTCCTGGCGTTTTGTGGGTTTCGAAACGCCGTGCCGTGTCCCCAGGGGTAAGAAACACGGCAGCCCTAAATTTGGGGGTATTTTGAGGGGTTTTTTGGGGTTTGGTTTGGTTGGTTGGTTTTTTTTTAATTTATAAACGGCACAATGTTAAAACATCCAACGTTGCAGTTAGGCTGCATTGAAAACCGGTTGTTTGATGCATTTGGGAAAAAAAAAAGAAAAAAAAAAGGAAGAAGTGAGAAGATACTATGGCCGTTTTTTTGCAGTGATGCTCTGCTACAGGCTGCTGTGAAATTTTGCCAAGTTAATACCCAGGCCCTGATATGGTTAGTGGAGGCTGTGATCTGCAGTTGACGGCACACTTTCTGTCTCCATTGGCATTGTCAGAAATCTGAGGAATCGAATTGAGGCTCCCCAGTGCCCCCGGATGTGTAGGTTAAACATTTGTTTGCAGATGCCGTAACGAGCTGCAGTGTTTTATTTCCTCTTCAGTAAAGCACTTTCTGGTTTCACAACTAGCACTTTGGTTTTCAGTAGCCTAAGTAGAAGAGCATCCTATTAAAATACCTGTGTTCACACAACAGACCCAAACTTCTACAAGCCAAGACAGAAGAGGTCTGTTTGCCAGCATTTGCACTGTCTGGTGTGCTGTCATACAGCAGACGGGGAATTGCTTGGAATCATAACTATGGGTTGTTTTGGGTCTTCCTTCACAAGGGATCGCAGATCATAACTGCAGGCAATTCCCTCTTTTGATACTCTTTTACCTTTTATTGCAATGCATGTTTTATTTTACTTCATGACGGAGGATGTATTATATGAGGTCCTTTTGGTATCCGTTCCTACAGCTCTGAATCTACTGCCATCCATTTGTACTTAATGCTGTCATTTACAGCTAAAGGAGTCAGATTTAGTTCCCTTATGGATTTCCAGAGGGGACTAAGAGTGCACAGAGAAATAGATGATAGCTGAGTGGAGATCCCTAATCATTATTTGACTGCACTACTCTGTGTTCCTGATGCCGTAAGTTAACTTTTGCTCTCGATGTAGCAAAGCCATGCTCCAGCATCCTTCTCTCTTCTTGATGAATGTAGGAAACCTGAGAAAATTCTTGTTTTCAGTTATCAGTGTTACTTTGATACCTGGATCCAGGACCATCTGAGCAAAGGATTGTGTATATGGGAAAGCAGTTCCTCATCGGAACAGCTCAGTTATCAGCAGGCAGAGTAAATGCTGTTGGAACCCTTTCTCTTTCGTATTATTGCTTTTTGTTCCTGGTACTTTATTTATTAATGATTTATTCTGTTTATACAGGTTACCCTTTCCCTACTGCTCCTCCTGTGGATCCGTTTGCAAAAATCAGAGTGGATGACTGTGGAAAAACCAAGGGATGTTTCAGGTCAGTCTGAGCTAAGAGTGCAGATACCTTTATGTTTGCAAATGCTGACTGACTGCATTGGAGACTTTAGGAAATGTTTCACATTTATTTTAATAAGTCTTTATCATTTAAGAACATACTTTGTAGTTACAGACTATACTATTTGAGGAAGCTAGATTACATCATAGTTATGGGCCCATAACTATGTCATGTTTCTTGTAGTTTCATGCAGCACTTACAAAGCCAGGGCTAGGAAGCTCAGCAGAGTAACACTGTGTGTAATTAACTGCTGGCCGTGCTGTTTAAATACTATACATTCTTACACTGAATAGAGTAATAATTGCAAACACTGAATTAGTGGTATTTTGTATATAGCATAATATAACACGTTTTATTGCTGCTATACCAAAATGCATTCTTTTAGTTTTTCTTGCAGAAATGTAATTCAGTTCCATAGCAGTAAAAAGTTACGTGTATTTCCAATTCCATATAGGTACGGTAAACCTGGGTGCAATGCGGAAACTTGTGACTACTTCCTAAGTTACCGTAGAATAGGAGCTGATGTTGAATTTGAGCTGAGTGCCGATACTGATGGCTGGGTGGCAGTAGGATTTTCCTCAGACAAGAAAATGGTAAGACATGTACGGTATTTCACATTGACAGTGTGCACAATGGGAGAAAAAGTGAGGCGTGCTGCCTCCCAGAAACTGCCTCATCCCTCCTAATGTGTCCTTTTCCTTCCTCTCTAACAATTACAACACTATTTTAGTTCATCTCTGAATGTCTGAATGTTATTAACTTTTTGCCTTTTTATTAGAAAAGCCCTCAGGGATCAGCCAGTTCACATGAAAATGTCTTGTCATGCTTCATATCAGTGTTATTGGGACAAAAGTCACATGAGAAACAAAATAGCAAATAATTCTATTCTCCAGTAAATCAGCTGCCTTTCAGCAATATAAATATGACTTCATCATTAAACTTTGGAAAGTTTGTTTCTTTCATACCTGTGTGGTGTTCCAGAGGAGCCACAAATGTGTGACAAAATGACTCCTGCTGATTTAAACATACCTATTCTAGAAAGCAGTCTTGCTAAAATTTCTTCTTCTCTCCCCTGGATTTTATCAGGTTTTATGCTTACTTCTGTACTTTTTCATTCAAAAGTTTCACTTTTCATTATGTTCCAATGAGCAGAACTGGAGTGTGTACTGGGCAAACTTTGAAAAACTTGAGCAATAGATGATTTTTGCAAAGATGTTTTGCCTGTGATCCTTGGTAAAATGTTTAGGAGTTGTGTGCAGTTCATAATGTAGGTGTTCATACACAGGAACACTCTCCTGAGCACATAAAACAATACTGAGCCTTAGTCCTAAATCCAAGAGGACAGGACGGTTTCTTGTGCAGTTGTAAGCAGTAATCTGAAAAAATGCACAATTTAGACATCCTGGGCCAGGACCCACAAAAATGAACGGAAAGACCCACACTGTCAGACCCCAAATGAGAAAAAGAAAGAAAAATGTGAGAGCGGGTACTTTTCAGTCATTACTATACACATTTTAATATGACTCTGTAAATAAACACAAGAGAGAGAGGTCTCATAAAGAACAGTTCACGTTACAAGAAATAGTTCATGTTTTTTAATGTTGTGAGGAATGGTTTTACAGCCAAAATTTGGGAAGAGTATAGATGCCTGGAAATGCAAGTACTGAACAGCATTTCCAAAGCAGCTCAGCACATTCAAGTATTTGGCCCCAAGCTATCGGATATGCTGTTACCAGTTTGTACCTCCAATATATCTGTGATAGATCCCAGGGTCCCACTGCCTGCACCTCATCAGCCCCTTGGAGAGCGGGCGTTACTTTTCATTCCAGGCACACTAAGCATCGTATTAAGTCTTTGGGAAGAACAAGAAGAAAAAGTGTCAGGTGAAAGGTTTTGCTTCCAAATGTTCTGTGTATGTAATCTAAAGCCCATCAATCAGCTGGACTGAAACCACTAGCATCTGTCTTCCCTTCTTGCTCCCCTGCTGACTTTTGTAACCCTTTTTTGTGACTTCCAGGATGTTTTGATGTCCTGGGATGTGCAGGCTCTGATGGTAAAATGACTCTGGATCAAAACAGCTTAGCTGTGAGTAGTGCGCTGTACTCTGGAGGCCCTAACTGAAATAGTGTGGCCTGGATAGCTACAGAAGTTCAGGAAAAAAGAACTATTTTGTGTCCTCAATAGATCTTTTTTAAGTCCCGTGACCTGTTTCTTTGTCTCAAATAACATTATGCTTTTCCACTTGCAGTCTTTTGTGCCTAGGTAGGATTTTGTAATGCCATTCGGTTAACTGAGAATCAGAATGCTTTTTCTTTCTTCTTTTTTTTCATTTTTTTTTCCTGTGTGAAAACAGCTTTATTTTTGCCTCTTTCTACTCAAGAATGAGGGTTTTGTGCTCAGATGTATAAAAGTAAAACTTGGAAAATAAGTTATGGAGTACAAGGGCAGGCTCAAAACAGAAGCTGGAAAGGTTGCTGCAGCAGCACCAAAGTGCAGAAACTGTCCAAGCACGTGTTTTGCCTGGTTGTCCCGTTTTTCTCTCACTTTTGGCACATCTTTTACAAATCCACATAGCAGTATTCCCAGAGAGCTGAAATGCATCATTTTCCTCTCCTTTCCCTGTAACAAAGAACTGAGAAGAGATGATCACACTAGCAAGCATCGTGTCTATCAGCAGCAGGAGGACGTATCAGAAAGACGAGTGTTGGAGACGCAGGGCCTGTATTTAATACGGCGCCGATACTTGTGGCAGCGGTCTGTGGTAAAATGCCAATCATCCAGCTTGCACAGTGTTGTAGTGGTTCTTGATTCTAAGGTTTCTGTGAGACACTACTCCTAAAACTAACATTAATCCCTGAGTGATATCGTGCTCTACCACTTTGGCAGTGACCCTGAGTAACTCTCCTAGCAACTGGTTTAATATTTCTACAAATGACCTCTGCAAACAACTGTCACATGCTTCCTTCTGTCTGTTGTTTCTTTGCTTGGTTGTAATGCTTGGTGGCTGTTTATGCTCTGTGAAGAAGCACAGATTGATTAGATTTTTTTTATTGTATCTTCTGGTGTTCTGTATTCTCTGACTACGTGCTGAACATTTTTCATTTTCTTTCAAGAGATATAAAAAGTGATGTTCCCTTAAGTGAGCATGAGGAGAGATTAGGAAAGACAGACTGTTATTGTTTTCCCATATTAAATAGACTCACTTCTTCTGTTTTTAGTAAACTGCATTGGTTTTCTGTTGATGATTTGATGTGGTGGATTTTGTACACACCAAAGGCTCAAGATGGTGAGTTTTTATGAAGCAGGATCTTGGAACTTCAAGCATTATGTGAGAAAGCATCCTTCCACTGATCAATTAATTATGTGATGTCAGGCTGATCTCATGTCTTACAAATATGTTTTATATGTTAGGTAAAACAACACTTAGAAAGACCAAAAAAAGAATTCAGAGATGGCAAGGTTAAGTAAATATTATTATCTACTTCGTGCTTTTCAATCTGATTGAAGACGAATGGTTAGGGAAGCAAGTATTTCTATATATATATATGTAATTTAGAAAGAAGGAATGAGAGGCCCAGGTCTTGATTAGTTTTTACTAATGAAAATTACAGACATAAATGAGGAATTGCTCTGTGACACTTGTGTTTTCCTTCTACCACTATGATTTTACCGTGCAGGGAGGAGATGATGTCATGGCTTGTGTTCATGATGATAATGGAAGAGTCCGAATACAGCACTTCTATAATGTGGGTCAGTGGGCTAAAGAAATCCAGAGAAATCCTGCTAGAGACGAAGAAGGGGTTTTTGAAAACAATCGTGTAACATGTCGATTCAAGCGTCCCGTGTATGTTCCCCGTGAGGAAACCATCGTAGATCTGCACTTGAGTTGGTACTATCTGTTTGCTTGGGGTCCAGCAATTCAGGGTAAGTTGATTTCTGTGTTACTGACAGAACTGAGGTGCCAAAATTGATAAATGTTTTTCAATTACGTTATTCTTAACAGACTCTCTTTCTCTTAATGAATGAAATTCTGGCAGCATAAGGCTTAAAAACAGATAAGCAAGGCAAGCTAAGTAATAGAGTCCTACATGTGGTGGTTTTTTGGCTATATAGTTACTACTCCCACTCCCCGAAACTAAACTTAGAAGAACCTCGTAACTAGAAGTTCTGAATTCCTTTGAAGAATGTGTGTTGTTCACTTGAATTTCATTTGTTTTATTTAAAAGTTTAATTTGGGAAAGCAGAGAAATAACCCTACTCACTGTCAGTTTAATATTGCATGTTCCTGGAGGTTTGCAAATCACTTGGCTCTCTACCTGTTTCTTTGGTAGTGTTATGGAAAAAATGCCTCTGACGTTATTTCTTTCTACCTTTACCCATTAAAGGTTCTATAACTCGTCACGATATAGACTCACCGCCCGTATCAGAGCGTGTTGTCAGTATTTACAAGTACGAAGATATATTCATGCCGTCAGCTGCCTATCAGACCTTCTCTTCTCCATTCTGCTTGCTCCTCATTGTTGCGCTGACCTTCTACTTGCTGATGGGAACCCCCTGACCGATGGAAGATAGCAAGGATTTGTCCGTGGAAGTTTCTCAGGATGGGCGGCCGTACGGATGGACGATGCATTTTTCTATTGGAATTTATATCACACCACCATCCTCATCTTAGCTGCTTTTGAACATAGTTAGCTTCTCAGGAGAATGAAATAACCATCTCCTTTGAGTGGCAGAGTGGTGACAAATCATATAAGAATAATCAGTGAACATATATGAGAATATTTTCAGTGTCGTGACTACGTGCTAAAAGAAAAGGAGACTTTTGTAAAATCAATGTGCGTGCGTGCGTGTGTGTTCAGGAGGGGTGTCTGTATGTGTGTTTAAGCAAGTTTAGCAATGGACATCTTATCAAATAACAAAATTGCTTTCCGTATTGATTCCAGAAAGAAATTTGGGAAAACATTAAAATGCTGTTTGGTATTCCTGGAGCAGACAGCACAACTCCAAGTGCAGCTTCTGAACTGGATGAGCTGGATGCCGACACAGCAGTAATAAAACCTGCCCTTCAGTAATGGACAGTACTCCCATTTTTATTTTTTTTTAATTTGTCAAGGATTACTTGCTCTGGTACTTTGCAAAACTAAACTGGCATAATGGAGCATTAACAGGATTTTATTTTTTTTTCAGTGGAAAAGAGGTGATGAATATCTTTATAATAATACTATTTCAATGGCCTTCTTGAAAGATATGGCTACTTCTATGAGTGAAATGTAAAATTGTTTAAACAACGGAGAATACAGTAACGTAGATGTTCCCTACGTAGGAAAAAATGGTGTAAAACATACAGAATATAGAAATTCCCAACAAGCCATAGGATATCCTCCCAATTAAATCATTTTTTCTCTTTTTATGAAAAAACGGTAATTTTGCTGACATGTAAATACGTTTTTAAGCAGTTGTGTAGTAGTATGAAGTAATCTGTTTTTCTGTGTTATTTACCTGTATATCCCATTCATGTTAAAGGTGAATATAGGCAGCTGGTGTTAACTTACAAAGAAGTGGAAATATAATTGAGATTATTTGTAAGGAAAGATAGGTATTAATAAGAAGAGCAGTATCTTTAGTTTCATCAAACCATTGAAAAAAATGTAGTTACTGTGAAAAAAAGATGAGCTAAGGAGGAAATAGATTTTTTTAATCATCAATAAATATTACAAATATGAATGCTTAATATTACAGAAATGGCAAGAAGCTATTTATGAGCCACAGAATATTGTGAAAAACTGTGAGTTCTTGTGAAGAATTTCTTTTCTTCACGTAACAGGAAGTGTGTGACACATCTACACGTAACACTCAAATGTGCTTAGATAAGGTTGCTCATTCACTTCCTAATCTGCATTAAAATTCTATTTAAATAGAATTAAAACTCAGATTGTGCCAAAGTTCTATCTAATGTGGTATGCTTGAGGACTCTGTAATACAGCATCTGATAAAGAATGTGATGGACCTCCTTTTTATTCTCCCTGCTGCACAGAGGTTAAAAAGATTAAATAGCTTTGCTGCTTCTGGATCATTCACAAAGTGAAGTTTGTAGACTAATTGCTTTTTAGGCTCAGCATTCTTCAAAACTGTCTTTATAGTATATAAATTAGATTGAAAATTTATCTATCTCCATGACAAACACTATCTATATTTCAAAAGAAAGATTGTTTAGTAGTACATGCTTTGTCTTCAAGGATTTGTTTACTTAAAATTACTGGATTAGAGTTGAAGACAGGGAAGAGAAATTTAATAATGAAGCGAACTTTAAAAAATGGATATAGTAGCTTTATTTAGCACAAATTGTTTCTCTGAAGTTGGATAACCTACTCATCGTCTAATGAAATATATGGCAGAGACCACCTAATAAGGAAGGTCTTCTTTGGTCCACGATGGCTGTAAAATTCATCCTTGAGATTGGATGGATCAGGTGCCTGAAGCCTGGGTAATGAGTTTTACATTAATCAACCAGGTGAAGTTTAGAAATCATTAGGGCAAATTCTCCCTCCTTTGTGCTTATTTGTAGGCAGCTGAGATAGTGCAGTTCCTTCTCAGAGATCATCACAGCTATTTAAAGTAGCCTCAGGGCTGCTTTAGTTTATGGCCTTGTATTTGCTGTTGTAGTTTCAGACATTTACCTGATCACCCACTAAAGGGCTAATCTCATAACTGAAAGGTACTGCAGTAGGATAGAAACCCATTTTGGCTCCTCTTTTTTTTCTCTCATACAGTGCTGAATTTAGGATGTGCTGGCTGGACCCTAGCACAGAGGTATGTTAATAGCTGGCAATAATAATACCAAGAGAAAAGTGCAGCACCTGTAGAGCTGCTTGCCACTTACATGGAGTCTGACACGTGTAAAAGTTCAGGCTCTGAACTTTTTGCAACAGCAAATTCAAAGCAGAGTCAGAGCTGCTTAAGGGTACATCTGCTGCAAAGCATAAACTGCGTCAGTCTTCAGCTGTACCCGTGTTCTCAATTAGGTCAAAAAATACCTATTTTTTTTTCTTTTTTAGTTTGTCAGTGTGCTGTCTAGTGTTTTTGAAGCCGAAGCTTCAAAGTACTTAATTAGAACTAATTAAGTATTTCTAATCAAATGGGGTGAAATAAAAGGCCACAACAAGTAGCAAAACAATTAACAGTGATGTCCAATGACAGGACAAGGGGCAATGGATACCAGCTGGAGCATAGGAGGTTCTACAAAAACATTAGGAAAAACTTTTTCACTGTGAGGGTGACAGAGCACTGGCACAGGCTGCCCAGGGAGGTTGTGGAGTCTCTTTCTCTGGAGGCTTTCAAAACCCTCCTGGACGTGTCCCTGTGCACTCTACTGTAGGGGATCCTGCTCTGGCAGGGGGGCTGGACAAGATGATCTTTTGAGGTCCCTTCCAACCCCTGACATTCTGTGATTCTGTAAACTCTTTGGCATTTTAACTAATGGTTGAGTTTGTCTGAGAATTGTTCTTCAGAGTGGGAAAAGCAGGAATATGACATTCAACTAGGCAACCAAAAGAAGGTGCATGTTTTTAGAAATTACCAGTTCAGAAGACACGTGAGAAGAAAAAGGCCGTAAGAGAAATGAAAAGTGGTATTTAACTCTGTATAATACTTGGTAAGTCTTAGCTTACTGACTTTACCTAATGTACTGGAATGGGTATAGGAACTTGTTATAGAAGGTATTTTGGTTTTCATGGGTTTGTTTTATTATTATTTTTTCTTTTTAACATTGAAAAGCAGGTTTGATCCCTGTTATACAAAGTTAGTGCAAAGTAACTTTCTTTAAAATATTTTTTTAAATGGCATTTCGAATGTTTTTTTTATTTTTCTAATTAACAGTTCCCAACACAAACTAGAAGAAACATTTCCAAAGTGCTTTTATTTTGAGAATTGCTTACTGCAGAGTGATCAAATACAGAGGAAAAGAGTTTTAAAAGTGCATATTTGGCATATGGTGTCCTTTGGAAACTTAACTGTGATTATTGATTAGAAAGCTAGGACTGGCAAAGAACATCAGGCATTGATTAATGTCCTTGGATTTGTTCTTTCCGTGCAAAACAACATTCAGTCGTGACTGTTGCTTGTTACATTAACCATGTTATCACACTCTACTTACTCTGTCCATCTAATCTAGAAAGTTTTATACCAAAGTTTGTAAGTTAGTTGAAAGAGAAATCAACTACTTGTGTTTGTGATCGTGCCTATCCCAAAGGGACCTCGTTTTTGACTGTAATGTCTGAGTGGTACCCTGCTACAAATAATAAGCTAGGCCTGAAATGACATCAATAATAAATAAAATAGGATAGAGAGAAGAACAAGTGAAGGATGACAGACTTTTGGGAAGTCTTTTTTTTTTTTTTTTCCTTCACTGCAACAAAATAACTAGGTGTATTTTTATATATACGTGAGATGCTCCTAGATGCTAATTGATTCCCCCCCTCCCCAAAAAAAAAAGCCTAGCTGATTTGATAATGTCATTTGACACAAGGTGATGCATTCTTCAAAATTCTGTTACCATAAGGGAAATACTGAAGAAGAAGGTACTGATGAGAAAAGCTTGAAATTTCTCTGTGGCCTTCTTGTCCTTCTTGATGAATTTTGCAATACTTGAATAGTAAGAAAATAAGCATTTGTGGTCTCCCCAACCTGAGGAAACCCCCAGAGTTAAAAGTTGTCAAAGCTGTGTTTCGCACAGACTTTGCCAGTCTTCAACACAGGGTTTAGAGAATGACTGGAGTGAGGTGTGCCTCAGTTTTGAAGCTCGCTTGGGACACCTTATCCTGGGTCTGAACCAAGCAGAGCCCTGCAGTTGCCTCGATGTACTCAATGGCTCCTGCAAAATAGAAACAACAAACAGCACAACCCACGCTACACTGAATCCTTTAAATACGTGTATTTTCTTTTGCCAAACTGTGGCTGGTGTTCTTAGTGTGTTAACTTCTCATCTTCTTGTGAAGAGCACTGTGCTCCTTGTCACTAGCCTGTGTCCTGCCCCTATTTCCACGGATGCCTTATGCTATTTAGCAAGGTGATCCTTAGCCCAGCTGTGAGGAGGAATTAGTTAGTGGGTAAGGAGGACTGGTACGCAGCTGTCGTTGTGATTATTCAGACATCTGTGTCATTGATGATAACTCCAGTTATCTGTAAGGAAATGACAGCTACAAGTTTTAAGGGAACACGTGGATTTTCCTTCTTTTTTGTCTGTCTTCTTAACTTTCACATCCATCCAGTTCATCAGACATGTATAAAGAAGAAAATTATTCTCCTTTTAGAGAGTAGACACTCCGTCTGGTCTTTCAGATCTATTCTAGGTCCACCAGAAGTTTACACCATGCTGTACTCTAGAGGCAGAATTAAAACTTATATACATGCTTGATAACTTTTATCAGGGTTTAAATCACATTTTCGACTCCTTGGTTGACTCATTTTGACACACTGATGTGTAGCAGGTGTACTTCTCCCCCTCTTTTCTTTTAACATCTCCAAATATTTTCCCTGAAGAGAAGGTTTAGGAGAAGAAGACACGTCACAGAATTACTGAAGATCTGTTATCAATTACTTTCACAGATACTGTGAGAGTGCTAGTATTTTATACAAAGTATAACTTTGTGTAGAGCCTTAGCTTTAGGACAGAAGTAGAAGCACATTTAAATATTACAGTAGTTTTGGTGCTCCACAGAGCTGCGTATGTGCATAATCTGCATGAACTGGCATCCTCTGTATCAACCCTGACTCCACAGCATGCAATGGATGGATGAAGCAGTCCACTTGAATGCTGTACAGTGAGATTTTGGTGGCCTCAAAGAGTTTGGGATCAAAGAGCGGAGAGACTGGTAGGAAGGCTGAATGACAAGGAAGGGCTATTGTTTTTGACGGGCTTCCTATTTTTACATTAGGGATAGAACAAGAGGGAATGCCTTCAAACTGCAACAGGGTAGGTTTAGACTGGACAGTAGGAAAAAATTTTCACAGAAGTAGTCAGATGTTGGAATAGGCTGCCCAGGGAGGTGGTTGAGTCACCATCCCTGGATGTGTTTAAGTGTCGCTTAGATGTGGTGTTGGGAGATAGGGTTTAGGGGTGAGCTTTGTAGTGCAGGGTTAATGGTTGGACTCAATGATCCCAAGGGTCTTTTCCAGCCTGAACTGTTCTATGAGTTTACGTGTGGCAGAGCATGTCTGGTGCTTCTAATTGCAAATATTACTGGATGTGAATAGAAGGAGCAGTCTGACTTCAGTGAGAATTCAGCTTTTATGCAGGTCCTAGCTGTGTAAGGGCTGATGTGTGCCTGAGGTCAGACCATGGCACAAGGTGTGTACTCCCATCAAAACTGTAAGGTAAGAGCCAGAGGCTTGACCTTGCTTTCAGAGGTATGAAAACCTGCCAAGACCCTGCAGGCAGGAGGGCCAGTCAGCTGCTGTGAGAAGTACCTGCTCACAGGCCATGTTACAAACTACTCCCCTGAAGCAGTCTGAGTATCAAAAACGGAGGGCTCGAAATCTTAACAGCTTTCATTGTACATTACCTTTTTCCTCTAATTATAATTTCATTCTCAGTATTTCTCTAGCAGTGTGTTAGGGCCTAATGCAGTTCTCCCATAACCTGACCAGCAGATTATCAATCTACCTGGAAGGTTTCAAAGAAAATCTCGGTTTCCTGAATACAAAACAGTTAATCGAAAGAAAATAATATTTTCTTAAAACCATATGTCATTTTCTCACGTATTTATTTTCTGTATCTGTTTTTTTTTTTCTGTGCAATTTATATGCCCAGGCATCTGATTTTTGCAGATACAGAGTAAGATGTAGGTAAATCTTCCTTTTCTAAACCTATTTTCATTAGTACGAAATAATCACTTTGGTAACTTCCATTTTATTTTTTTTTTTATTTTTACAGTGGGTTTGGTAGATTATGGGTGCTTGAACTTGGTTATTTAGCTTATCTAACGTGTGCTAAGATAGTGAGGCAAAACCAGCATAATTTTGAAATGTCAAGGAAGACGTGTGCAACTTGTGGAGTTGATAAGTGTGAAAAAGCGGACTTAAAAGACATTACATGCTATGACAATCTGTGATTTGGCTTGGCAGTAGCAATGAATCTGCTGTAAGAAAAGAGGCACGTGGGTTTTTTATTTTTTTTTATTTTTTATTTTTATTTTTTATTTTTGTTGTTGGCTTGGCAGTAGCAATGAATCTGCTGTAAGAAAAGAGGCATGTGGGTTTTTTATTTTTTTTATTTTTTATTTTTATTTTTGTTGTTGTTGGATTGCTAAGTAGTTTGAATTGCACTCACAGAATATCTGAAGTTGGAAGGGCCCCTCAAGGGTCATCATGTCCAGCTCCCTGCTCCTCTTAGAACTACCTAAAACTGAACCCTATGCCTGAGAGCGTCGTCTAGATGCTCCTTGAACTCTGGCTGGCTTGATGCTGTGATCACTTCCCTGGGAAGCCCGTTCCAGTCACTGACCAGCCTCCCGGTGAAGAACCTTTTCCTAATCTCCAATCTGAAGTTCCCCTAATGCAGCTTCATAGTCATTCACAACTGTTGCTTTTGCCTTACTTCTGTGTTTCTTATCTAAGTAGGAATGTTGTTTCAAACTGATGTGAGGCTGGAATACGTGCAGGACTTCACAGCCCATATTTTAGAACAGCTACTGCTCCATGTAGGCTCATTTTGATCTGCCATTAGAGGCTGCTTAGGAATGTCCTTACAAGGTGAACTTTTACATGGTGCTCTTTCTGTAATGGTGTTGTGCTCTTTATAGACTAGAGCATTACAGAATTATGTGGTAGCAGTACTTTTCTGAGCTGTTTCTAAATGATACTTACTCAAATTAATGTTTACATTTTTAAAGAAGTAATTTGATTTTTTTTTTCAGAAGTGCCAAGCAGCTGCAAATCTCTTATGGCTCCAGTGCTACTCAGGGCAGTGAACATTTTATGACAACTAGTGATTTCAACACGTTGCCTCATTTAGTTTCACATCTCTTTCTCAAATTTGAAATAATTGAGTTCAATTTCATAAGATGGCATTAGTATAAGACTGAATGAAGGAAAAATTCACTTAGGTTGTGTGCCATGGAAGAAAAATATTTGTGCTGATTTTTCACAACAGTGATCTGCAAAGTTTAGATTAAGGAAAAATACTCTTTCTAGAATTAATATTTAGGCAATGTAATTTTGCTGAAGGTATTTATGTGTGTGTGTGTGTGTTTGTCTAAGTCTGGGAATTATACAAGGAAGTTTTAAAATAAAAGGCTAGACTCTGCTTTGAAGACAAAAGAAGATAAAACACAGAATCCTACAAGTTCCCTAACTCCTACCTGATTTTTGGGAGGCAGATCGATTCCAAAGAACATATAGAAAGCTGAGATGTGTCCTGCTGGGTAGGGTATCATGTTTTCAGTTTTTAGATACTAACCTTCTGTCACCTTTGGTACAAATATTAACCTCACATTAGTCTTTACAGTATTATTTTCATTTTTTTCAAACAAGGTGAAACAAAAATAAGCTCAAGAAGTTAATAAAACACTGTCATATAGAGTATTACGATAATAGGGAAGGAAACACAGATGCCATATGTAAATCTAGGAGGAAAAAAGTTTATTATATTAGCCAAAACATGATATCTGTTTCTTAAATATTGAACCGCTTACCTGTAAAGCAATGATTTCAGTTTTTCACAGTTGGTGATACGAAACCAGTGATAAACATTCAAACAGAAGAAACTACCACAACAGCTTTTCTTTAAAGCTGGAAGCATCATTCAACTCTTGATGCAGAGTCAAAGATTAAATTCCAGACCTATTAATGGAATACAAAAACAAAATGATGGGACCCTGATATTTCTATGTGATGTCCCCAGCCTTTATTTAGGCAGATATATTTTGTTAGCATATCTGAAGCCTCCTGAGTTCTGTTTAGGTTAAAACAGATGCCTGGCATGCCTTGGTATTCCTGATTAATGTATCCTGAGGTCTGGTTTGCTTTAACCTCTTCACAAGTAAGCAGGCTGCCATAACTATGTTAACTCTTGCCACTTGTTTTGTATTACATGAAGTGCAATAGTTGAACCTGAAATGTCATCTCTACCTTTAGGCTTTGTTCAGCATTCTCAAGACTAATAAATAGTTTAAAACATACATGTAAGCAGCTTGTAACTATAGTGTTAAGTGGTGTTCTGCATTCTTTATGCTAGGCTCCGTTCTGCATGCTAATACCCAGCATCCATGTGAAATGAATGAGCATTTGGTTGGGTAGGAGCAGAGAACTGGGGTTTTGTAGTTCCAGAAGCGATCATCAAACTTCTTTGTACTTATGCACTAGCCTTTTCAGAAAAATAACACTGAACGAATATGTAATGAAATTATGGTGACCTATGGGACTACTTTACAATCAGTGCATGCCCTGAAATACTGCTTTGTAACATCTGTTTTATACTAAATGTTGGTGTTCAAGTGAGCCTTGTTAGCTATTTGACAGTGACAGGCAACAATATTTATAAACCTGTTATAATAAATGCCTTTTTAGTTTAAGAAAATATGTGTGATGTGGCATTTATAAAAGGGAAAAAAAAAAGTCTCTGTAAGACTGAAGAAGTCTCTGCTCTGCTGCCCTATGTTAACAATTCCTTCCTGTGCCATGGGCTTCAATTTATTACCCTGAGTAATTCCATTTGAGTCAGTAAGGCTGGTCAGAGCAGCAAATTAACAGATGTGGGGCACTACATTCTTTTCCTTTTCACCATCAGAATCACAGTGAAGCTGTAAATAAACGTAATCATCTGTATTTTAACAACGTATTAACCTGATTGCCACTTACTATGAGTAGAATGTAGAGGTTCCTGTGGTGACCTCTATACTGTGTTTTTGTTACCTATTGAATGCAGCTATAATCAAATTGCCAGCATTACAGATTTGGGTGTTCTTTCTGTCATTGCTGCCTTCTTGCTTGGCCAGACAGAGCAGCTTCTGAAGCAGTCAGAAC
Source organism: Trogon surrucura (assembly GCA_020746105.1). Classification (NCBI taxonomy): domain Eukaryota; kingdom Metazoa; phylum Chordata; class Aves; order Trogoniformes; family Trogonidae; genus Trogon; species Trogon surrucura. The sequence goes on from CM036619.1 coordinate 71,648,001, forward strand.
AAGCTTTTGCAGAAAAGAAGAAAATGAAATTACATCAGCAATTGTCACCGGAGAGGAGGAAGTCCTGTTATATCAGCAAGCAAAAGCAGCTGCAGAAGTCTCTCAGACAGGGTTGCTTCAGTTTTTGAGATCTTTCAGGTTTGAGCAGGTACTTGGTTTTACACTGTCTGCTCTTTGTTGTGTTTGTAGTATTGCTACCCTGTAGTTGCAAGAAAGGATGGATCTCCTGTGTCAGCCACTTGTGCACTGTCCTGGTGATCGTGATCAATAGAGGGTCTTAAACATACTCAAGAGAGAATCTTACATTATTCTTGTGCTATGTAACATTTGATGAATTGGTAAGGCATTTAGTCACAAACGTGATGAGACCAAAATACTCTTCTGCTACTTGGATTTCTGTATATCCAACTCTTGTTCCAGACATGCAGTTGCCACATGGGCCAATCCTGCAAGATAAGGCAGTGCTCTGGATTTTGTTCATGCCAAAGCCTTACTGGTGCTGTGTTCTGCATGCTGGTCCACTCGAGTGAACAGCTTTGTGTTGGTGCTATTGACTGCTCTGCCTTGCAGTCACGCATTTTGTTCCCCTTGTTAACCGAACAAGATTCATGGTCTTATATATGAATCATTCAAGCATAGTGGTGTTGATAACACCATGTACTTTAACTGAGATACTGAACAACGTTCTGCAATAAAGGCAGTCACTGCTGTAATTGCTGGGTACTACCTGAGTCATGTTCCCAAGAGCTGGTTCTCATTTTCTTTTTATCACTAGTTTGTAAATGACATTTGATTTGGAGTCACCTCATCTTGGCAGTTGATCTGCATATTTAGGCCAAAATACAGAAGAATGTGCTGATAACCTAAAGTTACAAAGTTTACATCTTAATGATAAGCTTTAAAGCCTATGGTTTGCTTCTTCTTTTTCCTTTGGTCCTGCTACTACTGAAACTAAGCAGTTTATGTTGAGTACTGTTCATTCATCTGAAGAGCATACTACTTTTCCATTAAATTGATGCAAATTAATGAAGTCAGATAAACCTTAACTGAATCACAGAATCATAGAATGGTTAAGGTTGGAAGGGACCTTGAAGATCATCTAGTTCCAACCCTTCTGCTGTGGGCAGGGACACCTCTCTCCCACTAGGTCAAGTTGCTCAAAGCCCCATCCAACGTGGCCTGGAACACTTCCAGGGATGAGGCACCCACAACTTCTCTGGGCAACCTGTTCCAGTGCTTCACCACTCTCATAGTGAAAAATTTCTTCCTTATATCTAAATGTTCACAAATATTCAGTAACTCAAGTTAAAACAAACAAAAAGTCTTTCAAGCAGGGCTAAAAAATTATTTTCTAAATACGTAGGCCAGTGCTGACACCTTGTGGCTTGATTACTGAATTATTTTATAGTTTCACGTGGTTATTTCATGTATAAATCATTATTAACTTGCTGTTGCCAGCACGGTTTGTCTCCTCTGCTTCATGACCACCTCAGTACCAAGTATTTTAGTGTTACGCATAAGACAGCGTGTACCCTTGGGCTGTTGTCGCGGGTTAGGGCTGGGCCGGCCACTAACACGGACAGACGCTCTCTAACCCCCTCTTCCCCCCCCCAAACGGGAAGAGAGAAGGGAATGAGGCAGAGAGACTTACGGATGAGAGAAGGAAAAAATGAACTAGAACAGCTTTAATGAAAGTAATAGGAATAATGGTAAAAAGATAAAAGTAAAGAACTATATACAACTATAGATAGTAGCCCGATATCGAACCCGACTCCCTCCCCCGATAGAAATCACCACTGGTGCTGCAGAGCAGGAGGCACTGGGGAAACCCCAGGCTCAGCGGCGGCGAGAGCTGGATACAGGGAGCTGGATTCGGGAACTCAGGATCTGGATCAAAATCAGGAGGTCAGATGGAGTCCTCTCTGGACACCGGCCATTGCAGAAAGGAAGGGCGAAAAGGCCGTAAAGGGCAAAAGGGACAAAAGGGCCGAAAAGGGCCGAAACTCTCGTGATCACTCAATTTATACTAAATATGACGTATATGGGATGGAATACTCTCGTTGGTCACCTGTCCTGTCTATTACCCCCCGGAGGTGCCACCTTTTACTTCCTTGTGCCCCCCTCTTACTACCCAGCACCCCCAGCGTGGCACACAGGAGCCAGCAGTGGCCTTGGTCACTATAGGAATAAGTATAAGCAAGAGCCTTTCTACATACCAGTCCCAGGCTGTGACTGTAAACATCAGGTGTTATCACTGCCAGTAGCGCACACTGTCTGCACAAACATGCTGCTGACTTCAGAAAGTGCAGCCTTTTAGAAGACACTAAACTGAAAAGAAAAAATCACTAAACAGGACTGGGTTTTTAGCTAAACCCAGGACAGCTGTGTTGACTGCCCACCGAGTGAATAAGAAGTAGGGGTGTCTGGCATCTCTTGAGGTTTCAGTTCAGTGCACAAAATCATGGGTACTAGTGCAGCAGCAGACAGAAGTTACGAGCTTCTCTCTTACTAGTTAACTCATTTTCCCTCTACATAGGAGAGCACCAAGGACTATCAGTACTTACCACATGTAATTTTAGGCACATACATGTTTCTGATATTGACACAAAAGCAGTCCTTTGCTGCCCTCTTCACCCATCAAGAATTACTAATAGCAAAAATACATCTGAAGGACTGTTGGAGAATTTCTGGTAGTATAGGACCCTGACGTGCACTATGTATCTGTGGCCATAAAAATGCCTAAACCACAATGCATCAGTGCAATTTATACCTGAAGGGCCATCTAATCTAACATCACACAACATTTGAAATCTTAAAGCCATCTGTTAATGCTGCCATCACTGTTTGAAATCTGTTGTGGAATTAAGTTATGAGCGGTGTGCCTTTCGAAGATCACGCATCCTCTCTCAGCTGTAACCTCAGAGATTCTTTCCTGATATTTATGGTCATGTCCCTGTTCTTAAGTATTCATGTTGTGATAATATGTGATTTAGAAACATTTACTTTATTGCATTGTGAGGTTTTATTTGTTTGTTTTTAATTTGTTTTGGGGTTTCGTTTTATTTATTTCTGATCGGTTTGGTTGTTCATAATAAACAGTGAAACAGGAATTGGAAAGGAAAGGTTTTCTACAGTAGGGACCAAATTCTTAACTTACGTAAATCAATATTTATAGCTTCACTCAGGTCGAAGGGGTGACATTAATTTCTATTCCTGAAGAACATGACTGCTTGAGTCTGTTAAGAAAAATCAAAGGAATAAGGATGTATCTATGAAGATTTGATTTGCTGGCATCTCTGTTTATGTAACAGAAGGGTTTGTACACTCAGCTCCCTCCTGTGTAAATCTTGACACTCGTTAGTTGAACTTGAATGCAATAAATGTATTATAATGAGCCATTAGAGTCTCTTTTTGGCATACTTTGTCTACTCTGCAGGAACTGAAGCAAAAAGGTTCAGATAGTACTTGTTACCTATTTCAACACTCTGGCAGGAGGCAGATCTATCTGATCAAAGAGCAGTGAGTGACAGTATCATTTTAAGGTGCAATAAAATCTTCTCACATGGACAACTGCTTGTAATGCCTCATAACCACCAGGATCAAATGAGGTACTTGTTGGGTCTATAAATGCCTCCACTGCATGAAATTCAAGCGTTTTGCTGAGCCTACATGTGGTCTGTTCAGTAAGGGAAAATGAGGAGCTGCAGAAGCCAAGAGGGACCACTATAAGCACAACTGGGTCTGTAACTGGTAGGAAAGGCTTTGCAGCGTGGACAGGCCAGGACTGTGATGCAAAAGCTCTCTCAGTTGTATTCCTCTTTTAAAAGAAAGTTGAAAACAATTGTGCTCATGGTAATTTCAGCTTTTAGACACTTGCATCATGCAAAAAAGGCTGCACAAAAGTCCCGGTGGACACAGATCTACCGTGCTGTTACATAATCTTAAGTGTGCATGTAAACCCTAAAAAGCAAAAAAAAAAAAAAAAAAAGTTCCCATATCTCTGCCCTTTTAAATGCTCAGAAGTTATATAGTAACCTCTGTTATATGTTGCAGAGGATATGTTGCATCTCTCATTCAGAGGGAAGAAGATCCCTTTGGGGGGGGGGGGGGGGTGGTGTTTATGGCAGCATTACCAATAGGTTTAGTGCCTGCTGAAGGGCTGTGTTAAGCTGTAGAAGGTAAGCCGTTTGAGTAACACAGAGCCAGCACTGAGCTAGTTCAAATGTCGTGGCTTACAGCCCTCACAAAACTTGCTTAGACCAAGTGTATTTATTACAGGAGCATTTAGCCCACCTGTAAAATGTCAGCTGCCACCCTCACGCATGGACACAGAGGTCTGGTATATGCCAGATGCAGGAAATTAGCTCCTCCCTAGATTATTTGCAACAAACCATATTCGAGGCCACAAAAACCAGAACGGCTACTTTTGCCAGTGAGCCTAATGCGCAGTACAAGCGCAGATGCTCCCTTGTTAAATAACTTGACGCCGGAGCGTGCTCAGACGAGACAAAATTTTACAGCCGGTCTAACCAGTCTTGTCCTCCACCCTGCAGTGACACTGAAGATTTCCGAACGTCTTCGGCTTCCAGAGACTGAAGGAGCAAAAGCGGCGGGAGCGAGCTTAATGGAGCCGCGACGGGGCTGCGCTGCGGGGATGGGGATGAGGACCTGACGCGAGCTGCTGGGCTCCTTCAACCCCCGGTCCCTGGAAGCCGCCTTCGGCAAAAGCCACGAAGGCGCAGGGAAGCCGGGGGCCGTCACTGGCGCTAATCGAAGCGGGACGGGCGGGAGAAAGGGCTCCGGTACGCCCCTCGCCGCTCCGCCAGTCCCTGCCGCAGGGGGGAGTGCGGCCGCCGGCTCAAAGGGGCGGAACTACATTTCCCAGCACCCTTCCCGGCTGGGCCCGGAGCCGCGGGGCGGTACTACAGCCCCCGGCAGCCGCGGCCGCCTCCCTGCGCCCTCGCCTGTGGTGGCGGCGGGAGCTTCGCGCCGCCCCCTGGCAGCGGCGGCCGTGCCCGGCGCTGCTCGGGAGGGCGCGGGCGCCATGGCTGACAGCGGAGAGCCCCTGGCCGTTCCGGCCGCGGCCCCTCCGGGCTCGCCGATGCAGCAGCAGCGGCGGCCGGGCGGCTCCCCCCGCGCCGGTGCCGGCGAGGCGGAGGGCGCGGCGGCCGTGCCGCGGCTGCCACTGGGCAGCCCGGGCGGGGCGGCGGGGATGTCGCTGCCGCGGCTGGAGAAGCCGATCAAGCAGGCCTTCTACAACACCGGGGCGCTGCTGTTCGCGGGGCTGTGCTGCGGCGCCGCCGTGCTGGTCTACTTCATCCTGGAGGCCTTCCTGCGGCCGCTGCTCTGGGCCGTGCTCTGCGGCACCTTCCTGCACCCCTTCAAGAGCTCTCTGACGGCGCTGGGCCGCCGCTGGCTCGGCCGCCTGCACCGCTCTCGCACGCCCGTCCTGCTGGCCGCCCTCCTCCTGCCCATCTGCTTCGCCAACTACGGGGTGGAGGCGCTGGGAGAGCAGGTGCTGCGGCGGCGGCGGCTTCTGCTGCTCCTGGGCGCCGGCGGGCCGCTGCTCTACGGGCTCTACTGTCTGGGCAGCTCGCTGGGCGTGCAGGTGCTGCTGGCCCAAGCCGCCCGCCTCATCTGCCAGGGGCTGGACTACTTCAGCAGCCAGTGGGTGAGTGCGGGACGGGGATTCGGCGGCCGCCGACTTCTCCTGGCGGGCGGGCGGGCGGGCGGACTCCGGTTCCCCCCTTCCCCGCCTCGGAAACGCGCGGACCACCGGGACGCGGTGGGATGAAGCCCCCGGCGGGCCCGGCCCTGGCGGCCCTCGGGCTGCCCCGGGGGGCGGTTGCGGCGCGCGGGCCGGGGGGCGGCGCCGGCCGCCATCTCACTTGTTGCTCGGCGGCGGGAGGGGGTTTGCGGGGACTCGACATCGTAAGGCGCCTGTTTGAAGTCGCCGCAGCCTTATTTTCTGGCTGTTGTTTTGCTGTGTTATTTTTTTACGCCAAAGGACGCAGAAACTCCCCTGGCAGCACGCGGGTGTGACTCTCGCCGCGGTTCGTTGCCGGGGCCGAGCACCGGCCGTGGCGGTGTCGCGGTGGTGTGGGGCGAACCTCCCCTTTCGCCCTCAAGCCAGGTGTAAAATAGCTTTAAAGCAGCCCCCCGGACTCTAACCCGCGGCTCCGTGTGATCGAGTGGATGCGGCAGAAGCACAGAGGTTTTCTCCGTCGGTACTCGGCGTCCGGAGTTTATTTGTGCCCGAGTTTTGAGGTGCTGTTAAGTCAGAGGTGATTCCCGAGGTCTTGGGCAAGCATCGATGCTCTTGAGCTGGAATGTATCTTTAGTGTTGTCAAACAGCAGCTCAGCTCTGCAAGTTGGGCGAGGAAAGGCACCCTGAGGCTTGTTTCTCAGTGTAGTTTTTGTTTCTGTTTTTTTCTTCTTAAAGTATCTAATAGTTCAGTGTGAAAAACAGATCTGATGCTAATAAAGATTCTGGGAAATTCTACTTTTCCCTGTCTTGTCTTCAGCACGCAGGCTAGTTAAACCATTTGGCAGAACTCATTTTCACTTTGTTATTTATAACTGAAAATACAAGAAAAGCCACGTATCTGAAGTAAATGGATACGTGAAAGCACAGAAGATTGGGTGAAGTGGTGCTTTTGTTAAATATGAATTTACTGCTGGTGTGCTCAGATTGCTTGGGGTCAAAGATTCTTTTTAAGCTGCTTTTGGTTTTTAAACAAACTAACAAAACAACAAACACTCCTTTGGTGGAGAATGACTTATGCAGTTGGTTTAATGGGCATGTACATGGAGGTAGAATTGAAGAACTATCCAAAAATGATAATTTTATGTGGGTGAGAGAAACTGTCAAGAAAAAACCCAACCTTTAACAAGCTTGTTCAGGCTTCTGATTTTGAATTACACATGCTCTCCGAATGCTAGTTGTACTCTGCTGGTGCATTCTGGTGTGTCGAACACAACTTTGGAGGCGCATACAAGAGACAAAAAAACTATTGGTTCTCCTGAACGTACAGACGAAGGATGTTTTGAGTTATTTCTAGTGAATAGGATGGGCTAAAGAATGTGGTTTTTGTCTCTTAGAGGTAACCATTGGAAGAAGAGTTTTCTGGGCTTTCTGTTTTAAGTGCTGTCATGTGCTGGAAGATGTCAGGGGAGATGCGTTTCTGGTCTGTTTTGTCCTCAGAAGTATCATTAAGACTGAGTAGACAGAGATGCTCTCTCTTTCTCTCTGTTTTTATAGAGGCAAGGCACAAGTATCAGCTGGGTGGTGGAAGAATGTAAGCATGGCTTGGTGCCGATGAGAAGTTTTGATTAGTTGCTGCACGGTTTACTTGCTAAGCTTGAGACTCCCCTTTGCATTGCCCTGCCTGTTTTATTTTGAACAAATCAGCGATAATGCTGCACTAACCAACTTGGCTAAGTCTAGACCTTTATTCAGACTTGGTTAATTAAGCTGTACTTACACCGGGTAATTATAAGGGTACTGAAGAAAGTTGCACTGATTTAACCTCATAACTACAGTTGTAGTGCACAGCTGGGTGGCTGTGCATGCTCAGCGCAATTCTGTTTTAGCAGTGTCTGACACTTCTGTTTTGCTCCTGAGTTTCTAATATGACCCTTGTGTTCATTGAAGGGCTGTGAGATTTTTAACTGGGCAAAGAATAGGAAGCTTCCAGAACTCTTCTGACCTGAGTTCCTTGGAAGATTTTGGGTTCGCTTCAAAATAACTGACCATGGACTTCCTTAGGCAAACTAGTTGCCATAGCTTTCTAAACAAGCTGCCTGTCTCTCTCTGGGTCTCTATATGAGAAAGACAGTGTTGAATTTCCTTTTGTACATAACCTCAACTCAGCCTGGTATCATCTACACACTTTACAGTGTTTTCCTATTCCAGTTTCTTGAATTTTGCTGCTACCTTATCTGTATTATCTCAGAGCTGTAGCAGGATAACTTAATTTTGTCCATGCTGCTGAGGAGCCTTGAGCTGGAACAGTGAATAGTATCTGCTTTAACTTCAGTTAAACATTTTAAAGCCTGTTACATTGCAGGCCTCTGTTTACATGCCTACGGTCTGTTTTGTTAGCTGCACAGGAATTTTGTACGTTACAAGTCGGTTACAGCTCCATTGTACTGTTGTCTCTGGGATTTGAATACACAGTTTCTTCTGTATCTTGTCTTGCATGAAGATTACAACAGTTTTTAGATACTCTGTGTGAAAACAAATATAATGGTAATTTCATTTCTTGCACTGTTTCTTTTAGCAGCCCACTAAGCCAGTCTAGATTTCTGTGTTTTGGAATATTTTGATACGGAGTATCTTAATTAACCTAAAATAAGTAAATCTTCTGCGTAGACAGAAGATACTCTTGCCAGGAGGATGATATATAAATCATTTATTAAACGCATGAAAGAGATGAGCATGCATGGCTTGTTTTAAGTGTGAAACCAGTGTCTGACTAGCGTAGTACATTTGTTTATGGTAATTTTCATCTTGTGAACTGTGAATGTCTGTGCTGCAGCCAACAATGATTCTGCCTTGGGCTGTGAAGGCGTACAGGACATATCTTCTTATTTGGAGCTTTGCTTCGCTTGGATGGCCCTGCTGCTGCTGACAGAGAAAAGAACATGTGTGGTTGTCTTTTCCCTTTCTGATTCCCTCTGTTGCGCTGGAGAAGTGAGAGGATACCTGTCATTAGAATTTGACCTATCCTTAGGATTTGACTGAGAACAATAGCGAGGTTTTGAGGTGCAAATTTGGTGCTCTCTAACTAGAAATATTCTTAGGCTATCTACTAGGCCATGGTACAGAGACACAAGTTCTCTTCAGTTCCAGAAAACAAGTGTTTGGCAAGTGCAGCAATTGCATGCGATGATGACAGGGTAAACTGTTATCTTGGCACCAGTATGTTGCAGAGCTTTCTTGTGCCATTGTCACCATTATCCTCAAATCTGGGAAAGCCATCTGTGGTGTTGGTGAATGAAGATTTGGAAATGGCTGTAGTCCTGTCTGTGGCTCTAAGCCACACCTGCAGTTTAGGAGTTAGGAATCCTAGATACCTCCGTGATAGAACTGCTTCAAATGCTGCATTTGAAAAACAAGTCCAAGATCTTAGGCTAGTCTGAAAGCGTCTTGCTCCCGCTGTCTCCTCTTCTTCTCCTTTGTGCTTTACAGCTCCTGCATCATCTTTGAAGAAGGCTGCTGAAGAAGTGTAGTATGCTGCTGGGCCTTAAAGCTAGGAATTGATTGTAACTTCCAGATGAGTTCCTTGCTCTGACTCCATCTGCTCTATGGGTTGTTTGCAGAAGTCTTATGTAGAGGATGTGAACTTCAGTTACATATAGTGGGGTAGGGGAGTGTTTTCCCGTATCTTTCTTGAAAAGTGGGGGAGTTTGTCCCATTGTGGACTGAATATACCCTTACACATTTATATGCTGTGGCGATTTCGGCATGGTTACCCTTGCAGGTAGCCTTCTGAAGACTAGTCTTGAACTGCCGTGTTGTCCTAGTTCTGTAGGAAGTATGCTTGCATCCAATGCCATATCTAAGGTACGAGAAATTCTTCTGCTTTGTGGCAAAAGGTCGGACTACCTTAGCATGACATTTTACACTTATAGTAATATATAGGAAGTGCCAGTTATTGATTGTATGTTTTTTCTTTCCCAGCAGGGTTCATAAGCTCTTATTTATGTAGAAAATGGTTAGTTTGTAAATCCTGGCAGATGAAATGAATTACACAGCTGCACTATGATGACCCTGAAGTTCAACTTAATAAATTAAATCTGATATAATCACAGTTGGCAGAATTCTATGGAGTGAATGTGGTTACAGGGCTGTCAAAAACTTTCTGCATTGGCCAGTTTTTCCTTGTTGCTTTTTTTACAGTTGCTGGGTGGGGTCAGAACTGTGTTCTCTTATGTGTGTGTCAGTGTGTTTTTATAACTCTGACTCTAGTAGGTAGAACTCTTGTTCTAGTGGTTAGTGTGCAGTTGGAGGACGAAATCAATCCTTTCCTCACTACGGTGCTGGGCAAATCTGGAAACACCATGTGCTGTGACCATTACTTTGGAATACTGTGAGAGCAGGTGCTGTCTGTTTTGGCCGGTTGACTCTCTGCTCCCTGTCAGGGAAGCTGTCCAAGACATCCGCCAGGGAAACCTCCATTTGTGTTGGCACTGCATGTCAGCAGCCCCTAAAGTAACCCTTCCAGGCTGAAATTCTCAAACACGCTTCTTGGTAGGCGTTTTGGGTCACAGGTTCCAAAATCCTTAGTTTCCACAGTGCTATTGAATGTCATCTGTGGAGGAGAAAAAGCATCTACACTTTGTCGAGTTCACCTGATGGGGCAATTTCTCTTCTAGCAAAGGAAAGGATAAATAGGACTATCATGTTGAAATAACTATAAATGATAAAAACAGAGCTTGGATTTTTGAGCTGCATATAATTCCTACCTTTTGAGTGTTTCTGCTAGGATTTGGGATTTTGTTGTTGGGGTTGTTTGGGGTTTTTTTGGGGGGTGTGTGTGTTTGTTTTTTTTTATTTAGAGCAAGCTTGCAGGTTTCTAAAACTTGCCCAGCATAAAAATAAACCAACAAACTGCACCTGAAAAAGCCATTAAGTGTTCTTTCTGCTATTTGTAATAAGCCTTGTATTATTTAGTATCATGACTTAGAAATCATACAGCCAAGTACTGACTGTAAACACATCTTACCAAATCCACAGTTTTGTTTTTGTTCTTACAATTTTGTAGAGATCAGCTGTGTAGAGACCGTGTGGTCTATTTAAAAGCAGGATGGGGAGGGGCAGGGAAAGACTGAGATGTTGAGAGTGTTTTCTTTTCCACCTTTGTTTTCCCCTTTCACATGCACCTTTAGTTTTTGGAGAACCTGCTGTGAGGTACCTTTCTTGAAGAGGCTTGTGAGCTTGTTTAGATTTATTTACATGCATGAACTGCAGCCCCAGGCTCTAAGCTGGCAGTAGCCTTGGGCGTAGTGATATTTGTTACATAAAGTTAGGGTGGGTTTTTTGTATTTATGTGTATTGTTTGAACACAATGTCATTTCTTTTCCTACCACCTCTGAAAGGAATGCTTGTTATGGAACTGTCCAGCAAAACTTTAACTGTGCTACTTAGAATAAAGCAAGAAGGCGAAGAAGAGCTCTCTCGTGTAAAAGTGTCATCATGAAGCACGTCAGAGGAGTGGTACTCTGTCTGCAAGGAGAAAATCTGATGTGCTCTGAAAAAACTCCTTTTCACAAGCAAATCTTGAAAAACTTTAATTCTGAACAATATTTTTTTAATAATGTTTCTCAAAACTACTGTATTAAGATGGGAAAAGTGAACTAATGCAGGAGCGTTTTCAACAATCATAGCTGCAGTTTTCTGCATATCTTGGCTGTAATGGGTTTCCTTAAATTCGCAACATAGGAAATTTTGCAGGACACCTTGAAAATGCTTTTGACCTGTGTATGGCAGTGTTGGTTTTGATGGCCAGTCCCGCTCGTCCCAGGATTCTATTTGTAAGTTCATAATTTTGTCCCTTCAAAAAGAGTTAGTCTTGCTAAACACGAGGCTTCTGTTTCATGCAATTTGGCAGTCTGTGTGTGTCAATGCCAAATGTGTCTGCATGGGTGTGTGTCACAGTTGGGGGTTCTAGAAGAAACAGAACCGGTGTGCTGTTCTAGTCCTTTGGGCTTAGGGCAAGGAAGCTGACCCAGTCTGTCAGGTTTATGCTTGAGTTTGTGCAGGAAAAGAGAAATCGGGATGTCATTTAGCTGCTTAGGTAAATCACACAGAATCACACAGAATGTTAGAGGTTGGAAGGGACCTCAAAGATCATCTAGTCCAACCCCCCTGCCAGAGCAGGATCACCTACACTAGAGCGCACAGGAACGCGTCCAGGCAGGTTTTGCATGTCTCCAAAGAAGGAGATTCCACAACCTCCCTGGGCAGCCTGTTCCAGTGTTCCGTTACCCTCACAGTGAAAAAGTTTTTCCTCATATTTTTATGGAACCTCCTGTGTTCCAGCTTCCACCCATTGCCCCTTGTCTTGTCAGTGGACGCCGCTGAAAAGAACCTGGCTCCATCCTCCTGACACTCCCCCTTGACATATTTATAAACATCAATGAGGTCACCCCTCAGCCTCCTCTTCTCCAAGCTAAAGAGACCCAGCTCCTTCAGCCTTTCCTCATAAGGGAGATGTTCCACTCCCTTCATCATCTTTGTGGCTCTGCCCTGGACTCTCTCAAGCAGTTCCCTGTCTCTTTTGAGCTGAGGGGCCCAGAACTGGACACAATATTCCAGATGCGGCCTCACCAGGGCAGAGTAGAGGGGCAGGAGGACCTCTCTTGACCTAAATGATGGCTTCTTTAGTGAAGAGGTGGCTGAATTTGCTTTGAGGTGGGCAATAGTATTATGTGTGTGATTGGGTGGTTTGGGGCCTTTTTGGTTTGGTGTCTGTTTGACAAAGACTGTCTTGATGCTAAATGAAGTTATACTTTCTTCGTTCTGCCAAACTCTGCCCATTCCACATACTGTGTAAGTCACGTAGAATTAATTTTAGTCCTGAAAACGGGAATCAAAATTACATTTTAGTAATTCCTCACCTGCTTCTGTATTAGGTTTTTTTTTATTGTTTAGAAAAACATTTTCAAATGAACAGACAGTTAGGGAAAACACTGCGATGTTCATAGTGGCAAGCACAGTTTGGCTTTTAGCAATGCATTTAATTTCATGCATTGCTTCATTTTTCAAGTCCACCACTATTCTGCTCAGATTTAGCAGGGGGTACATTTTGTTTTGTCAGTCTACATTGCCACTGAGGAGAAGGAGGTAGAAATACTAAAGGGACTGGTTGGACTTGATGATCTTGGAGGTCTTTTCAAGCCTCAATAATTCTGTGATTCTGTAATAGTGAACTGCTGTTAAAAGGTCATACTTCAGCCAGCTTCACTCAGTGCAGCACTGGTATAAACGTTTGCAAAAGTGCCGTGTGAATGTTTGGTCAATGTTTCTTTTTAAGAATTTTCTATTTGAAGAAAAACTAATGAAAATCTGGTCCCAAATTAAAATTTAATTTTTAAATGTTAAAGGGAAGTGGTGAGATAGTTAGGACTTTTTTTTTTTTTTTTTTTTTTTGGTGATAACCCTGAGACAAACTGGAAAATAGGAAACTCTTTGAATTGGATCCATAGTTTTGTGGCAGAGGGAGAGGGTAGAGGAGTTACAACTAGAAAATGAGAGTTGAAACATTCCATTTCGTGGGTCCTAACTGGAAACTGTTGGAGGGTTGGCAGGACGTATAGCAAAAGAAGTAGCTCTTGATTATCTTACTTGATCTTCAGTGTTGTGGTTTCTGTGGGGTGGTTTACATGAAGCAGGTAGGAAGCCTATTTGCGGCTGGATGTTGAGTTGGTGGAGCACCAGTTCAAAGAAGGCTGAGCTGGTCCGACAGCTTTGCTACCAGCCCGTCCCACTTCTGACAGATGCATCAGTTACCCTGTATCTCTGTGAGCCTGTTTAGCTATAACTAAATTAGATTGTAAACTCTTGTTGGTTTTTTTTTTTTTCCCCCTCGGATAGTTTTTATCAGACTGAGTGGCCAGATGCCCATTGAAGCTGGTGTGTGGAAGAGGTGGGGTTGCCTGTCTGGCAGTGGAAGAGAATGAAGTGCTGCTTTCAGTAGCAGTGAGCTCTTAAATGAGTTCATCTGTAAAACCTCTCTCTTGGAGATTGACTCAGAGGGGGGGGGGGAAAAAAGTAAACAGTGTAAATAAAGAATTTTACTCTTTGGTACAAATCTTTTCAAGAGTTGAGTAACAAGAAAGGGTTCATTCGTGAAAAATTACTCCAGAGCTGAAAGAGAGTGTCTCAGATTTTCAAATTCGTTCAACTTGAGCTGGAAACAGACTTTGTTTCACATTGATGATACAGTCTTGCCAAAAAATCCTGGGCTTTTTGACACTGAAATTTAAAAGAAAAATCAAAACATCAAAGCAGATACTTGAGTTTAACACAAGAGCTGAATCTTTCTGGTGTAGTTTTGCTTTCAGCTGACAATTTAAAGAGAACTGAAGTCCTTCAGGCTTGCCTAAATGTGTCTAAATCTGGCCTTTTAAATTTATTGCTGTAACCCAAAAGTGGAAGCAGAAATCCATGAAGTTACACTGCAGTTTTGCAGCTATTTGTTCAGGGAAGCAGCCAGTTTTGTGTGAGGGCAAACCAACTTTTTTTTTTTCCTTTAATTTTCAAGGAGTGTTACAAAATACAGCAGACGTTAGTTCTTGGCTGTCTGTTCAGACAATGAAGGCAAATGAGGGAAGGAAGAAGTAGTAAAGATTACAGGATTTAACCATCCTAAAACTGTGATATATGGAAGTTATACATGTCTGTAAATATTGATTGTGATTGAATAGGCATTTAAAATATCAGAGTATGTGGTGAAAGTTGGGTATCTGCAACAGGCTTCAGCTTGATAAATAAAATTTGTGGTAGCTAATGCATTCTGCGATATCTGAAGTGTGTGTATTAGTTACCTGGTTAGCTGTATACTCGTTAAATCAAAGTTATAGGCATTCTGTTTTAACATGGAGTCTGCATCCGTTCTAGCTTCAGTGGAATAATTACAGTAGCTCAATTTTAATTAAAGTAGGCAGTGTCTTTTATTCTTCATTTCCATGATGTCAGTTGTTGAGATGGACATGTAATAGTAAAGAGGCTATTAATATTCTCACGCTCTTCTAGCTAAACCCTTTGGAGACCATTCAGGAAAACAGTGAGAGAGAGAGGTTATATAACATACTTTTGAAGGGCTAAGGGGGGGAAAAAAATAACATATCCTGTTGCCAAGCTAGTATGGGATGAAATCCTAGTCAGTGTCAATTTAAGTTAATTTGCTTTTTGAGTTGTTTTCAGCTATGAATTATTGGAAGCAGGCTACCCAAGTTGGAGAAGTAGGCTACCCTAGTTCCCGTGCGGTATATTTCTTGCAGCATTGGGAAGTGCTTGGCTATAACATTACCTGATAAAGAACTGAGTACTCCATGGTGTCACTGAAATCAGACCTCAGTTGACTGTATAGATTTTTTTATGGTGCTGCGGGATTGTTCTTTGATCTCTAGAAACAGATGACTTGTTTATTTTAAAATAAGTTATTTCTCTCTATTAAATAGAAATAAGAAATACTTTTACCTGGCTCACTTGCTAGAATTAGAAGTGATGAATTATTATGACTTAAAACACACAAAAAGTATTGAATATGTAAACCCTGAAATGTTAGCTCTTAGCTGCATGCGTGGCTGAAATCCATGCAACATATTTTGTGTTGTTGGCTGTTAAACACATGCCTTATGCCCAAAGTAGGAGGCTAGCAGGGCATATTTTCATGCAGAAAGTTTAATTTATTGAACATACAGAGTCTTCCATTTGTAATTTATCATTACATGTAAAAGCTAAAGCGAAAAATTGACTTGATGCTTGTACGTTTCTCATGTAAAGATGCTGTGTGACTGATGTTAGGGAGTAGGAGAGTGTCTTCATGCTGATTTCTCTCTTGGAATTACAGTTGTGCTGTGAATTTGCATTATGAACCTATGCTGTTAAAGGAGTGCTGCTGTGCATTTCAAATGAAAATTTATTTTTTCGTTTATGACTTTAGTCTTACTGTCTAAGGGCTGTGTTAGTTTTAGGCATTTGTCTTGAGTTAGCGTTTGGCCGTAAGCATCATGCAGCTCTGTTAATGCAAAAATAGGGAAACGTAGCTGTGAAAAGCTGGACTGATCAGCTTTGATGAGAGAGATTAGTATGAAAAGGGTATACATTTGTTCACATTTATTAAGCAATTTCAAATTACCTTGTGTATGAGCATTCCCTTTGAAGTTAACAGGGTCCTTCACTGCTTGTCTACCCAAGTCAACACAATTAAGATTTCCTCTACACCAATTAGGTACATGGGAGTGGTCACACATGTGCTTTTCCCAGGGACTGTTGCCTCTTCAGCATGAGTAAAGAGTGAAAGCTTTTCCAGTGTATTCTAATTGCTTGTTCTGTGTCTCTGCCAGTGCATTCTTACTTCTTACAGTAACATCTGATTCAGCAAATCCTGTTAATAGAAGTTCTGTCTAAAGTTCATCAGGATTTATGTTTTTATTTGTGCACATTCGGAGGTGTCCTTAACTGGTTATGGATAGGGAATGTTTGTTGAAATTGGGCCAGAAATCTCTTTTAATTTTTTTAAGAATGCAACACTGAATTTTAAGTTTTACGGATTTTCATAGCTCTTTTATTTCATATCTTCTGACAAGTAGCAGCTTTTCATGTCCTGCTTTCTCCTTTTCAGCATTTTCAAGCTCGTTCTTCATCTCAGGATTCTTAGTTGCAACTGTATTGTGATTTATCTCATGAGCAGAGTTTAGAAGCAGCAAAACCGAATGAACACATCTGCCTCTTGATACATTGTCACAGACATTTTTCTGTCTCTTTAGTGTTTTTAGTTAAATATTTGATAAAATGTCACAAGTCATTTTAAAGGTGTGACTGTTTTGTGCAGCGACACTGCTGAAGGCAGACCAAAGGCATGTCTCGCCTGCCCTTACACATTGCACAAACTTTACATTTCTCTTATGTGGAGCAAAACCTCCTGTAAGTATTTGACAGTTCTGAAATGTAGGCTTCTTGAAGAATTAGAACCTGACTTCATGTCTCTCAGTATGGCAGTTGGGGGTGTGTGTATACACAGACAGCACAATATAGCTCTCTTGTACTAGTGTACATGTACGTTACCTGTGTGTATCTTTTTTCTTAAAGATATGGACATTGGTAGTTGGTTACCTCCTGATGGTTTCGTTCAAGTGGAATATAAGCACAGAGCGTTACTTAAAAGCAGTCTCCGTCCCTGTCTGGATTATGCTGCTCTTTCACTTAGGTGAGTGACACGAAGTTGCTACTCTGATGCATCTGCTGAGATTCTGTTGTCTTGCAAACAAAGCTTCTCACTTACTCTTCCACTAAATCTTTATAATGGAGTCTCAGCTGAGACAGATGCAGCCTCTTTTCTCTGCTCAGTAACTTTGGCTGCATATGGTCAACAGGACGTGTTGGAGCAGGGAATGGGAAGGCAGTCAAGATGCTGAGCAACATCTGTCTCTTCTCCTCCTCCTGCCCAGTTTGTATTTCCCACAGTTTTGCTTTTTTGACTCACAGGCCTGGTATTTACTCCCTGCCAGTGAGGAAGGGCTGGGGTCACATATGGATGGGTTTAGACTTATACTTGTGATGATTTTTAATATTATTTTCTTGAGAGCCTGCCATTAACTAAGGCTGAATCTGTAAAATGCCCTTAATAGTAGTACTAGAAGCAAAAAAAAAAAATTATCAGTAGTCAACAAGCATGTTGATACAATATCAACAGTATCAAATAAACTTGCCAGTAATCTATAAAATTTCTTAATACAAATATGAGATTATAATAATCTATTAGTATTAGATTTATGTTACATATTTGACATAACATTATCAGATTATATTCTCATAGCAGAGTTTATGATGGAAGTATCGTGCAAATAACGGAAGACTATTGTGATGGAAGGTTTCATAGCATAATTCATTATTTACTTGGCTTTAGCAGTAGGTTTCAAGGCTTATTCTGACCATGTGGGGACACTTTTTTGATGTTTTGAGCTACACATAATGACTTTACGTTTGCTTACATTTTGACAGTCTTTTACTTGCTGCAAGTACTAGCTGAAAAGCCAAAATCCAAGAGACAATGCTTGATACCAGTCTGTGGCAATCTAACATAAATCTAGATTTTTTGTGAGATTTGTTTTGCCTCTGATATGAAAAAAATTTTCTTTGATGTGTATTTTCATGTAATTTGCCTGTTGTTATGTCAGCATAGCTTAAAGTTGCTGAAGTTAGGAACGGTAGCAGTTTGGATTATTTAATTGAAAAACTTGTTCAGATGTGTATTCTGTTTTTCCTTTCCCTGAATGTAGAAAACTTGTTTGGTTTATGACACTTACTAGTTTGTACCCAGATTGCTTTTAGTTGATGTGGTGCCTTTCTTGGTTTTGCTAAATGCAGAGTTTTTAATGGTATAATTTTTCTTGTAAAAAACCAACCAACCAAAAAAAAAACCCAACACCCCGTAACAAAACCAAACCACCAAAAACCCACAACAAACCCCTCTGTCTTTCAGCTTCTGTGGCAGGTTCCTGGCGAATTCCTGTGTTTCTGGTTATAGTTATTCTGATGACTGTAGGCATGTTGCACGATCAGCAGAATGGAAAGGAGTCCTCTGGTAAGGAACAAGCCATTACTTCTTTTATTGTTTGAGACAAAAAGTCTGTAAAGTCAGGTGCCAGAATCTGGACTGTATTACTGGAAGTTCAATACTGTGTGGGTTGCAAGAATTTGCTATGAGATTTTCAGTACGTTTATTTCAAAGTGGTTTGCTCATACTGAAGTTAAACTTCTGTACTTTTACAGAAAATCATTACAATGGACTTATGTTTCTTTTCCATAGCAAAGTAGCAACTCTTGTTATCAAGCTCAATTTGCTTAAGTTTTCAGAATTCTGTATGTAATTTCAAGCATAAAGAAAGCCCAGGAAATTTGAAGTCAGAGGCTAATTTTGAAAGAAATGAGCAATATGAGTGTACTACCTCCTGTAATACTGAGAATGTGAGAACAGACAACTCCATCCAGGAAGTTTCTTATATCTAGTCATTAATTTTTAAAATACCGGCCTTTTAAAGCTATGATTTGTGTTTAAAATTGGAATGAAAATAAATTTTTCCCTGTTGGGAGTCAACTTTGCATAAAAGCAAATGTCAGGTGTTCCTTCTTGCTGCTAGCTCTATGATTATTTGGGGAAACTTTTTTCTGTCTTCTTGTTTCAGTTTTCTTGAAAGGCATCATAATCTTGGACGGTAAAATTGATTATCTGATATGAAGATTTTTAGATTAATCAGACTGCCAGCAACTGCGAATGACTCGGTTGGTAGCAGTTCATTAGCACGGAAGCTGCTAAGCTAATAAATGGATTTGTGTTTTGGGAGGGGAGTACTGTAATACTAAAATGAATAGCACTCATTCCTGTTTGATTGCATTGACTGTATATAATACATATGAAAAAAGCTTGACAGCTTTGGTGGAGATCAAGCAACAAATAAAACATTTCAAGACTTAAGCTTTTCTTTATTTTTATATACGTATATATATTGCAGGGGCAGAGCTTCCTGGCCAGATGATTTCCATTGCTGCTTCAACAATTGCCATGGCAATTTCAATGACAGAAGATGAGTCCAATAATGAACGTTCCTCACAACCCTCAGGTGACTGAATACTCTGTAAGAAACATTTGAATTTGCTCTAATGGCATGAAACTGGAGGGAATTAAGAACAAGTTTTAAAATAAATCCTATCCTCTTAATTCTGTCCAAAAAGCATGTTTATACTTACTTTGTGAGACAGGTTTATCTGTTTTTAAAAATATTAAGACGATAATATAAAAGCTATCTTACAAGTGATCACTTACATGGCTGTCTGTACATTTCGAAGGCCTGGCTAGAAGGACTTTTTAGTAGTGGGTTTTTGTCTGTTCTTTTTAGAGTGAGGGTGTGGGGTTTTTCCTATTCTGTATTAGTAATTTTTTTTCCATAGGCACCTTTTGTTTGTTGACAGTTATGAGATTGAACTGGATTTATGGACCAGGTACAGAGAGAGCTGAAAAAATTTTTTGTACATCACAGTGACAAAAAAAGCCCTTGTTGTCTGTTTTACTGTGGGGTGCTCAAGTCTTTTCTGCAGTGAGTTTACTTGACAGTGTAGCTTGAGTCGTATTTTCACTTGCAGTTCCACGATTAGAAATCTCTAAGAAATGGCTTGAAAGAGTTGAAGGGAAGGTGTTTAAATGTCCATCACTGGTTTTGAACCTTACCATAATTTTTTGGGGTAGGCCTTTGATCTATATGCAGTACTAGAAAAATAAGACATTAATGGAATGTGAACTTCCAAAACTTTAGTTTGAAATTGGCTGTGTTTGAGCGTTGTCTGCTTTAAGAAAGTATGTTCTTACTGTTGTCTGTAAAGTGTAAATGATGCTCCAGAGGAGGAAACAGTGATGGTGCAGGAGGGAATGCTTTGAGCATGTGGCTTAAAAAACTTCTATCCTTTGTGAAACTAAAAAGTTACTTCAGCCACCAGGTGAAACAATGTAGAACAAACTCTTCAGAAATCTTTCCTTGAAGTGTAAACACACTTCCCGATTTTTAAATATGTCAGTGTAAGCTGTACTTGAAAATATGCTGAATTTTGAAACATTAAAAAGCCAGCTTTAGACAACTTACTGGTTTCTTATCTTTATTTCTACGTTCTACCTATCATAAAAATAAATACGGAAGCCTATGGATGTATGTCCTGAAATTTGAGAACGGAACATCATGGTGACAGTTGTCTTATTGCTCTCTCAAATCCTTAGTTTTGGAAATGAGATTTTGTTAGTTGAATTTTGAACATCTGGTCAAGCAACACTCTCCCACAGTGGTTTTACAAATGTGTCTTTTATAGTGAATGTTTTTTGACTTATTTTCTTGAGGCAGTTAACCAGATGGTTTATTGTCTTGCAAATGCTGTTCCTTTTTTCCTTCAAAGTAGGAGAAGAACAAGTATGGAGTTTCCTGTCTACTCCTTATAATAGTTAAAATAATTTTCTAACAGTCTGTTGAGAATTAGCATTCTCTTCTGTGATATGTGTTAAGCGTCCTTTTGCTCATCTTTGGTTTGGATCTTCTGTGTGAATGGTGGTGAAACATTGTTCTTGTACAGGAGCTCTGCAGCTCTTTTAGTTTTCTTCTGTAGTGATTTTTGGATGGCTTGTTATCTTACTTTGGAACTTGTGACACACATCTCTTACGAGAAGTGCAAGATTTTGAAAGTTTTCACGTGTTCAGCCAAGTGGATAGCAGACTTTGGGAGGAGATCTTCCTTGTATCTATTCTAAATACATCAGTGGGTGTCAAGGTGTATTAATTGTCAGTAGCAATAGCAATGCTTATACTGTATTAAATAATTTATAGAACAATCAATACTTTCTGTTTTTACTGTTCGTCATGTGCTTAAATTTGCTCATGAAAAAAGGAAGAGGGGAAATAAGCTGTATTGATTTTATAGGTTTTTTGAACACTCACATTTTTCCTTCTTTTGTTGGTGAATACTGGGACTTGATGTTGAAGGTGAGAAGTTTAATGATACCAGTGCAGCTGGTCTAGCTTGTCCTTCCTGGTGTGCCAAGGTTTTCCAGAGTATACAGCAAATGAGAACTCTGTAATTTAAATTAATACCCCTGCAGTATTTTGTTAGCAGCCCTGTAGGCAAGATTCTATTTCTTGTTAGTTTTCAATGTGATAAATACTGAAATTCTTAAATGTCTTGATGAGACTTCCCTGTCTCCCCTCGCACCTTTTTTTGTTTTCTTAAAATAACCAGAAAAACAACCCCCAACAAAATCTTCTCTTGAAATTACAGAAAGATGTGATTATTCTTGAAGGGGTGCCTTCAGCACAGTGTTCTGAGTTACTCTTTTGTTAATAATAAAATTGCTGTTCCATCTAACTCTGAAGATTTTATGCTGATACTCTGCTCCGTAGAGATACAGACGCTTGCCTTCCTGTTTATGCTGCTTTTCCTTTTATTTAAGGAAGAGGAAGAAAATACTTTGAAATGATATGCCAGCAAGAAGCTGGCTTTACAGAGAAAATACTGTGTAAAGGAAAGCATATGTCTTAAAGCAGCCTGGAAAATTGACTTTTTTGTTATGGTTATTATATTCAAATAAGTACCATACATTCTGATTTTGCTAGAATTCTTTACTGGGTGTCATGTTAACCATTTGGGAAAGACTGTCAACTTTCATTGGTTGGAAAACAGAAAGGTTTTTTTTCAGGTTTCATCTCTAAAAATATCGCGAAGCACACTAAACGGGGCTTTATGGAACCTGAAGTGATTCTAAATCAATATTATGGTAGTTCTTTGCTTCCGTTTTGTTGATATGGTTCTCGTGCGTTGGTTTGCAGAGCATATCTTGCCAACAAAATGTCACTTTCTTCGTTTGCAAAGTTTGGTGGGATTTTTGGGTGGAACAACTTTGTGAACCGATTTACCGTGTGGACATCTGAGCAGCAGTGCTGATGCTGAGGACTCTGGGTTTGTCATGGGGAGAGTATCACATCCCTGGCAACGTCGATTTAGTTTTACTTAACGTGCTGCAGAACTGCGGTCTGGAAAAGCTTTCTTGTCTTGGGATACTGTAGGAGGTTTGTTTATTTTTTTATTTTGAATTCTTTTGCCCCATCCTGTCAGCACTTTCCCATCCATGTTTTGCATTCTGTGTACAGTCTGCTGAAGTTAATAGGGAAGCTGTAAGAGAATGAAGCTGTTTATTCGGTACTGCTCTTAACATTACTGTTGCTGTTAATTAATTAAGGTTTTCTTCATTGCAGAAATAAGTTGGTCAGATTTTTCATTACTGAAAGAAGGAATATTCTTTTTTCTTTCATAAAAATGAGTCTACTGAGAGCTTTTGGGGCAAAAAGTATTGGATAACTTCAACCTTGAAGCATAGACTTCAGCATATTCCTTTGTGTTTTCTATTTTGGCTTTTAGCACTTCATTGCTTTTGATAAAATATTTGAGTTTCTGCTTGTTACTTCTTATGTTTAATTGTGGAGCAAAAAAGTAAGGAGAAAGGGGTTGAGTAAGTTGAATTGATAGGGGAGAATTCTCAATGCCAGTCTGGACAATTTATTCCAATGTCTTGGATACACTGCTTTCAATTTGTGTTCCTTTAGTGCATTATAAGCTGAATCCATTGGTTTCTATTAGTACTCTTCTGCTTTGCTAAAAATAGAGTGAGAAGCACAGGGGAATGATAGCCCCTCTATTTCTTAAGAGAAAACCACTTTGTCTTTTTTGAAAAACTTCTGTTTACAGGTAACTTTCTCTCCCCTTAGGAAAAATTAACTCGCGTCTTTCTCTCTGAAGTGTAGTTTGTATGATAGAGCTGCCCTTCATCCCTTTGAGACATGAACTGATTCGCCAAGTGACACTCCACCTACAGCTTCTGCTCTGTTCAGTTGCTTGCAGGGTTGCTTCTTTGAGAATGCGTAGTGTAATTCCTTTGGGAATGTTCTGAAGTTCCACCAGATATGCTACCAGCAACCACCTGATGTGTCTGTCATCATCCCAGTGTCTATCAGTTGGGTGAATCAGTAGATCTTTATTGTTGTATCAGTGTGGTGGGGAAGTGTTTATAAGCTCTAAAAATAGTGTCCATTACTTGTAGAACACTGGTGCACGTTTCTGCAACAAAAGAGTGTTCATCCAGTGTATGAAGCTGCAGAATTTGTCACTTAGCTCTACTGTACACATACGACATCTGTCTCACTTTTCATACGTTGTAGCTGCCATGCTTTAGGAGAAGAGTGGTGTTTGTGACACATGGCAGCTAAAACCACATGTGTGGAACATGAATTGAGGCTGATACACGTGTGGTTTTTACAGTAGTTTTTCTTCCTGGGAGAAAAGTGGTTCGTGTTGATATGATGCGAGTCCAGTGAAACAGTTGTGTTTGTTGCTTACCTGTTGTAATGTGTGCTGACATAAATTGCCTTTTCTTCTTCAGCATCGAGTAACTTTTGGGGTTTTCTTGTGTATGTGTTCTTCCACCATGGCTGCAAATTTTTCTCAGGTAATGGTGTGTGGGAAGTGGGTGCATCTCACCACCAGCACAGGGTCTCGGTAAAGGTTAATACTGCTGTTTTCAGGGAGAGGTTCTACACAGAGCTACTAAAGATGTGTTTGGTGTCACTCATACTAGGCAGATTTACCAAGTCGAAAGCTAAATAAATAAATAAACTTCTATGTTCTCCATACAAGAACTTTAATTTATACATAATATTTTTCCTGAAATGACTACTTACTGTTTATTTATGAGTTCTTTTAACATGTCAGTTAACGTTTTCTTGATTGAATGTTTACTGACTTATGAGTGAGAGAATGACAACATTTGTTACCCACTAATTTATGCTTGCTGTTGTACTAAAATATACAAACAAACATTGCACTCACACTATGACACTAAATTGCTTGCAATGTGAGTGTTCAGGAAAAGAAAAATTGTAGTAAGAAATGTTTCTCTTCAATGTATGCTGTATTTTTTGTTTAATGGGAGAGATTACACAACCCTGTTACAGCTTTTCAAAATTCAAATCGTTGTCAAGACTGCCTCTGTCTTTGGAGAAATTACAAAAAAAACCAACAAACAGAACAAACGGAAGACAACAATAACAAAAAGTTAATTTGGGACTAGGGAACATACTCTGTTCTGTGAACATTAATGTGATAATCTCCACTTCTTTATTTGCATTTATTTGTTTTAGGAGCAACAGAAGGTGATCAGCCTCCACATGCTTCATCATCTTTCTCCTCCACTTCATCTTCATCTGGGAGCAGACAAAGACCTGAGATTGGATCTTTTCTTAGAAAAAAGAAAACTAGTGATATTTACTTTGTTACACTTGTGTGGGCCATTGTCATTGTCCAGATCTGGCTGAATTTCTGGATTGTGCAGCTATTGCCGGTACCTTTTGCAGGTAATAATCCAATTCGTAGAAATGCATGTGAAATGATGACTTTGGGTAGCCTTGGGCTTTGTTAAACAAAATTGAAGGGGAGACTTGTACAAATTCTAATGTAAAACTTTTTCAAGACTTTTTTGTTAGGACAAAATGGATTGTAGCTTCAAGCAGGAAGATTGGTGGGCACTGTCTGTTATGATGTAGTGGACAACTCTGTAAAATTGAGTCATAGAATCATTAAGGTTGGAAAAGACCTCTGAGATGCAGTCCAACTGTCAACCCAGCACTACCATGACCACTAAACTATGTCCTGCAGTGCCACATCTACACATTTTTTTGAACACCTCCAGGAATGGTGCCTCCACGTATTCCAACGCCTCACCATTGCTTTGTTGACTATTGTAGTTAGCTGAAGTAATTTAGTGCTATACCTTACATTGTAATAATACGTCTGGTTTAGAGCACTTCGGTTTTTCTTCCTCGTCGTGTCACGTCTTTCATGTTTTTGCACCTATAGGTAAGCATGTTTTAGCTGTTATTTGGTAGTGAAGTACAGCTCATGCTAACATTTAATTTCCATTAAAAATAGATTGCTAGGCTCTGTGGACAAGTCACAAGATAAATTTGATTCTAATTATAGCTCTGAGGTTAATTAGCTTTGTTACTTCACATCTGCATGCATCTGTTCTCTTACGTATGAAGCAAGAATGGAGAAAAAATTATTTTAAAACTGAGTGCTATTTATTCCTGTACTCTTTTGAGGGGAGAATAGGGAAGTTGGTAACTCTGGAAATACATGCGAGTTATTACAGATCTGAAGTAGTTTTCTCCAGACTGCCTGTCATAAACAAAGTGAGTTTCCTAATTTGCTTGAATTATCTCTAAACTTCAGTTAAAATGTTAGATTTTCAGCTTTTAAAAATGTATTTTGCACTTCACTGTAGCTATTTTCCCTTTTACCAAGTGTGATGGCTTGGTCCCAGCTAGCAGCCAGGTACCCAAAGGGCCAGTCACTCTTTTTCTTTCTTCCAGTGTGGGCTCATCCATGAGCTGCTGTCCCTTTGGGGAGGTACCAGCCTGAGAGTGTCTCCCCAGCCCTAGGCCACAGGCCCTTCAAGAGGCGTACCTGCCCCGGTATGGGTCCTCCGTAGACCACGGTCCCTCTGAGGGGTGTACTTCTTCCACTGTGGAGCACTTGTGCTCCCCTGTCTGTACTTCTTATTCCTTGTGTTCATTCCTCTGTTCCTTCTTCTTCTCTATTCACTTGTTTTGTTTATGTTCGCTCCTCTACTGTTTTCTGCTTGCTCTTAAATATATTTTCACGGAGGCACTGCACCTGTGCCTAATGGGATCAACTTTGACCTGCGGTGGGTCCATTTTGAAGGCACCTGGAACCCACTGGTGTCTGGCACAAGGCAACCAACCCATGGTATTTTCCCATGGAGGGCACTTCACCGGTCACCCTGCTACCAAAACCTTGTGTTTTACACCCAATAGACAGAGCCATTATAAACCAGCTAGTTGAACATCTGGAGGTCAGGTCTGTGGGGCCATGCTTAGAGGTTCGAGGGGCTGCGAACTCTGAGGAGCATGGTAAAAGGAACAGCTGAGCATTTGGCTGTGGCACTGCAGCAGCAGCTCCAGGTCAGTGTGATGGTTAGGCATAAAAATACCTGAATGCAGTGTAAGAGGAGAGAGGAGTTTCATCTTTTGTTTCATTAGAGTGTAGTTGCTGTGGAGCAGAGTGCTCAGTTTTGGTGTCTGGGCTTTGTGGGAAATGGTGATGGTGGTTTGAATGTAGCTCATAAATAAGCCATGAAAATAGTAAAGGGATTAGAACAAAAATTTTAGACTTACTGGAAGCAGAGCTTACGTGACTCAATTTATTAAAAAGTCAAGGGGTGCCTTAACCTTTGTTTAGAAATATCTCCCTTGGTTGGAAGGAGCAACGAGTACAGTAGTTTTGCAGTTAGGCAAACAGCAATGAATGGTTTTAAGCTTGAGCCAGACAAGTCTAGATTAAAGTGCACATCTATAGCTGACATGGATGAACACTGCTCTTGCCAGTCATTAGGTCTAAAATAGGTACCTGAACAATAAACTCACGTCAGCTTAGAAATTAGTTTTGAGAATATTTGTGACTTGTTGCCTTAGCAGTGACACTGAGCTACTAAGTCCTTTTTTTGGCATATAACTGAATATAACTAGATCACCACAAAAACATTAGGAAAAGGTGCTACAACGACAAACAGAGACAAATTTAGAACAATGGATAAGTGTCAGGAGGTGAATGGTGATAACCTAAATTGTTAGAAGTGAGGTGGTATTAGAAGTATTTAGTATTGAAAACAGGACGATTTATAAAGCCACTGTCCTAACAACTATTTAAGTTGAAAAAGACTAATAATTTTAAGCACTTCTGAGAATTTAAGGAGAATGCTTCTAGTATATAAAAACATAAAATAACCCCTCAAAACCTTAAATAGAAAGGTCTTGATTTCACCAGAGTTCCTTTTATTGGTAGACAGGACTTATATGAAGCAACATTCAGCTGATCAGAAATATCTTGCTTCCATTAATACTTTTCCTTGATTACATTTATACTTCCATAGAATGAGATGCACTTGCAATATTTCCAAATGCATAGGGTGGACAGATAATACCGTAATTACACCAGAAGATGAAAAGGTGAAAAAATGTCTTCCGAGTTCAAAGGCTGAGCAGTAAACCAGGTTGTGGAACACTTGTAGCATTTTGTTCAGTGATGTGAACCTGGGGGTCCTGGCATTGTGTCTTTTCAGGATCTTTCATTTACTTCCTTGCTTTTCCTGTTGCATCCTCTCTTTTTTTAAATTTTGGTTTTTGTCTTCAGGTCGTTTTCTGCCTCCTGGAGAGTTTGGAATTCTTTGTTACAGTCTCTTTCTACTTGTGCTCACAGCTTTCTAATTAACAGTCCTCTCTGTTTTTTCTTTCTTGCCTCTTTTTAACCTAATAGGATTACATCTGTGTGATTGACTGTAGTGCCTCCTGACATCACCTTTGCAATGAGCATACACTCAATTATTTTAGAAGCTATTATTTAAACATTTATTTTTAAAAAATAACAGGTTAGAATGCTGTTTTGTGGTCATTGTTCACCTTGTAAGTTGCAAGCTTCCCCTGTTTTACTGGGCAGCAATTTGTGTATTTACCCTGCATTGCATTTCGTTATAAAAAAATACCCTTCAACCCGTAAGATAGGTGCTAGCACTCACAATGTATTTTTCTCCTTTTTTTGGTACCTTTGCCACATGATCTTGGGAAAGATATTCAATACATTCATTCTTCAAGAGAATAAATCCCTTATTTGCCACGTGGTGGTGCCAGAGGGTAACTAAACCAAATGCCAACAAGTTGTTGAACGAGCTCCCGCAACAAGAATGTAAACTATTACACAAGTGGCTTACAGGTAATAGGCTCTTGTGGAACTTCGATGAATGCCCTGTGGATATTAAAAGTTCAACTTTTCAGCTATTTATGTCGTTTTAAAAGTCGGCACGTGGAAGCATGAAGTGAATTTTCGAGGGTGCGGTAGTGAGTGTCGTGTTGCAAGGCAGTAAGGATGTAGTTTGGAGAATAGTCTTATGATAAGGTGTTTTATGAAAAGTACACTTGAATGTAATGGTGGAGAGTTTAGTATCAAATGTTGCTATAAATACAGTATAATTAGAGTACTACTAGCATTTTCACAGAATTTTTTTTTACCATGTAAGTAAAATTTTTAGCACGGACTAATTTTTGATTTACATGTGATATTCGGTCATACTAAATTATTTTTTTTTTTTAACAAATGAAGACATTTGGAGAATTACGTGGTTCTGTAGCTAATAGTTTCACTTTATTTTCCTTTAGAACCGTAGTTTCCAGTATTTGGGGATGCACCATTATTTTGTTTAGAGGTTTGTTTACCAGTAGTTTATGGCAGGACTGGGTTGTGTGACCTCTCAGTCTGCTACTGCTACTTGTAATAATACTGATTACTTTAGTTGATGTGTCTTATAATGACGTTTTTGTGACTTATGTTTATATCAATACTTTAGTAAAACCAACTGTAGTACAAATCTTTGTTAACATTTGCTAGTGGTTTTGTAAGATTACTTCTTTTCAGTGATGAGAAGATAGATGATTTGAGGGATGTAATACTTTGTGTAAAAAAAAAAAAAAAGACTATGGAAAATATTTAATGGCTATTAAGGGTCTACTAGCTTCCAAGGAAAGTTTCATGTGTATGCTTTTACATTGCCGATTGTGATGATTCACAAGTTTTGCATGTAGAGTGAGTGTGGGAGAGCAGTGCCATTGCAAAATTGGAGCCATAATCCTTATGCAAAAGTCTCTGCCCTTTATTTCATAGCAAATAAATGAACATGAGCTTTTATTTTTGTAACTAATCCAAAAAATTTCTGGTGTTGTTAACAAGCTCTTTATTTTACTGTGGATATATGTTGGAAGTGTTGAAGAAAAGCTGTTTATGGTAGGAAAATGCTTTTTTGGGGAGGCAAAAGCATTGTCTGGTTTTGAGAAGCAGTTTGGATCTTTCTGAAGCTTTTTGTGGTCATCTTCAAGCCAAGATAAAAAACTGATCTCAAAGCAATATTTTTGATGTTTAAAAGCAAAATTAATAAGTAGTTTTATTTCAGTCATTGACGAAGACTACTGTGAAATTATGCTTGATCTGCTGTCGGTTCTTGAGGGAATGATACAGCTCTAACAGTACAGAAAGCCTAAGACTTAAGAACTGAGGCTAGTAATTTTCTTTATGTGCAGCATACTGTTAAGTTCTGAATGTGATGTTTTACATGTAGTCATCTGGCGTTGTTTATATGTGAAGATGTGGTAGATCCATGGTACTGGCAGGCACCTTTCTTCTGCTGCCGTCTAAATTCCATGTGGATAAACACAGCTGAAAAGCAAGTGAGGAGACTGGCACTTAAACCCACTTCAAAGTTCTAGAAGTGGTTTCTAATGGGAAATAATACTCAAGCATCTTTTTCATACGTCTTTCAGGATGGAAGAGTTTTTTAGTGCTACTCCAGAATATCTAATACTTATTTTCCTTCTTGTGGTTACAGTTTGGGCACTTAAAAAACTCGTGGTTCATTTTGGTGTTTTGAACTTCATGGCAAACCATTGCAAAAGTTGGTGGCAAATTGTTGAAAACTTTGTGAAGGAGCGTCAGGAAGCTCTTGCTCCACGGCCCATCAAAGGGCTTGGAAGAGTCATGCTAAAGCTTGACAGTAAGGTATTTCTACTTATTTCCTTAAGCAACCTGAAAGTTTGTTCTGTTCTCTGTTCACTGTATGCTGAGATGCTTTGATTCTGAAATAAATGTCAGTCACTAATGGACATGTCTCTCATGTAAAACTATATCTGTTTAATGGTGTGTTTTAAACCATGTCTCTTCTGTCACTATTCACACTTTACACATTTAAACTTTTTAAAATGATTACATGCGAAGCTTGACCGGTCACTTTTTAAATGTTGAGTTAGCTCTGGAAGATTCTTTATGTGAGTAAGGCAAACTTCTCATGGTTCAGTCACCTTACCTGATTACAGAGATTTTGAAGTTAATGAGCATTAATCCATAGGATGAGATGTTCCTACTTCTCTTGTGAAAACTCGATTTAAAAAACAAACCGTTTTGTTCTGTAAGTAGGGCCTGAGCTAATTCAAACACAGTTGTTTATACTGTGTGGAGGTACAGTTGTCAAACACAGTGACACGGTGGTATAAAAGGGAGGCTCCACTCTGTAAGAGAAGAAATATGTGGGATAAGGTATTTGAGAAGTGCCATAAAATAAGGTCTCTCTGCTCTCCTCCCTTACCCACTCAAAGTGTGCTCACGTTTGTGTTGCAAATTGTAGACTTGGAAAGCTCCACGAAATTCATGAGGGCTCCTCCATCCAGAATTGTAGGTTTTGACTTAACATGGTTTTATTTTGTTTGTAGTAGCTATGCTAGTGTGTAAGAATGTGCTTTGTGTAACTGTGTTGTTGAATTATTTGCTGCTTTAGAAAAAACTGGTACCTCAGAGTTTCTATAACTGAAGAGGTGAACCCTTAAGTACATTTGTGATAGCATCTATGCTTTGGCAGATCCATCTGCAGTTTGTAGCTCTGAATTTCTACAGGAAAAGGAAAAGCTTAAGCCCAGATCTAATGGGTAATAGATGTCAAAAGGTGAACAAAAGCATTAAAATGGCTGTAGGAAATAAGTAACCATTTCACAGAGTTTGTTGAGGAAGACTTTGGAAAAGGAAAAGCCTTTCAGAATGCAGCTATGAGCGAAATAAAGGTGCTTTCCATAGGTAATGGGTAATATTAACGTTGGGATAAAAGCATATGTTATTCAAAGCTCTTCATTAAAAGCTTTTGCTTTGTGAGTAAAAAGACAGTCTAGACACAGTATCATACGTACTGTATTTCATGAGTTGTCAAGTATAGTATCCTTGTATTGCATAACTGTATGATGTAGTGTCCTTCCTAATTCTGCTAAGTCTTTTCTCCTTAAAGAAGGTAGGGCTTTTGTCGTAATGTGCGGCAGAACTTCCACTCTTCAGCTTAAATGTATTTAAGGTCAGTTTATATTCATGTTGTTCTTGTCTAACCAGAACAACAGCATTGGCACAACTCATTTCTCTGTCTTCCCCCCGTCATTTTTCAGGTGACAGGCATATTCTGTCTGAGTATGTGCTGTGTGTACTAAAGCAATTCAAGCTCTTCTAGCTGTTGTAAGAAGGACACTTGATACTCTGCATAATTTTCTTGTCCTTATTTGTGCCTCTTCTAACTAAAGTTAACCTGGGTTTTTCATGGGTGGCTGGAATTATATGTAGTCTTCCAATGCTTATCACTTTGATG
The DNA here is from genome assembly GCA_020746105.1 of Trogon surrucura. NCBI lineage: Eukaryota > Metazoa > Chordata > Aves > Trogoniformes > Trogonidae > Trogon > Trogon surrucura. The sequence continues at coordinate 71,679,554 of CM036619.1, forward strand.
CTTTCATATCTTTTAAATTTTACTGGATATGCTTATTCTGTGCATTATAGGACCATGGATGCATCTGAAAATTTGGGAAGCAATGTCATAGGATATTGGTAGTTGTGATTTTTGTGGGGGCAGGGAAAGGAAAAGAATAAAAATTACATACTTGCAAGTTCTTTTAGGAGCAATGAATGAGCAGTATTTAAATTGGATTACCAATCAATTTGGCTTCAGTAGCCACTGTTAAAGAGAAAGTAGAAATGTGCAAAGTAGAAATTCATGAACTAAATTGTTACAGTTTACCTTTTATGTATGTGTGTAAGAAACCAAGATCGTAGGATCATTTTCTTTGCAATTAGATGTTTAATTTTTTAATATTTTATTTGTTCTTTTCCTGGAGGCTGAAGCTGCTTAGTGATTTTTTTTTTTGTTCATTTGTTTGGTTTGCTTTGGTTTTGGTTTTTGTATACTTGGTTAACTAGAGGCTGAATCACAGCATCAGGAGGTATCGGGGCTCTTAGCTAAGTACAACCAACCATTGACAAGGTCTGTTTCACACAATTGATACCACTTGAGGTATCTAAAGTGTTGTGCCCAATTTGGAAATAGTTTCAGTTTTGAATAAAAGGTAGTGAGGACAAGGAAGACAACTTAAGAGTGTCATGTTGTCTTCTCCCAGATGAAGTTTAGGAGGTTAGTCTAGATTGGAAAATAACCCATTATGGAGAGTACTGCTCATGCATCCAAATCTTTGAGCTTGACTGATTATGCTTGTTTCTTAAATAAAAGCAATAAAGAAAGAACTGTTCTTCCTCTTTACCACCGTTCATCAACCTCTGCTTTTTTCGGAAGTGCAAACAAATTTGAAGAGAAGTTCTGATCAATGGCAGAGAAAGTAGGACATTGCTTTTCATTTTCTTTATAAGCAGTAGGTCAAGCTGTGCCTGTGCAGGCCTGCTTTAAATATGGACTATGGACAAGTCTTTGCTGTGTTCCTTAGTCCCTGTGTTGCATTTGCCCCAAGGAGCCAAATGACGCAGCAGTTCAGGTGTGAGAGACTTCTTGGAGGAAAGAGTAAGGATGTTTCTGTTGTCATCCATCAAGTCGTCTTAAAACTTGATAGGTGTGATATAATGTGTGTTTTTTATCAACAGTTAAGAAATAATAGTTTGCTTCACTGATTTTGTTTTTTAAAAAATTATTAATTTAAGACTGTTGTCTTTCAGTATGGTGACTGGTTTTATTGAGTTTGTGAGGGAGTGCAGCAGCAGAGGCAGTTGCTCAACTGCGTGCACTAGACTTTTATTAATAAAAGTGTGATAGTATTATATGCTTTCTGATAGACTTCAGTGAACCATGTAGTTATATGCTTTTCCTAGGTATAATGTACTAGAATTTTATATATGGAGGATTGAGATAGATTGTTTGGACTTTGGGTAAAGTCGTGGTTTGTTTTTTCTGGTACCAAATTTATCCTGTAGTTAAAGCAAGCACAGAAAATAGGCAGAATCTCTACCAGTGCATATGTTATTCTAGGGAATACTTCTGTAGACATGTAAGATCTTCTTACATAAATAGTTTTCCAATGCAATACTGGAAGAGTAGCTGTAGCACTGTTAATTTCAGATGACTTGAAAACTCGAATTAAGCTGTAGCCTGTTTTTGAAAGTAGATTGATTACATTGTTAGAACTACTTAGACATCAGTATTGGTAAGATAGGCAGGTAGAGCCTCCCAGATACTGTCTTAAACATTAATTAAAAAATATTTGTTATTTTTGACATAACGTGTTATTTCCTAGTTATTATATTTATAATCCCATTCTAGGCATTTGAAATTACAGAAAAATACCAAAGACTTTCTTTCATGTTATGCTAAAATCTCAGGCTAGCAGTAGAGCTCTAGCTTTTGTTGTATTGGAGCTGCAAAGTGAAGAAATACAGCCATGAAATCTACATTTTTCCAAAATGAACCTAAGGTTTAGTGGGCTTTAATATGAAGAAGTTAAAGGCAAAAGTATGTTGCTGAATCCGTAAACAAGGTCACCTTTTTTGCTGATAAATTGTTCCGCAGGCGAAGAGGTAGAATAGAAACAAGTTCTACAGTATCAGTTTGAAGCTTTTGAAGTGTTTTCATTGCTTTCCATTACTCTGATTCTTTCCATGTGTGTTAAAAGTGGGTGCTTCGTGGCGTACTTTATCTTCATGTTTCCTGATGTTCACGCTCCTTTGTAAATCTGCTTCTTGCTTCTGATATAACATAATTAACATTCTGAGATTTTTTTTTTTTAAAAAAATTGAAACGTCCTTGTGTTCTGTTTTCATTAGGAGCTAATACAATTTCTGGCAACTGGTGAAAACAGTAGATTTATTGAGCATTCAGTGATCTTGTTTTTGGAGAGAAACAAACTTCACTTATTTGATCTTAACCTCTAACACAGATGAATAATAACGTCAAAACTTTTCACTGTTGTGATTATGCTGCTGACTGATTACCAACTGCTAGAATTAAGAGTATAGTCTTACATAAACTGTATCCTAAAATGGCTGTACTTGAGCAGTGTGGGTGAGAATTAGTAAGGAAAAATAGCTGTAGTACAAAAGGAGAGAGTCACTGTTGAGAAGCGTGAAGCGCCTTCTGCACAATCAATGAAATTCTATGCAATCCGTACGTTTATTTAATCTACAATTTGCTGTTGTGTGTATAACAGATTTAATTACGTATTCAGTGTTGTACCATTGGACGTGGATATTATGAGATGAATGTGGTACCAGAAAAACACGGAAAATTTGTTTAACAGTAGCTGATGTAATAAGAGTGTTTTGAAATACCTGGGAAACTGCACAAATGAGAGTATTAATGCAGGTATCTCATGTTAAGGTTTGGTGCTTTAGTAAAGTGCTCTTCTCAGAGTACTTTTAAGAGTCCTGCTCTGAAATCTGAAATGTTAGCTCCTCTCAGTATAGTTAAACTGGAATTGCCAAGATTATGCCGATAGCGCTCTTATTATCATTAAAGTTGTTCGTATTTGTTATATCCCTTTTTGTTTCAAGAAGCGCATGTTAATAGTAAAATCTAGATACTTGCATTAGAAGTTATGACCTTTTCTTCCTATTGCGATTTACCTCTGTGTCTGGAACAATTTCATTTTCATTCTGTGGATGACTTTGCCTGCCTTTCATTGCTTTTTTTCCTCTCTATTACTGCATTTTTCAGTAATACTCCACTGTGTTCTTGTCTTTTTTTCCCTTTACTTCCATCTCCCCCTGCCACTGACAAGCTGTGGCACTGGCTAAATAAGAAGGTAAATAAACAGAAAAATTGTAATTCCAACTAATGGATTCTGTGGTTTTGGGGAGGTTTTGTGGTTTTTGTTGATGTTGTGTTTTTTTTCCAGCATGAACATTCCTTAACATGCCTTGCTTCCTAGTTTTCTTTCCCAAGTGTGTCTTTTCCAGCTCTTGATATAAGCTACTGAAGGTCATATAATTCTACTTGATCTCTTTTCTTCTAAAATGAATGCACGCAGTTAAATGTTTGGTAGTGCAGAATATTGCATTAGCCTTCCAAGTGATAGTTTGATTTAGTGGCACTTTTATTTAAGAGCAGTTGACATCCCCACTTGTATGTATTAGCAAAACCAGTTCTCTCCCAGACTAGAGAGCTGTTCTCTGCTGAGAGAAAGCCTCAGTTAACTCAGTTAATGTGGGAGTGGTGAGGGTGAAGCACAGGTGTAAGGCTACGAATGTAAGTGCTTGCAAATGGTGCCTTGACTGGCTTCACTCAGTGCTGTTCCTCTTTTATTTTTGGAGGGTCCAACTGGCCTGTATACTCAGTGGTACACGGTGTAGCAGGAGTGAAATGAGAATACTCGTGGTCTCAAGAACTGATGCATCTAACTAACAACAATCTTAGGGAAATGAGAGCTAGTTAAAAAAAATTAAATATATATATAATTAAAGCAGTTGGTACGGCTAAAATATTTTCCTTTTGTGTGCCTTTCAATTGTGTGTGATCTGTTTTATAAGAAATGTATTCTTCAGGTCCCATGGTTCACCTTGGTCATCTAGGGTTAACTATTGTCCCTCGGGGAACTGTCATCTTGAGACAAGCTAAGACTGATTTGGTCCATGTTTGGCCTCGTTTGTGACTAAAATCTGGCCGACTCCTCTGTGCAGTGATACCTCTCTGGGACTTGGGCAGTGTCACTGCTTCTGTCAAGCACAGAGGTGGAGCAGGATGCCTGTAGCATGTGTACATCTGCAGGACCTCAGAGTTTTAAAGGTGACAATCTATGTGATAACTAAGTGAAAGAGAAAAATCAAATACCGCACGTGGAACTGAGTTATACTTCCAGCAGGAACTTTTATCCTCGCTTGCCACTTCAGTATTAGTGTGAGAGTCAGAAAGGTTGTTATGGCTTTATAAACAACAACCCACCTTTCCATTCAGTAGCTACTATAATAAAAACCGTACACGTACCTTGCATGTTGTGGAGGACCCTTGAAATCCTGTTGTCGTGAATGCTAATGAAAAAAAAATGGAACAGAGTATAGCAAGGGGGCACTGGCACAGCTCTCTTACAGGTTCTTGTAAACAATGAACTGGGGCTGCACAGCTGGTGTCTGTGTGGGTGGCAGATGGGGAATAACGCTGCATGTAGTATTCAGGCTGAGCAGCCATAATTAATTTACAAAGTTTGATCTTGAGTAAGCAGTGAATTTAGGGTTCTACGATGGGGAGTCTTTCTGTTTCTGCAGAGGAGGGCAGAGTTCCTTGCTTTTATGATTCAATTATAGTTGTCTGCTAAGAGAGGAATTTTTCAATGTTCTTTTGCCCTTGAATATAATTTGGTTGTTTTAAAATTACATTTTTATTTCCGACCTTTTGAAATGTTTGCGTTACGTGAGTGACTTATGATTAGTAAATATGTGCAGCCATAACTCTCCATAAAACATTTTTTGGTTAGGTGTTGGTTTGTTAGCACAGTTTAAGTGAAGACCTGAGTTCTGTGAGCCACAGGTGAAAGTTTAGTCTCAACTTTTTTGTTTGGCATTTGCTTGTTTGAAAATTCATGTGTGCAGATCAATTTTTTCCTTAGTAATTGATAGGTTGCAAAAATAATTTCACTGTAAATGCTTTGAACTCTAAAATATCCAAGTTTTATTTTTACTTTACAAATTTGCATTATTTGTCAAAACCCTGTGGATATAGTTTCTAAATAGGTGGGTTTTTTAGTTCCTAGGAGCTATTTTTGAAAATTACTGTTTTGCTTTACGATTTATTAGGAAAAGATCCTGAAAGTTCTATAACATTATGTCCAGTGCTGATTCCTGTACATGAGCAAGTAGTAATAATGTTACAATCAAGATGGAAAAAAAAATAAAGTGCTGTGCAGACTGTGTCAGGCTCTTACGGGTTTGTTTTGTTGGGGTTTTTTTGTGATTTTTTTTTTTGTCTTTTTTTTTTTAAAAAAAAAAACCAAGGAAATCATATTCTGCCAGAAGTAAAGAAAGGAAATTTGTAGTACAAAACACTGGATGTGGTAGAAAAAGTTGCTTCCTTTTGCACCTTTTTCTTTTTTTTGCCTGTCTTTGAAGGGAAGTACTTTTGAAAACAGAGAGAAATTTCTGATCATCCATGAAGAAACTATAAATACACCTCCTGAAGATGGCAGAATTTGAAATGATGGTGGATTATTGATGCTAGTGATAAACCTTACTGGTTTTGATTTCTGTTCTAGGAGCTTCTGTCAAAGACCTGCTTGAAACCTTTTCTTTTTTTTTCCCCAAACAAGAATAGTATCTAATCACATAGTTTAACACGGTATATATAGCCCAAAGTATAGACTAGTTTCAGCTGGGCTAGTGTGACTTGTTCTTTATAACATTGTCTATGGTAGGAGCCTTTAGGAAGAATTGCTGCATTCCACAGTTGCTGTTGGAGGGACGCTGGTGTAAGTAGACTTGAGACCTCATCGGAGCAGCTCTCTGTCTTTTTCTAACTGAACTGCTCATCTGATTCAGTTCAGCGTAACCCTGAGGTGTGTCCTGACTACAGGCTTCCCTTTATTCACATCAGATGATTATTAATGAGATGACATCCTCCAAGGGAAATGTCAGCAAGTCTTTTGAAATGTCTTGGAAAAAATCCTCCTAGGTAGTGAAGCTATTCAAAGAGAAAAATAGTCCTTTTTGGACTATTAGACTATGTAGACTATTTGGACTATTAGACTATGTAGATTTAATTGAAAATGAAGTAGATGTCCAGATATGCTTCACTGTGTGTAATGCAGTAAATGAAATATACTAGAAAAACTAGTGTTCTGGTGACTATACAGTGTGAAACATGAAAATATGAATTTATAGATGATGTATCCTACTGCATAACATAGAGATCCTCTCTAGATAGTAGGATCCTTGATTGCTAAGCATGAACCGTAGTTTTGTTACAGCTCAGTGTAATATGGTTTGTGTCATCACACAAAAGCTGAAAGCAGGGAGTACTTGAAAATTATTGAGAAGCCTTTAACAGAATGCAACTCATCTTTAAAAACTTATTTTTCTTTTTTACAGTGAGCTAAATTAAAGAAAAATCCCACTTTAATACCTCTCCCTTCAGAATTGTGACAAATAAGGATAATTTTTGTGGACAGTCTTGTCAAAAATCAGTAACATTTCAGTTTGGTTTTATAAGTGTGACCTTCTGTAGCTTAGGAGCCTTGCTTTCCTTTTACTTTTGCGTGATTTTCAGTGTGGCAGCATCAGCTTCCTGCGACTAACCTTTAGATTAGAAGCTTAGAACCGAGTTTAAAACTTCATGACCTCTGGCTAATGCCTAGTGTTTAGTCAGTGTATGTTTGTCTCTGTGTGCATGCCTGTGGTCTACAGGGAAGGATGTAAAGGGGAGGTGCGAGAGGGTTGGGGTAAGAACCAAGTCTGGACCCTGCAGTGGTAAGTACAGCACACAGGGATTTCCCAGCCCAGCCTACCTGCAGTGACGTAGCACCTGTGCTTCCCGTAGCGTGAGCTTCCTAAGGAAGGGTTGCAGGTAAATGTAGAGAAAGGGAGGGAAGGTGAACAATAAGCAAATGAAAAGAGAAGGTGGAAGTGTAGCCCCAAATGAATGGTGTGTAGCTGCTTTTACTTCTACAATACTTGGTCCGATCCAGTCTTCTCCTGTGATGTGTCTGTACAGGTCGTGTAACTTGAATTTCCTTAGGACTGTGGTGAGAGGTGTAACTGCAGTCGGTACCTGTAGGCACACCAGAGCTGGCTTCATCTAGGTCGCTTGGGCTCCCTGCCCAAGGAAATAAGCACAAGGTGGGCTTGCATGGCTGAGGCTGCTGCCTGCGCTGATACAAGATCAGCGCTGCTGTTACTTTACTGTCTAGATTAAAGGTAACTCAGGCTTTACATGTGCTGCAGCCACGCCTCGGTGGCAGCGTAGGCATGCTTTAACCCACAGTAAGGAGTGTCAGGGAAGGATCCCGTTTGTCACGTTCAATTCAGAGAGAGTCCTCATCCTGATCTTTTTGGATCTTGATCTTCCAGTAGCTGCTACCATGGTGATACATCTAAAGCATCCAGGTACAGCTGCATTGAAATATCGTCTAGTGGTTATCACTCACACAACCACTGAGGGCTAGCATTTTTGGAAATCACTGACATTACCTCCAATTTCTTGGATCCAGTGAGTCTGATTAAGGTGCCATATGTAAGAGTAGCTTAATTTATCTCTAACTTAGAAAATAAACAGCAATTAGGTTGAACTTGGTTCACTAAGAAATAAGAGCAGTTTTGTTTTTTAATAACTTCATTTTGAAGCCCATGCTAGAAAATGTCCATCCCCTGGCCATCTGTTGTTTTCCAGAGATATTTTTGATTTCTGACCATTAAACCAGGGAATTTTATCTCTTGCTTCTCTTGCATAATCCTTAGATGTATGTGAGGCCTAGAGGGGCAGTGCAAGTCCTGTTTTCAGTCTTATTTACAAAGAGGTAATAGCTCCATGTAGAAACTACTCAGAGTTTTTAGAAAGCTGCAGTACTGCTGCAGGCAGGTAACCTCTCTGTAGCACTAGCAAGACATTTTTAGTTGCTGAAATATTTCAGCAATGCTGAAAAGCGGTAAAAATATCAAAGATAAAAGATTTTTCAGATTCCTTTATGTTATCTGAATTCTCATCTGCAGACCATAATGCGGATTTTGTTAAAATGCTCGTTCAACACCTTGTTTCTTTTGAAAGGATCTTACTTTCTTCCAGTTTTCTTCATAATTTTGAACAACAATCCTAAAATGCAGAATATAATCCTTGTGTTAGTTTAGGTCAAACAACGAGCTCGTCCTGAAAGAACTTAAAGTTTAAAAATAATTGCTTGATGTCCATTAACTGCTCAGATGCTACAGGATGAGCTCCTTACTTCTTTTTCAAATAGTTGATAGAACTTCAGTGTTAATTCAGTCATCACACAGCGGTGTGTAGAAGTTAGTTGTTCCAGGGCCAATTTCATGTATAGGGACAGGATAAATAAAGAAGAACTAATGTAAACCATTAGCAAGCAAGAGCAGTTTTGTAAAATCTCGTAACTAAAAGGTTACCAGCCCAGTCACTGAACGTGTGCCTTGTATTTACTCAGAAATACTTTTCATCTACTGCACATTGACTTTGACCTCAGTTCTGTTAAAGCACAGTTTTTACAACTGTCCTTTTGCTGCTGCTGCTTTTTCCTGCAGAAATGCCCCATGGAGTAGAAATAGCCTTGGTGTTTGAATTGTAGAAGCCAGGGGAATGTATTTGGTCATACTTGCATGGATGTTAACAGCTTTTTATGGAAACAGTCCATTTGTGTATGAGATGAAGCTCAGCTTGCACTATTCTAGAGCACTCTGCATAGGTTTATTTTTTTGAATTACATTGTCAGAATTTCTCTAATCTTAAGCAGTATCACTTTCTGGTTGTGGACATGTATAGAGTGGGTCTTTGCATAAGCTGACAGAACAATGTTCACATCTGTTTCCTGTATCAGTAGGTTTAACTAATGCATGTTTAATGCTGAGCATCCTTTTGAGATTGAAAGTGGATAGAAATTAGTCAGTGCTGAATAATTGGCCTAATCAGTAATGTAGAAAACCTCTAGCCCCATTGCAGTTCAGAAGGTGACGAACAGCTTTAAAAATTCGGTTGCTTGCAGAAATACCTCATATGTCATTCAGATGACTATTAGCTATTCAAATTTGAAAGCAGTGCTTGTACTTTACAGTATGCCTTGATAGCTTCCAAGTCCTGTGCAGAGAGTATCTGTGGGTTTCTAAGTTGCTGAAGAACAAGAAACAAAGACAGATTTCTAGGCTAATAGTTGGTATGAATGCTAGCTCCTTTAGGTCTAGTAAGTACTGAATTATTGCTTGCTTTGCAGAGAGCTTGCTGTGTCTTGTGGTAATGTGTAAATGTCATTTGCAAAATCACATGTCATACCATGAACTTAATCATGCTAACATTGCTTGTTAGTTGTTCATCTCTAAGCTTGGGCATAAATGCTGTTTGATTAGAGCCTGATTTTGCGTTACGAGTGTAAATAAAAACGATATGGTCATGGAGCATTGCGTTCATTGAAGATTGATTTATATGCCATCATTTGTTTTTTCTTTTCTGCAGATGATCGTGTGGTTGGAGAAAATGCTAGATAAAATAATCAGCATTTTCATAATATTTTTGCTAGTAATAGGAACCCTTCTGCTAGCCCTGCTCCTTACTGCAAAGGTACAGTGCACTAAAGAATGTAATCGTAGAGTTCATTTTAACTGCCAAATTAAAGTTATTGATATTTTTGCAAAATTGAAGATGTTTTTTAAAAATATAACAACTAAATGCTTTGTAGTTGAACTTGTTACCATTCCAAGACTCCTGATATATAAGTTTCTGTATATTTATTTGTATTTCTGTGTTTATTTACAAATATCCCAATACATTTGGAAATAGGACAGATTTGTTTTGCATCCTGTTATGCTTTTCGTGTCAAGAGCAGAACCACTTAGAATTATTTCTTTTTAATTTACCATACATCAGAAAAATATTTGCAGAATGCTTAAAGTGCATTTGTCAATTCTTGTAATAACCTCATGGTATCCTGTTCTGGGTTTAAATATGCTGAGATTTCATGATCAAATGTTCTCTGGAACTGATTTGATTATTTTATTTTTTTTTAATTGGTGGTTGGGGATTTTTGTGTTCACCAGAAGAGGTCACTAATGTACTTTTTTTCCTTCCCAACTTTTTTTTTTTTTTTTTTTTAAAATAGAACCGTGTTTTATACATGAAACAGTCAATGGAGATTGAATGTTTGACTTGAAAAAAAAGAGAGAAAAAAATCAATAGTTTCTGATGTCAATCTCCTTTTTGGAAAACGTAGACTCATGTAACGTTGAGTACTTAAAAGCTTTAAAAATTGTGTGAACATCCCTGCATAAAACTTCCTTGTATTCATAAAAGAAACACTAAGATATAAAAAGTGACTTTTATCATTCTTATTGAAGAATTAATTTGGTGAGGCTCTTCACAGCATGATTGGTCATGTTAGAGCTGAGCATTCATTAATTTTTACGCTTTGATCTCTGGCTTAAAAAGGTATTTCTGAAACTGTGCTTTGTACTTTAGTACTTCCCTTGGCGGCACTGCTGTATTGTTAATTTTTTTTCCACTGATACGTTTTAAATTTCTGTTTGCTATTATTAGTCACACAGTGTCTGACCAAAATTGCCAGAACAGACTGATTATTGTATTGACTGCTTTTTTTTGGTTAATGACATTTAATTCTTCATAATGGACTGTCTGTATTGGAAGAACTGTTCTTTAAACGTACAAACTGGTCATCCCATCCCTCTCCCACTGAAAAAAAAAAAAAAAAAAAAGATGCCTTTATGAATGCAGTCAGAGTTCAACTTTGCATTATGTAACATTTCTCCTCTCTATATTTAATTTAGGTACATCAAGAGAGTGTTCACATGATTCAAGTCACAAGCAGCTTGATCAATGAGACGGTAGCCAGTCATCCAGAATGGGCGAAGTAAGAATGCTAAGTTAAACAAATAGTGTAGGGTGGAGGAGCAAGCTTCTAGGTGTTCTTACGTGTGATTTTTAATTTTAAAAATTCGCTAAGTGAACAGAAATGCAAGTGGCTGATGCAGGCAGGTGTAGAAGCTAAACTCTGAGGTAGCAGTAGTGTTTGTGGATTACTGTGGAGGACCATCAGGGTGCCATCTCATTTGATGGGGCTCTGAGCAGCCTGATCTAGTGGGAGATGTCCCTGCCCATGGCGGGGGGGCTGGAACTGGATGATCTTTAAGATCCCTTCCAACCCTGACAATTCTATGATTCTATGACAGATTGGACTTTGGTGGAGAAGGGCAGCTGTGCAAACTTCTCTAGTTATAGTTTTGGACTGAAAACTTGTGTAGTGCAGAGAAGAAAGAGGCCAATATTCTTTTTCCTTCTATCTGCAAAAGAAAAGTAATAGCAAAGAATGCTCTCTGTCGAAGGTTACAAAATAAGAGTTGAATTATTTTTTGCATTGTGGAGAGCTGGCTGCAGAATTCCTCTGAGGGAATATGAGTTGAAGAAAATGTTTTTCGAGTGAACTGAGGAAGACTTTGAGGGTGGAAAGAATGGTGAATGGGGAAAATTTGGTATGAATCAGCTGGTAAGGGCTGCTTCTATGAAGAGTAGGTATTTGTAGTATATGTAGTGGGAAGCTAAACAGACAGTGAGTAAAGGTGAAGTGCAGGAACTTACCCAGAAGAAAGATTTATCTCCTGGGTAAGAATGGTTGCTTTTTTTCAAAGGGCACCTTTTAAACAGAAATGATAATGGTTTGGCAGAATTGAAAGAAAGTGCATGCTGTATTATGAGAGTAAGTTTTTGAAAACAGAGCTAAAATGGTATAGCTAATAAACACTATAGCAGTACTAAGGTATTGCTAGTAAAGTGGTGCTTTAGCAATACTTAAGTAACCACAATCAAGAGAACAGAAAGCACTTAAAATTTTTTGTTTATTCCTTCATGGCATCTATTGTGTTATTTCTTTACCGTAAATGGAAGGAAGTAGGACTAATGAACACAGAAATCTGACTGTCAGCTTATTTGCATAATGAAAATGCCGGAGTACTAGTTGAGTAATTAGCAGAATTTTAGCTAAAATTTTGACTTTCGATTTTTGAAGCATCCAGAACACTGTATTTTATTTCAGTAGGAGTAAGTATACCTCTTTCCAACAAGCTTCACCAATTTTATGCTCACCTTATGTTCAGAGGTGAGTGACTGAAATGTCTTGGATTTTCAATGCAGAACATTTCAGAAAGGTTATACAGACAGAAAAGCTTCAGTGTTGATGTTCAATCAGGTGAGCAAATGCAGCAGTCTTGTTTCCTGAATGCTTTTTTGGTTTAGAAGGGCTGCAACGTGTGCCATGGAATCAAAATGTAGAAAGAAAACCAAAGTAGAGAATGTGGGCCTGGTTTTCACAAGTGTTAGAGTGCTGGCAACTCAGGAGGTCTGTTGCTTGAAAGTGACATGAATCCCTGAAGAAATTAATGAGCAGGTAGTTTGGTGGGAACTTAGAATTAACTAGTGGTCAAACCTGTTGCTTTGTCTGGTCCGTTTCTTGAAGAAACTACCAGCTCAGCTAGTAATTCAGAAGGTTGTCTTGGCAGCTGCACAAGACTGCTTCATATAGTATTTTCAGAAAACTAGAACGCTATAAAAATTTCTAGGAATGTTGTGTGGAGTAGCACACATACTGATTGAAGAGCAGATCTCTTTTTCAAAAGTTGAGATTCCGATTTAACTAAGGGTTCAGGAACCTCGGAGAATCCAGATGCCCTAGACTTAGTTGTGCTTTGCTTGGAAGGCTGTTGCTTGATATGTAGAAGGGAATATTCTAGTTTTAGTAAATTTATACGCGTTTAACAGTTTCTTGTTGTTTTCAGAATGTTGGTTTGTAATATGTTTTGGGTGTAATGCAATGGGTAAAATACATAGCAGTTAACATTGGGTTTTTTTCCTTCAATAAAAACTAGCTGGCTCCCAGAAGCCCAAGTTATTCAGAAGGCACTTAATTCAGCAGCTAATAATGTATACCAGTATGGCCGAGAATGGATTACTCATAAGGTAAGAATGAGTTCCCTCACATTTTTTAATGTTTTCATTTCTTGTATTTCGTGAAGTAAAAAGAAATAAAAAGGCTTTTGTCAATGATTCTTTTCTGTGTGGTTAACCATTGTGTTGACAGATCTATTCTTTCCACTCTGTGAGTTGAAAGAAGGGTGGGAATGATTTCAGTTGTCTTTTCTGCTCAGATGAATATTTATTTTTAAGAGATGAAAAATCTGTCATCATTTTAATAGGATTGCCAGTGAAAATGCATCAAATAAAGATGACTAGGTTTATTCATCTAGCTTTAGTGGTCCAGTTATGGACAATATAGGTTTGGGTGTTTTTTTCCCTCCCCAGTATTCTAATTTCTATGTGCTTTGGGTGTGGTAGATTGGACTTTATAAAAATCATTATTTATTTATGGAAATTAACTTTCTTCAGGAGAGTTTGCCAAGATTCTAATGTATACATTTTGATGTCTAGCTGTCATTGTGTAGACCCATACAAGTGGCAACAAATCGGCATGCAGCCATTCCCTCACTCCTGCTCTTCCTCCAGTGGGATGGGGAGGAGAAAATACAGTGAAAGACTTTAGGATTGAGACCAAGGACAGGGGGAATTCACTCACCAGTCATGGCCGTGGGTAAAAAACAGAGGCAACTTGGGGGAAGAAAGTCAATTTAATTTAAACAGCACCACCAATTTACTAACCAGATCAGAGTGACATAATGAGAATTACAACCGAATCTTAAGAACGCCTTTCCCCTCACCTCTCCTTTCTTCCTGGGCTTAACTTCACTCCTGATTTCTCTACCTCCTCTCTTCCAGCAGCACAGTGGGATAGGGAATGGGAGTTGCAGTCAGTTCATCACACGTTTCTGCCTCTCCTTCCTCCTTACAGTGCGAAGAACTCCTCACAGTCTTTCCTTGCTCCCACGGGAGACAGTCCTTCATGAGCTTCTCCAATATGAGTCCTTCCCACAAGGCTGCAGCTCCTCACAAACTGCTCCAGTGTGGGTCCTTTCTGCAGGGTGCAGCCCTCCCAGTGATGGACTGCTCCAGTGTGGGCTTCCCTCACAGTCACAGCCTTCACAGCCTTCTCTGGGTGTAGCCACCTGCTCCAGTGAGGGGTCCTCCGTGGGCTACAGGCAGGCGTCTGCTCCACATTTCATGTCCGTGGGCTGCGAGGGCTCAGCCTGCCATATCACCACAGTTTACAGGAGCATCTCTGCTCTGGCACACCTCCCGTGTCCTTCTTCACTGACCTTGGTGTCTGCATAGTTGTTCTTCTCCCAGCCCGCTCCTCCAAAACAAAAGAAGCTGCACAACGGGTTCTTTCCCTCTTAAATGTGTTATCGCAGAGGCACTTCCATTGTCGCTGATTGGCTCAGCCTTGGCCAGAGGCAGATCTGAGTTGGAGCCAGGGGAGCTTCTAGAAGTTTCTCACAGGAGCTAGTCCTGTAGCCCTTGACCAGCTACCAAAACCCTGGCACACACAAACCCAACACACTAGCACACAGGGATTTTTGCATTAAGCATTTTTGAGCTGGCACTGGCTTTTCAGTGCAGGAAGAAGTCCTGAGCTTACTGGAGCAGAATGATTTTTTTATTTACAGGCAAAATCTTCATGTTTTCTGAAGTGTATGTTCCATCCTGATAACTCAGCTTTTCTAATAATTTGGGTTTGAGCCATGCCTTTACTGACAGTCTTATGTGATTCATCTAGCTTGGAGCTTGTCAGTAAGATGTCAGCTTCATTCTGTCCTGTATAATAAAAGGTTTCTCTGTGTTTTAGCTCCATAAGATTCTTGGAGAAAAAGTGAATAACACCGCTGTGATTGAAAAACAAGTGCTAGAGCTCTGGGATAGGCTTTATCACTCTTGGTTTGTGAAGGTAGGTAACTTATTTAAATGGTATTTATATAAACTCTCCCTTAGTACTTAGAGATAATTTTGCTAATTATCCATTTCTGAGAAAGAGGTTAGCAAAAAGTTGGAATGCTGAGTAAAGGTCATAATAAAAAGTTGGTAAAAATGTTAAGTGTGTAAAATAGATCTTTCTCCAGTTAGTTTGAGTACAGCCAGAGCTGTCCTTCACTGAAGTAGTTATGTGTGTTTTTATGTACACTATTTAATTTACACTTTGTTCACTGTTTATTTTTAGTATTTCATAGTTTAGAGCTTTCTGTTGATTTTTTTTGTGATCTTAAGGGGTTAGGAAAAAGAAACTGATATTCTGCATGATTTGTGTAACTTCTAATTTGAAATTTTGAGACAGAAATTGTCCTTCCACTAAGTTTCTCACAATGAATTTTTGTCAACTCTACTTGCCTTCCTCTAATGGGTTTGGCCTTTTAAAGGAAAAAGCAATTCATTAACTGTGGTGCAGTGGAAGTATCAAAATCCAGAAGTCATACCCCTGAAATGTTTCTGTATATTTAAATAATGGCAATTACAGTTTATTAAGATTTTTCTTTATGCAGTCATTTTTAAAGTTCCTCTGAAGTTCAAAGAAGATCTCTGTATTAAAGGAAATAAGAGTTTCAGTATAGTAGATGTTGTAGAAGGGGAAAGAATCAGTTTCTTTTTCTGACAAGATAATGCTGTAGAAGAACATGTGGAGAGATAACATGATGCTGGTGAGAAATATGAGATCACTGAGGAGAAATTAAAGTTGTGTATCTACAGTAGATTTTGCTGGCCTTAGGCACTTCATAGTGTTCAGTGTTAAATGCTTCATCAGGAAAAGCACCTACTTTTTACACGATTATGCTGGTAAATTTCTACTGATAGAACTGTCTGTCAGCTGGCCTGTAGGACCGTATTGTTCAGTAGGGCTCTGTGGCACTAACACGTGCTGTCGGAGTACTTTTGTGGCCACCATATGTGGCGTGGGTTGTGTCTGCATTCGTGGCATTACGTGATTTCTTTCCTGCAGCTCTTACTTGAGGTGATACTGTTAGGCTTCTTTCTTGTAGCAGTTTTTCAGGTAGAGGAAGAAACAGCTTTCCTAGAGCTCAAATGGCAGAAAGAGCTTCATAAATGCACTGATGCTCACTGTCTACAATCTTGAAGTCTGTTTGTCTGCCTGCTGTTTGTGTAATAGAAACCCTATGTTACCATTGACACGCTTGGCCAAAACTGATCGTCTGTGGGCTGCCAGTAACTCCTCCAGAGTGTCATTTCTAAACTTGTCCCTTCTATCACACTCTATATCCACATCTGCATCTCAGACAAGTGCTTTTTACTTGGCTGTTTCCTTCTGTAATATTACAGTAGCCTTGTGTGGTCCTTCAGTGTGTCCGAAAACAGGTAGACTGTAGTGCAGTGTGGAGGACATCTGTACCATATTGAAGTTTCTCAGTGCAGCTTTCAGACTCCCCACTATTTCGGTTGCATGAGCATAATCATTACACTTTGGTTTGGGGGCTACATAGTGTTGCTCTAGTCTGTAGGTGGCTGAAGAGCCCAGCCTCAGGTGATGCTCTTCCATGAAAGCTGTAGAACTGAGGAAGAATTGCAAATGAAATGTGGATTCAACCATTAATTACTACTTTCTGAGAAGGTCAGTAGGTAGCAAATGGTGGATATTTTAAAAGGTTCTAGAGATGTTGTAATAGATCAGTTACCATTATGGCTATGTACCCAATGAAGCAAAATAGTAACAGAATAATAAACCACTTAGAAGATGATGGTATAACTTTGCAATCAAGGTGTCTTTCAAGGACAAGAATCTCTTCTTCCTAGTCTGTTCAAGTGCAAGGTTTTGTTTTTAAGATCTAGTGAATTTGCTTAAGATGAACCAGTTGACAATTTCTTTGAATCCTGTATTTATCAACATCTGAGGCCTTAGGTGCTACAACAGTATAGTTACTGAATAACAATGAACTTGAAATGTGTGCAAGTAACAGTGTCACAATATCTGCTAATGATACCTAATTCTGCTAGGTAATGGCAAGAGCTATCTTTGAAAATAGAACTAGGTTCTTGATACAGTTTACAAATGCAAAAGGCCTGTTGGAGGGAGATTTTTGACCACTCGTGTTTCTGCTCTAAATAAACTTCCAGCTCGGAAGAAAGATCTCTGTGTTGCTGTGGATTGTTAAAGAATGTTGCTAATTGTGCATCATGAAGCATAGCAGTGCATCTAGGGAGTATTTGGAATAAGCAGAAAATGTAGTGGTCTTAGATAAATCAGTGCAGGAGATACTACTTGCCATGTATGCCAAAAAAAAAATACTGTCATTCTGAATGCAGGCTGGTAAGATTGGAAGTTTTTGGAAAATTCTAACAGAAGTAGTGGGCTGCTTATATAAACTTCTGAGTAGAGACTTGGAGAAATCTCAAATTCTATTGAATTAAGGATTAGGATGAGATCTGTTGTAGTCAACAGGTTTGCTTAGGCTTGCTTACAGTAGAATTTTGGCATCCTTCTGTGAAACACTTGTCACAGTCCCAGGCTGAGCCAAATAGTCTTGTACTAGGCAGTAATCAGGCATGATTCAGTTGGATAAAAGGCAACTTCATAATTAGGATGAGCCATCTAAGGAGTTAGCTGGTGTGGTTATGCCCATTTCCTGTTGTCTAGCTGTGTCCCCAGAAGAAATCCTTCAAGCTTCCAGTTTAGCTTTTTAGCTTTTGCATGACTGAATATTACCAGTGGAGAAGTAGGTGCTGGTCGTGAGAAAATTACTTGTTTTGGCTTCTGCTTGTGTTTCCCTTTGTGGGTTGTACTGGGAAAATTACGTGTTGCAAACAATAAATTATGCAGGAAGTAACTGAAATCATTACCTCTTTCATGTGTGCTTTCATCAAGGGCAAGATAGATACCGTTGTATCAGTCAAGCAGTAAAGCTAAGGTTTGCCTGAGGAATCAGTACAAACACAGAACTGTAATTACATTGGACTATTAACTACAGTTTTCTGCCGGTTCTTCCAGTGTACTGAGTACTTCCAGGTATTTTTGTGGGTGCCAATTAAAGCAGCTCTGTGTATTTAGATGCATGTTGGATCTGTTCCTCGTTAAGAAGACATTAGTCTTTGGCTTTCTCGTATCTGTAAGTTACTCAAAGAGCTGTTTTCTTTGCATCTTTGTCTCTCTTTTTAAGAACGTAACACATTCTGGAAGACACAAGGGACACAAATGGCACATAAACCGTCAGAACAGCTGGCTTGGTGATATTCTGGATTGGCAAGATGTTGCATCATTTGTTCATGACAACATTGAAACATTTCTTTCGGTATGTATTTTTTGTCCTGATTACCAAACTGGCCTCTTTTTCAACTGGGAACAGTTCTGCCTTGGACTGTCACTAAGGTTGTGGATTCGGGTGCATGGAATATTCCGGTAACACTTAGTGTTTCTTACAATTACGTAAGCAATTATTGTAAGCCTGCTTAAGATATAACCATACTACAGCCAGAAGTGGTTGTCAAGAAGAAAGCCTTTTGATATCAGCATCTTCATTAGTACTAGCTTCCTGGACTACTTCCTGAAAGAGATTGTTGCTGTAGGATTATTTGTCACCTGCAATCTGGTTTTAAAGGCTTTTTATTATTTATTCTTTTTCATTTTAAAAGAGGGACCAGTTTACCTAGGTTAGAGTTGAGAAAACTATTGACCAGGAGGTTGTGAAAGCAAAAAAATATGTATTTCTTTTCAGTCTTGCTTTTTTTTTATCCCCTCAAATTATTATTCCTTCAGTTGAAAGCAGCTTATTTCTCTCTTCTGTTGTGAAAGTTCTGTGGAGAATGAAATTAATATTTTACACTGTGTGAATTCCTGAATTAATGCACTGGGCCTTTCACCTCATGAGGAGAAAAAAGAAAAAGTGTTGAAAGCAGTCCAAACGGAAGCAACTACATTTCTGCGAGAATAAGTCAAGTCTGAAATGCTTCATATCCAATGTCAATCCCTGACATAGTTCAGCTTTGAGTTGAGCTGTTGTCATAAACTAGAAGTATCTTCAGGTTGCTATTTAACCATATTGGAAGAATATTTTTTATACGTAACTTGCAACATAATGTTTCTGTGGATACAACTAAAGCTAATGTTTGCCTCGAGGCAGTTCTTGGTTTAGACCTGGCATATGTGCTTTTTCTGTCTTTCCTCAACTGCTGTTTAAATGCTTACAGCTTCTATCATAGAAGATGTGAGTCAAGAAAAAGTTGAAACTTTATTGCGGTGAATTTTTTTTTTTTTTAGTTAACAGTGAAATTTGCATAATGTTTTCTCAAAGTTGACCATGTGTGCTTGAGGCCAAGTTACAAAAATGCATAGCACCTCATCATTTAAATTCAATATGAAGTTTCCTTCTAGGCAAGAGGGAGAGAAGGAGGAGAAACTACACAATAGGTGCTACCCATGTTATTTACAGCATTGCTGCACAGTGCTAAGAAACCATGGTGCTAAGTGTGCTTCAGAAATCTAAATAGGCCCGAATAATGCAGGAAATAGTGTAGAGAGAATAAATATTTAGGACTGAAATACATTAATATTAAAATTTTCATCTAACTAGCATGCTTTGCCTTACTTTAAAATCTGTTTTAGAAGTTGGAAAGAAAAAAGTGTCAGCAGTTGACTTGCTTTCCTGTTTATTTCCATGAACTCATTACTCACCAGCTGTGGGGAATCACCTGCCCTTTTTCTCTGTACCCTCATGTCCTTAATGACAGACTGTAAACCAGTCAGCATAGTATATAGCTCTAAATTCTAATTTCACATCCTTGCTAAGCAGTATTTTCTTTGCTGGCTTGTTTATGCACGATGCATTGTGTAAATACTGCTCACACCGATATTTCAAATTGACGAAAAGCTGATTTCAGTGGATGTTTAGGTCATTAAAATGTGGAGATGATGACAACAAAAGTAGTTTTGACTTGTCTGGTCTTTGTAAGCAAGTTGCTTATCTACCCTTGGATACAATGGAAGCTTATTGTCTTCATGTTTTCTGTTTTTATCAGAGCATTAAAATCTTTCTCTGAGTAATTTGAAGAGGACCAGTGAGTTATTAGAATGGCACACTGAGTTGGGAAGGATCAAATCACCCATCTCTGGGTGATTTTGAGGCTTGTGGGGCAGGGGGTTAATTTTTGGGTGGATTTTGTTTGGGTTTTGTTTTGGTTTTTTTGTTTGCTTCTGTCTTGTGGCACTTTGGGTGGGATTGGTTTGGGTTTTTTTGGTAGAGTATGTATAGTGGTTATGGGGGGGCATTGGTGTAAAGTTTTAAATAGGTTAGCTGTAATTCAAACTGTAGGATGCTTCTGCATTTGGACACTTGAAATCAATGCTAACCTGCAATTCTTAAAGAATGTAGCAAGACACAGCACGGTCCTGAAACTGCTTTGGAGGTTTTTTTAAACACAGACCATTTAAAGGTAATGAGATAACTGTAAAAAAACATGTGTGCATGTATACAGCTGTAGTGAGATTTCCTTCACCTTTGGAAAAGAATAAGCTGAGATTACACTACTTAATGTAATAAATATTTATGTATAGATTGAAGCCACAGTTTACTTGCTAGCCCCCTGGCTTTCTGAAATATTTCAGAATAGTGTGAATGACTCTGTGTTCTCTGAAAATACAGCTATTTGACAGTGTCATATTGCCATCACAAACAAACAGGCTCTTTTCCACTGATGCAAATCATAGGAAGTGTTCATCCTCTTTAGGATGAAAAGGAGCATTTGCTGTAAGAAAAATGTTTAAAGAAGACAGATGCAAGTGTTTCACTTCACGATTCCTGTAGTGGAAGAAACCTCCATATTAGACTTGAAAGCATGTAATTAAATCACTGGTATGGCTGTGCTGGGGAATTACTGGCATTCATTTAATATGTAGCAATATGCATCAATTCAGTACTTTAACTACAAGTATCAGATAAAGCACAGAAGACTTCTGTGCTCCAGTTAAAATCTGTCTTTCATTAAAGCAGTTATGTTTAGCTCTAGCTTGATGTAGACAGACATTAATTATTTTAAAGTAATTCACTATATAAACATGCAAATTGCCTAAAGATTTAATATGAAGATAAGCTTCTCCAAATCATTAGTTTGCTTTTTTTTCTGAAAGCTTTGGTGTCAGCAGTACTACTGCCTTTCAGCTTCAGATTTTTCCAACATTCTTTAAAAGAAATGTTGTTATAAACCAGTTTATTCAGTGATGTGTTGCTGAAGTGGGGTTTATTTCATCCTTTTTTTAGTTTGGGAAGAGAACTAGGGTGAATCCTCACTTACACCTTGAATTTTGCACCCCATGCTCTGTCCTAAGGTAGTTGTTCAGGTGAACGAAAAATCTGATACGTAGCTGGACTATTAAGATTTAATTTCTGAAAAAAGTAAACAAGCCTCATTCCTTCCCCACTTACCTGCTTTTCCATTCATACCTTTTTCCTCCATTTCTTGAAAAAGTAAATTGCTCCTGGCTAAACCCGTGAATGATCACTGAGAACTTCCTTGATGGTATATGAGACATTGCTAATGTCTCTTTAAATTGATCTCTTTGCTTCTTGCACAGGAATATTCATCATTCCGCCAGCAGTGGTTATCTCATTCAGAGATTTCCCAGTCAGGGAGACAGAAAATTTTCCATTAGGGCATACACGGCAAGCTTCAGCTCACTTAGGTTTCTCTATCTGTGCCTTCAGCGTGACTGATCTGTGTGTTCCAAATCAACTCAGGCTCTCGAATTTTTCAGCGAGTTACCACGTCGCCTAATGTATTCTCTGGCTCTGAGAATTTCTTCGAGTAACCTCTTAAGTTTAAAGCTAATACAGTCCATTCTTCAGTAATAATTCAACTACCATGCTTTTTTTTTTTTTTGTCGTTTTGTTTTGTTTACCATGGTGGTCTCTTCTTTGTAGTGGGTGTCGTTTTCTTCAGGGTGGGTGAAATTCAAACTGCTGCATATTTTTAGAGAAGTTGTTTTCTATACAACCAGAAAGTCAGAGACATGATGCTGGAGGATAGTCCTTTTTCTGTTGCTGTTTTGTCTCTGTTCGATGTAAAGGTCAAGCAGAGATTTTCTTTTCAAAAATAAGCTGTTGAACCCTGAAGGAGTAGCCTAGAGCTTTATGGGTTAACATTTGGAAATCAGCTTTTAATTGGAGCAGGAGGCCTTTGACCTTGTGTATTGCTGTATTATTCTTCGCATGTCTTTTTATCTTAAAGGTTTATTGTCTTGATCTTTTGCTGTGATTTTTGAGTTGTCAGGATGATACATCATCTGAACAGGAAAAAAAAAAAAGTATGCAGTGGGACAGGTTTTTTTTCCCTAATGCCTCTTGGTGTCTGGTTTTCTTCCTCTTATAAATCTGTTAATGATTTCTATAATCAAATGAAGAATATGAATTTACCTAACAGCTGGACATTTGTTGACTTCAAGTTTTTGGCAAATAATTTGTTCTGGTCAAGTGCCTTTTAAACCTTGTTTTCTGGTATTGACCAGTTTAAGTGGCCACCAGGACACCTTAGATGGCTAACAATAGTAAGTACAATTTTGATTTCTTGCCTATTACAGATTGGAAAAGTACAGTGATTACTGCTGATGGTGGCACATCACAGTGTGATGCATAGGGGAGTCCTGTACAGCTTTGTAGGTCTTTGAAGCACTGATCTCTTCAGGCTACTTGCAAAGCAATGTTTTGGATGAAGTGTGTTTTTACAGTTATTTAATAGTGGTACTATTAAAAGTATTACTGCATAAATATTCACAGTTGTGTTTTGTAGAACTAGTCTCAGCTGGCAAAGTGTTAGAAATTGTTTATGCATAGTAACTGAGCTCAATAACTCAGCTGCATCATACTCTGGGAATCAAATGGAGTTATGAACACCGGTGCAGGTACATGTATTTTAATTTTGCGACTTAGTGAAATATTTGAGCACTTCCTGATACTGTATTTAGCAACAATTAATGTCTGATATGTCGGTCCTCTCATCCTAGAGATGAGAAGCATATCTTGAAATTTTAATAGTACATATGTGTAAGGAGGAACTTATTCTATAGCTAGAGATGCGTCCTAAAAGATGGACTTTCTTTCATAAGACACACCGAAGCTGAATGAAAGGCACTCTCTGCACTTACTGTAAAGAAAACATTAGTAATAACTAGTTCAACAGTCGAATCAATGACTCTGCCTTAAAGGGATGATGTTCTAGGAGAACCATTCCCAATGCTGATTGAACTACCTGATGGCTGCTTTCAGGCTAACTGCAGTTATGTGCTCCTGATTATCAGGTCCTTAGGATAAAGCTTCCAGGGAAAGTGTTAAACACAACCTATGCTGGAGGAACATACAATTTTGAAGGAAACTTTCCCAGCCTCCACCAGATGTTCACTTCCTTGTAGCTGATGGAGCAAGCCTTTCTCCTTGTGAACTGCTCACCAGTATCAGCTCAGCTCGTGTGCTGCGAGTGACAGTGCGCAAGGGACGGAATTAACGATTGCAGTGATTTGGTAGACTGATACTAACGATTTAGTAGACTGATAAATCGGTCTAGTTTTAATGTTTAAAACAAAACTTGATTTCTTGAGAGAGACTAATCTGTTCAAGCAATGAGCCTTAAAAGTCGTAATTTCCATTAAATAATAAGTATGAACTAAGTAGATCTTGCTGGTTTTACTGTGTCTTGTATTTTCCTGTCACTTCCCCCAATGCTTATTCCCTCCCAAGATTATGCCTAATAAATTATGTTCTATATGCTTCACTCGATTCTAAAGGAGAAGTGATCACATGGCTCACACTCCTTTGTCTGCTCTATATTCTTTTGTTTGTTTTCTATTTTTTTGGGTTTTTTGTCTTGTTTTAATCCAATCTAGTTGATTAAAATATTCATTAAGCCAAGAGTAATTGTTCCTAGTTTTGATATCTTCACTTACAGCTTTGAACCTGGGGAAGAGCTTTTGTGTTAGAGCTTTTACTGCTTTTCCAAATATTTTAGTTAGTCTGAAAGAGAACATGGCTTTTTGTTTGTCTCTGTTGCGAGTTAGGGCTGGGCCGGGCACTAACGCGGACAGACGCTCTCTAACTCCCTCTTCTTCCCCCAAACGCTTTTGTATGTTTGAATCACTTTGGCTAATACATTCTTACTGTATTCCTTCTGAACAAAACATTTGTTCTGTAACTGCTGTGCCTTTCATTTTGGATGCTTCCGTGTGCCATGCCTTTACATCCTTAATGTCTCATGAAGTTGCTGCCCTATTCAAACTGTTGTGTCTGCATCCGTACATAAACTAATGTGGCTGTAGAGGCTTTTCTGTATTTAAAGGTATGTCTGAAAACAGTACAAAATTTAATAGATTGTCTAGCATAATTTATTTTCTATAATTGCTTGATTAACTTATGTATCCCTACTCCAAATTCGTAATTTGTGTAGTTGTTTGCAGACATTATAAAAAGTATGCATCTCATTAACACAAAATATTTTAAAACCAAATTATTAAAGTATTTATCAATTTTATTACTTGATTTGCATCTGTCTCAAGAATTATTTCTACCTTGTGATGTTACTTCTTGTTCTTCATGTTTTAGCATGTCTTGCTTTGGAAAGATGAGTTTTCTCTCCCAGGACAGGATCTGCTTTCAGTTGATGATGATGTTAATTGCAATAAACAAGTGTCACTGCATCTAGATGTTTTGCAGCTTTGCATAATGAAATAATTTTGAACATTGGGAAAAAAATTCTAAAACCTTTCAGCCATCTGCCTAGAAACTTGCCTTTGGTAAAGTAGACATTTTCACTTGATATTATCTGCTGTAATTCTGGAGTGAGGGAAAATGATTTTTAAAAAAATGTGGTCTTTGTATGGCTTGATGGAGATGAATCACACCATCTGCAGCTCTCTGTCTGGTGCCTGACTTTGTCTTCACTTGCCCCTCCTTTTCCAGATCTTGGAGTCTCTATGGATAGTGATGAGTCGCAACGTGAGCCTCCTGTTCACTACAGTTACAACATTAGTGACAATCCTCTTCCATAGCGGGACAGCTCTTCTCAATTTTGTGCTTTCAGTGGTAAGTCGTATGTCATTGGTTTACATGGTCCGTCTTATCAAAGGAACCTAATTGCACATGTTGTAACAATGAAAAATCAAACTTAAAGCATTGGGAACATCTTCTGACCTTACCAAATATCAGAGTTCTTTAAGGTTTTGCAACTTCCAAATCTGTTGTTTTGCCACTTTAAATTGTGGGGAGCATTCTAGGCAAAGAGTAAGGTTTGTGTAACTTCCACATGAAGGAGCTGACAGTCTTCCTGTCATTCTGTTAATGGAAAATTCTTGTTTCTGGCCTTGAAGACACTGAGCTGTAACTTCTGATATCCTACGTAACTACTGAAGTCTTATGGCGTGTTCTCATAAGCATATCCTTAAACGAGCCAGGGCTCTCAGAAAAGGAGAAAATTTGTTACAGGGAAATGTCATCAAAACTGTTCACTTGACAAGGATTACTTTATATTCTCTTTTTTAATAAAGTGTCCTCAGCAAATGTGTGAGAAGGTTCTTGCATTGTTTTTATTTAACCTCTGTGAGCTCTTTGTTGCAGAATGCTTACTACACAAAGTTAATTCTTCTTAAATGTTATTGCCCACACCAAATAATAGTCTCTGAAACCTTTTTATCGAACATATGTTCTTTAAAGGATGTATTACTTTTTAGGGTATTATGTGAGGTAGATGTTTCTAGTTTCTTTTGTTTCTAAACGCCACAGCTGTGTGGAGGAAGATGTGATGGCAGAGAGAACTTTTTTCTTATTTGATGTGACAGCTGTTACTTAAACTCTCCTAAAACAGTGGCCTAGGACTTTTTCCTGTTTTAACTAAACAAATACTGGTCTTGGAATCTTGACTGAAACCCGTACTGTGGTCTTTAGTTCAAAATTAAAAAAATTTGTTTCAAAACAATGTTTTGCCAGTTTAACTTCATTGGCTTCCGTGATGCTTGCTCTGGAGGGAGGTCTTTGTAGAGAAAGCTACAAAATTGAAATAATGTTTAACACCCTTTGAAGGTAGCTGTATGGATTTTCTTCAATATTTAAGAAAGGACAAATCACAGTAAGACGTAACGGAATGACTGTCTTGGACTGAAGAAAATCACTGTCACCTAATGTCATTCTCTAGTTATCTTTCAGTTAGTGAAGATTGCATGGGAATATTTAGTTTCTTCCTTGGTCCACAATTTCACCAGTGATGACACATTGAACACAGTGTCTGAGATGTTAGCATACTTAAAAATGACAAGTTTTGATAAAAATGGCAGATAATTTCAATGCACTCATTTCTTAGACGCAAAATTTAGCTCTAGATGCCTAATGGCTTAAACCAAGTACATGATGTACTGCTACTGTGATGCGTGATCCTGCCTTTTTGTCTGTCAGCAGGGTCCTGCTGCTTGTTTGGGTACTGTGCGGTCGGCTGGTTTAGTAGGCATAGTTGGGATATTATTGCTGTGTTAGAATTCTTTTAAAGATTAAATGCCCTGAAAGTTACTCTCTTTCCTCCCCTTCTGTTTTGAGCATGTTACTTAGAATGGTCATATAAAGTTTTCTCCACCCAAACACATCAGTCCTGCACTCTTGGTTTCTTGGATTTCATGATGAGCTTCCATTTTTGCACTCACTAATCTTCGATATATATAAGAAAGATTTGTTTTAATACACGTATAGGTTCTTTCTGTAGATTATTGATAGTCAGCAGAACCGATACATTAGAAATTCTTGAACTTTTAAAAATTAAGGCAAAAAAGAAAAATCACTGAACTACTTTTGTGTCTATTCAGAGGTATGGTTTCCTGTCTTTAGGAGAGTGTTTCATAAAGGTTCTTGCTGCGAAAACTAAACAGAATTTCTTAAACCACAAAAAGATAAATAATTGAACTTATTGTAATAGTGTTTAGTGTGCGTTTGTTAACAGCTTATGACTTTGATTTAGGATATTTACCAGATAATGTGCACTAAATAAAGATTTAATACAGTCCATTATTTGGGGAAATAAGCAAATGAAAGTGCTAGTTGTTGTGAGACTTCAACTGAACCTTAAAACACATTTTAGGATAACTTGAAGGATAACTTTAGGACAACTCAGAAGTCATGGAGTCAGTTTGTGCAACTGTTCAATGCACTAAGCAGAGAAAATCTAAATGTGAACCTAGGATAAATCACTGCGGCTTTCTTAACTTTGATGTGCGTTGTTACAGAATACCATTTAGTATTATGGTGCTGTTAGATTTACCTGCTATTCACGTTAGTTCCTTCAGAGCTAAAGAAAAAGACCCTGCAGGTGAACAGAAGACCAGAAATGACCTTAACAGTTCTTTTTCTCCTGGGATCTCAAGGCATACTTACATCTTTTGCTGTAGTGAGATTCTTTTTGAATAGTCTGCTTTCCAAGGGTGTATAGCTTTAACAATTTACTTTTTCTTTAAGCTGGAATTTCAGCACAAGTGTTTTCTGCTGTCTTTTGGAGAGTCTTGAATTAAGAAGTTCATGGTTTCCTGGGAAGATTCTCACTATTCTCCAGTAAAGAGAGAGAGCTTTTGTGAAGAGTTCATTTCGAATGGGAAGGAAAATAGTGTCCAAGTTTTTGATTGTTCTAGTTTATCTACTGCATATTTGACTGCTGCCTGGTCCAGTATCCTTTCCCTATCTCCTTTTTTTATAAATGCATTTTTGGAATGCAATTTTTATATATGCAATTTTTATATTTTGAATGGACTGAGCCCTAAAGCTAGGTAGGCAGCATTTGAGCACATTTTGTGTGTTGCTGTGATCCAGCCAGCAGAGTCAGTTGAAACAGGTGACTTCTGAAAATACCCTGTCTGTGTTTTTACAAAAGGTATATTTAGTGGGCTGCTGAGGAAAGTTGTTGGGTTTTGGGGGTTTTTAAAATGTGAAAGAGAAGGAATTGTTTTAAATTGTTTAGGTAGAGCTATACTTAAAAGAAAGCACTATTCCAGCTTTAACTGTACTGATAATTTTTACTTTTTGCAAGATGTTTTGTTGTTATAGAAGAGTGTTTACTAGTTTCAAGTGTCACAAACTAATTCAAATTTTCCGACAAGGTAATTCCTGAAGTGATTACCTTTTCAACTGATTACATTTCAGTTCAGTTTTAGTCATCTTGAATAAAAATTAGTGAATATTATTTTGGTAGATGATTAAAAAAATGTGCTTTAAAACACAGAAGTAATGGACTCTTTGTTCAGAACCTCCATTCTAAGAAACACATCTTCCATCCGGACATTCAGCAGGAGGTAATCTGTGTAGCGTATCTGTCCATGATCCAGTAGGACTGTAATGAGATCCTCACTCAACAGATGTTTGCAAAATGATCGTTAGTTATGAGAATGCCACTTCTATTTCATTTCTGAATGCAACCTCCTGGGTGTGCACACCTGCTCTGATCACGCTCCGTTACAAAAATAGGAAGATAAAAGCTCCATTTGGCTGAATACGTGGCGATTTGATGCTGTTAAAAACAAAGCCCCAACTATCCAAACAAACCAAGCACAAGGCTTTGGGGCAGAAAATAGCGTATGAAAGGCAGATACAAAATTATTTCCCAAGTTTATGGACCTGATGCACAAGCAGTTAAGTCATGTGTTTCTTGATATATGTGGAAGTGCTGAATTACCATTTCAGTACAGATTGTTTACCCATACCATCCTTCTTGAATTCGGTCTATCCCACTCATGCTAGAACAAATGGTGCAGCAAGAAATAGTACTCTTATCAATTGTTTAACAATGAAAAGAACTTATTATTTTACCTTTAGTGCACTCCTCCTCATAATCATCAGAGGGATCTTGAGTTGTTTCTTAGGAAACAATTTAGGCAATGTGTGAAATGTCAGATATACTGTAAGAGAGGTCTGAAAACTCCGGTTCATATAGGGTAGGACATAGCTTTTTGCTGCTGAATATATTGTTGAGATTATTCTACTTGTTTGAAGAGTCAGCAAGCTGCATGATAATAAATTATTATATTCTGTGACTACTGCTTCTTTTTGCATTTCTGTAGCTATTGACCTAAATCAAATATGTTAATTTCCTAAAATGCAGCTAATTTAACATTCAGTTGATTTTGTATGGTGCTCTGGTTAGATGCATCTTGCCTTAAGAAAAACTGAGTTAAGTTTGTATCTTTTCCTTGCTTATAGTTTGATATCACTTTTATTCCATTGCTGTTCATTCCCAGCTGTCACTGTGGCTTTTGCAGTTCAGGTGGGTCTATGTATGTTGGTGTGCTGTTACTGCCTAAGAAAGCAAGTTTTCTGCTTTAAAAATAGGAGGGAACATGGAATCATAGAATATTAGAATGTATTGGGCTGGAAGGGACCTTTAAAGGTCATGTAGTCCAACTCCCCTGCAGTGAGCAGGGACATTTTTAACTAGATCAGGTTGCTCAGGGCCCCATCAGGCCTGACCTTGAGTGTCTCCAGGGATGGAGCCTCCACCACCTCTCTGGGCAACCTGTGCCAGTGTTTCACCACCCTCGTAGTAAAGAGTTTTTTCTTACCATCTAATCTAAACCTGCCTTGCTCTAGTTTAAAACCATTGCCCCTCATCCTGTTGCTACATGGCCTTGTAAACAGTCCCTCCCCAGCTTTCCTGTAGGCCCCCTGCAGGCCGCTATAAGGTCTCCCTGGAGCCTTCACTTCTCCAGGCTGAACAACCCCAACTCTCAACCTGTCTTTTTAGCAGAGGTGCTCCAGCCTTTTGATCATTTTTGTGGCCCTTTTCTGGACCCACTCCAACAGGTCCGCATTCTTCTTGTGTTGAGGGCTCCAGAGCTGGACAGATTACTCCAGGTGAGGTCTCACCAGAGCAGAGGGGCAGAATCACCTCTCTCGCCCTGCTGGCCACGCTGCTTTTGATGCAGGCCAGGCTGGGATTGCCCTTCTGAACTGTGAGCATGTATTACTGGCTCATGTCCAGCCTTTTGTCCACTAGTACCCCAAGTCCGTTTCCTCAGGGTTGCTCTCTAGCACATTGTCGCCCAGCCTGTGTCGATAACAAGGATTGCCCTGACCCAGGTGCAGGACCTTGCACTTGGCCTCGTTGAACTTCAAGAGATTCACGTGGGCCCGTATCTTTTGTGGTCAGTACAGGTGCTTTGCTGCTTGACCTAACCCCCTGCTCTTATCCATAGCTTGTCTCAAGTCATGTTTCTCATACGCAGGGCTGCCGTATTATTTTCAATATTCTTCAGAAGTTAACTGAGACTGTTGTAATAAAACAAGATCTAGTGGAGCTGTTTTTTGTTTTGTTTTTTGTGAGTGTCAGGATGAGCAGATATTGTACTTAAAGCAACATGCTGCTTTCTGTGTTGAAAACTGCACTGCAAGAAGGATCTGTAGCTGGATACCAGTGAAAGGAAGACAAAACACCTGCTGGATGCTTTCTTTGCTGTAGGGAGTTTTGTATTGAAATCTGAAAATATTGTAATAACTTAGGAGAAATGGCAGGCACTCAGGAAGAAAATAACCATACTTGCAGCATTACAGAGGATGCTAAGATCTGATTCAAGTTTTAAGATTTGCACGTTTGAAATTGTAACAAAACATAACTGTTATTGCTACTGGCCCTGGATTATTTCCTGTTAAAAAAAAAGGCTTAATTGTGTGTGTGTGGGAGGGTATGATTTCAAAAATTAATCTTACACAATATGCTGTTTAAATGTATTTATGTAATGGCTTTCTTTAATAGACAAATTGGTTTATAATCCAAGGCAGAAGTTACACACCTGGGTAGATGGAATCCAGCCTCCCTGTTCAGTCCCCATGTGTTGCCTGATCTAGTCGAGAGACGTCCCTGCCCACGACAGGGAGGTTGGATTAAATGATCTCTAAGGTCCCTTCCAGCCTAGGCCATTCTATGATTCTGTGATTCTAAACCTATATATGATATTTTGGAAAGGGGACACAGCAGATGAACAGCTGAGTGTGACTTCTAAGTTAAAGGCTGGAAGGGGTGGGGGAAGCAGTAGTTAACATTTCACTGAGTAGAAGGGAATTAAGAACAGAGACAAATGGATGACATTCTTGATACTGCTACTGGAGTATACTGCATTTTTTTTTTCTGAGCATGTTCTGAGTTAATGCAGGAAAAGGGCACAATGTATTTGTAGACTGAGTAAAATGCTTGAAAGTAAGAAACTTATGGAGGTCAGGCTGTTTGGCTTATCAAAAAATTAAGACGTTTCTTCTAACATACAAGCAGATTGGAAATAAGAAAGAGTTCTTTTTAATCTTGGGAAGAAAGGAAAAGAGATCTAAGGCTTGCAGGTGAAGCAAATGTGAGCCATAGATTACCAGTGGAGCATATGGAATGGATTTTCCATGTTGGAGGTATTCTGTTTCGAGCTGACCACATTTCTGTGATGAATGCTTAGCCCGAGAAGTTACTGAGCCCACTAACGGGAAAATAAGGAAGACACAGCAGACTGTAGCATACGGGAAGCTAATACAAGCTGATCTTTTGGATCTTTAAATTATAGCAATGTAATTGCTCTTACTTCTGCTGAGGCTTATCTTGAAACTCACAGGTGTAGGCAGTTAAATATTGTAAATTCTCTGTTGGTGAGTTTTTGTTTAATTTATACTTATCTAGCTACATAATGACTCTTGAAAGAGCTCAGACATTTTTGGTGATTTTGTTGTTTCATTTGTTTTGTGTTTTTTGTTAAGAACTGATGTTAGTATTCAGCAAGTCTTTGATCTGCTACACATGCTGGGGGAAAAAAAATTAACTAAAATGTTGATCTAGATGTGACTTTAAGAGGCTGAACAGGACTAGTTTTAAAATGTTTAGCTAGAACAGTTAAGTTCTTTGTGGATCAGGGGAGAAAATTATTCTTCTAGCTCTGTGTTTCTTCAAATCCGAGCTTGTGAAATAGTGTTTCGTGCGTCTCCAGTGAAGTTCAGTATCTGAAGCATAGCTGTGTACTGTAGTTCTAGAAAATATTTCTTGTCTTTTAAACTAAAATTCAAATTTGTTTTGCAGGTGATTTTTCTGACCACGCTGTTCTACCTACTGAGTTCCAGTGATGAGTACTACAAGCCAGTAAAGTGGGTGATAAGCCTGACACCTTTGTCTCAGCCAGGTCCCTCCTCAAATATAGTTGGCCAATCGGTGGAGGAAGCAATAAGGTATGTTGTTGATTTCTTGCCTTTCCTGGAAAATTCCTTTGTAAATTTGATGTTCGACTGCAAATCCTTAGCAACTGTAAGAGCTCATGTTTCAAAGGCGGATTGCAAATCTCAAAGATCTTCAAGAACCTAGTATTGGTGATTTTTTCTGCCTTGAAAGCTGTGTATTTGCAGCTCTGTTGGCATTAATGGCTAGTGCAGCTCATTAGGAGCTCAGCTGAAATGGAGCACATGACACCTGTGCTGTACACGTTTCAAAGTTCCTTAGTTTGAGCTATTTTTAATCTGATCTTGGGGGACTAAGTACCCATTTGCAGCTGGAGTGTATTAGATAGGCTCCTGGAGTGCTTTTTTGCAGTTCATTTTCCTCTGAGAAAAATTTGGTTCGTGATCTCCACAAACCAAATTACACCAAAGGGAGCAACAGGGGAGTGCTCTCCTTATCCCACTTAAAACACTACTGTGTTGCACCTCCAGAGTACATGCATGGTGTTTCATGCTTGGTTACCATTCTTATGTTTTACCTTTAAACTGCTACAGTAATTGAAAGAGAATTTTTTGTGTTTTTAAATATGGTTCACTGAGATTTCTCAATAAAGCTTTTCTGAGGAGGTACAGTAATGCATTTTATTCATTAGAGATGAGTGTCAGCTTTCACCTGTTAGCAGCTTGAAACGCTAGCATGCTGGTAGTGTAATAAATGGATTTTAAATAAGGTATTTAAGTCGTAGCTCACTTTTTGAAAAAGTTGGACTGGGCAAAGTCAACAGACTCCATGCTAAATTCTATACAGCCACTCTCTCTTACATCACTGCTTTCTCTTGTGCATACACATGAATAGACTTTAAACTGGTGATGATATATTGAAACTGCTTTCCAAGCTCATTGCCAAATGTTTGCTGTTGTTCATAGGTGTACTTTACAAGTGAGTGTTGCTATCTGTTACTGGAATGAAGCTGTTTCTGGGTGCTTTTTAGCAATGAGAAAGTTGCATATCTCATGCTGTCTAAGATCTTGAGCAATGATAACTGCTGTAGTCATTTGAAATGGGGAGGCAATCCAAGTAGAAAGCAACAGATTCGGAATTTTGCCAAAAAGTTAATAGCCCTTTTCTTGAGTGACTGCTGTTGAGTTTTCATTGATCACGTCATTAGTATCTCAGTTCTATGTCTTCTGAAGAATGCGAGCAGATTTAGAAATTGAAACTTGTCACACAAATGGTTCCTTTTAGCCCTTGCTAGAGTGGAACAGTGTCAAAAAAATAGGATATGGCTTCTCTGGGTCTGGCTAGATACTCTGCAAGGAGGACCTTACTAAATGCAATTTTAAGCCTGTAGATCTGTGACACAAGTGACTTAAGATAATTGTCAGGAAAGAGAGAAAACAATGTTAGAAAAGCCACAGGAAAAGGAGTAGAAAATAGGTAGCATGCATGAGTAACTGGAAATGCAATGAGATAAAGTCAGTGTCTGGAAAATGTGGCATGTGAAACTGTTTATCATACACAGGAGAGCTCAGTCTGTGTGTTTGCTAAGGTAGCTTATTCAATCATTCATATTTGGTTGATTGAAGTAGCCTGAACTTGGTGCCCTATTTGAATTGTTTGAAATGCTGCTCCTGAGATTTTCAGAAGTTGTTCTCTGCTGTTCCGTTGTACCTAAGGTTTTACTGTAATGCTTCTAGATCAGCTTGCATTCCACTCAATGTGATCTTCAGTATGCAACTATGAAGACTATATAGGAAGACATTCCCATGAGTTTGTGCATACCCAATTTGTTGCCATATGAAAAAACATCTGAGGAAGGCAGTAGCCCAATGGAAGCCAGGCCCTGTCCTTCCATCTCCCTCAGGGCTCAGTGCAGAAGAGATGGCTCCTCTTCATGAGGGGTGGTGTGAGGAAATGGGAAAGAATGGACCATGCAACCCTTGACAGTCAACAAAAGAACTGTTTATTGGTGGGAGATGTTGCAGGTGAGCCTGTGCAAAGTCTGTAGAGTTTGGTTTCAGTTAAACAGAACTTTCCCCTTGTGAACCCCTTTGACTATGACCAGTGAATGCATTGTCTCTCAGGTGTTCTTCAGTAACTCTCAGAATGACCTGTGTAATTTCAACTAGCACTCAAGTGAGATTGATAATTCAGAAACAAGAAATTCCTAGGGTTCAGTGCCTTTATTTATAATAAACTTCACTCCATAAAAAAGTAGCGTCACATTATTGATGTTGTAGCCTAAAAAAACCCAGAATGTAAGGCATCAGTAAAGCATGAAGGTGGGTATGGAAATAGAAAGTTTCCAGGAAGAGCCTGTTACTTCGCAATGAAGACCAGGAAGGGACACCAAAGTGCAGATGCAGTCGCCAGAGTGCCAAATAAGGCAGGATGAGAGCATTTTTACTTATTGTCCAGCTGTGAAGGTGTGAAGGCTGCCAGTAGAGAGCCGGCTGGGCACTCCTGTGGTGCTCTTGGCACTGTCTCACGCAAAAGAGGCTGGGTGGCTGGGATCCCTGGAGGGGGTGGACCCACTGCCATTGATGATGCTTCTCGAGGTGGATCCATCTTTGGGCTTCACATCGTCCTTCGGTGGGCTGTCAGGCCTGGGCCTCACACGGTGCCTCAGCTGATAGACACGCCAGGGCCCCAGGCTGTTCCCTTGCTGCACATCAGTCACAAGAGTGCAGGCAATGCCTCTCATGGCATGAGGGGTGATCTTTCTCCTCCTGCTACTCTGCCAGTTGCCCTTCTTCAGGCTCCTGGGAGGTGCCCTCCTCTCTGGTGGTTGCGGGAACCATTTCTGTGCTGTCCCACACCAAGGTGGGCAGCTGCCTGCCTCGCTGTTCCAGTTCCTCCCTGGCAGACAGGCAGGCCTGGGATCCATGCTGTGCCCTGCAGGACCTTGTTCCTTCCGAGCGTGCTTGGCATCTGAGGACCTCGAAGCTCGGCGAACTGTGGGCTCCTGTTTTTACAGGGCCATGAGGTGGATGATGACATCAGGAGGCCATTGCGATGGTGATTTTGACTGTGGCTGATGCGTGTGGCCAAATATGGCAGGTTTGGGCATGGGAAGCCTGATGGCTGAAAGATGCCCAAGAAGCACAGAGGCTGGGTGAGATGCTTGGATGTCTCCACTCCAAGCTCCTGCTCAGAGCAGCCCTAGTTGGATTTTGTTGCTCAGGACTGTGTTCATTCTCCTCGAAAATGGAGGCTCCACAGTCCCTTTGGGCCCCTGTGCCATATCTGAGCAGCTTCACTGTGACAATCTTTTCCTTCTATCTGTCTGGGATTTCTCCTGGCCCTGGTGCTGCTTGATCAGCTCTAGTCACAAGTCTGGGCCACCCCTCAGCCTTCTTTTCTTGATGCAGGCCAGAGCCTCCACCTTCCTTTGTGTTGCCCCTCACCATCTGAAAGCCTTTGGGCTATGCCCACAACAACTCTTTCCTGGACTATTGGAAAGCAGAGAGGGATAGAGGAATCTAGATGAAGTTGCCAATGTGCCATGTAAGAGAGGAGGCATTTTTACTGTGGTGGTGTTTTGGGTTTCTTTTGCTGGGTGGCTATTTTGTTATTCTTTGGAGATCTTTGTAATTGTTTATTGCCCGGTCTTGAACTCCTAATGAAACAACTACAAGGCACCTTGTGGGTGAAGTCCAGCACTTCTTTCTGGAAGAACTGGAGACTTCTACTTTTCCAAAGCAACAGCTGTCTCTCTAATGTCTTTGGTTGATCTGTTGTTACTCTGTGCACAGAGTGGAGAGTGGCTACATCTTTAACAGGCTCTTCCTCTTCACACTTCAGATGCCCAGAGGAGAGGGAGGGATGCAAGAAGTGCCTTTGCTCAGGATGGAGCTTCTCAGCCTGGTAGCATAATCTAGTCTCTCTAGGCTTCTCCCAGGACAAGGAGGCAGAGAGAAACACAAGGGATGGCCTGCTGCTAGTTTGGTCTTTCTCCCTGTTGTGAATATGATTCTGTTTGTGAGCTGGGCATTTGGTTTTACCCCACATGTCTGCCTTTGATGGAGCTGTCTTGGTTCTCACAGGTAAGTCCTGCTGGTGTCCAAGCAATCCTTCAGAAGGGGATCAACACTGTTTTGACTATAGAACAAATGCAGTTTTGCAAACTGTTCATAAATCCATTTTTCCAATTTTGAGTAATTTTCATGATGAAAATGCTCCTATCATTTTAGAGTAAGCACTAGTATGTGATTTGTTGCCATATACTGCCTTTGCTCTTCTTGCATCTTGGGGAAGGCAGCATTTAATCTACATAAGGGGATAGGGAAGATCAATATTTACAAGATGATTCCATAAAGAGCAGTAAAAAGCCTGTGAGGAAGATCACTACCACAGCCATATGTGACTGCAGGGTTCTCTGACCAGCGTATGAAACAATCAATTCAGAATTCGTAATGCCAGATTCCGTGCTGGGATTTTGTGTGTCACTGCCTGCAAATGAGGTGGGAAATGAAAATTTAGGAAGATGTTAATAATCTCAAATACTGCTAATGCCTCAGTAGCAAAATAGCTTCTGTTCTCTAATAGTTTTGGTCTTTCATGCCCAACTGGTTTATCTGTTTCTCTTTTTCTTTGGTTTGCAATCAATCTCACGTCTTACTGCAATTTTAATTTTCTTCATGTGGCCACACTTGGTTACTATTTCTTCTTGATAAATGCTTCATTTGCCCTTTGCCTTTTGTCCTTCCTGCCATTCTGTCCTTTTTTTTTCTTTTTTATTTTTCCCACCATTTTTTGTGTTACATAAGTGGATATCAGCACAAAAATGTCATGAATTACGAGGGTAGTGTTGTATCTGCATCATGTGCAAGAGTCTCCCTTGACTGGCAGTGTGTTTTGTAGCCTGTGAATGTAGAAAATACATGATCTTCTTTCACTGGAACTACTAAAAGTCAACTACAGGAACCAGTGGAAAAAGCGGAAGAGGGAGAGGACTGGCAACTGTGGCAGAAGGGTTATGCCAAAGCAGGCTGAATTGCAGGGATTCTTTTGGCAGCACTCTCAGTAAGGGTTTGGAAGATGACTTGCTTTAGACAAGTGATAACTGCTTGGACTGGTTTATTATATTTAGATAATTTTAGTCCTCAATATTAGGTAGTGAAATTTTTCATTGTAATTGTAATTATATTAATAATTATTAGTATTTTGAGGGACGGGGAAAAGAGTTTTCCATACCTACCAGTGTGAGATTTACTTTATTCAGAAAGGTTCTGTGAAATCAAGTTAGTCACCTACCTCATTGCGTTAGCAGCAGAATTATGTCCTTTCCCCCTGAAACAGGGAGGGGATACTCTTGTCTGGATTTTTATTTTTTTTTTTCCCCCCCCTGAATGGATGAAGTAGTAATTCTCCAGTTCACAGGTCTCCAAGTAGTAGCATGCACACCTTTGCCTGAACCATTTTCCTTTCCCTGAGCAGCATGTCGTTCTCTTCCTGAATGCACCATACCCTTCTTCCCTGAAGCTCCCATTCTGCTTGCTCTGGTGGAGATATTGCACATTACTAAGTTGCATGTTGTCACGGCCTCAGTGCAATTTAGTGTGTGCGATACTTTCACATGAGTGCATGCACACGGGTATGGCTGTGGCTTAAAGTTACTGCAGCTTTCAGTTTCGGTGGGGCCTAATTACGTTGTTAAATGGTCTTAAACCCAGATTAGTGTTTTGAGTGATGCCTTGAAATGTGTTAGTGGAAGTCTGTTCTGTAATGCCAGGAAGATGAGTACTGTTTGTTTTCCATTTGAGAAGGGTTATCATTATTTGCCTCATTTTCTTCATTTGCCATGCATACCTCCAAATTTGTTCAGATTTTTCATTGGTTATATAAAAATTACTCAAAATATTAGGTGTTGCTAAAGAGGAAATAGTAATCATATCCTTAATGGAAATTTGCCAGAAGGCCAAAGAGAGATTTTTATGTGAAGAAAACCTGTAGCGCCTTGATGGCTGAAATAGATTCTTAACTGGTTTTTCACCTTCTAGCTATTAACATTTAAAGAGATCTGAAATGAGCTACTATGCAAACCAAGAAGTAAACAAAAAAATCTCGGCTGTTTAAGCATCTAGCTGGTTTGCTGTGGCATCCTGGCAGTAATGATGGAGAAAATGAGATGGTGATACAATTCCCACAGAAAACAATAATCTTCCAGCATGTTAAGCTAATGCTTAGAGAAAGCAAAAACGTGTGATCTTGTTTATTTTACTGCAACATTAATAATGTCTTTCAGATTAATTTTTCAAAGACAACTGTTAACTGATTATGTTTTGACTGAATTTTTGCATGCAATGTATGTTCTTCAGTGGCAGGAGTGTCTCTTGCAGCAACCTCTTTTGTCACAGGAATGCATTTAACAGGACCTTACTGCAATTTTATAAGTTCTACTTACAGTGTATGTTTAGAGATGGGAATAAAACTGAAAATTGTCTCTTAATTTCGTAATCTAGAACTGGGAATAACAGATACTTGCTGGTTTGTGGTTTTTTAATTACATGGAGGAAAGGAAAGCTTTAGTTGAGTTGTTAAGAGAGTAGAATGCAGTCTGCAAATCAAGAAGAGATGTTTCAATGTTTTGGTATGTTTGCAGAACCAAATTGACAGTAACTGTAACCTGATTATCCTACTGGAATAAGTGGTAGTATTTGTCAGCTGAGTGTTGTATGACTCGTTCATACCACTATTTTAGTCTGAAATATTCCACTATATGCAAAAAAAGAAAAGGATTTGTTACCTGTATCTCCTTTTTCTTTTATATTGAAAATACTTGTTCTTACTAAATACACCTGTCTGTATATTGCTTTATGTGCACGTGATTTTTAAGAAGTTATTCAAAGAATAACTCAAGAAAAAACAGGTATTCAGTTTCAGATTTGATCATGCTTGATCTGTATTCTTTTTCCAAATTTACTTGAAACTAGGAAGAAGTGCTCTTTATTGTACACACATAATTTGGGTCAAGCATGTCACAAAGTCTAGAGGAATGTCTCAGTTTGCTACCCCTAATTCACGTGTTTAAGTGCCTAATCTGACGCTGAATCAAACAGCTCTGTTCTCTACCCCGTGCAGACTGGCACAGCGTGTTTCCGAACGCGTTGAAGGTTTCTCAGGGCTTCCTTGTTTTATACTGGACAGCGCCGATACTCTGCCTTTGCTTCTTTCATGTTCCAGGTGGCACGTTCTGTGTGTTCCAACAGCAATTTCTCTTCGTGCATTTTTGTAGTTTATGGTTCTGTGACTGTCCAATTCGTTGAAGACTGAAGGTATCTGTAAACACGTAGAGGATGTGGGTTAGAGTGTGTGCACGCACATGTTTCAGCAGACAAGTAGACTTGCTTTCAGTCTTCAAAAATAACGTAACTACACTGCATCTTAGATACCAGCCTTTTAATTATGTATTTCTCTTACACAATTATATATGTATATATTGCTTTTTTTAAAACACCAGCTTTTGTAAAACAGCTATTTATATGTCAGAACTCACAATCTTTATCTGAATGAAAGTTTAATTGGTGTGTGACATTACCTGTGTCAGTAGGAACAGTTAACTCTTCTGAGCATCTGGAATTGAGCTTAGGCAGTTGTGTTTTTTCTCTTTGCTTCTAAGGCAGGCCTAGAAGCTAACTGGAAGGGGTGGAAAGACAAGGGTTGCTGAAAGAATTACTGAATATGTAGGGAGGACATCTTTTGTCAGGCATTTTTAAGAATAGAGGGAAACTATGAGAATTATTTTTAGTATAAAATATAGTAGGATTCTGTGCTTTCCTATCTAGTAATTCTTTATGTGGGTATTTAAGGTTGCAGTCTATATTATTATAAACTTGGTTAGATTTCTGCTACTTAAAATACAGATCTATTATAACAGGACAGCATGAAAATTCATTATAAAACTTAGGAATTCTTAACACCACAGCTTTAGCTTTTTGCTTTTTTTGTCATAGTAAGTTGAATTATAAGATAAATCTGTTATTTATTCCCTCCACCAAGACAAACAATCAAGATATCCTCTTCTCTGTGCTTACAATGTATAATTTTATAATACTGATAATCAGAACTGACTGGGAGTTTCTTATTATGAAACTGTAATGGATCTCAAGCTTTATTGAGTCCAGCTAGCTGTTACTCCCATTCATGAACTTTTCAAGCTAAAAAGGCCAAGGAAATGAAACTGTCCTTTAAAAAGCTGAAATTTTAGCTAAATGAAGAAAACAAAAGGATCAAAAACTTTAGCAGATAGAGATAGACTTTAAGAATGAGGAGACGAGGAACTCAAAGCTCTGCAAAATGCTATTAAACCAAAATATGTTTTTTCATATGCAACAGGAGCAAGGTGCACTCAAGTGGGCTGAGGGATGACAAGGAGTGCTTTGCAGCAACAACAATGCTGTAGGCTGTTGTGAGGGGGAGGTAAATTGATGCTGTGTTGCTCGTTGCTATGAAGGTAAGTAGAGGGAATCATTGCAGAACCCTTCTGATGGCTGAGCTGCAGCAAAATCTCTCAGAAATTACAGTGAACTATACAAGAGGTTATAGAACAAATGGACAAAATGAGCAATAACACATTGCTGAGAGTGGATGACATTAACTCACCAAAGAAAATTTAAGGGCAAAATTAAAAACAAAAACGTTCCAGGAAATAGAGACATGTAAACTGGACATTGGTACTGCGCAGCTTAGTAGGAACTAAAGTTACGGGCATACAAGCACCTGATGAATGTGATTTAGTTGCAGAGAATCAATGGAGTTTTCACAGAGGGAAGTTCTGCCTTACTCTTCATGGCTGTTTGAAGTGGTCAGCAAGCAAGACCATTAGTAAGTTGATCTGGGTACTGTGCTCTACTGAAGTTTTATAAAAGCTTTTCACAGCATGTCTTTCCAAAGACTTTCAAGGATATTAAGTAGTGATAATAGAGAAAGTTTCTGCATGGATAAATAATCAGTTAAAAATATAAGAAAGGGAGGGCAGAAGTAAATGATGGTGTTGAGGTAGGGACCTCTACTGTCCTATCTTTCTGTAATTATCCTGGGAAAGAAGCAGAGGGACACCTCAGTGGTGCTGCAGAACTATCTGAGCTGGTAAGGATGAGGTCTCGCTGTGGAATTGCAGCAGGATTGTAAACAAACTCAGTTAGAAGACGGCAGTGTTTGGGGAATAAAATGACTGATGAAAGGTAGTGCAGATGAAAGTGTGGGTGAAAACCAGTCTTAACTTCACGCATAAACTGATGGCCTCTGCTGACTGCTAGCACTTGGGAGCTATATTTTCAGGTATGCGTGCTAGCTCAG
Organism: Trogon surrucura; assembly: GCA_020746105.1. NCBI lineage: Eukaryota > Metazoa > Chordata > Aves > Trogoniformes > Trogonidae > Trogon > Trogon surrucura. Next base: position 71,721,113 of record CM036619.1, read on the forward strand.
TGCTTGGTACTACTTAGACACATGCCAGGCATATCAAACACTGAGATTTGTTACAACAGACACAGATGGCAGAAACACAGTATATTGTTCTAATTGTGTGAATCTATGGTTTTGCCTATATGCTGAATTACTGTGTATATTTCTGCCTACTGCATCTCAAAATACTACAAGGGCAAAAAGACTGGTTAGAAGAATGGAAGGTATGCATTAGTTTCTGTATGAGGAGCTGGTTAGGACTCTTTAGCCTGGAAAAAAGATGTTACAAAACTGAGGTTTGCGAAATCAGAACCAGTGTGAAAAGGATGATGGGTTGGACTCCTCATAATCTCTTCCAACATAAAATCTTGGAATCATCGAAAACCAGGCAGTTTCAAAAACTAAGAAAGGTGTGTTGGGTCATGTGATAGATGTGGGGAGGATCTTGCCAAAGAATGTTGGAGTTGCAGCAGCTTTGCAGGATTGGACCACACCAAGAATAGCTATTAATTGAGGATTACTAAATCAGGTTTATGATACCCATGAGGCAGAAGCAGAAGCTGGAAGAATGTTGAGGGAGATTGTTAAATAAGTTTGTCCTATTTTGTGTTGCCTTAGCGTCTGCTTCTGGCCTCTACTGCAGATGGGACGATGGCTAGACAGACAGACCTTTGGTCTGAAGTAGTTTGACTTTTTATATGTTATGTTCCAAGACTCATTTTAAGTATAGGTGTTGCACTTAGGATCATGGTTTGCCCATGATAAAAATCTGAAGATGTTAGAAGTAGTTGGCTGAGAAATAACTAATACTTTTGAGTGTGCTTCTTAGAATAGTTGTTAAATTATGTGGTATGTGTGACTAAACTAGGCCAAAATGATAATTTAAAAATAATTACAAATACTTCAAATACAAAAGTATTGCAAAGAAATAATCAGATTTAGAATTTCTTACAGGTTGCACTACATGTTAATTGTTCTTTTTCAGAGAACGTAGGCATTTATCGGTTACAGAAGAAAATCTGTTTGCTGCTGTGTCCTTTGGACTTGTTGCCATTGTTTAAAAGTCCGAAGTTTTAATGCAGTTGCTGGAGCCCTGTTCTGCCCTGAGAGGTGTAATATTTGCATCAGTTACACCATCTGGAGGACCACTGCTTTGGTCAGGACTGGATCACTTATTCTGACTAGCCTCCATACGCTGGAGATGTTACCTCTTTCCGTTTGGTTATATTGTTCCTAAGGAGAAATTTTTAACAGGAAAACTGTTGAAATCTTGTCTCAGAGTCATATCTAAAAATCACTGGCATCTTTATTTTGCTCCTGAGATGATCTTCTCTTGATACTGTTGATTCTTGTCAAGAAACACTTAGTGCTGCTTCTGCTTTATTCATAGCTGGACTGTATCTTAGTGCTGTTTTTTATTTTCATGTGTAATTTGCAACTGAAACATGAGGGTCTTTTTCATTCCTAAAAGAGCAGAGCCCTTAAAGAGAGTCACAGAACAGCTTAAGAGGTCTTTTGCAAAAGGACTTCTTTGAGTTGTTTCATTCTTTGGTGTTCTCCTGGCAATCACCTGAAATTTGGGAGGTTGTTGTAGAAGACTGCTTTAGTCCTTTTTGAGGTAATAGCTGGACTTCGATTGTCACTGGTAGCTTGTCTTTTGCAATGGATTTTGGTGGTGTCGAAAGGAAGAAAACGAGTTCTGTGCTTTTGAAGTTATGGTGACAGCAGCTATTTAGTTTCAGCTGTGATAAGTCAACACTATTATGCAAAGAAGAGTTCCTGCCCTCCAGCTGAGAGCGTGCCGGCTTCTTTCCTGGTGGGAAGGCAGCTGTTTATGCCACTGCTCTTGGAGTTGGGTGGGGAATAGGGAGTCGAGCTAGTTAGTTAAAACTAACCCAACAAAAACCAAGTATTAGCCAAATTAATTGTAAAAACCATTGTGACACATAAAAGAGACTGTGCTGTCAGGTAGATAGAGGAAGGGGTGATCTGGGACAGAGATGAATGCTTGAGATCAAGGGAAGGGGAGAGCTCTTTAGTTGTGGCAGTTCTGAGATAACCTGAGTGGAAAAAAATGGTGAAACCGTGCTGTGAAGTTTGAAATGCATTACATTTGCTTTTATACCTTGAACTCTCTACTTTTAAGATGTAAATGTATTCTCAAAATAAATGGAGTAGCTGAACTTCCTTAAGGCATCATTTTGAATTGATCAGCTCTGTAAACAGGAAGATTTGGTGACAAAAATAGAGTAATATCTGTGTAATATCTACTTAGAGAATATAGGAAGGTAACAAACATCAGCAGTGTAAAGAAGATGATCTAAGAATGAAATGGGCTTCTTCTAGTAGTGTTTTTGGCTTAGGATGTTTCTGTTATCAAACTTGTATGTTAATTGCATTGCAAACCACTGTACGGCCTGTAAAGAGTTTTGTAAGATATTTAGGGAAATGCTAATTCTTGCAAACATTTCCAGAGACTAATGTCACTTTTGTCTAGTTTTTATTCTTATGCCCGGTCAGCAGCCAGGGTCAAAATGCCTTCATTATAAACTTAGTATAGTAACCAGTAAATCTCTCCTCACAACGTATTATATGCTTACTGTAATCTTTCTGGAAACTCCCAATTCTCATCATTTCAGCCGATATGCTCTTCTTTCTTCCAGTGCAATGAGAACAGAGATCTCAAAAATACAGTTAATTCTGAGGTCAAAAACTGAATGCTCAGAGTTTAAACCTGGGATATGTTCTCAATCTCAGGAGTCTTTAGTTTTCAACCTTTTTTCTTTCGGATGTTGCAACATTAGCTTGACATTTTTGAAATTTCACTGTAGTTAATGGTGAATAGGTCTTACCTGCGGGCTCTGTGAAGTCAATCTCAATTCAGATAGAAATACATTTAATGTAAACTTCAGTAGAAGCAAAGGGGAAGCTGTAGTCTTGTTATGGAAAAGTGGTAGAAGTAAAAAAAAAAGTAAATAAATCTCTAAACCCCACAAAACCTGTAAAGTCGTAGAATGTGTTGAGTTGAAAGGGACTTTTAAAGATCATCTAGTCCAACCCCTCTGCGGTGAGCAGGGACATCTCTGACTAGATCAGGTTACTCAGAGCTCCATCAAGCCTGACCTTGAATGTCTTCAGAGATGGAGCCTTCACCACCTCTCTGGGCAACCTGTTCCAGTGTTTCACCACCCTCATTGTAAAGAACTTCTTCCTTACATTCAGTCTAATTCTACCCTCCTTTAGTTTAAAACCTTTATTCCTTCTTCTGTCACAACAGGCTTTGCTAAAAAGATTCCCCCCAGCTTTCTTAGAGGTTCCCTTCAGGTATTGGAAGACCTCTATGATGTCTTCCTAGAGTCTTCTCCAGGCTGAACAATCCCAGTTCTCTCAGTCTGCTCCTGTAGGAGAGGTGCTGTAGCCCCCGATCATCTTTGTGGCCTCCTCTGGACCGACTCCTGCAGGTCTATGTCTTTCCCGTGCTGGTGACACCTGAACTGGAGGCAGTACTGCAGGTCGGGCTCACCAGAGCGGAGGAGAGAGAGAGAGAATCACCTCCCTCATCCTCTTGATACAGCCCAGGATGCGACTGGCTTTGGCTCAGCCGTGCTGGTCTTGCCTTCCTTGCCCAGTTCTTTACATGTGGGGATGGAGAGCTCTTAAGGCTCTATGGAAAATGCCATAAAAGATCTGCCTGCTCCGGTCTGCAGCCTTGTCTCTGAGGACCGTTTCCCAGGGAGTCCTATTGACTATCTCCTTGAAGAGCTAGTAAGTTTGCTTTCCTAAAATTCAGGGTCCTGACTTGACAGTGAAAGGTGGCACTTTCCCTTGTGAAATTTACAAGCAAATTGCCTAGCTGTTCACTGAAGTAGAAGGAACTTCAACAACAACAAAAAAAGAATATTTAGGCCAGCTATGCAGAAACATTGGACAGTTTGACAGAAGTTTTTTTATTTTTAATCTGAATAATGTCAAGTATGACCCATGTCCTCTGATTATTTTTTTCCTTAATTTTATATGCTTTTAAAAGCTCAGTAAAATGGAATATATATGTCTAAGTATGCCTTACGCCAAATGGCTGTGAAGTGCTCATAAATTACACGTTTGCAGATGACAGCTCTTGCAGGTGTAGTGGTTCATCCAGATGCAGTGCCAAAGTGAGACATGAGCAGCAATTGGGTTTTCGGATTTCTGAAATGTATGATTACTCTTGTATATAAAAGGAAGCTGTATGTATGCCAGTAACATATGAAGAGATTACATTAATTTACTGTCATAATTTCACCAGGAAGGTCTGCATTTTGCATACTGTAATAAATTCATTCAGTGTTTTGTACTAGCGTACCACATCATCTGCAAGATCTGGTATCACACATGGAGAGTAGCAGAAGCACGCTGTTGGTGAAGATTCTGGCTAGTGTTTTCAGCATTATTTTTTTAGCTGCCCTAACCATGAAGTCGAATGGATCTAGAGATTTAAGATACGATTCTTGGTTTTTCTGACAGAAATAACAAACATGAGCCTTCAGAGACTTTAGAGTTCTCTTGGACCACACTTGTCACAAAGTAGGAACCCTGTGGGTTTTTCTTCTAAGTGGTTGGGGCAGACGGAAAGAAAAGTGAAGGAGAGGAGGAGAACTAAACTGGATGTAGCCTCCTCTCTCTTTCTGCTTGGCCACTGGCACCTCACAGCTTCTTAGCACTGTGATGCCTTCTCCTTTCAGCTTAGTAGCTGAGTGTGCCAGATGCAAGGAGCTAGAGAGACGCTGCACTGTTCTACAGTCTTTTAGACCTACATGCTATTTTGCTATTGAAATATATTGCGTATCAACCTAGGGAATGACATCAGGTCAAGGCATACTTGTTGGTCCATGATTAACGAACGGTTCTATTGTTCTACTAGTGCATCTATGAAGAGTAAGGGACTTAACAGTGTAGCGTTTTCTTATAAACTGCATGACTACATTGGCAAAAGATATGGCAGAACTTGAATTTTAAATGTGAATAAAATCAATCTGAGGATAAAAATTATGCTTGTTTGAACTGAAATGGGAAAACCGTGTAAATTAAAATGGCAGCTTTGGATTCTTGCTTAATGACAAACAGTTTTGCAGTGACCTAACATAGTTAAATTCACAGCAATTAATTCTGACTATTAGAATAATTTTTCTGAGTTATTGTCTTTTGGTTACTGTAATAAGACTGTCTTTCCTTCTTTTGTAGTCTCCGTGGGAAAATCTAAAATTACTGCTTGTTTAAAAAGTAAGCCTTTCCTATAGTTGTAGATGGATATTTTAATTTCAAGTGAAGTTGATACTTCAGATACCTGCCTTGCCTTCTGTATACTAAAATACAGTTTTGGGGCATACTTACAGAAGTTATTAAGACCTTGTTAATTTTACTATAGTATGGAAAACACCTTCATGGCAAAAATAAGGAGATACTTTAAGGACATTTTAAAAATATTTGTGACGAATGAGATCTGTTTGTGCTACAGTTCCTTTTTGATAGGAGAAATATTTGCGCAAAGATTTAATTCTAGCATGTTGGTATCTAGTGTTCTCATAGATGCTGTTAAATATTTAGATTTAATGCTTCCTTCTAAGAAATTGTTCTGGACGTGTTGGAGTTTTTGTCTCTTTTTTTTTCTTTTTGGTTTTGTTTTGGAAGGACTTAGCAAATTGCATTAAAAAAAAATAGTTGAAAACTTTGTGTCACCAGTCAAGAGTTTCAGAAATTGTGAAATACCTTCTTTATAGTACGAAGCGATTTCTATGGGACAGGTCTAAGATTTAAGAGACCAGCAAGGCCAAGGAAGTTGACTTGACAAGAGCGTAGGAGTTCGGTGGGAAATAATGTTATCTTTAGTGCGGCCAGAAGGGATGGGGTTTTTGTTGCAGCCCTGTGATCACTGCAATACAGATAGTGCTTTATGTCTCCAGCTGCCTGGAGGCTTCCATTGCCAACAACCCTGTTGTAGTTGTTCATGTTTCAAACTGTTAAAATCCAGCCACGGGTAACTTGCATGTATGGATTGAAGTGGTATTTAGCTCTCTGTTTTTAAGGTATCCTTAAATAAATAAAATGTTGGTAGATTGCTTATTTTTCCTTCCTTTTTATATGATGTTTATACTTAATGGTTGACAGAATCGGTTTCAGTTAATAAACAGGTTCCTGTTACAAAAATATTATGCTCCTTTGATATCCTCAGAGCAGACAGGAATTAAATGTCACAGAAAATGTAGAGAAGTAAGATTTTTGAGTAGCTGAAGTATGAAAACATCTTCAGTTTTTAATGCAAACTCACATTTAGCATTCTTGTTGTGACTTTGATTTTTGGGGGTCTTCTTGCCAATTTTTTTTACACCAGAAGCTTACTTTTCTTATAACTAAAATACAGGTGAGTATTTCGTGCTTGAAAATCCCTAGATTCTATATGTTTTTGTTTGTGATTTCTGATTTTAATACGATAGAATATCTAAACTGCAAAGTATTGTCTCTCTTGACTGAGGCCACTGTGTATTTATAAATGTGTCACTGCCTTCATGTACCACATAATATTTGTCCAAAGGTTGGATTAGTTATTTCAGGCCATTCTTTAAAGCTTGCTTGTTTCAATTTTTTTCTCCCTTTCTCTCTTTCTTTGGAGAAAATGGCTGATAACAGCTGTCCCTAGTTGCAAAAATATGCCAACTGCCTGTGGAAATAATGATGAGGATAGAGCCCAAGGAAGCCAAAATTGGGAGTCTTGGATTTCTTGGTCATAATCCAGAAGAGAAGATTCTACCTAGTAGTTTAATAACAGAGAAGGTTTCTTTTCTAGAAGGCTTTTATCGACTTGATGGAGGAAAGGAAATGGGCTAATGCCGTAAAATTGCTGCAGCACTTAGCTGTCTGTTTGCTGTCTCATGATGCTCAGTCACACTGAAGAAATGAGAACTTTGTTTTGTGGTCAGAATGTTGGATCTAGATTCAGCAGGATTGAATTAGAATACCAGATTTTCTATTTGATGTTTAGTAATATAACCTAGTAAGCAGCCTCAAAGCTAGGGAATATAAAGATATTGAGTCTAAAATCCAGTAATGAATGTGAGCTGCTCAGTTCCTTTCATCCAGAAAGCCATGTAACTACGTAGGAGAGTAAGAGTTTAAGCAGCCTGTTTCTCTTTGCAGACCAGTGGTTTTAATCTAATGAGAGTGAGCAGGTATAGAAATGTGAGCAGGTAAGGAGAATGGGTGAACAGGTAGAAATGGAAAAGGGCAAATAAACGTAGTTCATACATGGAATGGTACTAAACGTAGTTCATACATGGAATGATACTGTCTCTCATAAAAGGTTATTTTCGATAGAGGATGTGGTCTGATGGCTGAGCAATTTCAAGGAGTTTATCCCTGGAACCCATTAAATGCCTTAAATGACAGATGTGATGGATGCTTATTCTTTTCATAGGGAACAAATACATAAAGGGTTCAGTGTTAAGTTTTGAGTTATGTTACTTGTGGCACTGGTGGCTTTACAGTTTTTCAGAGCATCTCGTGTATATCTTTATAGTGCCCAGAATCCTATTGGAAGTAAAACTTAACAGAGTTTCTTTGGTTGTTTTAGAGGTGTGTTTGATGCTTCTCTCAAGATGGCTGGGTTCTATGGACTCTACACTTGGCTGACTCACACTATATTTGGGATTAACATAGTCTTCATACCATCTGGTAAGAATTTGAACAATTATAATTTATTTGTAGATAATATTGTGGGGTTTTTTTTTTTTTTGTACAAGATCAGTAGGATTAAATGTTGCTGATAAATTTAGTCTTGAAGTTTGGTGGGGTTTTTGTTGTTTGTGGGGGTTTTTTTGAGGTTGGTCGTGGGTTGGGTGAAGTCTCTGATTGCCCTCTTACCTCTGAGCCATGCCTTTATCTCTTTTCACAACAGGTCCCGTAGCAATTTTTTACTTTTGTTTCCTTTCCTGGATTTAATTCTTTCTCCCTTCTATTCAGTCCAAGTCTTTCCAAGTTTTTTAACTTCAGTCTTCCTGCCTTGGATTTTCTTCCTTCCATAGTTGACAGGTGCTGGTTTTTTAAGGTGCCTAAACATAGGAAGATGTGGTATCATGAAAATATGAATAGAAATGGGCTGCTTAATCTCAGTACTGTTGCCTGATTACATAACAAGCCTTTGGGGTTTTTTTATTCTTTTAATCTTAGCTTTTGAAACGGCTGAACAGTTTTCACTGAAAAATATCCCCTGTTCCTCTTTTGTCTCTCTTCTCCCCCAAAATAATAATAATTACGCTAATTAAAAAAAAGAAAAAAGTTGTACCTTCATGTGTGAGGTAACAAAAGGTGAAGGAAGCTATAAAGCAAGTAAAACCAATATAGTAGGAAATGGCTATATTATAAAGTACCTTAAAGGCATTAGTTGTTAGACCTACTTAGAAATGTAATAGTTCTTTTTCTTTCAGCTACATGCAAATCTTCAGCTTTTGCTTTCTGGTTAATGACACCAAAAAAAGAGGAAAAAAACCGTTATTATTGTTTGTATTATGTTCATTCCTGTGGCAATCAATTAAAATGACAACAGTACTGCATCACTTTAGATTACAGTGGGTGTTTGTATAATCAGAAGAGTGTAAGGCCGTGTGTACACACGTGCATACAGAAATACAAAAGCCATGGGGTTTGTGTTTGCCTGGTTTCTCGCAGTACTGCCTACGTTATTGTCATAGACCACAGGAGATCTGATAAGTTACAGTGAGACTTCTGCTTGTGCGTTTCTTGCACACAGTTGCCAGTTTGTCGTTCTGTGCATCTTCAAAATGTGCAAGTTTTCTGAACTGGTCCTGCTTTTAGAAGTAACTCCTTACAACTGGCATTTGTTAAAGCTTTTCTGCATAGACGGTAGTGAATTTTATTTTTTTTTTTACCCTAAGTCACAGCTATAATACACCCAGAGTCTTATGTGGCACTTCTTCAGTGTCTTTCTTACAACAGTTGATAGAAGTGGGACTACCTGTGTGGCAGAAGTGTCAGAATTTAAATATACTCGTGAAATATGTTTCTCTGGACTTTTTCTCACCTCTGCTTCTGTGTGCTCTAGCTTTAGCAGCAATCCTTGGAGCAGTGCCATTCCTGGGGACATACTGGGCAGCCATTCCTGCAGTCCTAGATTTGTGGCTTGTGCAAGGACAGGGGTGCAAAGCCATTTTGCTTTTGGTTTTCCACCTCTTGCCAACCTATTTTGTAGATACAGCAATTTATTCTGATATATCAGGGTAAGTACATTGAAGACCTTTTAAATTTAGTATTGTAAAAATGCTTAATGATCAGCAATGCCTTTAATTAAACTTACTTTTTTAAAGCGTGCAGAACAGTATCTTCAAGCATAGGAATAAGTATAGTGGTACCACTTTGTAGTAACAAGTCTTACTGGCCTGAGTGCCTTTACTGTCCCAGGCCTCTTTTCTGTGAACTTTGGTACTCCAGAGGTTTTGAACTCAATCTCAAAATCAAAAAAATCAACTGTTTTGGTTAGCAAAGTAATTCTGAGAATACCTTTGCTGTTTATCTAATCATTGACTAAAGATGTGTAGCATTTTCCTTTACATCACACCAGATGATGCTGCTGAACAAATAAGAAATCCCTGAGCTAGTTGAGGACCTGAAAAAAATCAGTTTTTCAGAATAATTGTGAGAATTTTGAGGATTTTTTTTTTTTGAAGACAGCCTTTGTGTTGTGTTGTGTTACCATACCTCAGTGTAAAAATCTGTTGATTATGGATTGATCTTTACATACATTGACACACGAAATGGTAAAACTGGAGATAGGCTTCTACTGAGACAGTAGCCAGTGCTATTTTCCTATGACCGGAGGTAGGCACAGTTTCCTGAAATGACTTGCTCGGAAGTGTGGCTGCTTCTGTTGACTTGTCTCCTGGTTTGAGCTTCAAGTTTGTACACGGAGGAACAAACTCCAGACCTTGGAGACGAAGTGAGTGTTTGCAGTTTTATGTGGGGTGCAACTGAAGAATCCCTTTATGCAATCCAGACTAGAAGATAAAGCAGCGCTGTTTAACACAACTGTCAAAGATGGGAATTGTCAAGTTTCACATGTGCAAGACATGTTCACAACAAAGTACAATAACTATGTAAAGTCAGACTTCTCTAGTTATTGCTTCAGCCTTGATCATCAGCAACCACCCTGGTAAACTGTTTGAATTGAAGAATTCGTTGTCCAAACTTGGTTACATGCTGGTGCTAGTCCCTCATTTGTGCTGATGTTTATTACAGTGGAGTTAATGTATAATAACAACATTTAAGTGTTTCCTTTGTGTGTTATCAGAAATTAATATTTTTGTTCACCCAGTACTGAACAGAGAGAACCTAATGATAATATGCCCAATATTAATAATAATTTTCGTAGACTGTGGCAGTAGTTATTTTGCATGTATTAAAGCCAACAGGTGAAGTATACTCAAATTACAGGGGTTTTTTTCACAACATGAAATCGTGGATAAATTTAAGGCTAGTAGCTATTTAACCAGCCAATAATTCTTCTACTTATTCTAATAGATTTTTGACTGTAGAGGATGCAGGCTCTGTTTACTGTCCAGAAAATATATGTGGCAGGAATTAATTTTCTGACAGTGGAGCAAAATTATATTCTTCCCATTAAATAGAACAGTACGCATCATGCTGTCATTCAGATTAGATTAAATCTATTTGAAATAGCTGTAATTAGGTTATGTAGGGCTTTCCAAATGCATGAAATTTATATGTAATCCTATTTCATCAGGTAATCTGTTGTTCAGTTTAGCAAACTAGCCATAGAATGCTTTAAACTGATACAAATGCTGGAAAAAAATATTTGAAGTTTTTAAAGGTTTAGAAATGAATCATGTGTCTACTGTGGGAGAAACATAAAGCGTTAGGGTCATATCTGTCCCCTCAGAAGACCAATCTGACCCCACCAGTAGTATGTTAAATTTGATCTCGGTAAGGCATGATTGAGATGTGTGTGATGTAATAGGTCATGTTTCATGGTCTCGTTGTGCACACAGTTATAGCGAAGGCCAAGAATGCCTGTGTGGGAGTTGGGTACTATAGTAGAAAACTAACAGAAGCTGCCAGAGCTCTCAACTGCCTAGCTGGTATTTTCACTTCATTGCATTCAGAATTTAGAGCAACTTTCTGCAGACTGGGTGCCAACTTTCAACTGTAGCTTTTTTTGCATAATTTCATATTACCACCATCATTATTTGAGCTATAAAGATTAAGCACAATGAGCAGGTTTTGTGTAAATGCTGTTGATAAAAATTTGTTTTGTGCACCTGAACTGACAGACAGACAAGAAAACCAGCATGGCTTACTTGCTACCGTAATAGCTCTTTCAGGAGCTCCATTGGTCTAAACTTTGCAGTAAATAGTAGTATGTACATAAAAATCTGGTTTTGTTTTTCATCTGAAAACATGAGAAGCTAATGGTAGTAAACACACTATCTGAGAGGTTGTTTTATAACAAAATGAGAAGACGTGACTAGTTATTTAAAGAATACGTGCTGAGCATTCTTTGAAAGATGCATTGGAGGTTGCTGTCACGGTCTAAATTAATGCCTTTGCTCAGGGGTGCTCATAGTACATGTTGATAGTTGTCATAAAATCTAACAGTTCTTGACCATAAACAGTCTTTGTAATCAATCATATTTCTATTTTCAAAATGGAAATGTGTTTACCATTAACTGCTTCAGACATTCTTCAGGAGATGCCTGTAAAGTCCCTACTCAGTTGTGGATATTACCAGCATTATATGCCACCATATATCGTTTGATCTGTTGTGCAAATACAGCCCAGAATACGGCAGAATATTTGTGCAGTTATTCAGATAGTGGTAGGTAGTGTTAAGTATGGGTGTCTGTAGCTAGCTATGTCATTTTCTGAGCTTAATGAAACTTTATGGTTAATTCACATCTCATAATTGCTAGTCTTGTTGTTTGTTTGTAATTTTATTTTATTCTGCTTGTGCCATAATTCCAGAGGTGGTCATCCTTACCTGACAGGTCTCGCAGTAGCCGGTGGTGCGTATTACCTGGGGCTGGAAGGAGCCATCATAGGACCAATTCTACTTTGTATACTTGTGGTTGCTTCCAACATATACAGTGCCATGCTGGTGAGTCCAACAAACTCAGCGCCCACTCCATCACAGGCAGCGTGGCCATTACCAATTCACCGGTAAGTTATAAGGGTCACACAGTGTATGAATGTGTAGGTACAGAGAACATATGAGTGAGTTTTATATAAGAGTGCGTATACACACCTACACACATACTGAAGTATTTGGAGAGTATTCAGCTATCCTATATACTAGAAATAAAAATTATGGTAAAGTACTCAGTGGAACTTGTAAACTTGAGTTGTTTATTTGTCTCTCAGCTTCTTACAGAAGGCTCTTTTAGAAAATTCAGTGATAATACCTTTGTATGCTATAATTTATATGTTGCTGTTGTGCTAGGAGATGATTGAACATCCTCTTTTCTGTGTAGAACTGTTGTTCATGGATATCTAATAGTCAGTGTCCTTTGTCCTTAATATAAAGAGACCTCTGCAAGTGTTTTGTCACCGTACAATACTGCAAAATACAAATAAAGATACTTTTAATTTTAAAAATTGAGATTATATGCTTAAATCTTGATTCATCTCTTTATTGAAGTTACTGAATGTGGAGTATAGAAATGTATCTTTAAATTTTACAGTTAAGAAATAGGATAAATAACTCCTAATTGAATACTTAATTAGAGTTGTAAATCAAACTATGATGCTATTAATGATAGTAGCCATTTTAATGTCTGTGCAGTCATGCTCAATTACACAGGTTAGCTCATTATACGTGTATCTTAAAGAGGTTTCTCTGCTTGTCAGAAATAATCTTTTGCTTCGTTCACACAAATAATATTTATTTCGTATGTCGTCTTTCATATGGATAACTTAGGAGAAAAACCACTAATGGGACCCGTCTGTAGCCTCTGCTTGTAGAAGTTACATTCCAAGACTTTCAGTGCATGCCACAGATAGAGCTTCCCACAGCACACACAAAAACCTGCGTGTTTGTTTCCTGTTCAATTTGTAGGAAACTAGATATTTGTAATCACTCAACAGATCTGACTCTTAACTTTTTTCTGCCCTCACCCCCCAGGTCGTCTAGAGAGAGTCCCGAGGAGATGAAAATGGCTGCGGAGTGATGAAGGTGCTGTGCTGCATCTAGTCAACACGAGAGAATTGCTGTCTTCTGTCTCGAGTTCACAAGAGCCATGGCCTTCTGCCCCTTGCCAGCTGTGCCTCGGGGCAGCATAGCTTGGGTTTTAGGAGAAGCCACTTCTCAAACATCTGCTGGCCTTACGTATTGTGCACTTTGCCTCTTCAGGAGAGAATGTCTACTTCCCAAGGCTTTGCATACTAACACACAGCTCAGCTGCCTTGTTGAAGACCTTGAAGACTTTCTGTCTTCATAACAAGAATAGTTAGAAGGACAGGTATATCCACTGGAGTCATTATCTTATCTACTGAAAAGACTAATTTGACTTTTATTTATTGGGGTATTTGTGTCGTTAAATTGTACTAGCTTTAAAGAAAACTAATTCCAAAATAATTATCCTCAGTCTGGTGGCAGAAAAGGTGTAAACCACTCGTTGTTAAATGAAAGTTAGAATATAGTTATTTGCTGCTCCGCAAAGTATTTCTTTAGAGGCTTTGACGATCATCTGTAACTCATATCAACACTTAAATATTATCCTCTTGTATGCACTGAAATGTAATATTGTTGGGGTCTGGTATTTCCACATCTTCCTGAAATTAATAGACGTGCAAATTGTTAAATGTGGTTTTTCCCTCATTGAAATAGGAGGACTTGTTTAAATAGTTTAAGTCTTGCCCTCATTTGCAGTGAAATCTGACGATAATATTTTGCTGTTTACCCACCATTCCAGTGGAGTCATCTTGTCAACTAAACTTAATCGAAGGCCTTAAGTGTCTTCAGGCAGACATAATGTACGATGGTCACGTCTACTTCCAGTAATAGGAAGAGGTGAATAGAGATTGTTTAATGTTGATTTTCAGATGCTGTGGCTAAGTTCATTAACTTTTCAAACAAATTTTATTTCTGAAGAGGGAGAAAGCATGGATTTTGGTTTAGTTTAGTTTGGTTTTTTGTCTCTTGTAAGCCTCTGGTCAAATATCTTAATAATACATCTTACATATTAAAATATATCTTAAGAATAAAACAGAGCTCTTAAATTCCTGAAATGGAGTGTTGCCTAGGTCACAGCATCAAACTTCTTTAGTGCTATTCTTTCACGTGTAATTTTGTTTAAATTACAGTTTTGAAGACATTCAAGGCCTTTAGTATTGACTGTGGAAATATTTTGACACAAACATTGTTTATAAATGGATCCTTTTTATAAATAGGAAGTGGGATTTTTGGTAGAAATTTCATTCTTGAATGACTTTTCCAAAAATACAGTGAGGCCCTGGGTGCAACGTTGCAGATGCACGTGCTTAACCAAAGAACCACTTTTCAGTTTCTAGTAACTTCTCCTTATTTCAGAGTTTTATTGGTAATGAATTACACAAAATCCAGGCATGCCTTGCATTTCTTGCTGACAGTAGCACATCCATTGGGACAAAAATCTGTTCTTATCTAGAGATAAGGATATCGAAGATTTGTGTACAAACAACTCTTGGTAACGTAGGTATTTGTTTTAATTGAATTGCAGAAGTCTTGATAGGTGTGGAAGGCTCTTAATTTAATGATACTGCGTGTATTTTTACATTCTTTCTAAAAATACATTGCCGTAGAAAGTGATTGGAATGTACTCTGATACTTACTAAGCACTAAAGCCCTGCTATAGGTTCGCAATAAATAGGCTGCCTGTTAAGACACAAATAGCCTTCTCAGACACTTCAAATCAGCTGCTGCAATTTTATTGGTGAAGTTTGGTGCTTAAATGGGGGGGGGTGAGTATGCTGGTTTTACACTTGCAAACTTGCAGGTATGTATTTGGAAGACAGGATCAAACCTAAGTTAGTGGTTTGACTCAAGTTCATTGAAATACGGAAACCTCCCATTTAACACCTTAAATTCTGAAAGACCTGAGCATCAGTTCCAACTAACTGAATTAGTTGAACTGCTTAAATTAAGTACCTGTCCTGTGTTTTTATTTCATTAGTCTTGTAGCTCACGTAAATTCTTTAATGAAACACATTTTTATAATTGTTGCTGGCCAGGGTCGAGGATGACAGGGAACTTGAGACTGTCTGAAGTATTCCTGCAACATTCAAACCGGCGTGAATGAGACCACCATGATACTTGGGAAACTTCTTTATTATGTTACTTTTTTTAGTTCACAATTTTGCACTGAAATGTTACGTTCTCATTACAGCTTCTTGGGAATGGTATTTAAAGATTACTAGCAAGAAAAATGCATCTTTAATATATTTCCAGTTTTCCATTGCTCCTTTTTGCTCACAGGTCAAGATGTGTTTCTATTGTTCACATCTGCTATGCCAGTAATTTCTGAGACAATCTGTCAGATCCCTATGGTACTTAGCATAGTCATTTTAAAGAATCATTATAAAGCATTCTTTTGTTTGTTTGTAAGTAATCGTCTTCCCTCTCCCCCTTGACCTCACCTCCTGAGATCAAAAAAGGGTCTCTGCTGCAAAGATTAAAATGGTATTTCAGACACAGTTACCTTCAGTAATGGCAAATCAGTAAAATCAGCTGAGAAGATATGTTGCTATTTTGAAATGTTACTTTCCCAACGTGAAGACATTTAGTTTAAAGAATTCATATCTGATGTAGTCTGAAGCCTCTTGGAATGAGGATTCATACTGGTGCTTTCTGTTTCAAATTTCAGGTAAGGTGTGCCATCCATAGTGCAGTCTTAGTAAATGTAGCTTAAGGAACTCATGCTGTGTGCCATGCCTGACTGAGGAAATAATTGTATGGTTCAGTGGTGGTACAGTAACAGTATACTGCCAAAAAGAAAAAAAAAAAAGAAACAAAATCTCCAATAACACCTTCTTAGAATACAAAACATTCAGTGAATTTCTCCATGTTTAAAGAAAAGCACCACTTTATAAAAAAGTGCACCTAGATTATTTAAGATTTGTCTTCAGTAAGTGTCTAATTAGCAGCAAAAGAATTTTGTTCTTGCATATTTAACAGTCTGTGTTCTTTTCTGAAAAGACCCAGCCTCTTCAAGAACGGTTTAGTTTAGGTCATTCTCACATTGATGTGAAAATAATCAGAGTGATAACTTTGATTTCTGGTCATTGTAGCATACCAGTTCCTCATTTGCAAAAGCAAGCAACAGCTCAGTGGGTTAAGCTTTTAGATGGTTGTGGGTTTCAAAAAATACTTATTTTTTTTAAAAGAAAAAAGGAGAAGAGAAAGAGAACTTGTCATACACCTACTTTCTTTAGTGGCATTAAACTATAGTTTTCTTAGGAGAGGCCATCTTTTTTTATAACGTTTATAGACAAGAAGTTGATGGCCTTTAGCTTTAACGTGATGGCCTTTAGCTTTAATGTAAACAGTCATTCCAGGAGCAGGGGTTTACGTGTGTTTAGTATGTTTAGTTTTTCAGTTTTAACAACAATTTAGAACTTGGAAGGGAATGCTTGTAGCAAACCAAGGGAGTGTGATCTCATGGTATAAAATACAGCTGTGGTATTTTTTCATCATTCTTTTCTAGCAAATCAGACTCATTGCAAGTAAATGTAACACCAAAGGGCAAGTGGTAACTCTTCCTTGCACTGAGTGCAGGTTTGCTCTTCCTCCCTTTGCTGTACCTTAGCTGAATGTTACTGTGCTGTAGCAGAGCTAGCGGAAGTGAATGTGTGCCAGTTTATAGCCCAGCGTGTGAATTTCAGGTCACTGTAAATACTGTCTTAACTGAATACACGAAGCAAGAAAATGCAGTGGGTGAGAATTTGGCACACATGTATTTTGCCAGCATTCCTACAATATGGTGACTTTCAGCACAGATGCACTGTGATCAGTTGGAGTAGTAATGACTTACTTTGAAAGACTGCTTTAAAAAAAATTTTAAAAAATAAATTTAACATTATAATCTTGCCTGCAATACGTATTTTTCAGAATTTAAGTTGATACCTACATAGATAATAATGGAGACAGCATCCAGATATTTTTCACATGCAGTGGTATGTATTTGCAGCCCATCTGGGGCATGTTTAGGTTTGTTTGAATTTAAGGACTGTGTGGATTCTCTTCAAGACCTTGGGGAGGATGATATCTGTATTTTGTCAGTGATAATTGGATTAGGAAATCCATAATTGATTTAATTAAAAAAAGAAAAAAGCATTGTGTAAGGAAAACTGGATACTGACAGTATTATACATTGTGGGTGTCAGTGTAACTTCTGAAATAGGTGCATGGCTGCAGTGTTAAACACTGCTTTTCAGAAGGCCTGAAAATACAAAAATTGTTCCCCAGCAAAAAGCAGCAGCAGAACTGCTGTGCTGCTAATCCCTAGCACTGGTGACAGACGCTGCCAAGAGTGCTGTCTTCCCTATGAACCTGCTGTTCTAAGGATGAGGAAACACTGTTATTCTGCTGAGACCGCAGAGCTTTGCCTCAGTGGCTTCTACCACTGCCCCACCATTGCCTTTATTCAAACATTGTGTTTGTATTATATTGGCTTGTCACTGAAATAGCGCCACCTTTACGCATACTACCTCTGGAAACAGCTGCAGCTTCTTTCAGAAAGTGCTGAAAACTGTTAGGATTGAACTTAGTATTCATTAGTTTAATAACAGAGGTAGGAGTCTTCTAGAGATGCAGTTGTTTGCCTTGAAATCTGCAATTTTACGAGAAAAATCTGATTTTCCAATTGAATACTCTTTATTGAGTGCCAGCTGGCATCTCTTAAATCCATGGATGCATCATCTTTATAAGCTTTCTCATGGTTTGTATTTCAAAGGGTTTCATCTTATTATTATTTCTTATGCTTTTTGGTGAAGCGTACTTAGGCAGTTCCTGTATTATGTCTGTTTCTACAAAACCAGGATTGCCTAAAACCCTTAACAAGTGTTAGGGAGGCTTTATCTTTAACCTGCCACTGTTTTTCTGTCACTTTTAACTAAAAATACCTTAATGCTTTATGATAAAATGAGAAATTGGAGTAAATAAATAAATTGCAATGTGGATAATGAACTTGGTATTTTGAAACTAGAATCAGTGCCAAAAGTGATGGGCATATTCAGGGATTCTACATTGAGTCTGTAAATGTATATATTGATATGCAGCATTATATAAATATGGGCAGTGTCTCTTCAAGCTGTAATTGAAATTTTGTCCTATGTTGGTTTTTTTAAGGTATCTTAGGAAAAAATAGTGCCTGTATATAGTGAAAACAAGCAACATTTTCTAACATTAGCGTTTACTTGATAACGGTTGGGGAAGAGCCAAGCAAATACTTGTTGGGCGACTGGAACCGTTTTGTCATAGGTAGTAGCAAGTTGGGAAAAGCTGTTCTTCCATATAGTAACACATTGCTAAGAGATTACTATCCCTGGAAGTATTTGCACACAACTACTAAAGAGCTGCCAAATGTAATAGGTCATGAAATACATCTTCAGTTCCCCACTCTCTTAACCTCTTCCACACCTTGTCTGGTATCTTGTTTTGAATCTGGTTTAGCACAGGAAGTATTGCTTCATCCTCTTTTGGGGTCACTTCCAGGAAGGGCACGCTTTGAATGTCCACACTGAAACGCCGTGTCCAACGCAGGAGGGAATTGTTAATTGGCAAGTGATCTCATCCTTGATGTGCTCTGCACATGGATGGACTTGGACAAAAATAATTCATGTTGCATTGAATTAGGAATTATTCTTTCAATATAGCCCTTTTGGGCAATACCAAAGCTATTTTAAGTTAGAAGCTGGGCCTATTTGCTTGCAGCCAGAATGCATGTGCAAGCTAACAAAGGCAAAGTGAGTGCTGTAGCATTGATATATGTATCTGAAGAATTTTTGGCATGGTGGTATTAAAGGAAAAATACTTATTTCTTTTCCTAGCCTCACATTTTGCCACTTGACTGTTGTATACAGTGATCCAATAAGGACCTAAAGAGGTTGGTGTTGATGTAAATTAAATGTTAAGAGGCAACACAAAGCTAAAAAGTAGCCACAGATCAAAAATTCAGTAGGTTTAAGAACTGACATCCAGGCCATAAGGTTGGAAAAACAAAATCCAAATTTTGGACCCCCATTCTGCCAGTATCAGCCCAAAACTGAAGCATTTGCAAGAACTATTGCTAAAAAATATTTTTGTGTTGTTCATACTGTAGTGGCTGTGTAGATCAGTGTTTTCAGTTTGCAGTGTCATCACCGGTATATTCTGCAAACATACAATTTGTTCAGATCGTTACCTTTGAAAACAAATTTTCTGTGCTTCAGTGATGGTTGGAAACCAACTCTTCCTACTAACAGGTGTTTGCCTATATATATCTCTGTTAATTAGACATGTGGGATGTCTTGGTCAAAAGATTTGGTAAGTCTTTTTTTTTTTTTCCCCTTTTGGTAAATTTCACCACACCAAATCCAAACAAACTTTTGGGATTGGGTCCTAAGGCCGTTTAGACCCTGCTCAAACAGCACATCTTTTGCATTACAGTCTGTAGGTTCTAAAGTGTGCATTCCTGCCTAGAACCTGTGGGGATTTGGAGCAATAACTTCTGTTGTCTCGTGATGGAAATTCTGTCCATAAATGTACCTGTGATACACCTTCAGAATGGAACTGTGTTCAAAACTAATGTTAACGTAATTGGTTTTGGTTACAGTACCTGGTTTTGCATGTATGATATTGAAAATATAACCTGTGTCCATCTGTGGCAGAACGAAACATGTGAGTTGAGATTAAGAAGTATTTGTGTAGACTGCAGAGGTATTTAAATAATTCTGATTGTATGCACCAGTCCTCTTCTCCTAATAAAGAAGTTTTTTGTAGCAGGTTTAAGAAGCTTTTCACTTAATACTGTATTCACACTGCAGTCCTTTGTAAGCACAGAACGGTTAATATATTTTGAAATAAAATGCTGTTAACTTAAACAAAACTGAGTTTGATTTGAATGATTGCTTCTTTGGAATGAGCCACAAAGGTGGCAGTTCATCTGGTGAAGTAAGTTTTGCTGAAGGTGAAGTGCGAGTACAGCAGTGGGTCTGCAGTCCAGGAGCCTAACTTCACTTCACTGAGCGAAGCTGTACTTCTCCTTATTTTCTCCATGTGTTCTATGGGATGAGGAAGGACGTGAGCCTCAACAGTAACAGTGCTTCAGTTGACACCTGGCAACTTGCTGCCCTGTCTGCAGTAACGCAACTGCGTGGCCAGATCCTACAAAAGCTTCATGTTCAGCAGCTGCAGGTAATTCAAGTGAATTCTGTTGCTGCTTACTCTCTCAAATGGAAATGGTTGTTTAGTGTCTAAGCAAAATTTTAGATCATTCTATTGACTATTAAGCCAAAGTGATCAAAGCCTTCCTGCATGACTGTTCACACCTTTTAAAGAGAGATGTGACTGACATTTCACTTTTCATCCCTCTTGCAGTTCTGTGACCAGACTCATCACCTTGAAGTAATTCACAGAGCACAGGCAGTTTTAGCTAAAATCTCTTTAGTTCTCTGAAGAGATCAAATCTTATTTAGTTTAGTGCATGCAAGTCTTGCGTCTTAGTCTGCATTCCTCAGTCTTCACAAGAAAAAATTTCATTGTCAGGGCTGTTAATGTAATTGGGCGTTTAGACAAGGCACACTTTTATAATTTGGCTTGTTTGAACTTCAGCTCTTTCTTGGGGCATTCATCCTTATGCTGATGAGTTAAACTTGCTCCCCCCAGTCTGGGACTATGGATTGAGAGGCTGAAAGCTTTCAATATGGATATTTAGGAATTAATTAATGACTGATGGCACAAACAGGTTAATGGTCACCAGAATAACAAGAAGCACCATGGCAAAGAAGTATTTCCATAGAATTCTCTTCTACTGTTGTTTTATTAACAGACATCACTGACCTGGTACAGTTGAAATAATTAATCTTTTCTAAGATGCTACAGTCAATGAGTTGTAAAGATGTATATTACTATAATTACCGTTTAAGGGAGACTTTATCCAGGTAGGTTTACCAAACTAGGGATTGTTTTCAAGGAAAGACCGACCCCTCAGTAACTTTAGAACTCAAATTAATGATGGCCAAGTGAGGAGATGGCAGCCCTGCCAACCAGAACCATCCCAGGGATTTTAGCACTGGATTGCTGACGGGAAGGCTTTATAAAAGGCTAAATGTCAAGATAACGTGCCCAGTGAGCATCAAGGCATAGCAGCTCCCAAAAAGTGTCCGCATTCAGGTTACAAGTCTGTTCATCTCTAAAAGTAGGACAAAAGAATTGAGTAATAATGATTGATGAGTGAAGGATAACTTCATTATGTTTGCTGGTTGGAGTTCACTGCCGTGTTTTGTAACAATGGAGATACTGGTCTTGCAGTGAGAACAATATGCTCCAAGAAGACTGCATGTTATGGGCTTCTAAGATTTTACTTAAACGTGGTGTGTGTCAAAAAACACTGTACAATTCAGAAAACGAATCTAGATCTCATTTTTACCGGAGGAAATAGTTGCTTAGATCCCTGTCAAAGAAAGGTCCTAAAAAAGTCATCTTTTCCTGAGGTATTCTGGAACTTTTTCTTGGTCAAGGCAATTCAGTTCTACTCATTTCAATTCAACCAGATGAAAATCACAGCTTCCTGTTCAGATGTCTGAGTAAAAGCCTATAACCATTATACATCCCCATCAGGAGGCAGCAATGTCAGATTTTCTTTAGACAGATTTTTTTTTTTTTAACTGGAAGTTAATAATCTACAGAATTTTTCAAAGGAATTCTGTAAAGAGCAAGGCTGCTGACTTTCATCAAATGCAGTTTTTGCTGTAGACTTTCAAGAATTGAGACAGCGGCAGGGGAATTCAGAAGCTTTCACACTTGGAATGTCAAATGTGTTCTTGTATGCTTCTCAGTGGTCTGTAACTGACATGTAATAAGTTATTTCTTTGCTTTATGAAATACAGTTAGTAGATAGTTGTAGCTAGACTGTCACTGCTGTACTATTGCAGTTATAGTGGTGGTTAGTCTGCCCCCATTTTTAGATATATCCTGATAAACCATAACCTGCCTGTACACTGTAAAGCCAATTTCTTTGTGGGGATTTAAACTAAAGATTTTTTTTTTTCTCCTAAGGATGAAATAAATTTGATTTTCTCTTTGTAATACTGCCAATTACTGCAAATTGATTAAGTCCTGTATGTTTCCCTGGCGATATTTATCTTTGAGTTAGCTCTATGCCTGTGTGTTCCTAATAAAGCTACAGGATGGCAATTATTTTGAACTCTCTGCTTGCCATCACCACTAAATCAGAATAATCGGGAGCTGGAAGGGATCCCTAGAGATCATCTAGTGCAACTGCTTACAAAAGCAGGATCACCTACAGCAAATTACACAGGATTGCATCTAGGAGGGTTTTGAATATCTCTAGAGAAGGAGAGTCCACAGCCTCCCTGGGCAGCCTCTTTCAGTGCATTGTCACGCTCACAGTCAAGAAGTTTTTCCTCATGTTTAGATGGAACTTTCTGTGTTCCTGCTTGTGTGTGTTGCCTCTTGTCCTGTCACTGGACACTACTGCTTTACAAGCATTAAGCAGCTAACCTTCAAAGTGCTTCTGGTCTCTCATAAGAGCAAAAGAATGTCCTGTGGTGACGAAAACTTCCAATATATTTTATTTTCTGGTCAGAATTAACTGTTTTGCACTAGCAGTTATTTAAGTAGCTAAACAAAATTTTCAGGACCTGTGTAAGAGCATCAGGTTTGGCTGTGCACTTTCAGATGTCATTGCTTTCTCTCTTAAGAATAACTATTTGAAGAAAATGATTCTCCCAGCTGGGGAAAATCCACAATATCCATGGCCACAGAACAAAGACACTCACTTCTTCCTACATAGAGCATCTTATTTTTAGAGTTATGTCCTATGGCAGGACATAACTGTTCGTGGGAGGTCTTGCCTAAAGAAATGCTTCCATTTTGATTGACCATTAACAATTTTGTCGACCTAGTAGACTGCTTTGAGCTGACAAACACTATGTTAAAATAGTATCAAGATTAAAAAATTGGTAACGCACATGCAGACTAGATGGATTATAAACTAGTCAAGTCACTGTAGAATGCATGAATGGGAATACTTTTTCTAGAAGGCATTACAGTAGGTTCCTGTGAAACTGTTCTTAGTCTATCACAATCTAGTAGATGTATATCAAGAAAGGAGGAAAAAAAGTATTTATTTGAAGGTTAAATGTAATAATGTGCATCATTTGCAACAACGGGTAGAAATTCCTTCTGAGGAATCTTGGTTACTTGTCAACGTGGTGTCATTTTGACAATGTATATGTTAATAGACCGGAATGCAGAGTGATGCATTCAGAATTATACATCTGTTGTTAGGATTATATTTTGGAAGCCAGTGCCTCCTTAAAGTGTTTATGGTTCATCTTAGATATCTGACAGGATGAACGTTTCTGGTGTTGGATGACACTTCAATAAAATATGTAAAGAAAAGATAGCACTAGGCATATGTCTATGACATTAATAGGAGAACTGAAAAAATAATTGGGCTAGTCCTGAGGCTCGTGCATTGAAAACGATGTTGGATAGTAGAAAAACTTCTGAAACAAGAGAAAAGAATGATTCAGGCCTGACAAATTTCCCTTCTAATGAGAGATTAAAGAAACTCCATCTCTGGCATTCAGCCAAGAAGGGTTATTGACGGTGGATTGATCAAGCAAATTTAAAAATCGAAGGGTCCTCCTTTCAAGTAGGAAAAAATGCCAATGTCAGATGGCTAGAAGTTGATTCTAAACGAATTTGGGCTAGAGTTCAGACACATGTTTTAACACTAATTAACCAATGGAAAAATCTCACTGATTAAAGTATTAATCATCCTTGAGGATTTAGGACAACTGAGTTCCTGAATGAAAAAACCCTATTGCTTCTGTTGTCTAGGATGGAAAAATAGGGACTAGAACAATCTTTTTGTCACAAAATTCAGTGAATGCTTAAATTAGGGAGTGTTTCATGCAGTTAAACCCCCTCAGGTACTTAAAGCATCTCTAGTTGTCTGCAAAGACAAGCAAGGCCTGCTCTGTTGGCAGCTGTGAGATCAGCACTTGAAATGTCATCATACTTCCTTACATTCTACTGATCTTTGTTCATTAATGTATTTTTTTATTATAACACAAAAATAGTGGTTGCAAAAGGCACTTTACTGTGAATTTAGGAGTGGAAGTGTGAGTCATGCTGAAGCTACATAAATATTTCAGCTCTGTGTGGCTTTACTTTGATGCTTGCTTGTTGACTTTTATGTTTTTCAAGTACAATCTGTGATATTGAATGAAAAAAACACTCTGCTTTTGTCTTGTTTTTTAAAAAATTATGTCTTACCTTGATCTCTCAACAGTAACGTTTGTTGCTTGTGATGCTGCAAAATGTTGTCAAGTGTTCTGGCTTGCTTAGGTGCTTCTTCATTTTCTTCCCGAGTCAGTACATTTTCTGGAATGACATATATTGTCCACCTATCCTCCAGGTATTAATTGCTCTTTAGTGAAGGAGCAATCTCATCCTTAATGCTCTAGGGTATACAAGAATGACCTTGTAGCTTTGCCAAGGTGAAAAAAAGTACGGGCAAGTCCCACTGGCACTGACTTTTTTGTTTGGTTGGCTTTGTTTTTTTTCTCCCTATGAAATCCAGCTCAGAAGAGGAACGGGATAAGCTTGCTTGCTGCAGCCCTTTACCACAGTTAAGTGATACTGAGGCAGTGGTGTTGCTTTTGTGAAGAGACTTTTTATTTACTGTTTGCTTATGACTGATTTTTATCTTTAAAACCATTTTTTCTCTCATAATCCAAATATTTCATAAAAAAAAAACCCAGAACATTTTTGCTGATGAATGGAGTCCTTATTGGAAAAAGATCAATATTCCTATTGCCAGACAGTTCTTTTTCTTCTTTCCAGAAGAGAATGTTTGGGTAACTTGTTAACAACAGATCTCAGCCTACTGAGAAGTGGGAAACTGTTGATAATTGTTTATTATTCACAGATAAAATAAGGTAGTGGGAAATTTTGGATGGAATAAACAGTATTTTATATAAACTGTGCTTTCACAGTTCAAGCACCTCCAGTGTCTTTCTTGTAGTGAGGGGCCCAAAACTGAACATAAGATTCAAGGTGTGGCCTCCCCAGGGCCAAGTACAGGAGCACAGTCACTGCCCTACTCCTGCTGGCCACATGATTCCTGATACAGGCCAGGATGCCGTTGGCCTCCTTGGCCACCTGGGCACACTGCTGGCTCATGTTCAGCCGGCTGTCGACCAGCATCCCCAGGTCCTTTCCCACCAGGCAGCTCTCCAACCACCCTTCCCAAGCCTGTAGCGCTGCCTGGGGTTGTTGTGAGCCAAGTGCAGGACCCAGTCCTTGGCCTTGTTGAACCTCATACAATTGGCCTCAGCCTGTTGATCCAGCCTGGCCAGGTCCCTCTGCAGAGCCTCGCTGCCATGTTACGGGGGATGAGGGAATGCTTTACTTGACTCCTGCCCAGCCCTCCCTCAGTCCCTAAATAGTGTTTGCAGCCAGTGTTTGAGCTGTGTGGCAGGACACACATTTCTCCTCCCTTCCCTGTGCCCAGGGCCCACAGGTGGAGGGGGTGGCAGCCAGCTTTCCTGCAGCGGGGCAGCACTCAGGCCAGGCACATCTGCTCCAAGAGGAGGACGAGGCCTCACTGTACTCCCTCTCCACCCTCCCAGCTGCTTAAGCTGCCTGAACTAATTGCCTAGTTAATTTTCTGATTAGCTTTCACTTGGATTATTTGCATTAAAGCCTTTTCAGGTTTGTGTACTCCCAATCCCTCTTTGTTTTTTTTAAGGTACCAGAGATGAACCTAAGGACCCCTGCCTCACCTAGTGGGGCCTGAGTGGGGAAGGGTCAGGGGGTGATCCCGGGAGTGTGAGGCTGCCTGTGGGATGAGGGAAGGGGCGGCATCATGTTGCCCGGTTTCCCTGTGGCATTGTGATGCAGGAGCAGCCTGAGGGAAGGGGATATCCCTCTCCCAGACCTGTCCTGCGTTCCTCTTTTGGCACAACAGACACCCTCCTAACATCTGTGGGCTTTTTTGTGCTCACAGCACTTGTAAACTATTGAATATCCTTTGTTGCCCACTTCAGATTGCATTTACAGCTGCTGAAAAGCCCACTGAAAAGCTAAAAAAAAGTAATCATGCCTCTGGTGACAATTCTGGATGTGCTGCTGCGTTGAGGTTTCCTCAGGCTCTGTGAGGTGCTTCAACTTTTGGGCTCTTGTTCTGGCCATTGATGGTGTTAATTATCCTTTGGGTTTCATTCCTCTTTTCCAGGCAACTCTTTGCTTTTGTTTGTCAACAAATGTAAAATACTGACAAGCAGGGGAAGCTCTTGTTTGTGTGTTGGTGTTCATTCACCCAGAGACACAGAATGGAGGCATGAACTAGAAGTCAGATCTGGCAAGGGAACTGGGATTTATATGACCAATATCTCTACTGCTGTGTTGAACTATTGGATTTTTAACCCTCAAGGCAGCTAAAGTTTGTAGGGTTGCTGTTTTCACTGTGTTGCCCAAAATCTCTTCTTGGATGAGTCTAGAAGCCCACCAGCTTGGTAGAGCTGAGCAGCTCAGTACGAGATGTGCATATGAGCTCACTCAAACTTGTAATGAGGTGGTTTTTCTCTGCTTCTCTTAAGTGCACGTACTCTTGGTAGCCCACAAAATTTGGGCTGTTAGCCCAACAGAGAAGTGAATTCCACTGCATTGTAAAGCACGGCTAATATCAGCTTTATATATGGGCTTTTTTCCCCTTGTTAAATAGCCTGGTGCTTAATTATTCATTGAGGATGCAAATTCAGCTTATTCTTCTTCACGACAGCAGCCTGTGTGGAAGAGGATCCTCATTCCTTGCTGCCATTCTGGTAGCAACTTCATATGAGGTAAGTGAATGTGTTTTTATACCTAGGCTAGAGGCTACTGCTCACTCTGATTTAATTGCTCTTTAAATATTCAGTGTGCAACAGAATAGCTTCAGCCGAGAAAGGAAACTGTCTTCCCAGCTCTAGATGGCAGAAGCAGTGAGGAAGAAAAATCTCTTAGCAAGGAAAAAGAATTGAACCTTCTCAGGCAAGTGTTGAGCACTTGACAGTTAGCTAAAAAGGGGCTAGATACAACCCTCTTTGTTTTGACTGCTTTATGAGAAAATACTTACTCCTTGCAGGTCTCCATCAGAAACATGTTTTTTGTCCTAAAACGAAGAGTGTTGCCCTGACAGTACCAAGCAGGATTGCTTAAGCACAAATGGAAGTGGATATAAAACACATCTTTGCTATAAATGTCCAGTAGGCAGTAATCAGAATATGTCTGTCTGCGTTAGAGGAATGGAAGAAAAAAACCCCCGAGATTATGATTCTGAGTTCTGTAGGAGCTGCCCATTTAACGTGCCATTTCAGGAACATCTGCTTAGTAGGTTCCTGAATGCTTTTTTTGTGAAAACCAGACACTGCGCTTCGAATAATAGACATTTCTCAAAAAAACTATGGCATCATAGCGTTGGCTGTGTAGTATACCCCATTTTCAGCAGTAGCTCTGTCTTCATGAAAGAGTAAAGCGTCTCACAGTGGGGTGAGACTGCACAGTTAAAAATAAATTCCTAATGATCTACTTGGCTGTTTATGTAACAGAAATTTGTCAAGACTTTCCTGCTTAGCAGGTTCTGATGTTGCTCTTTCCAGCTGTGCTGATGACTGTGTTCTTTCTAGGAGTTGCAATTCTTCAGAAAAGACGATCATTTTACAAAGAATTTTGATGTTTCAGGATGAAGTTTTAATTAAAACAGGAAGCAATACCACAGGAAAAATGCTAGTCTATAATGAGGTGAGCAGTAAGGAAGAATGCCTACCTATTATGAACCAACAAATTCATTCAAGACTACCTTCCTTCCCAGAGCAGTCTGCAACAGTAGCTAAAATAAGTATTTAGGCGAACTGTCGAAAAAAAAGATTATTGGAAATTAGATACAAATAGTTATGCAGAGCTACTTGGAAGCAAAGTCTGTCAGCACAGCATATGATTAGTGCAATG
This sequence comes from Trogon surrucura, assembly GCA_020746105.1. Lineage (NCBI taxonomy): Eukaryota > Metazoa > Chordata > Aves > Trogoniformes > Trogonidae > Trogon > Trogon surrucura. The sequence continues at coordinate 71,749,344 of CM036619.1, forward strand.
GTCAATGTAAAACAGTGACATATGATTGTTTATAGAAATGTGGTTTTGAGAAAAATGCACGGACTTCACTAAATAAAAACAGATACGAGTGAGGTCGTAAGAAATCTCTTAAGGCTTATGTTTAACGTGCAGAGTCCTTACCACCAGTCAATATTATCACTTTCTGATAATGTTGACAAAAGACTACTTTAGTTTGCAGTTGTGGTGGATTTTTTCACCTTTAGAGAACGGTGCTGCTGAGGAAACCAACACCATCTTAGAAGCAAAAAGATAGTAGATCAGCAACAGATAGACTTCAGACTTTGTAAACAGAAGTACTTTGGTATAAAACCGTTGCTACCGATCCTACCCTTAGTTTACAAATAGATGATTTTAAAAAAAAATTGATTTGAGTATACTGTTTCCTATAGTAATTTACCAAGACAGGAATTTCCAAGGCTACGGTATATTTAATATACTTCTTTAGTCCAAAAGCTTTTTGTAAAATGGAGCCTCAGCAGCTTTAGAAAAATAAAGGCAGTTCCTTTATTTCAGGAGAAATGTGGTTTCCAAAATGTCTCTCTGCATCGTTAGAACAAAACAGCTCCTCCCAAGGAAAAGTTCCTGGTGTGAAGTGAGTTTATCTAATTACTCACTTTGCTGTGATAAACTGTGTTATCTTTCTAATGTGTGCTGTAAATACCTTGGGAGATGTGCATTGTATTTGCATATATTACAGTTTTATCTCATTGACACTTGATAAATAATAATAATCTCACGATCTTCAGCAGCAAATAGTTTCATCCTCGGAACAGCCAAGTGTCCTGTACTCATCAGGTACAATGATTGGTTAACTCTTAAGGTAACAGTATAGGAGCAACTGCTACTTACAGTGGATTATTTCAGAATTCAGTATGCAGTGCTGTCAACAGACACAAGGTGTTGTAAAGGCTGTTATTTCTCAGGGTAACTATCTATATCTATATTGAACTTGGAAGACTATGTTGTCTGATGCATAATTGCCATCTTAAAGTAAAGATCACTTGACAGCTTTATCATTTAACAGCTAATGCCGGCATGGATTTGAGTAATTTTTTTTCTTTTTTGTCTTAATAGAAATATTTTTTAAATCTAAACTATGGCTTTCACATATATAATGGAGCTGGCAGCCATTCGGCCTACTCTTATACAACTTTTCATATATATTCCCTTGGCAGCTGAACATTTCTACCCTATGTTGTGCGTTTTTCATAGAAAATGTGACACTGCTGTCAGTTTCATTCTGAAGTCTGTCAAAGAAAGGGTACTCGACTGTATTAAAGTTTCCATTGATTTTCCAGGTGCTGCTGTAACTTTTTACTACTCTATTTTATACTGTTTGTCTTGTCTTCGGCCAGAAGAAAGAAAGAGACACAAAGAAGAGAAGACACACACTACTTCGTAGGCAGTTTTTGAAACGGTATAAGAAAGTTTCGTTTGGAGTGGTGAACTATCCGGTTGTCTTTGGAGAGCTTAGCCACGTCCTGAGGAAGACAGGTCAGGAAGGCAGAGGCTGTAGATGGCACTGCGGGGAAAATAAGTCAGAGCAAGATTGTCCATGTCTAAATGTGATTTAGTTGGATTTATAATGGGGAAATAGAAAAGACAACGACTGCATGTTTATAGGTATCCTTGAAGAAAGATCCACTTGAGACAAGGAGGAGCGCTCTTCAGCCATTAGTTTTCCTAACCCTGAGCTGAGTCCTAGCCTGTGCTTGAACCTAGCTGTAGGGAAGAGGTTCTGTGCACATAGGTAGTGGTTCTTTTCTGCTTTAGAGGCAGGCTACGGATTTCTGCTTTTGTCTCTAACAATTGATTTAAGCAGTAGCAAAATGCTGTAGTTACAGAGGCCTCAGTCTGTTTGTTGGTAGCAATTCCCCCTATCAGTTGTCTGATAGTCGCACTGTCAGGGTCAAACATGGGGGCTTAGAACGGAGTAATGACATTTCTGCCTGCCTCCATATGTGCTCTTAGCCCAGGGCAAATGCAAGGGAAGTTGATTTAATCAAGGGTGTTTCAGCAGAGCTGCCTTACCTTGTGTTTTGCCTGGCATTAGAGCATGCCCATCAGCTATTTTTAGTGCTTGTAGGACCCTTGGTAACTTTGTTGTATGTCTGAGCCCTAAGGTGTCACCTCTGGAAAAGATAGGGGAGAAATATATTTTGCATGCATAGCTAAGCACGGAAATATAAATGTTTTATGCTGTAATTTGTGTTATAATTTCTGTGTTAACAGGAATAAGGGGGAAAGTTAGGGAACCACTGGATTTACTTTATAATGGTTAGATTTTCCAATCATAAAAGTTTAAAAATTCTGACTTTTCTAAATGCTATTTGCAATGTTCCCTATGAAGTCTAAATGCTATGTTATTTAGAAACTGTGTGGTATGCCCTGTGAGAGCGGACTCGGTGGTGCTAACATGTATGCTTCCTGTATGATAAGCTGAAGGTCCCAGTAATGTTTTCAGAAAAGACAGAATTCAGCCTTTACTTCAGCAAAGGGATGTTCTGAGGTGCAGGAGAAAGGGGAACACAATTGAATTATATGTTATTTTGTCTTGGTTTCCTCTTGCCTTGTTACGCTCCTGTGAAATCTAAGGACAACAGGGATCAGGTGATTTTTTGCATCCTTTGCAGTGAAATAAATATGAAAACATTTTTAAATATTGAGTCTGTTTATCCAAAATAATTTTTTATATATTGTATGAACAAACAGCAGGAACACAGTCTTCAAAGAATATCATAGCTATTGTTTATTTGTATATTTGCTACAGAGAGAGTAAAGAATTTCTTCAGCTGTAGCTGAAAACTGTGAAATGATAATTACATCTCTGTATTTATCAAGCATGCAAATTTTTACACTTCAGTGAATGCAGCCAGTGCATACAACTGGTTGTTTGTAATCATCCCTCTGAATCAGTGTAATGAAGAGCTTAGACTTTTAGAGTGTAAGAGTGCAATTTGCTTTTGTGGAACTAACCAAGTTCCATGCTGCCTGATGAAATGTCAGCCAAAAGTTACTTCAGTCCTGCTGTTTTGCTGTTGTGGAGAAGCATCCCACAATCACTCCAGAACTTTCTTCTGCTTCCTTTGGAGCTTCACTTTTCGTATAAGAAATGGTGAGTTTGCAAACAGGATCTTTGTTGTTTTGTCTTGAACTGTTTACTGGGTAGCCTGATTGTTCATTTGGAACATGTTTTGAAGTGAAGAACTAGATCAGTGCATTTGAAGAAGAATTATTTGTTCCTAATTCTAAGTTATTGAAGTTGCATCCACATAATGAAATTTGTGTTGAGGTTTTCTGTGTAAAGATTTCAGCTTTGAGAAAACTTTATGGATAAGTTACAAGGATCCCTTCACTAGAGATTGTGTAATGGAACCGATAAAGGGGAAATGGTAGCAATTCCCCTAATTTATACTTTTTGTGTTGGTCTTTTTTTCCCCACTCTGAGGTAAATTTTCAAAACTTTTATGACATTAATGCCTCTCAAATGTCTTTTCTCTCAGCTGGTTTATTTTCCATTAGTATGAGCTGTTGAGTCTGAAGCTGCCTTTCATCCAGCTGTGATAAGTGACCCTTTCACTATAATTTACCAGCATTGTATCAGAGTAGAATTTTAGAATTCCTTTCCTTCTAAACTGAGGGTCGACAACATTCAGTTTTGAGGAGAGGGAGGAATCCAAGGTGCAAATGATGAATTAAGGGACTTTTTGGTTAGCGATGACAATAGTAATTACTGCATAATAGAGAGAGGGAATGCTGGCTAGCTGCTGCGTAACCACCATCTGTGGTGTGCTCCAGTCAAAGACTTATGGAGTACAAGAGGTGAAGCTGGCATGGATTTCTGAAGGTGAACCTTGTTCACGAGGGAAATAAGTGGGTTTGCATCCATGAAGTCCAGTAAATCACCAGGCACACAAATGGACTCCTCTCGGTGTCCCTCTTACACTGAAAAGTTCTGCAAAAGTAGAAAAAAAAGGAGAAAAAAAAAATATCCCAAAACATTCCATGCTACACTTTTGTCTATGGATTGAATGGATTTTTTACAAGGTGCTGTGGAAGAAAACCAAATCACTGTTCAGCATGTCTTACAAAGAGTTAAACTTTCTTGAGAGATTGTTTTTTATACAAGTGCAAAGTATAGTTGAGGCTGTGTAAATACACTACATCTACTTTCTTATTTAATAAGATTTTTTTTCTCTTAGCCGTTACTATTTCATATTTGACTTTAAAATGTTCAGTAAAATTTAAATAAGGAAGTATGCAAGAGAAATTAGAAAGATTTAAGTAACTTCAGAATCTAAACAAAAAGGAATCAAAAACCCTGTCATAAAGCATAAGGATGTGAAATCCTGCAAATTTTAGATGAGTTAGAAGCTGTGTTGTGGCAGCATCAGTGATCTACAGTGAACACATTCCACAGCTGGAATATTTCATATGGAGTGGATTATCAGATTCCTTAATTTTAGAACTTCACTTGCTTCTACATGAGTACTTGTCAGACTGGAATTTGTGTAAAGTAAATAATTAATCTACCATTTAAGAACAACTTAACAAGTTTAACATAGGAGACAATCCATTTAAACATGTTTAGCTTAATAGACAACAACTTCAGCTTCCCAGAATAGACAGCAAAAGTGAAATTAATTACACTTGCTTTTCTTTACTTTCTGAGGGAGGAGATATATATATGGGCAGAAATAAGATTTGATTTTTTATAAGATTTTATTTGGAATCAATTAAAACTGATATATTTGAGAAATATGGAGAGAAACACCCCAAGCCTCCCTGCACTTCCCAGAGTCTTTAAGTGTAAGTTATGTCTTTTGTGTGTATTTCTGACACTTTGGGTCTAATGGATTGTCATGAGGGAACAGCTGTTGCAGTTTCTGCATAGTTTGCCACTTATTTTCCTTCAGACTTACGTATGTAACAGCTGAGATGGGGTCTCTTCCTCGTTGCATGAGCCTTAAAAACCAAAATTTTACAAAGTCTTCAGAAGAACCCAATTCTAGTGACCACCCATTTGTACGTTCTTGAGTTAGGCTGGGTTATGCCTCGGTTCAGGCATGAGCTGCTTTCTGCAGAAACAACTTTGCCCGGGATACGTGATGCGGAGGGCTATGAGGTAAATGCAGTGTAGTGGCCCTTTTGTAACCAACAGGCTGCCCTGTCATCCAGCTTGCTGTTTTTTGCTTTTGACCGTAGGAGAAAGTGTGCGCTGGAGTTGCAAGACATGGAAAAATCTCTTAATGTATACTTGTAGTTTTAGTAGCAGGTATTAACGCACCTGTTTTCATACCGTTTTTCAGCTATGGAGAAGCCTCAGCACGTGCTTGCCTGTGCATAACTCATCTTTGATCCCTTGTTACACATGCATTTGTTTTGTTAAAACCCCTTTATACAGCTGTAGGTCTCAGTTCTGTGAAGTGTTGAGCACCTGCAGCTGTATGAGTTCATAGCAGCCAGGAATGTTCAGTATTCAGGACGTCAAGCTCTCTGTGGCTAGGTCTTTTCACTGATGGAAAAAGATGCATGAATATGTGAACGCAGAGTTAGGCATTAGTCATATTGTGTATTAAGTACACGTAGTTAACAGACATACTAATTTCGGTAGCGGAGACTCTGTAACTTCTTGTAAAACCTTGTTCAGTTTTTGAGAAAATGTAGGCACAAACCCAGTTGATTGGGTAAACAGAAGCTTACATTTTCATAAATCTCTGAGGTATTTCATTTGCAATGTGGAAAGATGTTTTGTTTACATTATGTAAAGTGTTTGTGACTTTTTTTCTTCTATTCTGAATGGTTCATGATGATCCAGTAAGCAATGTGGATGGTTTGCTTGTGCCAACATCTCAGAAGCAGATAGGAGTCTCAGGGGAATGGTGTAGGATAGGTGAAAAAAGCCTAATGCTTTCAGGCAGGTGCTCTAGTTACTAATAAAACAATTTTCTGCCACAAACAGTGACAATCCAGTCACACCTGGTACAGAACATCCTAACAGAAAATACATTCCCTAGCTAGAGCACAGGCTCTTGCAAATGAATGGCCACTGAAAGCATGTGTGTTTAACAGAGTAGCTATCCAAGCTGATGTTAATAGCAAACATCAAGGCCTTTAAAATTCTTAAATCCACTTCAGTGGATATTGATTTGGGTAATAAGAAATATTTCCTCAGGGAAACACTTGAAAAAAGAGCTTAAGGTAAGGGGAAGTGATTTTGCAGTGGATGTGAAGAAAGAGAATATTTAACTAAACAGCAATCCCTGTGATCTGTGGCGTTCCTAATTTTTTGTGCCACGGCATCTGTAGTGTTTGATTACCTCCCCTGGAGCCTGCAAGCGCTGCTGTCATCACAGGACAGTTCTGCCTTTGGCAGGAGAAGGGGTGCGATTGCAAATTCAGCTTCATGAGCTCAGCTAGCAGAAAAGGGCACGGCCTGTTAGCCTGTGTACAAACACAAGCCTCTAACACCTGGTTTACAGACAGGCTTCGCCTCTGTCAGCGAGGACAGGAGGGCACTGAGTCAGGTGCAGCTCTGTAACAGGAACATGGCCGATGGTGGGAGCTGTGTGGCATGTTCTTCCAGCACCTCCAGACCTTAAAGTCTGAAGCCCAGGTCTATTGGTGCTCTGAAGATAATGTGGCAAAAAATAGGAATCGTTGTGGGCAGACCTTGCCTTAAGTTCAGACTGCCTTTTCCAGTAGCCCGGCTTCTGCCACGTCAACCATTGAGTTCAAGTTCTTTGCGTGCTGCGTTTGTTCTAGGATACTGGGATGTTTGAAATGCGTGCCAAGGAGATACTAGCAAGTGGAGGGGAAGGCAAATGATCAGTGACGGGTTTTCTTACGAAGAAGAGTGACTTCTCAGTTTGTCACGCATAGGTATTTGGACTTGTGTCTTAATTCGAGTTTAAGAAACTTAAGTTAGAGCTAAATAAGATAGCATCCTCTTCTGTCACCTCTCACCTTCTATTGCAGTCTAGATCTGATTGACATTTTTGAGATGCAACACGAACACTGCCCCTGAGGCCTCTTCAGTCTGTTTGGTGCAGTTGGAACAAGATGATGATGTACTTGTGGAGGAGTGTGAGGATGGTGACACTGAAAGCAGAAGCAGAGGTAAACTCAGGAGGACGCATTTCTTTAGTTCACCTCCTTTCAGTGTTGTTCATTGCCTGTTACTCGGTAGCCTGAACACGGCTTGTTTGCTTTTTTTTTTTTATTTCCTCCTTTGCTTTGCATTCCAAGCCTATTGATCTGCCAGGTGTTGCAGTGGCTCCTCTTCAGACCAAGATAACTTAAAAGAGTCCCAGCACATGGGATCCGAGGGAAAGTGAACTGAAGCTTGATGGGAGCACTGCCCAAGGTCACAGCAAGGAAGACCTCATGGAACTGCGAATGAAAAGAGTAAAATGTGAATACAGTGGCGTGTGAAAAGATCTGTGAAAGATGAGTTTTGGTAAAGCTCTGGTATAACTAGAGAGCCTTCAATGAGTAGTTAAGGCTGGGCATGTTGCAAAAGCACTTTGACGAGGGGGTTCAAGGAATAAAGTGATGTGGCAGCAGTGGCAGGGGGACAGTACGTGATTATTTTCAGCATGTCAGCCAGATAAGAGACAAGCAGACCAGGTGTGGAGATTCAAAAGGAGGAGACAGATACAGAGCAAATGACAGGTACTTGAAGTTTGCCATGAGGCATGCATCTTTGTGTCTACTGTGTTGGTTTGCTAAGATTTCTCCACTTGAATTTAATTTCAGTTTCTGCCATTGCCTTGATAGTTCATTCTGGTGAAACTTCATCTACAGTGTTTGTTGTTAGCTTTTTTCCCCCATCTTCAAAATGGGAATAATGATACCTTGTTTTGAAGTGCATAATGACCTACTGATGAAAAGGAGTGCAGATGTGAGTGGGCAAGTGGAATGAGTTTTGTTTCTAATTTTTCCACAGATGTAGAAGTAGCCTATCTTATATCCCTATTGGTATCGAAAACTCCCTCTACTTTTGGTAGAACACCATGTAAATGACCTGTACATTTGTAACAGTGACTAAGGGGATCTGGATAATTTAGGCATGTGTGAGTTTCCTCTCTGTGTCTTTGTAAATACGCCATGCAATGTACCTTTGCCTTCATGTTTGATCTGTATCCAAGGGGAATATGCAAAACATAATGACTCTGTTCCAGCCCACTGCAAAAAGCATCTTCAAGTGCAGTTTCGTGTGTCTTCTTTTACAAGGCAAACAGAGATGATAATGAGAATTTGCAAGCAATATTACAGTTAACAAAATACAGGAATTATAACGAGGTATCTTTAAATCAGTATATTTTGATCTGTATGTGACTCATATGCTTTTCTATGGCTCAGTGAGGCTTTCCTGCAACAGTAACACTCCTCTTTGTTAAGTTCACAAGATCTGGCTGTTGCTTGAAACTTTTTGAGTCTTAGAGCCCTTTATCTTCTGTCTTGGTTTGTCAACTGATTCTTCATACAAGTCCCTTTTTAATGACAATTTCACAAGTTACTCTAGTTGTCTGGCTTGTTTTTATTACTGCTTTTTCCTCTACAAGTTGTGTTCAGTATTACTTACCTGTCTTGGCAGCAGCTCATGGGACTCCAAATTACAGTGACTTGCTTTGCTCTCGCTTGTCTCTTTTGTCTTGAATGTTTGTAGAGCCCTGATGTGTTTCTCACAACACAAGACATTGTTATTTCCTGTTGAACAAAATGCCAACAGCTCCCAATGCAAGCGCCGTTCCTGCTGTTTGGACCTGTACTGTGCTCAGTCAAAGGCTTATTTTTCTGCTGACACACTTCCTCAGATTTCTTCCCTTTATCTGTTTATTGTCACTCCACTGTGTGTTACATCTAGGTATGAACATGTTCTAATCTAGTAAGTCTAGAAATGTTAAAAACAGTACATGTTCACCTTTGCTATTTACTCACGGGTTTTATCTTGCTCTTCTAATGAGGTTTAGCTCACTATTACAGACACTTTAAAGACATTTTGTGACATCCCTTTCATTGCTTATGTCACTGTTTCTCATAGTGTTGATTGTGCACTTACCCAGCTTAAGCATCCCAGTTGCTTTCAGGCTAAAGTTGTGTTATCTTCTCACCGAAATGTTCTTATTGACCTACCACTGCTATCACAGTCGTGTCTTGAAGATTGTCAGTAAATTCCAAATGCGTTAACGTGTGAGAAGAGTGCTTGTTCTGTGCTCGTGCTCTAATTACTACAAATGTATTTTAAAAAAATGAATTTTTCTGCTGCTTTTCTGCTCAGGACTTTAATACAGTGTGTTCTTTTCCAAAGCTTCTTACAGAGTTTAACAGCTAGAAAGCATTCATGTCATCAAAAAACTTAATTTGATGTTCTTTGGGATTCAGTAGTAAGTATATGAACTACATCTTGCCTCTGCAACTGCCCTGGTGTGCCTTGCTGTTGACTTTTCTCAAGTTCAAGATGTTGGCTGTTTATCTTAAAAATTGCCTAACAAGAAAGTTGCTTACACACATTTATACTTAATTGCCATAAAAATAATGCTCTGTGACACTACTGACTTCCTCCCAAGATCAGAATGAGAAACGTAAATTATTACGTATATATTTAAAGAGTGGTTCGGAAGGACTTAATTCTGGGTCTTGGTAAATTTGGCTGGTGAGGCATCAATTTTTCGAAATCACTCTATGTAGATATTTTTGTACTATTTCTAGAGGTATCTGTGACACCCTTCAGGAGAGGACTGACAGATTGATGAGATAACTGTGTGGCTGTTAAAAAGTGCATGTACATTTGCTGTATCTAGTTGTGATGAAAATACCTGCATTGTATGACCATCTTTTTCTATAATATGCTTTGGGTTTACAGTCTTATTTTCTGATTATTATGATACAGTCACGATGGCAAAGAGATGTTTCAAGGCTAATTGCATTAAATTGATTTAGTCAGAACTTTTCAAGTCTCACTTCTCTCTGTCCTTTGATGGAAAGAAGATACTGAGCTAAAATCAATATTGTTTACTTTCTCAATTATCCTGTGTAAATTTGAGTTAAGTCTGAGTTTTGCAATTTAACTACAACAGCCCTTGGGGAACCACTTACCAATCATCCACTGAGGCACACAAATTTTTCCCACATACTGTTAATTGAAGGGAAGTAAGAGAATGAACTTCAGGTCTAAATTATGTCTGTCTGAGAGCAGTTATGAATGTACTGGAAGTGTTCCGATATCTTTAAGCACTTTGTATCTGTAACTTCTCTGTTTTCACAGCCGCCTTGCAGCTTAACTGGTAGATTAAAAACTAAATACAAAACAACAACTATATATTCAAGGAGGTTTTGGAGTATTTCAGGCTGAATAAAAATCACTGGTAGTTAGGGACAACAGAAATAAATGAGGTTAAAACTCAGCAGTTCTTAAAATTGTCTTTACAATATACAGTTTTGTTTATTGATTTGGGGTTTTTTTGTGTGGTTTTTCATGTGTGTTTGTTGGTTTTAATTATTATTATTATTATTATTACTTCTAACTTTCTGGAGAGAAAGATTAATATGTTTGCAATGCTCTGACCTGTCTTTTGTTGGGAAGAGACAAAATCTGACATGTGTCGGGCTTTTTTGTGGGGCAAACTTTATTTTTTAAAAAGCTTTCTGCAATGACTTTACAGGTAAGGTCAACCTGCAACACTGGCACATATCATTACTAGGAGATGTATTTTCTGGCTGTTATATCCTCTTATTACATCCTTATGTTATATCCTTTCGTTTTTTTCAGTGTGACTGATCAGATCTCATCAGAACATCTGTGAAGCTTCCTGGAGAGACTTCCAGAACTCTTAGGTACCTCTTTATTTAGCTGCAGGCCCCAGAATTACTCCTGGAATAATTTGGCTGCCAGCTACTGTGAAGTTTTGTGTGAAAAGATATGAAAATCGGAAGACAATATGCTTCTTGCACTAATGATAATTCTCTTGCACACCACCAGCTATCCCTTTTTATTTACCAGTGTGGTTGTAATGCTGGTAAAAGGTGTCCTCTTGATAGTGCTGTGGAAGAAAGTTAACTAGAAAAAGTGGAAAAAACCTAGAAAAAGTGTAAAAAGTGCAAGCATGGATTTGGGGAGTTGAATTTTCTTAACTAGTTAGTTTAATCTCCATGGTCCAAACACAGGTCTGGACACTTCTGCTCAGTCTGCTAATTACTGAAAAGTACAATGATAAGTTAGTTCTGAGACAGAGAAAATATATTGCATCCACATGCCACCATCTGGCCTAAAGGGAAATAGAATTTAATCACGACCCACAGGTAAAGCACAGAGAGTTGGCCCTGAGGTGATGAGCTGTGCCGTTGGGACAACACCAGTAACTTTTCAAAGAAAATTGAAAAGTGTGTAGCTGAACGATGTGAATGCAAGAGGAAAGGTTACTTGTGTAACCCTTAATTCAAACATGGATCAACTTGCATAGTCACAGCCTTTAGTTGTAGGAGAACATACTGTATTTTCTGCAGTGTAGTTGTCCCAGGCTTCTGCCGTTTAAGCTAACATAACTATGGTAACAGATCAGGGTTTATCTCTCATATGGGGTGCCTCTAGAGGATGTATCTCTAAACTTTGGTCTGAGTTTAGGGATTCTAGTAGCCACAATATTTTCATACACTGTATCATAAACAGTAGCTTCACTTTCTGACAAGGTGTAACGTGGTGGCTGGATCAGTGCTTACACAATGTGCAGTGTACGCAGGTCTGGAGGCTTGACCTGTTTGTTCTGAAAGTAATGTGGCAAAAGTAATTAAATTTGAGTCTCTCTTCTGTTTCCAGGATGCCCAGAGTGCCTTTGGGCAACATCGCAATTGTCTGAGTGGGAAAAATCAGTGAGACACCATTGCAGAGGAAGATACAAACCCTCATTTGTGTAAGTGCCTCGAGCTGTGCCAAGGCATTTATACCGTTTTGTAGTGTACACCGGGTAGGAATACATGACTTCCTGCCTAGGCTGAAGGCAGACATTTGGGGAGGTAATTTCTACCATTTCTGAAAAAAGAGTTTTCTTCCATCAAGCATTGTGACTACTAAACTCTGTAAACAATAGTGAGGCCAGAACATCACAGGTGAGGTCTTAAATGGGGACCTTTCAGCTAAAAGTGAGGCACTCCAGCACATCATTATTGTCATGACCTTAACTTTTTAACTAGTCGTCTTTTGCTTCTCAGTGGCTGAATAGCATGTTGCAGTGGCACGTTTTTCTTTGTGCTTTATTTTCTTTCCTAAACTGCCATATGAAAATTTCTCACATAACATTTGGCAGAAGGTTGAATTCCCATGGCTTGTCCTGCCAATGTGTATCATTGTCCTGGAGTGCTGGTCCCATTGCTGGGCTGCAAGTAGTGAACTCCCAAGATTTTTTGCTGTGACCCTGCAACTTCTAAAAGGAAGAGGAAGATAATGATTTTCTAAATGTCCTTCTCTTCATGACTTACATGCAATTCCAGAAAAAAAACCACCCTACAGCCCATTTCACAACCTTTTCTAAATTGCACAATTCAACCATGTTCTCTGTGTGCCGGAGAGGTGAAGAGTGGGTAAGAAAGGGTAGACTGAACATCTAGGGAGGCCAAGATCCATTCTAGATTTTGCACAGCAGTTGCCATAGCTATGAGTAAAGAATCCAACATGGTGAAAGAAAATTATCATCTCTCTGTGGAGCTGGGTGGTTGTTAAGCTGTAGGAGCAATTTCTGGACTAAAGACACAATAGCACTGCCGGCTGTGAGTACCTGTAGCAAAAAGGTAATGAGAATATTACATACATTCTTGTTTTGATGGTTATGGAATGAAAACTATGCCAGGTGGGATTTCTGAGTTGTTTTTTTGTTTGTTTGCTTGTTTGGTTGGGGTTTTTTGTTTAGGTTTCTTTTTAGTTTTCTTGCTCTGTGGGGTTGTGTTTTTTGTGTTTTGTTGTGGGTTTTTTGTTTTATTTTTTTTTATAAAAACAAACACCAAACAAGCCCTCTGATATTATGGCTGCTAATCCCGAGGAATTCATATGTTGTAACTGGCATGAACATACTTTGCTGCCAACTAATTTCTGTTCAGTGTAAGCATTTCTGTTGGAAAACTAGAAAGCAGTGGTGCTCCTCCTGGCTACTCTCTTGTGCCAAGCCACTGTTACATTGCAAGATCATTTTTCTGCTGAAGGAAAGACATAAAAAATCAAGACCAATTGCCCTAAGAACCTGAAGTGCCATATTTGTGACCCTCTGTAACTCTGTGCAGGAACTGGGTGGTGTCCTTCAGCCGTGAGAACTTCCGCTAGGGGCTCTCCAGTCTCCCGTGGAAGCCACCCTATCCAAAGAGAAACAGCATGTGAATGCAACCAGGCCTTGGATGGTCACATACAGGCAGTAAACAGGATTGCATGCAACTGTCTGTATATGTGCAGTTTCCTTGTTACCTTAATCTTAATTAGACACAACCGAGTTGAATCTAATGATAGTCCGTGGGGCATTTTGTGAGTACGTTACTTTTATTTATAATGGATAATTAATTATGCTGGAGGTGTCCCATTCACAATTTCCTCCCTCCTACTCACTATTTTTCTGATATTTAAGTCATTTAGTTGTTTTGCTTTTTTTAATTCAGAAAACTTCCTCTGTACTCTATGTAAATCTAGATAAGGGTGAGATTTGAATGACTGCCATTTAAATCTCCTTGAAAGTAGTCTGTTCTCATTGTGTTTTGAGATTGTCTCTTGATTAGATATAGATGACTGAATCTGGTGGAGTCTGGTCACAAAGATGAATGCCTTATTCTGCTTTGGGGTGCAGAAAGGTGGAGGTGCTGAGGATCTCAGCAATGCTGAAGAGGGGGAAGGCTGGGAGCTGGCACTTCCAGAGTTTGGAATGAACTGCTGTTTTTAACCAGCTGTCTTAACTCTCTAGTTCTGTGATTTTGGGTTTTTTTTGCTACTGTCGATAATACAGACCCATCAAATGCTCAGAGAATCATTATACCAAATTACCTGGTAGCTGCTGTAGTAGAGGCCTGAGTTTCAGGTATATATAGGGCATGAGAATAAGGTCTGTGAGCAGATTATTCTTGTAATTGCATCCTGATTCTAATACTTACACTTTGAAGAGTTCTTGTTCAGGAGTATTTTGTTCAGAGCCTCGATTTTTTCACTTTTAAAATAGGTAGGATCTTATCAACACGTGAAAGATTATAGTGGCTTCATACTCAGATGATTGTTGTGGCATGCTTGGTTCTTCTGTGTACAGTCCAAGGATGACACTGAAAAAGTGGAGAAAGAGTCGCAAAGCATGACTAGAAAAGCGAAAAATACATCTTCCAATGAAGGACTTCCAGAACTCCATTTGTTTAGCTTTATTGCACAGAGGGGTGACTACCTGAGTGAATTTCATGAGTACCTCTATGAGAAGAAAAAGCTGGGTTCTTAAAAGGCCCTTTAATCTTGCAGAGAAAACAAGAAGCAAAGGCTGGAAGTTAAAGTCAGACAAACTCCATCTGAGAGAGAAACAGATGAGTTTAGGAAACAGTGCACGTGTTTTTTAACAGGGAGTGTTATTAGCTACTGAGATAAACTGATAGGCTCTTGAAGTTTTCAAGAAAGAACGTGATGCCTTGTTGCAAGATGTACCGTAGCAAAATACAATTTTTTGGGCTGAAGCAGGCTTGACAGGCCTGCTGTATAGGGGATTGAAGTAAATGATCTAGTAGTCATTTCTGGTTTTAAAACAAAGCTCTGTGCATAGAACATAATGTATGCATGCAGTACTTTTAAAAGAGTAAATATTGAACTATGTGAGTAGAGCATACTTCCACAATAATTAACATTTTTTCCAAAATACATAGTAGAGAGCAGACACATGCAATTTTTATTGATTTAATTTACATATGGAGGAAAAAGAATTCACTTTTGGGTATAAAGGTAATAGTCAAAATGAAAATGTGTTATTTCTCAAAAACGCCTGTGTTTACAGCATCTGGAGTTGCTTTCATTGATCTTTTTGCTGTAACTTTGCTTTCTTGCAACTTAGGTTTTTCACGATAATGTAAACCAACCAATCAACAACAACAACAAAAAAAAGACCAACCAAACAATAATCACAGGTCGGATCATGTATTTGAATTTGAAGAAAGGGCATCCTTCCAGGGACCTTCCAGTGTCTCAAGAGTGGGACTCTGAAGAGCAATATGCTCTTTTTGGATTATATGTGGTTTTCCTTTCAATATCAAAACATGATCTGAAGGTGTAAAAACTAAAAGAACATCACAAGCCCTGTAGTTTTATGACTTGGAGGGAAATCTTCCTCTGATTTGCTTGTGTTTAATTGATGTGGCAGTGAATCTATGTTGTCATTTTAAAAAACTTTAAGGGCTCAAAATGCGGTGCTCAGAGTTCCTTTGCAGATTTTTTGTTTAAGCTATGAAAATACGAAGACTAGAGTATAAAGAATAGAACCAAACATCCTTGCTTCTGTTTTTGTTGTTAGTAACATCTACTGTTAGGAGAGTTCTTACCCTTTAGCTGAAGGTTTCTCTGTCAGACTTGTTCTGCAGATGTTCACCACATTCTTGCAAAGAGCCAGTTGACCCCCGTCCCAGTGAATGCAGCATAAATAACCCCCCTACTGGAAATGCTTTCTCCAGAGCTGCTCTGTTCTTCACCTTCTCTGGATTTTAAGGTTGATATTTCTGGAGGCTATGAATGATGCAGACTGCATGTATGAAGAAGGCTTTTTCAGTCTTTCAAAAAAGCAAAGTGCTTACATGAAGGTTGCTTTGCAGGTTTAGAATTTTGGGGAGGATTTTGCCATTACGTGTCATGCAAAATATGCTAGGTTTTGTATATCATGAAAATTTGGGAGGAGACTTGTACTCTAACTTTTCATTTTGGCTTGTTACCTCCTTTATAATAGAAATAGTGAAGAGATCTCTCCATTAGCAGCAGCTGGCATGTCTATTGCTAACCAAGACATAAATATACGGAGAGGAAGGAGGGAGAATTGGCTATGAATAAACAGAAAATGAAGAAGTGATGCTTGTATGTGCACATGTGTATACACTTACATGTGCATGCACACGCACAGAGTTTAGTACAGCTCCTGCAAAATAATGTTTTGCAATTGTAAAAGCAAAGAATACTGGTGCATGGAAGAAAGCCAGAGGTGATAACAAAACATTTTTCACTGTTAATGTAGAGCATTTTGAAGAAGAATGAGCATCAGGGACGGTTTTGGCTTTGCAAGCAGGCATAGAAATGTCTGTCAGCTCATAATGAACCTGCTTTTGCCTTGCTTTCCGCCTGAGTTGTCATGCTTGTGTTTCCCTTTTTCCTTCCTCACTGAACTTCATTCTTGATCAAAGCCCCTATTTTATTTTTAAACTTTCATTCCTGTAAATGATTGGAAGCTCTCCAGCAGAGCTCTGCTAAAGCCAGAGGGGACTGGAAGCAAAGAGCAAGGACAGACCTGAGGACAAATTACAGACACTTGAGGGACACTCCTTAAAGCAGCAAGAAGCAACTCCTCTTCCTCTCCTTGCATTTTAGCTCTTTCCAGTCCTTTCTAAGGAGCAGAGAATTTCATCGTACATCCCAATGCAGGAAGAGATGTCAAGGAGACAGGGAAAGACCTTGGCAGTGCAGATCACTTGGATGTTTTTAAAGGATGTGAATACTTATTTTTGGAAAGTTAAAATAGACCCTTCATTCTGAACTAGGCAGCTGCACGTAAGATTTAGACTGGAATGACAGGTTCGAATGCAATAACATTAGGACTTAGCCAAAGGGCACCTTCACCTGAACAGTTTATGCCCAAATAACCAAGGATTGCCTCTCAATATTTACCTGCCAAGAAGTAACAGGCAATTGTAGGCATTCTGCTCTGTGTGAGTGGATGCAAAGGGCGATGAGCCCCATGTAAACAGTTCAGGTCCTTCTTTGCTCTTACCTGAGGCACGGAGTGTACCAGGCAGCCGGAGGACACCAGGTGCTTCGGTTGTTTGTTACTGGTGCTGGCCTTGCGTGACCCATCTGTCTCAGTTTCTTCTACTGTGAAAGATCCAGGGATGAATGTTATTATGCCACCACCAATGGTGACGGTAGTAAACTAAAAGAGTCTGTTAACATTAAAACAGCAGAAAGGTACTCCACAGAAAGTTTCTCTTCAGACATATTTAAAGAGCAGCTGCATCTTAGTAACTCGATCTGCCTAATCAGTCGTATTCTTCTTGCTAGCTCTTAAACCACCATTTGGGAGTTTTTAGCATTATTTCCCTGTTGACCTGCTCAACTATCCTCATTTAAGGACTAATTTAAAAATGCTAGTATTGCTGCCATTGTATTGGCAAGAGAGGAGGAGACATTCATACCAATGTTAGCTGGAAAGTAGCTCGTTTTCATCATCTTAGTGAGATCCCTGTCAAAGTGTGATCCAGCTTTTGGATGGCTTTACATTCGCGTATCAGCTTTGTAAAGAGACCCGATGACCTTGTTTCAAAGATGGTCAAGGTCAAGCTAGTCCTGGCATGAAGGAGAAGTTCGTATATTTATAGGAATGTTGAAGTTTATTAGACTGTAGAATTAACCAGCCTTAACTCAAGGAGACATTGTCAGCTTAAATCTCACCCATGGTTAACATCTTGTATAAATAAGCTGTAAAAAATACTAAGCCTGATAGGGGGAAAAAGAATCTTCTCATTTTAAAATAAACCAAACATGCAGACATTTCCCTGGACTGTGTGAAAATGCAAATCCCAAAGCACAAAGGATTTATCCTATGTTGACAGTAAGTGAAAACAGAAGTGAAATGAATTTTCTGTGTCTGTGCTGAAGGAAATGCAGTTTAACAAAAAAAAAAAAACAAAAAAAAAAAGAATAAAATACTCCCTTTTGGAGAGTAACAGGTCTTGAACACCACTGCTACTCTATGGTAGCATCACAGTCCTGTCTCACTGTATGGGTGTCAGGGAATGTGGGATATGGCAAGTTATGAATAAAAACCTGTTTCCTATGACCTATCCTACCAGTGGTGTACTCACTCATTCTCCCTCTGGTTTGGATGAGCCAGATACTGTGCATGAGCATCATCATCCTTCAGCCTTGGTCTTGTTTTATCCTGCTGCAAGGTCAATGGCAGTGCTGTAGCCCACCTCTGTGCTAGTTGCTGTTCGATCTGTGTTCTGCTGAGCAGCTGTGTCTGGTCATGGGATGAGGAGTGAGCCAGGGAGAGGTCTCTCCACGCTCAAAGAAATCCTCTAAGGCTACAGTATGGGCCTTAATTACGGCCTAGTAATGTGGCTTTTGTCCCTCTTGCAATCTCACACTTAGCTGAGGGTCTCTTCCCCTGGCAAATTGTCCCATGTCTTTTAGGTGAATAAACCTTTGAAAGATGTTGAGGCTGTAGTTCCCTGTTTCAAAGAGCTGAGAGGCTTGGTAAAGGAACTAGATCTATATAGTTACTGCAAGGAATGGTGTCTCTTGGTATTACGTGTTGGACTAGAAGGGACCTTTAAAGGTCATCTAGTCCAACCCCCTGCAGTGAGGAGAAACATCTTTAACTAGATCACATTGCTCAGAGCCTCATCAAGCCTGTCCTTGAATGTCTCCTGATGCTGCTAGCCTTTGTTTCATCTCTCCATTTCATCAGTGTCAGCCTTCACCGCCAAAGGATACTCTAAATCAAGCTGTCTCTCTTCCTTGACTACAGATGGAACTAACATTGTAACTTTTCAGTCAGCTTGGTGATCTCTCCTTGGAATTGCATACATAGAAGGGAACTAGAGACCTTCCTACTAAGAAATGCACTCCCTTGTGTTGCTGCTTAAATACACGTGTAGCTCTTGGTTTCAGCATGTAGGATATTTGAGCTGTGCTATAGGCTCTGGGAATTATTTTCCAACAGTGCTGCCATTCTTTGGCAGATTGAACACACGTAGTGCCTTCAGAGCAGAATCAGTGAGTATATCACAGTGTGACCATAAACCAGCCAAAAAGTACTTCCCGAAGGGAAGAATTTGGAGTTACTGGAGCTCCTCTGTAGCTAGAATACCTAAGGCTGCTGTTACCTTGACAACTGTAGACATAATTTGTCCTGGCCTGGATTTGAATTTTATTGTCAGTCCTGGCATAGATTGTTGTATCAGATCTACATCAGTGAAACACCTGTTCTTTCACTAAGAGTTAGAAATATATACGTTCTGGGATTTCCCTCAGCAGGCAAAATACATTTTTTCTCAGCCTCGCCAAAGATTTTGTGCATAACCGTGGGCAAATGCTTAAGCTCTATTTCCTTGCCTTTAAAATACGTATAACGATCCTGTCTGTTGTCCAAGTACTACGGACCTGAAGCAACTTTTGCTATCCAACAACAAAGCAATATATATTTATATGCTATAAAAACATATATAGCATATATATGTAGCATGTCTATATGTAGAGAGGGATTAACTGAAGGTGTACGTAAATGTCCCTTACAAAATAGCTCACCCCTTTGATTAACCTAGACCACTGGTGTTGAAAGCTATTGACAGATAGGAATATACTTTTATTACTTTACAAAAGCTCTCCGCATTCCTTTCACGAGATACAGTTCTGTTCTCTCAGTGAACAAATACAACAGGAGAAGAACATACAAAGGCTGTCCTTTTAGCTCTGATTTGCACATCAGAGAAGCTGTTTCCTCAAAAGGCTTGTGACAGATCCCATTTAAAAATTTAATTTTATCCTTTATTCCCAGAATGAGAAGCCCCAGTGACCCATATGCTGGTCATACAGCTGATGGCCTTTTGTGCAGCACTTAGCAAGCTTGGGGTCGAATTCTGATGGCGCTGTAGGAACCCTACAGCTGTCAACTGTGAGACTTGGTGTTATGACCTTCAGAGATATTTGCCAGCAGACATCTGAGTTTACTATAGAGATCAAGGAGAAGGTTTTGAAGAGTGTGGGTTTGCTTCTTAATAGACTCCCCAGAATTTCTCCAGGGTATGTTCCTTGTTGGGCTTCACTGTTTTACGTTCAGATCTGTGTGCAAACTCAATCTTATCCATTTAAAAACAATCTTCTGTATTCCCAGCAAAAAAACCTGTCGTACAGTGAAAGGGATTAGAGATGCTCAAAGTTCACAGTAAAATATAATCTAGAAATATGCCCTTGTCCTTATGCATAAGTTCTTATTAGATAGATGGTGTATAAATATTGCATGTGGTTGTGTTCCTCAGACATCTCTTTCTGTATGTCTTTGTTTCTAAGTAGGTGATTTAGACAAGAAGAAGTCTACTGTTACTTTTTCCATGTTTCCCTTAGGTGCAGATAGTGTACAATTTGAAAGCTAATGCTGGAATACTGTTGCCATTGTGTGGTACATGTGACTATTCCAAGGGCATTATTTTTTGTAACTGCAAATTCTTTGAACATCTGATTTTTATATTGTTTTCCTTAAGGGAAATGTATGACAGTGAAATGACTGTATGCAGCTTTCCCCATATAGCTACCTTTTATAATGGTTACTTGTGTTTATCACATTCCTTCCTCTTCAAATTTGCAGTTTAAATTGTGCTGTTGCATACTTACATTCCCTTCTCAGCCTCTTTCTGCTAGTGAAGAAGAGATGCCATCAGGTTGTTTCAAAGAGGTTGAGCATGAACTCTAGTTTAATTCTAGCATAGCTGGCATCCTACGTGTCAGCATGTTTTTATCATTACAGCATGACCTCTTGCCTCTGAATGCAAGGATTAGAGAAATCAGAGGTATTCTGCCACGTAGGCTTCCCATGAGAGCTTCCCATGCTTTGCAGAAATGTGGAAGTTGAATGTGTACTTCAAATTCTGTATTTTAGAAGAAATAGAAGTAGTCTAGTTGTTAACACATCAAAGGCTCCTCTCTGAAGGCATGACTGATTTCATTGTCAGTAACATGGAAAGCAAAAAACCACCTTCCTTGGAGGCAAAGCTAGAACCACTCTGAACAAGTTCTTGTCTGTGCTGTGATTTCTCAAATTTGCTACGGAAACTGAGCTCAGAATGTACTTCTTCCCCTCTTCTTGCCAAAATTATTTCCCATATTCAGCAGGAGCTCTTTAGAACTATTTTGCCCTCATCCTCTAGACAGCACTTTTTGGATTAAAAACTCCAAATGGACAAAATCTGTATAGCAAAAGATGACAAATATATACTAAACATTGTTGCATGCTGCAGCCTGAAACTGCTGGTGAATTGCCCCAGTCAGTGTCTGGCTGTTGAATCTGATGGTATAGATTTCTACATTGTCTGCAATATATTCTGGCAGCAACGTGTAGTTGATCCCAGATAACGTCTTTCATGAGTGCCAGAGCCTTCAAGTTCTTTATTTCTTCTCTCTCTTTAGTGATGTAGCTGTTCTATGCCTGTGTAGATAAACCTCTGGAAAAATCATACAGCATTAATATAAGCTCTCTTTTTTTTTTAGGAAAAAGCCCCAAAAATCCAACAACAAAAAATCCATCACACAACTATCACCTAGGCAAAATAATGTTTTGGAGTTTGTTTTGTTTCAAGTTCTTCTTACTTTCATCTCATTAAGTACCTAAGCTTGTGATCTGATTCTGCCATAGCATGTATAGTATGTTCTGCCATTCTAGTGCTAAAATCAAAGATTTTCAGGAAGCTCTAGCCTAAGTGTCTAATTCTTCCTTCAGTGCTGAGTTTCACCTTCTTGACGGAATCATAGAGGGCTGGTTTAGCTCAGTGGGTTGTTCTATGAGAATTGTATCAGCTGGATGAGACCTAGAAGATCATCAAGTCCAGCCTTTGTCCTAGTCCTATCAACCTACTAAACAATTTCCCACCCATCTCTTAAACACCTCCAGGGATGGTGACTCAACCACCTCCCTGGGCAGCCTGCTCCAACGGCTGACAACCCTTTCAGTAAAGAATTCTTCCTAATATCTAACCTGAACCTCCCCTGGCGCAATTTAAATCCATTTCCCCTCGTCCTATCACTCTCCCCAAGGGAGAATAGACCAACCTGCACCTCTCTACAACCTCCCTTCAGGTAGTTGTAGAGAGCGATGAGGTCTCCTTTCAATCTCCTCTTCTCTAGGCTAAACAGCCTCAGATCCCTCAGCCTTTCCTCATATGACTTGTGTTCTAAGCTCTTTACCAGCTTCTCAATGTCCCTCTTGTAGTGAGGAGCCCAAAACTGGACACACTACTCAAGGTGGGGCCTCACCAAAGCCGAGCAAACTCTTTGAGAGCCCATGTGATCCTACATAGTAGATAGTTGTAGTGAGAGTCAGTAATGCCTACAGCATACATTTGTACTTTCTCAGGACTTACTGCATTTTCAGTTCTCCCTACTGTAATCCCAACACCCCTTTTGGCAATACCATTGGCTTTTTTTTGGACTTGGCATACATACCTATGTTGTATCCCCTTAACCCTTATCCTTGCAATGCCTTAAATAACATTTTAACCAGTTTGCTATGGCTAACCAGTGTGAATAAACTGCAGAAACAAGCTAGGCGAGGTAATTTCCATCTACTGTAGGAAAGCTGGTGTCAGGCAATTTCTTGTGTGCTTAATGATAATTGTTCTCCTTCAGTTTCTGCCAAGGCTGACATTTGAACATCTTCTAGCAAGGTAGATTGTTTTACTTCCTGTGGTTTTCCTGGTCACATACAGCTCTTTTGGTATCATGCCCTGGACATTTTGCACGTATCCTGTTTTTGAGGAGTGATTTTCCCACTGTTGCCTTCTCTGTTTGTTATACTTGGCGGGAGGCCCCAATGGCACTTTCTTTCAGCTGAGATTTTTTCCACCTTGCTCATGAAACCTCACAAGCATAACACAGACTTGATGACTTGCCTGTCTCAGGCATTTAATGAATTCTCCCCTGCCCCCATCTTTAATTTTTGTGATTTGGTTTGTCCTCTAACTACCAATACATTGAAGAATTTTTTTCTGTTTTGTATAGAACCCTTCTGCTTTTGTTTTGACTAGTCATATTTATAGATTCTAATGATAGGTGGATATTTCCAAGATATGTAGTCAGTCATAGGAGAAAGTTCTCTTTTTCCATTTCTGTGTCCTTTTATTCTCCCTGATGATCCCATTGCAAACTGCTGCCTGAAGCCTTGTAGGTGTGCAGCTCTGCATTCCAATTTCTTCCCAGAGCATGACCTGGTAGACAATCATAACCACCTTGCAAGATGAAAGTCAACTCTCTGTATGATAAGCAGGTCGGGGTGTCTGTGTGCTGTATCTTCTGAGGCTGCTAGTTACAAAGAGGAAATAATTTGTGGGATGGGGTCCATTTGTTTTAATTTTGGTGTGCAGTGTTTCAGTCCCCCCTATTCTTCAGTGTAGCTAGAATTCATGCAGTGATTTGTGTCATGTGCTGGGACGGAGACTACTGAGCAATTAATTTATTCTGATTTAAAAGAGCCAGTATAATAAAAAGTGAGGAATTAACTCTCGTTTGTCTCATAGATACTGATCAGTGTGAGTTCCCTTTCCCCGTTCCATTGTCATTTCTTGTGACTGGATGTGCTGCTTCAGTAGGACAGCTTCTTCAAGATCAATGATCAGACATCTTGCTTTTTCTTTTCCCTTCCTCTTTTTTTTTTTTTTTTTTAACTAATGAAGAGATGACAGCAAACCCAGTTAGTAGTCCAGATGACTGAATACAGTTGGGCTCAGGAAAGCAGAACTGAAGATAACCTAGCTGAGGTAGCCACAGGCTATAACTAGATCATTAAACTTTCATATTTATTTTCCAGTCATGTCATTCTAACTAAATATTCTGCTTGGAATCCTTTTTGAAATTATTTGAACAGAGGATTGAGACATGCCAGATAGTAGATGAGAGATAATATATTTAAAATTACTTAAAAGATCATGTAATAAAAAGAGAAATCCACCTGTAGTAGGAAAAACGACATAGTAAAATTTCTGCAATGAGAAAGTACTTTCTTAAAAAGCGTAAGATAGAGAAAAAAAAGAAAAATAAGAAGAGGTAAATGATAACTTGCCAAAGGTATCTTGTCCCACCTTAGCAAGGAATAAAACCAGATCAACAATTAAGTGCTTTAATTAAGAACCAAAGCAGTGATGTTTGACATTAGTTGAAAAGGGGGTAAAAAACACCGTAAAATCAAATGTTCCAGGCAGTGAAGCAGGAGGAAAAGAAACCCCATGCTGACAGTCATTAAGACCCAAAAGTAATTCATCACAGGTACAAGTAACCTTATTACAGGAAAGCTACATTGTCTTTGTGGCACAGGCATTGATTCCAAGCTAGGAAATGAATGTGAAGGCTCTTTTGGTAGTAAAAGCAAAAATATTAAATTGCTCCTGAAAATTTTAGCTGTGCTGTTTACTCCATCAAGAAAGGATAATGAGACTGTTTAGGGAAGTTCCGCCAGCCAGCATACGGAATGTATTTTGTTAAACTTTAATTAAAGACTAATTTCTACTGAATACTGTCCAAGGAGTGAATTATTGATTAAAAAGAGGAAGCCCAGGAAAAAAGCAAAAAGCCAAGATATTTCTCTTTAGCTGTCTAGAAGCTACCTAAAGTTTTCATCAGCTACTGTCCAGGTTAACTCTTTAGTTACCATAATTGCTTGCCTACTAGCATAAAAGGGAGCTCTTCATTCTTTCTGTGTGGGTTCTCTGGCTTGTGTGTTGGCTAAAGGCTTCATCCAGCACCACATATGAGCTAATGGGTCTTGCTGGAAAGTGGAGAAGTTAAGCAGCCTGGGGCAGAGACAACACTGTGGCTTGTGAAGATGACTGAGAGGGTCAGTGCACAGCACAGCCTGGGAAACTCTGCTAAACCCAAGCTGGCTTTGTGTCCAGCCCCTGGGGTGCCTGCACCATGTTTTACAGTACTCAGGTTCTCCAGGTATTTTTGCTTTCTTTGATATTCATCTAGTACTTTCTGAGTTGATGCACGGTAGGCTGCATTTGCATGAAAAGATAACTTGAAGTGGGGCAAAACTAGAAACATCATCATTCAACCCAGTTCTGATTGTGAACTGGCAGTTTAGTTCACAAGCAATTTAGCCTTGGTTTGTTAGACCGTGGACATATATGAACCTACTGGGTAGTGCAGACTAAGTTCTTATGCAGAGAACAGCAGCAGTTCCAGATAAAATCATGACATGCATATACAACAGAGTCTTGGCAAATTTTTTACTTGGCTGTGATATTCCTTTAAAACATACGTGGAAAAATATGGGGAACTTGGCTCTGAGATCTGATGGTGAATATGGACAAGAGTAAGGGAGATTTCCAGATGAACATAGATGAAGGAGCAGCTTAGGGAGCAGAGGGACTGTGTCAGGTGCCCTTTAGGGTATATCTAAATAGTTGGGACAGTCTTCTTAAAACTTTATTTGATTTAAAAGGTGGCATTAGTACAAGTCTGGGATTTTATTACTTACCTAAGTGGAGAGCCTTCTGCTGCAGGCTGAAGTGGTGGGATGAAGTTGGTTTGAAACCTAGCAGGCATGTTAGATGTACTGTCCTGGACTGTCTTCTGCAGTGCAAGTATGGTCGAACACAGATCCCTAAACACCCCACATGGGATCAAGGGAGAGATCTTGGAGTGCACGTACTCCTTCCTTGTTTATGCCACTAAGTTACTTCAGGGGATGCCAGGGAGTGGGAGGGAACGATGCATATCCTGGTCTTATCCTGAAATGCTGTATGGGCAGAGATATGGATATGGGCAGAGAATGCAGCTGTGGAAGGCAAAAACTTCTGGAAATACCAGGGGAATGCACGTCTCCCAGAATTTAGGCACAGTCATTTAAAAGTTGCTGTCAGTTCTGCATGCCTAGAAGTCTGAGTCTGTAAAGAAGGTATTTTTGTGGTTGATAAGCTAAAGTGAAAGGGCTCTTGATTAAGGTGGAGGGTGGTATGAGTAGGCTGGTACTGCTGTGAAGACCTTGAGTCTCCTCTCTGTATTGGCATCATTAAGAACATCCTGCAGACAAGGGCTTTCTTGCTCAGTGTCAGAGCTGTGATTGCTTCTGTTGCGATAGGTAATAGAATACTTAAGAAGTGTGGGCTTCCTCTGCGTCAAGGGACAGGCCTGCCTGCAATTAGACTCTTTCAGGCCTGGTAAATGGGATATAATTAGGAGAGAAGTCTTTTAATGAACTGCTAATGCTGGCCTAACAGCAACTTGCAGATGTTGAGGGGAAAGGCTAAGGTCAGGTCTGCTGCTGAAGCATCTGATTCATTCTTTGGACATTCCAAATTTTCATTGCTTGCTCCTTCTTTTGAATAAAAGAGCTGTTTGTTTAACTCTGGGAATTTTTGCATGCAGGTGGGCATACTGCTTATCAGGAATGCTGGTGTGGTGCAATTTAATTTCTGAATGAAGACTATGCATTTTTTAAAGAACTTTAGAAGTCAGACTGCCTGGCAGAGACATTAGTACATGACAGACAAGAAAGCTGATAAACAGTCACTGTACTTGGATAAAGCTGCAAGCAAGTTGGTTGATAAACCAGTCAAGTTAAGCTGTGGGTTTTTTCAGCTTGAAAACTGAACAGGATCATGGCTAGAGAAGCATGGATCATAACGGTCAGTTCCTTTCCAAAAGCACAGCCCATTGAAGCTAGGAGTTTAAACACCTTCCTCTACAGGTACGCTCCCCATAGATGGGGATCTAGAGTTGGTTTTCAATGTTGTTCTCCCGAATCTGTTAGCACCAAGGTCGCCTGAGTTTAGTGAAAGTTCATAAAATGGGCAGTCATTCTTCTGACTTGCAGGAGCTTAATCAAGATCAAATAGATTTGAATTAATGCCTGCTTACAGAGAATCTTTCACAAGAAGCAGATTTGACCACATCCTTTCCAAAGCTGCAAGAGTGGTGTGACAGTCCACTTACACATCTTTTGTATTACAGCCTAATTGGCTAGAACACATACTGAGAGAGTGTGTGAACAGGGTAAATTCTTTTCTCAGCTGAAGGAGTTTTAACTTTTGTTTCTCTCCTACCAGAGCAGAAGAAATTCTGAGCGGAAGCTGTTTTCCCAGTCTGAATCAGGCTGCCTTCCCTTAAACAGGGGTAGTATGTGACTGAAAATGTATGAGTCTATGATCAAAAAAGAGAAAGCACAACGGGAATGTTACTGTAGTCATTGGGGCATTCAGATGGGACAAAAATCCTAAATCGTGTGTTTGGTCTATGTTTCTGTTTGCTTCAGGGACTTTATGAGAGGAGGAAGCAGAACTCCTGATCACCAGCATGATGTAACAGGCTGATTATTGCTTTCTCCTCTCCATTATTGCTCAGAGTGCCTGCAAAGTTTCCCCCATTTAACCATACTCAGTAAGTGGGTAAGGTATACCTTGATGTGGCAGAAGATATAAATTTGAATCCCATCAGCCTCAGTTAAGCACTGACCTCATGCCTCCTGTTTGCTGGCTTATTGTTTTAAGAAGTAGGAGGTTCAAGGTAGCCCACTGTGACACCTTTCTGTTTTGTTTCTCCAAAGAAGATAGTGAGCCTTGCTCAGTGCTTTATGTGTAGCTATATCTCATTTGCAGGAGACAATTTGGGACTTTAAACTGAGAGAGATGCTTGCTCACAGCTTGTAATCCTGGTGTTTAATTTTATTCCAATTAATATATTAAATGATAATAACTAATTATTTCAGTTAATCAACTTGGGTAAAATTATGTTAATTTATTCAAGTTAAAACAGGTGGTGAAAAACAAAACCCTAACATTAGAACAACACCTTCCACTCTTTTCACAGGCTCCACTTCTGTCATTCATTTCTGGCTCCTTTGGCCTCCACCCTGAGCAGCTCAAGGGGAGTGAGGGATGGGGAGGTTGCACTTGATGCATAACATTGTCTCTGCTGCTGCCTCCTCCTCACACTGTTCCCCTGCTCCAGCATTAGTCTTTCAGTGAGCTGCGGTCCTTCATGAAAAATCTGTTCCAGTATGGGCTCTCCACTGTTGTCAGTTCTCTCAGGAAATGTCCAAATACTCCAGTGTGAAGACCTCTGTGGGCTAGAGTGTGGACATCTGCTCTGGTGGGCTGTTCTCCACAGACCACTGTGATATCTGCTCCAGCACCATGGAGCACCTGCTCTCCCTCCTTCTCTGACCTTGGTTTTCCCCCTATTGTTTCTCACCTTTTTTTTCCCTTTTTTTTTTTTTTTTTCTCCCTGTCCTGCCTGTCCAGTGTTTTCTGTTCTTCCTTAAACAAGTTTACCCAGCACCACATACGTGCTCATATGGGTTCAGCTTTGTCCAGCAGTGAGGCCATGGCAGAGCTGGCTATGTTCAGCACAGGGCACCTCCTGGGCTCTTTCCTTAGAGACTACCCCTGCAGATCCCCTCTCTCCCAAAATCTCGTCAACTATGTACAATACATGTGCTCAGACTATGTTGCTGTAGAGGTCCTTGTCAGGCCCTTCAAAGCACCACTAGGTGTTAACTATCTTGACCAGTCTCACCTGGGACCTCCAACCAAGAGCTCCATTTAAGCTCAGGCCTGAGGTTTTGTTTTCATTTGTGTTGTAGGTGTGCCTGGCTGCAGACCTGGATCTGCATCACCTCTTGCTTTTGGCTGGATCCCTGGACAGAGCTTGTGCCTGGTTTGCTCCCTCACTCTGCCTGGAACTGGCAATGCAGGCTGTTCAGCACCTGGCTCTTCCTGCTGTGTTCAGATGCTGTAGGACTGTGGCCCTGGTTGATGAAAATGTTGCCTGCACTGGGATCACCCTTGGCTTACAGAGCAGTCAGCCTTTGATGCTCCCTGACACTTCTGTTTTGGTAGGTTTTTGCTTTCTCGCTTCTGTCAGCATAGTTAGCGATATTGATGTGTGGAGAGCAGCATTGTGTTTCTGTTTTGATTGGAAATGAAATGAGAGATGGTGAATGGAACGCATTTTTATGTGACCATGGTCAGAGGTTTACTAATTCTTTTGTGAGGTGGGGTAGTAATAGTGAACACATGACTGGGTTGAGAAGCAGCTCTGGAAGGGTGGTAAAGGGGCAGCCTGTTTTGCAGCATTGTAATCTTAGAGCGCTGTAAGTCCACTGTCAAGCTGCATCTCGACGTCCTTCCCAGTCTGGGAGCCAGGAACTAGAAATTAAAGATTATAGCCTCTAGTCCATGCACACCCAAACTGTTTTTATCCAAGAGCCAGCCCTCAGACTATTGATTTGCGTAGTTTTTCTGTCTTAGATTCCAGAATATTTTTCTCCTTGTCAATATCTTCTATCCTTAGCCAGAGCTCTGATTCGGAATCTAATTATGGCGAGCTGAGGGTAAATTTGATGAGAGATGTTACTGTGCTTTGAAGTCTCCAAAGGTGTGCCTTGCTGCTCCAGCACTGCAAATACCCTGGTGTTCTTCAGGCCCCCAGGAATCACTCTGTCTTAAAATGTTTCTGTGTCTTTGCTAGACAATACAACACTGTACAGACTCATGGCTACTGTCTTGGTCTCACTTCTAGTTATCAGCAATTTGATCTTGTAGAGATTTTCCGAGTTTTAGGAGGAGATTCTCTGATTTATTTTCCTGGCTTGTGAAGCCTCACGTTTACTCAATTTAAGTCCTCTGGGGCTTTTCTTTCCTTTGGTACATCAGAAGAACACATTAAAAAGAGTCCCTGCAGTTTGCTTTGAAAGATTCCAAGAGGGTACATTGATTGAAAACTCTCTAGTACCTGGTTAATTCAGGTCCTACAGCAATTCCTCAAGCACATCTCATAAAAATCTGCCTACTCTAAAGAAAAAGTACACTGGCTTATGTGTTGCCTTTACTATACCTGATGTGGCAAAATCTTTGTCTGCGCTTTTCCTGTCTCTAGCTAAAGTTGCTGCTTCTTGTGCAGGCCATGAAAGCATGCAAATGACTGAAGAACCTGTATCTGCTCTGACGGTGCTTTTGAAAATTTTACTGATAATTTCCTGTTCTAGCTGCCTGATCTGTGTTTGAGCTGTATAAATCCACCACTCGGTTTAACCTGGCTTGTTTTTACCTCATCTCACCCAGTCATCATTTGGCTACAGAACCAAATCCAGTTTAATTGTGCTTTCCATAGCTAGGGGGAGTATTTCTGCAGCAAATTTTCATTAGTGTTTATGTGTCACTCAATCTATTAAACATTTTATCTTTTACATCCATTCCTAAAGAGAGAGGAAAAAAAAGCCTGCATCACAATTCACATCTGAAGACTTTCCTTCCCAGCCTGTCTAGATAGGACTTTTGGTTCCAAAGTGGTATCTGGCGCTTTGACCTTTTTTTGTTTCTTGGGCGTTTTTGCATTATGACAACCTTTGTTTAAAGAAACATGTAGTTATTTGAATATATTTTGAGGGATTTTTTCTCTTTGTGAAGATGTTTTGTTTGCTGTGGAAGTGAGGGTGAACAGGTTAAACTTGCATATCTGACTTTTAATTGGTCGTGTGTTTGACTTCTGCTCGGTGTGGGCACCTAAAAAAGATGCAGATGGATAGATCCTACCTGTAAGAAGATGCATAGAATCATAGAATGTTAGGGGTTGGAAGGGACCTCGAAAGATCATCTAGTCCAGCCTCCCTGCCAGAGCAGGATCACCTACAGTAGGTCACACAGGAACGCGTCCAGACAGTTTCGAATGTCTCCAGAGAAGGAGACTCCACAACTTCTCTGGGCAGCCTGTTGCTCTGTCACCCTCACAGTAAAGAAATTTTTCCTCATGTTGAGGTGGAACTTCCTATGTTCTAACTTAAACCCATTATTCCTTGTTCTGTTACTGGGCACCATGGAGAAAGTATTTGAAGTGTAACTGGGAAGCAGAACAAAGCAGAATACTATGAGAAAAGAGACATACTACCCCATTTTCTGTTCATTTCCCAACCTGGGCGAAGTGGGTTTTCAAAACTAAACTTGTATGTTTGAGCTACTTGCTCTCACCTATTTCTGTAGCAAATGGAAATAAAAGGCAGTTCCCACGGTGAAATTCACCTCAGTCGAAGGTATGTGTCTGCTCCCACCCTCCTCCTTAGCAGTCATGAAGTTTTAGCAGATATGAGTAACCTCCTTGTGATGTGGTTGCTCTGGAACCCAATGGAGTTTTCTGTCTGGCTGTCAGTGAAATTTAGTCACCAGCAACAGTGCCTGCTAAAGAGAGTTGCTCCTCTCATAGATGCAAGGTACCATTGCTGAACAGATAGCCCTACTGAAAATAAGCAAACAAAAAATAAAATGTTCGTTTTCAGTCAGGTCAGCTTCTGGCCACAGACCCTGAAGACTGAAGTGCTGGCATTAGACTATTGGGGGCATCAACCTAGAGTAGAATAGGGCCACTTCTTCTGGGGCTGCTGTGATCTTGGATCAGTTTGACTGTTTGGAATTCCTGTAGGTTCAGTCAAGGTATTGAAAAGGGTTTCAGTCAATGTGGTTTGATTTAAAGATCAATATATTTAGAAGGAGAAGTATTTTGAGTGACTTTTTCTAGCAGCTTGATACCCCGCTGACATCTACATTCAAATATGTTGCATAATTTCTGGAAATTCTTTCTTATTACGTGCAGTAGCAGGGGTGGCCTTGCCCTCAATAACTTTATTTTACACCAATACTTCATAGAATCATAGAATGGCCTAGGCTGGAAGGGACCTTAGAGATCATCTAATCCAACCTCCCTGCCATGGGCAGGGACGCCTCTCGACTAGATCAGGCTACTCAAGGCTCTGTCCAACTTGGCCTTGAACACCTCCAGGGAGGGGGCAACCACAACAGCTCTGGGCAATTTATTCCAGAGTCTTACCACCCTTGTACTGAAGAATTTCTTCCTAAGATCTAATCTAAATCTACTCTCCTTCAACTTAAACCCATTTCCCCTTGTCCTATCAGTGGACACTCTTGTAAAAAGTCCCTCCCCAGCCTTCCTGTAGGATCCCTTCAGGTATTGGAAGGCAGCTATTAGGTCCCCCCGAAGTCTTCTCTTTTCAAGACTGAACAATCCCAGCTCCCTCAGCCTGTCCTTGCAGCAGAGGTGCTCCAGCCCCTGGACCATCTTTGTGGCCCTCCTCTGAACACGCTCCAACAGTTCTATATCCCTCTTATGGTGAAGACACCAGAACTGGATGCAGTATTCGAGGTGGGGTCTCACAAGAGCAGAATAAAGGGGAAGAATCACCTCTCTTGACCTGCTGGCAACGCTTCTCTTGATGCATCCCAGGACACAAGTTGGCCTTCTGGGCTGCATGAGTGCACTGCCGGCTCATGTTGAGCTTCTCATCTATCAACACCCCCAAATCCTTCTCTTCAGGGCTAATACTTGTGCTGAGGAAAAATTTGTAAGTGCCGAGAGCACTATCTCCAGTTCTGTCGGTTGCTTTTTCATAAATAGAAGTTTGGTTAATTGTTTGTATTTGCCTTGTTCCATTGATCACTTCAAGGAGATTTAATTTCCTAGTCGCTAAGTCCCCGGTTTTCTTGAGTTTCAGAGGACAATACTGATGTTGTGTATTGGGGACTAATGTTGGCTGGTTTCAGTAGCCGTTTTGACAGTGCAATTATTTGTCAAAGTTGCTACAACAAATAGCCATTTTAAACTTAAAGCATGCACATAGCAGGTTTAAGTTCTAGTGCTTCTGGGCCAGTTAAGTGTTCCAGGAACTCTGGTGCGTCAGAGAGAAATCTGCAAAATTTAGCAAGTTAGTTTAAAAAACCCACAGCCTCTAAATACGTTTTATGAAACTTGAAATTTGAAAGGGTCTTCCATATGTTTTTATTATGCAATTGCTTTGGAATGCCAGGACCTAATGAAGCTAGCTCTTCTGCTGTCAGTAAGTATCGACCAGTAGCAGTAATCCCTCCCTGAAGGGACAGGCTGATTGCTGCTCTCTCTTACATAAACTGCTGTTTGTAATGGCAGAAAGGGCTTTGTGCAGTGGCAGTCTACTTAAAATTGCACCATGATAGCTGGTGTTTGTAAACTTCTGCCCTTACTTCATAATGTGTGGGCTTCCATCACTTATAGTTGTGTTGTATGTTCTGTTCTTCCACTTTACCAAAAAAAAAAAAAAAAAAAAAAGAAAAAGTAAAAGTAAAGGATTCTGAGATCAAAACATAAGTTCACACCTAACAAGTGGCAACTATAATTCCAGTGAGCTGCAGAATTGTGGAACTTTTGCATTGAACAAGGTTGGCTTCTTACAGCTTGAGAAGAACATCTGTTGCAGTGCAAGTAAAAGGAAGATCTGCGAGTACGAAGCTCTGTTTTGACATTTTTATGTTAAGCTATTTAAACATAACACTCTCAGGTCAGAGTGCTTTTGTATCACTGTAGAAACATATAGATAATAGTTGTTGGAGGATATGATCTATGTGTTGGTGGTTTTGGTTTTTTTTTTAGTTCTTATTGCAGCCAGTGGAGAAAGAAAATGGAGAGGAGAGGGGAACTTTTTAGGGAAAGCAGTCAGTCAGTTCTCATTGATTCATGTAAGTGGGAGCATTTGCTGTTAGTGCAACAGTTTCACAACATTATATCTACTCTGCTTTAACTTCAATTTATTTTTTCTTTTTTTTTTTTCCTTGCATGGATGTAGCAATAATAGTTGTGGTATCCTGCTGTATGCTCTTTGAAGTAGCAATTATAAATTGATTTAGGTGCCTGTGAGCAAAAAGGTTGTGCATGCTCTTCATTGTGTTGTAAAGCTACTCCAGTGTGTGGTTTAGCACCTTGAAAGGCAGTGTATAAATTTTTAACATGGCCTGTAGGTGATGGGGGAGGGAAACAGAGCCATCATCGTTTTCTCAGGGAGTTCCTCCTAAAACACATTCAATTTAGAGTCTACTCTTTCTGTTGATTCTTTAACCGGAATTTTAAGCTCTTGCTACGAGTCACATGCAGTTCCCAGTCTTGGAGCAGCTTTTCTTTTAGAGCAGCTCAGGAGAGCCACTAGACAGAGGAGTGGCTAGATGCCCTGGGGATTTTGCACAGGTTTGTGGAATGACTCCAGATAACTCAGTTTGTTTTTTGCCACAAGTAAAATCTCTAAGCATTTTCTCTAGGATCATGAAAAAAAAATTGTACTCGCAAACATGTACAAGCTTCACATACCCATCTTCTAAGCCTCTGTAGCCATGAAGTCAGATGTGATTCACGTTATTGCCAAACTGCTGAGGCTAGTAGGGAAGGTGGTTTAAAAATACCTGAAAAACATTGTAAGAGTTAGCACTCTTATTTAATCTGCCTTTTTAGTTCAGTTCTTTATATGAAGAATGGGAATGGTACAGATAGAAGATAAGAAAAGTTTCTAGGCAGAGAAAGTGTGGTAAATGACGCTGGGGGCCTGCCTAGTCCTATTAAAACATTTTGGTGAAATTAGAAATTATTTGATCTCAAGATTCTCTACTAGCATCAGATGTCCTGCTTTGTTTCTCTGAAATCAGAGTTGTTTAGTTTTGCAATTCTTTTTTAGTCTCGGCTGGGTTGGAGTTGGCAGAGGAAGCACAGCACACTGTTAAGCAGATCTAGTAACATATACTTAGTGTCTAGTGAATGTGCTGTGGAGGCACAATAGGAGAGCAAATATTTCAAAGTAATTATGTACAGTACTGATGTAGCACATTCTTTACATCTGTTACTGGTTTTGATATGTTTTGAAACTCATTAAAGGAGATCGTGAACAAAGAGAAGTCATCGTTACAGTGAAGTGTAAGTTAAGGAAATTTATTTTACTTCCTTTTAAAACTAAAGCGTGCTTGGACTTTGGCTCTAGCAATCAAATCTAGTGATAAGAGTTAAAGAGCAGTTCCCCTAACTGTTGAAATTTCTATTTAAAAGCACCAGTTACTGCTTGAATGTTTTCAGATGAGCATCATTTCTCCTCCTTCCTCTGGACTACAAAGCACATTTTAAAAAATACTTTGAAAGAAACAGCCTTATGAAACTAATTTGCAGCATGGTAAAATAAATAAAATGTGCTTTGAGCAACTGGCCACTGTCCTCACAGTGATGACCTTGAAGCAGAGTTCGAAAAAATAGTTATGGAAATCTCTGAGATGCTGTGAAGTACCAGCACTTGCAGGAAGAAACCTTCTGTTCAGGCTTTTTATTTCTGGAGGGTACCACCACTGTTTGGTCTTCTTTCCAAAACAACATAACTCAGTGGTTGTTCTCAGAAGTTTTATGGTTTTCTTTCAGACACTTAAGGTGGTATTCATATCTTCTGACTTCAGATAGCTAAAAATTACTTGTCTCCATCTACCTAACTGGCCACCCTAGCCTGTATTAACTGTTGCTGAAGAGAAACTGGCACCTCCAGAGAGGATGTTCCTCTGATTTGCTTTAGAAACTAATTTGCAGATGTAATGACTTTCCTTCTTCAGGTGCCTTTTGTCTCCAAGGGTGGCTTGGAAAGAGCTCACACTTGTATGTCTTTTAGCTACCTGGGTTAGATGGAACAAATCCTTTCTCCTGCCTCAGGAGGAGCTGAATTATTCCCCAATTCCCCAAATGCAGAGTTACCTTTTTTTAACTCCCTCTAAGGGAATTCACCACTTGCTTCCACAAAGGAGCGGTTGAGAAAATGTGTAGCAGAGTGAATTGCTGTGTTTGTGAGACTCTCACAGCTGTGACAAGAAGAGATAATTTCTGATTTGCAACAACCTGACTTGTAGATCATAAATTGGGCTGATGTGCATCATAGTGCTGTCTCTGAGTAGTGTCATTCTTCATTTAATGAACATTAAAAGCCTGTTTCTAACCTCCACAAAACACCAGGAATGAGAAATATGTTGCATTGGAATTATTCTGATTTGGCAGCAGTGACTAAAGCCAACTTCTTCATTAGTAAGACCCATGTTACAAAGCAGGGCATCATACAGCTAGGAGAGAAAATTAACTTCAGTTTGCCCATACAAAGCAGTCTTTAAAGTACAATATTACTGATTTTGTGCTCTGCTTAAAACCCCACTGCTAATCTTCAGTTGGAGCTTTGCTTTCAAGAAAAAAGCAAGAGAGCGCTAATCCATTGAATTACTCACTTGTATTTGATTTAGGGGGGTGGCGGAGTCTTTGGGGCTACTTTCTAAAATGGAATTCCTTTCTACATTTCCTGTGTATGATGGTTATATAAGAAGTAAGCTCTGTTTCATTTTGAAAATGTACACAGGAGTTGGTTACTAGTTCAGCAGTTTAGCGTCCAGAAACAAGGCGTGTGCCTGAGCAGAGATGCTTAAGATCCTCTGTTGCACAAGGAGGTGCAGGGAAGACACACAGCAATTGCAAGATAGACTCAACCATATGAATGTCAGTTATGGACAATGTGAAAAGCTTAGGGTTTATTACTAACATGTTGTTTTAGACAAATTTAACTTTGTATTTGGCTGTGGGTTTTTTTTTGTTGTTTTCTTAATATACAGAACATTTCAACTTTATTGACAAGATGTTAGCACTAATAAAAGCAACTGAATTGATTTTCATGAAAATCAAAGTCTTTGATCAGCCAAGTAGTGATCACATAGGTGAAGCTCTGTTTCTAGATGGCAGCAAATATTCAGAACAGCGTGTGGGATGCATGGGCAATCCGCAGCATGCAGGCAGTGTTTGTGACCAAATGGGGACCAATATGGATTTTGCTTCTGCTATTGCTTTCTTGGCTACTTTCTTCATCCTTTTGCCTCTTTTGTTCCAAAACTGTTCTGAATAAGGAGTGAAAGGGTTTACCACCAGTTTCTTTTACTTCTTTTTTTTAAAAAAAAAAATTCTCCACT
This sequence comes from Trogon surrucura, assembly GCA_020746105.1. Classification (NCBI taxonomy): domain Eukaryota; kingdom Metazoa; phylum Chordata; class Aves; order Trogoniformes; family Trogonidae; genus Trogon; species Trogon surrucura. The sequence continues at coordinate 71,786,103 of CM036619.1, forward strand.
GTGTGTGAATCCTTTGACACACAAAGCCAATGGTGATTGCACTGGAGTTGGGTGTCTGCTCTCAGCCTTTATTCTGGATTTATTATAGCATTTTCATCAGCTTTTGAGTTGCTTTCCATTTCACTGGTTTTGATGATCTTTAGTGAAATCCATTAGTTTAAAGTGGTGACTTTCTTAATGTCTTATACACCACCTATTATTTCACTTTCAGTTTATTGTAGCTTTTTTATAATGTAATAAGTTCTGCAGATATCTACTGATATAACTATAGAGAAAACTGTATTGCCTTTACAATCATGTCATCAAACTGAAGGTTATTTAGTCCCCCAAAACATCTTGATTTTTGTCATGTAATGGTGCACAAGTAAGACTACAGGGTGGTAAACAATCCGTTTCCAACTTCAGAATCTTGGAACTGTCTATTTGGTTTCAGTTGCCTTATAATGCTGCTGCTCATGGACACTGTATTTTTGTTTATAGCACACTAACATGTCAGTTTGAAACACTGTAACATGAAGTATTGCAAACAAAATTTTGCAAGTCCTGTTGAACTGCCTGGCTTTTAGAATGTGTTAATTGTGCATAAAATACCAGATAGCCAACATTTGAATAGAAAGAGAGCCGATTAATGGTTTCTCAAATTATCATTCTGAAAGAGGAATGTGTGTTAAATGTGCAACGGTATTTTTTCTCTTGTACCACATACAGGAACAAACAAGTTGGAGACTTTCATTTATTTCTTTCCTGGCTGTATTGTCGTGATGTACGGTAGAAATAATTTTTGCCAGGAACACTTCCTGTGAGATTTAGTTTTGAAGTGGCTTTCCATTTCCCTAATTTGTTCGAGGTTGAATCCCAGAAGCACAATGTGTTTCCAAGAAGAGTCCATTCTCCCTCCTTTCAGTTGTGTAACAGTGACAGAGAGGGCACTGCTTATGCTCACATGAATTATTTAGCTGTTTCCCTCACTGACTTATGAAGGTATTATGCTTAATGCATAATTGGCAAAAACTCTTAGGCTCTAAGAGAGAAGCTGTTGAGGTGTGCAAGGTATTTACGCAGTTTTGATCTCAAGTCTTCTTGAGTCATTCTAGTAAAGAAATGTGAAATTGTCATTCTTCCTTCTCCACCAGGTTCCTTTGAATACATTAGTGCACAGTAGTTCAGCTCTTGAAGGGATAATTACCTTAAGCAGCAAATCCCACCTAAATTGAATTTGATCCATTTTTTTTTTTTCTGAATTGAGCTGCCTGATTATTGTTTTCCCTCAGGCATAAATCAAACCAATTCCTCTCCACCTGTGACACAGCAGAGTTTCTCAGATCTGAATACCAACCAACCAGACAGAAAGGCCCACCTCTTGCAGCAGACAAGAACTGAGTGCTCTTTCTGGCTGGAACTGAGGAAAAAATGAGAGTGTTTGTCTTTCAAAAAAAGGGGCAGGCGGCTCAGAAGAACTACAAGAATGTTGTGATGTTATGCAGGGAGAAAAGTAGAAGGGGTAAAGCACAACTAGGACCTAGATTGGTTACTTCTATAAAAGACAATAAAAATGTTTATATAAATATATTAACAAAAGGAGGGATAAGAAGAATCTCCATTCTTTATTGGATGCAGGGGGAAACATAATGACAAAGAATGAGGAAAAGGCTGAGGTACTTAATGCCTTCTTTGTCTCAGTCTTCAATAGTAAGACCAGTTCTCTGAGTGCCTGTTGAGCGCGAAGAAACAAGACGACTACACATTCAATATGAATGTAAAAAAGGCGTCTACTTTAATGTGGCGAAGACATGAGACAAGCCACACATTCAGTATGAATGTACAAGGTGTCCAACTTAATCACACAGCAGCAAGCCTTTTTATAGAAAGCCAGATCATAACAACTTCTGTAATCAATCATATTACAATAAGCATGTAATCTAACATATAATCTGTATGATATTTGCTAATTGCTTTTACAATCCAAGTTCCTTCTGGATGGTCTCCATAATCACTAACAAGGTCCCTTGAGTCCTCATTAAGCATCAAGTCCCTTGTGTCTTCAGTAGACATCAACATATCTTCAAGGTTCCTCTTGGCAGTCTCTCAGTTTCCAATGTCCACGCAGCTGTGTTTTTCCATGTACCTTTCCAGCGATCAGGTCACGGACAGATCACTCTATTTTAGAGCTGCAAACCCCACAAGTGCCCTGCCCCCTGAGCTGGAAAACAGGAACAGAAAGCAGTGAAGACCCTGTAATCCAAGGGGAGATGGTTAGTGATGTGCTGCACTGCTTAGGCATACACAGGTCTATAGGGCCAGATGAGATCCACCCAAGGGTACTGAGGGAGCTGCTGGAAATGCTCACTAAACCACTTTCCATCATTTAGCAGCAGTCCTGGCTGACCAGGGACATCCCAATGGACTGGAGGTTAGCAATAGTGACACCCGTCTACAAGAAGGGCTGTAAGGAAGGATCTGAGGAACTACAGGCCTACCAGCCTGATCTCGGTGCCAGGGAAGATTGTGGAGCAGATCATCTTGAGTGCCATCACATGGCACATACAGGACAACCAGGTGATCAGGCTCAGTCAGCATGGGTTTGTGAAAGGCAGATCCCGCTTGACTAACCTGACCTGCTATGACATGATGACGTGCATGGTGGATGAGGGGAAGGCTGTAGATGTGGTCTACATGGACATTAGTAAAGCCATTGACAGTTTCCTACAGCATTCTTCTGGAGAAACTGGCTGCTCATGGCTTGGATGTGTCTACTCTTTGCTGGGTGAGAAACTGGCCAAAAGGTCAGACTGAGAGAGTGGTGGTGAATGGAGTTAAATCCAGTTGGTGGGCAGTCACAAGTTGTGTTCCCTAGTGCTCAGTATTGGGTCAATTCTGTTTAATATCTGTATCAATGATCAGTACAAGGGGATTGAGTGCACAGTCAGTAAGTTTGCAGATGACACCAAGCTGGTTCGGAATGTTGATTTGCTTGAGTGCAGGCAGGTTCTTGAGAGAGAACTCAATGCAATGCTACAGGATTGGGGAAGAGTGGCTGGAGAGCTGCCTGGCAAAAAACGACCTGGGGGTGTTGTTTGACAGCTGGCTGAACACGAGCCAGCAGTGTGCCCAGGTGGCCAAGAAGGCCAATAATATCCTGGCCTGGATCAGAAATAGTGTGGCCAGCAGGACCAGGGAACTGATCATGCCTCTGTACTTGGCAATGGTGGGGCTGCACCTCAAATACTATGTTCAGGTTTGGGCCCCTCACTCCAAAAAAGACATTGAGGTGCCTGAGTGTGTCCAAAGAAGGGCAATGAAGCTGGTGAAGGGTTTAGAGCACAAGTTTTATGATGAGTGACTAAGGGAACTGGGATTGTTTGGTCTGGAGAAGGCTGAGGGGAGACCTTATGGCTCCCTGCAACTACCTGAAAGGAGGTTGTAGTGAGGTGGGGATCGGTCTCTTCTCCCATGTAAGACATGATAGGGCAAGAGGAAATGGCCTCAAGTTGCACCAGGAGAGATTTAGGTTGGATATTAGGAAAAATTTCTTCAGTGAAAGGGTTGTCAAACGCTGGAGCAGGCTCCTTAGGGAAGTGGTTGATTCGCCATCCCTGGAGGTATTCAAAAGCCATGTAGATGTGGTGCTTAGGGACATGGTTTAGTGGTGGACCTGTTGTCGCTAGGCTAGCGGTTGGACTTAATGATCTTAAAGGTTGTTTCCATCTCAAAGTTCTATGATTTTATGATTCATTTGTTAGCATTTACTGTGTTTGATGAATCAGAGGATCACACGTGGGTTTGGCAAGCCAAACCCAAGCCACCAGTTGCACATCATTTTGGATCTTAAGCTGTGCATGCCGAGGCTGGTATGTTTCCTAGGCTGTGCCCTTGTGCTAGAGAGGTAACAGCAGCAATCTTCTGGCTTTTATGCAAGTTCACTGCTGTTTGCTGGCAAGTTGCCAGTGTGGGTCCATCAGTTTAAGTGGGTTGCCAATAACAGCACCCTTGTTAGGATACATGGTGAATTGGTTTATTCTAGTCATTAATCTGCATAATTAGGGTGGAAATGAGAGTAATAAATATACCTAAGTGTTTGGAAATGGCTTTCTTCCTGAAGATTTTTCAGAGAGTGAAAATTAGGATTAATTCTAGAGGAGAATGGATTTTAAAAGCTCTGTTACAATTGACCTTAAAGCCACCATTCTTTTCATTTACTGAGAAACATTTGGTAAAATTTAATTGAAAAGATCACTGAAACCTGACCTACGTTATAACAAAAATGATACTGCCTTTTGTTCATGATTTCTCGTCGTTTATATAGATGTGCTAAAATTAGGACAAAGTCTGTCACTTCTGTCATGGACAGTGGTGAAGTCCAAGAGCCAAAATTTGTGTGAAGGATGTGTATCAGTATTAACTGTTCCTCTTTTTTCCATTTTATGTTTTCTTATTTGTCTAAAAAACTCAGAATGGCATGCTGATTTAGAGGTACAAAGCACGCACAATAGAATCCCTTTTCTGTTAGGACAAAATTGTAGGAAGCCTTACTTAGGCAGTTTGATATTTTTAAATGCTTTGCTATGTCTTTTTTGATCAGATCAAATAAGACATCAGGATTAGCCTTTGAGTGACTCAATTGCGAAAGCTTGTTCATCATACAGCAATTCAAATTAAGTGTAATCCTCTTGATGTTTGTAATCTCTTTTTATTGTTTGGATCCCCACTAAACTGCATCCTATGCATCATTTACTTCTTTCGCGGATATTGAAGACCTGTTCCCTTGAGTGTTCCTCACGTAAAAAGTTTTCCTGCAGTGAGAAATTTCTTAAAAGGTATTCGACATAAAACGTAATTTAAAATTTAAATCTGTATCCGCTATAACTCCATTAAAACTCAGTCTGGTTGTTTATTTTGGTACTTTTGGGTACTTAGAGTTGTAGGGAAATATCTTAAAGTCAATTTGTCTCCTCTCATGGCAAAATAAAGGCTGGAGTGTGCTGTTGCCATACTGATGAACTAAGAATAGCTGAAAACTAGATCTATTTTCCAACTTCATAACCAAAACCCAGAACTGTACTGGGAGAGCAAGCAAGGTTTGGCTGTTGGCTTGTTCTGTTTGAGCAGGATGTCCCCTCACTGCAGCATGTTTCTTTCATTGCCCGAGCAGGTTCTTTCCCAATTTCATCCCCCTAGCAGTATTTTTAAAGCTTTAACTCTAGGTCTGTAATATTACAGGCAGCAGCAGCTACTGCTGAAACAACCAGGAGTTCTTTCTGTGCAACTGCTTTAAGCTTGTTGACTGCAGGAAGCAATGACTGCAGGCCAGCCTTCGGACCCTCACTGCTGAGTCTCCCAAGCTCCACCCCGCAGGGATTTTGCTCTGCAGCCATTTCACTGGAAACAGAGAGAAATCAGGAAGTTTTGTTAAAGCTGACATGATGCCCTTGGCTTGGAATTTCATGTATGAGTCATAGAATGTTTGGTGTGCAAGAGTTCACACACACGCTTTAGTGGCTTCCTACCATTAACCCCTTGGTTACTGGTGTTAGTTACAGCCCAATACTCATTCTGTTAAGAGCAGTATCATCTCTGCTTTTCAAAGAGTTGATGCTTCTTTCCTTTATGGATTTTTTTTTTTCCCTAGCTTTTTAGCATTTACATTTTTGACATGTAGATTGTGTATGTATTATCTGCATATATATATACACACATGTGCAGATATGCACATACATGCAAATATGGATGTATCTATATGTGCAAACATACACCAAGCGCACCCTCGTGGTGTTTGTTCACAGGAATTTGAGTCTTGGTTACCAGATGCCTTACCTTTGGAGGAAACAGTAATTTATAGTAGCATGTAATTTGTAAAGGTATTTCACTGATTGCACTATACTCAAATGTTTTCAGACTAAACAATAAGAGCTCTTTAACAATGAACACCACCAGTTAAAGACAGGAAATGAAAAAGATGGCAGAAGGCACTTGAAAATTTTGCAGTGTTATGTGAAGAGGTTGCTAGTTGGTAATTACACTAGAGTCTGGACAGGTCAGCTAGTTGCACTCCCAAGTTTGGGGAAATGGCAGTGAACTCTTCTGTGCCATTTTTGAGGTTACAGAAAAGCACTTACAATGTAAATTTTTCCTGGGAGTATATTATTAAATTATTCATATACTTTCAGTTTTGCTTAATGGACCTGCGGAAGTGCAGTACTCCCAAGCTTAAATGTTTGGTTTGCTATTCTCCCAGATGGACAGTATATGCATACAAATTAATCTCTTATTAAGTCCTAGTACAAACTCTCCTGGAGTCTGGGTAGACATACCTAAACTAGTTACACTTGAAAAATCTTGGAAAAGATTTGCAGAATGCTGAAGGAGAGTGGTTGGTTATTCAGTGGCTGACAACCTTAACTAAAGAAGTGCCAATGAGAGAGCTGGCCAGAGCCTTGCCTGGGGCTCATCGGTTGTCTCTAGAACCACCAAGGGCTCAGCTGGGGGAAGCAGGTGCTTGTTGTAAGCAACCCTGGGAAAGGAGGGGAAGCCCGAGGAGCCCTTGGGATGAGGGCAGGTGAATGAGGAGAGGGGCTCAGTATCCCAGCCTGCCTGGGCAGGGGCAGGACTCGACTCTGAAAGGCTGAAAGGATAATTGAAGGGAAGGCATGATGGAAGTCCTTCTGCTTGGTTGAGGGAGGACACTGCAAGTAGAGGTGTTACAGTTCTGCAAATAAACTCTTCAGTCGGACTTCCTTATTATTTGTGAGACCGAAGTCTTAATCGATGTGGTTTCAGGCACTCCTGCCCTGTAGTGCTGTGGATCAGGAGGTACAGAATGGGCAAAACACTCCACAGACTCTTTGTTTACCCAGTAAGTAATCTTGATGATCTGTGCACCAGAAGTGATAAATGGTCTCCTTCTGCTGCAGTTCCCTGTGATTTAAGGTGCCTTATATCCCACTTGCCACTTCACTGCTGCCACCAATTGTTATGCAAGCTGGCATACGCTCCGGAAGAAGCTAATGAACTGAGAGCTGTTTGTGTCCAACTATTTCACAGACCTTGACTGTGCTTGAGAAGAGGTAGTCATACCGTGGGACTTGGCACTAGGCTTACACAAGTGTGCTGTTCTGTCCGGTTTCAGAAGCAGCAATAGGAGCATCAGAAATGTGCTCAGCAGGTATAGTGAGGGACCAGCCTGGAATGTCAGGCTAAGATGTTTAGCATGCTGGTTCTATTTCCAGCTGCTGAAGAACAAGAAGGTATTACTGGAAATAAGTTATCCTAACAAAATTTTTCCCTTCTTGTATGTTTAAGCTCTGATTCTTCAATCTCTGAACTTTGGTACTGTAACATGTAGCCTGTCCTCTAACATGCTTTTTCTTCCCTCAGATTTCCCATGAAGGAGGCACAGCCTTTTTAAAAGAGTATATATTTTCATGACTGCTGTCAAATCATGATATTAATATTTGTGCAAACAAAACATGGATAGGAGGGATGCGTGTAATACATGAATAGTAACCTTACCAGTTGGCATTGCTAAGTTTTCTGTATAGCATGATGTCCTGTTTGGGACTCTGAGCCTGAAGAAAAATGTGGAGGATCCAGAGCATAACCAGCAAGGGAGGCTTGACAGATTTTGCTCTCGGGAGCAAACCTGGTCAAGAGAAGACTGAAATACAGAAAAGATAATGAGAAGAAGAACAGCCTGTTCTCTATGACTTTGACGGGCAGGGCAAGAAATAACGGGACCACATTGTAGGGTAAGAGATTTCTGTAGGCTTAGGTGAGAAAAATGGCCAGAAAGATAGCTCAGTGCTGGATTAGGTTGCATAGGAAAGCTGTGAGTGCCTCATTGGAAACTGGCAAGAACAGGTGAGACTAATCTGTTATAAATGGTTTGTGTCTAGCCGGTCTTCCCAGTGGCAGGGGGATAGGCTTGGGCAAGCTTACAGAACTTTTTTTGTGATCCTCTGAATATTCAAGTCCTGTGTTGTTCTAACGTCTACTGGGAGCAAAGCAGCTGACAAGCTGCCAGACCAGTAAAAGCAAAGTAGGTTAGAGGATTGATGCATTCACAGCCTGTGGGAGAGATGGGAGCAGGGAGCTCTGATATTGCCGCTGCACAGTGTTGCGCACCCTTTGTTCTTGTGATTCATGGTACCATGCTGATATTACATCTGGGGCAGCTGCTCAGCAGCCCATCAACACAGAGAGAGAAGGATAGGAAGGGCAATGAGAAGAAGCGAATAAACTGTCATTTATCCTCTGCTGCTTCCTCTGTAACCCCAGGCAAATAGACACCACAAGCAAAGCCGATCATTATAATATTTACCAACTTTGCAGAGCATGTCCCCAGTTGGAATAGTTCCCTCTCAGGAATAGACTATAATATTTAAAAATAATAATAATTAAAAAAATCAATGAAATAACCCACTGACTCCATTACTTTGCTACTGGAAGCCTCTATAATTTATATTATTCAGATGAATTTCTCTTATGTTCCTCCATGAACTGGCATTTGTCAGACTTTGCAAAATTTCATAATCCATGTGCTTTTCCCACAGCTCTTTTCTATTTAGCCCATCTGAAAAACTTCTCTGGAAGTTATCTTTTGATGGGTGTAGAGGAGGAGTCACACAGAAATGAAAGTTAATGACACATTAGAAAAGCTGCTCATTTAAAGCTTGTTTGTGTACAAAAGTGGATGTCAGAGTTGTTTAATCAATGAAGGTGTACTAGTGTTGAAGAAATTCTGAGTGCACCAGCTGGAATGTGGATCTGAGTAAATTGGTAGTTTGCTTATCTGGTGCTAATAGTGGGGATCAGTGAAAAATAACAGAGCTCTTGGGAAATTTTCCTGGAATTTTTCAGAAAATTTTAACCGATTTTCAATCAGGAAAAATATCATAGAATCATAAAGCAATTTGGATTGGAAGGGAGGTTAAATATAATCTAGGTCCAATCCCCTTGCTGTGGGAAGACATATCTAAAGAAAGTCTTGTCTTTTGAAGAGAAAGAAATGAAAATGAAAGTAGTTAGGACAAAAACAATCTTTGTGCTGGAAAAGCTGTTATGATACCTCCTTATTAGCTGGGGTTTCTTATGATTATATTAGCCACTGAGTAGACTTCCTGGTGGGGCTAAGTATCCCACGGTGTAGAACAGACCTGCAGCTTGATTTTCTGTTTTCCGTGCTAACTCATGGAGCAGGTGGATGTGGGAACATCCACTGCATCTCCTCCTAAAATCTTTATGTAGTACAACGTGCATTCAAAGAGCAGCAAAAGACTTAACTACAGTAAATTACTGTACTTACATAGGTGTTCCCTATATAAGAGAGAGATAGTTTATTCACATAGTATTACAGGTATGTAATTTTGCATTCAGGATTTCTGTGAATGTAAACTCTTGGTGTCGGTATGTCACATGCCCCTGTGTATGTTTCACCTGCAGAGGTTATGCTGAGAGACTGCATAGGAAATCTTGCACTAGTTTGTCAGCTAGAATAGTGACAGTGGGAGGAATGCTTTGTAACAGGCAGGAAGGATGGAGGATCATCATCATCAGTAGTCCTCTGCGTATGCATGTGCACAACATAGCTCTCTTGAGCGGACTGGAAAAGTCCTGAGGTGCTCTTCAGAAACCAAGTGATGGCTTTTCAGTTCAGCCAGTTGTTTCCAGCAGATGCAACTGCAAGGCTGAGTGTTGAAAACATGGTTGTTCCAGTCTGTGTGGCTGACAGATGTTGTGGAATGGGTTGTTAAGGTTATTCTTTGGGGAGCAACTGAAGATGTGTTAGAGCCTGGATAAAATATTCAACCAGATTCTCATGACAGGATGTAATAATGCAATATAAATGCAGGCAAAAACCTCTACAACAAACTGGAATTACATTGGCTGTCTTATGTCTGCTGTATTGTGAATCATGGTAGTTGCATGTTTTGTTTCCAGATCTAATGCTTTTGAACTTGTACAGACATGTAGCAAAAATTTTAACAGTTAAGAAGTGGTGAATTCACATTTAAATGCATTTGGTTTTGGAATCTGAGAATAATTGAAGCAGTAGGAAAAATACTTTTAGAACTCTTGTATGCAAGACTTCTTTTTTATTTTCAGACTATGTAAATTCTTTAACTTTAATCAGGCGAAAGAAATGCTTGAGGCTTTGAGTCACGTGTGATGTTTTTCAAAATGTAAAGATGATTTGCTTTCCTTACGGCTTTACTTATCATTTAAAGAAAGCTGCAGGATTGCACTAAGTTGTGAGGTTTCTTGTCCCTGAGTTTTATTTCCAAGGTTACAGGTTCCACTTTCAGAAGTAGGAAGAGGCTAAAGTTCAGAATAACATCACAGAGCAGCTGAAGGTCAAGGAAAAGAAATAAGTGGCATGACAAGATGGTCCTGTATGTATATCATGTGTGTATATATATATGAGAAAAATAATTTTTAATTTATATAATGCTCAGAACCACCTATTTTTTTCCTATCTAAATCTGGGACTATTAGAGGATACCTACTACTGGACTACAAAACTGTTTTGTAAGCAACATGTGGCATCAAATCATGTCCGGCTTACGAAAACTCAAGTAATGCTTATAGCTCTCTCCTGCTGACCTCATAGGTAGTGCCACCTGGCACTCCTGCCTGAGGAGAATACAAAATGAGGTCTGAAGGAAATATTCTTTAATTATTCTTACTTATTAATAGCAAAAAATTAAAAAGAATAGTTAACAGAGAACAAATTATTTCCTTTTATGTGTTGTTCCTTAGTATCTAGAATGCTTTTACTTGAAATGAGAATTGACAACGGGCTGACAAGAGAGTGAAAATTCTTTTGACTCCTTTTATTCTTTTCTGTCTATCTCTTAAAAGCTCTTCTAGATCTGCTTTGACTCCTAATCCCTGCTTCTGGGCAAAGCCTCGTATACAGGACATTCATTCTGTTTTATCTAGTAAGCTACAGTAAATCAATGGAAGGCCTCATCATTAATAAGATGTAGCATTCATAGTTACAAGAAATACATCAAATCTGTTTAGGTCACCTCTGAATGTCACTGAGTGTTAGAAATTGTGAGATAGAGGAGGAGAAAGTTACACACTCATGCATTTGTCTTAATTTCTAAGGCACAGAAAAAAGTTGTGATCTCTTCTAAAAATGTGGAAACATTACCTGTACATCAGGTTTAAATGTTTATCTGTCTTAATCTGAGCATATTAGGTTGTGTATGTATGCATGTAATGACTTTGCTGAAGGAACAGTGAAGAAAAACAAAGAGATTATTCGTGTGGAGAAAGCCTGCAGGCAGCTCTTTACCATGTATTGTTGTGAGCGTCTTTGCACTCTTGGTGTGTGGTTGCTTTAGTTAAGACGGTAAGGGTGAGTATCCTTTGAGGTAAGTCTAAATCTTGTAGAATACTATAATACAGTGCTTCCTGAGTAGATTTATATATTCATGCAGCTCATCACAGTCCTCTGCAGAGATAACACATGAGGTCTTCAAAGCAATTTGATGTTGTAAGCATAGCATTACTCTGAGTTAAACTTTGCCTCTTGACAAAGTTAATTGGCTTAGACAAAACATCATCCTGATGAGATATCATGGTCTTTGGTGCCTGAGCAAAGCTGGTTGCTGTTAAGGCTAGTATTCTAGCGTAGTGCAGTTAATACAGGACCACCATCTATGGACATTTATATTTAGCATTCTCTGGTTCTCAGCTGAATAAATACACCTTAATGCTGAAATGAAAAGGCTGTGGCTTTCTTGTCAAATTGGTGTTTGGTTTTATACCCACCAGTGTTTCCTAAAAATACCTGGTTTTCTTGCTCACCCTGGCTCCAAAGTCCAAGGCAAAAAAGGTCTGGCTGAACCTCCTGAATATATGGAGGAGCTCTGTAGGCTAAAGGATATTTACCTGTATCTATAGATCTGTTTAAATGTGCAGAATCCATTTGGAGGTCAAAATTATTCCAGAGTTGCTGATTTGTTTAATAACTGAAAATAACGTACCTTTAGTGCTAGGGTTTGCTGTAAGATTAGGTTAATTCATTTGCAACGTTAGGAACACATATTTAGTCATGTACTGGTTCCTGTTGTTGGGCAACAACAGGAAAATTGCAGTGTTTTGTTTTACGAGGCCTTTCTATGTGGGTGCAATAAGAGTATTGGTTGCTGTCTCATCTTACACTGTCTCACCCTCTCTGACAGCTAGAGATGTCCAGTGGTATCTAGTTTGAAGGTAGGCTTTTCCTTAAGAGAACTTCACCAACTGCAGTGCCCACTGCAGTTTGGAAAGGGTGCTCTGTTTTTGGCTCCTGTATCTCATGTTGTTCTCTGATGATACATGATTCTAGTCACTGTAACCATCTGTACAAAATGTCTGACTTGCTTTCTTCAGCCTTTGGAATTTCTGTGGTTTCTTCACAATGTTGCCTTTTGTTGAGAATGACTAAAGAACCTTTAGATTTTGTTTGCCCCTTTGTCTTCTGTGTGATGAGTGAATAGAGTCACCTTTTCCAACCCATTCATCTGTTGTCAAATTTCACAATTCTTTGATTCAGAAAACAGAAAAGTCCCAATCTTTGTCACTGGCAAGCATTTGGACCCATTCTGCTATCTAAATTGAATATCAAACATCAGGTGCAACAATCAAACTCTGATAGGTGTGACAGTGTTCATGTCATGCCTTCTCCCACGCCCTTTTAACCTGCTGAATATTTTTGGCCAGCTGTAGTGGCCAGGAAGAAATGCAACTCATTTTGCATCACCAAATGTCATCTGGTTCTCCTATAATCACTATTTTATTGATGAACCTGTAGAGCTAATACAGACTGATCAGGCAAGATTGTCCTTGCTAGAGGTTGGTCTTGGTTACATTCCACCTTACTATAACCTAAGTATGGTGGTGTAAAAGTTGTAGAAGGCAGACAAAACCCGATCTTTTTGAATGAGGTACTTATCTTCTAAGAAGGCCAGTCTGAGAGGAAGATGCTTAGGCAGAAGAACTTAAGGAGGTTGCCTTTTTAAAAAAAAATAAATCTGTTTTCAGGAATTGTGTCACATCCTTTTCTACTTTTAATTACAAATATTCCATTTTGAAACTTAGGACATTTGTTAACTCAATTTCAGCTCTCCTGGCTCCTTGCTAAATAGGGTTTAACTACAAGTTCTTCTTGATCAGCCTTGGTTTTGCTCACAAGGATGAAAAAGAAGAATATGTTTCTTAATTTTCAGAGCCACTATGACCTTGTGATCCATTAAAAAGGATTCAGAAAATAAATATTAAGTGGAATAGTCCTGTCTGTTATTTGCTGTGATATTCAGATGATTTCAATTTAGATAATAGGGCAAAATTAATTTGCTTACTCTGACATTTCTCGTTTCACAAGAAAGAATTATTCATGAATCTCCATTGTTGTTTTTTTCTCTGTGCTTCATACAGTTCAGAAAACAATGTTTTTTTAAAGCTGTGTGTATTTATTTCTCTCCTGCTAAATGCATGACTTGTAGCAACCTCAGTTAACAGTAAAGGCTCTTTTTTTTTCCTGAGCAAGCAGAGTAGAAAGCCTTACTTTTCAGCTCATTATTACATTTATTTAATACAACCCTGTTGTTAATTACATGCCAAATAAAAAACTATCAGTGAGGACTTCTAACATTGACTTTGAAATATCCTGAAAATAAATTAGAGGCTTGCATACCAGCAGTATACTTAAAAACCCCACAACATTTGACTTCAATATTTCTGTCATATTGCTGTGTTCTGAATGATTAAGGAGTATGAAACTGTTATTGCTTTGTCTATCGTTGTGTGATATCTTTCAAATAAAAGCATTTTAAGAATGCTACTGAACTGAGCATTGTGAGGAGAGAGGAACCAACAGCCTCTGGAGCTCTGTGTGCAGAGCTGTGATCGTACTCTATCTTAGAAAGAAAGTCAGGACTCCCAGATAACTTTTCATTTTCTTTCCTCCCACCTTCTTGCTGGTCACCTAGCAGGTCAGTAGGATCTTTATCCTCCACATTCTTCCTTACCGCTTGTTTATCTTTGTGAGTCCAGACTGAACATTTTCCTTCTCTCTCAAAGTACTGCCAGGTACTTCTCTGTTTCTTCTCTCTCGTGCTGTTTGAGTTTGACCTCCTTCTGTCCTCTGTGTAGATGGCAAATAGATTTGTCGATGTTGTTTGCCAGCCACTTCAGTAGGCCTTCATACGCTTTTGTCGACATTTGTAGAAACAGCTTGTACGCAAGGCAAATGAGCTGTCCCTGAGCAGCTGGGTATTTATGACCCATTAACATGTGCTGAGTTTTGAGACTTTCTGAAATTATGATACAGAGCCCGAGTACTGATCCATGAGGGAGGTATTTGCTGCCTCAGTGCTTAGCTCTTCAATGCAATTTTTTATGCTTTGGTGTTTAGTGGTGTGTTGGGAAGTGCTTTGTGCCTGCAGGATCCGGTTCTTTGCCATGTGTCTTGTACTGCTATCACATGTAGTACCTCTGACTGGAAGCATTATTGTTCTTTGCATTAGCAGCTTCTCCATCAAAGAAAACTTGAGACTACATTTTTATGTTTCAGAAAACTAGCCAGGGTTACCTACATAACTTTTGATAACTTGCCTTTGACAGCTTGATGTTCTTGTCTGAACTGCTACAAAATAGAGAGAGGAAAAAGAGAACATCATCTGCAGATGAAGAAACCGAAGGGATAGGGACATTCACTTGACTTTTCTAAGGGTAGAAAGCTGATCAATGAAGAGACAATCTAAGGCCAACATAGTCATTACCTCTTATCTAAACTGGTGAAGTCAAAAGATTACTTTCTTTGGAATTGATGCTTTTTAAATCTGTTTGGCTTTAGTTGACAATTATTTTTTCATGTTATGAATTTGATTCTGAAGTCCCCATGCTTATTTTGTGCTGATGTCTACAGTATCCATTCTATCTTAAAACAAACATTTAAAAATACTGGTTGGGGTTGAGGAGGCGAGCAGTGGAAAAAAAAAAATGTATTCATCAAACATATATTGAGCTTTGAAGAGCTAGAATTGCATTTGTTTTAAATTATAGATTTGCATGGTTCTACTTCTTTCTTCTACCTGTCAAATTTGGATGAATTCTCATTTAACCAGGGTGCATCTTCCAGCAGAGAAAACATTAGTAGTTGGGAATTATTTACATTAGAAGCTGAGAAAGGTAGACAGGTGTTCAGGAGAATTTAGGTCAGACAGACATATTAATAAAACAGAGATGCTTTCCAACCTAGTATGGAAGAGGACAGGGATACACAGCTGAACTGGAGGAGGAACAGATGGAGACCACGGAGTTAAAATGTCAGAGCACAAATGTAAAGTGAGTGTGTCAGACTAGAAGCTAAAAGAAAGTGACTGCCATTGTCTGTACACCTGTGTGAGAAGCTGGAAAGGAAGAAGAGATTAACTCCTTTGCCCATCGCTACTGAGGCATGGCAGAATGACAGGGGTTGATGGACATCTGAGATTCCTGACTGCTGACCGCACACGCAAGAGGTTAGGTCATAGATCTGAGGGATAACTGTTCTGGGCTTCTGTAAAACCAAGAAAGGAGATGTATGACAAGCAGGCTGGTGTGGCTGCATTTTAATGCTCTCACTTGGTCATTCTGCCTTGTAATGTGCATTCAAAGAAGCAGGGTTAGGTTTACAAGACTGAGCCTTAGGTTTTGCACCTCTAATATTGCAGTGCAGGTTTAATGTTTGGTTAATACAGGATTGCTGGTTTTCCACGTGATTGTAATAAATGTATTAGGCAGAAGGCTATGTGGGAAAATCTCTGCAAAAGTTCAGGAATACCAAGTTTTCTGCATTTGTCTGGGTAATCTGTTATGTAATCAGGTTGCTGACAGTTTTCTTAATCAGTACTTCACTTTTAGAGAGCTACTCTCAAACTGATCTATTTTTTTTCCTGCTGATCTGCAGAGGATTCAGATTTTTAAATATGCTATCAGAAATATTTTTAGACATTAAACCAAGGAAATAGATGAATTTTTGAGGGTCTATGTGTCTCTCAAGAAATCATACAGGAAAACTCAAGAACAAAAGAAAAAAGAATCAGAGCATCAGCTTCTCTTTTTCTGGCATCTGTCTTTAATTTTGTGCTTCATGCATGTCAGTGTGTGATATCAGAAAATGTAATTTAGTATCTGTTATTTTTCAGAAGTGGGTTATTCACTTGAGGTTGTTACGAAAGTTCCCGAGAGGGAGGTTTTTTTAAGCAGGCCCTTGAGCAGATCACTTTTGATTCACATAAATTGTTTTGGTAGTCCCGGGAGACCCATGCTTGACAGGAGAGCAGGTAGCAAAAAAAAATAAAAAATAAATCTGCCACTAGCAATGCCATTTCCTCTCCTAAGGCAGGTACAGGCTACAAAAAGCTCAGAATGGAAGTTCATGATCTTCCTCTCTGAGTGAAGAGGAGATGTACAGTGTGGGGCGTGCTCTGTTCGGACCAGTGTGGTGACTAAAAGGTTGTGATTAGGTGTCAGGCCCTTGTCCTGTGTGTGCTCTGCAACTTGTAATCTGACAGAAGAGAGGAGGAGGAAGCATGTGAGCAGTAGTGATAAGTGCCTGCAATTAATTGTGCAGGTTAAATCACATCTGAAATTTGATTAATTTGCCTCTTCTAGTGTAGTGTGCGGTGGGGCTTGTTCATAGCGTTATCTTTTCACAGTGTTTTTCATTAACATGATGTATCTGACTCCTAACAACCAGGATGTTTTAATAACAGATTCCCAAACACACATGCAGAGAGAGGCTATTTCAAATAGAGTGTAGCAAGCATGAAATGAATTTTGGAAGCTTTTAGCATGAAACTTTTTTTTAACGTGTAATATAGCATTTGGAGGGACGGACTGTGGTGAGTTTGGTGGGTTTTTCTGTTTGTGTTTTCCTTTTTTTCTTGGACAGACAGTGAACACATCCATGGTGTATACAGCAGCTTTTTAAATTATTGTTACTACTAATAAGAATAACTTTTCCAGGCTAAAATTGTCTTTACTCAATTAATTAAGTATAACCTAACCAAGTAAGAGAACTGAAGTGCCTTAATACTTTGATTCAGAGAAGCCTTGATAATATATCCTATGTTGAATAAATTGGCTGACTGGGTTTGACAGGAGAGCATGGTATCATGATTGGAGAGATTGCCAAAAACTCGCAACTTAAGTTTTGGCTTGAATTGGTGATTAAAGGGTAAAGTCAAGATTATGTTTGGGCAGTGTTGGGAGAGGAAAACGCAGGGAAGCCACAGTATTTGGAGACGCTGAAATGGGATTTTGGTGTCAGAGATGTTTGTTTAACTGTGCATCTCTGTATTTGATATCTGTCCATCAATATCTTGTCCTCTGGTCATTAGAAATGCATCACTGCAAGTAGAACGAAACTTAATATTCTTTGTGCAGATGAAACTCTCACTTCTGTGAAATTGTGTGCCAATGCCTAGAATGCAGTACTTTCGATTTAAATAACCATGGGTTTGTGCTTGCTGACTTAAGTTGTCACAGTCACGGTCTCCACGTTTTATTGTAAGTTAGCTATGCTGTTAGACTGTGGGTTCTCTGGTATGTTGCTTTTAGTGTATGTATTCTCTCTTGATGTATATACTCACTCTCTATGTTTCCAGAGAGTGAAAAGAAACAACCTTGAGCCACAACACAACAGTTGCTAAGGGACACTGACTGTTAACAAAGCTGGGGAGAGAAGACTCTGCCTCTGTGTGAGTGTTGCCCAGTGCTCTATGTAGAGTATGACCTGAAACTGTTTCAGGAAAACAGGACATTAGCTTTTGTGTTTTGTGGGGTTTTTTTGGTGGGTTTCTTATTTGTTTACTTGTTTATTTGTTTTCTGGGGAGAAGGAAGCCCTGAAGCTCCTGCTCATTGCTGCTCTGCTGTAAATTAACTGTGCTCCTCCTGGACATGAGAGAGCACATTTAATCAACACAAAACGCAAGCTTGCTGTTTTCTCTAGGGGGAAGGGAAGAGGGAGGTTTTTGACCAAAATCTGTATTTAAAAACAAGTTTGGGAGCGCTGGTGTCATGAGAGGCGCTCCTGCTGATTTTCCTTTTCTTTTTTTTTTTTTTTCCCCCCCTCTCCTTTGCTTTTTGGAGTCTGTGCCTTTCTCTTCATATTGAATGTACTTTCAGGACTATTTTCTGAATTTTAACAGTCCTTGAGCTCTCAATATTTCCTGGATTGTTTAAATTTTTTTGCAAGTTTATTCTAGGTGTTCCTTAAGTGGAACACTGAGGAGGAGACTGGGGGGGGGGGGGGGTGACCTTATTAATGTTTATAAATATGTAAAAGGTGAGTGTCAGGAAGATGGAGCCAGGCTCTTCTCAGTGATGTCCAATGACAGATCAAGGGGCAACAGCTGCAAGATAGAGAATAGGAGGTTCCACAAAAAATATTAGGAAAAAATTTTTCACTGTGAGGGTGACGGAGCACTGGAACAGGCTGCCCAGGGAGGTTGTGGAGTCTCCTTCTCTGGAGACACTCAAAACCCGCCTGGACACATTCCTGTGCGCTCTAGTGTAGGGGATCCTGCTCTGGCAGGGGGGTTGGACTAGATGATCTTTCGAGGCCTCTTCCAACCTTTAACATTCTGTGATTCTGTGAAGTGTAGCGTTATATATTCTTCCTGTATAATTGGAGTGTGTGTTCCCATTTGTGATTCTTTTTGGTTGTATTTACTTTATAAGCAGTGAAGGCTTTTTGCCACCAGCTCTAGAAGCATGAGAGAGCTACCATGTGAAGGCGAGGCACTGAATTTTTGGAAAGCTCTTGTTTGGTTCTGTATTCAGGTGTGAGTTGTTCAGACCTCCCACAGATCACTGACTCCTTGTGATATGTTAGTGTGAGAGTTGTTCAAGGCTATTCAACACTTGGCATAAGATGGTTTTAATGAATATTATTAAATGTATTGGTGGCAGTTTTTTTTTTCCTAGAGAATGCAGTTGGCTCCTTTTGCCTCTCAGCCTCTTGGTTTTTTTTAATTGTGACTGAGGGATTCACCACCCCTCATAGCTGTGTGGTTGTTTGTGGGAAGGCAGTTTGGAGCTACACAGGTGTCTAAGCAGCGTTGCTAACAGGCTTTTACTGCTTCCGTGGACAGAGGCTGAGGTGATTGACTAACTGACTTTCTCATGGAAATGCCTGGAAATTTTTATAGTTGGCAGCACTGGCAGTCACACCTATTGTAACAGCAATACTGTCAAGTGCTTCCCAATTTATTATGTGCCATGGGGCTGATGACCTATTTAGCCAAACATTTTAATAAATCACTCCTGGGCAACTGACACAGATGACCAATACTGGAACATTTTTGAACACTTCTGAACAACAGATTTATGGTGAAACAGGGCTGGCGGTTATGTGGGTAATAGAACAGAAAAAGTACATATTGATGGATTGTGTTGAAACCACATTTCAGAAAGCGCCCTTGGGCTCAGCGCTCCAACATATTTTACTTGCTTTGACCTTTGCATAGATCTTAGAAATGTTGACTAACCACCTCATGCTGACAATGTCATTATGTATTTTTGGAGAGACTTTTGTGCCAATGCAGAGGTATTCCTACAGTATTCAAAATGCCTTAAATGCTTCAAGCTTTCATGGAATATCAACACAGTGACCTTTGCTTCATGGCTGTGGTAGCTAAGGAAATCTCATTATAGATGCTGCAGTGTAACTTTGGTTTGACTTAGTGTTGTGTTTCTAAAAAAATAAAAAATTGCTCAAAATGCAATTCAGCCTGTAAAGCTGAAGTATTTTATCCTGTGGCTTTATGATAGTTTTCTTATTGCTGTGTGAGGTGTATTTCAGTGAATAGTAGAAAACGTTTGTGTCAGCTTTTGGAAAGAGGACTAGAAATACTTGCAGTTCGATAGGTATCCCCTCTGTTCCCTGTGTGGTTGCTAATTGCTAACCTAACATAGATGATGCACCAGAAAGCACAATCAGTCACCTTCACTGCCTGCAAAAACCTTGGAAGAAATGAATGGGATGGCTTGTTCTGAAGTTATGCCCTGGGTCACAGCTGTGCACACCATTTAGGAAGGCTTCTGTAGTTACAAGGGCACTGCTTGAACGAGACATTACACTGACTCCAGTCTGGATATTTGACCAGCCCTGTATGTTGTTTTAAATTATTACAAGCAACATAAAAATATCTAAGGGCTTCAGACTCTGTTTTTATTTTGGAGTATAATAAAGAATGTTTGATTGTGGAGGCGAAATCTGGGTTCAGTCAGTGAGCACCACTGCAGTTTTGGAACTGCTTACTTTACATTCTCCAAGAACTCTGTGGTGTTGAAAGCCGGACTGAGGAGCTGGCCTGTGGGTTGTGTTGCTTGTAGCCCCAGGTTAAGATTGTGGCCTCAATTCCTAGTGCTTCCATCATAGGTCACATCTGATAAAGGCACCCTAGGATGTAAGTCACAAGAGTCTCTTCGTTTTCCCTGGTTCTGTCTGTCTTGATGTGCTGCTGTGGGAGAAAATGGACACAAGTGCAGGAGAACTGAAAGTACAGGCTGTTCTTACCATCTGCCAAACCTTCATTCTTTGAACCTGAACTGCCAGCTAAGTATAGTGTGTTCTGTCCTGCACTCATCACTGCAAAGCTGCTTCAGTTACTGCCTTTTGAAACCTGCTGGGGTCATTCAGACCTCTGAAATAACAAGTACACCTGTAGCGCCAATAGACTATTACTTTGATAATAGTCTATTGATAATAATAGTTATCTGGTAATAACTTCCTAGTACTTGTTTTGTAGTTCACAGTGCCAGCCAAGAGATGAGTTGCTGCTTGTCATAAACACTTGAGTTTAAACAGTATGCAGCTCTGTCATGACTGTCAGGAGAGGTCTCTCTGTCACACAGGGAAGGAAGGAATGAGCCTGGGACAGCTGTAAGGATTATTTAAGAGACAGATTAAGAATTAAATGACCTTTAATGTTAAGATCCCTTTAAATGGATTTGATGCGTCTGACAAAAACTTGAACTCTTTAACGTTTTGGAAGGATAATGAGGCATTTGTCATTATTTCTGTCCTCGTGTTCTGTTTAGATCACTTGTATTTCTGAGAGGACAGCTTGGAAAGCAGTCGTACCCCATAGATGTGCCTGGGAGCCAGGTGAAACTGTTGTCTCATAGATTGACCTGTTATCTTGTTCTCTGAGAGACTTCTGGTTTCCTCTTATACCCTGGGGTTAAATTCCATTTTGAAATAAATGGATACAACTTGAATAGGTTGTAAACTGTGTTCTGTTTTTCTTGCTTCTCTATGGCAGTTGAGCAGGAACAGATAGTCTGTTTCCTGATAGCTGTTGTTGGGAGAGCTACAGGAATTTGCAGCTCTGCAAGGCAGTGTATTTTTCCTGTTGATGTCCCCTAGAGCAGGGAGAAATACCTCATGGCCTGGAGGAAGAATATTTTGATTTTTGCAGATGATTTTTGCCTTTTTGTGGGCAAAGCAAACTATATGAATACCAGAAAGCCTAGCTGGATGTCTTTGTGCCCTTAAGAACTGCTTAAAGGAGAATAAATAGAATCACTTATTTTAGTAGCTACCAGTGAGAGGAATATCTTTTGAAGTTGTATGAAAGGGTATTGAGAAATTAGTTTATAAAATTGTTTCACTTTAACGTTTATGTAAGCAATGATTAACGTTTGGTGAAATCAAGCTGAAACGCATTCTTTTTGCCTTGTTTCTTCTTTCAGAAAAGACCCAGCAAAACAGGGAGCTCAGTGGAATTTTGGCCTTTGGGTGAATTGACTAGGAAAAAAAGTCAATTTGAGTGGAGGGAGAGGGAAGATTAGTGCTGTGTTGCAGAAAGGAGCTGTGGTGATGGCTGTTACCTCAGATGGCATGGCCGGGCAGCTTTAAAGTCTCATCTCAGGAGCTTTTGTGAACCCTGTATTGTTTTAAACTATTGATTCTTGAACTTGCAAAGAGGAGGGTAGAGTGACTGCTCAGATATGTTGTCCTCTTGTTTCAGAAACCAAATGGCTGCCAAACTGTACTGTGTCACTTAGCTGCTCCACACCTAAGGGCAATAGGAAGACTTTATCCTCTTCCTTCTCTTTTTTTCCACCATAGTAATTTTAGTGCCTCCAGAGAATTACAGATTGATGGTCCTATATCTCCCTCTTACCCTTGCTGATTGCACTTCTGTGCGGCCCTGACCTATCCAGATCTTCTTGGAGTAGAAGAGCGGCCTTTCTTCCTCTTCATATTCAGTTCTCGATCTCTGAGCAGAGAACCAAATGAAAATTGGTGTTACTTGCTGTAATAACACTGATCTTGAAGAGAGTTAGCAAAGTATTGCTGCTGGACTGGCTTAGAGGTAAGTGACATTTTTTCAGTGGAAACTAGAGATTTATGTAGCACCCAGCAAGGGCTCTAAATTCTCATTACTGCTTATCCTGAGTTTTGGACCCATAACTGAGTTTTAATGGGACTAACATCTCACTGTGAAATAGTGTTTTAAGGATATTGGAAAACCTTAGCTCCGAGTATGGAGATTGTAATTGTGTAGATTTTTTTTTGGATCAAGGTGAAAGCAGAGAGTAGTGGGGTACAGTCACCTGTTATGGCTGTTGGTTCTCCTAAGCATTCCTTGAGTGAGTTCTTGTGTAAAGTCAGGATGAGTGTGGGTGGAGGCTAAGGAATGGTGTTAGAAGATATTGTGACATCCTGGGGATTCTGGGTGAGCACAACCTAAAATGTGGTTGATGTGTGTGAAGCTGTTAGTCTGAAATGCTTCAATGTATGCTGCTTGGCTGACAAGTTCATTAACACATACACACTGGACTGGAGACAGTGGGAAGCACTTAAATTTTGCAGTTAAGCTTTGAGAAACAAAGTGGTGAGTAGAACTGGAGGAACTGTACTTTGCCCTTTGGTTTCAGTGGGAGGGATATGGAAAATACATGTTTTTCATGGAGAACGGAAGGATAGGGTTGGTAAGGGAGGGAATAAAATTAACTTTGAGAAAGTAAAAAGGTTGACCTTGCCTGGGAAGTCCGAGGTGGGCAAAGGAAATGGGAAGAGACAAGCTGTTAGAGCATCGTGGCTGCTTGGCTTTGCAGTGTGACCCACTAGGTCAGACAACGTGAAGGAGCTTGGAATAGTTCAGGAGACAAATTATAATCTTCCTGGAGAATCCTGGGCTACCATCTGAAAGGGACTTGACATAAGCTGAAATTTAACTCCAAGTAGCAAAGAAAGAGAGGTGAATATGCAAGGAATGTATTTTCTTTCTTCTTGGCCTCTATTTCTCACGTTAACTAAATTAGTTATGAAACTACTGAGTGGAGTCAGCTTGGGTGAATAAATCTGTAGGGTTTAGTTGTAGTACAACATACTCAGATAATAGTCAGAACATGTATATAAGCTGCTAGATGGAAGAATTGGCACTTGTCTTGCAAGGTCAAGGAGGTTGGGCTTCCCTCCACTGTCCACCTCCGCAGTATGAAGAAACCAGGTAGCCCAGTCTGCCAAGACTGGAGTAGCTGAAGGAGTCCAAACACTACAGTCTGGCTCATGCTACATGACTGGCTAGAGAGGTTTTTTTAATCAAAATGTCTCAGCTTTTGTGTTTTGGGTTTTTTATGTAAAAAGTTTTTTAGGAGGAAAAAAACCTGAGTATGAAACAGTTAAATGTTTATTCAAATAAAATATTTCTTAAAATCCTTCAAGAAAAACTTGTATGTCTGTCAAAATGAAGGGAGTACAAGGGAAAAATACAACTAGTTTCTCCAAAACAGCTGTGCATTTTCAAACTCGGTCAAGTAATTCTGCATTTTCTGTATTTGAGATGTCTTTTTATTTGACTGGGCTTGAAGGTCTTTGAATTTCTCCAGATAAATGGTAATTTGATAAGTATTGTCATAAACTAGCAGCAGAGCACTTTTGGCAGTGGAGCTGTTTTATGCTGGAAGCAGATTTGTTTGCAAAATGCAAGTTCATTTAAGCTTACTGTCAGCAGTAAGAGGTTTTTGTAAAGGAGCTTTGTCAGGAAAGTTTCTTCATTCTTGAGTGAAATTTCCTGTCAAAAACCAGTTCTGTGAAAGAAAAGGGGTTTGTTTTTTTTTTTTTTCAGAAAGAGCCTTCTGGTTGTAATATTGGAACAGTAATCTGAAAGATAGGTTGTATTGCCACTTCTGCCACTGACTTCCCCTGTGGTCTTGGACAGATCACAAACACTTTGTTATTCAGAACTATCTATAAAATCTGAGCAGTTTGATTTTTGTGTAGTTGTTTAAGGGCAATTAGACCTTCAGTGCTTTGAAAGAAGGTAGTCAGCCCTGGGTGTCAATACGTGAAGTAGTTAGAACACACATTCATGGAGACTTAAAGGAAATACATAGGCCCAATTCTCTGATTGTTTTCCCCCTATGAAATGTGAACAACTGCTGGTTTGGAGCTAGAAATAGAAATCTGTGAGACAATCTGGAAAGAGAGACTAAAGTTGGTAACTAAATGCAAACTTGAAGAAAATTGGGATTGTAGAGGCTCTGAAATGTTTCATTTTGATCTCTTGCACTACTGCATTTTACTGGAAAAGATTTGGGCAATAAGAAAGACTATTTGTGTCCAGCCTAAACATTCTGCCACTTTGCTCTTGTTCTAATGGCAGTTCTTGGGGTCTTTCATTAAGTAATAATGTGCTGAGGCAAGTCCAAGAATCACTTGTCAGGAAGCTTTTTGGCTTCAAAAGAACTGAGGGTTAAGAGAGCAAAACTGGTTTGTAGTCTCTAAATTTTTCTTTCTTATGGGAAAAAGATAGATGCTGCAGCTCTTCCAAAGGGATAGATGAGATTGAACTATCAAACGAACTTGATGTTATTAATGACCTCCACTGAAAAGCTTTGCAGAATTACCATCTGTTAGCTCATCGCTGCCAAAATGGTGCAATAGCAATCTGGCTCAATGTAAGGAGGCAGGACATACAGTGTGTAAAGGCCAGTAGTACTGACATGGGGGTGATGCAGCTTGGGTGTATTACTTTGCAGAGTTGTATAGTTTTGATGTTTATGTGTCCTCTGCTATCAATAGCAATATTAGATCAGCCTGTACAGGGACTAGTAAGATTTACAGGAATCACTGTGATGTCCCAGTTCTAGAGTTGTTTACACCTTGACTAATGCAACTGATGAAATAAGTAGAAAAGTAAATGTTAATCCAGAGAATTAAACACCCAAACATAGCTTTGTTTCTTCAGCACTGCAAATAGAGTGGAAAATATAAAAGGTTCACAATGCCAGTGCTAGCAAGTAGCTTTCTTTAAATACAATTAATTGTTTTGTAACCTTAATGTGATTGTCTTTGCCCTGTTGGCCGGAGACTTCCTTTCATAATTTTTCTAGGAGTTTCTGTTAACCAAGCTCTTAGTTTTCTTTTGAAGTGAGTGATGCTTCAGGCCAGAAATTAGTGTTAGTAACCTATGCCTTTTTCTGTGGCAGAAATACTTTGTGTGTGGGTAAGGATGGGCTGTGATGTGCAGTCACCTGAAAAGCTGCCCATGGCAGACTAGAAGTTAGTCCAGTGGGTTACTGTCAAAGTCATAAAATATTTTACTTACCTATTTATTCAGTATAAAAAAAAAGCAGAGAGAGGAGGGTGTTAGAGAAATACACACTTTGTGAAATGCAGAGACAGAAAAGTTAGTTGTCACCTTGAGTCATCATTGTTCCTTGGTTCATAGGTAACATGTGAATTGATATTAAAAAGAAGCATATCCTTGGATTTTGATATAGTATTTTGGCTAGCCAGAAATGATAACTGCTGTTTTCAATTCTACACGTTTATCATGCTCACAACACTGTAAACCTCAGAAATAATGCTCTCCACTCACCTTCTCCTATGGCAGCCTCTCATGTCTCTGTGTTAAGTGCTTACCCCCTGAATCCCCTCACTGATCATTTAATTGGCAAGAGGGAACAGGCATAATTGAAACATAGAAGATTCCATCTGATGCACAAAACCACTTTTTTTTTGCTGTCAGGGTGGTGATGATTGGACCAGGTTGCCTAGAGGTGTCTTGAGGTCTCCATTTGTGGAGACATTTAAAACCCAACTAGGCATGGTCCTAGGCATCCTGCTCTAACTGAGCATGCTTGAGCAGGGGAGTTGATGATCTCAAGAGTCCCCTTCCAACGTCAACAGTTCTGTGATTCTGTCTCTAACTCAACTGCATCCTTCTTGAGATGAGAATTGCATGCAGTACATGAGATGGGGGCATGCACAGATGTTGCATAATTGAAGAATAACCTCTTATGTCTTGGCTCTATGAGCTCCTTTTGAAGTTCCTTGCCACGAGCATGGCATCCGACTGCTTGAAAGTGTTCAGTAGTGTTCAAAAACTCAGAGGTTTAAGTGTTCATTACCCTATCCAGGTCACTGGTGAAGATACTGGGTGAAACCAATCTCAACTCTGGTTCCTGGAAGACCCCACTCCTTGTTCTGCATCACCAAAAGTGACTGTTAGCCTTGAAGGCTTATCCTTTCCTTCTTATAATTTTAATAGTTTTTAATATATGAAAGAGCCTTTATTATCCAATCCTATGGCATGTTAATTTGGTGTGGAAGCTTTCTCAAGGCTTTTTGGTGTTACATCTACATGCTTACAAACACCCCTGTAGATGTCCAGCCAGTTGATGAAGCAGGATTGACTTTTGCAGAAGCCATGGTGACTTCTTGACACAGGCTCAGCTTCCCTGTGTGCTTGCTCATCTTATGGTTTGTTATAGATTCTATATGTTACACTGCTGCTGGAAATCACTCTCCAGTTCTTCCCATGATGCCCTTTGAAGCTCTTTTTGTTAATGAGACTCCATTGGCAATCTTTGACACAGGCAGCTCTTTGGTTAGCAGCCACAAACCTTGGCCACCAGTTCTGCAGTTCCATGTTGAGTTACCTCAGAGCTCCCAGGTGAACGCCATCCACTCCTGGTGGTGTACTAGCCTTCAGTTTGTCCATTTGGTCTTAATACTTCCTGGGTATTTGCTTTACACTGATCTAGCTCCTCTGACCTCTCTGCTGCGATGAATGCATAAGATGTTGGATCTTTCCAGTGCATTCTGTACTAAAACCTGACCAAAAGAGTGCGCTGAACTTCTTACAAGTGGCCTTATCATTCCTGAGTGCCTGTTTTATAACATAGTCATCAAGCAGTCCTACCAAGTCCCATGCTGGCCTTCTACTACGAGTGCAGTCAAGAGACTTGTTGCTGTTTAGTCTTGAATATTTACAAGGCACTCTTCACATTCTTTTTCAGCCGCTTTATTTTCTATGACATTTCACTGACTTTTCTGCTTCTAGTTTGGACAAACTTTATATTATTTTTTTCTTTTTTTTTTGCACTGTACCTTAATTTGAAATTATGACCTACCAAAATCTCTTGTTTATTGTTAGTCATGGACAATAAGGTTTGTTGCAATCCTGAACCACTCAAAATCAGGCGAGACCCTTTTTGGCATCTCCCCAACACATACTTTGTATTGTTACTGCCTTTGATTTGTGTAGCTAAAGTGCCAGTGGTCGGCATGCCACTTGGGTGCAGCATGTCTGTGCTGGCTCTGGAATGAACAGCTGTTACTGTTGTGGTTGGTTACAAAATGAGCTTGTTATAATGAAATGGCTCGGTGCAGTTCTGTTCACAGCATACCATAAAAGAGGAGTCCTTGGGAGCTGGGAAGCACAGAAAATCTGAAAGCAGAGGGTTGAAAAGTATTTTAGATTAATTATGTGTAAGGCTTCGAGATCAAGTTGATATGCCACACCTGTCTTCCACTTTTTAATTTCATAGGACCAAGTGGGCTAAAAAGCACCACCTGGTAAACCTGAAGTCATCTGTGCTTCAACAGGTCAACAGTGATGGTTCCGTAAGAAACCTTAGGGTCAGCATACGTGAATCATTAAGTGTCCAAATCCTGACTTTTTGAGGGATCCTCTTGCATTTTGTCCGCAGTGACAAACCCTGACTTCCCTAGTGTAGTAATCGAGAAAGTATGAAACCAAGATGCAAACCCTGATATTCTACGGGAAAAAGAAATCTAAAGGAGTCGGGATTTGTGTGAGAAGATCTCTGTGATAGATGTTAAAGCTGTGGTTTAGGCAGAACAACTCTCAACCGAATGGAGGCATTAAGTTAGTCTTAATTTTTTTCTTTTAATTTCCAGTTTAGGTTTTTGCCTGTGCTACATTACTTAAAAACTTACATATCTACCACTTGGTGTTCTCTCTTTTTATATATGTATATATATATATATATATGCATTATTTTAAACAGAAACATTGAGAGTATAAAAAATACACATTGACTTCAGAGTCAGATTAGATCAAACTTTTTGGAGAAAGTAATTTCACTGAAGTTGGCTGACTCCTTCCTCACAAGATATGCCAGAACCTAACCTCGCTAGGAGGAGTAAACGCTGCTGGATGCTTATCTTGAATGCTTAGCATCTCAAGGTCATCTTGAGGAAAGTATCAAACTAAAAATTAGTTTTGGGTCTTTCTCTGAGTTTGTGTGGTGCCTGGTGAACTTGCCCCACGGGCCACCATTGGAATTTGGCAGCACTTTGTAATCCCCCTCAGTTTCAAATAACAGGTTTTAAAGAAAACCTTGGCTGGATGTGTTGTAGCCCATGCAGATGTTATTCAGTGTTGAAGTGTACATGTGTGCCAAGTTTAACTTCTGGTGTAGTCCTCAGTGGCAGGAGCTATGGGCGCCGATCAATTAAGCACTAGCCATCTGGGTTCATCTGATGTAAATTCCTTCCCATTATCCTCTTGACGAGCTGAGGAATGGAGGATTCTTCTGGCATCTTTGCCATGAAAAGCTGACATTCACAACTTCTCTTCCAGGTTTATGTAGCCTATAAAGGATGGAAAGTGGGGTGGAGAAGCTTAAAACTGGTTTTGGACTCTGAAATCCAGTGTGGGTGAAGGGACAGGGCTTGGTTGGTTGTGGCATTTTAATCTGCCTGGTGTGCATAACTTGCAGAATAAAGGCTGCATTTTTCTTGGACATGAAATTGGGGAAACAGCTTTTATCAAACTTTACATCTGTTGTTGCCCCAGGATACACAGACAGTAACTAATGCCAGGAAGCCTGGAATGTGCCAAAATACTGGCAAACTGTGTTTTATCCAATTTATTTGTTTGACACTGTGGTAGGAGTATCAATTAGCAGAATGACTGTATTCTAGCCAAATGAAGGAAAAATTATGGTAAGCCAGTGTCTGCAACCCTTTTTGCTCCTTTGAATGTGTGTGCCCTGCAGTATGGTGGGATGTCTGTGTATCATGTAACATTTTAGATCCTTATGGCTGTTCCTTACAGCATGAGGCAGGCATCTGTTTCTTCCAAAACAGTGAATGGAAGAAAAAATACTCCAGGCTGTTGGTACATAACTGTCATGCATTGTGTAGCTCCTGGTTGTTTCTAAAGAACTCAGAAACGGTGATGAAGTTGCTCTAAACTTAGAGCTGTGATTTGCTGGAACTCTGCATTGCTCCACTCAAAAGAAGCCTTTTCCTGCAAATCCTTTGCTTCCTTACTATGCAAGGTCATTGTGTGTGGAGTGGTTGGCGGGGAGGTAACAGATCTTTAATCTTTGCATCTCCCATTACTGTGTGCTTGTTTCCCTGCCAGCAAACTTGAGAGTGGCTGTCTGCCCACACTCCAGTAATACAGCCAAGGACTTAAGGACCCAGAATAGTCTGGAGGACAAGTGTGGTGGTCTCCAGAACTTCTCTAGACATTGGTGCACATGTATGAAAAAGTAACAAGATTTTGATTTCTTTTTTTTTTTAATCATCTTTTTGACCTACCTGTTTTGGAAACAGAAGCGTTATTATGTATGTGGAAATACTACTTATGGTTCCATTGAAACAGTACAGAGAGAATCAGGTTGAGAGATGTACATTGGGGCAGATAAGCACTGGATAAAATACCTCGGAATTCTCTTCTATATTTGTTAGTGAAACACCAATTTTAATACTTAGTTTTTGTCTGACGGTACATCGCCTCTATCCCAAGGTTTTCCTGTCTTCACTTTGCTCTCTGGAAAGAACAGAAAATGTCTGTGCTTGTTGAATGGTGTATTGGGGTTGACAGCCTCTAGAAAGAGCTTTGAAAAATCCCTAATTTATTCAGAAATATCTATTTTATTTTGTATGATCAATATTATAGTCTAAACTCTTGATGTTGACATAAGTCTTGTTAGCTAGAGCCAGAATAACTTACTAACTGTTAAACTTTACCAAAAAATCAACCCACCCTTGTGGATTCTGGTGGGATGTTAAGACATTTTGGCTTTTTATTTGTTAGGGCGTGGTTCCTGATGGATCATTAGTTTAAGACAGTGCAGGAAAAGGAAAACATCCGTTCTTTTCAGTAAACAGAAAAGTCTATTATTTTTTCTCTGACTGAGGGAGGGAAGAAAGAATTCTGCTTACCTTGAAAGTTAAATGAGAAGTCTCCAAGAGTGAGACAGAGGGTGCAACAGCTAGCTGTAAGGATTTAGTAGTTTCGTAGTTCATCCACATCACTGATGAAACAACTGATCCACTTGGGCACTCTAGGAAAAGGAGACATTTATCTGAACGTCTTTGTATAAACTCTTTGCTTGATCTCATTCTGTCACTTTTGGCCATAAAATGACAGATAGTTTTATCTTCTCTGTGGAGAATTCAGCTGACCCACCATTTATATTGTTGCAAAGGCCTGATCACATACCCTAAAAAGTAAAGGTTTTATCTTTTTCTAAGTATTTCTGTTCTGTGATAGACAAAATCATCTGCCTTCTCTCTCTTCTTCACTCAAGGGCTACTAAAGATGGAGACAGGCCTGCTACCTTCTCTGGAGTCTTGATCTCTGGTGGTTTGTTTTTTCTCCACACCTTGCCCCCTTTCCTCACCGGGTGAATACACGGATGTAATCCTCCCTACCACAAATCCCGCAGTCAGGTTTCTCGTGTTTGAGGAAAGTATAAAGGAAATGAATTGAGCACAGACATGAGTATGTGATCTGTGGCCCGTGACAAGTCAAGGTTAGAAAAGCTTAATTATGGACAGATATCACATTGCCTTTCTTCCTCTGTAGCACACAGCATTTTCCTTCCAGCTAGGAAAGAGTCTTAGTCATGCCCAAGTCTCTTAGTACTGCTGGCTTCCTCAGCCTTAAAATACAGAAACATCCATATATTAAACATAAAAAATAGTGATATACAGCAAGTTACACTAACTAATAGTTACATGCCTGCAAAATAATATAGGTATGACTTGCCAAAGAATGGCCTTCCAGTAGTTGGGGTCAGTCTGTTGTTCCTGGGCTGTTCATCCTCTACCAGGACAATGCATGTGGTTTGCTCCTGGCTGCCAGTGTTTTCAAAGGTATGATTTTATCACAGGTATAACTTGTATTTCATACACTGCATTTTTGGAAAAAATCTGACCTACTGCACAGGTATAGACTAACCAGGCAGTGAGTGCACTGTAGCTTTTTTGTGATGAGAACGAAGCTATGTGATCTACCAAACTGGAAACTTTGGACACTGACCCTTGGAGCAGTTTGCCATTCTCACATCAGGAGAAGCAGTAAATTCTGGGAAGTGTGTTTCCAGGAGATCAAAGTTCACAGTGTTATTATTTTGGAGTTGCAGGATGTGGTTGCTCTACCGTAGTAGAGGGACACAGCCAAATACTTGAAAATCAGCAGTGCAAGCATAAAGCTTTAATGTAGATCTTGTTACTTTTCCTGTTAAGTGATAGCAAATGAGAGAAAATCACCAACTTACCAACAGTTTGTAAATAACATATCGCTGGTGATATATACATCTTTGAGCATACTCTCTGCATTGCTTAAGAATCCAAATGGCCTTAGGAGGAAATGGGCATTCAGAGCGTATTTTAGGATGTGATAATTTAAAACTAGATAAAAAAAATCATGACTTGTTTAGGAAGGAAAATAGAGCAAAGACAGACCTTTAGAAAAAGTCAGCAGGAAAAAAGCAGTGCTACTCACCTTTTTAATATTTATCTGTGTACCTACATGCTTTCTTTCTCAGTTTTTACAGGGTCCCTTTTACTGTAATAAAACTTTTTCCATGTAAAAGTAAAAATCTGGAATTAATGACCATTTAAACATGAAACTAAATTAAGGTACTTGGTCTTAAAGAGGAGACTAAATTGTCAGTTATCCATCATTTTGGGGGGAAGCGAAGTATTGCATTATTGGAAGTGAGTAAATTTTGGTTCCTTAGATTCTCTTAGAAATATTTTTATATTGATTTATCCTTTTTCGAGAGAGATTTAATGGTAGCACTCCTTATGTTGTAACTGATGGATATTTAATTGAATGAATTCTCTAAGATAGTTTATAGTCACAGATATACATTAATCATGCTCTTTTAGTTAAAGGTATTTTAATTGTATGTTGTCAAAACATAACTCAGATCAAAGCCCATAGAAAAGCGTGGTCAGATATGAAGCTTTTGCCTAATGCCAGAAAAAAGGAGGAAGGGAATTGATGGGAAAAGATTAAATTTCCTCGGAGCCAAAGCAATCACTCGGTGTACAAGTTTTGCTTCCCTAGTGGTTAGACTAATCTGCTTTTGCCAGACTCATATTTTCATGTTTTATCTTGAAGACTAGTGGAACTGAAAAAAAAAACCCATGGAAATTCAGTTTAGATAGCTGTCCAAAGTTTGAAAAAATTATTCAATCTAGATCAGTCTAGAGTGAAGAACTGTTGCTGACAGCTTCAGCTGTAGCAGGAATCTCATTTATGTTACAAACAAGCATCTTCCATGTTTTAGGACAGGTATTCTGTAACTAATGTTAAGTGAGAGTCATGGCTTCTGTGTCTTGTGGCAGAGAGACCTCAGTCCAGGAGAGAACTCCAGCATGTCTACATAGTTGGTCCAGCTATCAGGTGCGCAGTCTTGAACTGGGCTGAGGGTCTCCTCAGTGGCTCCCAAGGGTCTCTTCTGGGTTTCTCCTGCAGTGGCTGCAGGCCACTCTCCCTTCTGGGGTCAGGTAGCAAATAGCTGAGCCTGACTCTTTCAGATTCTCAAGAGACCTGATGGCTGTTGCCATCGCTGGGACTCATCCACGACTGCTCTGGAAGACTCTCCATAGCACTATTAGTGAGGGACAGGCTGCTGCCCTGTTCTGCTAACTGAGTTTGTCCTGTCCTCATTGCCACAGGTTCCATTTCCTTTCATGTTGACTTGAAATTGGCCTCTGGGTTTTTGGTTGGGCTGAAGGGAGGTGGGTGGAGCGTGAATGACAACAGCCAGCCTGGCTTGCGTGGTCACAAGGAAAGCAAGAGTTTTGTTAAATGTCATTCTAATTGTATGCTGTATATTTTCAAATGCAAACATGTTTGGACAATAGGATCCTTTATGAAAAGAGCGTGAAAACTGAGTGAATTGAGACACAGTTGCTCTTCAGGCACTGTATTTCCTCATGTTCAGTAAATAGCTGTGATGATGATGATGTTTGCTCTTTATGGAAAAAGCAATGCTCTAAACAAGGGAGAAAATTCTTAGCAGACATGCAGGTTGTCATAATTTTTTTTTAATTGTAGCTTATACTAAAAGCTTATAGTTATGTGCTAGGGAACGATCCCAACCCGTGTTGGCCTGTTGAAATTTATCTTCAGGTTCCTACTGGCAATTCATTTGTTAAAATGATACCGTCCTCCCACTTCTAACAGAAGTGCGGGAAGAATGGCAGAAAACAGGACTTCTCCAGATTTTCTCATTGGCAAACCATCACATCATGCCAGTTTCTGCCCCAAAAGCTCTATCTGGCTATCTCTCACACTGACAGCTAATTAGCTGGAGGCAAGCAATGACTAAAAGTGGATGGAGGTGCTGATCGGTTTCTCAGAGTACAAGTCCACTCTACTGTGCTGGCTGAGATTCAAAATGTCTGTGTCCAAAGCAGATGTGCCCTGGCTGCTGCAGGGAATTTTTACTGAAGATGGCAGCACTTTCTTGTAGATTTTCCCATTGGCACTGTTATTTTAAAGAAACTAAAGGCATTTCCTAAATGTGCACAAAATTGTGATTCTCTTTAAAGTGGTAGAGCACATGTTTAGCCATCTGAGTGACTCTATCATTTCCCTTGGAAGCAGAGAGATTGCCCAAGGTCTTGTTTAAAGTACTATTCTGGGAAACTTGCACCAGAAATAGTGCAGTAAGTCCTGTAGTTCTGCTTTTCTTTGAAAAGTCACAACCTGAACTCCCACAGAAGAAAAGGAAATCTTGATTTTTTCTCTTGTATAAGACTTTTTCTAAATATGTACTGGATGTAGGTAGAGTTGAGACCTTGTTTTGAAATTTGCGAGTCGATTTGTGATGGGAATTCTTTTGAGAGACATTTTAGTAGTGTAATTTTTTATTTACTTTTTTTTTTTTAATCTGAAGTCAAGTTATTGCAATCCTAAATTACTTTTGCTGTTTTATCAGTATAATAATTTGTTTTCTGAAAGTAGTATTCAACACATCTAATGGGCTTTTTAATCCATGGGTAACTCTCATGGCTGTCCTTTGAGACAGTCAGATAATTACAGAATCACAGAATCGTTGAGGCTGGAAAAGACCTTTGAGATCATCAAGTCGAGCCTATGACCCAACACCACCACATCAGCTAGACCACGGCACTAAGTGCCATGTCCAGTTTTTCCTTAAACACCTCCAGGGACAGTGACTCCACCATTTCCCTGAGCGGTCCGTTCCAGTGCCTGATCACCCTCTCTGTGAGAAAATGTTTCCTGAGATCCAACCTAAACCTTCCCTGATGCAGCTTCAGGCCATGCCCCCTTGTCCTGTCACTAGCTGCCTGGGAGAAGAGCCCGACCCCCACCTGACTACACCCTCCCTTCAGGCAGTTGTAGAGAGTGATGAGGTCCCCCCTAAGTCTCCTCTTCCCCAGGCTGAACAACCCCAGCTCCCTCAGCCTCTCCTCATCGGACTTTCCCTCTAGTCCCTTTTCCAGCCTCGTCGTTCTCCTCTGGACCCGCTCCAGCATCTCAGTGTCTTTCTTGCAGTGAGGAGCCCAGAACTGCACACAGGGCTCGAGGTGAGGCCTCACCAGTGCTGAGCACAGGGGTAGAATCACATCCCTGCTCCTGCTGGCCACACTGTTCCTGACACAAGCCAGGATGCCATTGGCCTTCCGGGCCACCTGGGCACACTGCTGGCTCATGTTCAGCCGGTTGCCAACCAGTACTTCCAGGTCCCTCTCTGCTGGGCTGCTCTCCAGCCACTCCCCCCCAAGTCTGTAGTGCTGCAGGGCGTTATTGTGGCCAAAGTGTACGACCCTGCACTTGGTCTTAGAATCATGGAACAGTTCAGGCTGGAAAAGACCCTTGGGGTCATCGAGTCCAACCATTTACCCTACACTACAAGTTCACCCCTAAGCCATATGACCCAACACCACATCTAAGTGACACTTAAACACATCCAGGGATGTCGACTCAACCACCTCCCTAGGCAGTCTGTTCCAGTGTCTGGCCACTCTTTCCGTGAAGAATTTCTTCCTAACGTCCAGCCTAAACTTGCCCTGTTTCAACTTGAAACCATTCCCCCTGGTTCTGTCCCTAGTTACCTGTGAGAAGAGACCAGCACCAACCTCTCTACAATGTCCTTTCAAGTAATTGTAGAGCATGATGAGGTCTTGTGGCACTTCATACCGTTGGCCTCGGCTCATGAATCCAGCCTGTCCAGGTCTCTCTGTAGAGCCTTCCTACCCTCCGGCAGATCGACACTGCCCCCCCAGCTTGGTGTCATCTGCAACCTTACTAAAGGTAGACTCAATCCCCTCATCCAGGTTGTCAATATAGATGTTGAACAGGAGTGGCCCCAGTACTGATCCCTGGGGGACACCACTGGTCACCGAATGCCAACTGGATGCAGCATCATTCATCACCACTCTCTGGGTCCAGTCATCCAACCAGTTTTTAACCCAGTGAAGAGTGCACCTGTCCAAGCCATGGGCTGCCAGGTTTTCCAGGAGGATACTTTTTTTATAGATTAAGAGAAAGCTGAACATGAAAGAGTTGCTCAAAGTCTTGCAGGTAGAGAATCCGTGTGTTTTGGGGTTTTTTGTTTGCTTTTTTAGACCTGTGCTTGGCAAGTGGTCTGTGTCAGATGTTGCTGTTTTTCTCTGTTACTTCAATCCAGGACAGTTTCACTTTTTTGAAGCATAACAAACTTTTAAGAATATGAGAAATTATAGGATATGAAAAAACAGCCATTTGGCATCTGAGTGTTTTCTCTGTTGTTGTACGCTCAAAACAAGGTAATTGTGACAAATCCTCTGTGATTTTGGCATGTAGAGTAAGGACTGATGTCTACTCTATTTAGGGTCCTATTATCTGTAGTGACCAGTATTTGGTATTTGATCTGCCACTGGCTTTGTGAGCCAGTGCTGTATCAGGCAGCTGGAATATACTTCATCTTTCCAATTTCAAAAGACACAAGAAGTTAATCAGTGAGTACCTGAGTAAGGTTTGGATGCAATTGAAATTCAAATAAATTTTGGAGTTCACGCTTTTGATTTTTTTGCAGTTACAGTCATTCATGATTATTATATGTTTTAATGGGATATGCAGCCAGATGTTTAAGCCTTGTCCTAAAGCTGGCTGTGCAGATCTAGAATTGGAGATCTCCTCTTCAGCTCCATCTTTCTCAGTCTTCTCACTGGATGATAAGGCCAAGCCAGATGGGTCTTAGCTGGTGAGTTGCTCAAAACTCATTTGGCTTCTGAAAAAAACAAGATTTGGGATACCCTGTGTTTGAGTGTTTCCAGCTACCTCTCAATTTTCCTGCCAACATTTTTTTGTTCAGGCAGGTGTTGTGGACTGTAGATATTTCACTGGCACAGAGGAAGCCTGGCCAGGGCATCTGCATATTTGCATGGTGGTGTTATAAACCTATCCTCTTTTGCTGTGCTGCAAAAACATACAGGTTTCTGTCCAGAAAATCTGAAGATAGTGTCACAGTCTAAAGATAGATGATCTGTCTAGTGCTTTGTTATCTTTGCTCATTGAAAACTTTATATTGTCACATCTGAATTTGCAATTTAATCCTATGTCATGGATGTAACCAATTGAGTGTGAGGAGCAGAGGATTCCCTTGCTCTTGATGAACATGAAAAGCATTACTATGTTGTACAGCAAAGAAAGTTACCTGCTCCTGAGTAGTAAGAGATTGTCTTTGAAACTGTCTTCGCATCCACACTCTCTTACAGATCTAAGGCATAAATATCTCTCCTGCAATTGAAAAACTAAAATAAAAAACGCTCAGGGAAGATTCCTTTCATTGACAAAGGTGGATCTACCATATTAATTGCATGACATATCTTTAAGATGAACTCATAGAAGAGTTCACTATTAGTTGAATATTGCGTGGTTATATCACTAAATGGGTATGGGAAGACCACGCATACATGCTCTCTTCCCTTGGATTTCCAAATGTTTGAGGTGTCTTCGGGAGAAGCAAAGAAGCTGCCACCATTTTCATCACCACCGGAATTAAGGTGGTTTTTCTCACTTTTCTTTTGGAAAAAGAGCAGTCCTCTCAACTGCAACTTCTTTCTTTTCTTTCCTTTCAAGATATGAACAGTCAGTTGCCATTGACTTCATGGTAGTTTCAGTGTGAGGGACAGTACATCTTCCTTGTGAGGAACAAGGAATACTTCTCTGATACCAGTAACAAAAGGTTATATTTTCCTGTGTCTGAGAGAGGGAACATTTGTAGAGGATCATGAAGTTCTCCTTCTGAGATACAGATAAGCACCTCCATAGTTTCTCTCAGCTTGTGGAGACAAGTGTATGTCAGCCTGGCTATATGCACACATCAGTTGTCCGTCTAGATAGGTTTGTTGATGCTATGTGAATGCTGTGACATTGTTCATGTGTATGTCAGGTGAGTGGCCTGGTGGCCAGATACATGTCCAAAACCAGTAGGAACCCAATTTCCTTTCTAAACCTAGTCCTGACTTTCCATAATTAAGAGCTATTGGAAAGTGCTTTGCAGTGTTGTGTGAGATGCAATTGATAAAGGTTTTACTGCTGGGTTTATGCGTTTCGTGTGTTAGAGCGTTACAAGGTAAAACTAAACCCAAGCAAAATAAATGGCTCCTTTCCCTATACCTCGAGGTGGGTTTTTTTTGTTTGTTTTACTGTATCAGTATTACTGGACAGCTTTCTAGCACGGATAGCACAGAAACAGCCTAAAGACATATTTTTCTACTGTTACATGCTCTGCAACCTCACTGACATCAGTGCAAATGTATATATATTTATCTGAGAATGAATCAGGCATAGATAAGAAGTGAAAATCTCCTAATACATTATTTATTCAGATAATTCACTCTGTGTAGATGAACCACATATTCAATTCATCTTTGACAGTCCTGAAAAGCCTGCCAAATATCTCTGTATAAATCCCAACAATCTAATATACTTTCATAATATTTATTGAAAAATACGAGAAAGTGTTTCATCTTGTAAATAGGGTATATGGATTAACTTCTGGGAGCAATGAATATTCCAGGGGAAAAAATGTGACAAACGGTTTTCATTTTTTTCCATACAGACCATCTTAATTGCATAGAGGTGCTTTTTTTTGATGAGGGTTGAGCAACATTGTCTTCCAGTAAAAATCATGGAAAACCCATCACTGCTCACAGTTGGGTCAACTGGTAGAAAGTATTCAAGAGCAGATGGTTGAAAGTGGAGTGAGAACTTGGGTCGGAGATATATGCTTCCCCAAAAGTGAAATTTGACAAAAAAACCCAATATAAAATGACTA
Source organism: Trogon surrucura (assembly GCA_020746105.1). Taxonomy (NCBI): domain Eukaryota; kingdom Metazoa; phylum Chordata; class Aves; order Trogoniformes; family Trogonidae; genus Trogon; species Trogon surrucura. The sequence goes on from CM036619.1 coordinate 71,824,951, forward strand.
GTTCTCTAAAACACACGTGGGCTTTTTAAGCTCGGCTAAGCCAGATATTATTTGTACCTCATAGTCAAAGATGACTCCCTTAGCATCCAAACCTGAAAGAAGTTCAGGAGTGACTCATGTTAGACACTATCACCTCCATGTGACCGTCAGCTGGGTCACCTCATTCTTTGTGAGGCTTCTGAGCCAGACCCTTCATAGTTTGTGACATCTGGCAGAGTTTCAGAAGGGACTGTGGTGCAATTTGAAAGGTGCAGGTGTTCCTGTTGTTAGCGACCCCATTGCCTTTGTGTCTCAAAGAAAACTGGCTCTGCTTTTGAATCAAGGGGTTTGCACATTACAGTGAGGTTGGTCTTGCCCCAGTGAATTATCTTCTGTTCATCAGGCTCTTCTAGTACTCAAGATCTTTATCCATGCTCTTGCACCTTCCTTGCAATTTGTTTCTTCACATTCGTTCTCCCTGCAAAGTTGCTCTGTTGTCTCTCTTCTACTTCCTGATGTTTCTCGTGCTTACTTATATGAGATCTTTTCAGGAGAAGTACAAGGTGATGAATAACATGCACTAACTATTGCAATAAAATCCTTGGGCCATGTACCCTATGCTTAAGTCTTTTTCTCATGCCCCCTCTTCCCCCCCAAATACAGCATTGAATTCAGTTCTGCAACATATTTGGCTAAAATAATACTGGGGGACTCCCCTTACTCCCCTCCTCTTTCTTTCTGATTACACAAAGGGAATTACATTCACTTTGAGGGAGAGAAAAGAAATAATCCTGCTGCTTTCCTGTACTGTTTTACACATCATCAGTTTGAGTCCATAACTGAAATAACGTAGCACGCTGATGGCATTACCTGTGTGTATGGTGCCTGCAGTGGTTTTAGTTGACAGGTTGTCACGGGACATTTATGACTCGGTAGCACAAGCTGGCCAGTAAAGCCAAGGAAAAAAAAAAAAAAAAAAGGTGTGGAGCTTTGTCACCAAAGGATGCAGTTTCAAGTCAGCAAAACCATCTGTGGATTTTGGTGAAGCTCGTAACAGTCTCATCTGCAGTCAGAATGTCAGGAACAATGATGAAAGGGAGACACAATTTTATTTTTCTAAACGATATCTTTTTGTAGAAAGCTGTAGTATGCATACATAATTTTAAGAAAAGGAAAAGCATTACTAATGGAAACAAAATGCTCATGTTTCAACCCAAGTCAAAATATTTTTGGTTTCTTATGTCAGCTGAGAATGAAAAATGTTTGTTTTGAGTCATCCTGAAACCAATTTCCTTGCCCTGCACCCTCCCATTTCAACTACTGAACCAAGAAGTCAATTAGTTCTGTAGCTCTAGTTCTGAGTAGCCTGAAATGCACTTGCTTTGATTAATTCAAGGATTAAACCTTTTAATACATACTTTCGAAAAATTATTGCTTGTAGTTTCAGCAAATGTCCTTTGTGAAAGAATTTTGGATTGTTATAATACTCTGGCTGGCTAAAATCTTTCTATTGACACAGAAAATGGAAAGTAAGCTTCTTTTGATTTTTTGAATGAAACTGAGCGCAGTTTGTATGTACAGATACTGTAAGCTTGATTGGCTATACATATTTATGATTTGCTCCATGCTCTTGAAACTACTGAGTTTTGTTCTGGCTGTTTGGTGTGTCAGTTCTGCAGTTGGCTTAGAGTGCTAAGCTGTCAGGGCTGTGTCTACCCCCAAGACACTGCAGACTTGGTGACGGGTCTGCTAGAGCACGGGTAGCTCAGCGGAGTGAAATGACTCTGACTATAATGTTTGGGAGTTCAGAGCTCTGAGTGTTGTTTGCATCACTAATCTTAATTACAGGAACATCTTCATCGATAAGAAATAAATCAATGCAGCTTCATGGTCTTTAAGCACATACTTTTGTTGGATGAAGCACCTTGTCTTACTACTGCAGTTGTAATTGATTCTGGAGAGATCATGACTCCTAACATGATGATAAAAAATAAAATCCCTAGGTGTTAGCTTGTTAGGCTTTTGTTTAATAATGGGGGGAGAAGGGGGCGGGAGAGACAGACATATATTTTCCCTTTTTTCAAGCCATTTGTCTTTTTTGTGTGTGTCAGGAATCAAGCTGATAAAACTCCATGTGTGCTATTGAGATGTAGAGTGACAGAATGAGGTCACAGGGATATTACTTTCTTAGGAGTATGAGACTGAAGTCACACGAGTCGCCAGAGTAAGAAGTGGCTGGTGTAGACTTGATCTGAATCTTGCTGATCTGATACCTTGTTGTTACAGACTTGAGAGCTAGCATGTTTTAAATTTTCGCTGTAGCTTCATCCTTAAACACTGGTGCTTTAGGTTGTAGCCCTTTGTGCTTAAGCCCTTTGTTAAATAAAGGCTGTATTAACTTTCTGTTAGAAGAGTTGGTCTGAAAGCTGTAATGAGCAAATGAATCTGCTGTTTCCAAATCTCATGGATTTGATGAGCCTCAGAGGATGCTTTGCCTCAAAGGATTTGTTTTACTGACCTGGGGATTGAATTTGGGACTTACTTGACACTGAAAAGTCTTAAGTGTGTTGAGATGATAAGTGATGAAATTTGTAATCTCTGCAGCAACTGTCACTTTTGCTGACGTGGTGTTTCCAGCTGGCACTGGGTTGTCAGTGACTGTGTGTACGCAATGTTGTATCTGCTTGGAGGCCTGTGATCCTGTGATTTTAGGAGGTGCTGGGTTAGAACTGAGTGAAAACCACTGTGTGAAGAATCTTTGCCAGGAGAAGCAATTTCATGGGATTGGTTTATTTTTCCCCCCATTTTTTCATGGCAAAGATCACAGCACAAAACAAATCTGCCCTCTGTGAAAATAGCAAGCTCCAAATCGCTACCTGTTGTACACAGATCAGTGATAACTTTCGTATGCTGTATAGCATTAATATGGATTATAAGAATGAAATATTAATTATTTAAAGCTAATAGTAAAACTGCAAAGTCTTAACTTTCCATCTAGCAAAGGGAAGGCAGGCAAGATAAGAAGGGGAACTCTGTAAACAAGAATGAAAACCTGAGAAGGGAGATGGCAGAGAGCAGGCCTGGGTAATGAGCTGCTGAAGCTTCAGGTGTTCCAGGACGTGGTTCCACATTTCTTCATATTCATGTTTTCAGGTTGGTTGTGGAACATGACCCTTCCCCAAGGAGCAACACCAGAGAGGCTTTGTCATTATGGCTGCCTTTGTAAATCTTTTAAGGCCTCAGTTTATGGTATAGAGATGCTGATTGCATGAGGGACAAATTGTTGCTAAAGAACGAATCAGCCTTAGTCTAGGGCCAGTTTCTTTTTCTATACGTCTACCTAAGGATATTCCCAGCATGTGTTCAGCAGTTTCTTTTATCTTTACTGTGGCACCAGCATGTGTTTATGGGGACTTTGCCATGTATAATACATTTAAACTAGAAATAAATCTTGAATTTACCATGGCTATCTAATAGAGTTATCCTGGGTGGTGCATTGCACAAATGACCTGTTGTGAAGCCTGCAAAAAAGCACTCTCCGTTACACTGTCCCGCATCTTAGTAATATCTTCAAGATACAGTGAATCCTTTTTTGATTTAGAAGGAATGTGTGGTTGATACTGGTGGAGAGAGCTGATGGAACGTTTCTGCTGAATCCTGTGGTTCAGTGCATGAAGTATTGATACTGGCACATTCTGCTGCATTTTTTTTCCCTCCTTCTGCAGTTAGGATTTCTGCTTCTGTAACTGATGGCTTTTATGCTTGTGTACGCTTGGCATTTGGCTACTGATGGTGGGCCACATATAATTAGACTCCTTCCAACTAGTCTATATATTCTTCTGAGCTCTGGTTTAGCTAATTCTGTAGAGTTTATATAAAACTTTAAAGATTAAATGAATTTACTCTTTGGTGGTGTATATTGTACAACTTTTGTACAATGTAAGTGTTATGTTCTCGACTGATTCCAGTGTGAAGTGTAAGAAGGATAAAACTGATGCTAGCAGACTCCAGAGGCTTCATTACTTCTGTGCGTGATGCATGGCACAGCGGTCTCTCTCTTCCTATGGTGCAAAGCGATGCAGTGATATGGAGACAGACAGGAAAAATGTCTCCCGTGTGCCTGATAATGGAGTCCAGTGAAGGAAGCTGGTGTAAATACCGCAGAAAGGTATTGACAAACCTATATAAAGTGCCTTTATGAACCTGGGACTGTCATGCTATAAGGCTGCTTGCATGTTCATGTGAGGGGGAGGGCACCCTGGGACTTTTGGCTCTCTGTGGTAATTATGAAAATGGATGCAACTGCTGCGTGCTGTCCCCTGAACTGAGGAAATCCTGCTTGGGCCAATTATAGTAGCTTCAGGGCACCTTTACACTAAGAGCACTTCTGCACTTACCGTGCTTTATTGTCACAATGTATAAAGTCAAATTGGGAAAGAACTTTTAGAGCACCAGGAGCAGTGATGGTCCACTGAGAGTCTTTGAGTATTCAGCAGCTTTGATCTTCTAAGTAATGAGATGGCGTTGGGGTCTGGAAATAGCTTCTGCTGCTGGATGAAGCTCAGGTCCAAGCAAGTTTGAGAATTGCTGGTTTAGAAGCATTTGCTGGATTTTCACATGAAGTCTTTTTTTTTTTTTTTTTTGTGTTGTATCAAGTTGTGACTTTTCAGCAGTCTCCTTTCTCAAATTGTTCAATTTTCCAACTGGAAGTACTGAACTTTTTTATTTTTATTTTTTTCCCTGATGTCTGCAGTAATTTTTTCTTTTTCCTGGTTTTAGGCTATCTCTGCTTCTTGTTATTTTTTACTGCATATATATATTATCTCCTTCAATTTTCCTCTATCTCTTTGAAGCATGCTGAATTGTAATGAGTATGCAAATTAACATTAGCCTTTCCCATCTACTTGCTGGCCTGTTGCAGTTCTCCTCATGCCCTCCTGACATTTTAAGCTTTATATCCAGATGGTGCTGGCTAGAAAAGAAAATTTCTCTCCCATGTAATTTTCACATGGAGGAAAATATTTTCCCTAGCTGGTGGGGGGAAGGGTTTGGAAGAAGGAATTATTTTAGTACCAAATTGGATCAAATGCTTAAAAAATAATCTTTTTAATGTAGTTTAAATATTTGTGAGGAGAAACATGGTGAGACTGTTTAACTGAAAGAAAAACAATATTTGTTTTAAGCCAGTTCCCTAAGCAGCATGCTTCCTAGGCCATCAGAGTGTTCAAGGTTATGGGCACTGTGGGAACCTGTTTTCCAGCTTACTAGGCAGCTGGCAGAATGTAGGTTTCCCCAAGTTTTTAAGTCAGTTTTATTTACCATAAATATGTAGTAACTTTTTTGCCTGTTTTAAAATATTGTGGCTTTAAGGTTCAATGCTCTAAATTGTCCATAAATTGGGGTAAGGAATACTGATACAGAAAGAGTTATGTCTGGAGATGTATCCTGTTTTTCTGCTAAAAAAATGCCCTTCCTCAAATATCCTACCTCACTTGTTTTCTGTGCTGGATGTACCGGGAGGGTGGCTTAGTTTAGCTCTGTCTTACAACAGAAAGTGTTGTCTTGGATAGTAAGGAGAGGACTGTAAAAATTACTAAGCATTGGCACGTATTTTCTGTGAATAAACTTGCCAAAGCAAAGTTATATTATTATAACTGTAATAGTTAATGAGTTTATATTTATGAAAGGAGGATGTAGCAAACCCATGAAATCTCAAATCAAGCAAGCAACCTTTTGTTGGGAGGTCAAAGATGCTGCAAACTTCCTGAAAAATACTGAGCATCCTTGTGTGCCATCAAAGAAGATCCTGCTCTTTCTTTTGGTGTTTAACCAACTACAGCACTTTCAAAACTGCTTCATGCCCAGCGAAACAGAAAGCTGGCTTTGAAGTGGCTTGTGCTGGTGCTGGTAGCAGAGTAACTACAGCAGTACACTGCTGGGTTTGCAGAACACATCAAGTGATTTGCATGTATGTTAAAAACACTATTGGAGTTCTGGGCCCCTCAGTTCAAGAAGGACAGGGAGCTGCTTGAGAGAGTCCAGCGCAGAGCCACGAGGATGATGAAGGGAGTGGAACATCTTCCTTATGAGGAAAGGCTGAAGGAGCTAGGTCTCTTTAGTTTGGAGTAGACCAAGGGATGACCTTATTAATGTTTAAAATTGTATCAAGGAGGAGTGTCAGCAGGATGGAGCCAGGCTCTTCCCAGGGATGTCCAGTGATAGGACAAGGGGCAACGAGTACAAGCTGGACCACAGGAGGTTCCACAAAAACATTACGAAAAGCTTTTTCCCTGTGAGGGTGACAGAGCACTGGAACAGGCTGCCCAGGGAGGTTGTGGAATCTCTTTCTCTGGAGACATTCAAAACCCGCCTGGATGCGTTTCTGTGTGACCTACTGTAGGTGATCCTGCTCTGGCAGAGGGGCTGGACTAGATGGTCTTCCGACGTCCCTTCCAACCACTGACATTTCGTGATTCTATGATAACATCCTGTGATAACTAGGGGCTGTACCAGACAATCTGAGTGTATAATAAATTTCCACGGAGTGTATCCCATGAGTCAAAAAGTTGCAAGAGGCTACAGTTATGGGGAGTTCCCCTTACAGACTAGAAGTGATTTCTACTTGCATGTTTAGTTTTAGTTGTTTTCATTGCTGTTTTGTTTGGGTTTTCTTGTTGTGTGTTTGTTTCTTTATGTTGTTTTTTTTATAGCAGTCCGATGAAATCATGAAACAGACTTCGTTCAAGAAGGAAATTTTACCACTTCTTCACCTGAACAGTTTGCACATGTTGTCCTGTGTTTTCTCTATTCACGTACACCCCTTTATCCTTTTTTTTCCCTTCCTTCTGTGTTTGCACCCCTTTTCCTTGCTTTTCCCAGCATTATTTGAGAGTTGGGAACTGTAACTTAGACCAAATGTCAAATCTTATTCTTTGGAAAGCTGCCAGGTTTGGGCGTGCATGTATAAGATCATTATCCATTTGGCAAACACTGGCTTCATTTGCCAGTATGAGTGCCTTGTTTTATTACAAACATTATATAAAATTATAAGAACCACTGTGTTAGGCTGCTAGATGACAGTCACTTTCTGGTTGCTTATACATATGGACAAATACTTCTGAAAATATTAAGTTATTTAACCAAGTAAGATTTTGTGCACTTTGAAAGCAGCAGTTATTTTCTTCCTCCAAAGTATTTTAAAGTGCAAATTTAAAAATACTTTCAGAGAATACTTTTATTGTCAAAGTTGAAGAAAGAAACAGGTGTGTAACTACAAACTGATTAAGACCATAAGTTCAAAGACAAGTTCAGTGTCATTAATTTCTACTAAATATCTAGATTACATGGACATTTCAAAATATTAGTTCCATGCAGTGAGTGGAATTGTTTTGCTTGCCTTGTTTCAAATCATAGAATCATAGATTGGCCTAGGCTGGAAGGGACTTTAGAGATCATTTAATCCAACCTCCCTGTCATGGGCAGGGACGCCTCTCAACTAGATCAGGCAACAAAATCGGACCCAACGGGGAATGAACCAGTGACCTTGGTGTTGTCAGCACCACTTTACTGCCGTCGTTTACCAATGTATTAGGAGGCTAACACAAAATATTAAAATAAAATCCCAATAGAAATGCATTTTATATCTAAATGCTAAGCCCCTGTAGGAAATATTGAATATGGAAGGGTTTTTTCTAAAACAAAGTAACTTTAGCTACTACTAACTAATAAATCATCGCAGTATTGGGTGGATGGTTGGACAGAATGATCTTAGAGGTCTTTTCCAACCTTAATGATTCTATGATTCTACAGACTACATCCATTGATCCCTCATTAGTTAACATAAATTTGTGACAACTCTGCTACAAATCTGAGAGAAACAAAGTCTGCTTGAGAGAGATGAATTTCCAAATGTCTGGTGAACCAGAAAGACTTCCTTTTCTCTAGTGATAATGTGTAACATGAACTCTGAGCACAAACCAACTTGTGCATTGCTAGAAGTGCTGCTTAAGGATTTTGAGAGTACAAAGCACCCACAATTTCAGGTGAAATCACAAGTCGGGATGTGCGGTGATGCTGTCCTCTGTACTCAGCAGGGTCATTGGAGACCACAGCATTGTTGGCAAGCAGGTTTCTGCCACATGCCAGCATGCTGGGAAGGGGTGACAAGGCTGCAGGGAACGCTGTGGACCTGGGAGAGACTGACTGACAGGTGAAGTGTCCATTTCTGCATTGTAGGGAGCAAGAATACTGATTTTCTACAGGCATCTTCTGGGTTTTATGGACTAGCCTTTTCATCAGATTGTACACGAATGACACTTGAAACTGGTGTTTGGGGAGAGAATAGTGCATATTTTTGAAGAGAGTATTGACATATGTTGAAGCCTCTTGCCAATTTCTTTAGATTCTAATGCAGAAATATGAGGTGCCAGCAGAGCACGTCCAGAAAGAAGGTTTGCTGCCACAATGCAGCAGACTAGTCTAAGGCTTGTTTGCTTTCATTTTTAGACCTGTGGAACAAACACAGAAACATAGGTGCTGCTGTGTGGCACTGCCGTTGAGGATATGTCACTGAAAAAAAAATCAATAACAAAGCAATTTTATCTTACAAGAATTAATGTAAGAGAGGTGGCTGTCCCTGAAGAAAAGCACAGTTTAAATACACAAAGGTAGTACATACAGCATGAAGGACGGATGCGTGCAAGAGCAGGCTAATGAAAATCAGTACCTGGAAGACATACTAGCTTCTCGGAACAGATATTTTCTCCAAAGGATGTGTCGCACCAGCAATGAGACCAAGCAGCCAAATGGCACTTGGTTAGTGTTTGTTGGTGTGATTGGTCAGTTAGCATGTTCTTGCTGGATGTTTTTTAATGGTTAAGTTTTTATTGTCAAACTAATCTTCCTCAGATTAATCAAGGTCAATGAAGAATGAATGGAAAAACAGGGCAAAAATGCTGTTTAGTGGAGGACACTAATTAAATGACTGGTGGTAGAGCTCCTAAACAGCTCTGGAGACAGATAAGAAGTAATGGCTGTCGCTGCATCTACAGTGCTCATGCTTTGCCAAGAGCCAAATACAAAGGACGACGTCAATGTTTAATCACCAACAGAAGTAGTCAGTGGAAGCTTTTCACATTGCAAATTCCAAAGGACAAGACTTTTAAAGGGCAGTATTCACTAACGGTGTAGACATCTCCAAAGTGCAAGACGAAACTGCTTTGAAATCTGTTGCAGGCAAATGTCTTCCATATTTAGCCTGGTGCTTTTCTGGGGAGGAGAACCGTGTTTTCAAATCACTGTGGTCCTGGGCCATTGTGTTTAGGTAGAGAATAGCTGCGTATTAAACAGATCATCTTTGTTTACTGCAGCACTTGCTGGAAGATGAAAAGGCATGATATATTAGGATTTTCCCTTCCTCCTTTTAATTTTTTTTTTATTTTGATATTGGTGGTGATTTTTCTGCTCCCTCCCCTCCCCCCCCAGGGAGTTGTCTGTCCTTCTGAAGTCTCCTTAAGGACCCTTGGCATAGCTCCAAATACTTCTCTTGATCTCCCTCTTCATTTTCTTGCCATTCTAAAGTAGAGTCCACCTTCAAAGCACTCACCAGCAGAGCATGACAAGCGCTTCCCAGTGGCTGCATATCATAGAATCATAGAATGTTAGGGATTGGAAGGGAAAGATCATCAAGTCCAATCCCCCTGCCAGAGCAGGAATGCCTAGACTATGCCACACAGGAACGTGTCCAGGCAGGTCTTGAATGTCTCCAGAGAGGGAGACTCCACAGCCTCTCTGGGCAGCCTGTTCCAGGGCTCCGTCACCCTCACTGAGAAGAGGTTTCTTCTCGAGTTTAAGCGGAACCTCTTATGTTCCAGTTTCAGCCCATTACCCCTTGTCCTATCAGTGGTTGTCACCGAGAAGAGCCTGGCTCCATCCTCGTGACACTCACCCTTGATATATTTGTAAACATTAATGAGGTCACCCCTCAGCCTCCTCCAAACTAAAGAGCCCCAGCTCCCTCAACCTTTTCTCATAAGGGAGATGCCCCACTCCCTTAATCATCCTAGTTGCCCTGTGCTGGACTCTCTCCAGGGGGGCCCAGAACTGGACACAATATTCCAGATGGGGTCTCACCAGGGCAGAGTAGAGGGGAAGGAGAACCTCTCTCGACCTACTAACCACCCCCCTTCTAATCCACCCCAGGATGCCATTGGCCTTCCTGGCCACAAGGGCACACTGCTGGCTCATGGTCATCCTGCTGTCCACCAAGACTCCCAGGTCCCTTTCCCCTACACTGCTCTCTAATAAGTCATTCCCCAACTTATACTGGAACCTGGGGTTGTTCCTACCCAGATGCAAGACTCTACACTTACCCTTGTTATATTTCATTAAATTTTTCCCCGCCCAACGCTCCAGCCTGTCCAGGTCTCGCTGGATGGCAGCACAGCCTTCTGGTGTGTCAGCCACTCCTCCCAGCTTGGTGTCATCAGCAAACTTGCTGATAGTACTCTCTAGTCCCTCATCCAAGTCATCAATGAACATATTGAATAACACTGGTCCCAGTACCAACCCTTGAGGGACTCCACTGGATGCAGGCCTCCAACCAGACTCCGCCCCATTGACCACAACTCTTTGGCTTCTTCCCCTTAGCCAGTTGACAGTCCACCTCACTACCTGAGAGTCTAGACCACACTTCCTCAGTTTAGCAGCTGTTATTCTCCAAAATAATATCTCTCTGCACCTTCAAGTTTTGTCAGTTTATTGTAAGAGTATATATCCCTCTGGAGACATTCAAGACCTGCCTGGACACGTTCCTGTGTGGCATAGTCTAGGCATTCCTGCTCTGGCAGGGGGATTGGACTTGATGATCTTTCGAGGTCCCTTCCAATCCCTAACATTCTATGATTCTATGATTATGATTCTATGAAATAGTGTAGTCTCTGAAATTCTTAATATATTCTTAAGAGTCCATATTACTTCTTTTGGTCTTTATAAATCATCATTTTGTAATTATTCTCTGACTTTGAAGTAGCTTCTGGTCCTGTTCAAGATGTAAGTGAACCTTTTTATTGTGCTGCACCTGACTTCAACTTCATTTGCAAAACCCAGATGAGGCTTGTAATGTTTTGTTGAGAAACTTTCACATGTTAGAAGTGCAGCATTAACTGTGAGGATGAGCTCATACAAAAGTGAAGTTCCTAGAACAATCTTTTCTCTACCTACTTGCATTTATCGGTTTTTTATAAAAGTGTTCTTCATTTTGACACTTAAGCAAATGGGTGAGGAGGAGGGAGTATAGCTTATAATACAACATAATGTACAAAGGAAGGTTGTTTGGGAAGTAGAGGTATATTGCAGCATCGACTAATGTTTTTAACTATGCAGAAAGTATGACCGTATAAAAAAGATCACTCTTTTGCAACATTTGCTCTTAATAGCAGAGGCACATTGCAGAGGCTTTTCTTTTCAAAGACAGCACGTAAGGCCCCCGTGCAAAAGGTGTGCATGTGGCTGGCTCCGTGCGGGCGGTTAATTCCACAAGACAAAGTACAGAGCTTTCTATGCAGAACCAGAGCTTACCCTGTGCTTGCCAGTTTTTCACCAAAGGTATTGAAGTTACTGTGAAAACTGAGGATTACTGTCAGTTGCCCTGTGACAAACGACCAGCCTGGAAAGCTGATCCCACTATTTGGGTCGCGTTCATCTTGTGCTCCCTGTGTTGAGAAGAACTGCGATTTCTTGAGTTCTGCCTTTCATCATCATCTCTGCTTCATTTGTCCCTACTATACAGCAGACCACATGCTCCTGTAGAGTCAGGCATAACTCTAGCAAGAATATTTATAGTGTTTGCAAATCTTTCCTTCATCCTTGCTTTGCATAGCAGAACCATGGCAGGTTTGTTGATGCTAAGGCTCAGTAATTCCTCATTCAGACGTGGTTCTGTGTATGTGCAGCCCTGAGCACATTGCTCTATTGTGACTGATTTGCAAAAACATACGTATGTGAAGTTTTTGATATTTAACTTTTTTTTAAGTCTTTCAAATTTTCTACTTCAGTGTTATTTCATGATGGCCTCATTATTGAAATAAATTGTAAAATTATTTACATAAATAGTTTGTGATACCAATTGAGAGACCTTCAATATGCAAACATTTTCCTTATAAATAAGCATGGGTTTTGTGTATGTGTGTGTGTGTGTGTGTGTGTGTGTGTTCAAATTTTTGTTTAGCTAAATATGTAATACACAGGGGGTTATGCCAATTTCTTAAATGAATGGGGAAATAAAAATCTTTTAATATTATTTTCATTATATAACTGGGTTGACTGACAGCACAGGCTTTTATTTTCAATGAATAAACAAAGGAAGTGATAGGTATGTAAAACTTGTGCCTGATGGCAGTGGAGTATACGGTATGTGAATCATTTTGTCATGACTTTGAAGCATATGCTCTGATTTGTAATCTGACTGAATAATGTGCTAGATAATGTCACAAAATAAAAAAAAAATCACAAAGAACATTTCCTTCTTCATTCACAGAAAAAGGCAGACAAAGTATAAACAACGGCACCCTAGTGGGTGCAGGCAGGTGGCCTGACATCAGCTCAAGTTGAACAACAAAGGAAAATGCTGGAACAATCAGCCCAGACTGAGAAGCACGGGGTAAAAATGTCAGAAGTTGTGAAGACATCTGATTCCCACTGTTAGATGCAACTTTTGGTGAGTTTTATTACACTCAGTGGTTCTGAAATGCTGAGTTCTGTGACTTTTTGTCACTTTCTTAAACCCCCTCACTGTTTTTGTAAGGTATCAGTCTCCATAATTAAGGCACTAGTCAGCTTTTCTTTATGAACTGGTTTTCTTCCCTTGATATATAGTGTTCAGAAAGGGTTCTGTTAGCCTCAGCTGTAAATCTCAAGTCCATGACAATGGAAGTAATTTTGGGAAACAAATGGCAGTGAGACTGATATGATGTTGACCATAAAAACCCCCAAATTGTGGCTAGAGTTCAGATGTCGTACATCTTAGTGAGTGCAGAAACAGGGAGTAAACAGAGTCATATGATATTATCCATACGTCTTTCATTTTTGGTCTTATGAATACATGCAAAAATAGTCGTAGGTCTGTGGTAAATATGAGACGCTGTTAAGTATTTTGGATGCAAATATAATTAGTACCACGAACGCTGAATATTCAAAGGTCTGCTGTTGTTCTGTGTGACAGCTGGCCTTAATTGTATTTGTGGTTGGGTAGACATTGGAATCCTAAAATGGTTCATACAGAAACTTCAGTCACAAGTGAGGCTGTTCATTGTAAACAAGATGGTGGCTGTTATGGTCAAATAGCTAGCAATGGGAAGAAGGTGACTTTTCCTAGTATGTTTGTCCTCTGTCATCCTGATTTACTCATCAACTTCTAATGGGAGTGTTCCTCTCTACCCTCTTTGCCATGTGTGGGCTTACCCAGAAGAGCACCATACTTCTATTTACTAATGAGGGTGTGAGACATGTGCTCAGTTTATCTGTTGAATACAGCTTGTTCTGTGTGTGTTGAGGAGCTCTGGCCTGGGCAGAAAGAAAGAAATGGAAGAGGTTCTTGCCTTGTTGTTTTCTCTGATAGCAGTGATATTTTGTTCCACCTTAACTGTTGCTTAATGGTTTAATTTTAGCCTGGAGCTAAATGAGTACAGAAAAACTTTTATTGGATCTTTGAAGCTGTCTGGATATTCACATGGATGATAATAAGCTTAGCTTTCTCCTACTTACAACCAAAGGGAAAAATCAATGAATGACCATGGCATATTTTCTTAGGTATGGAAAATCAATAAAATATGCAGATAAATAACTAACATGACCTGAAACCATGTGTACAGGAATGTGGGCCTAGAGGACATGCTGAGAAAGTGAAGGGCAAGTTGTTGGACCATATATATTGACAGTTGTGTTTGCTGCAGCAGATGCAATACCAAGGGCATCAGCAAATTAATAATAATAAAATCAATGAACAAATAAAAGATAGAAATACAATTATTGCAAAAGTTTAAATTTTAAATATTGCTATAGTTGAGCCACTTTTTGAGCAGAAAGAGTCGAAGTATTACATTTAAAATGTCATTTTCAAACAGTGTACACATACATACACACACAACAAGTAGTGTGATAGGTGTAAAGAAAAGGTTCTTACCATGAGACTTCTAGTCTTTTGCTAGTACCAGAGAGTTCGGCTGTGCCTGTGAAATAACACAGGTGGATTATGCATCATCAACATGAAAATTAGGGGAAGATGTAACAAAAACATGGTGAGACATTGTTCGTGCAAAGAAGCCTAGAAAATTTTGGGGACCCCAGTGGAGACTTAAAACCTGGCTTTGTCCTTTTATGTAAATACCTTTGTGTTCTCTTGACCTGGGAAATCGTGTGCACTCCTGAGGAGATGCTGAACTGAGAAAGCCTCTCAAATTCACATACACTAGAAACTGTGAAAAAGGTGATCCTGCTCTGGCAGGGGGGTTGGACTAGATGATCTTTAAGGTCCCTTCCAACCTTTAACATTCTGTGATTCTGTGTGATTAATTACCACCTTCTCCTGGTAAGCTCCTATCATTGAATCTCTCTGGTGTGAACTGCATGATTCTAAATTCTACCCATTTTTTTTTTGTTGATAGAGGGAGACTTTTGCCTCTGGCTTACCTGTGACTGTAGTTTATTCAGTTCCATAGTTCTAAAAATGGGTTAATTTGGTAAAGCTGTATTCTGCCAGTTGTGGGTGCCTCCACAGTGATCAGAAAGCATTGAAGGTGAGAAAGTAACCTTACAAGGAAAGGAGATAAATCCTTCCACAGTCCTTTCTTGTGTGGGCAATGCAGCAGACTTTTAACCATTGCAGTAACTAGCCCAGTTCAGGCACAGGCTCACCATGGGACCAACATATGGAAGGAAGATCTCTTAACTGCAGTTAATGTGCAGTGACTTAATGTTGGAAGCATACTTGTAAGCTGTGAAGGGCATGTGTGTTACAGATTTGCTAGGGCAGTAAAACCCTTCTTGAAGTGTTTTATGGGTTGTTGTTTATGTGCAGCTGCTTTCTCTAGGATTAGCTCACTTCTCCTACATCCAAGATGGTCTATGTTCTCAGACACATTGGTGTGGAAGTCAGTGTCTGAGGCAGCATAGCACTGCTGGCAGCTGGAAATCAGATTTTCTGGGAGTATATGTTTTGTATCCATGGATCATCATAACATTTTTTTGACAGACGGGCCTTCACTTATCAGACATCCCTTGCAAAGCAAACAGAATCCCTATCATCTGTTGTAGGGAGAATCTGCTCCGGATTTTATAAATAGTTTTGAAAATACGTCTGGATTTAAAATGAGCAGTACAAAAATCTGTGACATTTGTAATTTGTTTGAAAGCTGACCTTTTAAGGAATGCAGAGATAAAGATTTTATTTCTAATTTCTTTATCTGTGACTTCTGTTCACCATAGGATTTAACTACCAGGCACCTGACTTAAAACTCTCCCTCGGTGAGGCAAAAAATAAGTACTGCAGGTGAGTGGCAAAACAGGAAAGCAAAGGAGAGGAGCGATTGACTTCAGGAAAAACTTTGCAGAAAAGGCAAGACTGGCAGGCAGCAAGACTAAAAGAGGGGAAGGAACTTTTTGAGATAGGAGGAAGGTCTTTTGGAGCCTCTGCTAGTGAAGGTGAGTTAGTGCAGTGACAGCTGCAAGAGGATGATGTAGGAGAAAATGTGCAACATTTTTTCACAGATACATCATAAGACTGCTGATAGCACCCCTCAAATGTTGTATTAAAAACAACTGTTCCCTGAGGCATTAAACCAGCAAGTATAGTGTACTTACTTGTGAAAGAATTTAAGTAGAATGTAAGCAGCAGTGCTCTGATCTGTCGAAAAAAGAAAATAGTTTCTTACAGCTAAGGTTATCAGCTGTTAGTCTGATATGATGACTTTTTAAAACTTCGTTCTCTTATCTAGTGGATCTTGGAAAGAATGCTTCTGTAGGGGTTTGTGTTGCAGTTTCAGCTTGCCTTCTCATGCAAGACATTCACACTGACAAATTTACCGTTTTAATCCTTAATTGATTTTGCAGTGGTTTGATACTGTTAACCAGGCCAAGTGTTGACTGAACGGAGTCTTGGTTGAAGCTGTGAGAGTGAGGGAAATCAAAGTATTTTTGTTTTCCTCATTAGATATTTCTTTTGGCACGGGCATCCTGCCTTGTAATTTCTTCACATCTAAAATTTTAGATTAATTATTCTTTTGGCAAAGTGTAATCATAAGTTAAGAGTTTTTCCTCTAAAAACTGTGTTTGTGTCCAGCAAAAGCATTGTCTCTGAGAAAAAATATCAAGAACTTGCAAAAATGTCTTTTTATCTTGCCAGGCTTACGAAATGAAAAAAATATGTTAAGTTTTTCAGTTTTCTGTAAGGGTGAGGCAGAGACAGAGGGAGAGATTTCCACACTGTATGTTTTCTTAAGGCTGCAGAAAAAGCACAGCTGGCATAGGTACCAAAACAGATTCTCTTTATGTAGTTCCCTTGCATAGTGCAAAGTGGAGAATGAGGACATCTATGCTTCTTATATTTAAAGCAAGCATTGCCTTTACCTCATATAGAGGTACGTTTGTCCATTTTTTTAAAAAAAAAATAAAAGCTGTATGTGGGCAAATCAGTTTGTGCAGAACAGCCCAACTATGTGTTAACGTCTGTCTAAACCTCGTTATTTTGATGGTGGGAGTGTGGAATAATTAAAATGGAAGCAACGACATGCTTTCCTGAATGGGAGATTTTCATAGACGTGAAGAAACTTATACATCCTGTCACTATCAGTGGAAGGTTTACGTGTTCGTTGCTTCATGATGAGTATGTTGTCACTGACCTGGTATTAACTCTATGGGCTAGCAATATCCAAATAACAATTCTGGTTTTTTGAATTCAGCTGTTATTCCAGAATGCCTGTTGGCAACTACCTGGTTATGTTCCAAGTCAAACCCTATTTGAACATCATGCTCATTCTCATAAAAAAATATAAAAGAGCAGGTAATCATGGAATATCAGGTTGGAAAGGACCTCAAGGATCATCTGGACCAACCTTTCTTGGCAAAATCACAATCTAGACAAGATGGCCCAGCACCCTGTCCAGCTGAATCTTAAAAGTGTCCAGTGTTGGGAAATCCACCACTTCCCTGGGAAGATTATTCCAATGACCGTCTCAGAATGAAAAATTCTCCTCTTATGCCAAAATGGAATCTCCCCAGGTGTAACTTCTACCCATTACCCCTCACCTTTTCCATGTGACTCCTTGCAAAACAAGCATCTCCATCTTCTTTGTAGTCACCCTTTAAATACTGCAATACAGTGATAAGATCTTCCCTAAGCCTTCTATTCTCAAGGCTGCGCAAACCCAGTTCTCTCAGCTTTTCCTCATATGGCACCTTCCCAGTCTTTTGATCATCTCTGAGGCCCTTCTCTGGGTGCTCTTCAGCCTGTCCACATCTTTTTTGCAAGTCTAGTATTTAGGGGTAACCAGAACAGGGTTTCCCTAAGAAGCGGATATTTAAGCCATTACAATAGCATGTCGGCATATTAGGAAGTCCCTTTTTCAGAGCTGAATGAGTTCTTTGGGCTCATGCTGATGTGCTGTGCCCGTGGAGCAGAGGACTCTTACAGGACAGTGGGTGTCCTCCATGGGAAAAGGGAGCTGGGAGGGAGGCTTGTAACTGAAAGGTGGTTTGCACGTGAGGATGGGGCATTTGCAGACTGAGTCACCAGTATCTGCCAGGAGGTGACTTTGGAATGGTGCTGAGTTACACCGGGCAGAAAAGCAGGATGGGTGAGGAAATCTACTATTATTCTCTCTCAAGCATCTCATTTCAAAAGCTAAGAGCGTGTTTTATATTGCAGTTAAGAGTTCAGGCATATTGTTATGACAGTTCTGTTTTCTCAATGTGATGTATCTCAGCAAACTACTTGGTATGACCCTTGTATCTCGAGTGCTCAGGGTTCTAGTCACACAATAAGTTGTTTTGAGTGCCAGACTGGTGTAAATGTTGCCGTCCCTCATGACAGATAGTCTTATCCTTCTATCTTAAAGAGTCCTTTCAGCTGGAGTGTGGCTGTGTTGTGAACCTGCTCTGGAAACTGGTCACTCTTAAAGATAATCTGTCAAAAGTTGTTTTAAAGCCAGATCAGCTCATGACGGAATCGCACAAAGGTCATCCAAATGCAGCCACCTTAGTTGTGAGAGTGAACAATGAGGGGTAGAAGAGGGTAGGGGATCTGGCAATACCTGAAGCTAGGATAGTTGCAAGAGGCTTTGTAATGGAATATTGCAGAGAATTGTTGTGGACAGAGAAAGCACTATGTTGTATATGGAAACTGAAGTCAGGTGGGGCTAAGGACTCTTTTATATGAGATTTTTGCTGAATAGAACTGCATTAAACAGTTCTCTGTCCACAGACTTGAAGTCGGTTTTAATTCAGTAACCAATATAATCTGTACTACAACTGTAAACTCTAGTATAACTATATCCACATTTGTGGATATATCCACTGTCATCAGGGTAATTGGAAATAGTCCCTGGCAACTCACACCTCTAATAGCGCTGCTTCAAAAATACCACCCTCACAGGGAGACCCCAAATAACAGGCCTAAAGATGAGGCAGAAGGGCAGGGAGGAGTCAGGCAGGCATTGGCCCCCATTCTCTAGATAGACACGGAAGCACTCGTATTGGACTATTCCCCTTAGCTATGAGGAGAGTAATTTCCAAAAGCAGTAATGGAGAGATTTTTAAAAGTAAAGCCATTGATCCCATGTCCAAGCTCATTCAGGTGCTGGGAGAGTTTAGGGTACAGGCTAAATTTAAAGTGTAGTGGCAGTTTTCAAATAACAACTTATGCAGGAAAGCTTTCTTTGTTTTCTGTGCCTCTGAAAAATTCTCCTTCATATCTAAATGTTTAAAAAGATAAACAACCAAGGAAGTTATATATGATTTCTGTCAGCAACATAAATACAGTTAAATTCTCCATAATCATAGCTTTGTGATTCAAAATATCTAATCTTAGATAATGTACAACTATAAAAATTATGGAGCATCATAAGTTTTATGTAGGATTGAGGTTAAATTAGGCCTCAGTGAAAAACATGTCCCCTGACAAGAGGTAGTCACACTATTCTCTAACCTCCTGACAGTGTCTGACTGCAAGAAACTGTCAGTATTGAAGAAATGTCTGTTTACTATGTAAGCATATTAATTATAAGCAGGAAAGATCTTTTCTGACTGAGTGGCTGTGCAAACAGAACAGAAACTAGCGTGTGCGCTCCCTGTGTGGGAGACTCTGTTAGTATTAAATGACATCATTGGATCAACGAGACAGTTGCCAGAAAACAGGGGGATGGGGAGGATGGCGGGGGGGTGGTGGTATTTTAGCAGCTTTCCTGCGCAGAGGCTGAGGGAGAGGTGCTGGAAGGTGGGTGCGGGTCTTTGCGCAGCCGGGCGGGGGTTGCGCTGGCTGACTCTCACACACACGCTTCATCTCTCAGCTGCCTCGCGATCCCCACTAGCTCTTACCCGCTCTTTGTTGGAAAAGTGGTTTGTAGCGAGATCCTTCGCCCAGGCTAAAAATACCATTTTAAAAATAGCAGTAATTATCAGTTTCATGTGAAACGAAGTACCTTTGCTTTGAGATGGGGACTTCTTAGCGTTTGGACTACGTGAAATAGGAGTCTAATTACAGTGTGATGCTCACCATACTAACAGCTCTGGACCTTGCCTTTTAGCTTCCCTCTATTGTATGATCTGTGTAAGAGGCAGAGAAAATTCAGGATCTGAATTGTGAACAGCTGCAAAAGAGAAGATTGTTTTTATTAAGAGCTCTTCAGTTCATGTTTTAAAGTCAAGAGTGTCTGAACCTAGTTAAATTTTGGTTTAGAGGCATCAATATGTGGGTTTTTTCATACTTTGTCAGTGTTAAAATAGATCTAGTGAAGAAGTGAGAAACATACGATTATAACCTCACTTTGTTCTTATGAATTCACATAAAATGCACGTGCAATAGAGGTAAAATTATTTTGAATAGTGGGGGGTGTATGTCTAAACACCAAATACTCAGAGTGTATTTGAAAAATATACCCTCAGCAAAAGCTTTGAAGACTTTTTTTTTTTTTTTTTCCAGGGGTAGATCTTGTGAACTGTGGTAATGGAGTATTATGCACACGTGGCTGAAGGAAGGTCAGGCAGGAAAAGGTCAGAAGGATAGACCAGTCCTTCACCATTAAGGGATCTAACAAGCTTGCAGGACAGCATAAAGCAGGCAATGTAATCATGGCTGTTCCAGTCACTGAGCAGGAATACTGCTCTGCACTGCGCTGGCTATGGTGGCAGAAGCGCCTGCTGAGCAGTCTGACCAAAACAGAATAATAAGAAATGAAAAAGATAAGCCAATGGCTTTCGCTTTGAAAGCGACTCTTTTCATAATGCCTGCATTATTGGAGCATTTATAAACCTTTTGAGATACCAAAGTCACTGTGACGGTTCCAAAACTAATTCCATTGATGGTCAATAATATACATTTTTAAAGCATCTTTATTACCTTTTTTTTTTCTTTATGCGACATAGAAAATAGTGAGAGACAGAATTGTTGGAAACAGGCCATATGTTAAATTGCTGTAGGTACATCTGTAACAAGAAAGGTGTGATTTGAATAGTGTCAGAAGAGATACTTTAGCTTAATCCAATCAATTTAAATCCCTTTGTGTTAAAGGTTAGATGTCACCTTTTCAAAAGTCCTACATACTCTGTAGGAAGCTTACCTGTGGTACGGTGACCATGGTATCTGTAACATCCAAGAGGAGCTCAGCAGCAATCTGAAAACTCTGTGGCATCATCAGATAAAACTAAAAGGAGGATTGTACTGGAAGAGATACAAAACTGATGTGTAAAAGAGCAGTTTCTTTGCACTTTGCACTGAGATCAAGCCCTGTTTCCCTTATGCTCATCTAAATCTTTGTTAGCTGTGTCCACCACCAAAAAGATGTCAAAGTCTGTTGTGAATCATATTGAGTCTGACCGGCAGCATAGCAAAGTCACTGCCACTTGCTTTGCATCTAGCTTTTCTTCTAAATGTGAGTTAGAAGGACAGTTTTTATTTAATATGTTAGATTTTGCTGCCTAGCTATGCAAGGGAGGAGTGGCTGATTGTATTCACTTCATGGAAGACTCATTAGTTGTGCTTTTTAAACGTGTGTAAAATGACACAGCTGAGGCAGCACTCGCATTTGGTATTCCAGGTCTGAATTTTGCTCAACGTATGAGAGCAAGTTCATAGTGAGTTCATGGCCATTCATCTAGATTTTAGACTTTTTAAAAGGAATAAAACTTTTTTTTTAGTAGAGTTATACTCTAAAGGTCTTTTTAATGCCCATTTTAGGAAAAAAAAAAGCACGATCATCTACAAAAGGCCATGTGATCTTTTTTCTGTTGGCTGTTGCATAGGAAAAAAATGTTTATTAGACAGATAGGTTTGGTTATTGAGCTTATCCCATAATGCTCCTTCAGTGGCGTATAGTTTTTGTCCAGGATAAAATTAACCCTGCCACTTTTTCATGAGAGGGGAGGAGTAATTACAGTGCTTTGCTCTTTCTCATCAGCATGATGGCTCACTGCCCTGGCTTTTTAGTACCAGGTGTTACAGGCAACAGTAACTTTATTTTGTTTCCTGCTACCTTGTCCTTCAGCAACCAGGGCTTGTATGGTCATTTCACCTTGTGTGTTAATGGCTCCGCTTTCTAAGCCCCAGCTATCTTACTTCCACTGTGCTATTGTGTGCAGATATGCCATTAATCATTTTCACTTCTCCCACTACTTGGGTATTCATCGGATGTCTTGAAGTTTCCTTTATGTCGCTCTTTTCTTTGTGTCGTTTTTCTTCTGATTCTTCAAGGACCCTTATACAAATATTAGCAGATTGCTATCAAACAAGTTGCAATCAAATACTGACCTTATGCTTTGACTAAGAGAAGTACAAATGTATTCTTTTCCCTTGTGAGACAGCTTAATTAAT
Organism: Trogon surrucura; assembly: GCA_020746105.1. Lineage (NCBI taxonomy): Eukaryota > Metazoa > Chordata > Aves > Trogoniformes > Trogonidae > Trogon > Trogon surrucura. Next base: position 71,847,005 of record CM036619.1, read on the forward strand.
TTTTTTTTTTATCAAGCGAAATGTTCTCTCTTCTGTAGATTATTAATGTTGTTAAGGTGCAGGGGTAGTTACTTTCTGTAGGTAGCTATCATTTCTAAATGCAGAGGCATAAAATTTAATGGACTTATGCAGTGAAATATCGTGGTGAGATATTACACTAAATAGAACTCAGTGCAGTTTAGAGTTTAAAATAGTTTGTCCATTTGACCTCATAAAAAACCACCCAGACAGTCCATATTTTGGCTAGATCTGGTAGATTCCTTCTGGTGGAATGAGTACATAGGATTTCTTTTTTAAAAGGATTTGCGGGTTCACCATGTTGTTCGTGCTCAGTGTGAGCTGAAAAATGCTAGACTTTTTAATTGCTTTGTGGGAAATGAGTTGACAGCCTCTCTTTTATGTGTCTGTCAGGTGGCTGGAAGATAGGCATAGGGATCTTTTCAACTGTTAGCCAGCCAAAAAGACCCCCTAGAAGAGATAAGAGATAGAAATTGCTACATCTTATTAGGATTTCAGTGTCAGTCTTTGAAGGAGGGCTCTGTGGGTTTGAAGTTGAGTTCTACTATTCTGGTGAGGTCATGCTGCCCTGGCAGAGACTATCAGAAAAATTTCTGTTTGGTTTACAGTGAGTGCAGCTAAATGTTTTTGCTTGGGGAAACTGCTGCTTGTGGTGACCCTGCCCAGAATGAGTTACATCTGGTTGTAAAATGGTGATTTATTGTTTGATTTGTGGTGCTTTTTGGGAAGGAGTGGAAATCGCAGTAGGATGTAGGGTGAAAAACCACAGTGGAACCCACAGAAAAATGGTGGAGAAAACAGCTCAACACTCATTACCCGGCCACACAGTTCCTGTTTGTCTCAAAACAGCCAGAAAGGGTCTAGCTGTTGGGATGCGTGAGTTCTGGCAGGCTGTTGATGTCTGGTGCCAGCCCAGAACTCCTCATTGCACCATGGCACCTCAAGCTGGTGCTGAGGCATGTGTCCTTTTATTCTTCTTGGTCCCTTCAACACCTCCAAAATACCAATGCCTTTAAGAATATTGTAAGCACAAAAATTTTTCAACAGATTACTGGGGGGTACTCTTCTGGCAAACTACACTGTAAGACTGCCAAAGCAAATGTTGAGAGAGGTTTTTTTGTTATTTTTTAAACAGGATCTGAGAATGCTGTCTGTCTTAATTTTTTTTTCCTTTGTATGTTTTTAGTAATCTTTCACCACAAAAATTGTGATATATTTCTTCTGCGCTGTGTGCTGCAGAAGTATACCAAAGGGCTCTATTCTGGGGCAAAAAAGAAAAAAAAATCCCAACTCAAATCATAACTACTAGGTGTACTTCATGGCTGTAGGCTCTTGATGAAGAACAGACTTGATTCAGACCTCCATTCAGCACTGCATCTCAAAATGTCCCTTTTCTAAAGTTTAGCCAAACCACACTCTTTCACCCAAGACACTGTTACTAGTTAGATGGCAATCATGATCTATGGCATAGCTGACTATGGGGCCCAAAATAGGTCATTGCAGGATTTCTGTTAGCCTGGAAGAGTCATGTTTCTTCTTAATGGGTTGTCCTCTGCTGTTCTGCTGAGATGCCTGTCCACAGTCTGGCTCTTCAAATTCATGACCAACACTGTCAACCTGTTCTCTCTCACTGTGACTAATTCTGTCCCCCTGTGCCATCTTTATCATATACAGGACAAGGGAAGAAGTCTTCCATTTTGTCTCACCGTGTCAGTGGAGGCCTCTGGAGATTTACTGCATCATTATCGTGTTTGAATATTGGTCACTCATATTCCCCGAACTGAGCCAACGGTTTCTCTGTCTGTGTCGTGCTCTTCCCTTAGTGTGAACTCCTCTGTAGCTATTTTTTATGTCTCAGGTTTGCACGTTCCTTCCTGTTCCAGCACTTCTGTGCCTTATTTGCTCATTGAAGTAGCTATTTAAAAAGCAGCATCTCAAATTATTTTTTTTCCTTCTTTTCTTCCTGTATTTTGCTCCAGAACTTAGTTTGTGGCTTGAAGCTCAGCAGAGGGGAGCTTGCTGCTTGCATTTGTTGGTGAGCAGTAAGGGGAAGGACCCAGAGCATCTTTGTAGCTCTGGTGAGACAGGAGGTGGAAGGAAGGGAATAATCTCTGGCACCTGTGAATGTGTGCAAGGGGGAGAAACTATCTATGCCAGACTACTACACTTGTTTCAGATACAGTTACGCTGTCAAGACTGTGGGTATGTATCCCTCATTGTTGAGGAGGCAGTGCTGTCCTCTGTGTACTCAGAGTTAGCCACTGAAAAGCAGAATATAACATGCTCATAACACCAGAACTGAGAGGATTTTGATTTCCTACAGTTTCCTGTTCTGTGACTATAAACTGTGCTCGGCATGGGTAAGAGCTTCTTCCTCTGTGAATTCTCTGGTGTCTTAGACAGTGCAGGTTTGCATTGCATTGTTCCCCTTACTTGTAGGCCTTATAGGATGTTTCTCCTCTACTTGGCTGTCTCTTTGTTTTTTGGTTTTTTTTTCAGTGAAATCTGTAGGAACCTCAGAGACCTCTACTGTACTGAAACCACTTTTAGGTTCTGAATTACTGGGGCAAAATAGCAAGAAAAGAAACAAGAAACTTAGGAAAAGGGAGATACAAAAGCAAAGATTGCATCAGTCTCATTTCCATGGCGAGGCAGGTTAAGTGAAGAAAAAGCATTTCTTGCTCTTTTTTTTTTTTTTTTTAATGTCTTTGTTCTGGGTTGGCATCACTAATAGAAAGAATTGCCTAAGAGTTTTCACGCACCTGTTGTTCCTTCCTTGGAGATTCAGCACTGATCCTCTGTGGCTTTGAGGGGGTTGGTGGGAAATAGATTGCGTATGCTGAAGTTCTGGAAAGCAGTGATTGAATCAAGAGGTGACCTGTGGTGAAGGACTCTTTTTTCTTTTTTTCCCCCCCCTAACTTATAGGCAAATAAAATCAGGTGAGCTGCAGCTGAGATAACCTTAAGTAGTGCCTTCAGAGCCATTCATCTCTTAGTGCCCAAAGCTGAACCTGAACAGCAAACTGCAACTGTGGCAGGGATATTGCTTGTGCTAGTACTGAGCTGTTGGTTCAATGGCTGCTCACAGCTGTGAGAGAAAGGCTGAAGTTAGACACATTGCCAAAAGATCCTGGGGATGGGAATGCCTTACCCAGAAGATACTGTTGATTTATCACTCATTGGCTTTCCCAAGTTTATTTTGTTTCCCACTCAGCAACTTCTTCCTGCACCTAAAGCATATTTTTGCTTTCTTCACTTGGAATTGAGGGAGTGTTGCTGGTAAAGATTCTTAATGAAAGTAGTGAAGTCTCTCCAGGTGTTTGCATGGAACTCAAACCATCATTGCTTAAATCATAAAAGGAACCCTTAGATATCTGAACTTGGCCCCTCACACTGCTGACAGCACTTTTCTACGAGTTTTTTGCGTATTCAGCTTAACAAGAAATATGGAAATTAGTACTTTTAAAATTCAGTATCTTACAGTACTGAGAATTAGATAAATCGAACCAGCTTTTTCTTCTAGAATTTTCTTTTTAGAGAAGGCTCTAAATTAGATCCTAAGATTTGTTTCTGCATGGTGAAGTTATATGGTGGATGCCTTACTGCAGCTCACTAGCAACTGCCTTCTTCTCTCTTCTGCCTTTTTTCTTAATGCTTAGAGGAAATTTAGGGAAAAGAGAAATGGCGTTTAGAGAAACCAGGAGAAGGAGGGAGGAATAAATTACCTTCAACAAAACATGTTCACAGTGAGATAAATTATTATCCCTGCTCCTCCTAAGGGAAGAAATGGACACTGCCTGTATGAATGGCTACGCTGTGCCTGGGTAAATGCAGGAGCAGACTGGGAGAGCAGAGCATGGTGATCCCAAATGGGTAAAGGTGTCTCTGTTTTATTAGACATAGAGGGGCTTCTGTTGCTTCTGTCACCATTTCAGTGACTTCAGTAGACATGATCAGAGCTCAAGTCTGCTGCCCAACCTCTGTTTTTAAGCAGTGCTTTATTATTGAAGCTTTTTTTGGTTTGGTTTGGTTTGTTGGTATTTTTTTTTTGATTTTTGCATGTTGGTTGATGGCACTGATTTTGTTTCCACTGTTCCTACTGTCAAGTTTTTTCTGTTACAGTGCAATGCTCAGCCAGCACTAGCATTTCCCCAAAAAATGCTGTAGTAAAATTTTTGGAGACAACCCAAGCTGCACACTGTATTTGTCATCTTCTGCATGTATTGGTTTGTGGCACTAACAGATGCCATTTAAGATGCTGCTCTCTCTGACAATGCTTTTTAAATAGCTGCAGAATGATCTCTGCTACCCTCACATAGCTAAGCCAGCTGTCTGTATTTATCCGAGGGCTGTGACTCCATCAGCAATTTTAATTTAAAACCTGAAAACTGGTGTAAGTTCACAGAAGAGTACATCAGTGAGTGTAGAGGCTGCTACTAAGGGGCAAGACTGGAGCATAGATTTTTTTTTTTTTTCCCAGCAAATTCCTGAAGGTCTGTTGCTCCTTAGCCAATTTGTTGTTACAGCCTGAGAACAGGCATCCTGCCATTCTCACAGATGGACAGAAAGCTAGGCTGGAGATTGGCATGTCCAATGTTTCTGTTAGTGGATTACACTCTGAGATCTTCAAATAAAAACTAGCACTCACACCAAGGACCTGTAATTGTATGTTAGTTATAACATAGATGAATATGTTGTAAAAAACTGAGACGAATGTGGTACCCAGATTTGGTAAATCTTGACATACAGCCAAGAAATAGGAGGTTCTGAAACTGTGTAGCAAAAGATCTGGGGTTACTGAATTACTTCAGAGACTTTCTTCAACATGAATCTTTCCTCCACACACCCCCTTCCTTCTTCAGTGCCCCCAAAGGGATAAACTCAAAGGCAAGCAGCACTTGGAAGGCTGTTTAGTTGTGAATTGCATTTGTGAGACACATTTTTATGTGGAGGGCCTATAGCATTTCAGTGAAATAAAATGCCAAGTTAATAAAAGTGTGAAGAAAATGAATCTGCTGTGATTGAAGAAGCTGGGCTATATATTCAAGTGCACTACAATCCAGAAAATTAGTTCTGCTTTGGAAAAGATTTTTCCCAGCTATAATGAGATTTAGGATGGACTTTCAAGATGTTCAGGTTCTTCTTCTAGCTTTTCTCTCTCCTATTCTTTTGCAAATCCTGTAACAACTCACATCCTAGAAGACCTACATTATGTTTTCCTCAACCCAAACTGCTTTCCTCACATACTATTACTCGAGTTGATTACAGGTCCCTCCAATAAATTCTATCTCCCTTAGTAGAAACAATCTTTGGGGAGAGAAAGGAAATGTGGCCTGTTTTGTTGGCATCAAAGGTCATTCTGCTGTGTTTGACCCAGCACTTTGTGCTGTGAATGGCACCAAAACTGTTTCTGTGATGCTATGTTTTTCTGGCAGAACTTGACCTAACAGGAGAACACAGTCTTCTGATTGTAATTTGGCCCCTGTGAACTGCTACTGGGTGGCTTTGCTGAGTTTGCAGAAAAATAGAGATTATATTTCCCCATGATATTGCCCATCTTAATTGGGCATTAAATCTGATACCTAATTTTCTCTGAAATACTTATTACTTAAATGCACTGTCCTGTAGGTTCGGAGGACTTTGACTAAGTTTTGGTGCAGTGTTAAAAAAGTAGCTGCCTTTTTTGTTATGATGAGAGCACTGTGGACATTCCTGTGCTGTGGAGCATTGTGCAGTCTGACCTAGATGACCTGGCTCTGGAATCCAAAGCAGGTGGTAGTGGGACATTACACACCTGGAACCTGCCCAGTTTAGGGACTTCTAGGGTTGTGCCATTTGTGGCATGTGGACATGTCCTCTGACCCTCCTAGTCTCCAAGAAGCTGCACAAGAAGTAGCAGAAGTTCTAGGATGTCCTCTGTTTCGATAATGTGAAGAGGTGGACAGAGTTAATCAACGTAACCACTTGGGGACCTTTGGGACCAAAACTTTGGGCACCTTGCCCTGATTATTTGAAGCATCTGCTTATTGGGAAAGAGGAGACCAATTGACTTGATCCTTTTTCCCACTGCTTCCCTGACGGCTGTGCTATGCCGTGCGTTTCAAGTTATGGGTTGCCTGATGTGTTTCAGATGCCTGTATATGTGACACCAAGAAACATTTTCTGTGTCTCAACATGAGTTGCAATCTGTGCTCCACACTGCCCAGATGCTTGTTGGGAAAGCAATGAGATTAAGTGGTTCTACTGCCTGGGAGCACTGGAAGTGTGAATTCCTCAAGTAAATTTTTGTGCCACAGCTGTTGGCAGTTAGAGTGTTTGTAGGCTGAACATGGGATGCACCACCCTGATGTCGTTCATGTTTCAGTGCTGCAGGCTCAGTAGGAGTCACAGAATGCTAACTCCCTTACCCTCACAGTGGAGAAGTATTTCCTTATGTTTAGGTTGAACATCCTGTTTTCCAGTTTGCAACTGTTGCCCCTTGTCCTGTCACTTAAGACCACTGAGGAGAGTCTGGTCCCATCCTGCTGACACCTGCTCTTTAGATATTTTTAAGCACTGATGAGATTTGCCCCTCAGCCTTCTCTTCTCCAAGGTAAACAGACCCAGCTCTCTTAGTCTTTCCTCTTATGGTAGATGCTCCAGAGTCCTGGAGATATAGCCTCGACCAAGCCCTTCTACAGTTAAAGGGCTGAAGTTCAACTCTTGTTGAAATGTCTCCCATTGTTCCTGAGGTTCATGCCTGGGTTCAAGTGCCTGGATCTCACTGGTAATTACTTCATATATATTGTAAAAGAATAAAATCTCCAAAGCTCTTTCTACTCCTTCACTTTTGCTCCTTAAAATTCTGCCTTTGTGACAGAACAGCTTAATGACATTTTGAGGCAATTACAAGTTCAGAAATTGAACTGCTAGAGGTGATCTTTTTTTTTTTACTTTATTATTAAATAGATTTAGCAGTGTTATATCCCAGTTCTGGCTTAATAGCTTTGTTGTGAAGTCGTTTTCACAAGAAGAAGGTTCCAACTGAACTTTCACGTGGGCTCAAGTGGCCAAGCAGGTCCTGGTGGGTCTCGACACACCAGATGAGTATGTTCACTGCTCCAGGCCTGCATAAATACTACCATTTTCTTTTCTCAGGCTTACTGGCATGCTTCTTGGGCACAGTGCTCTCTGATCATGAATCCATTTGTGCAATAGATTCATCTGCCTTGCTACCTCCCCAGCCCAGTGCAGACAGCAGTGTATCGCACAGCTTCTTTGGTGGATATGCTAACTCCTGAGTTTGGGCCAATGTGGAAGGGGCAACAAAAAGAGATTCTGTGAAGGTTCCCAAACCATGCATTTTGTACTTGAGCTACTGCAAGAACTGTGCAGTTGTGCACAAAGCGATAAAAAATGTTGCCCCAACCTAAATAACATAACCAGGTGGATGGATGATGGCCATGCAGTGGATGTGGTCTATCTGGCTATCAGCAAGGCCTTTGACACCGTCTCCCACAGCGTCCTCATAGATAAACTGAGCAAGTGTGGTCTGGATGACCAAGTAGTGAGGTGAGTTGCTAATTGGTTGAAGGGAAGAAGCCAGAGAGTTGTGGTCAATGGGGCTGAATCTGGTTGGATGCCTGTGTCTAGTGGGGTCCCTCAGGGGTCAGTGCTTGGGCCGGTGCTGTTTAATATATTTATCAATGACCTGGACGAGGGATTAGAGAATGTTGTCAGCAAGTTTGCTGATGATACAAAATTGGGAGGAGTGGTTGACACAGCAGCAGGCTGTGCTGCCATTTAGAGAGACCTGGACAGGCTGGAGGGCTGGGCAGGGAGAAATCCTATGCGGTTCAACAAGGGCAAGTGTAGAGTTTTGCACTTGGGAAAGAATAACCCCATGTGCCAGTACAGGTTGGGGACTGCCCTGCTGGAGAGCAGCGCAGGGGAAAGGGACCTGGGGGTTCTAGTGGACAGCAGGATGACCATGAGCCAGCAGTGTGCCCTCGTGGCCAAGAAGGCCAATGGCATCCTGGGGTGTATCAGAAGGGGAGTAGCAAGTAGGTCAAGAGAGGTCCTCCTGCCCCTCTACTCTGCCCTGGTGAGGCCACATCTGGAATATTGTGTCCAGTTCTGGGCCCCTCAGGTCAAGAAGGACAGGGAGCTGCTGGAGAGAGTCCAGCGCAGAGCCACAAAGATGATGAAGGGAGTGGAACATCTCCCTTATGAGGAAAGGCTGAAGGAGCTGGGTCTCTTTAGCTTGGAAAAGAGGAGGCTGAGGAGTGACCTCATTAATGTTTATAAATATGTCAAGGGGGAATGTCAGGAGGACGGAGCCAGGCCCTTTTCAGCGACGTCCAATGACAGGACAAGGGGCAATGGGTGGAAGCTGGAACATAGGAGGTTCCATAAAAATATGAGAAAAAACTTTTTCACCGTGAGGGTGACCTAGCACTGGAACAGGCTGCCCGGGGAGGTTGTGGAATCTCCTTCTTTGGAGACATTCAAAACCCACCTGGACGCGTTCCTGTGAGGTCTGCTGCAGGTGGTCCTGCTCTGGCAGGGGGGTTGGACTAGATGATCTTTGAGGTCCCTTCCAACCTCTAACATTCTGTGATTCTGTAAATTTTACTGGGGAATAGTGATTTATGCTAGGCATAAATTTTACAGGTTCGGATTCCTTTTTGTGTGGTTTTTTGTCCGAGTTGCACATTTGAGTGTGTGTTGAAAGCTTCTTTCTTCCTCACCTGCTTTTGCAGTCTCCTCTCCGTTTTCCCAGTGTTGCTCAACTTCTTGTTGTTTATTCAAGTATTGGCCTTCTCCCTGCTCCTCCCTCAACTCTTTTAATCTCTGTGGTCTCCAAGCCAGACACCCAAGCTTTTGTTCTGCTTCTGTGGAAATTTGATTCTGTCAGCTCCCTCCAGAGAAATTAGGAAAAAACAGCTTTATCAAGAACATTGCTATCCTTTTGTTCCCTCCAGGTAGGATTGATTCAGGTACTGATAATCTTTAATAATCAGCCTGACTTGAGACAGATCTTCCAACAATATTCTCCCTTCTCCAGTGTATATGGAGTAGCAGACCGAACAGAGTAAAAGGTTTAAGGATAGAGATGGTTCATAAAGTCAAATTGAAATTCATGAATCATACATAGGTAGGTTCCCCAAACTTTCACACATATTAATTATAGAAAAAAATGAGCATACTTATACACACAGTGTCTTTCCATAAGTAACAAGTTTCCATCGTAATGAGCTGTTAATTGAAATTGGCTATATTTCCAGGTATTACTATTCTGATAAAGTTAATAGCAAGGTTAAAAAAAAAAAAAGAAATTTACATTGACTGATCTCGAGACAGATTTAAAAGGATACTTTAAATAATTTCCTGTAACTGTTACCTTGTGGTATTCCCTAGAGTTATACAATTGTGTCTGTGGAAAAAATATGTAGTGTCACTACCAATAGTTAGAAAAAATTAAAATCCTGTATGCTTATTATGTCTTCTAGCTCAAAACCAAGTCTTACAGAAATAAAACCCCAGGAAAGGTGAATTATAATTTGAAATGTTATGCAAATGGAACAACCACGGTTAGAAGTAGAAGGAATACAAACATGCTAAAACAATAAAAACACATTATAAAAATGACCAATTGTGATTCAAGTAGAAGTTGCAGAAAAATAATTAGGTACAGTAAATCAGAACACTGCTAAGAGTAATTAATAACATGCACTGTGATGATTTTTTGGTGAGAAGCGTTTTCAAAATCTTAAGGTTCAGAGAAAATGTAGAATAGTCTTTCAGATATTTCAGAAGTAGCTTGTGCTGGTGGTATGCAAATTGGTTTGTGCTGTTAGCAGAAGCTGATGTACTGATAGAAAAAGGGATGCCTTCCCTGTATCTGCTCCGGGTGAGTTCCCGCAGAGCAGAAGGGACAGCTGACTGAAGAGATGTGCCCTGCCAGGCCTAATTTAGATTTAGTTCATTCTGCTTTACGTTGCACATAACCCACACTGTGGTTGGGAGAGAAACTAATACCTTGAGCCAGGTATCTTCCAACGTAACGGAGCATTGTTTTGGTTAGGTGAAGAACCGAACCAGACCTGCAGTTCTTCAAGGCCCACATGTGTGGTTTATGTGCAATTCAGAAGGTTGCAGTCACAAAGTATGTGGGGTTGCCAGCATTGGAATCTCCTGGAAGAATAAAAGAGGGGTAGAAATCTTGCCTCTGATTGCATGCTAGAGCTAGCTTCAGACCGAAAACTGATGGCACTAATACAGGGAGCAGTCATGACTGTGGAGGGAAACTGTGGGAGAAAATTGGACCAAAGATACCTTTCATTTTCTAGAATCTGTAATTTTGCAGATAAATAAAGTGAGTTTGCAGGTAAAAATGATTGCAGAGACTTAGAGAGCAATGGAAAATTAGTTCCTGAGGGAGAAGAGAATAAAAACGATAATACAGATTTTTCAGCTTGAGATACTGATTTTAATGTCAAACTATTGCATTAGTATGTTGCCATCATACGTTTCTGGTATTAATCCAAAAGTTTTGAGTGTTTTGTGTTATCAAGAGTTTACTGACTATGTCTGAAGATGGAATCACCTGGAATAGGTCCATTTTTAAGGAATGCTATAGAGATTAGACAAGAATCTTTGGAAGCTGTCCCTATCCCTCTCTGTGCACATCACTGTGTCAGTCACTCAATACATACATCACTCTTTCACCTCTCCAGTTCTGCTCTGTGCCTCTCCTCGGCCCCCCTGGGCTCAGACTATACTTTACACTCTTCAGATTCCTCACTGCTCTGCACCTGGGGAGGTTTCATGGCTTCTCCCTGGGGCCTGGCTTCCACTAAGCGCTCGTTCCTTCAGCTAGAATGGCTGCCCTGGGGGAACCCCTGGGGAATCTTTCTCTCCTCCGTGCTGCCTCAAGCTCCCCTGTAACACTCCTGGCTCCTTGAACTTGGAAAACATTAGCATGGTAAGGATGATGATTTTTTAATACAGCTCTGCAAAATGCTTGTAGCAAGTCATTTTTTTCAGTGCAACTTACTCTTCACAAAGCTCAGCCAAAGATGTTTAAATTCTGAAATGCTGTTGACTGTGGGGACATAGTGAAGAAGTAAATTCCTAGTCATTTTTTGTATGTGGAACTATGGCTTTATACCTTGCAGATGGGGAAGATTATTCTTTCAGCATTTTTTTGTGTGTGCTCTAATATCAGAAATGAGAAAAAGCTCCTAGCTGGTCTTCATGTCATGCTTCTGAACAGGTTTACTGTTCATCTTTTGGGGGTTGGCTTGAATGTTACATATAAAGTGAGGTGACTTAACAGACTATACTTCATTCATCATGTCCCTTTATAGTTGAGAAGTTTGGTCTTTTTTTTAAAGCATGTTATTCTCTCCCGGTAGTCTACAGCAAATAATTTTGGTCTGATTCCACACTTGCTTTCCTGGGGCTTCATCAGAGGTACCTGCACAGAAATTGTCATATTTATATCAGGCTTAAAATAGTGCAAAGTGGAGAATAAGCAGACCTTTACAGAAAGCTGCAGTGAAGCTGTCATGCTGGCCTTTCCTTTGAGAGAACTTTGCAGGACGTATCATGTACTATTTTTAGAGGGCAGGTGGTCCCAGAATGTTATTTCTCTAAGTAGGCCTGAGCTTCAAAGCTGGGAACTTTGGTGGCTCCCTGAGGCCACCTGGGCACCTGAGCTGGCTGCCTCTGAGCACGAGTTCCCTGCTCAATTCGAAACCATCCCAGATGCAGCACTCTGGCACTGGTCAGACTCAGGTCCTTTCCCACTCATTTGTCTCTGATTTGCTTCATGGCTTCCAAATTCCGTATCAGAAGGGAATTGGCATTACTGCAGTGGTTCAGCTGGCATGTGGGGAGCCCTTTCATAGAATCATTAAGGTTGGAAAATACCTCTAAGATCATCAGTTCCAACCACCAACCCAGCACCACTGTGACCGCTAAACCATGTCCTGAAGCAACATGTCTACATGTTTTTTGAACACCTCCAAGGACGGCAACTCCACTTCCCTGAGCAGCCTGTTCCAATGCTTCACCACTCTTTCATTACAGAATTTTTTCCTAATATCCAATCTAAACCTTGCCTAGTGCAACTTGAGACCGTTTTCTCTCATCCTGTTGCAAATACTTGGGAGAAGAGATGAACACCCACCTCACTCCAACCTCCTTTCAGGTAGTTGTAGAGAGCAATAAGGTCTCCCCTCAATCTCCTCCAGACTAAACAACCCCAGTTCCCGAAGTCTCTCCTTAACACATGTTCTAGAGACCCCATACCAGCTGGACCTACTCCAGCACCTCAGAGTCGTAAAAAACTGAGCACGGCACCCCAGCTGTGGCCTCACCAGTGCCAAGTACAGGGGAACAATCGTCCCCCTACTCCTGCTGGCCACACTATTCCTGATACAGACCAGGATGCTGTTGGTCTTCTTGGCCACCTGGGCACACTGCTGGGTCTCGACCAGCTCCCCCAGGTCATTTGCCACTGGGCAGCTTTCCAGCCACTGCTCCCCAAGCCTGTAGCTTTCCCATGACAGGGGAATTGGAACTAGATCATAGATGATAGTTTATTCTAAAAAAAAATAGACTATAAGCTTAAATCAGCTTCAGTTATCGTGGTTTTCCCCCCCCAAATTCCCTGTTTTACAGAAGGCTATTTCTGCAGAACAGTAGTGATGGTAAATCAGGGGTTAGAGTAGAAGCCCTTTCTCAACCTTAGCTTATTGTTAGTGCTGCAGAGTGGAGTGTCAACCTGCTTCAGACCTCAGCACTACCCTTCTTTGAAATGAGGGACCAAAGAGCAGTCAGTCATGGGGATCCCAGATGTCTCTGTACCAGAAACATGGAAGTTGTTGGTTTCAGGAGCCATGCCAAGCTTGTTCTGAGTCAGATTACCTCTGAAGAAATATTTCATAATAGGGATGTGATTACATGTATTGCTAGGCAATATCTTTTTATTTGACAAGTTTTCTGATTCTAAGAGACTCTGATCTCATTAATAGATGATTCTGGAGAAACAAAAGAGAAGGGAAATAGGTTTCTCATGAAGGAATTCGGGAAAATTGATGTAGACTTACCAGTGCGGCATCTAGTCAATATTTTTAAATTTCTTGTTCATTATTTTTGTATAGTACTTGATTGAAAGAAAATGACACTAGCCACTTCCTTGTCAGTAGCACCAGCCCTACTCGAGATTGCCAACGCCAACAACAGGCAGTCAGACCTATTTCAGTTCTTCTCCTTTTATCACATCCAGCAGACATATGTTCTTGAAAACTGCCTACTTTCCCTATGTCTATGGATGACCCTGATCTAAAAGTAGAGACACAAATGGTCCTGTGTGTGCATGCACCTGTATGTGCACATCCACGCACCATTTGCGCTCAGAGTTTTATGCACACAGGTACACAGGATGGGGAATTTGTGAGTCTGGAGTCACAGGCCCCACTATGAATTTTGTTCAGATTGATACCGCTTTTGAAAGCTTAACTCTTAGGCTTTGGAATTTTGTAGGACTATAAAATGATGGTTTATGACCATACTGATTTCTGGTGTTCCAGTTTATTTATTAGACTACTTTAACTTGTGAATGCTTATTGCAAAATATGGTATTTTTTTTTTTCACAGTTTAAAATGTTTTGTTTTCTCAACTTTTGGTAGCAAAAAATAGCTGCGATTTTCTAATTTCTCTGTAGTTATCCTCTGGTTTTATTTTCTCTTCTCTTTCTGTGGCTGTCTTACTACACTGTTTTTACTTGGTAGGAGTGCAAAGCCAAGAACCCTGTTAGCCTTTCTTGCCTCAACAATTAAAAAACATTAGGTCATGCTCCAGTCTTTATGTCCTTGGGTCTCCTTTGCTGTGTTTCTGGGTTGTTTCCAAATGTGGATAATCACCCTATGTTAAGAGAGATGGATTCATTGTGACAGCCTTGTGCTTACTTCTTAATAATGAGTAGATTTTAAATAATTTATGGACAAAAACATGTTCCCTTGAAATTTCTGTCTGTTCATCTCTTCTTGATGCCTTAATCAACTTTTGATTAGTTGTGGACATATTAAATGTGAGCCAGGAAATATCAGATCCAAACATCAGGAGGGACAAAGAACAACATTGCATCACTGATTAAGACATTTAACAGCTTTACTTCTCCCAGTGTTTACAGGAAGCAAAGCTAGTACATAACCTGAACAAACCTTTTTTGGGGGTGCGTGTACAGGGTAAGACAACCATTTCATCCATATTTTGCACCAAATTCTTATCCTGTGCACCTAACCTGTGGTGACAGAAGAGAAAGAATTGAGTTTTATGGGTTGCTTGCACAAACATTCGCTTTATCTGAAAGGTGTGGATCCACATTCTGTTGTTTCTGCCTGAAAATTCAGACTCGTCTATATACAGTTTGTTTTTTTTTTAAAAAAAAATATTCTGAAAAACCAAAATGGGATGAGTTTTCCCTGGTATATAAAACTTCTCTAGCATTAAATTCAATTGAAGTCTATTACACAATCTCCCTGTTGTATGACAGTCTCGGGATTGCCTTTATCAGCTCTATATGATTGTACAAGACTGAGAATATCATTACTTTTCAGCATCCACTGTGCTTTTGGTGAATGCCTGACATCTTCTGAGGTTCTCTCCGAGTAGACTACTGGTTGTCTTTTGTATTGATCATTTTGCCTCCTTACTGTACCTTCTTGGGAAAGAGAATTTGATCTGATTATCAGGAACAACTTAATAGGACCCGCTGGTCAAATAATGAAATGGGGAATGATTTTCTAGAGATGACATCATCAAAAGATAAAACTTATGTACAGTGTAGATAACTTGCCTTGATAATGCACAGAGAATATGGTCACAAACTTACATGCAAATGTCCAGCTGTGTCCAAAAGTGAGAGAGTAGCCATAAAACTAACAGTTAGTAAACTAACAGTAATTATTTTGTTTCAGTTTAGAAACCATCAGATAGAGACCCAATGAACCAGCCTGTTCCTGCCAAGTTTCATGGCTACTCTGTGATGTTAAAGAAGTGGAATTTTGACATTTCAGAACTTGTGGGTTTTTTGCTCTGAGTCAGTCCCAGAGTGATTACTTTCCAGAAATTCAGTTTTCAAAACTTTTCTTTTGGATATGCCAGGAACTCTCAAAATTGTCTGATGGTATCTGGTTCCTTGAGAAGCCAGTTGCCAGTATGTAAGGCAAGAAGCTGCTTCCAGCATCAATTCTCTGTGAGAAAGGCTACCCAAGAGCTCTGTGGTCACCTCAGGATTTCTGGACTGTGTAGCGGGTAGGTTAAGAGAATTAGTTTGAGCCACAACTTCAGGGCTTTCTTGATTCTGAGGACTCCCCATGCTGAAAACTGGTCTGAGACAATGAAGGTACTGAAATTTAGTCAGATCCTTGAAGTTCTGGGACCTCCCAGGCATTGCTTGAACAAAGGGATATGAGTTGTTAATGTAATTGAAAGTATTTGGGAATACTGGCTTTCTTTTCAGGGCTTCTTTTAATTAATTGGATTTTTCTTTATGACTTTTCTTTATGACTAAATATTTTTTTTTTCTGAAAAAAATGCTTTGTTCTCAGTTAAGACATTTTCTTTTTCCCTTGTGGAAAAAGTTATCATTTAAAACATTACAGTTATTTTGCTTTCTTTATCTAGATCTAGTCAGTCAAGAATTCTTGCAATGTTCAAGTATGTTGCAGGGAGAGAGAGCAGTTGGCCAACAGAAACACTACAGTCTGCTCAACATCTTCTCAAATTCCTCATGGAGAGACAGGTAGTTTCAGGCTGTCTTTGTCCTCATAGCTGTCCAAGTCAGTTGAAGGAGATGTTTCATTCTCTGTACAGTGTTACTGCTGAATTTTGTCAGTGAATCAAGACATGAGCCCATGCTGCCCAGCACGCTTCTTGAAGGACTCTGGTTTGTTTCTCATTAGTCCTTGGGACCAGTTACTACTGGGACTGGTACTATTTAACATTTTTGTTGACCGTGTTGACAATGGCATCGAGTGCACCCTCAGCAAGTTTGCTGACGACACAAAGTTGTATGGTGCGGTTAACACGCTGAAGGGAAGGGATGCCATCCAGAGGGACCTTGACAGGCTTGAGAGGTGGGCCCAAGCCATCCTCATGAAGTTTAACAAGTCCAAGTGTAAGGGCCTGCGCCTGGGTCAAGGCAATCCCAAGCACAGATACAGGCTGGGCAATGAGTTGATTGAGATCAGTCCTGTGGAGAAGGATTTGGGCATGTTGGTGGACCATAAGATCAACATGAGCCAACAGCGTGCACTTGCAGCCCAGAAAGCCAACCTTATCCTGGGATGAATCAAGAGATGTGTGACCAGCAGGTTGAGGGAGTTGATGCTACCCCTCTACTCTGCCTTTCCAGGTGATACCCCACCCAGAATGCTGTGTCCCGATCTGGAACTCCCAACACAAGAAGGACGTTAAGCTGTTGGAGCGAGTCCAGAGGAGGGCTACCAAAATGGCCAGAGGGCTGGAGCACCTCTCCTGTGAGGACAGGCTGAGAGAGTTGGGGTCATTCAGCCTGTAAAAGAGAAGGCTCCAGGGAGACCTTATAGTGGTCTTCCAGTACCTGAAGGGGGCCTACAAGAAGGCTGGGGAGGGACTTTTTGCAAGGGCCTGTGGTGACAGGACAAGGGGTAACGATTGGAAGATGGAAGAGCGCAGATTTAGTCTAGATATAAGGAAGAAGTTCTTTACCCTGAGGATGGTGAAGCACTGGAACAAGTTGCCCAGAGAGGTTGTGGATGCTCCAGCCCTGGAAGCATTCAAGACCAGGCTGGATGGAGCCTTGAGCAACCTGATCTAGTGGGAGGTGTCCCTGCCATGGCAGGGGGGTTGGAACTAGATAATCTTTGAGGTCCTTTCCAACCCAAATCATTCTGTGATTCTATGACGGCTGAATGTCCTGGTACTTTGATAAAATGTTTGCTGTCATTCATGACCTACACAAGCTGGTTTCTTACATGGGAGACTTGTTATTCTTAGAGAGAAAAGAAATAATCTGGTTTTTCTTTTGAACACCTTCATGTGAAATGTTTGCACTGAAAAACCCACACCTTGCTCACACAGATGGAGAGATACTAACTTGATGTGTGTTAAGCAATTAAACTGAGACTAAGAACAAATATGAAGACGTACTCCTGTTTAAATGTTAGCTAGCTCAGCTTAAAAGTCACTTCTTCCCTCCTGTTTTGCTTAACAAGGTGTTAGATATTCACACAGCTTCTTGAAATGGAAAGTAGTGACTCCTCATCACACAGTTCTAATCCGTGTTGCCCTCAGAGACCTCATGCCTTTGTCTTGACTTCTAACTCTAAAGTGCAGTTTATTAGTACAAAGATAAAGATGAGAAGCTGCTCACACTCAAGTAAGAAGACTTTGGGCATTAAACAGTTTTGAAAAGAAAGAGAAGAAACACTGGATACCCTGTCTTTCAGTAGGATTATAAGTATCTCAAAATGCATTGCATCTTAAAGCCATGCTCCACACCAAAGAAGTTAGGCTGTGATAAGAAAGATGACAGTATCTTTTCTTCCACTCCTTTCTGATACTGCTTCAGCTAACTTACCACCTTTCAGGCTGCCTATGTTTGTCAGGCTGCCACAACCCACAGTCGGTTGTAGATGTTTCCTTTATACATTGAGACCCAAAAATTTGTGCCAGAAATGCAAGTGCTTATTTTTCTTCTTTGGAAGAGCTTTGTGATTTGGTATTGAAATGCAGCAGCTCTCCACAGTACCTTAATTTGTGGTTTTTTTTTCCCAGAAACCTCATGATATCAAATAGTCTGTAGTTGCTCACCCAGGATAGTTATTTCACATCTGACTAAGGTTCTCTTGACCTCAAATGCAGGGTAAAGAAGGCTATAATCCCTCTTGGGTATAGGTTGTCTCAAGACATTAGCTTAGGTGAAGTGTCTTGCCACTTTTTAAAGGTAATATGGATCAGGCCTAGCCAACTAAATTAAGTTTCAGTGAATATATCTGGTCAATGAAATGGAATATGGAGAGCTGAGGTATTTCTGCAAAGGTGCAAGGTACTGGGCGTTTGACTCGGCTACTTCCATAGGTGAGCTGCAGTATATTTCTGATGACGAAGCCATTCCATCAGCTGCTGTCTTTGAGAAAGAGGGCTGCACTGCATCTTTAGATACAGTGCTTTTTACAGGACAGGGAAACGGTGAACCATTGTCACAAGAGCACAAACCTTTAAGGGATGCCATCTTGAATTATGAAAGTGCACTTTCTGATCTGCTTTGAAGGAGGTTAGTTTATATAGGGAGCCATGGGATGGATGCTAGAGCATCTCAAACTATTATGAACTTAGAGCTTTGAAAAGAAAGGTGTGTCTTTCTGTTTTGTAAATGTCTGACATGTAGACTTTCACAGCAAATAGCTGTTCTACTACTATAGAAACCAAAAATAACAAACCATTTTCTCTTTTGAACAGCATCCTTGAGCATACGCTGCTTCAGTATCTTGCCTAACATTTATTGTCTTCAAAGGCGATGTATAATATGGGGAGACAAGAAGATCCTTTTGACATTTCGTGAATGTTACAGGAGTGTAGTAGCAAGGTGAGGTTTGCAACATTTCAAAGCCTTATTTGTTCTTCGGTATCTGTCTCATGCCGTTGTGCAAAGAGGCAATGTCAAGTGAAAAAATAAGCTTTTAAATATTTTGAAGTGCCCATTTAGGATTCATTTCTCAGAGAACTGAATCCTAAATGTCAGACAGTGTTTGATAGTTCTCTGTAAAGTCGTTGTTAAGAATTAGCCTCCTTTGATACTTTTAAGCACTCGGACCTCTCCTAAGAAAGTCAAGTGAAGAATTATCTAGATATCATATTTTGTAAGTTTATCTGTAAAAAGTGTCACGTGAATAGTTATGCCATTGCTGAATGCCTTTGTGCAGGCTGCACTGAACATTAGTGAATCCAAAGCACACACAAACTTCACCTTGACTGCTTTTTTTCCTGAATGCTTTAGGAAACTTCCCATTATTATACCACATCACTGAAACTCTGCTGCTGGTCTCAGTAGTGACCAACCAGTCTAAGCAACTTACTGGTGTCTTTACTAGGTCTGTTTGGAACCGCAGTCAGGGTGTATCTGCAGTGTGCTATGAGGCATGGAGCAGAGAACCATGTAGATAAACTTTGTCTCTCTGCCGGGTTCTTGCATCATGGGGTGGCTTTTACAGAGGTGCGGGAAAGTCATCTCCAGTCATGCCTGTGTGTACAGCAGTGCCACTCGGTTCTTCCTTGCTGCACTGTCCTTGTAGGTCCCTGTAGTTGATGCAGGGCATTTGCACAGGAAGTTCCAGAGACTGAAAAAGAACAACTTCTAACACTCCCTCCCCAAACGTAATCTGCCCACCGCCACCAACTTTCTGCAGCTCAAATAAAGAGCTTACATATCCTGGTGTGTGACATTTCAGGTGCTCTGGACATTGTTTACAGAGGTGCATTCATAGTGCTCTCCTAGGGATAGGCAGTGCTGCATTCAGCAGCTCTGCAACTGATGGACATAGCACAAAAATGCTAGTAAAAGGCAGTGGCTTAGTCCGGTCATGTTGCTCAAGGAAGTGTGAAGAAGAGCAGACAATTAAAAACTTCTGTTTGATCTCTGCCTTTCCTTTTTTTCCTTTTTTTTTTTCTTTCTTATTTTTAAAACAAACAGTGTAGTTGTGAAGGCTTCTATTTTTGTTGCATTGTAGAAGAAATTAATGCAAGAATTTAATTTCAGAGTGTTTTAGATCTCTGTGTTATGGTGGCTATGAGTACATGCTGAGATAGGATGACTGGTTAGTGATATTATCATTTGGTATAACTCTATCAGAAGTCATAGATGTGGAAGGGTTTTGGGTGATTGGAGCTTTGGTTTGGTTTAGTATTTTATTAGCAGAGGTTTTTAACAGTGCAGTATCTTCAAGAGATCCAGTTTCCTACTGCAATGATTAGGAAGAGTAAAAACATTTGGCAACCTGTTGTTGTTCTCTTCTCTGACAGTGGTTTTGTCCTTTGAAGGAAGTCCTTTGCAAATAATATAAACCGTAAATCAAGCAGAGAAGATCCTTTGGTTCTAGCTCAGTACAATTATTCTAAATTCTTCAATAAAAACTTGTGTTGCTCTGACTGACAAGGTAATTTCGGAGTAATGAGTAAAGATGGATGTTCCAGAGCAATTAATCAGATTTCTTTTGGCAACTCTCACTGTCAATATTCAAGGCTGTCATTGTACTTGTTTCAGAAGCCAGGTGAAGGAGGATCATAGCCATGGACTCCTCTTGTGCTAGATCATGTAAAACTTGATGATAGTAATAGGTGCCCAACTGAGAAGAGGTGAACTTCTGAAGTACAGTTGGAGTCTGTATCTCCTTCCAGTACCATGGTTGACAGATGTATAGTGAAGGTGCCTAGTTTGATACTGGCATGTGTATGTTTTCACTGTACTGTACAGATTTATATACCTGTGTTTATGCATGCTTGTGTGGGGGTGCATACATATATTTTTTATCTATACATACAGCTTCACTCACTTCAACTTGAGATGCAATGTTGAAGAATATATGACTGGAAATTGCAGAGGAAACAGAAGCATTCAGAGGTAAAAGATAATAGATACACAAGCTACAGGAAGCTCTTGGGAGATGTGGAAAGGCACAGCCAGCCTCATGAAAGTGGAGAGTAGCCTTCTTTCACTACCCGACACCTGATCTGGCCTAATAACCCAATGGCTGTCTATTTGCTAACAGTAATGTACAAATCTGTGTGAAACACTAGGAAATCAGGGCTTGTGCATTTGTGCTCAGCTATACCCCACAATCCTATTAGAATCAATTTGAAGACAGAAGTTAGCCCTTAGAAAGAGGTGGTAAGAGCCAAATCTGGCTATGTGGTTTGTTGTAGGAAGAAGTATAATTATGTGACTAAGTTTTTTTTGTAGCTGGCATTCAGAGCCACATGGACAGATGCAGATTTTTGTGTTTATGTAGATTTTGATGTTTATAAACCATTCTAAGTGGATTTTACACTGCATGTGTGTGCCTGTGATGAGTTATGCTAACTGCATTGTGTTGGGACTGCACCCTAAAAAGAGAATGGGGTGTGTTTCAAGTCAATATGTTGCTATGTTTAGGTTTTGTTCTCTCCAAATGAAGAAATTATCTCACAAACCATACAAGGGTTCATTTTCGAAGCTTAAATCTTCTCAAGAAAGAGAATTTAGGTGTAAGAGCAGAAAAGCAAAATCAAACATTCTCCCTTTTCCAAGTTATAAACCTTGTCATCCTTTTTTCTTTCAGACTCAATGTTCTTTTGCTGTCACACTTCCTTGGTTCTTTCTTGCTCTTTACATCTAGCAGCTGAGCCCTCAACTTAGGATTGCAATATGACAGTAAAAATGTTTAACTTCATACACCGAAAGCTTTATGCACTTTGTGGCCAACTGAAGCCAATAGAATAAGTTAGAGAGCGTAAAGTGTGCAACTCCAAGCAGCATCAGAGAACACACCAGATGTCTTTGCATTTAATCGCGTAAGTTTGATTTCACTCATGAAAGAGTCTGAGTGAGAACAGTTTCTTTCACTTAATCTTTCTGTCTTAAAGACAGCATGAAAGTCCCTGCACTTTGGACCATGGCACTTTGCTAACGTCAGTGCGAAGGAGAAAACTTCAAGATGGCTTGCAGCTTGACCCCTTAGAGCTTGAGGCTGTGCTAGGAGGTGTGTTCCTTCTGCAGCTCAGTATGGTAGCATCTCGTTGGCCCTGCACCACTGATGCCAAGTTTAGACAGAACTGCAAAGAAGCTGTGGTAATGGGCAGTGAATGAAAGCCCTTACAGCAGAGGTGTTTCTGTGATAGATGCCAGTGAGATGGGTCTCCAGCTTGTGCTGATAGGTAGACATAAGTGATCTGCATTTTGTATGACTTCTCAAGACTTGACAGATAGTGAAGTCCTTCTACACTGAAGAGTCATCCAGAATGTTTATTTAGAAAGTTCTCCAACTGAACATCCCTTTGAAATGCAAACCATTATCTTTTGCAAACTTGAACTATTTCCTTTATGCATATGTCTCTATAACAACTCTTTTCAAGGAATGCACCATATGCAGTAGGTGAGCTATATATATAAAGTGCAAACTAGTCCTTTAAAAGAGAGCAACAAACAACCCTCCCCCCAACAACGAACTACTGCAGTATCATTGGAGTTAATGCAGTAGCAAAGAGAGGAAGCAGTCTCTTGAAAGTTGCAAGCTGGATAGGTGTGTGTTAAAATAACTACAGTGAGCTGGATCCGTTGCTGCTCCACAGTCAAAATGTCCTTCAAAGTGAATTGGCTCCAAAGGAAGGGAAGAAGCCTCCAAAGTTTGCAAAGAACTGTGAGAGGAAAATATTTCCCCCGCTTTGGAATGTAGTTGAAAGGAATGAATCTTATCACCAAAGGATAAGGAGCAAGTTAAAAAACTCCTTCAATCCTTGTCTGCTGCAGACGACCCTGATTGACTTTGAGACAGTAACAAAAGCTTAATCTTGTTTGTAGTGTATTGAGAGATGGCTGGAGGAGATTGACTGTGAAAGGGTAGTCTCTGAGCTGAGCTTAGAAGAACACATGAAAGGTAAATTGTTTTAAAAGTTCCCAATATCATTACATTTTCCCTTGTAACTTTGCTTAAACCTTTTAAAATTCTTTTCTGCCCCGCAAAGACACCAAGCAAATGCAATGGCTTATGCTCTCTGAGGAAAGTTCCAGGGCTCCCACTAGGCAATTGTATGTGCATGGGGGAAGGACTGAAGACTTCAGCCAGTGAGGGTAAGGCTTCTGTCACTGATATAATGAAAAAACGGTGAAAAACTAGAAATGCCTACAGACAACAAGTCAAATCTTTGCTAACTAGTCCAGCATCCAAGCTCATTTCTAGAAGACACATTCACTTAAGAGATTTGGATGAATTTTGTCAGCCCCAGGGGAGCAGAAAGCAAGGTTCCTCACCCAAGGAAGTCGTTGGAAGCTGCTGTCAGTTGTTCTTCCATGAGGAAAAGAGAAAAACTAGCTGTGGTGGCTTAGCAGTGCTGCTCAGGGTGGGTTTTGTGTTCTCTTAAGTAATTAAAACATATGCTTCATGAAAAAAAAAGATACCCTCTTTCTTCTGTTGACATTGAATTGCAGCCTTGCAGATAGGAGGGTGGACACAGCATGAAGTTAAATGAGCCTGGCCAGAACCTGTCAGACTTGTACTGGTGTTAGCCTGTGGTAAAACACTGCTCTACGTCGAGCTTTGTAGCAGTTCTTACAAAGGTGATGTGGAGGCTGTGCTCTTGACCAACTAAGTGAGGATTTTGTGTGTGGAGAGAAGAGTGGGAAAAGAGAAAGAGTCAATGAATGCCCAGCAGAGTCATTGCTCTGTCTGATCCGGGACATTGAGCATATGGCACATTTACAGCTAGCCTGGCAGTCTCCACACTACGCTGCACCGTGCAGGAACACTTCCTTTTGTACCTTAGGATGTTCCTACCTGCACTCACTGTCAGTTGTACCTTTATATCTCCAATGCAGTGTATCTCTCTGGGGGAAAAGAAATAAATCTAAGGATCTTAATCAGTGTCTGCTTTTAGAGTTCCTATTTAGCATACTGTTAACATGCCTTGCAATACGGCATAATTTTTTTTCCCTTTAAACTATTTTTGCAACTTCCCCTCTTTTCTCTTCAGAGGTGTTTTATTTATCAGAGCATGAATTTATACATCTGAGATCAGAGTACTTCATGCTTTGCTTCAACACAGATCCTTAGCAATTAGAAATTATATGAAAGACAAATATAATTAAATTCTTGTCCTTGCAGTCTACTAGCTTTGTGGTTTACCCTTTGATTCAGAGCTCCTGCATTTTTATCTATTCCTTTCACAAGCTTTTTAATTTTTCTCTCAGAATTTGTTACTTCCCTTGGAAAGGCAGTGCTGCAGTTGATGTTGCTTCCGCCACCTCCAAACATATGTTTTTTGGGTGTTTTTTTTTTTTTCCCTATCCTAGGATCAATTTAATGCTGGAGTGATTTAAATCTTTTTAAACTGAATAACCAAAATTCAACTTTGGATAGCAGAAGAATAGTTTTCCTAAGCACTCTCATCCAGCACTTCAAGTACTAAGCCCAAAGCAATGGTTCGTTCCTCCAGCAGACAGCTCTGTTCCTGCTGTCTGCTCATCTGACCCTCTGCCCTTCCTCCCCAGCAGCACTGGGTGCTGGGCTGTCATGGCAATGTCGAGGAAGGTGAGGTACTGCATGATCCTGTTTCCTCCTCCTTTGCATCAGGGAGGAGGAGGATACATAAGGCTAAAAGTGGAGGCACACGCATAGTTGAGTTAAATGGGGCCACTGATGGCCTGAGCCACTTGGGAATGGCCGTGAGATTTAGGAGACTGTGTGTTTGCACACACCTGTGTCATTCCTTTCCTCATGCACACGTGTAGAAGTGTACACAAACAATCGTCCCTCTCACCATCATTCTTCTGTCGTGAAACCCAACCTGGAACCCACTGAGGTCACTGCAGAAAGTGACCTCCACTAATGTGAATTAGATACTTCACCGCTGTAGTTCACACAAGAGCCCCGTTTTGCTTTTACTTCAGGTTGCAGAACAGCGATGTTGTCACTTGGGGTTGCCAGTTATATCCATCCTCTGGATAGTATTTCGGCATGATTTATGTTTGCGTAGCATTGCAACTTCTACTTGTTATCTTCTAAAGGCAAAGATAATTAATTGTATTAGTCTGTAGAAAACCTCCAGAATCTCTGTCATTATTTTATACTGCTTTACATTTTTTAAATGGTACTTCTTGGTGAATGCAGGAATATTTACATAGCAAGCTCTTGTTTAGATTTCATTATTCTGTCTTAGTTCTGATAGAATAAACCTTTTTTAGTATATTTCATATCTGAGCTAGTTCCCTACTGCAACCATCTAATACCTTCACTTCTTCAGAAACAGCAAAACCCTTCAGGAATTGTGTGTTCTGATTTTAGAGAGTGCTTAGAT
Organism: Trogon surrucura; assembly: GCA_020746105.1. Taxonomy (NCBI): domain Eukaryota; kingdom Metazoa; phylum Chordata; class Aves; order Trogoniformes; family Trogonidae; genus Trogon; species Trogon surrucura. The sequence goes on from CM036619.1 coordinate 71,872,104, forward strand.
ATGGCTAGACTTAAAACACTCAAGAAAGCAAGTCAGGGGTTCCAGAGAGCTGATGATTTATCTTCCCCCCCCCCCCCCACCCCACCAAAGAGTTTTCTCTCCTTTGATTTTTAGAACTAGGATTACAATTGTGTAAATATGGCTCTCAGAAAGTAGCAGTATATAAACTGCATAGCCTTGTGTGGTCAGAGTAACACGTTATTTCAGATATGGAATTTCCTCTTCCCTTTTGTTTATGATTGCTGCAGACAGTATACCCCCTTATCTTCTTCTCTGTTCTGTAATGACCTCACTCTACTCAAGCTCCTGTGGGTAGAATGCACCCTCACTTTCCTTCCCATCGTTTCCCTGTGTTCCCCTCCTGTGTTTCTTCCCTGTGTTCCGGTGATAACTGTCGCCTTTGGGGCAGCTGAGATAAGTTTGCTTCAACAAATTCTTTCTCCATTCACACACATGTGCATGTGCACTCTTCTTATTTTGGGGAGTGCTATTTGCATGAGAAACCCTGGAGTAGTATGAGACGGAGTGCAGAGCAGTCTGGGTTTGATGAGGAGAGGAAATAAGATGTCTTAAGCGTAGAGTGATCTCTGTTTGCTGTTCCCTTTTTTTCAGAACATGGCCTTTGTTGATTGTTAGGACTAGTGGCATCCATTAGAAAGACTGACTTTAAATCTTCGATATTTCAGTGGTTTAAAAATTGCACATCTAGAAAACATCATCCCTCTGACTTTTAAAATTATGTTTGGAGCGAAACTCCGAGCTCAACCATGTTTTTGTTTGAATAATTTAAAATTCTGTAGTGTCTTTCTCTACAATAATACTTTGTTATTGTAGAAACACATAATGTAGAGAAGTCTTATTTATTCAATAGAAATAAGTATTTTTTTATTTTTGTACAATAACACCTACAAATTTAGATTACCATAGAGAAAACCAAATTTAAATTGCCAAAGAAAAAAAAAAAAAGCTAGGTCATCATGTTACTTGAATCCATAATTTATTTTTTAGCCAAAAGACTTCATTTTTTAAGGTATTTGCTAGTGCAAAATGATCTGTCAAAGACCAGCATATCAGTAATAAACTTGTTAAATCTAAATTGCATGGCGTGTCCTTTCCATTTCATATTCAGTTAAGGTTGAGATCCTCAGAAAGTTTTCTAGAAAACCCTTCAGGCAACTGGCTAAATTAAAGAGAGGAATTACTCACAGGCTTAGAAGACAAGTAGGAACATCAGCAATGAAGGATAAGTGTTAAGCTGTCTCTCTCTGCATAATAATTTTATTGCCTGGCTTGATGTATCATAACGTTGGAGATATATTCCCCAAAGTAAGTAATACAGTAGACCATTGAATGCATTATGTTGTAAGTAATTAAGATGCATAATGTTAAAACTTTGGATAGAATGTAATTACTGTATTCCATGGAAAATCAATGGCTACTCCACAAATGTAAGAAAACATTAAAAATAGTGTTTTGTGAATACACACAGTTGGCAACTGTTTTATGCATCTGTTTTATGGGCTGTTTTTGGTTTTGGTCAGATGAGATGGAGTGACTTACATGGAGAAATTAATTTCTTAAAATTGTCTGCCTTGAAGATTTGCTCTTTGAGTAATGAGGGATGCTTCCTGCTTTAGTCAGGAGCCGCAGAATGCAGAGATCTGTGCTAGAGTCAAATGCATGATGCCTGACAGGATTGGGCATGCTTCACAGCCTGCACCCTGTGACGCTTTTTTTCCCACTTTAAAGCATAAGGTAGGCTTGTTCCTGCAATGAGACATATCCTGCACTTATGCTAGTGGTAAGGTATCAGCACAGGTGAGGAATATATGCCTTATGATTTTTATTCTGCTCTGAAGAACTAGGATCTCAAGAAATGACATCTACAGGAAGCTGTCAAGATCATTCAGGTGAACCAATCAAAGTGGTAGAATTGAAATATGAATTTAACGTGGAGTCTTACCCAAATCTTCAGTAAGAGTTATGTCAGGAATTTGTATGATTGCATTCCATATAGGCCCTATCTATAAATATTTATAAAAGACATCTCTCACACATATATCAAACAACAAGTTTGTCCAAGATGAAATTCTGGTTTTCCAATTACTTTTGATGAGATAGATGTTTTACTTCTGTATTGAATCTTTTAGATTTGTCTTTCAAAGCATTTAAAACCAGAAAAGACAAGTAAAGCAAATATCCTGACCTGTACATCAACTTAGCATTTTGCTTGAGAGCACTTCTTGGGTCCCAGGGAAGTGTTCAGAGGAAGCAGAAGATAGTGCAGGTAGCTCATCCATGAACACTACTCTGTGATGTTTCTTGTTTGTTGTGTGGGCACAGCTCACAAGCTTGTGGCTGAGGCTGAAGAATGCCTTTACAGTACCATAAAGCCTTAAACAGCACAAGAAAATGAAGAATTTCACAGACAGTGCTTCATGGTGTTCAGGAGAGTTAGATCATAGAATCATAGAACAGTTTTGGCTGGAAGAGACCTTCAAGATCATCAGGTCCAATCTTTCCCTAGCCCTATCAACACCACTAAACCATGTCCTTCAAGGCAACATCTACTAGTCTCTTAAACACCTCCAGGAATGGTGACACAGCCACCTCCCCGGACAGCCTGTTCCAATGGCTGACAACCCTCTCAGTAAAGAATCTCTTCTTAATATCCAACCTGAACCTCCCCTGGTGCAACTTAAGGCCATTTCCCCTTGTCCTATCACTTGCCATTAGGGAGAACAGACCAACCCCCACCTCTCTACAACCTCCCTTCAGGCTGTTGTGGACAATGATGAGGTATCCGCTCAATCTCCTCTTCTCTAGGCTAAACAGCCCCAGATCCCTCAGCCTTTCCTCATATGACTTGTGTTCTAAGCCCCTTACTGGCTTGGTAGCTCCCCTCTGTACCCTCTCTAGCACTTCAAGGTCCCTCTTGTAGTGAGGGAACCAAAACTGGACACAGTACTCAAGGTGAGGCCTCACCAAAGCTGAGTACAGGGGCGTGATCACCTTCCTGTTCCTGCTGACAGCACCATTCCTGATCCAGGCCAGGATGCCATTGGCCTTCTTGGTCACCTGGGCACCCTGCTGGCTCATGGTCAGCCACTGTCCATCAACACCCCCAGGTCCCTGTCTGCCTGGCAGCTCTCCAGCCACTCCTCCCCAAGCCTGTAGCACTGCTGGGGTTGTTGTGGCTGAAGTGCAGGACGCAGCACTTGGCCTTATTGAAACTTGGCCTTGGCCATGCTGAGGTGAGATCTGAACCTGTTCACTTGCATGACTTGCAGCAGGGTGTCCTCTTTTCAAGGCTTTGTACTTGGGGAATTGCATCGCCTAAGCCAGCCCATCAGTGCTTGGGTGACAGATTTTCAAGACTTGCTGGAACACTCTTCTCATCTGCTTGCCATTTGGTTCAGTTAGTTTGCTTTATTTTTAATTATATTTTCTTCCAGCATTGTTGTTTGCAGATTTACATTCCTGTCTCTAATAAAGAGCCATAGCAACAGGTATAGAGATTAATCAGATAAATAAATGGTACATTTAGTGTTCATTCTTATGTACAATTCCATTAAAATGAATAACTCTAATAAGCACCTGGCAGGCATGTTTCAGTGCTTGGGTAATATGCCAGAAGTACAATGCTCTGGTAGAGGATAGTGTATTTCAAGTCCAGGTGATTAATTCTTTCTTTTCACTTTTTGAAAGAATTAACTGTTGCCCTGTAATCTGTCATTTAAAAGCCTCTGAAGAACAGACTTTAAACATGATTTTGCATAAGTGCTTCTGCAAACTTTCCCACAATAGTTTGTGTACCTTGCAGTTGCCCATTAAAAGGATGTGACTCAGAGTTGTCATGGGAGATTAAACCTCTCTTGCCTTTAGTTCACTTCAGGAGAGAGAAGTGCACAATGTGGATTTTGCCTGTCTTTAGATAAATAATAAGGTGGGTGTTTTTTAATGGAAGATATTTTCACGAAACTGTCCATCTGTGTTGCCAAGGCACAGTGGAAGTAGTGTTTTGTCCTCTGGTTGTTAGGTGTTGAATTTATGGTCGCATCAGCTGGCTTCTTTGAATGGCCTTGTTGAAGGTGAGCTGCAGACAGTCCTTATTTGCATACACAGCTGAGAATTTTTACTTTTTGAGTCTTCAGCATTAAGTCTTCCATGTTTTTCCTACTGTCTATTAATAGGTGATTAACACAGAGCTCAATTTTGATTGATAAATATTGTATTTAAGAAAGAACATTTCTTACCAACCTCCCCATAATAAAAAATACTCTTGTGACCTCTCGTCGCTGTTTTACGCCTGCACTACCATGAATAGTTTCTCCTCTCTCCCATTGATATTAATTTTATTTAGCCTGGCTAAAGAAATGAGAATTGACATTGATGGTTCTTCATGTAATTACTCTGTGATTACTGAAACTCTGAAGGAGGAATGGCAGCTCGTGTCAACTTACTTTATAGCTTTATTTCATAGTATATAATACCATAACCTTGATGTTAATATTCAGCTAGTGCTTTGTAGCACCCAACCTTTCAAGCTGCTCACAACAGCATTACTTTGATTTCATTTAATAAAGACAAACATATCTTTCATTAGCCTTGGAGGTACATAGGTTCATGCACTGTTTTTCTTAAATCATTGAATTTCGTGACTTTCTTGTCCTTTTATCTTGGATTTTTTTAATTGTTATTGACACAAAGATTGAATTTGTTAAGAAAAGTTTCTTCTTGTGACCCCTATGCTTACTCTAGAGCAAGGAATAAACAGTTTTTCTACCAAATCTAACATAACATTCTAGTGTCATTTGAGAGACATTTGATTCTGAATGTGTGTGTTGTGAGCATGCATGAATGTTCAGTTTTAACTGACTTATTAACTAAAATAATTGATTTATCATGAACTTAGAAATAAGATTTTTGAAACATACAGATCTTGTTCGAGTACAGCATTTTATCTGGGCTCAGAAAAGGTATTTCTTATATGCCAGGTTCCTGGCATTGATATGATGGTCTGAACCTAAGATTGTGAAAGAGGAAAGAAGTGAATGTAAACTTTTTTTTTAAAAAAAAAAAAAAGAAAAGAAAAAAGACTTTGTTATGTTTGTCAGGGATGCAAATCTCTTTATGACAGTTTTCTTCTAGTACAGTTAATGTTAATTAGATGTTTCATATAGGTATTTTTTGTAACATTATGTAGTTTACAGAAGTGATATGTGATAAGTGATAAGTCAGGGTATGTCCATGACTCTTCCCAGCTTTTGCCTGCCTTCCCTGTCAGGATGATGACTCTTGGAGGAAGAGGCTGCTGCCTGTCGTACGCACGGATGTCACTTTTAACAGCCAGAGGCTAATTCGTCATAGCTCCTAGGCACAGATGGGATCTTAATACATCAAAACTTCAATTCTGTTTTTTAAAGCATTTAATGAAAACGGGAAGATATCAAAAGAGACTGTTCAATTCAGTGTTCACATCAGATGTGCTGTCTGAAACCATAAAAAAAAGATTTGGTTTCAGATGCTCAAGTTATTCTATGATATGGTTACAGAATTAGGTTTTTTGACAGAGAAGGTAACTAAGCATTGGAACAAATTGTCATGGGAAATGGCAAGACTCGATATCTGAAGATATGTTCATTTTCAGACATTGGCTAGGATGCTGGTTTGGAAATTGGGAAAGAATATGTTGGAGACTGAAGAAGTGGCAAGTCAGATGTGGGCACTCATAATGCCTCCATCAGTACATGTGGGTAAAGCTGGTGGCTGTGTGTAGAAGAGGTTTATTTGAGATTTCCACAGCTTGCACTTGCCACACACTTTGACCATAAAACCAAAAGTGCTCAATGAAACTCTGAAGTCCCAAGAGGCTTGTGACAGACATTTAATAAGATGATACTTTTTTAATTCCTTTTGTGCAGATGCAGCCTGTAGTGCAGTACTTTGTTACAAATGGATCCCAGTGAAGTGCTTCCTTCTGTAACACTCTGTGAATTTGGGGCGAGTTTGGGCTTGTTTTTGTTTCATTTAGTTATTACAGCTGGCAGGGGAGGACACTATTCCTGTAAGTCTCTGTAGCAAAAAATGTTATGTAAAACACAGTCAGTTGATGATATTTATATTTGGAGAATATAGCTGCAGGAGGTCACTGAATATATAAAACTTTGGTTTTCAGCCCAATTTGGTAGTTTAACCTCTAATACACAGAGCCAAAGACCTATGGGTCAGCCTAATTGAGAGGAGAGTTACATGTTTCTGTCAGTTCAGATGCTTTTATTCATGCAAGCTGGAGTAGCTTTCAGTATGTTTCTGTTGCATGACTGGAAATATTTGCAAATAAATAGGCATGCTGTTGGAGTGATCAGCTAATGAGGTGAAAATAAATTATGACCAAATTTTCATGTATTAATTTATTTTCTGCTTGCAGCTGAATGCTCTACATCTATTTGTATTATTTATAAATCCTACCCATGTTTTAAGCTGCAAAATGAAGAGTAAAGTGCTGTAAAGGCACAGGCTATGAAACTGATAATATAAATTTGCAGAGGATATATCATATCATGACATGGTCATTATGGGATATTTGGTTTGACTTAATTAACATAAAATTCATAAATATCCATGGATTTGCTGAAGACTAGGATTAGGGGCTGCAATGTGCTTTAGACCTGTGGGGATTTGAGAGCTTTTTGGGTAGTGTTAATAAACCGCATCTCTTGGGGAAGAGTGTTTGAATGCAGTGGAATGCTTTCCTTAACAGTGGCAATTTTGAGCATTACAAGACGTGGAAAGCCTCATGTCTCTTAAGTAAACTGTGAAAGTCATTCTTCTTAAAAGTATGTCTTATTGCTAAGCATAACATATTGTGGAAATGGAAATCTGCATGTGGATTAGACAGCTGATTGGTACAATGCGATGAATCCATTGGAGAATTTAGAGAGGATTTCATGCTGTTTGCAGAATATGAAGGGTATTTGATGGAGTTTGGCTCTGATTTCTATATTTTGTACAATTACTGGTATGTTAAGCACAGTGTTCTCTCTCTTGTGCGATATAATCTGGTTTAAAATGTTTAGTTGCATATACTTGTATTTCTTACATACCATTTCCTCTCCTTTCTTGCCTAGTAAAATTAATTTATTTGAACTAGAGCAAATGTACTGCAGGTTGTTCTTGTAGTACATGATTCATGCTTTTTTAAAGGAAAACATAATTTTCTTTACACTCTTGCAAAAATACTTCAAAATAAAATAAAAAGATAGAAAGCACCTCCCTGCCAAACAGTGGCAAGCATTGATTAATTTAACTGCAGCCAGACTCTGCAAGATATAAAGGGTACTATCGGTGCCATTTCCAGACTGTATCAGAAATGAGCTTGGTAACCTGTCTTCCTATAATACGTTTTAATTGCAAAATCTTTCTCCCTAGCAGATACTGTTCAGGCTAAACCTAAGACAACCAAACATTTTGGCATCTTCTGGTATACCAGGCTTTCAGCCTGGATATGGACACATCCTGTATTGGCCACGTGTTGGTGGCATACCCTATCTAACAGATCTAACAGCATTGAATGAGTTAATAGGTTGAAGAATCTTTACTTGAGGCAGCAAGCAGGCCTCTGAGAAACCAGTTTTCATTGAAACTGGGAAATGCAGAACAAGCATATCTCAGGAAGAAGAGAGAATTGGGGTTTGGTTTAAATTTTCAGTCAGAAATATGCATTATAGTGAAGCCCTGGCCAGAGGCATATTGCTGGTTAAGGTACAAAAATATGCACGTTTTCAAATTACAGTGCCCTTCCTCCATAAATACTAAAAGTCTGGGAGGTAATAAGATAAAGAAGCTGATTTGCATTTATTCTTCTGTCAAAAACTGTTAGAAGTCTTCCCTCTACTTTTACAGGTCAGGAAAGATTTAGGAGCAGAACTGACATGAAAACTGCATGTGTCACCTTCCAACCCCTCAGTGATTATCTATAACTTCATTACAGTTATTTTATTTAAATTGGGGTGGTTCTTTTTTTGTTTCCATAATGCTCCAGTCACTCAATCTTGGATGCAGTAACTATTTAGAAGCCTGAACCGTAAATTCTCAGTCTCATGAGCCAGAGAATTCCAGGGATTTTACAGTGAAACAACCTTGTTGTAGTTACAGCTAAATTGATTAGATCAGAATGGACTTACAGGCAATAGAGTTTCAGGAAACTGCTTGCTGAGTCACCCTGTGGTCTCCTTATAAAGAAGACATGGAAAGCGTTCTCTAAAGGCTAGTAAAAACTGCAACAAGAACGTTGCAAGCACAGAATGAATGACTTCATAAACAGGTTTATAGCATAACTGGAGTTTCCAGGCCGTATAATCACCACTTAACAAACCTTTTTTGGACTTGTAGATGTGTTTCAGTGTGCAGACACCTTGGGTAGAGTATCATGGCCTACAATTATATTTTCTTCTGAAGCTACTCACTCTACAAATCATTTTAGCACCAAAATGAGCAGTTTCCATCAATCTTGCTGTCCTTTTTCACAGCATAATTCACTTTCACTGCTCACTTTTCGTTTACAAGTCCCCAGAGTTGCTCAGTTCCTCTGGCTTGGATGCTGCTGACGAGAAGTACCAACAGATAGAAGGTAGAAATGAGTTTGTGAAACTGAATTTAAGGAAATTGTACTGTGCAGTGTGGAAAAATAAAGGTAATTTGGCAGCATGATTGCCTTGTTTGTTTCTTATCAGCCAGTGCTGTAACTTGTTGAATCATCTCAGCAGCAATTATGTCAGTAGTAGAACACAGGGGGAAGTGTAAATACTTCTGCAGAGCTTGAGTCCTGTCTCCTTTTTTGATGCAATTAACTAGAGAAAAGAAAAAAAAAAAAAAGGTCAGTTTGTAATTCTGCGATTTTGAGCAGTTTATAATTGGTAAATCAGCGAATGGATTTAGAGCGTAAGAGAAGATATGAAGAAGAATATAACCAGCAACATTTTGAAAACTATGACTATTAGAGATGTGGCAAGATACTCATGGGTATTATAGTGCTTGGCTACAGAAGTCAAAGAATGGGATTTATTAGTGTCATACAGTGAGAAACAGTAAGAGCTGGAGCATGGGGCATACAAGCGAGGACCCTGAAGAAGGAGATCCCTGGTGAGAAGTTATCTGAGCCTGAGCTGGTCTGAGGGCTTGTTGGGGGGTGTAGATAAGACAAGGAAGATGGAAAATGAGGCTGTGGGCTGAAAGTTGAGAGACGAGTTTAGCTCTAAGGGAGTGCAAAAATTGCAAGTAGTGCAAGGGAGAGAAAACAGATGGATTGGGAGAAAGATGATGACAACTGGAAAAGGGCATGGAAGAGTAGCTGCTGAAGGAAATTATGCACTGGTGGTTTTCCTGGCTTTGACTGAATCTGGCTTGGAGGTAGTAGAACTGCTGCCAACCACACTTTTCAGATCTTCCTGTCTGTAGGAAGCACAATGCAAAAGTTTGTGACAGGCCTGTATCTTTTGTATGAGATTACTTGAAAGTCAGTAACTTTAAAAAATGAACAAACAAAAACCCTCAGGAAAAAAAAAGCAAACAAGACCAACAAACCCAAGCTTTTAAGTAAAAATCAGTGGCTGTCTTCTTAAGGCAAAGAAATAAAGTCCAGTAGTGGTCTCTTGAGTTAAAAATACATCTTGTAAGTACAGAGACTTGGATTGTCATGAGAAAGGCTGAGTTTTGGTAATTGTGGGGGTTTGTTTTGTTCAGAAAATTGATAACTAATAAACAGTTGGGTCTGAGCATCTAGCTCAGCAGAGTCATAAGAATTGCATTTCATTCAGTGGGTGCCCAGTTACAAACATATCTAGCATTCTTAATCCCCTTTCTCTAACAGAGGCTCATCATTTCTTGCTTCTCCCAAGTAAGAATAGGATCATTTAAGGAAGAAATATCTAGTATCTATTCATATTACTAAATACTTGGGACAATTGAAATGCCTTAGTTTGGCTAAGCCGCTGTCACCAAGTCTTCTCTGATTCATCTATCTTATGTGGTCTTATTTAGTGATGATAATTATCTAAATATCTTCACCTGTTTCTAATGCAGTTACATCACACTGATGAAGAGTTGCTCTACTTGAGGAAGAACAAAATGTTTCATTTGCTTCTAGTTCTTTTATTGTTACAGTGCATATAGATAAGATGCTGTTGTTCTTAGCTTTCAGATTAATTCACTCTCAAGTTCCTGATGTCATCAGTATAAGGCTTCTTGTAGTAAATAATAATGAATCATTAGATTTAGCTAGCCATGTTATCTTTTGCGGTGGATCGTGGCAATGTTACCTGCTAAGTCTATCACATAATCACTTCAGTAACTCGTTGTTACAGGATCAGATGCATTAGCTATCAATAGCAGTATCAAATCAGTTATGCGACTTCAGTTAAGAGAGACAAGTGATCTTAATGATTTGAAAAAGACTTGATTGCTTTGGTTACTGTCGGGACTCTTTTATTCACCTGCAGAATCTCTTTCCAAACCCCAGTTTATGGCATGTATGAAAAACAACGTCCTAGTGAGTACTTCTCTATGACGATTAGACACCTGATCATTTTAAATTTGAATGTTTTCAGTAAAATACATTTGACAGATAAGGACTATCTAATTGTTGTTTTGAGTATCTTGTTTCTAAATCCCTAATTTTGACAGGAATATGATTAGGTAAAGCAAATTCAATCTTCACTGCCAGTGTTTTTGTTAGTATTTTGCTCATATTACGAATCAGTGAAATAAGCTCATAATTGTTGCCATTTCCTATGTCTGTTCCTAGCTTCCAAATAAAGACATCTAATAGCATTCCTAAGAGCTCCTGGCAAATTATCATTCATGGCGGTGGTACCAGGTAGTGCAGTGCACAGAAGACTTAAGCAAAATTATTTTTACTTTAACCTGAGTTAATGTTGGTCACTGCAGCACAAGTGAACACAATTAATTCGTAACAGGCTGATTAAGAAATTCCATTGTTTTACCAATCTAAGCGTAAGTTACTGCTAGAGTTTTGACTGCGTTAACTGCCCTTTCAAGATTCCCTTTTATGTAGTGTTCGGCAAAACCCTCTCATAGAAATACTGTCCATTGGGATACTGCTAGGAAGATTAATTACTGCACAGCACAGCTATATTAACTGCAGTCATTAAATATTAATATACAAAATATTAACTGTTCTGCTATCTAAAACATAATTAAAATAGTCATCCCGACTTCCTGTATTTTGGGTTTTTTGTTAATATGGTGATGAATTCTGCCATCACCATGTGATGGACAATCACTAGCTGAATGCTCTTATTTTCTGCTGCCATAGTAATATACATTTGAAGCAGAAGTATCCTTTCTTGACATCATCAGACAAGGTCAATTAACAGTTACAGAAGCACTTTTCTGAAGACTTGCAACAAGAAATCCTTGAGAGGTGAAGATACACTCACACAGGTCACAGTAAAACTCACCATAAGCATGTATCTACACATCGGTTCCCTGATGTAATGCTATGGTCCCTTTGGCTTCAATACTCAGCCAGTACCTGGAAATTCTGAAGATTTTTTCATTCAGTGAAAAAGTCATGAGTGCAGGTTAGTCGGTAACTTCATAGGCATGTTTTTTGTTTTCTTAATAAGTTTTTGGCTTTTTTTTTGCCACCAGAACACAGAAGGCAACAATGGCAGGAAGTCTGCAAGGCCCACAATTCTTATATTTCTATAATGAGTGTTTCGATTTTGTTGAGTTTCATGATGGTTCTTCATGGCTTCCTGGTAACTAAGTTTCTGACACGTGCAAACTATAACAAACTTCCACATCTTGCAGTTCAAGTCCTTATTTCTCACCTGGATCTACCATATGCTACGTACATGTTAAGGAGTGGGAGTGGTAGCCCCTTTTTCTCCAAGTCACCCAAATGTATGCATTTTAGCAACTTTTTTGTTCTTGCTTAATATAAGCATAATTCTGAGGATGAGGATTGTTTCATCTACGTACACCTGAGCTGGTCAGTGGGACTTCCTTTTCGCAGTCTGTGGAGAGGAGTGCCAGCTTCTCTCCGTTGACTGCAAGGAGAGGTTATACAGCTCTGACCATAGTTGCCTGCTGCACAGAACTCTATAACAAGCTACTGCAGCCTTATCACCACAATACTACAAAAATATTATTATCTTGGCTTAGAGTCACTAGGTGGCAGGCATTGCCACTTTCCAACATAACAGGGCTAAAATTATGCTGCTCTAGTCTCTTTTGTCACCTTCTTTTCAGCAGTAGTGGTTGTGAGATGTCAGCAGCTTCCCTATCCCACTGAACTCTGCCTCGAGCAGTGGGCTGAGCTTCACACCAGCCAGCTTCAGTGCTTTCTGATACTGAATTCTAGCAGTGTCTGAATGCTTCTGTTTTCTTGTCCCTCTCGGTCTCTAGTAACCTCATTCTTTGTGTTTCTATAACTCATCATGATACCAGCAGAAGGACATGTGGTAATGTCATTCAAACCTGGCTGTAGCCAACTGGGGTGTCAGTTTTGTTGCCCCCCGCAATGTTAAATAGCAATCTGGTTGCTCATTGCTTTTCCTTCACTGCTGAGCAGCTCATAAAGGACTGAGCCAAACAGTGTCACCTGCTTGTCCCTGCACTGTTTTCAACCTCTTGGCCACTTCATTATGCGGATTTGTATGTGTCAGAGGCATTTCCCCTGAATGCTTCTGAAACCTTGGGTCAGTCGTTCAGGTTGCTAGTTATACTTTATGTTTAGATATAATCCCTAACCCCGCACACATTCTTTATTTCATTTTTTTTTAATATATTGCCCACATTGTAAATCAGTGTATTTAGGTCAAAATAATCAAAAGCACTGAATGACATGAATTTCTAGATATGGATGCCAGTAGCTGCTAATGTAAAGTTAAGACATGAAGATCTGGTGCATCGATCTAGCTGTCTGGTATTTAGCATGGTAATAAAGCCTTCTTCTTATTCATTATCTTCAACCATGACTTCCACCCAGTCTCTTATCATGTAGTTGCATGTCCACTGTCTCATGACCTTTGTGCACTTTCTTTCTTTTTCATATTTCCTGCATCCTTCAGTTCTGTTTCTATCATTTTAGCGCAATACTCATTACAGAAGTTTTTTAACAAATCCGTCTAGCATCAAAAGTGTTTCAGTAGGTCTGCGTCTTTGCATCTTGCTGACTCACCATGGTATTTGACAGGGTTAGCTACGGAAAATGTGATTCATCACATACTATTGGAGTGGAGCTGACAGAAGACAGGGTGATATTTTTTAGACATGATACAGCCTAGGCATTTCCTGGTGATTGAAACACTTTCACAACAGATGTTTTGACTTGTAGACAATACTGATGATCTCAGATATTTGTGTATCTTTTGAACAACATTTCTCAAAGAGACCAAAATGTCCAATGCCGATACATTTTCCCATCTAACCATTTCCTATTGATGTTTCCTGTGATGTTTCAGTGCACATCACTTCTGAGAATAGCAAACACTGTGTTGCCAGCTGTTGAGCGCTATGACTGGACTTCTAGCATATGTAGATGCAACATATACTTCAAGGCCTCTTTTCATTGCGTGTGAGTAAACTTCATTGTTTGTTTGTTAAGTTTTATTGCAGCGTGGGCAGGGAATCACAGCCATAGCAGCAAAATACACAAATTTACCTGCAATGCTAGACTGTCTCCTTGACAATTTGCCAACATCAGACCTTCTCAATGTTTGGTCCATAAGAAAAATACTAGACTGACAAAAATTGCAGCTATATCACCCTCTGAGGTAACCTTAGAATGCTTATTTTAAGGCCTATTTTAGTATTCATCGAATTCAAACAAGATTTTCATATTTGATTGTACTTGTGTTGGCTACTAGAAAAAACCTTAAAGTCTTACAGCACTGTTTTTTGGTTCTTTTTTTGTGGGGTAGGGATAGGTGGGGAATGTGACTGAAGGGGGTTTGTATACAAGTATGCTACTTAGAATTTTAGCTCATTATGGGTAAATGTTTTGCAAAGAGGAAATGTAAGGTTATTGCAATACTAAACAGGTGGTTGAATGAGTCTTATCTGATGGATGGCAGAATTGCACTGTCTGAGCTGCTGATTTTGTATTATTCCCGGGAGGAGAAGGGATTGAAGGTGTCCTACTCTGCCTGTACTTTGCAGATTCCATTGATGCTGTTTCCTTGTGTCTTCTGAGAGAAAGGAATCCTGTAACTGCTGGCTTGGTGCCAATCATGTGAATGATGCACATTATGTTCTGCCATTTTCCTAATCTGTAACCTGATGGAAATATTAAGTTGGGGGTTTTTTTTTGATTTTGTTTCTTTTCTTTCCTTTCATGAATACTGTAGTTTCAGAACGACCAATGCGTTTCTGTGTCAAAAGTGGTGGCGAATCTTAAGCCTCTGGAGGAATAGTGTTTCATGGGCCATGTGGTTAAATAAACAGCTGCCAGTGAAAGCCCTATTGTTTGTGTGTGACCTGCACATGTAACAGGAGACTCTGTCACATAACATTTTCATTACAAATAGAAAAGGACAGGAGAAGAAACAGAGGCACAAAATGTATTAAGTAACCATAATCTTCTAGAGTCTCTGGAAGAGCCAGGCCATCTCAGTTCCAGACTACTAACCCATCTGTGAAATGCTCCTTCAGTTGCAGAAAAGTCCCTGGGAAAGAAAAAAGAACCTATGCATGTCACAACCATAACTTTCCTGGCAATTACAGCTCTTGTTGTGGTAGAGAAAAGACATTATGCCTCAAGTTTAGAAAGAGATTTGTTGGCAGTGCCCTTTGTGGATTAACCTTAGGTGGATGTGATGTTGTTGTTAGTGGGGGCTCTTTGCATGAAGAAGTGATGTCTGTGTTGTATATTGCTTTGAAAAACTCTTTGTGACATTGCAAAGGAAACCAGAAAAGTAATAGAAATGGTGAGGTGCCACCAGTTAAATATAATGCTTCTGTAACACAATAAAACCATAAAGGAAAGGTGTTAAAATGAGGTGGACTCTCCTGAGGTGATTTCATCCTTATCCCTGAAACAATCTTCACTATATCATTTCCCTAATTGCTTCCTTTGACAGAAGATCACAGCCTCTGTGTACTCTAGTTCAAGGAGTTTTTCTATTCTCAGTATGGGTCTAGGTTTTATTTATTTCAACTCAACAGAGACTCCCAGAGGAAAACAAGATGAACAATTTTTTTTCTATCAGCCCTTTGTTATTGGTAAAGAGAAAGAATGGTATGTTCGAACAAATTATGGTTGGCTGAAGACTGGAAAGGTGAGCAGTGTTTCTCCAGCAGAAATAAAAATGCTCTGTGCCTTGTGTGTTTATGCCAGCAGTAACTGCTGAGTCTGCAAACATCAGTTCTTCATTGCCAAGCATAACATAATTACCAAACTGAACAAGAATTCTGTGGTCTGGCACTCATTTCAGCAAATGATTTTGTAATTTGTTTTGAACCCTTATTTAGGAATTGCCGCTTTTCAAAAATTTTGCACAATTTTCTGCAGTTAAGATGCCTGTCAGAGGAGACAGCTGCTGAGGATAACATCCTTAAGATCGTTTCAAATGATAACCTAAAGGAGTCACATTGTGCCCTCATGAAGTTAGCAGCTGACACCAAATTTGGGGAACAGTGATTGATGATGGGCTGCCATTCAGAAGAGCCTAGGCAGGTTGGAGGCTGGCGCGAACGTTATGAAATTCTGTTAGAAGAAATTCGAAGCCCTGCTCCTGGGAAGGAAGAACCCCCTGCAGCAGCAAAGGCTGGGAGCAGCTCAGGAGTAGGGTCAGCAGAGGAGCACAGGGTAGTCAAGGGGCTGCAGCACAAGTGGTGACGAGCCTGAGACCTAAGATTAGCCTTCCTTAATACCTATGAGGAGATGATTAAGAAGATGGAGCCTGGCTTTTCATCATTGGTGCATGACAGGACGTTGAAAGGCAAGAGAAATAAGCTGAAGCAGGAGAGGGTCCAGCTGAATAGGAAATGTTCTGTCATCATGAAGATGATTAACAGTGGACCAGGCTGCCCAGTGAGGTTGTGCAGCTCTGCCCTACGAGGCTGTCAAGACCTGACTGGATAAAGGCTGATCTCATAGCTGGCCCTGCTTTGAGCAGCAGAGTGGACTGAATGACCTCCTTAGGTCCTTTCCAGTCGAAATTACTCTGTGATTCCATGCTGTATTTCAACATTGACCTTATTGGAAAAAAATGTCCATATACGTGAAACATCTTGAAGAGGAAATGGAATCAGGGTTTCTAGCACTGATGAATGAGACGTTACATGGAAAAGAGGAGTGCACAGTACCTTCTCCGGCTGATGTGCTGAATGTGAATCATCCTGGGGTAAACTTTTCATTTGAATCTGATCCAAATGGGGTGAAATATTATTTGCTATTTTTTTCTTATTAGGCCTGCCAGGTTTTGAAAACCTAGTTGAGAAAAACCAAACCTATTACTAAATATCAGATCATCATCTCTAATTTTAAGAAATGAAAAGCCTTTGAGAGAGTGAATGCGAGGCCCACGGAAATAATTGTTAAAATCATTCACATTTGTCATAAAATGAGGTGGATATTGATAGCTGAACTCCATCAAGCCTGTAAGGTAATAGAATGTGAGAGAGAAGGTCTAAGTTGATTATGCTAGATGATAAGGCTGAATCAAGAAGTGTATGCTGACACCAGCAGGCATGACTAGAGCTCATGACAAACTCATATCCAGCTGGAGGGGGAAAAAATGAAAAAAAATGAAACCCAGGGGCAGCTATTGTGAAGCAGCCACAAAAACAGACAGGGCAGCTCCAAAACACACAAAATTTATTCTGACCTGAAAACCACTACGCACTCTGACAGACAAAGTATGTTACAGATTTAGATGCAAATTGGGAATTATCCCTACACAATTGGATTTCGGAGTTTGTGACTGTTCCTCTGGAAATACGACCAAAAATGTGCACACAGTCACTCACTAAAAGGGGGTGACCTAATAGCGGCCTTCTGATACATGAAAGGGGCCTACAGGAGAGCTGGAGAAGGGCTTTTTACACGGGCCTGTAGGGCTAGGACAGGAGGCAATGGCCTGAAACTGCAAGAGGGTAGATTTAGACTAGATACAAGGAAGAAATTCTTCACCACGAGTGGTGAAGCACTGGAACAGGTTGACCAAGGAGGGCGTAGATGCCCCTGGAAGTGTTCAAAGCCAGGTTGGATAGGGCTTTGAGCAACCTGGTCTGGTGTGAGACAGGTGTCCCTGCCCACAGCAGGGGGGGGCTGGAACTAGGTGATCTTCAAGGTCCCTTCCAACCATAACCACTCTATGATTCTATTCTATGAAAACCTCTCCCTTAAGGCTACCCAGCAAATCACCCACAGAGGCAGGCAATGGCGGCTCTCTCAAGAATGTCTCCAGAAGTCTGGCTCACCAGTGTGGGGTGGTGGATGCTCTCAATCCCGGGATGTTTCCTTGGACGTCGTCCTGATCCAAGGGGAGGGGGTCCCGGACTGCAGACCCGCTGCTCTGACGAGGACCCACTCAAACTGGCTCTCCAGTGAGGCCCTGTTTATACCCGAGTTGAATCTGGCTGTGGTCAAGTTCCAATTGGCTCAGGAGCCAGTGCACAGAAGACACAGTAAACAAAGTCATCAGGCTTCAAGGGCTGTCCTAGCCAGATCCTTGGAGCAGGTCAGATCTTTTGCAAGGCCTGTTGTCTGGGAGGATGCAAGTGCCACGTGCTTAGTTTTCCAAGTAAATGGACCTTAGATTTTATGACGTGCAAACATCTCCTCTGGTAGGGAAAAATTCTTTCCCAAGATTTGCATTGGACAGCTTTTTTGTCTTTGAGGAGAGAGAGCTGTACTGAGAGAAACACAATTTCTGCCTTTTCATTTTGAATCTGACTTTGGTCCTGAAAAGAATTGTGTGGATTTCGGGGGAAAATCAGGAAGTGGAGCAAGTGAATAGAGGTTTATGTAACACTGAGAAGCATAGAGTATTTCATATAATTATCTCGATATAGTATCTGTAAATATTACACCTTCAAGAATTATCTTAATAGAAACAAATAGAAACTATTCTTAGTCCTAACCAGTTTTTAAATGAAGGAAAGTAAGTTTCAAAGCATTTTAACTAGTTTTTGTTATGAGATCAGTACACTCCATCCTTTTCAGCAAGATGTTACGTGGCTGCTGGGCAAATGCTTTTTTAAAATTAATTTATGTGGCTTCAGAGTCATTAGACTTACATTATTTGCATTGAAAGTAGAAAAAAAAATGTTTGTTGGAATCCAAGAAGGCATAGGGTATTTAGAGCTGCATTTTAATCCTTAAGTGTTAAATATCAAATGTGTCCTGGATATGTTTAGTTTAGAATGGCTTGACTTTCTCTTGGTGCTAGCTGAGGGAGATTTAAATCACTCTGTTTCCTATTTATATCCATAAAGCATAGCATAAGATGGCAAAAGAGCTTTCCCAACATGTCCCCTTCCAAGGCAGATGAGAATATTTTGATAAATGATAGCATGAACCACAGTTCTATACAGTCATAGATTTTTTTTTTTTATCAGTGCATTCTCGCTCTTATCAGGGAGAAAAATAGGAAGATGCAGCACAGCTTTTATATATTTGAAGTTCTCCTGTAAAGCCTGTTGAAGGCATTGGTGGACTTTGTGTTAATTTAAATGCCTGTGTATCTGACCGATGTTTGTGTTTCTCAGAATGAGATGTGATAAGCTAAGACAGCCGCATGAAATGGAGTTGTCTGTTGTGTTGAGAAGTTTAAGCAACTTTTTATTCTCTAAGCCAACAGCAGATCTGTCTGGGAAGTCAAAAGTTTTCCCCAAAAGAAACTTGGAATGAAAAAGCTGGGTTTGGATTTTCCCAAGGAACAAATTGATAATGATACAACATAGAAGCAGTTGAAACTGTGAATTCAAAACTGAGAGAAAAAATAAAAGAAAAAAAAAAGAAGCAGAATGAAGTAAAAGTGTTATGGTAACAACAATTTTGTTTTCAGATGGTACAAATGTTTTTGTGGAGGGATGTGGACAAGTCCTAACTGACTGACAAATATAAGATGCACTTCTGACTTCACATATTTTATTACTAATTGGTTACTAACTAAATTTGTTACTAATTTCAGAACTAATTAGCTAGTAAAAGAAAAATTATGGGGGTTTAAAATATTTTGTGCCGTATTATGGAACTGCCTGTTTGCCTGTACCTCTGTGGTATGCTGGTGCTGTGACAAACAAAGCGGTCCTTACAGACTGATTTCCAACGGAACTGTGCCATGGGCACAGAAAAAGAAAGGTTGACCTACGTCACAGGCTGCAAAGAGGAGCGAAATTTGCAATTTTGTCTTTGGAGTCAACTTGGGTTCGCAGCAGTACTTGTACAGATACTGGTGTATTCACTCAATTTCCTGTTTCCTGACATATTTTAAGCATTGCAGGGCCAGGGACATGGACACCAGTGTTGAAAATAGATAGATGGTAGCTCAACAGACTTTCTAACTTTTAGCTACGCTTGTCAATAAAAGATGTGAGCACAAAGGCCAGCTACCGTTGCAGAACCCACATCCACGCTGATGAACAGTCTGTTAATATAGACGTTCATCTTCATAGGCACTATTTATTTATGACATGATGTCTGTGATTCTGTTCTCTCATTCCGGTGTAACTGTTGACTAAGCCGAATGCTGAGGTCAAATCCTTTGTCATTTTGCACTCCTATTTGTCTGGTTTTAATTAAGGTTACACCAGAATTTATTATCTCATAGTGGGGCTAGTTTTCAGGGAAATTTGTTGTGTTGCATTACTGTGTGACAATGCCATTCAAATAGTGGTGACTTTTATTCAATGCAGCTTCCTTTTCTCACTCCAACAATAATGAATTTAATGGCGGCAGCGATCCTTGTAGCAGAATCATTAACATTTATAACCCATAAAGGCAAGGGACAAAATAAGTCCTCTATATCCAATTAAAGAGATTGTTTTCCTGTAGTTTCCCTGTTTATTCCTTTTCCTGTATTGGGGCCCTTCTGGTTTTTTTATTGTTTTTTTTTTTTTAAAAAAAAAGTTGTTTAATCTGATTAGGTTAAATTCTCTGCACATTTGGCTTGGAATGCTTAAAAAAACTAACACATTTTTTCCTGAAAAGTACTGGTAATTTAGGACTCTTGTGTCTATGGCCATTGACAGAGTTTTCCAACTGCCAAATGACTCTTTGGATGCAAGGAATTTTTGTGACTTGGTTTTGCAAGTGAGAAATGACCTTGAAAATACAAGTAACATAAACTCTTTAAGAGATGTGGTTGAAAACATGCTGATAGCCTGTTATAAATATTCATGGGTACTGAAAATTTAACCACAGATCTAACTTCTAAGGTAAACAGTAAGCGTGGATTTTGTGCAGGGCCACTATAATGAATTCATGGTTTTAGATGACCAGTCTTAGATTGCATCAGAATAGATTTATAGTAACTCCAAGAAAGCTGGAAAAGTGGAGTGATTTCAGGCTACATGGATGTAGCTTGGAACAGAATTAGGTGTTCCAGGGTGTCATCTGAAACAGTACAGAGCTGAGTGAGCAGAGAATTTGGTTGCATAGGTCTAGACTGTGTGAAACCTCCGTGTGACCTATTGTAGCTGTGGAAGTGAAAGTTCTTGCTATACTTCTTCCTCCTAAATCATCACCTTTACTTTCATCTTGCCTGCAGTCTGTGAGTCTGTGCTTTCCGATTCTGTGTAGTGCGAAGTGGTGTGCGCCCAAGGATATGCCTATAGAAACATGATTGACAGCCCCAAGGAGTTGGAGTGGATTCATTGGGCATTGGTGTGTGGTTCATCAGGTGGAGGTTAGGGATCAGGCTAATTGGTTACTTTGCCTCCCCATCTTCCTGATGATGGTCAGCTCAGTTGTAGCAGGTGAATAAATGAATTGATTTTGAGTTGTTGCCCTGAATAACAGAGGTGTTGTTGGTTACCTGATCAGCTACAGCTTTAGGAAGAGTCAAACCTTCACCTGGCTAGACACCAAGAGAGGCACAGCTTGGACCATGAGCAACATAGGAAAATTTCTGAGGTTTTGTTTTCTGAGTATGTTATTGTCTCTCCATCCCTCATAAAACTGTCTCAAATTGCTTTTTACTCCCCAAGTCTCAGTAGTGTCATGCTTGGAGAGCAAGTTACTTGTCTGCTGAAGAGAAATAGTCAGCAGGCTGTGCTGTTAGATGATCTTAGCATATAACTCTGCTAGGCATGTTAAAAAAAGAAAAGACAAAGACTGCACAGGATCATAGTGCTTTATATGTGGTGTCTTCTCCAGGGAAATCTTTCTTTCTGTGCCCATTTTCCTTCGTAAACCTGAATTGGATGTAGAACAGTACAACTACATTCCAGGCTTCTTCAACCCTGCAAATTCTTCGTTGTAAGAAAAGGGAGCACAACACTTCTTAATCGTGCTGAATGGTGTTTGGCCTGTTTGTTTCTGTCTCATGTGGGAGAGAAGTCCCCCTCACTTTCTGCTGGGGATAAAGAGATACCAGCAGGGAGTGGAGGTGGAATCCTCTGTGGAGCAATGTGGGAGACCACCCAAGGGTGAGCAGAGCAGGAGTGGATGTGTTATCTCCCACAGAAACAGCAAGGGATTTTACAGGATAAAATCTGAAGAGTGTGTCAGCTACCTGGTGCTGAGACATAACCTCAAAAGCAGCACATGTACCCTAAGAATTAGGGACTTGCTTGACATCTATTTCAGAGAGGATACTGATCACACTTGATAGCTTTAAACCAGGAACATTTCCCAAGTGCAGCTGCTAGTCTTGAATATTAGTGATGGCTGAGACAAGAGCTGTGCACTCAACATTTTCCAATGTGCCTGACTTTAGCAGAGTTGATGCAGACATCTAGAGAATCAAAAGTGTGGGACATATTCAGAAATGGATGGGAGAGCCGTTTCCTCAGAGGAGCGGGATGGGAAAAGGAAAAAGCGCGCCTTTAAAGGAAAGACTATAGGTAAGGGCAAGAGGTAAAGGTTGTTTCTGGAGAAGAATAGAGTCTGATCTCGTTATCACAGAAAGGCTGGGAATGTGTCAGTCACCCTGTGAGATGCAGAGAGTTTCCAGCTGTGAAATGTGCTTTAGTAGCATGCGCTCCAACAGACCTTTTCTTAGGTTATTTAATAAAATTTGAGAAACATTAATAAACTAGATGAGAGGAGACAGCTTACACTGGCAGGGACATGTACTGGCAATTCTTAGCAACACTTTCTAAATTGAGTCATTCTGCTTTTAGATGCTTGAAGCAGGATTTTGGGACACCCCATGAGTGGAACTGGAGTGGTCTGTGTGGTTCAAGGAACCTCCCTGTATCGTTAGCTGATAACTCATTTTCCTGTGGGTGGGCTGTGATTCACAGCACTGCCTCTGCTACAAGGTACAATCCCCATTTCAGGACGTTCCTTTTTGTTCCTCTTAGACCTCTAGTGAGGTCCTAGACCACACTGGAGTACCCAGGGAGGTAAGCCCAGAATGCATGGGGAGACTAAAAAGGAACTGAAAAGGAGCAGCTGTTTGGGGTGGTAAAAGGCAGCGACAGGAGAAACAGTGCCTCTGAAGGAAGGTGGTGAGATAGGGACTAGGAGTCAGAGATGATGTGGGATAAAATAAGTGTTGAAGTGTTATTTCTGTGAGAATTTAAAGTTTCACACTGCTGAATATTTGTTCACCCATTTTTTTTTTCCCTGTTGGATTTGTCAGTTGTGATTACAAGCCAAAACAGACAGACCTGTTCAGAATCTGGTTTCCTTGACCAGAAAGTCTAGATTTATCACTCAGCCACCTAAGTTGGATGTGTGAACATAAACAGTGTGAATTTTCCCTGCAGAAAGCAGTAGCTGTATAAAGGTGTAAATAGCGACACTTGTAAGAAGTTATATTAGTTGTCTCATCACCACATCCCTCCAGTTTCCCCACTTGGAGAACTTTGGCTGAACACTTCCATATGGGAGGTGGCTATTACACAAATCCAGCAAAGCTGTTTCCTGTGACCTTGTAAGTGTGAAACGATATCTTCAGGCCATGTCCTAGCTGTGAAATCTAGCTTTCCTCGGTTAGCTGTGGGAATATCAGCGTCTCTGGTGCACAGGCACAGAGAGCTAACAGTACGTCACTTTACAGCCCCTGTGGCATGGATTTCTCATAATGAAAATTGAGAACAACCTACGCTGCAGTGTGCGTGAGAAGGGGAGACATGCAACTCTCTTCTTTCGTGTGCTAGACATACATATCATTTTGTGACCGTGAATGGTAGATATTGAAGTGAAACCACAAGCCTCCTGCAACATCTGTTCTGTCATGCTAATGATTATTATTCATCACCACTCTATCACCAGCTCTGATCAGCTGCAAGGGCACTAGTATCACTTTTTCTTCCTATCAGGTATGTGACATGATACTGACAACCAGCTGTAACACATTTATTTTGGGCTGTTTGCAATTTATGGCAGTTAGGCTAGCTTACTTCTGCAGCAAAACCCAACTAACTGTGTCATCAGGGGGGAAAAAAACTTCCAGGGTCTTCTTGTTTTTTGAGTACTGAGCAATTTGAACATGATCCTGACAGCAAATTCAGGTAAAATAACCTAAAAGTCGTGCTATTACCTTTCGCATTTGTAGAACTGTTATCCGTTTACTTGAAAAACTGTTTTGTTTCCCTTAACAGGACAGGGAGTTGCTTGAGAGTCCAGCACAGAGCCACAAAGATGATGAAGGGAGTGGAACATCTCCCTTATGAGGAAAGGCTGAAGGAGCTGGGACTCTTTAGCTTGGAGAAGAGGAGGCTGAGGGGTGACCTCATGAATGTTTATAAATATGTCAAGGGGGAGTGTCAGGAGGACGGAGCCAGGCTCTTTTCAGCGGCGTCCATTGACAGGACAAGGGGCAATGGGTGGAAGCTGGAACACAGGAGGTTCCATAAAAATATGAGAAAAAACTTTTTCACTGTGAGAGTGACGGAACACTGGAACAGGCTGCCCAGGGAGGTTGTGGAGTCTCCTTCTCTGGAGACATTCAAAACCCGCCTGGACACATTCCTGTGTGATCTATTGTAGGTGACCCTGCTCTGGAAGGGGTTTGGACTAGATGATCTTTGAGGTCCCTTCCAACCTCTAACAGTCTGTGATTCTGTGAAATGGCCCTACTAAAGAATAACTAGCATATGGAAAATATATGGCATTTTTACCAGGTTGGAACTGTGGAGGAAAGTTAAATCTACTCTTGCAAAAAATCTCTTACTTGTGTTTGAAGCAGAAAATGTGCTGAACTGGGTGTAAGAAGGACCTGGTGCTTAGACACTCTCAATCTAAAAGCTCATGTGTTTAAATGTGCAGCATGTTTACAAAACAGGCAATGCATCCTTGTCACAGATGAGTATGTTGAGTTTTGCCAGGGTGCAATGAACTGCATGTTTTGAACTCCTGTGCAGCAACTGAATTGCTGATTAAATCAGTGTTGAGCAGTCTCTGATCTGAGTTCCTGGCTCTGATCACTAAATAACTTAATTTGCCCATTTGTTAGTGTGACAGGTTTGGAGTTGCAGAGAATAACTTATAAATACCATGCAGTGAATGAGGTTTTTTTGCTGCACATAATATTCATTAGCTAACAATTTTGTCAGGAAATAAGTTCAGGGTAACATGCAAATATCTTGATATTCACATCTTCTGACAAACAACAAAGACAGATTTAGCCATCAGTGGACTGCAGATGGCAAGTATTCCCCAGGATGGTTTGGCTGCCCTGGCTGTGACTGAGGGAAGCAAAGGTGTCTTGGAGAGTTTCAAAGACCTAGCACTCTTCAGAAAATGTTTGGTAAAGAGGAAGCTGTGGCAGAACCTTACAGGGAGCTGTTTCCAGTAGGTGAGGAAGAGGGCAAGGAAAGGTGTGAGCCTAACTGGTCTTTTGGGTAATACGGATAAAACCAGGCTCTTCTGTGGATTCAGAATGTCTTCTGCTCTCTTGGTTCCTACTTTCATGTTAATACATTGTATTTTATGTAGGATAGTTCCTATTAAGACAGAGGATGCTACATCATGAGAGTAGCATCCTATATGTAGCTATGCTGGTCTAATAGCATTTAGTCACTAAAAGAGATGGACCTGATACCTGCTCATCTCAGCTCTTGGCTGCATGCCATCCCACATGCCTTCCTGCATCACACCAGCTGGCAGGAAACTCCACTTTTTTTTGGCAGTTTTGCCTTTGTTCATTGAGCTCTTTTAACCCCATAGTGAGATGATTCATTGCCAGACCTTGTCCAAAGGAAGAGGTGGGGACGCATGACTTGGAACGGGACTGGTCCTTTCCATGCTAGCAGGCCATCAGCTCCTGTCAACCATCCCATGAAACCCACTCTGATTTCCGAGGCCTGTTCACTGGCCAAAGCTGTTGAAGGCTGAGGTCAGGCACTCATTCCTGGGCCCTGCTCACAGGTGTTTCTTTCCGTGTGAGCTTGTGCTCCTGTTGGACAGCTCAGGCCATTCTGGCTGCAAGGCTGTGTCAGCATGTCTGAGAAGGAAACAACATTTACCAGGAAGAAGAGAAAGCAGGCTGGGGTGGGTCATGAACAGCAACTGAATACCACCTGGGTTTGCTGATGTTATATGATGTGGCACTTAGTGATATTTTTTTAGTGATGGATTCTGTGATAATCTGTAACCAGAGGACCACATCTCAGCACAGCCAAATCAAGCTGGCTGGTTTTACTCAGAGCTGAGAACAAATCGCTCTTGTGATTCCTTCTGTTGGCTAAAGCAGTCACGGTAGGAATCTGGTGTAGATAATGATGAGCAACTGAAAAGGATGGATACAATATGCTTTCAGTCATCACAGCTTACTCTGGCTTTCAGTAGTGGTACAAGCTTTTAACTTAATGATGGGATTTTAAGATTTTTTTTTTGGTAGAATAATGAAAATCAGGAACACTTTTTAGTTCATTGTTTTCTATTGCATAGCTGTCCTGTGGAAGAGTGTTGTTGTACTGTTAAGCACTAAAAAGGGCTCCTATGTGTGGAGCTATTTATTTGTTGTTAGAATAAGGATATTGGTCTACACCTATATTTTCCAGCCAGACTTCTTATTCTTTGTGAGGTAGATGGAGTACCGTTTGTAGTTGGCACTGTTTTTCATCTCACACTGGAAAAATATGAATGAATGAGTACTTCTAAATCAGTCTGTGCTTTTTATTTTGTTGGTTGCTATCTGCTGGTTGCTTGCTCACTTTTACTCAAGCATTTATCCTTCCTGTATAGAAACTCTATTATAATTTCTAGTGAGAGATGTAAAACAAATTCAGATGGTCTTCTCCACTAGACTTCTCATGACAAGGAGATGTGAAAGAACCTCAGCCTGTGTCTGTTGCTGAACATGCCAGTTCATTTCCTGAGTACATGTTAATGTCGTGGCTGTCCTTGGAACCAGAGGGGCTGAGAACAGAGAAGTGCAAAATGCAGAGCTAAGAACTTCAAGGCTCTGCTGCTGACCCTAGCCCTGATCTATCAGCTAGAGAAGGAGTCACACTGCTTTACTTTTCTGTTTAATTTCTGTTATGAGGAGAATACTCTTATGGAGGTGACAATTTCTGTGTACATCGTAAAGACTGACAAGCAATATTTTTACAAGGCATTGAAGAGTACAATTGATTTTCTTAGTAATTGAGGCGTTTTTTGTCTTCAGCAAGAGTTGACAGACAGATCTGGTCTAAGGCTTCTCAGAAGCTCAGGCAAAATCGTAGGAAGCAGTCTAGATTTTCCGTGCTCTGAAGAATACATAGCTTAGGTGTACAGCTTGACTACAATCCCTGTGCCACTACTGGTGCTTTACCTGACTGTGAATCTAAGTTAGCGTTAGTCAATAATAAATTCATGTAGTTTGTGTTTTGTGTTGCTATCCACAATCATCTTGAACCAAAATTCATCTTGTACTTTTGGTATGTAATTATGAAAAATTAAACAATTTGGAATTTTCCTTTTCCTGGGTATGACCAAATTCTTCCCAAATGTAAGATACAAAAAAGCACTGATTTATTTTTGAATGCAAGGTACCATTCCTACATGATTCTGATCTCTAGAAGCTGGGTTTTAAAACCACCAAACTTCTCAAGACCTGAGACAAAAATCACAAACTCCTACTGGTAGAGTTTAACAAAATATGTAAGAGCTGCCAATTTCCATGTCTCATGAGCCACTTTAGAACTTCTGTCATGTACATCTCACTCCACCACCACAGCTGTTGGGGTACGAAGCAGTGTTTATGTACCATGAGCTGTGTAAATGATGGCAGGTAGAATAAATCTGAGTGCTCTGAAAGTAAGCATACAATTATGAAATTCTTAGCTTAGGCTTTTGAAAAATAACATTAGATGAAGTGATATAGTGTTGCAGAGTCTGCAGGGTTTTGGGGACTGAGTGAGAGAGGAGGCATTTTCTTGGCCTGAAACAAATTCTGTCCCTCTGTTGCCTGTTAACATACGGGTGAATCTGATTTTTGATGCTCCTAAACTGGCATATGCTAGAGAAAGCTTTAAAATAGGTTATTCTGTCTGTATCTCGAGCAGATGGAGTAGAAGAGCAAGCTTGAAGGAGCAAAAACATGACAAAACTTCATGTGGGACTTTTAAAAATCAGTGAAGACTTTCCAAATGCTTGATTTATGCAGACATTGGTCAGAGAAAGTGAAAGATACTTGGACACAGACTTTCTGTGTGGCTCAAGTAAGTTCAGTCATGGCTTTTCTTTAAAGCTGAGACTGCAGTTTTTCATATGGAGATGTATTTGTTCTTTTTTGTCTTCTCCCCTTCAGAGTGAACTGGTTGTTTTGTGTGAAAAATTTGAAAGTCTTTGTTCTGTTTTAGTACAGAGATCTGAATTCCTTTCCAGGAGGAGAGTTGGTACTTGGTTCTCTCAATCTTGATCTTGGAAAAATGCCTGTCCAAATAGCAGACACCGTGTTATTTGTTGCAGGTGGGCAGCTATTGCAGTTGTTATGTAGTGCAGGGTTGTCTTTTCAGGAAGTTGAGTTCATCCCCATTGCTAGCCCTCCTCCTTCTGACCCCAACTCCCTGTTCAGCCTGTGCTGCTAAGCACAGAAAGAGGAGTCTGCTAGGTTTTTCCTTATATCCAATCTGAACCTTCCCTGGCGCAGTTTGAAGTCATTTCCTCTTGTCCTATCACTTGTTACATGGGAGAAGAGACCGATTCCTGCCTCTTTACAACCTTTCTTCAGGTAGGTTTAGAGAATGATGAGGTCTCCCCTGAGCATCCTTTTCTTCAGGCTAAACAGCCCCAGTTCCCTCAGCCGCTCCTCGTAACATTTCTTCTCTAGACCCTTCACCAGCTTTTTTTCCATGGCAGTGATAGTGATAGAAAAACCTAGGAAATAAGAAACTGAGACAAAAGCAAAAACTGATGTTGAATTACATAAGATTTTTGTACAGGATATACTTAACTAGGAATTGACCTGCTTTTGTTTGAGACCTTGTGATAAACTCACCTGGTCCCTCTCCATTGTAGTTGGTAGAAACTGCCCCAGCAAGAGTGAATGAATTCCCCACAGCCAACCCTATTTGTAGAAATAACGTTGATCCATGTTGTTTAATCAGAAAAGTCTCCCACTCAGTTGTAAACATCACCAATTTAAAAACTGGGAGGTTTGGGAGCTAAGTGATGTACATACTTCTGGATTTTACTGGCCACCTGAGTGCAAAGGTTTTGGATTCCAAGTAGAAATTAGAACAACTGTAAAAATGCTACTTGAGCTCTGTCTAGCTGTCTCCTTTACAGAAGTTTGTAGATGTGACATATGGAAGAACAGGAAGTAACAAACTGACATATGTACTTTCCTTGGGCCAAAATCCCAGAAATAAAAGCCCAGTATGAGTTGGTTTATGTGATACATGGAAGGCTAGGAATAGAAATTGCCATTTTGCTGTAACTATTATCTTCCACATGACTTTTTTCCATACTTCAAAGTGAAACTAAAGTATCTTAAAATCAACTGCTTTTCCTTTTGTTTTGTTTTGTTTTGTTTTGTTTTGTTTTGTTTTGTGTTGTTTGGAGATTGACCGTGGGGGGAGTAGGGGAATCTCAATGCTTCATTGATTAAAGACCATCTAGAAATGACTGAAGTGGCCTCATATAAATACCTAATATATAAATTAACTTGCTGTAATTTATTGTGGTCAAAGTTCATCTGGTTTTTTAGAGAACAGAGGATTTAAACTTTCCAAGGGGATGAACATTCAAATTATACCCTACATTTATGAGAGGGAACAGTTGTGTTGGGATAATGAAGAAAATATATTTTTGTGTTCTTGACTATTTTGGGTTGTATAGGGGTTTTCATATTTTCCTTTGAAGTCCGAACTGCAGAAATATATTGACGGCTGCTGTACTATGTCAAATCAATACTGTAACAAAAAGTCTACTTTTGCATTCTTCAAAAAACTTAAATTGGATTGTATTGTTTCTTAAAGTCTTTCTCGTGAAACTGATGAGTAGTACTCCTCCCATGTTTGAATTTCACAGAGTTCAAGCTGTTGTTGTTTTAAAATATGTTGTATTATGAAGAACGATTATCTAGGCTTTGTCTGAGGAATAGTTACTTGTGCAAAAAAAATGAGGAAGAAGCTGAACCTGTGAATCCTATTTCCTCTAGAAACTCTAGAACTCTAACAACTTTCAAAACTCTAACCCACTTTCAAAAAAAAGCTGTAATCTGTTGGGACAGGGACACTGCTGAGGAATATCCAGTGAGCTCTGAGATTTGTAACAAAACTGAGCACTCAAGGACTTAGGTGAAAGAGTGCATCATTTGTTTGACAGATGAACGATAGTCCAAGATGCTCAGTCTATTTGAAACTTCTTTGATATTTTTATGGATGTGCAGAAATAACTCACATGTATCTAAATATTGCCAGGGATTTCAGAGTTCTTGCATGCCTATAGTCCTGACTATTAGCTGAGCAAGGAATTTTAGAATCCCAATTTACTGACTCAAGTCTCTGTAAGTAGAACTGATGGCGGTCACCAGCATTGCAGTAGGTTTCTGTGCCGTTTCTTTCACACAAGTTCTTCACTACAGCACCATGCAGATATAGCATTATCACCCACACAAGTAGCAACGCCCATTCACCAGTCCTATTTTACATTGTTTCCTCAAAAATTAGTCTCCAAAGACAACAACAAAAAAATTCTTCTTTTTTGGTTGCTGGGACATGTATCTTCCTTTTCTGTCCCTTTTTTTTTTAGATAATTTCTCTAAAGAAACTCTATTGTTAGTTTTGTGTAAAACCTCCATAAGCTAGGTGAGTTAAATATGAATTATACAACATATTCCTGAAGCATTAGAGTGAGTGTGCCTCCTTTTTTCTTACTTTTATTGGCCCTTGGAGGTAAAATCACGTCTTGGATCTAATCTGGAAATAACTAGTGCTCTTCAGTAAAGTGTTCTGATTTGTGGTTTTCTTTGTTCGGAACAGGTGCTAGTGGTGGTGTGCCTCAGGTCAGTGGTGGGGCTGATGCTGGTGATTGTGTCAAATAATAGCCCTGGTAGGACAGACCACCTGTGGCAAAGTTGTGAGTGTCCCTTGCCATTTTACAAATGGCAGCTCGATGGAAACCAGGGCCTCTCCTCCCGTCTCCCTCAGGGCTCGGTGCAGAAGAGATGGCAACACTTCACGAGGGACAGTGGTGGGGCATGGGAAAGAAGGACGCATGCAATCCGTGACAGTCAACAAAAGAACTGTTTATTGGTGGGAGATGTTGCATGTGAGCCTGTGGGGTGTTCATAGAGTTTGTCTTCTCCCGGCTAATGTTGGGTGCAAAGGCTGGGCTGCTGGTAGGGAACTGGCCGGGCACATCTGCCATTCTGTTCGTGTGATCTCACGAGAAGAGCCAGAGTGTACTGCTGTAGTACTAGGTCATCCCTGTGACAGGTGGACCCACTTTCATTGATTTTTTTTGTACTGAGGTGAACCCACTTCCATCAGTTCTTCATTGTCTTGTGGTGACAAGCCTTGCCGGTGAAAAACCAGCCACTGTTTCAGTGCTTTTTATTCTGTGCATGCTTAGGTTTCTTTAGGTGGTGTAGCTATATGTTTTCCCTTGTTGTCATGTCACAGACCACCTCTTAGGATCTCACAGGCTACATAGGGTCTGCAGGCCTTGCTTCTCTAAACAGTTCTTTAAGACAGGTTTGGTCTCTGCTAGTCAGCAAAAAAAAAAATAAACCAGCCAGTCTTGCTGGCTGCTGTTAACACGGGGAGAACCAAGGCTGCTGAGAAGGTGTGAGTGGCGCTCCTGCATTACCGTGGTGATGGCAGGTCCCTGGGAGCCCCTTTCTCTTGTGTCGCTCCACTCCTTGCTTTCACAGTTTTTACTGAAAGGTAGGGTAATACCCATTGGTAAGCTGCTCACTGGCCTAACGAGGAAAGGTGTTGTCACTTCATCTTTCAGCTATTTAATAGTTTATCTTCTCCTCATAGCTTGTGCTTTTTTGTCAAGGCTGCTGTGCAGACCACAACCACATCCTTAGAGGATTGCTTGTCATTTCTTTGGGTTATGTTCTGACTGACTTTTTGGTGACAGAGAAAGATGTGATACAGGTGTGGAAGAAATGCTGATGAGCACTGTCATTTTCATGTTGTGAAAACCGTTGCAGGTGATGGAGATCTAAGGACATCTTTTCCGTATTTACACCATAATCTTGTCACGATGCTGTGTGACTAGAAATAAAACATGAGCTACGTTTAGCTAGCAATGGTCAGAGGACAGATTTTCTATAGGACGTTTCTTAGGTGTGACTTGATAGGCAAGTTATCTTTATGGAAAAATGTTCTTCTGTGATTATGGTTGTGAATAGAAGTTAATCTCTGGAGGAGATGAACTCAGGGATGCCTGGTGGGGCTGTGAGCACACTTTTTACAAGTTTTGAATTAGGTTGCCAACTGACAGGAGGATGATCTGTACAAACATGAGAAATGTTCTGTGATTTCTGTGGCTGGTGCTCTGACAGTGAGCAGTTAGAAAAATTGTGTACTATGTTTTGTTTAATAGAACAGTTGAAATTACAGAGGAAATTATTCAGTTTTGCTCGGAGTTGTGTTGCAGTGTTCTGGGGAAGAAATAAAATAATTTTGTAACCAAACTACTTTTCTTTTGAAAAAAAGGTCAAGTATGGTGTTGCTCCTGCTGTTTCTCTGGCTAGCAGTGCTGTTATGACTGATTTCACTTTTTTTATGGTATTAGAAGTACTGACTGATATCCAAAACCAAAATAAAAAAGTGAACAGCAGAGATGCAGCACCAGAAGAGAGAAAACTTCAGTGTGAGAAAGTAATCAACCCTCAGTTTTGTACCTATTACAGGAAAGTCGTTTTGCTGAGAGAAGGATTTGTCACACATCTGCTTTCAAAAAAATGAGAAAAAAAAGGGGGCAGCCACTGGGTCCGTGGGTCTGGTGTGTTGTACAAGGGCAAGGCAAGAGTATAAGACACCTCATCTATGTAACTTACGCCAATGGCTAGGTATTTAGGCATTGTCACTTTAGATGCTAGGCCTTTTAGGCCCGGTGGTTTCCAGAGAGCTGGAACAAAAGAGTGTGAGAACAGAAGCTTTCAAAAGCACCTTGCTGTTTGCTTGTAGAGCTGAGAGGAAGAGAAAGTTAGCCATTTGACAATTTTGTGCTAGCTTCAAAAGAATATAGAAGGATTACAGGCACAAGCTGTGACAGCAAGTTAGCTATGGATACAGTTGTAGCTGTAGAAATACGTTTCCAGGAGAAATATTGGCCTAATGCTTGCTATATCAACAACACAGCTGGAGGGATTTGTGGCCCAAAGAGCAGAAGATGCAAAGCTACAGAAAGGGATCTTTAATTTACAGCATGAGCAGTCCTGTGGTTAATGTAAGTAGCACAGTCCATTTTAGGGCAATCTAGCATTAGAGTTAAAAAAAAAACACTGCAGAGGTCAGGCAGCCCTGAGTTTTGGCAGCAGCAAGTGCTAAAGAATTCATTAGCCTTTGAGTTATAGCTGGATATGGATCTGCAAGTTTTCTTGGACTAGGCAGGAGCTGATAGATGCTTGGCTCAAAGGAGCTGTCAAGCATGCTAGCCCTGGGAGAGAGAACCCACTGGAGGCTGGGATGCTATTTTGTCAAACTGTCTTCATCCTTATGATCTCTGCCTCTGCTGTTTTACCTCACACCCTCCTCGTGCCAGTAAGGTTGCTCTGTGAGGTGGACTGAGATGAGAACTGGGATAACCCCATTGCGAGCCGTGCCCTTGCTGATGAAGTGTCGTCACCTAGGGTCTGAGCAGGGCAGATGACAGGCTCCAGCAACAGCCCCAACACAGACAGGGCTGAGCTGGGTCTAGGATCTGTGCGGGGTCCAGCTGGGAGCAACAGGAGATGGGGCTGGAGGCAGGGCTGCAGTTGGACCCTCCAGCAGAGTGTGTGTCCAAAGTCTGTTGAGAAAGGAGCTGAGACCAGGCTGGAGACAAGCTGCCCACAGCGAGGGTCTGACGTAGGGCAGGGCTGCGTGGTGCACCCTTGTCAAGCGTTAGGGCTGGGTTGGCTGCTGAATGGTGACAGGTGTTCTCTAACCCCTCTCTCCTCCCAAACAGTAAGAGAAAAGGAATAAGACAGAGACATGTATTGGAAAGTTAAAACAGCTTTAATAAGCAATAGTAATACTAATAAGGAAATAATGGAAATAATTATATACAAACATATACAAACCCAATATCAAATCCAGTTCCCTCCCAATAGCAATCACCACTGATGCTGCAGAGGTGGGGGCACTGGGAAAGTCCCAGGCTTGGCAGCAGAGGGGAACTGGGTACAGGAGTTGAATTTAGGAGCTTGAGATCAGGATCAAAGGCAGAAGATCTGACCAAGTCCCCCTCAACAACAGCCATTGAAGAAGCAGAAGAACAAGAGAGCTTAACCCTCGTGATCCCTCAGTTTTATGCTGAATATGATGTATATGGAATGAAATACTTGTATTGGTCACGTGTCCTGTCCAATCCTCACTGGAGGTGCAGCCTTTTGCTTCCTTGTGATCCCTTTTACTTCTGACCACCCCTTATGTATTACACAAGATCTAGCAGTCACTTGGTCACTATAGGAGCAGGTGTAAGCAAGAGCCTTTCTCCAT
Source organism: Trogon surrucura (assembly GCA_020746105.1). Lineage (NCBI taxonomy): Eukaryota > Metazoa > Chordata > Aves > Trogoniformes > Trogonidae > Trogon > Trogon surrucura. The sequence continues at coordinate 71,906,343 of CM036619.1, forward strand.
CCAATCTCTGGCAGTAAGTATAAACATTAGACATTATCACTTCTATTAGCAGGCACTGTCTGCAAAATCACATTCTTAACTTCAGAAAGTGCAGCCTCTTAGAAGAGACTGAGCTGAAAACTTAAAAGCACTGAACAGAATTCATTCTGTTTAGCTCTAACCAGGACAGCCCTGAGCTGAGCTGGAGCCCTCAGGTCCATGGCAAGGGGTGAATGGGAGTCCTCAGACAGGTTCTCCAGGATTATTAAGTCCCTGTGGACTCTGATTGGAAAGGGGACTTTGGGACACATTCAGGCAGGTCAGTCACACAAAGGTTGGGCCTCCCGTGCTGCGGCTGGACAGCTTGTGGAAGACATGAGGTACTGGTTCAAAGCTTCTCTCTCCTAAAGGAGAATAAAACTGATGTCACCTGCTAAAAGTGATGAGGAGAGAGGAGGCAGTAAAAGATATGGGTAACAGGAGGTGGCAGTGAGACTCAGTTCCTGGGTCCCTAATTTTCCCTGATGCTTGATTTTGGTACTGCAGTGCTGTAGGAGCACTAAGCTCATCAGGAGGCGTTGCAGTTACTTCTGCCTGTCCAGATGCAGCTCTTGGGGGGGCCTGCACCTGTTTCTCTTGTTGAGCAGTAGAAAGAGGAGCATGGGAGGAGCACTGAGCACATTTTGCATTTGCACCTGGGTGTTTTGGTTGTGTTAGGGGGCAAACTCAGTTTGCAGACCTTTCTTGCAGATGTAGCTATTGGGAATATGTTTTTTATTATTACATTCTTGTAGATCCAAGCCCAATTGTGTTATATTAATAGAGGTGTTCAGAGAGCAGCAGGAGGCAAAACATTTTGGCAGACTGGTTGGGTCGCTTATATGACTGAAGGAGTAAAAGCAGTGCACTGGAAAGAAAATGTCAAAAAACTCCTGTTTCTAAGGCAAAGTGGCAGCTGGGTTATGTGATACTGTGAACAAAAATGGAAACTTTTACAGATGAACTAGGAGATGTGTTGGGAAAACAAAATGGGTCGTCAGTATGAGCCACAGTGGCATATGTGCTGCTTTCATGCGCTCGGGGCTTATTTCAGAGACCTAGGCAAAAAGTCATGATAAATGTTGCATTCTGACTGTTGGGTAGCAATGAAAAAATGCCGCTATCTCTGAGAAAGAGGCAAATAAGTATTCAAGAACCAAACCAGTCACAACCGTGAAAAAATGATAAATATGGCTGGCATGGGCGAGGTATTGTTAATGCTTCTATCAGAAAAGTGACACTAACAGCTGCAGAGTGAAACTGTTAAATGCATCTTGTATATCAGAGGAAACTCAATTTCGTGATTTTTCAATGCCTTTTTCTCTCACTGCTCCCAACAGGGCGATATCTTAAAGATCCTGGATTCTTATCTCTGGGTTCACTCTTTGCTGGATGTTACTTGTGACCTTGTGGAGGTTACTTAACCTTTCCTTTCTTGGTTTCCTCCTGTGAAATGAAAGATTTCCTTCTGATAGTACCAAGGATACGTTGATGATTCAGAATCTGGCAATATGGGTATTTGTTCCCTATTTTCCTGTAAAGAAACTAAGAGTGCAACAGGTGAGCAATCTACCCTGATAACATGGTGCTGCAGTATAAATTCTTCCTGTTGTTTAAGGGTCAAACCCAACTATTTTCTGTTGCTGTAGCTAACAGCATACTTTTGACTGATCACTAATCTTTACAGTAACTTTTCAAGAGCTGTGATCTAACAAGCTGCTACTTGCCTAATAGTGTTGAGGGGCTGATAGTTCCCTGACTGGATGAAAGATCCTGAAGTAGCTGTCTGTGATATTTTAGGTTAAGGGTTTCAGACTTGCTGAACGCAGGGGTTCGCTTATCTGTTGTGCAGACCCAGAGAACGGAGGAAAACAAGGCCTACACAGAACCAGCCGAAGGAGGGAGTCTTGTGACGACAGGACGGCCCTGTTTTGGCTAAGGAGCAAGGCCGCATGGAAGACTAACAATGTGAACCATCCTGCACATAGATAAGTTTTTGCAAAATAAAATCCTGAAGGCCACGGGGCCCAGAGTGGAAATTTTTACCCTAATATCCCTATATGACTATAGTCACCCACTCTTCGCTCAAATCATGCTGAATGCCACCCCGGGGTGGGGGGCAGGGGGTGTGAAAAATAGTATATAAGGAGCATAGAGGGTATGTGTCGTTGGGAGGAGAAGACCCCAGAAGAGGAAGAGGCAGTCGACGGGCTGTGCTCCTTCTCCTTCACCCAAGACAGGGACGCCTTCTTGGTAAGAATTGCGCTTCCACCTTTTGGTGTGTAATACCCGGGATAGTATTTTGCTAGCATTAGTATCGTATATTAGCGCTATTGCAGAGAGTGAATTTATCAACGGCAACTCCGAATCTTGTATCTGTCGCTTCAATAAATCACTTATTGTTAGTTACCTTGCAAATTGTCTCAGTGCAAGTCCTTAAACGGGGCTCTGAAAATTCAGTGCAAGCCCTTAGTGGGGCTCTGAAAACTCAGTGCAAGTCCCTAACGGGGCTCTGAAACAAGCAAGTGCTTAGCTGGGGTACGTGCCTCTCACAGCCACATACCTTTCACGCGACACTGTCCCTAAAGAACTGGTGTGACTTTGTAGGGAGAGGTTTTAACGCAACCATGACATCTTTCTGATAGAAGAGGGAGCAATGTGTAGCTCGGTGACATAGTTTTAATAGAATAGTAGTGTAGCTGCTCTAAGGGATGAAATTTAGATATCAAATTGCAAGTGTAGAGCCCATACTTAAGAACTGCAGAAACTGAGCAAGGGGAGGGGAAGAGGTGAGTGGAATATTGAATATTACCTAAGATATGCACAGAAAACCAAAGCTAAAATGGTACAGAGAGGGTGTGCTCTCAGGTGCAGATGCATCATAGTTTTGGCACTTTTATTTTTATGGAACAACTGTTGTCTCATCACAGGGTGAAAATTGCACAGCCCTCATCTTTTCAATACTGGTAGAGTTATGACTCTACCAGTTACTCGGTCTAAGAAAAAAATCCCAGCTTTAGTCAGATTAAAGGAGTATTTGATACTGTATAATGTAGAACCACATATCACTTGCCTTTTTTTTTAAACCTAGATCTGGTAGATCAGCAGATTCTAGAGATGCTCATTTATATGTTTACTGAGAATTTGTTCTCTGAAAAGGAGAAAATTAAGGAAGAAGTGGCACTGAAGGATACTGATATCCCAGCAGAAAAACAAGGTGTCTGGCTGAGGAATCTTTTTTCTCTTTTTTAGAATGTGCTAGTGCCTGCAAGGCATTCTGGGTCTCTTGACCCAATTCTGGTATGTTAGAAATTCACTATACGAAGGTGGATTTTCAGCAGACGGTCATTTTTTTAACATACTTTCTCTGAACACTCAGAAAGAAAGAAAACTTCTGCTTTTCTGAGGGCTTCACGTGACCATCAGTATGTGTGTATCACTAAATCCGGAACATTGTATTTGGGAGGTTAGCCTTGCGAGGGGAGCAGCAGCGGTGCCAGTCTGATATTTTCTATTGTGTGTGTTGAAACGGGGTAAAGCTAAGAGAAATGTACCTGGAGCTGCACTCTCTCTGGGGATCACATCCTTCTGAGTGCATGACCTTTGTGAGAATGTACAGGGGAAAGCACACTTGGTCACTCACAGAAGGAGAAGAAATTTTTTAGGATCCTCCATTGTGAGGGAACAAGAGAAGGGAAATGGGAAGGGCCAATTTAATTGTCCTTTTCAGCGCAACTTTTAAGCTGTGTGTATTTTAGATAGAAATAGGTCAACCTGCTGTTCAAATTCTAGTGTAAACTATGAACTTGTAGAGGATTTGAAGCAAAGTCAATAGGTGTGGAAATAAAGCGGAGGAGGGGAGCATCTATTGATTACTGCTGTCATGCTGCTTATGTGAGAGTCATCGTACGTGTAGGTCTATTTAAAGGAAATATAGCGAATAGTCATGTTACATTGTAACATAACAGTGCAACATACACTAATGTGGTTGCCACGCAGATAAAATGTAGAAGTGATTGCTTCCACCTCTCTCAAAAGTCACATGAAAATGAGCACAGAATGTTTCTGCTTGCTCAATAGTAAAAAAATAGGACACACATTGACTTGTCAAATGCAGAGGAGCAAAGTAACCATGCTAGTACAAAGCACAGTGTATTAGCAGGTCTACTATTTTATCACACTTTTGTCTTTCCAGACTTGCCAGGAGTGTGTGAATGACTGGTATAGGCAACCATGGGTTGTGGGATTGGAATGAAATGGAGGAGGGAAAAATGTCAGAAAGCTATACCCTCACCTATTCGTTTTTAACTCCCTAAAGAATCTATTTTATATGTAGGTTTTAAAAAGTGCCCGATCATTTGTATGTGAGGCATATTTGGAGTACCTCATTCTGTTTGCAAGCTCCCTCACGTTGCTGCGGCCCTGGCACTATTACCTGTGCTATCGTATGATGCTTGCAAAGTAATGATATTGTCTGCTTAAGACATTTGGTGCCAAGTTTTGCACACTGTGATCTGTCAGCCTAGTTCTTTGTATGGATTTATTGCCCAATAGATACAAAACAAGTGCCACCTGTGCTAAAGGGACAGTATTGAATGTATTAACTGGTCCACAATTCTTTCAGGTCAGCTAGCCAACTACTTAAATTATTAGCTCCTCCAAGGATTTAATTCTTTTTTTAAAAGCAAAAACTAACTGAAAACCCCAATGTTGTCAACAGTGTGTTGAAAAGCAACCACTTAAGAACCCTTGCAATGCTATGTAGAAGAAAATTGGTCAGTGAATAGGAGTAGCACGTAGCTTTTTGGTAGTTAATGCCACTAGTTACATTGAAGACTCCAGCCTTCAATGAGTGTACTGGAAAATAGTTCAGCCTATCAGTGTCCATGCTTTTCTGAAATCAGTTTATGTATATTCTCTATAGAAAGCAAGCGAAATAAATTATCTCACATGTGCATTCCAGCCTTTATTTGGATATGATCTCAGCTGATGCCAGGTGGCTAAGGCAGGTGTCTAAAAGAATAGGAATGAAGGAACTGAATAAAGGGGACAAGAGAAGGGAGAGTGAACTTTTCTTTTTTCCTAATATAATGAGGGCTTGTGGAAAATTCAGCTCTTCATCTCTTTCAACTTTCATTCTGGTTTTCACTTTTAAGGAAACTTGCCAAGTTTCTGAATGCTTTCCCAGTCGATATCCCACTGTATGCACTGCCCTAAATATGGTGTTTCTGTTATGTGGAAATCCTTAGTAGAGCATGGATGTTGCTCTAGTAAGAATGCTCTAGAAATGCAGCATGCTTTCCCTACATCCCTCACGCTGAACAGCTTGATGGCCTGGGTTGCTTGCGTGACCAAGGTAAGATCTCCAAACATTTACATCCTGCAGCCTAGAACCATCACATGTGTGAAAGCTGTTCATCCCACTAATCTCTCCTAGGCTTGTGGAACCTGGCTTTTCTCTAACAATATACTATAATTCTACAGTTCTCTACAGTCTCAACTGTACAAAGTCATTGCTTTGACATTTCCAACTGTTCCTATGTGAATTAAGCCCCTGCTTAAAGAGTTTAGTCAGTTTGGCCTAGCCCACAAAGAATTTTAAAATAATTAATTACAGGCTGAATTAGGAGGCTTTTTATAATTCCTTGCCACATTGCATCTTCAGTCTCCTCTTAAATTACCTAAACCTTCAGCGGGTCCCACCAGACCATTGGCTCCACTCTTCTGGAACTTTTGGATTTGATCTGGTGTCTCACTCTGTCACAAACTGTCCAGATAACATCCCTGTGTAGAAAAAAACAGCTCCCTGGCTTAACCGTCATTCACGTGGGTCTCTTTTACTTATGGTCCAGTTTAAACTTGAGCTTTTCCGATGCCATGCTCTCACAAAGCACAATGAAATAGGAGACCGTAGGTTCACTTCTATTTCTCATGTCATATGTTGTGTGGAGCAATGGAGGGACGGCTTTGTGGATGTGTGTGAGGAAGAAGGCGGCGAATGGAAGAGAGATTATTTTTTCTTTAGTTTTCTATGTGGATTTCAGAGCAGCAGGGGTGGTTTGGTGTAGCTGGCAGAGAAGATTCTGTCTGGAAATGAAGAGAGGAGGAGGGTGGGATTTCCCTCTCGCAATTTTCTGTAAACCACCTCTGGTTTTGATTGCAAAGAAGGACAGGTGTGTGAGTGCTCAAGAAAATAACTGTTGTGCATATGTTGGAGAGGCATAGCATGGGAAAACAGAGAGTGCCCTCTTTTCTGTTTGTGTGGTGGCGGAGATGACAACTGATTACACCTCATAGTGCTTGAGAATGGAAGGGATAATATTCTGCTTCTACATAGCAATGGTGCGCGTGTCAGACACTTTGTACTTTTTTATTTGATGTAGGAATTGCTGATATGGCTCAGTATGGTTGAGTTTCATGCTTACTGACACACTGTAACTATGGAATCTTGTTTCTTGTCCCTTCAGCTTACAGCTGTTGGGCAAGCATTGCTCTTGTGCTGAAATGTCAGACCAGAGATTTCTTCCTGGTCCCTGGAAGGGATGATCTCTTCAAAAGTCTGCTACTCAGATTTCCCTCTGCATTTGTTGCTTGAGGGAACTCCTGGTCCAGAATTTCTCAACAGCATGGACTGGAAAACACATCTGGGTATCCCAGTTCACCTGCTCAGCAATGCAAAGGGAATTCAGAGATCTAATGGGCAGGAAAAGATAGGAAACTAGCCAAAGGCAGCAGCTATTGCTGGATATATTAACTCTTCCTAGACACAGTGACTCTTGAAGCTGTGACCCATCATCTCTTTCACAGCAGATGGTGATAAGCAGCTGATGTAGTATTATTTCTGTATATGGAAGCATGAAATTAGTGTCAATGTCTAACTGGCTTGAGAAAGAAATAAATAAGGAGCCAAAAGGAGAAACAGAAATCTTGTAGTTTTTACATTGTAAACACAGAAAAATGTGTATATGAACTCTTTAAATTAGAAGTGATTTTGGGGTCCCGCCAGCTTTTGACTACACCAGACAGTTTCTTCAACAGTTTCAGTGCTGCTCTTCTCTACAGCTCAGGGGTAGCACAGGAGTGGTGCAACTGCAATGGCAGCAATTATACTAGGAATTTTCCTGAGTTCAGACAGATGCTTCTGTCTGGATTCTCAAAACTATTTCTCTATAGAAAAAAACCCCCACCATGGTCTGTATTTTTTAGATGAAATTACTATCCTAGTGATCTTTCATAGAATTGTTTCATGTTTTGAGGATTTTTGTATTTGCTTCTGGATATTCGTTGGTGACAATTTGATTTTTATTTTAGTTCAAAACTATTGCAGGATGGACGATTTGTTCATGGAGTGAGCTTTGCTTTCACTTGGGGAACGAAGTGACCATGCTGGTTTATGTGAGCAGTGAAGTGCAAACAAACACACTCTGGAGAGCCCTTACAAACACATTTCGGGAACCTTGGCTGCATCTGAAGACTCCTTTGTCTGAGAACAAGTGGAGGGAGCACTGTATTTGCACACACATTGAGCTGTTGTGTAATGGGAATTGATAAATACTCCAGTGAGGACATGTGCAGCTGGTACTGTTTAATACCCAGACTGCTCTGCCTTGCGCTGGTGCAGTGGCCAGAGAATTGAGTATAAGCCTGGTGTTTCAGCATAACTCTTTAGGAAACCAAGGTGCATTTAAAAGTTTAATCTAAAATTTAAAACCAAAGAACTCGGAGTCTGAAATTCAGAAGACTTCATTTCCCTTAGCTACCTGCTAGTATCCTTGAAATAAACATTTTTGTTTAGAAATAGAAATCTTCTTCAATGCTTTTTTCTCCTCACCTTAAAATCATAGATTTTGTGCATTCAGTGTCACTGTAATACATGACTCTTCTCCAACCTATTTTTTTTTCTTATTTCATGTATTGTATTCTGAAATTCTATTTAGTGTTCTCTTTCATCTATAGTGAGAGTCTTGCTTCTTTGAGGCTGGTTTCTTGAACACTGTATTCATGTCCCTGGTCGTATTTGGGGAAAAAAGGATCCGTAATGGACACTGCAACCAAGTTTGTACTGTTCTGCTCAGGGTAATTGCACAGAACTTACCCCCTTTGCTTGGTAATTTTCCACTCATCTTGTGACAGTGTTTATCCTTCCAGGCAGAGTTACAGTCATTACAGTCTGTAGAGGGGCTAGGAAGAGAAATGTGCATTCTTATCATACAGTAGGGTCCTGGTGATGATACATTCTTGCCATCTGCATTTATTTTTCCATCCTGGTAAAGTACCAGAAGTTTGATGGTAAAGCACAGTTTATTATGCATTGACCCTGGCAATATTGCGTAACTTAACAGGATGAGAGTGTCTTTAAGATGCCACTTTCAGCTACTTTGTTATATACTCAGAAAAGAGGTGAAGGGATCTGTGTCTTGCATGGCTTCCACTTCTCTGGTTAAGGAAGTGGAAGCGGCTCTACCTAACCAGGTAGAGCCTCCTGGGCTGTGGCAGGCTTTGTAATTCCACAGCAGCCCCCTCCGTGTTACTGCAGCTTTCTGCTATTGCACCTACCTGTTGTACAGCCTTTTATTTCTAGTCACTTAGGCAGCAAGCGCTGTACTCTTGTAGGTAAGTGTTGTGTCACTATTCACAGCAGACACTCCTTGCGTGCTGCTGCACTGTAAAATGCCCCGGTGCTTTAATCTCCTCTTTTTCCCCACTGTTTCAGATGTTTGCTGACATGTTGTTGAGCCACGTCTCCTGTGGGCAGCCCTGGATGTCTGTGCATTTCCCCTGCACCAAAACCCGCCACTGTCTTGCCTTCAACCTTGCAGCTTTCTGTGGCTCTTTTGCAAGATGGATGCCCTTGATTGTGCCCCTGGAGTCACAGTCATGTGATGTGCACCAAGGTCATGCTCTGCTCATATCACAGAGTGAGACCTGGGTACATGTTACCCCCTTGCATGGTGATGCTTCTTTTTGAAGTGCGAGTGAGCAGGAGAGGATCTAGAGCATACGTAGCCTCTGTCCATATTGGCAGATTGACACAGCAACCTTGCGAGGTGCATCCCAAAGTTTGCTGTCTTCAGAGTGGACATATCCCTCTCTGTGTGTCTTCTCTTATGCACTGTGAGAGAATGCGTTCTCTGCTAGATGATGTCCTCATGACCTGCATAGGAGGGATGTCGCAGGACACAGTGTGGAGCACAATATACAAAGAAGCTAGTTTGGCTTTGGGTTGACTTATGATGAGCTGAGAGGTGGCAGGCCTCTGCTCCTGTTCTCTACTGCTCCCATTTTCAAGCGACTGATGACACCAAGCTGGGAGGAGTGGCTGACACACCAGAAGGATGTGCTGCCATCCAGCGAGACCTGGACAGGCTGGAGCGTTGGGCGGGGAAAAATTTAATGAAATATAACAAGGGTAAATGTAGGGTCTTGCATCTGGGTAGGAACAACCCCAGGTTCCAGTATAAGTTGGGGAATGACTTATTAGAGAGTAGTGTAGGGGAAAGGGACCTGGGAGTCTTGGTGGACAGCAGGATGACCATGAGCCAGCACTGTGCCCTTGTGGCCAGGAAGGCCAATGGCATCCTGGGGTGTATTAGAAGGGGAGTGGTTAGTAGGTCGAGAGAGGTTCTCCTTCCCCTCTACTCTGCCCTGGTGAGACCCCATCTGGAATACTGTGTCCAGTTCTGGGCCCCTCAGTTCAAGAAAGACAGGGAACTGCTGGAGAGAGTCCAGCACAGGGCAACTAGGATGATTAAGGGAGTGGAGCATCTCCCTTATGAGAAAAGACTGAAGGAGCTGGGGCTCTTTAGTTTGGAGAAGAGGAGGCTGAGGGGTGACCTCATTAATGTTTACAAATATATCAAGGGTGAGTGTCACGAGGATGGAGCCAGGCTCTTCTCGGTGACAACCACTGATAGGACAAGGGGTAATGGGCTGAAACTGGAACATAAGAGGTTCCGCTTAAACTCGAGAAGAAACTTCTTCTCAGTGAGGGTGACGGAGCCCTGGAACAGGCTGCCCAGAGAGGTTGTGGAGTCTCCTTCTCTGGAGACATTCAAGACCTGCCTGGACACGTTCCTGTGTGGCATAGTCTAGGCATTCCTGCTCTGGCAGGGGGATTGGACTTGATGATCTTTCGAGGTCCCTTCCAATCCCTAACATTCTATGATTCTATGATTCTATGACCTAATGCTGAATATACAGCTTCAGATATCGTACTGTACTGTCTCCATGTGGAGCAGCAGAGTCACGGTATTTTCCTGCTTCTTACAACCCAATGCAGATACCTGAGCTAGCTCAGCTAGCTAGTGTGAATCCAGCACAGCTTGTTACCTCTCTGCCCCTGTCACATGGAAGGTGCTGTACTGTTTCTCACCAGAGCTGGTTCCAAGAGTAGTGTAGGTATGCTTATGTGGGGGCTGAATTTGGCAGCCAGTCATCTGTCAGACCATGGCTGGCTTGCAGTGGAGTCCTGGCCAGTTGAATGCTGGAGAATTGGTATGAGTGTCACCACATTAATTTCTCTGTCGTGCTGGCCAGTGGGTTTTAGTAACAGTATTGGAAAGCTCTCCCTCTAGCTTGCTGCTTGATGTGATTAGTACTGCTGCATTTCCAGCCGAACTCAAAAGCTCTGTGCTCACATCTTTTAGTTTTCTGACCGGTATTCTTTGCTGTTATAAGGGCCTGACACAAAAGATCTCCTGACATATTACAACTAATTGGAGTTGTCATTCAAAGGCAAAAGAGAAATGTTGTCTATCTAAATAAAATCAGTGTTGGCCTTTGGGGCTACTAAGCACTCCCTTGCTCGATCCTGCACTGTGGCTTCTGGGACATATGTGATAACATGCCATCCCATTTCACTTTGGGTCTCTGAACCCATGAAATTGAGGCTTGTGCTTCAATACTCATACTGCAGTCTCAGCCAATGTCCTATGAACAGGTGAGGTGTTAAACACAGTGCAACACCACAGGCATAGTGTGCACTGGTTTCTGACGTGAATATTTACCCTCTAAGAGGCTAGATTGCAAGAAGACGGGACTGAGGGACCATTTGACTGATGCACCTGTTCTTGGTTTTATTTCCTTGAACATAAACATCATTCAAGAGAAACAGGAGTGTGGCATAACATGGTGGAGTGGGTTGGGGAAGAGTGTTCTTTGTATGAAGGATGGGACAGAAGAAGCCAGAACAAATGGGCCTCAAAGCTGAAAATTTTACCAATACAAAGAATGAACAAAAACTGAGGCCAAGAAGGTTTTGTGAAGAGTTTTGAAGACACGAGTCTTGTATTTAATTCATACGCACTGGGGAATGTTAGTAAGTGTCAGAGTACTGGAGAAGGAAATCCAGGGATGTGATTTGCTCTGTTGAAGAGGGATCACATCACAGGAAAACTTCAGAAAAGAGTAATATTGAAATTGGAAGAAAGTAATGTTGCAAGAAGAACTTGACAGTACTGTTCACTGCTCCGTAGCACATCATTACGTTTTAGGATACTGCTGATGTAAGATCCAGCCATCCTCAGATTAGGAGAAAAGTTGCCATGACTTACTTAGGAATAATAAGTCTCTGATCTGAGGACCACCCAAAATGTCTTAATGCCATTACTGAATATGCTTTAACTGGTTTAGTTCTTTGTTTTGTTTGTAATTGCATCTTTTCTGTTCCTTTCCAGTTTTAGAAACACACCTGTGAAAGCTGCGTCTCACTGCTGCATTTCAGATAATGGTCAGTGATGCTGAAATAAATGTATGAAGGAGAAAGAAAGCAAAGGCTGCTGACAGAGGTACATTAAGAATGTGCATTTATATATATAGAATCTTTTCACTAATTAGTCAAAACAGAAAGAAAAGTGAAGGTGGTGTTTGCCTGAAGCTATGCTATCTGCTCCACTTTGAAAGAGTAAATTATGATTTCTAATGGTAGAGTTTGTCCTTCAGTGCCCTGCTTAGATATTGGCATGTTCTCTACCATAATTTGTTTTATCCCTGCACAGGACTGAACTTACTCATGGTGCGTTCTAACCTATAATAAAGCCTGAAATACAAAGATTTCTTTTTTAAGATTGTTTCGTTACCTTAGTAGTGGCAGCCTGGGAGGAGAGGCACAAAAGGAAATTTTACAAGGCTTTAATCATAATATATTTTTAGGAAGGAAAACCTTGCCTAGTCCCAGCCACAGAGCTGCTTCACTGGTGAAGAATTGTTCTGAGCAGGCACATTGTTCTGTTGCTGACCATAAGGCTGAGTTCAGCTTGGTGTATCGTAGATCACGTTGGTTTCAACCAGAGACACAGTTTAAAAGTTACTGTACAAGGATGGCATCTGACAGTCCTGAGTGAGAGTTTTGAATGGCATAACCTGAGACAACTGTAGTAGTTCTTGTTTTCAGCTGTCTTTGCTACTCTGGAGAAGTTCCCACTTGCATAGGATGGCTCCTATGATTGTGTACAGTCCCACAGGGCTCTGTGGAAGTGAGCTGAAATGCAAGTGAGGTTATCTAAATATGCCCAGCTGGAAATTGCTGCTTGGTGAAAACACAAGCAGCCTGAGGTGTTCCTCAGTGAGAAATAGAAAACTGAGAATCATAAAATCATAGAATAGTTTAAATTCCAACAGACATTTAAAACCATTTTTTCTAACCGTTAACCTAGCAGTGAGAGGTGGAATAGGAACAGGACAAGATCTCTTGCAGCCCCTTAGCAGCTACCCAGTTGTGATTCCAGGTCTTAACTTCCTTCTTGCTCATTTCAGTCTGTTTTGTGGATGTATTTTTTTCCCTTGCTACTTACCTTTCAAGCTACTTACAGGCCAGGAGGTGATTCTGGTGATTCTGAGCTCAGCTGCAGTAGTGCATATTCTACATTAACTTCCCCAGGATCTGTGCCCTGCGGTTGAAGGGGATATCCAGCAGTGTGCCATCCTGGCATGTTTTTAGGCAATGAGAGACATTTCAACTGTGGATTAAAATAGTAACTCACTGTATACCCTAAAATTCTTCTACAGTAGCGTGCACTCACTGGAAACTTGCTCCACTGCACTGACAGATCTCAGTGTAACCTGCGGACACGGGTTTCTGGGATCTGTTTTGCCTTGGTGCCAGAGGAGCTCTTGGTCTCTAGCAGATTTCCTGTAAACAAGATTTCCTGTACTTTGTCCCAGGTAAATAAAAGTCATTGCCAGCTCTGATTATTTCACTGTAAGTTCATGGTGATGAGTTAGAAGTTGCTTACACAATGAGCCTTTCTCTATCCTTTTTACTAATAGCTGATTTTACTGAGACTATTATTGTAACTTCTTATTACCATTGTTAAATTGTTACTGCAATATGAAATTTGTCCCATTACAGAGATAAATAATACACTTGAGCAGAGACACATTGAGGGAAAAACGCTGGTCGTCTTGGCAATTCATCCTGTTACAGTCTGTCACTTCATTTTTGTTGGCTGAAGGAGATGTGCGATGGTGGGTAATTTGTTACACAGTTTTCAGCTTCGCAAAGTTCCCTGTATAATTGCTGTCCGTGTCAATCCTCGTTATGGGGCCACCAAAGAAACCAAAATTTCCTGGAATACTTAGCTTTTAAGAGTATTTTACTTGCTTTTACATGTCTATAGATAGTGAATACATACTACAGCTACACTAAGTAAATAGTGCCTGCATTCCCTACAGGAAGTCTGTTTAAATAAATCTGAGCGCAAAAATTTTTTGCAAGTGCAATTCTGATACTAAAAACAATTTCTGTCACCAGTGTCAGTGGAGAGCAACTTGGCAGAAGATCCTTGCTCGGAGGCAATCTTGGGTCATACGTCCTCGTATAAACTGAGCGTGTCGTTAGATTCATGCAGTTTTGGCACGAGGGTAGGGGTCCTTTTCATCTTCAGCCAGGCTTAATGTGCATCCTCTGCAACTGCTTTCAATCTTGTCCTCATCAGTTTATTAGCTGCTTTCCCATAGTGTTCTTAGTACTTTCTAGAGTGATAATTTTTAGCTCAGTACTCTGACAGTTATAGATGGGAATTTTTAGAGCCCATAAATTTATTTATTGGCTATTACATTCCTCTTCCTCAGTCTCCCTCTCACTTGTCACATTCCTTTTCCTCAGTTTCCCCCTCAGTTTGACAATTATTATTTTTTTTTATTTAAATACATTAACAATAAACTGAAACCCAGCCAAGAAAAGATTTGAGGAAGGTTTTTTTATTTAGTTTTATGTTGTTTTGTTCATATAAGAGTCATATCTAATACAGCTGCTTTTTTAGCTGCTACATTTATTTCTGAGTGAATTGTTCTTTTACTAACTTGACAATGCATGAGGAGAAAAAAAACCATATCACCTATTTTCCCCTTTTTAATGTGCAGTAGGATTAATCTGTATTTGCCTAGTTTTAATACCTGCTATTTGTGTGAACTCATGAGCCTTAAATTAGATGTGATAGCTTCTTCTTGCTCTAAAACTGTAATAAATTTTAATGTTAAACATTGCAAGGAATGAAACAAAGACATCATGAACAAATAAAAGTGATTTCAAGTTCATAATAACTTCCATATGACTGCCAAAATGCTTGAAGATTAAACTTGAAACTGTCAGCTCAGTCCTTCATTACCTTCCTTTTCATTTTGTGAGTTATGTGTAATGAAAGTGGTTGTAAATTGCTGTCACTCGCTTAACAGTGTGGGGAATTTTCATCTGGGGCCATGTCTGACCCACACAAAGTTCCTGGAAACGACGAAGTGCACTGTGGGGTGGAAGAGATCTGGGCATGGTGTGCTCTGTCTTACCACTGCAAAAACAAGCTCTTCCAGACTTTCTCTCCTATGTTGTTTATGCTATTTCTGATGAGATTTATTTTGATTTGTAAGAGAGCCTCCAGACTGAGAAGTGACCATACTTGACAAGAAAACACTGGAACATTTTGGGGATTTTTTTTTTTTCCAGATTGTTTTTAAAATGCATCTCTTCTATGCAGGCAAAATGCAACTGCTTGTGGGGTGCTTTTTGGAGGTTTGCTTTTGGTGTTTTGTTTTTTTTTTAAAGCAGAAGTGATGTGTTCTCCTCACAACTTTTGACAGGGATACATGTATTTCTTTGGACACACAGTTTTGGGTTGGGGTTTGAAGGTTTTGGGGAGAGGGGGGTGGGGGTATTTTTGATAGATTTCTACTCTAGAGGAGGTTTCCATGAAAGCAAATGAACGATGGACAAGTTGGTGGACTGAGATTGTGTTTTGCCTGCTTGATTTTACTGTTTGTTTTCCTTCTTTAATCCATTCGCTTTTTATTACTCTCTATCGTTTTTCCCTCAGGCTCTGTTTCTTACAGCAACTGGATGGTTTTAGGAACTGTTACACTATATTTCCCTGTGGTACCTAGTGTTTTATGGAAGTCACAATTTAGCTCAGTGCTTTGGATGCTAGCTTTTTCTCCCGAAGAAATGGAGATGGTCCTGGCTTACCTAAATCCCATAGGTTTACTACTGATCCTGGTCTGGGATGGAGGAGTGTGGTGGTTTGGCCCTGGCTGGAGGCCAGGAGCTCACCAAAGCCGGTCTATCACTCCCCTTTTCAGATAGACAGGGGAGAGGTGAGATGTAACAAGAAGCCCGTGGGTAAAGATAAAAAGCAGTTTAATATAGCAATTACCGCGCGGAAGCAAAGCAAAACAACAAAGATTATTCTCTACTTCCCATCGGCGGGCGATGTCCGGCCGCTTTCCCAGGAAGCAGGGCTCCAACACGCGTAACGGTTTCTCAGGAGGACAAACAGCGAATGCCCCCCCCACTTCCCTCTGCCTTCTCTCTTTATATCTGAGCTGACGTCATATGGTATGGAATACCCCTTTGGTCAATTTGGGTCAGCTGGCCCGGCTGTATCTCCTCCCAAGATGTTGATCACACCCACCCTACTACTGGGAGAACATCAAACCACAGCCTTGGTGCTGTGTGGGCACTGCTTAGCAGTAGCCAAAACACTGGGGTGCTATCAACACCCTTCTAGCTACCGCTCCAAGAAACACAGCACGGAGAGAGCTGCTGTGGGAAGATTAACTCCACCTCAGTCTGACCCAATACAATGAGTCACACCCTTTTTTTATCTGTATTTGAACACCAAATTTTCTGGCTCCTGGGAGGAAAACTTTGGGATGGAAACAAGTCAGCAGATTCCCACAGCAGCTTAAACTTCCGTGACTGTATAAAACTGTCAGCACAGGAACCAAGTCCTCGTAGCTGATGAACTTGCAGTGAATCCCACTGCACCCACAGGCAACTGAAAGATTTTGAAAGGATAGAAAAAGCACTTGAGCCTGCCAAAGGGAGATGAAACAAAATGAATGACAGAAGGGGGAGTTGTTAGAGAAGTGAACTCCAGGTCAGGGTGACCAGGAGCCTGGATAGAGGACAGCAGAGATGACTTTAGGGGAAATGACATTGGCAACTCAAAAGCTAGCACTGGGATCTGCTAACAGCATATGTGAGTTGTGACCCCAGCAGAAAGGCCACCATAAAACTGTTAGGTCATACTTTTGGAGTGAACGTTGCAGTGCTGGTAGATTTTTAAATGGATGAGATTTTGTGCCTTCTGACTACAGTGCAGCTACAATAGGAGGAAGTGTGTGTGTCTGGAAACTTGATTCACTTTCCAGTTTCAAAAAACAGCTAAACAGGAGGGAGAGATACAGCCAGTGGGTTGAAATTTCAAGGCTATTTATCAACATTGGCTTAAGCAACAGCTTTTACGTAGGAAACTGAAATTAAATCTTAGTTTTCTCCCTTTCTTAAAAAAAAAGCTTCATTGGCATTGTAAGGCTCAGTGTACTGGTTATCTGGAAGGTGTCTGGGGAGGTAAAGTCTACGATTACCCTCAGGTTTTGATTTTGTGGGGCTTCTGGCAGCTGCTTATCCTTCTGAATAAGACGTCAACCTTGAAGTATTTTATTTGATAATCCACCTGTTTAAGTTCATTCAGAAAATCAACCTTTCATCTCTTTACAAACTTTTGAGCAGATTTCTTTATGTCCTGTTTTGCTTCTTTTCTTCTTACTTACTTAGATACAATGTATCACCTTTGCCTTTTTTGCTTCCTTTTGTAGAATCGTTGAATCCTAGAATGGTTTGTATTGGAAGAGACTTTAAAGGGAGGTTCCAACCCTCCCCTGCCATGGGCAGGGACACCTCCCTCTAGACCAGGTTGCTCAAAGCCCCATGCATCCTGGCCTCAAATGCTACCCATACTTCTATCCATCTATTTACCCCATGAAATCCCACAATCATAGCTTTGATTGTGTGCAGAATTATTACATGTTCCAGGGTTATTCACATGTTCGTAGTATTTGTGTGTAACCTTTACAGACTTTCACCAAATTGTCCAGTTATTTTCCTGCGTATCTCCTTCACCCTATTGCAAAGTGTCTTTCCCCTCTTTTACATCTGATTCCAGTGTTTTATCAAAACGACTTTATTTTTTTAACTCCTCTGAAGGCTTTTGTTCCTGAACAGATATTCAAGTTAATTCTTTTGCTAATCACAGAGGAAATTGATGCAATGAATAAAAAAAAAAAAAAAAAAAGAGTTCCTTTAAGGAAGATTTTACTGGGAAAGGAATGGGGTGAGTTATAGAAATATATTTCTTGCCTAAGTTTCTTAAAATAGACAGAAACTTGCCAGGGGAAGATGTATACATATTAATATATAATCAACAAACAGATGCAACAAGATTTTTTGTTTATTTCACTTGCTTGAAAAGTGGCCAGCAGACTTCAGCTAGCTAAGACAGATTGCTTTGATGAATCTTTGGGAATTTCGGTATTTTTTGTCTCAGTTGCATTCTCTGGCAAGCACACAAAAGAGATGTCCCCTCTAGCACCCAGCAGCTGAGCTTGCCTTTTGTATGTGGATACGATTCTCATTTCTGAGTTTGCAAAAAACCTCTAAAATCTCCATTAAAATGCACTGTAAACCTCCTCTCTTTGGGAGTACTATGGAGCTATGAAAAGAAGACCATAAAAGTGAAGCCAGCATAAATAAACCCTATTCCAAATGAGTGTGAATTGGCAAGCTTAAGAACCATTAGTTTTGCCTTTGTGAAAAAGGAGGAAGATGGAAATCCACGGGAGAGAATTAGGTTGGTTCAAGCAATAGACCAGCACTGTAACCCTACTCTAGGTATGTGTGCAATACACCCGGAGGGAAATAAGGCTTTACAGAGTGAAGATTTTATCAGCCTGCATTTCTGTGACAGTTGGAGTTGCTTGTGAGTGGATGAACTTGTGCTGTTCCAAATGAGTGTCACTAAAATCTTTGTGCCATACCTGTCCAGCCTCTGTGTGCCACATTTGACAAATGTGTATCTGCGTAGGGTCTGTATTTTGGTTTTGAAACTTTCTGCTAGCAACGGCAGACTCCAGAGCACCATGATGCCTGTCATAAGCATAGTGGTGAGAGAAATAAAAATTCCCATAAAACCAACCCATAAAAACAAGGGGAAGATCAACTGTCTCTGTGCCCCTTTCCTACTGTCAGTGCTTGGGAATGGGAGGTGAGGAGGAGGAGGGGGTTCTCACTAAAACTCCAGAGTCCTGTATTTATTTATTTCATTTATTAAGCATTTAACAGAAATATCTGTTCAGTGGGGCTGAAGCAGTCCTAGAGGAGAACATGAATTGTTCCGTTTGAAAGGAACTGAGAATCTTATGGAAAATCAGCGCTATCTCAAGTAAAGTCCTGAGGACTGGTTTATCAGCGGGCAAGGGAGAGTTGAGTGGAGACTTGCACTCCATGGCCTGTCACAAGGGACCCACACAGTGCTCCTCTACACCTGCAGCAGCAGCTGGGGGCTGGGCAGGACAGGCTACATTCCCACGAGGCAGAAAAACCTCTTGGGGTTTCTTGCTCTTCATGTGAATACTGTTCTTTTTGGTTACGTCTAGCTGGTAGCCAAATGGGTTTATAAATTTCAGATGTGCTCTCTTTTACAAAAACAGTGCTACCTTGAACTAGAAAAAAATCTCAGGACTCTCCTTAACCAAAACCATGTTTTGCTTATCTCAGGAAAAAGCTGAAAGTATCTCTCTCCCCTTACTCTAAGCTTTGACTTCCACCCTTGAATGAAACTGAAATTCAGGACTGTGAGTGGTTGCAGATCCAAGAAAAACTGTTTCCTGGTCTTGGCTTCTGGCTAGTGGGGTACTTCGTTTAATCAAACTGGGAATAGATTTGCTAGGAAGATTTGTATTTAGTGAAAGGTTTTTGATAAATGGATCTTCTAATGTGTTTCTGTAGGAGAGCATGTTGCATTCAGCCTCATAAGGGACACAGATTTTCTGCTTTAACCTTTTCTGTCTTAAATTCAGGTTGCTGAGGTGTTCATGGCAGTTAGTCTTTTTCATTGTTTCTGAGAGTCAGCTTTTGAAGGGTCTTTATTTACCAGCCTCTAAAAAACAAATCCTCTCTACAGATCACTCTGGGATCTCATCTTGCATACAGCTCAACAGGTGACCGTAAGAAACACATGTGTGTGCAAAGGGGTGGTTAAAGGAGGAGCAAAACTAGAAACACATTTGGGACTCTGGGGAAGCAGGAGAATCCCAGCACCTGTTTCCTAATGATGTTCCTTTGTTTGAATCTCATTGACTTTAGTGAGATGCTGCTTGTTGTATTTTACAATCTATGGTCTCTCGCCTCTCTTGGAAATACTGGTGGTATAATGTTTCTTTTCTCATATAATTTCAAATACATTATTAAAAAAATTTATTAGAACTTTTTTCTTCTTAATCTGATGCAGTTGAGAAATTAACATCCCCAAACATTTCACTTTGCATATTTTTCTTACAATGTTATACTATTTTTTTTTAACATACCAGCTGTAAGGACTAGAAAAAAAAATCTAAGAAATGTCCTTTCTCAATTCGAGAACTCTTATTTCTGTTTGGTTTCTTAAAATCTGTTGTGTCTTAAAAAATCCAATCTTTTGCTTTCTGGCATGGTGTGACTGAGTGCTTTGCAGTCTCGAATGAAACTGTATTTTTTTTCCCTCTATGTTTAATATGTAATACAACTTATGTATCATGTCGGTTGTATTTTATCACCTGGGGGGAAAAAAAGAGGGAGCTGTGTTGGCTTCACACAGAAATGTATGACAGAGGGAGACATGCATTTAGTCTTCTTTTCTATTGAAAGGCATTCTTCCAAACTTCACCCCAAGATATGTCTGTAGTAGGGCAAAGAACTTGGGAAAAAAATCCTCCAAAACCAAACAAAAAAGTTCCACGTTAGATTCCCAGGAGAAATCCACGTAGCACAGTGCACTGTTGCTTGAGCACATCGTTACATCTCTGATTGTGGAGGATGCTGGAAGAGTTTGCCTAGATCACCTGCAGGGAACACAGAGCTTGCAACAGCCACACGGCCACCCGGGAACAGCCCCAGGCAAGCTGCTTCCACTGTGCTAAACTCAGCCCCAAGGCATCAAAGCTGGCTTCCAGCCCTGTTAGATGGTGTCTCCATGTGGCTGTTTGCACTGTGGAGCTTACAGTGTTGAAGAACTGGGGTTTGTATCGTGCTTAAGAAATAGCTCTCGGCCTTAGATACCTGTTACATGCCTTGCACGTATCTCCAAGCTTAAAATTTGTTGGCTGTGTAATGCGAAGCATCAAGGTTGCCTTTTGTATCCCCTGATCAACGCCTGCGGGTTGATCTGCACTTTTCTCTTACCAAGGTGGTCGGAGAAGTTGTCCCGGGACATCCATTCTAGCAGGAGCAGGGGGAGGCTTTGTCGAGTGTGAAAATTCTGTTCATAGCAGGCCGTTGGTTTGATGGGCTGACTGGGGGCACGGCTTGTGGTTGGCCCTCTTTAACAGCGAGCTGCGATACCAAAACCTGCTGTTCCTGTCCGGCACTGAAGAGCACCAAGGTAGCGATTCACAAAGATAATACTTAAATATGTACTTACATATGAGCTGAGACAGAGTCTCAGACAGTGCTGAACTCTCCTACAGCCTTTTACCAGGTCAGCAATTTCTAGATGTGTATTTTGTTTGAGGCCTTGGCCATTTGGCAGTCTTATTTCTGCTTAATTAGCTTCATGATTTAAAACTATTTGTGGCCTCCTAATGAACTGGGAAAAACCCAGCAGTTGTTAGCAGCTGGCTGAGATTTTAACAGCCGCCACGTGTGTTCAACAGAACAGCAATAAAGTAGTGAGAAGAAAGTCTGGCACTACTGCCAGGGGTCAGGACATGCGAGGGCTATCCTCAGTCCTGTTAATGATCACCATTAGCACAGTACAGAATTTCAGCTAGACATAAACAGCCTTGTTAAGTGATAGTGACAATGAAGGCTCTGACAGAAGGCTTGGGTTTGCACAAAGCCCCGTGTCCTGTGAAGGAGGATTTGAACTAAGATGCTGAACGTGAACTGGAGCAGCTGAGGAACCAAGATCTGTACCCATTGGACTTTCAACAACAAGGGTCAAAACTCTTAGGCACTGAATCTGGTGGTAAATTTCTGTTCTGGTTGAGACTGTACCTTAAGGCTCAGCCCTCTGAGCCTGTTGCAGTCATTACCAGTTTGATGCTTTCTAAGGCAAAGTAACTGAGTCTGTATCCCTATTTCCCTGTAGTCTGGAGAAGGTGTCCTGCAGTCTTTAACAGTATACCACCATCCAGGTGACAATCTCCCATGATTAGAGTCTATTTCTTCTGATATTTCTCCTTCTTAGAGTGCCTTTCGGTTATTTCTGTGATGCAGATTTTCATGGAATTATTTTGGCTACACCTGAAACCCCAGGTCACAGAACTGCTCAATCTCTCATGAATAATTCTAGCACTAGTCTGGATGAAAACCACAGCACATCCTTATAGTTTAGATAAATGTATTGAGATGTAGTCTATAATATTTAATGCTCCATTTTTTTCCAGTCTGCAATTTAACAAAAGTAAGGATGGATCATAGTTTCAGCGTGCAAATTTTTGTAACTACCTGTCCCATCTTGATTATATTTTTCTAAGCTTAGAGATAATGGAAAGCAGTTACAATCTTGCTGAATTTGTGTTTCAGTGATAGCTACTTCAGGTAAAAAGAAGCAATATGTATGAAAGGAATGATATGTTTACTGGTGAAAATGCTGTTCAGACATATGAAATATTTGGCTAGCTGAGGTAGCTGTAGGAAGGCTGGCACCAAGGGCTAAGAGCATTTTTTCAGATCATCCCAGGTCTTCAAGAGGCCTGCCTCACCTTTGCTCTGGAGAAAGATTTTTTTTTTTTTCCTGTATCATAAACATGAATTCTTTTGTGAGAGTCAGATTACATTTTGGATGTGCATGATAAAAGCTGAAGTTTCCTTGATGTTTGTCATTATATCTTTGAGGCCAGTTTGAAATATGTCTGGCTCTGATTTAGGCTTTTCAATCCATAAATGATCCTCACATGTCCTCTTAACCCATATTTGAGGGACATTTTGGTACCTTTGAACAAAACTCTCTGGAGATCTGTACACGCATTGTTTTGCTATCTGATGTGCTAATTATATTATATGAAGCCTCCTTTCAGGATTAGCTCTTGTGTTGTATTTTGTGGCTGGTTGGAATTCTTATATTTTTGTTTTAATCACATTGATATACACAAAATACAGGGACCTTTGAAAACTGAAAGTGACATCTGTAAAATATGTCTGCAGCCACTAAATAATGTCCCGGTATGGTTTTGTTATGAAAACGGTACTCACTGTGGGAACTTAAGTGTTTCTATTCTGGGTGGGGTTTCATCGTTCAGGCCAGGATTTCTTAGGTTTGTTTCCTTGAGTTAATTTTCAGGATTTGAGATCAGCAGAGCCCCTTGCTAAACCAAGGGAAGTATCATAAGAAAACAAAGGAATGTGTAAGGTATTTAACCTGTGAGCTACTTCTGACAGAGACATGTGAAGCTGAGAGTTTTAGTCCCTCTCTCTGATTTCTTGATACTGTGATTGGGGATGCACCTCTCACCAACAGAAACCCAAGGTTGCTCAGGTAAGGGTGATGTAGACTTCTCTGTGAAACTGATAATGCTTCTGCTGAGCACCTTTTCTTTCCCACCACAGTTTGCTGTTCCTGGAGGATGACAGCTCCCACAACCTCCAGGTGTAAAAGTGGCTGCTTTTTTTGGGGTTGTGGGAATCACAGATTTGTGTTGTAATATCAGAACTAAGCCACTTGTAACCTGCTTTTTCCCACTGCATCCGGAAATCACACAGAATCACAGAGTGTTAGAGGTTGGAAGGGACCTCAAAAGATCTAGTCCAGCCCCCCTGCCAGAGCAGGATCACCTACAGTAGATTGCACAGGAATGCGTCCAGGCAGGTTTTGAATGTCTCCAAAGGAGGAGACTCCACAACCTCCCTGGGCAGCCTGTTCCAGTGCTCTGGCACCCTCACTGTGAAAAAATTTTTCTAATATTTTTATGGAACCTCCTGTGTTCCAACTTGCACCCATTGGCCCTTGTCCTGTCAATGGACACCGCTGAAAAGAGCCTGGCTCCGTCCTCCTGACACTCCCCCTTGACATATTTATAAACATTAATGAGGTCACCCCTCAGCCTCCTCTTCTCCAAGCTAGAGAGACCCAGCTCCTTCAGCCTTTCCCCATAAGGGAGATGTTCCACTCCATCATCTTTGTGGCTCTGCGCTGGACTCTCTCAAGCAGCTCCCTGTCCTTCTTGAACTGAGGGGCCCAGAACTGGACGCAATATTCCAGATGCGGCCTCACCAGGGCAGAGTAGAGGGGCAGGAGGACCTCTCTTGACCTACTTGCTACTCCCCTTCTAATACACCCCAGGATGCCATTGGCCTTCTTGGCCACGGGGGCACATTGCTGCCTTATAGTCATCCTGCTGTCCACCAGGACTCCCAGGTCCCTTTCCCCTGCACTGCTCTCCAGCAGGGCAGTCCCCAACCTGTACTGGCACATGGGGTTATTCTTTCCCAAGTGCAAAACTCTGCACTTGCCCTTGTTGAACTTCATAAGATTTCTCCCTGCCCAGCCCTCCAGCCTGTCCAGGTCTCTCTGAATGGCAGCACAGCCTTCTGGTGTGTCAACCACTCCTCCCAGTTTTGTGTCGTCAGCAAACTTGCTGACAGTGCTCTCTAATCCTTCATCCAGGACGCTGATGAATATATTGAGCAGCACTGGCCCCAGTACTGACCCCTGAGGGACCCCACTAGACACAGGCCACCAACTGGAGTCTGCCCCATTGACCACAACTCTCTGACTTCTTCCCTTATGCTATTGGCTGAGGTAGTTGCCTGTCTTCCATTTGTCAGGGGTCCTTGAATCCTGAGAGGCATGCCAAGAAAGGTGACCTGAAACTCCTAACTTCTTTCAGATGTCCCCTTATGATTGCTAAATAGCCCTGCTGAAACACTTTACTTTTTTTTTTCCACACACTGGAGTGTTCTCCTCTTTTGCTGCTGCAGTTTGTATCTTTCCCCATTTATTTATCTGGCTCATTTGGAAACAGACTTCTTTAATGAAGGGAAAACTTTACCATTAAGGGATCTGTTTTACTTCTCCACTTTTTATTGCCTGTAGTTTTGTTATTCTTTTTCCTGCCCTCTCCCCTCCCATACCTTAGTATACATCTTTCTGACAGTGCTTGACTTGGATATCTACGCTCAGAAAGTAAGTTGAACTTTAAGAAATGTCTTTTGCCTTTCAGGGATGATAGTCTAATCAACTTTGGCTGCAGTTTTCACCGTTGTCCCCCCAAGTCATTTGTGTTGTCTTCATCTTTTTGTCTGTGGTGTGTACTTCTGGGTTTTGCGAAGTGATAGTATCCATT
This sequence comes from Trogon surrucura, assembly GCA_020746105.1. NCBI lineage: Eukaryota > Metazoa > Chordata > Aves > Trogoniformes > Trogonidae > Trogon > Trogon surrucura. Next base: position 71,931,171 of record CM036619.1, read on the forward strand.
GCACGTCTTCATCCTTTTCAGAATGTTGGCAGCTGCCAGCCAATCTGACCGAGCCGCTTGTGGGAGAGACAGCAGCAGTGGAGAGGGTATCTTATGGAAATGGATTTTCACTGCTCTGTCAGTTGAACTGGGATAAACTACCTACTGCAAAAGCTTTTTCTTTCTGGGACCTAAGTGCCTTCCCCACCTCCTTCTGGAGCCCTTGCTTTGTGGAGTGGTTATTTGACCTGACGTTGGCCGAAAGTGTAGCCCAACTTTTTTTCCCCCCTTTTTCCTGTGTTTTTCTTCTAGGGAAACCATTCATATAGTGTCATAGGTTTCCTTTTTATATGGAGTGCAAGGTTCCTCAGCTTTCTGTAATGCAGCTTCCTAGCTAGTCTCTGAGGAAGCTGAAAACAGTTTTTAAAGCCTTACTACAAGTGCTGTTGTCAAAAATTACCTTATCTTTAAACAACCCTTTGTGTGTGTTTGTATCATCCCTTACAAATCCAAAGTGTCTGTTTTACAATCCGTGTCTGTTTTTAAATCCCTGTGTTCCTCGCTGTGAGAGTATTTCAGGTCTGCTGGGACTTTGAACCACTCTGTTGTTCTTAGTTCACTTCATTCTGACTGTTTTGTGGCAGTCTGTAATCTCTCAAAGTCTAAGAGGGGCCCTCTGCATTTCTGCACAGTACAGCAGCTAACTCCAACTCGTATCTGTGGCAGCCTTCAGAAATATAGATCCTCACAAATGTTACTTTTTGCTCTTTTACTTGCCTGACAGTGAAGCCATCCTAATAACTCTTCTTTTCTTAAAATCACAGATTCAAATAGGATTTTCAAACACAGATAATATCTGTCCTGAGGGTGTCTTCCATTGCTGATAGACATTCATAGCTGTTAGGGCTGGGGGGGGGGGTGGGGGGGTGGGGAGCATTATGACTATGGAATATGACTTAATAATTCCTATATCAATCTTAATAACTTGTGGTGGGATGCAAAAATCTGTAGGTCAGCTTCAATCTTTTTGTAACCAGTAGGTGAGGTGCTCTTCTTTTTTGATACTCAGAGTATAATGAACAGTAGATCTTCTTTGTTGAACAAACCCACTGAAACTGTAACGGCTTCCATACAAGGCACAAGCATATTTCATTGCTTACGCAAATGTGTATGCTCATATAGTTGTGTGTCTCGCCATGAAAAAGAATCAATTATAACTCCATACCACTGGACAGAAAAGAAGCAGGAAGTTGAGCAAAGCAAGCATTAAGTGAAAACCCTGAGGGACAAATGAGAACTTACAAAAAGAGGGTTTTGAGTTTGTTGTCACTGAGCACAGTGGGGAAAATAAGTGATCTCCTACTGTGTTCAGGGAAATAGATTTTCATGTAGACTCATTGTAAACAGCAAGACCGTGTAAAAGATGTGCATTCTCTGTATCAACTTCTGTTTTGGAATGAAATGGCACTTTGACCCTGAGTTTTTGCTAACATCTTGGGTTGGGAAGGAGTAACAATATTTCTGCTTAAACAGTCTGGTCCTGATCTTAAACATATTTACTGCTACAAAATACAACACCTTGTGATAAACTGTTCAAATAATTACAAGTCTCCACTGTTTAAAAAACATGTACCGTAGTATTAGAATTTGAAAGGGAATTGGAAATGACCTGAAGGAAGAGCTGATAGGAAGTCTGTGGTTAGCTGCATTTTGAAACAAATGTAATTTTGGAAGTCTTTTGCTAGTATTGTTTGCCTTTTATGCACCTATTTATCTTTTTTTTTTTTCAGGTTGTATTTTTTTTTTCTTGGAAAACCTCATCTTTTTATTTAATAGGCTGCTCCTCACTCACCTTCCCCAGAAAGTCAACCATTAACACTTTCTACTTCGTTCTTATTTGTAGTCAAAAGTGTTTGGATTAAACTTTTGACAGTAGTCAAGGAAGTTTTAAGATGGCAGACACTTCCTGTCAAAACAGTTATTTCTGTTAACCTGTTTATTTCAGTCTAAGTCTTGCTGAGTACTACCAGAATTCATTTTCATCACTGCCAAAATCTAAAGTCTGGAGATGTCACTAAGCAGATCTTATTGCAGTTTTTTTCCATGCTATTTGTCTTCTTAAGTCATTCCAAACACATTAAGGTAAGGCAAGAGCAAGGCTGGAAAGGTATAAACAGAGCAAGCAGAGCAAAATCAACAGAAAAATGAAAAAGAAAGGAAAAAATGCTTTCTGTAAAATAAAAGAAATATGGTGGATCTTGTTTATCTTCAGAATGATAGATTGGCTTTGGTTTGTGGTTCGTAAAAGTATTCTCCCTTTTTATTTTTCAGTAGTCTGTTTAGCTTTTGTATTTTAAAATCCTTTTCTTCCCACACCTTTTATGTCTCATTTACTTACTTTTCATTCCCTGTCTGTTCTCCATTCTTAGGAGGTAATTTTAGATGCAGTTCTTCACTGCTGACTTGCCAGACTCTTAGCTCTTTGGCAAGTTCTTTAAAGTCAAATATATGTTTACAATGAGTAATACAGTGCTGATGTGGGTGGCTGTCTGTCTTTTTTCTTTTTTTTTTTTTTTTTTTTTTTTTTTTTTAGCTTTCAAATTGCAGGTGCAGTTCGTGCCTGCACTTTCCAAACTCACAGTGCATTTGTGGTTCTAAATTAGTGTGTATTAGATGATTTGTGCTGGTAATTAATGTATTCATTCTCCATTCTCTACAGATTTGAAATTGGGAAGAGCTGTCCTCAATTTTCGTCTTGGCTAATAGAGTCCCTCACAGCCAATGAATAGCTGAAATGCTCCATAAAAACTTTGTTACCTCTTTGTGGGAGGACACGCTAATGACTTGATGTGGAGTGGAAGGAGTTCATGCATTTTCTAGGCCACGCTCACTGTCAGTACCAGGGGGTTCTTTTATTCATTTTGTTTCCCACTCTCAGTTTCCCGTGTGCGTCTCGCTCATCTTTATCTCTTCCTTGGGCTCCCTGCCATCTCCCAGTCTGTGCCAGAAGCTCTGCATTATCATGTCGTCATGTTTGCTAATCTTTTCTTCTCAGCCATCTGGAAGATATAGGTTGTGGGTTTTTTTGCTGAGTGTCTAAACGAACGACTCTCCTCCTTCTGCTGTCCCATCATTGACATCTCAAGTGAAATCTTTCATTGGTCTGTCTTGGGCCTTATCCACCAGTCGTCCAGAGTCTTTTGCATTAGGAGTTTGGATAATAATAAGAGCAGAAAATGCACTGAAGGTTTTTTTGTGGTGATTTGCCTTATTTAAAAAAAAAAAAAAAAGCAAGGGAGAGCAAACTTTCCCCAAGGGTGGTACCATAGCAGATTACTTGCCCCTTTCCCCTGAGATCCCCGTTGCATTGCTGTGCTTGGCTTTTCCCAGCACTGACGTCAGACAAAGTCCAGACTGTGATAGTAGGAATGACAAGAGATTTAGAGAAAGCGACCTATGAGGAAAACGTAAGAAGCTTTTCTTTTTTTTCCTTCCTCCACCCAAAAAAAGATGAGATGATCTACACAAATGGCCTCCTGTATAGCAATGTCTGTTATAAAGGTGTCAGCAATGACTTGCTCTCCAGGTTTGCTGATCACAGCAAAAAAAAAAGCAACAAGTCTGTGGCAGAGATTATGTTCTGTATTAGAAAAAAACTTTGTTTATAAGAGTAGAGAAGTGGTGGAACACACTGGCTAGGAGGGCTGTGAACTTGTCTTAAGGATGAGTGTAGGACAGGCTTGTCGCATGTACAGGAATCTTTTTGCCTGCTTTGTGTCAGGTGACCTCCTGCAGCTCTGTGGTTCTGTGGGAAGAGGAGTGTGGTTATGCTGGAGGCAGAATGCTAGTGGTTGCCATCGAGCCATTTCTTTGATCTGCGGGCAAATCCCATCCTGGCTGAAGTTGATGGCATTACTGACAAGTTGCCATGGGCTCTGGGTGGCCTCGCTCCCCGCACCAGCATTAACATGCTGCTGGTGTCTCCCGCCTGAAGTATCCCCTTACATTCTGTGTTGTTTAGATGTGGCTGTGTTACCACTAAGCAGACAAAGAAGTGCTGTAAGGAGGAAGACTTGATTTTTTTTCCCCCTATCTAGCAGTTAGTAGTCATCATCGTTATCACAGCACTTGATGTCAACATGTAGCTCAGTCAATGAGGTACACTGAAATGTGTTCTGGCCCAGATTCAGATGGACAAAATGCTACCTTGGTCCCAGAACCAACGGGTAGGATAGAAGGACAGTGGTGATATTGAGGTTGTCTGACTCCGCGCTCCTGTGTCTCTGCCAAAGACATCCTCGTATCTTGACTTTAGCAAGCCTTGTGGAGTCCTAGAATCACTGATTCAGTAAGCTGTCTCTATGAATAAAAATGCCTGCTTCTGTCCAGGGCTCATTTCTTCTAATTACTTTTTCTTTTCCTGTCTCTGCTTGAAGGATAGAATTGCAGAAAGATTTTCATTGGAAAAAGTGCTGAATCAAATACTCCTTTTTTGCAATAAGCAGTGAGTGGTCAGGATTTATACCATACTGATGTGGTGAATGTTAGCTCTCCAGTTATTGAGCATTTGCCCTCTCCTCTGTAACACTGCTTTGCTTAGCAACAGTCCTGTTTGGATCCTGTTCTCCCTTGGTTTGCTACTGTTAAAACTGTGCTTCTATCGAAAGTAAGATTTTATTAGCTGCAGGCCTGAGATGCTAATGTTTTAGCTCTTTGTTTTTCTCACAGAAGGAATTAATGTGTGCATTTTAGTCCCTGGCATTCATTAAAAACCTTCACTTGTGTATTTTCCAACTTCTGCTGCTACTTAGGCAGGATTGATTTATGGTCTCTTTGCTTCAATGGACCCCACCAACTAAAGTGGGAAAGTGTAGGAGAGAGTCTGGCACCTTACCTGCTTATGGATCAACAGCCAGCCTGCTGCCTACCTGCTTGGTATCTGCGTTACTGTGCACGTGATCCTGGTTGGCCTACAGAAAGAGCTGATCCATTTGCCTTATCTGCAGGCATGAAGAACTGCCATCAGCCCTCCCAAAGAGTCTTCCCTGTCACATCACTCAGTGATGCATCTTTCATTGAGAGAAGCAGGGAAAATTTGTTGCCCTGTTTAAAACAGCTCTTGCTTGTAGAGCATGACTTCCATGACTGGTGAGCATGAGGAGACAGTCCCAGCCTTGCTTTCCATGTCAGAAATGTAGATGTCAGAAGGAGACAAAGTGAAAGACTTAAGGTTGGTGGAGGGGAGCAGCAGGGAGAACAAGTGAATTAACAGAGCTGGTAGGAAGTGGTATAAACATCTGTGGGAAGGGGAAGACAGCAGAGATTCTTGTTAGAGAAAGAGAACTAAGAGAAGAATATGAGTGGAAGCCAGAGAGGTAAAGAGTTAAAAAAATAGGGGACGAACTGTCAGTTAGCAATTGTGTACGTGGTACACTCCCAAATAAATTCAACTATTAACATATTATTTAAATGCTATGCTTCTGGTTTGCCTGTCCTAAAATTTTCTGGGTGTAAATCCAACTTTTTGGAGTCCACCTCAAGAAACAGAGTAAAATATGTGACCAACAGTTATGTAATGTTTTTAGAAATAAAAAAAATCAGCAGCCTTCCATGGCCTCTTTCACAGATGAAAATATATAGAAGTAAGCGTATTTTTAATCTGTCTTTTTTAGATGTCTTGTTTCCTTTATGCTCCTTCCTTGGAAGTGGATCTTCAGCCAAATGTTACCCACTTTCCTAGCCTTCTTCCCAGTGTTTCTAAGCCCTGGCACTTTTCCAATTCAGTTGTCCCATTTAAAAAAAGTTACTTCTGTTGTTACATATTCATAAAAGCAGTCTTTCCAATACCAAACAGCAAACTATTTTCAGGGATGACTGTTTAACTCCTTAAAAAGCAACAGAGTCAACATCTCACCATCACTTTTTTTTAAGGTAATAATAACTATTTTGTAAGCAGATCTTCATAGTTATTATCTTTGGAACAATCTAAAACAACATAATGATTTGTATGTTTGTCTTTTACTGGTTCTTTGAGTAGTTATAAAGTTTGAAAAACCCACATTAAAAAACCCTTCAGCTAATGAGGGGGTGAAAAAACAGGACTGTGAGGATAAAAACTGAGCAGGTGAGCTTGAGAGGCCAAGAAACTGGGTGGTTTGGCAAAGCAGTTTGCTGGAAATTTCAAGACAAATTAGGAGAAGTTCTGGGATTTTGACAGGCAGTCTGTACAGACTATCTTTGTCTCCTGTTCTCCCAGCCCACAGATGAGTAATCTCTAGTGATGTCAGTGGGCACTATCCCTCTGTCCTGAGGGTAACAGCTTGGACCCCCATCGTGTAAGTAACGCCTTATTTTCTCTAGAGCTGGAAAATCATCTGAGTTTCCCTTAAACGTTTCACAAGGGAGCTGAGAGGGAGGAAGAGAGGTTTAATATTCCTTTCTAGTTGCATCACTTGCATGTTTCACAGTTGAATTGTGGAGTACAAATTCAGATTTTGGAATTCTTTAAATGACAGCAGAGTTATTGCTTAGCTTCTCAAATATTTTGGCTGCTCACATACACAGTCAAGCTGCAGTACTCCCCCCAACAAATGCACTCATGTGAGAGCAAACGGCAAAGAACACGAACAGCCCGAAGTAGAGCGTCAGTGCTTTTTGGTGGGGAGGTGCCAGCTGTCATTGGAAACAAGTTCAGAATTTGCTGCGAGGATCTTTCTAAGCAAAGCAAGTCTTCAGAAAATTATACAGGGAATGAAGCCCAGGGCAGCAGTTCATCAGTGTTTACTAATGATGACTGTGTTATTTTATAGAGTAAAAAAATTTTAGTTCAAAAGCGACTTCTGACAAAGAAGTTCCTTGTTCTATATAAAGATATACGCACACACAATTTTGGAGACAGAAAAGTTGTCCTGGTTCTTTAGATTCATGAACATTGAGTGAATTCGATTAAAAAGAGGGAAAAAATCCAGCTTATGCTCAGAGAACATGTGAAACTTTTATAAGTTATGAACATGGGAGCCATGCAGTAGGAAACTTCCAAGGAAGTTCTTAGTGGAAATCTAGCACATAACTATCTCAGATGTTTAAAGATCTGTCCTTTCTTCAAGTAAATGCTTACTTTCATTTAAAAAGGAAGAAATGGGAGGATGGGAAAGATGGGGAGAAATGAATAGAACAAATGTTAACTTTGCAGATCTCAAATGGAAGCAACTCAAATAGAGGGTAAATTCAGACCTGGCTTTTTCAGGAGCTGCAGCAATTCCCTGTGGTAGACAGAGGTGGCTGAATGTCAGACCTGGCGCTTGCAGTGTGGCAAAGAAATTAGGGAGGGCTCAGGGCAGCCCATTGCTCCCCCTTGCTCAGTGAGCGACGTCCTTCAAGAGCAGAAGGCCCCGTATTAAACTTGCATCTGTTCCTAACTGTCCCGCAGTTTTGGCACAAGTCTACCAGGCTTGACTCTAAGTAAGGGTATTTCTCTTTGACGTGAGTAAAGCAGACCCATAGCCCATGCATACTGGAACTAATAAAATACATCCTTTATTCATCACTGTCTTTCCAGCACTGCTACAGCAGTTCAGATTTAATTTTGGGGTAGGAATGATTTGCATGCAAAGAACAAGTGCTTCAAAATATGTGAAGATAAGGGACTTAAGTAAAAACTAAGCAGTCTGCAGGATAACTGCAATAACTTTTTCATCCGAGTCGGAAACCTCAGAGAAGTACCGGAATGAGAGAGTACTCCAACTGGAACAGCACAAAACAAGTCTTTAATGAAAGCAATTGGAATCACACTAAATAAACTGTTTTAATAGGGCCCCAAAGAGATGTGTATAATCTGCCAGTAAAGTCAATTGAAGGCCTGTCACAGTGCCTCAGAAGTCCCTTCACAGCCCTCCTGCTGGCAGCAGTTCAAGTCTCTCTATACATTAGAGGTAAGCGCAGTGGTATTATTCTAGACCCTTTGAAAAACTAATAAAAAATGTCCTGCTTGTGAGAGAAGCCCACTGCTGCTAGGAGAGGAACTGTGTGCCCTTCGGTCTGGGAGTCATTTATTTCTTCAGCTGGGATAAAGAAACGTCTTTAATAATTTGAAAAGCCGTTGTTAATAGTTGTATTCCCTGCACGTGTCTCCTAGTAGCAAGAGACGTCCATTAAAATGTGCTGCTCAAAACCAGGTCCGAACAATACAGTTCAGTGCCTCCATAGTCCTTTTTCAATCTCTGGCCTGCATTGGGTAGGTTAGGGTAAGCCACAGGTTATGCGATGTAGCGTGGCTTTTCTAGGAGACTGTGCTCTGTTTTCATGCAGAGAGAAGCCTTTTTGCTTGGGCAATGGTCTCGTGCTCTGTGAGGATGTGAACATGGGTGTAAGCACACGAGGTGCAACTCTAGTCTTTTTTTTTTTTTTTTTCAACACAATGAGGCACAGGGAGCAGTGTCTTTCCTCTGTGGTGATGGTTCACCGGGAGAGCATGGTTTCTGCAGCACCTATGAACCAGAATTTCTCTTAACACCTGGCCACTTTAAGAATTAACCATACATTGTGTCTGCTGAGGAAATGGCTGTTCTCCCTTGCCATGTGCCATGGACCTAGACACATAGGAATCTTATCCAAGGTGATTTTTGCCAAGGCCCACAAACCCAACAAACCGGGTTTACTGAAACCAGTTTCTGTAACTGCGGAGAAGATGACCCCAGGACAGATGTGGATGCAAAACCTGTTAAAAGTGCACCTGTATATTGAGGTTGCATGTGTACTGCTACATTGTACATAGAATGTGAAAAGATTACAGTGTTGTCAAAAGAGAAATTTTAAACTAACAGAGTTTGCGCAGAGGAGAAAAAAAAAAATTACTCTTATGACAATTTTAAGTAAAATATTCCGGAAAATTATTTTCTTACCAATATTATTTTCAATTTATCATCTGTATCTTACATTTAATTTTGATTTTACTATTCTGATATTTTATGATGCAAAATACTTTTACCTATCATAATAAAATGTCTGATAATTTCCTTCCAAAACGAAAATGAAATTAATATATTCTGCTAAATGTTCTAGTTCATATCAGAGCAGCATTTTTTGATGTGTAGTTGTTCCAGTGGGAAGATTTCAGGTGGCCCTCTTGACAGTCATTTAGATTGGATACTTTACCAAAACTTGAAAAAGCTTTAGAAGAGTTATCCCGGTCATCTTAAACAAGGTCAAAAGAAAGACGTTATTTAAGATACAGCTTTGGAAAGACGTTATTTAAGATACAGCTCAGAGCCATTTTAAAGAATCATTTTAAAATCCCTTCCTGTAAATCTTATGCTTTGCTTAATACCGTAAGCAGAGCTGCGTAGCCTTAACAGGAAGGTGGATATTAAACGAGCTAATTTTAAGCTTCTCAAAGTTGGATCGTTCTCAACAGAAAAGGAATTCGAAGGTGCTAGATATTAGGCCAAGCTGAAAGCAAAGATACTTGGGTATGTTATGAGATGTGGGGCATGGCAAGCGGATGCTTGTTCATAATTATTCTGTGAAATGTCTGAGCTGTGTCTGATGGCAGGGAATTAGTGTTTGTGATTCCAGTAGAAAGGGCTTATCTTCTCGTGGGGAAAGAGAAGACAATGCAGTGGCCGAAAGGATGGCAGGCGTTGGATTGCCCAGAGCCCTGTGCGACCACAGAATAACTTTCTCACAGGCACTGGATTAGCAGATTTGTGCTGAGAAGAGTGAAATAATCGATGTCTACAGTAAATGCATTCATCTCGTGACTGTTGCTGTTTTAGTTCCAAATTTGTATGCACACACGATTCTGTTTAGATCCAGACAGATGGAGAAAACTTTTAGCTGTCATTTTTGTTACATTTTAGTCTATCAAAGCATCTCCCTGTGGCCTCTTCTGCTGCACCCAGCCTAGGATATGGATCACTAGTGACTCATAAAGATACACGTCTATGCTGTGTGATTCTGTATCTTTGTTTTTACTATGTGCCATAACCAGTAACAAAGAGATTTGTGTAGATGACTAGCAACAACTGCTGGAAAGAGAGAGAGAAGCCCCGAAGTATTAATAAAACCAGTCTCTCCCCTAGCAGGCTGGCTGAGTTTGAGCTGTGATCTTGTTTCGTGTTCTCCAAGCGCACAACGCGTAAGCTGATTAAGAGTGGATGATATCGCCACGGCCTCCCAAGGCCTCCACGTTTTATGTTCACAACAGCTCCTGTCACCAGAAATAGCGGGTAAGAAAGGACTACCAGACATCTGTTGTTTGTGTTTTGTTATGCCTCGGGCGGTAAAGTTGTTCTCCCTTCACTTTTGCAGTGGTGTATAATTGACCATTTGATTGTATTATGATGTACTGCTGTAGAGAAAAGAGGTGTGAGGTATCTGCACATTTGGAAAATGGGAGATTGAATCACGGGAATAGTTTAAGGATCTAAATGTGCGTACCTGCTAATGTTGCCTGCTGCTTTTGGGCTGCGTGTGTTGGCATGTTTGGACTTGTATGTCACTGTGCTCTTAAAAAGGGCAAGAGGAGCTTAAAACCTGTGCGTATTGAAGAAAATGTCCCGTAGTAGTGATGCGACAGTTTGTAAAATACCACAGATGACTTTTTTGTCTGTGTTTATCTCAACTTTCAAGCAGGACAGTATTGAGCTAAAAATGAAGAAGGGCACTGAGAGAGAGCACATTTGGACTGGGATTTGGAGGTCATTCTTTGGCTTTTTGCGGCTGGGGTTTAGAGCCGTGCCATGGCACCTGGTGATGACACGTGTGCTGCAGACAGAACCACACCATTAGCCCCGTGGTCTGCTAGCGAATGTTGGGTGCCTCTCTGCTGCAAGAACCTTGTGCTCTGACAACCACACGTCCATGAGGAATACTTTTGAGCTTCTCAGAATAATTGGATGGGAGTATTACATGTTTAAGATAAATTTGGATTTGTTCCATTTGAACTGTAAATGCAGCGGATATTTAATGCTTCTATGCTGAAAAGGACCTATTACCTTGTCACTATTGTACAGGCAAGCCCCTTTAAGATAAAATACATGAGAACTGAAGGAAAGCTTAGATGATTTGTAGCTCAAGTGATTAATAAGGTGAATAGCTTAAGAAAAATATAAATGTGATTTGGAAAACTCATTCTCAAATGCACTCTTTGAATGTCTGATCTTGGCAAAGTAGGTGTGAGAGTTATTCTTCGTGCTGTGCTTCCCCCTTCGCTTTGATTTTTCCAGCCTCTCTTTCCTCATGGAGTCTTGACAGGCCGAAGGCTGATGTCCTTCCTCCTTGGCTCTTTTGATGCTGATTTCCTTCACACAGTTGCTTTGGTCATTTCAAGCTTTAATCGTTCCTAACCAAATGCCAGATGCCATGGAAACAGACTCAGGCATCATGTAATGATCTTGACCATTAGCCTCGTCTTAACGACTTCTCAGCAGAAGGAATTGAGAATTGGAGCCACCCCAAAGCACTGAAAGGAGGAAAGAACAAGTATTGAAGATACTTTAAAATGCTATTCTGCTGAGCATAAACACAATAAAGAATAAAGGAAAAAGATCTTTTATCACCTCAACTGAGCATAGACTAGAAATGTCAGGTTAGCTGAATCCTGCTTGCTGCTTTCAAAATGTTTTTTTCCCAAAGGAAGGGTTTTTTATTCCTCCAGAAATGCTCTATACTTTTTTCTTTTCCTTCTTTTTTTTTTTTCCCCTTTTACTTTATCCTGGGCCGTTAGATATACGTGAGCAGCCACATCAGTCCTCCTGGAATCCCACTGAGTCCCTGTTCACAACAGAGTATAACTTCTCATTTTGGCCCTACATCAGTACTGAATTAAATTCTCCAGAACAAAGTTTAAAAACTTATTTGCTAATATACTGTATGAAAAAATCTGTATGTAGTAAGGATAGTTAAAACTGTAACTGCTTGAAAGTTAGTGACAAATAATCATTAAAAGGATTCGAGAGGAGACATATGGGCAACCTAAGATTTACGATCCATAATAAAGAATACAGATGGTGAATGAGAACTTGCACTGTAGTGTACATATTTAGTTTCTTAGAATACTTGATAGAATTTTGCTAAATAGTAAAGTCGATTGACAAAGATTTATTCTCTTTCAGGTTATGAGTTAGATCGTGAATCCATTCTTCAGAGAGCAAAGCTCTGTTCTTTGTCTCTGCATAGCTTCCTGTCCGCTTTTGCAGTCTTCACTGATATTTCTCCTTTTTGTGCATATTTCATCTATGAGTGCATTGTAGGTGCTCTGTTTTTTAACCCCTGTCCTTGTTCTTTGCGCAAGAACAGTAATTTAATAATCCTCTCTTTTCAGGGGAAAAATACTTTGAAGGCAGGAACATTTTCTGGTTCTGCCAGAGTCAAAAAAAACTTGCAAAAGATGTATTATCTCCATCCAGTTCAGAAGTGATTTTCTATCTAAAAACTGTTGGGGTTTTTTCTAAAAAAAAAAGAAGACATTGAATTTTCATTAGAAGTGACACACCACTCTTCGTGTACTTTAAATCAGTAGTTCAATGAAGTAAGTTGTTCTCTAAATAAACATCTCAAAGGAGCGGAAAGGCCAATGGTGTAGTGCCTGCTTTCATGTCTGCTGTGGGTTGTCTACCTAGATAAGAGCTGTTACATGTTTTCTGTATAGCCAGATGGATGTGCATGCTTAGTGAGTCACAGAAATAAGCCTCTGTGGTGCAACTCCTTTCTTTTATTTAAAGCTGGATTAATTGGTATCGTTACGCATTTAACTCTGGAGATTAGAATGCAAACCCCAACTTTTCAGATCAGGTTATGAAGTTTCAGGCTCTCCCAGACCCTTATTTCATCGTATTAATCACAGATTTTTAAGGGCACTCTTCTAAATAGATTTCCCACATCGCAAAGTGCTATCTGACCTAGTCTACCTCATGTAGCTTTATAGCCATCCTGTGTTTTCATCACTGATCCATGATCACTACATATTGACTGGCAGCTCAGCAGAGAGGCTGAGTATACAAAGCACAAGGCCAATGTATCGTGTAATATTTCTGCTTTATTGAAATAAATTCTGGTTAAACATCTTGTGTGATAGCAGTAAGTACACACATGCCATGTAAGAAATTAGTATTTGGAACCCACACAGCATTTTTCACTTCTATCTTACTTCACTCTTTTCAACAAATACTTCTTCAACATACAGATGGGAAGCAGAACAATAGAATTGAGAATGGGGTCGGGCTCTTCTCCTAGGTAACTAGTGACGAGAGGGCATGGTCTGAAACTGCGTCAGGGGAGGTTTAGGTTGGAGATTAGGAAGCATTTCCTCACAGAGAGGGTGCTCAGGTATTGGAATGCACTGCCCAGGGAAGTGGTGCGGTCACCGTCCCTGGAGGTGTTTAAGGAGAAGTTGGATGTGGCACTTAGTGCCATGGTCTAGCCAATGTGGTGGTGTTGAGCCATAGGCTGGACTTGATGATCTCAGAGGTCTTTTCCAGCCTCAACAATTCTGTGATTATAACACTTCATTTAAAGTATGTCCTGAAAAGACACGCTTTCTTAATAAATACCCAGAGTGAGTACTTTCAGCTTCCACCAGGCAAACACACAAGACTCTTCATTTCTTGCCTTTTTCAGCAAATCACACTGTGGCATTGGTGATCTTTAAAGATCCCTTCCAGCCCAATATATTCTATAATTCTATGATCTCTGAGCGCATGTATCAGTTCTAAGTAGTGAGAAATAGAAAAGAGATGCCTGACCTGCGTGGTCTTGCCCGGGCTTGGGAGTGGAGACAGAAGAGCTGCATCATATGGTGGCGTAAAGAGCTCAGACCTTTTTCTTATGAAGTGGCCAAGCTTTCTAGCTTGAGTGCAGTACAAATGGCATTACAAAGTCATCCCAGGTAAGCCAGTATGTCTATATTGCGCTCGCTGAATAGACAAACTGGTTCAGCAGCTTTTACTGAGAAGGAGGGTATCTCTGTATCCCTGCCTACTGTGGGCTGGATTAGAAATATGAATGGATGTACTAGTCCAGGTTGCATTTTCAGATGGGTGAAAATAGTGTTGTCTGTAGGTTATATTTGTAGCATTTATGAGAAAGATATGAATTCTTTTTTTGGGGGGTAGTAAACTGGGCTAGAAATAAAAGTAACAACTGGGTCATGACCAGCCTGGATTTTCTGTGGTAACTCATAGATTTATGGGGAGCTTAAAGTTTTCTCCAGAAAGAGCTACACATTAACAACCTGCTGATAAACTTGAAAATTTTTCTAACAGAATGTTCAGGCCAGCAGAGCTCATTTTAGGTTCATTAATATTGGCATTGCTTTACTTGAGCAGAGTAGAAACATGAGGCTAATAAAGTAATGGAGATGAACTATTTGGAAAGTGTGTGTGGTCTGGGGTGCACATGGGCAAGGATGACCAGGTTATACCTTAACCCAGTTACATGCTTTTATGGCCAAGTTGTACCTTAAGCAGAGTTATATGCCAAAGGCTAGCTTGGCAATGCCATGCCAAGTAAGTGCAAACTAAACTTAGGTTAGTTGCGACCAGAAATGAACAGAAGAGTCGTGGTGTGTTTGTTTGCAGGATGGAAATTCCACTTTCACTGCCTCACCATCTTGTCTCCATCACTTCTGCATACCTAGTTTGGAGTTGTTGGAAAAGAGGGATGATCCATTCTCTGGTTAGTCATTTAGTTTGCTATAAATTCATGCTTATGAAGAACTAAATATGAGATTGACTGGCACACAGCTTTCCTTTGTTTCTCTTTGTATGCAGAATTGAGCTTGCAGGGTGTTACGAGAAGTTCTGAGATAATGTTCTTGTCTTCTCCAGTGCAGTTTTCCACTTCTAGGAGAAGAATTTGACTAACTTAATATTTGAAGAATTGCTTAACTGCATATTTAAATCTGTCAGGGTCCTTAAGGTGTGAGAATCATGTTAACCATTCCTGATAATAGAGAGCCTTGGGCCTGGTGGACTGGGGAGAATGGCTTGAAAAGGTGGCAAGATACAGTTAAAAGTCACTTCCTCACACTGCAAGTATAATCTGCTGCAAAGGTGTGGAAATGCAAACATAAATCACTCCCGTTGTTTCTTGTTTCAGAGGAACGTGAGTGCTGTTCAAAAAACAACTAACATGCTTATAACTGAACACTTTATGTTACGTATGCTCTCACCTAAAATGTTCACAGTATGTTCCTTATGTATGTAACATTATACAGATTTCTATATAATGATTTATGAGAAACCTGTGTCTTTAGAGAGCTGCTAATATTTTACTGTGATGTGTTGCAATGCATTCAAAACTGAAGTACAATGTATATGTTGATACTAATTTTGTTGTTCCCTTGCAACAACAATTCATCAGCTGGCTAACTCCTCTGTGGAGATATGTGAACTGAAACAAACCCACCTGTGAAATGATGGCAAATTTGAAGCAAACTAGACAAAGCGTTTGCATTGTATGAATGTTTGAAAATGACCTGGTTTTTTTCAGTGTTTCCCTATCTTTCTTTTTTGGTTCATTTTTACTACATCCTAAAACTCAAAACTTTTTAATCTGTTGATCTGGCAAAGACTGATGTCTTGACTAGTTGCAGAGGCATTGTTGGCAGAATTTTAGCACTAATAGCATTAATAACATGGTTTCTGCATACCTCAAGGGCTTCACAGTTCTGATGAATGGTCCTAAAGAAGGAATTAAGTGCTGGAGCAAATAGAAAGGGGGTATGCAGTCTCATTCTTGCTTATCATTGACATACACTCTTGAAAGCCAAAATCATAAAGCATTTTCTAGACCATAGCTCATTGGGAAATCTATGCTGACAAAAAAGCTTCAGTGCATTTGAGGTGGTTATAGGGTATGGGCTGTTTAGCTATCATGAACAGATGAACTGAGCATTAGTGGGACAGGAGCAGAGTCAGGGATGTGGAAATGACTGTAATCATGTCTTTTCTTGACTCATAGTATTTGAGTTCATGAGTAGGTGTGCAGATGAATATTTGCTTTTAAGATTGCTACACTTTTCTGAGTATTTTCGCTTGAACAATATTTAAAGTATTCAACATTTTTTAGTAGTGTTTTTTTCTTCTCTGCATTTATCCAGATGCAGGTGAAAGAGAAGACAGGCTAGCTTGTTAGAATGATATTTAGTCTTGCTGTGTAACCTGGGTTATGTCTATTTGCCTTTCTGTGCATCTGTTTATTCCTTTTCTAATATGCTATTCTTATATTTCTAATAACTTCTTTTAACATAATTCCTTTAGTATTTCTGTGACAGAATGCTATGAAGATCTTAAAAATAGGAAATAGTAGTTTCTGGTGCTGTGCAGCTCAGGAATTAAGTTCGAAGTATAATGTGAGCAGCTAGATGCTGCACTAACAAGTAGAGCGTCTCTGGTTTAGCAAAGGGTTTAATAACCCTTTGACACTAGGACACCTGTGTAGGTTGGGAATATCTAAGAACAGCCTTAAAAAGAAAAACTGTGAACCAGTCTGATGGCATTGCTAATGACTGGGACTTGTGTTCAGTATGCAGGTGAAGTAACTTCCCAGTTAGAAAGCTCATAGTAGAGGATAACTTCTACACAATGTGTTGTGTAAGGAACTGATGAAATATTTATAAGGGATAGTCAGAGATGGAAATACTTGAATTCTAGCTGCAGGAACATTAGTCCCTAATATATACAGTTAGATTGCTGGCATGCATAGCTGATCCAGTGTTGAGCCTAGCTGCCTGGTTGGGTGAACTGGCTGAGATTGGTTTTCGAAGGCAAGAGGACTGGAAACAGACTTTGGAGCAGTCAGTGGATCAGCTGTATCCTAACGTGCTGTTATGGGTTAGTGGAAAGGCTGAAGAGAGACCTTAGAAGATGCAGTGAATGCTAGAGATTGACAGAACATGTCTACTATATACATTTTTGCATTACTGTCCAGGTGTTTGTAGAGGTGAGAGAAAGGATGGGCTCCTGAGGTGCTTCGATGTGTGTTTTGTATTAAAGGAGGGAGCATTTCTGCCTTTCCTATAAGCATCTGGCCAGCTCAGATGCTAACTACGATGTGAGCTAGAAAGACTAATATTTAAGTTCCAAAAAGGGAGTTCTTAAGTTTAATGAGCTATAGAGCTGCACTTGTGCAAAATCAGATTTGAAGTAGAAATTCTTTAATTTCACATTAACAAATATCTTGATTTTTCTGATGCTAATTGAGGCATTTCAGATAAAAGCTTTTAAAAAACTGTGCACAAAGTACAGTTCTATCCATACTCAAGGTAGTTTTGCAAGTACAGGCTTTGCATCTTGTTTTGAGCCCAGGGCCAAATGTAAAATCTGAAATGTAAAATGTACAGTAATTTGCCTTGACAATCAAACTATCTCATAATTATGAGATGTGGCGGTGACCTGATGAACTGTGGAAAATAGTATTCACAGAAGACCTCCAGAATATGCTGTTGTAGCCTGTGGGTCACTAAGCTCCAGCTATGCACAGTTGGAGGAAATTAACAGTTGTCTTCACGGAAAGAACTGAAGCCTGTGTGTACTACTTATTGTTGCTTTGTGGGGATGCCTGTTTATTATCTGGCAATGATCCTAGCTCTTGCTCAACTCTCTCCACTAATAGTATTTTTCTTACCTACCCGTGCGGTGAACTCGGTGCTGGAGTCGAACAGTAAAACTGTTGTTTCTACCTCATGCATCATCCTGAGTAGCAAAAGAAAGGGCTTCCAGCAAAGTAAACTGGTCAGAAGAGTCATCAGCTGGGAAGAACATAAACAAAATACATCACGGTACAAAGCCTACAATTGTCTAGCCATCTCTGCACAAGCATCACAGAAAGAGTGTCAGAGAAAAGCAGTGAGGTGGAGAGTGATGTTCTAACAGTGGCTGAGAGCAAGCCCACAATCTTTTTTTGTCATAACATTGTCAGCAATGCACTTCAATGCCTTTCATCATGTTTGATTAATCAGGTTCTAAGAAAAAATATGTTAAGCCAGCAGGGTTGGCTGGGGGTTTTTTTGGTATTATTATTTTAATCTATGTCTTCTGTAGGATTTCATTGACGAAAACACCTTTCACAGAGTGGTGAAAACTTAAGTGTATCATAAGAATATTTGTAGGTATCAAATGAACAGCACATTTCTTCTGCCAGCATCCTCAGAAGCTTTTAATCTATGCTGGCAGTTGTTCTACATATCGGCTGTTATCTAGTGGGAGAGTCACTCCTGCTCCAAAGCTCTGGCAGCAGTGTCCCTGGCCACAGCTCTGGCTGGACAGTCCCCAGGCAGTGCTGGAGGTAGTCAAGTGGGACCATATCCTTCCTTTTCAAAGAATGTCCCTGTGAGAGATATACCAAATCTCTGGAAAGCATAGAGGCCCCCCGCCCCTCTCCCCAGCAGTATCTCCAGCTTGCTTTTCTTTAGGATTTTTTTACAAGTGCCTTTGAATGGAGATGACTTTTTAGTGTGTCAAATGGGAACAGTAGTTTGTGCAAGAGTACCAGGGTCATACCAGCACTCCCAGTACTAGTCTGGGGAAATGGTGAGGGACGAGTCAACAATGCTCTCCATTATCCTTGAAAGACTCTATGCTTTTGGGCATTTTTTTAAAGAAGTGTTTTGCAAAGCCACAGATCTCTCAGCAAGGTGGGATCTTCCACTGGTTGTGAAGAAATGGGATGAGACTGTTAGGAATAGAGTAAAAAGGCAGAGCAAAAAATTTGGAGATCTGAGTGCAGACAGACCTTTGCCATCTGGGGAATAATCTGTTTGAACAAACTTTTATTTTAATAGGATGGCATATCCAGAGAAGGCAAAAGATTTGTTCTTTTTTTTTTTTTTGAAGCAATTATAACGGTTTTCCTCTATTTTTCCCGTGATTTCCCTCTTTTTTTCCCCTTCCACTGGTCTATGTGGTTAACCAAGAAATCAGCAAGTCAGGAGATGGAAAATGTGGTATGGTTTCTGTAAATACCACAGCTTAGAAGTTGAGGTTGAAAGTGCAGTGTCAGCAAGCTTTTGTTAAAACTTAGAGCATTAATGACTGATTTTTTTCATTTTCAGGACTATTTGTAAGGACAAAGGCCAGTAACATTTTATTTTGAAGAAAATAAGGATTAACCTTTGAATTTTGCCTAAAGTAGCCTCCAAACGCAGGCTACGTGGTACCTGTGTATTTCCATGAATCTGTCAGCAGTGAAAGAAACACTTTTCATACTTGAGGGTTCTGAAGTTCTGCATGCTGCGTTTTTGTCTTCAACTATTACCCCCCAACATTAAATGGAGGGAAAAAAAAAAAAAAAAGGTTTATAATTCAAGACTCCAGTCTTTCTTTTGAAGCCACTAACTAACTCTTGTTTGCTTTGGATTTTTTTCCCCTTGCCTTTTCTGCCATCAAAATCTGACAGTAAAGCAATACTGCAACAGTAGGAAAAAGTTTATCTCTCCTCTCCCTGGATCTTTCCCTGGTTTGAGTGCTTAGGGTATTGCTTTCTCCTACCTGCCATCCCAGCAACTTTAGTATTAAGTGTCATGGATATGCAATCTCTCTGCAGAGGTCTTTGCCAAGTAATCTTTCTTTGAAAGACCACACAGCAGATGGTGAAAAAAACTTAATTACTTCCTGCCCACTGGCTGATACTGTAAAGTCAAAAAATCATACCAATCATCATTGTGGAAAATACATTTCTTTTACAGGTCTCTTGTACCTTCAGCTGCTGTAACAGTGCAGATGTCAATTTATTGTGAAAGTAAAATTGGACAATCGGTTTTCTTGCTCAATATATGTTAAAACACTATCTTGAATTAGTGTGTATCTGTCTAGATGGTTGTATCAAAAAACAGCAAAGAATAAAAGTCTATTCTCATTCTTGAGTAGTCATTCTATCAGAGATTATTGTGGTATTTTCACAGATTAGTAGAATACTGCTGGCTATACTGTTTCCACCCTTTTGTTACTGGCTGTACTTGAATATTCTAGAAAATTATCAGCGGTAGCGTTGGACCGTCAGATCAGAGCTCAGTTCTATTGTTTATATTCAGCTCAGATTCAAGAACTGAGTTTTAGGTCCAAAGTTTAGTCTAAAACTAGTATGTATGTACATTCCTTATTATAGCTCTAGTTTGAGTAGATTTATTTATCATTTTCAGAAAGAAGACATTTAAGAGGAGCAATGGATGAACAGTAGATCACAGCTTTGTAAAATTGTATCATTTTGGTTTTCAGTGTCAGGAAACACGTAACTTTAGATTTGGTTTTGCTCATCTCAAAGAAAGCAGAAATTTTGCCATTGGTTTAAATTAGTAAAATCAGTTCAGAAAAAGTAGTTTTGTTGTAAGACTTGTACAGGCCAGGGCATTAGTTTTCCTATGCGGAGTATGGTTAAGTTGCAGATGTGGAAACATAACTAGAAAACGTGGCAGTGTAACTGAAATAGTCACACTAACATCCTTGCTGAATTATTCGCATTAGGCTGAATCCTACTGTTTCTGTTTTAATTCATACCCAAGGGTTTTAAGAAAAATTCACTACTATCCGCTTTCTAAATCCTTTTGCTTCATTGCCAGTCTATTAACTGCTCAGGTTTATAAAAGACTTCTGAGCAGAACTGGTGTGTGTCTCTAGGTGATGAGCAGAGAGTATAAGGGGCCAGGATTCACATCGGGACGGCACCGGTGTGAGATCTGGGGAGTTATTCTTCTCCTTTTCCCCCGATGTATCCTGTTCACTAGTAATAGTGCGTGAATCATGTTGCTTACAACTGCGTGTTCTTGATAGGGTTATGCTGAATACTAAACATTTATTACTGTACAGTGCACTTCAACAGCACTCATCTATATGAATACGAAATCCAGAAGAGAAGGTGCTCTCAGAGATGATATTAATGACTGTGGCATTTATTCTTCATCAGACTCATAATGTGGTTTGACAAACTGCTCTTGCTTTAATGATGACTCAGTACTGTGCTGTTTTTGTGGCTCCTTGTAGCAGTTGGTGTACCAACTGGCTAAGCATGAGCCTGAGGGCAGTAAAGTTGACAGAGAGTACACAAGCCCCAGGTCATCTCTAGAGGTTTCCATTGCTTTAAATGGGAGTCAGGCACTTAAGCACTTAAAAAAAAAAAATGTAGTCCTGGCTTCTTAGTGTACCAGCCATGTATAGCAGGTGCTCATTTTCCCTCAATCTTGAAAGCGTAAGACAAGCTCTGTGGATAAAGTAATGCTAGTGATGTGTTTGAAACAAAAATAATGCACAACTGGCATTTAAGCTACTGTTGGCAACAACCATCTAATTGAAGGGACCTCATTTGTTACACAAACCACACAGGAGCCCATTGCAACAGACTGTAAACTAATTGCTACCCTCATGTAAAAATTAGGGGAATAATCAGGGCTTTGTTTTATTTTGGATGCTTGTACTTTTGTGTACCGAATTTGAGAGGGACTGCCATGAGAAGGTCAGAAGATTGAGGGAGAAGCAGAGACTTGGATGGGGCAATCTGTCCTCTAAACTACAGACATGCTGGCGTGAGAGGAAAATGGCAAAGCCTTAGATAATATGAGCGGGAATTGATGGTTGCATGGTTTGAATGTTGGGGTTTCTTTCCTCTTGTGCTGAGCACACTCTGTTGCATTTAATATATATATACCTTATATCTTATATATCTTTAACAGAATGGTTGAGGATCCCTGCATGAAAGAGGGAAACATAGGTAAGTGAGCCTTGTAGATAGCATATATGGTTAGTTTTTATGGTCCTTGCTCTGGAATGAAATTCCACCTCAGGGAAGACAAGAGTCAGGGCCTGAAACCACAGCAGTGTGCATTCAAACCAGACTAGAAATAGGGACAGGACTTCAGCTCCCTCTGTCTCGGGACAGGCTGCTTGATGCAAGGATGCCTTAAGGAACATAAAAATTGCCCCTGCTGCCACATTAATCTCTGAGAGACTCATGTTTAAATATATTCTAGTCAGTTGTTTTGCCAGCAAGGAGTCTTGCGCTTCATGTTCGGTTTAAATCTTGTAGCTCTTCTTCAGGATTCCTCTTCCTGGATAAATGACATACGCTGAAGTCCATCTGGGCAAGTTGTTTTGCTGTGTAGGTGGGAGAAAGAAGGCATCCAACCTCTCTGAGGTACCGGTCATTCTCCAGCAAAAAGGGCGATGCTGCTGCAGGCTAGCTTCTTCATTCAGGCTTTCTCCTGCTCCCTCAGAGCTGGGACCAGCCCAATTCAGCATTACTACTGTCCTTTTGCTTACTACAGGTCAGTGCTGAGATGCACCTGACAAATTTTCATATTTGCCCCCTGGAAGTTCTGGTAATGCTCACTAAGGTAGTGAAAGTTGGCGTCAAACCTGGGACAGACCAATTAAAATGGGAAGCCTGTTTCAAATATCTGTTTCTGATTTTTGTTGGAGTTGCTTACTGAGGAACTGAACTCCTCCCCCAGTTAAAAAAATAAATAAAATCTCACTTGGAAGTATTTTTCATGGGAGCTGTAGTGATTAAATTATCCAGCCATATCCTTTGGTCTAGAATCGGAGAGCTTCTTAACCCCTTAGTGTTTTGATGTGAGAATAGATCTAGGGAGTGTTGCTTTGTGCTACAGCACAGGTTCCTTTGTTATTAATCTGTAATTACATAACCAACACTTGGCAAAGATGGCACTTATTTCTGGTGATTACATGACAATTACAGTCAGCTGATTCAAAAAAAAAAAGTAGTTCTTTGCAACTCCAACGGAAGAGTTAAAAGTAATACTCTGTGATTTACTTGTAATGAGAGTGTACACTGAGGGCCAGTTAGTGCTACTGCTCTCTTGGGTTTTGGCTCATCAAATGAAATTATATGACTATATTAAGTCTCATCTGGCTTTTAGGATTCATGGTGCTGGAATCTGATTTCATTTCCCTTAAATATTTACTGGGAATTACATAGTTTGATGGTGTTAGCCAGGATTTATGCCTTTGTAACTGAGATCAGTTTCAAGCAGTTACAGTGGGAAAGGATGTAGAAGTATTTGTGAGTTGATTACTTACTACAGGGCTTGTTGTCAGCCTCTACTTTTAGGCTGGCCGTGACAAATTGCACTGTCAGGCAGAAAGTCACATCCAAGAAAGTCAAAGAGCCTGGGCTTGCATTGCTGGATTCCTCAGGGAAAAGGTTGGGTGGTAATGGTGAGGGTGCTGTGCAGTATTTCAGTATACTTTCTTATTAGGAAGGAGTCACCAAGAGACAATAACTGATACACAAGCCACATGAAATACATGAAGTTTCCTTGACTGTAGCATTGTTTAATTTTGCACATGATGGAACACTTTGAGGACATTTTGTATACTTTACAACTGGTGAGATCTTTGGCAGGAGTTATATTCTCCTTGCCTATGCTTTTAAGTAAACGTATGGCAGCATGTCAGCATCCCAACAGGATTCTGTCTGAACCCAACAGAAAAGCAATGTCTGGAAGGGATTGGGAGGAGAAAAAGTGGCTGCATGAAATTGAATCATAATAGGATGGTAATTAAAATTCCCCTGGCTTCCGAAATGGGTGTATGACTTGGTCATTACTGAAAGCATTTGTCCATTTTTTGAGACAGGCAGCTGAATGAACATGCCCATTCATATCTCTGACTAGTCTTGCAGACTTGCATACCTATGAGTGCTAGTGAATCTTCTATTACCTTGTCATCCAAAAAAAATAAATTATAAAACCAGCAAAACCAGAATGCCACCTGTACTATCAGTCTAGAGATTCTTCATTATCTTTTTATTCTGGTATAAATCTGCAAAGTAGAAATGAAAGTGGTTGTAAGAGAAATGTGACTCTCTGCAGAATGATTAAGCTTTAAGACCCAACAGGTATTTATATGTCTCATAATACAGTAGATCTGATTTTCTTTTCCAATACATTCTTTTATATTAGTTTTATTGGGGGAAAAAAAACCACAAAAACTTTTAGTTAAAAATAAGACATTCTATTTCATACAGTAGAGCAAGTGAGAAAAGTTTTCTCAGTGCTACAGCAATTTCTGACTTAGAGCCCATAATGCTGTGAGACATCTGGATCCCTTTTTTTCTCTAAATAGGTTGACCCTTCTGCAGTTCTCTTGAGTGAAATCCTGGCTTCATTAAAATCAAAAGCAAAATTCTTATTGACTTCTGTGGGCCAGGATTTTGTCTTGGCACACTTTCCATAAGAACCTTTCCTCTTTCAGACCATGGCTCTGAGGAGCACTTAAACATATGGTTCCCTCTCAGAATATCTATTTGTTAGCAGAAAAAGACTCTTGAAAATATGTTCATTATCAAGATAGGTAATACTAGCACCACTCAGAGACATCAGCTCAGAGAAAATACATTTTGAGATAAATGTTCCAGTTTCATTCGTTTTATCCAGTGAACATTTAGCCTGCTTGTGAGAATCCAATGGGTGTACTTTTCCTGCAGATTTCCCTAGTAACCTTTCATACCTGACTTCCATAGAAGCAAGAGTGCTTTCTTAAGTATTGCTGTGGAGAAAATTAATTCCAGTATTTCATGAAACACACATTAAAAGTAGAAAAAAAGAAGGGAAACTAAAGAAACACAAAGTGGAATAGCCAGTTTAAAAGCATGTGACTCATAAAAAGGTTGTGCTCTTGGTGGTGTTCTTCCACAGAAGAATTTAATTAGTTGCCTGTTTGCTACCTGTTTTTTTTATGCTGTTCAGATTTATAAGGAAAAAGAAGAGGTGAAAATATATCTTTTTGCTTATACTTTTGTATTGGTTTGGCCTGGCCGGATTTTGGTGGCGGGGGTGGGAGCTGCAGGGTGGCTTCTACAAGAAGCTGCTAGAAGCTCCCCAGGTTTGATAGAGCCAATGCCAGCCGGCTCCAAAGAGGGACCCGCTGCTGGCCAAGGCTGAGCCTATCAGTAAGGTGATAGCAGAGGAACGCCTCTGTGAAAAACATATTTAAGAACGGGGAAAAGAACTGTGCCATAACAGCTGGCACAGAGATGGAGCAGTGAGAATCTGTGCAGACACCAAGGTCAGTGAAGGAGGAGGGGAGGATGAGCTCCAGGCGCCGGAGCAGAGAGAGTCCCCCGGGTCTGTGGTGAAGACCATGATGAAGCGGGTTGTCCCCCTGCAGCCCATGGGCGAGGTGCAGATGTCCACCGTGAGGATCACCGTGTAGATGTCCACTGTAGAGGGCTCCACACCGTGTGGGTGGATGCCTGAAGGGGGCTGTAGCCCGTGGGAAGCCCACATCAGAGCAAGTCGCTGCCGGAACCTGTAGCCCGTGGAAGAGGGAATGCCCACGTTGGAGCAGGTTGGCCGGTGGGACTTTTGGGACGCTGCGGGTGGCTCATGCTGGAGCAGTTCCCCTGAAGGACTGCGCCTCAGACTCACGAGGGGTGGGCTGCCCCTCATGAGGTGTCTCCCGTTGGGCAGTTTGTAATGAATTGCCCTTCGTGGGATGACTCACGCCAGAGAAGAGAGCGTGAAGCTTGTCTCCCGTGAGAGGGACCCCATAATGGCCCTGGGGAAGAGTGAAGAGTCCTCCCCCGGAGTGAAGAAGCGGTGGAACCACCGTCAGATGAACTGACCGTAACCCCCATTCCTTGTCCCCCTGCGCTGCTCGGGGGGAGGAGGTGGAGAAACCAGGATTGATGTTAAGCCCGGGAAGAAGGGAGGGATGGGGAGAAGGTGTTCTGTTTGTTAAGATGTTTGGTTTTTTTCTCATTTCTCACTACTCCTCTCTGATTGGTTCTCTTAATAAATGTAATTAATTTCCCCAAAATCGAGTCTGTTTTGACCGGGATGGTAAATGAGAGTGATCTCCCTGTCATTATCTCAAACCCTGAGCCCTTTGACATATTTTCTCCCCCGTGTCTAGCAGTGAAGGGGGAGTGAGAGAGCAGCTGTGTGGGTACCTGGATGCTGGCCAGGGTCAAGGCATGACAACTTTAAACATTCTCAAAAAAAAAAAAAAAAGTCTAGGTCAAATGGTATTGTTCTGCGAAAGAAAGGGAATTACAGACTGCTGAGGGCATCTCATTTGCATCATTATCTGCTCCTCTGAATGAATGACAGTATGTGGATGTCACAGCTGAAGAACAAGTGAGAACATACTGCACCTCAAATGTGTCATCCCAAATATCCCCTTCCCTGGTTGCACCTTTTTACCTCTGGTGTAAGCCTGGCTGCTAGTGATTTCTGGGACTTCCTTGCCGACAACTCGTGGGCTGTTGCTTTGCAGCCCTTGCAAAGGAGTGTTCACAAGAATTCAACATGATGAGGAACCAAAGGCAGTCACAGACCTTACTACTAGAGACATAGAGATCACTCAACACTGCGTAGCTCTGGCGGTGGTTGGGAAAACAAACATCAGCCATACAGCCAGGTACTGTAGATCAGTAATTGTCAGTGGCACATACCTTGCTCAGGAATATAGTTAGAGCTGTCACCAAGGAGCTGCTGTGGAGAAAACCATTTAATATCATCAAAAGTCTACCACTGTCACTATGTTTTTAATTAAAAAATATGTGTATGTGAGTATGGTCAAAGCAACAAGAAGAATTTCCATTGTGCATCTCTTGGAAGAAATGTGAATATTTTATTTAGATCAACGAAATCAGCAGCTTCAATTTGGAAACAGAGCTCTCTTCTGCACATACAGGTCTTTGCATTGAGAAGGCTGTGGGAGAAGAAATGGCTGCTGTAATTTGCTTTCATCTCATTAGTTTGTTTATAGGATGCCCTAAAGACAGACTTTTTGTGTGAGTCAGTATGAGCAGATGGAAATGAGAGACCAAGTAATAAAATGCGTGCTTAAGAAAGACATAAAACTTTACATGAAGACAGAGCAAATTGAACATGGATCCCAGTTACTTTTAAAAGAGGAACAGTTGTACCAACCTGAACAAGGGAAGAATTTGATCTGGTGGATATTGCTGATTTGGTTTTATGTACCAATGCAGAGATACTGGGAGCGTAAGTATTGATAATTAGGGCTTCGGGGTACTGAATATACTATCTGTCTCCTTAGAGCTATGAAGTGCATACATGTTGTAACTAAAGGTTAAAAAAATACAAACAGTGAGAAAATTTGTGCAATCCCTCCCCCCAATTCCTTGTAATAACATGCCACTTAAATTCTAAGAAGACACTCCCCTGACATTTCCATTAACTGAACCCAGTGTCCCAGGAGGAGGTAAAAGGGAGGAGAAAGGGTGTTCACTTTTCCTGTCTACAGTGAAACATTTTCTCATACCTATGACTAAGGAGTGTATTTTGTAACTGAGGCTAGTTTTCCTGTCTACTATGTTTCTTAATACAGTGATAGGACAAAACAGTGCTTAACTTTGGTTTCTTGACCAGGGGAGAAAAGGAGGAAGGGAAACTGCGTGTTGGCCCAGTGTCTGGTGCAGGTGTGAGGGATGGACCTGTGACCCTGCAAAATTTGCCCAAGGAGACTCAGCCTGATTTTGAGTCCATCTGTATTCACTTTTCACTTGCTTTCAGAGCAGCAATTATATAAGAACTTTGCTGAATCTTGGTCTCCTGCTCATCGTTTTCTGTGGTCCTGAGCTAATGCAGTCTGTGGCAACCTGCTGCTCGTTATTTCAGTGCCTCCTTGGCTTCTGCATTTCTCCTAGATCCCTCCTGGAATCTTCCTGAGTCTTTCCTGCTGTCTGTACTCCCTGTACCTGCATGTGGAGCCCTGACAGGATGAATATGGACCCCTCAAATGCTCAACTGCTTTTGAAAGGCTCTTTGCACTAGTTGAAGGCACTTCTGGTCTTCCCTGATGCCAAAAGTAAGGGACCTCACAGGCTCAAGCCAGTGTAGTGCTCAGATTGTCTTGGTTGATCCCAATGGTGGTATAGTAACACCAGTAAACTCTGGTCAGATATAGGCTGTTTGAACACAAACTGGAAGGATGTATTGTATAAGAAGACAAACAGAAGAAAGCAAGCTTTTGAAATGTCGTAAACCTTCAACATTGCTGCTTACAGGCCTCAGACTGTATTTAGAACTTCAGCTTCTAAATCTGAACTGGGATAGGTTACCCAGCATAGTGAAGTGTCTGCATGTCTGTAGTTTAGAGGAGCTATTATATGGCCTGTTATAAAAAGAGGTAACATTGTATTCTTAGTGATGGCATCACCTTTAAGAGTAAGTTAAATTCTTAACATTTCATAAACAACCAAACAAGGTGGGTTTTTTGCGTGTGGCTCAAAGCACAGCTCATGCCTTAATAGACAAATTGTCTCCTGGGTGCTTCACAACCCATTCAAGATTATTTATATCCCCTCCTACTTGAGATCACAACATTTTCCTGATGGCAATTACAGCCATGGCCTACCTGGAATAGCGGTATGAAAGAGTCTCTGATCTTTCAATTCACAGGCAGCAGCCTGAGACAAAGAACACCTAGTTGATCTGGGGGACCTCTCTCCACTTGGTCCACAGAGCCTGTTTTGAAAGCTCCTGTTTTGCACAGTGGTCTTCTGAACTGTGCACACAAGCATGAGAGAGGCTAAATCTCTTTGCTGTTGGACTTTGAGCACAGGGAAATAGGCAGACTTGAAAGAAATTTTATCTTCTGGTGAATTTAAGTAAGATAAATATTGCATAAACCTGCTGGCTACTGTAGTTATTTATGAACTCACGAAAGAGTTTAATTCCTGAAGCAGGAAGGACTCAAAACTCAAAATTTTCTGCACCTGAGCCCTGTGACTTAGGGTCATTGAATAATTGACCTATAGATATTTGACTGCAGAACATACGTACAATATTCTAGAAGTTGTATCAGGGAGGGCTTGTAGATATGGTATATATGACTGGGTATTGAGCACACTTATAAATGTTGCTGGTGTCAGGCAAGCTTATTTATATCAATTGTAGTTTAATGTCAGCTACAAATTTTGTCTGAACAAGTAAGAAGGATAGTCAGATTCTGACAGTACTTTATATAACAGACAAACTACAAATGTACCCTTCAGGCCATTAAAATTTTGTTTTGAACTCTCCACTTGCTGAGACATTTCAGAACTGGGAATTTCACATTGTCTGCTCTGGCTACGGTTAGTATTGAAGAAAAAATGTGTTTTAAGGATCGGTAAGTAAGAGTCAGAAATTGTGAAGCAGGCAAAGTAAAATTATTTGAAAATCTACCCAGACTGATTTCAGACATAAAACTGAATCTCAGATTCAAAAATTTTGTTTAACCAAATGACCGTCTCTTCCATATGTTTTACATAATACTAAAAAGTGATTTTTAGAAACTAACTGAAGACTATTCTGCTTACTGTATGGAATTCTTTACACAAAATTTGTTTCAGAAATATTTCTGTTTACAGAGAGAATCATATGGAAAGAGTTTCACATAATTTTTTTTCTGTATCATAGCTGGGATTGATTAGTGTGACTCGAGTTTTCAAATAAAATAATAAAAAAACCACCCTAGGCAAAACCCCAGCTCTTTTACAGTAGTAGTTGCTTCCAAATGAATGGATCTGATTTCCTTTCTAATATTTGCAGGGCAAGGAATGACTGTTCAGTTTGTTTTCAGAATCTTCCCTCCTGTTGAGATTTATTAGGTTTTGTCTTTCTAAAAATAGTGTTTCTTGTTCCTTAAGTTACAACTCTTTTTTGAACTTGAACTTTTTAGTAAGGGTAATAGACTTTCACTCTGCTCTCCACATTATGCTTTTATCATGTCTCAGTTCAGAGCTGTGGCTTCTGTTCTGTGAGGTCTTGCCCTTTTTTTAGCATTCAGGGAGGCACAAGGAGCAGGAGAATGACATCTAAACCTCCAGCTTATGACTCACAGCATTGTAACACGACTTCGTTATTCTTTTATAATGTATATACTGCTGTCATCAGAGCTTGACCTCAAGTTGACTTTCAAGTTTACAGTATTTATATCTAAAGAAAGCTGAATCAAAAAGTAGGATCGAAACATAAACGTAGACAAGTTTCCATAATCTAGAAGGACTTCCAAATGCGCTGACTCACCAGACACAACCCATTAAGAGCAGCGACAGAGTAGGTTTTTCTTGTTCTTAATTCTGCCTTGGAAAACCTTTTCAGAGATTGTTTTCCTTAAATTTTGTCTTCACAGTCAAGCTCTGTATTGTGCTGACTTAAAAAAAGACCCAACCTTCAAACTTGGCCAGAGGAGATATAAAGTTATCTCTTTTTTTTCTCCTGAAAATATAAGCCTTTGGAAAAAACAATAAGCAAAGAGTTTTAAGCCAGCAAGCAATACCACTTGTAAAGTAGACTAAATTTAGACCACGTAATAAAGCTATTCATAAAAGCAAATAAAAAAGTTTTAAAATAAACAACAACAACAAAACAACCCACAAATCACTCCACCACTGTATGTATCAGGAGTTCCTAAACTGTTCCGT
This sequence comes from Trogon surrucura, assembly GCA_020746105.1. Taxonomy (NCBI): domain Eukaryota; kingdom Metazoa; phylum Chordata; class Aves; order Trogoniformes; family Trogonidae; genus Trogon; species Trogon surrucura. The sequence goes on from CM036619.1 coordinate 71,961,540, forward strand.
ACCCTGTTTCTCCCATCCTGCCAGTCTGAGAAGTGCTTTTGTTGTGGTTTGGGAATTGCTGGGCTAGTTCTTGTGCAAGGCAGCGATTCCCTCCAGAATCTGTCTCTGCTCCACTGCGAGAGCTGCAGAGGGTCTGGTGCAGAATACTAATGGAGTTGCCCAGCACCGACTTGTTCACATGCACCAGTCAAGAGCTTATTAAGTCGTTCACTGTTTTGGGTCATTTGTTTTCAGTGCATTGCTTCTGTGAAGCAAAGATGTAGGAGGTGCGGCCAAGCTGAGTGACAAAGATGATGGAGATCCTAACGCAGCAGGTGGGATATAGAAAAGGAAGGTGGCTACATCCCCTGAACTGCTGGCCAAAGTGTGCCTGCACTTTGTGCCCAGCAAGTCTTGTGTCCCTTGAGATTGCTTACAAGCTGGGGTCTTTGACCTAGGGTGAGTTCACCTTAAGAGGCTTTTGCAAAATTGAAGACTGTTCTAAAGAAACTGTCTATTGGAAGCTGTGTGGTTGCTGGTCTGTATCTTACGAGGTCAGTGCAGACTCAGAAACCTTGTGATGGCAGCTTAGTGTAGGGAGTTTACCTTTTTATTGTTGCCACATTCCTGACATGTCCTTTAAGCAACATTTTGTGACAGCAAGTATCAGACCTTCACTGCAGTCAAAGGTTCAGCTAGGAATGGTGTGGTCTGAGCTTAATGTAACTCTTAGCCTATCTATTTCTACTAGCTGAGCAGTTTTTAAGTCTCATTACTACATTGTGAATCACAGAACAGTTCAGGCTGGAAAAGACCCTTGGGATCATCAAAGTCCAACCATTAACCCTACACTACAACCATTAACCCTACACTACAAGTTCACCCCTAAGCCATATCACCCAACACCACATCTAAGCGACACTTAAACACATCCAGGGATGGCGACTCAACCACCTCCCTAGGCAGTCTGTTCCAGTGTCTGACCACTCTTTCCATAAAGAATTTCTTCCTAATGTCCAGTCTAAACTTGCCTTGTTGCAACTTGAACCCGTTCCCCCTGATTCTGTCCCTAATGACCTGTGAGAAGACACCAGCACCAACCTCTCTACAATGTCCTTTCAAATAATTGTAGAGCATGATGAGGTCCCCCCTCAGCCTTCTCTTCCTTAAACTGAGCAGTCCCAGCTCCCTCAATCGCTCCTCATAAGATCTATTCTCCAGGCCCTTCACCAGCTTTGTTGCCCTCTTCTGCACTCACTCCAACACCTCGATATCTCTCCTATCCTGAGATGCCCAAAACTGAACACAATACTCAAGGTGCAGCCTCACCAGTGCTGAAATCTAGACAGCATCTCGATGAGAGTTTATCCTTCAATTTAGATGGTGCAGGAAATGTCCGAGATGTAACTATTGAACTCATGAGAAAACAGCTTTTTAAAATCGAAAGCATTTAAGCCAAAGTTAGTGATATGAAAAATGAAAGGCAATATATTGCCAAAAAAAATATATGAGTGACTGAAGATTTCAACAGCTGTTTAAAAATTATAGTCCTGGTGTTTACACTGCAAATGTGTATTAAAGACTTACCTTGTATAAAGTAATATATACTTAGAAGCAGGATGTGAGTGCTTCAGTAATGTAGAATGAAAATGTGCCAGTTGAAACTGCTTCACTTGTCATCCCTGGGTTGATGTATGTTTTTGTAATAGAAAGTGCATACGAAGAGGTTCAGCATACCACTCACCTTGTAGTCCAAGCTTGGCAGCTGACAACAGATTAGATTTTTCAGAAAACTGGAGGAAAAGTTTGGTTTAGGCACAAGAATATCAGAAAATATCTAACTAATGAGTATGACTTAGAATTCTTCAGTCAGCAGCAGAAGACAGGAACGCTTCAGGAGGAAATACAAAATGAATGAGCAGCCAAAATAGAGAGGGAGACTAAGGAGGAAAGCAATTTAAATAGATCAGGAGGATTATGTCAGACCAAGGAAGGTATCTTTTAGACAGCAAAACCTTTTTTTTTTTTCCCCCTCCATTAGTCTTCTGCATTGCAGTATCTCTTGTCAACTAGTGAGAGAAGGAGGAGGTAGTAATGCAAATAGCTATTTTAGATTTTTTTTTCTCTAGATTTCTGATTCCCTCAACATTGCCTGGCTTATGGTAATTGATACGGAAAGACTGAGCAACACTGAGGGAACAGGAGTTAATCTCTTGACTGACTTCTTAACTCAGGCATTGCCAATATAGAAATTAATTAGAGGTCTTTCAAGTAGTTGCGATCCATTACTATTACTTAATAGACCACAGTGCACCGAAATCCTTCATTGTTTCTTGAACTAATAAGGTATGTGTTCCTATGAATCATTTATATGGCACCATAAATACATGCTCCGTGTGCCAAACTGGCTTGGGTGCCAGCGATGTGCTCCTGGGGAGGCGGGAGCCTGCAGGGACCCAGCCTAGGCGATGGGATCCACCCTGCTGCCTGCAGCTGGCACAGGCAGCGTGCTGCTGGGGCTCTGGGCAGCCCTTTCAGCAGCATAGCTTTCATTAAAGGACTGCCTACATAGCCACAAGAAAGTGGTAGGGATGGGATGCAATCCTGCCTTTGATTACTTTGGCTAGCCATGGTGGTTGTGTCTGTGTAACCGCCCTTCAGCCTGGTGTATCAGAAGACTGACATTGCAAGCTCTCTCCTCTATATGTGCTTCTTACCTTCGAGGTTCTGGGAACTCTATAAATGACAACACTTAGCAGTTAGAGAGCACTTTCTACCTTCCAAGCTTTGTATCAACATTAAGTAGTAAAAGCGTTACCATTAACATGACAAATGGAGATAGAAGTAGCACAGTTTGAGTGAACTTGGTAAGTGACTCAGCTAGAAACTTTCATGAGCAGGGAGGTGGTCTGAGCTCAAGCTGTACTAACTGAGAAAATGCAGAGTGGGATCCATGAGAAATAGCAGACTTCTACTCTGGATGGTTTCTAATTCAGTGTCACTGGTAGTTAGGGAGGATGGGATGGGAATTTGGGTTTTGGTCCTTGCTCTTTAAGTGCTTCAGGACAATGGTGTTAGCAGACCGCTTTTGTTCCTTGTTATGTCAGTGTGGGATTTCCACACTATGGAGTGTGCCGTGGAGGAAATCTGTGATCCTTTACCAATTTTAAGTAGGAAGAAGCTGTTGGAAACAAGAACTCTATTTGCAGTCAGTATAGCTGTAGTGTAGTGCCCACAGACCTGAGTTGTGATATGGAAGCAGTGTTACTGTGGCACCGTAGAGCTTTGGAGGAGCTGCAAAACTCCCTGGAGAAACCGTGCAAATCATCAAATGGGTCAATCCAGGCTGTGGCTGAACTTCTGTCAGCACCTACATTTGTGGGTTTAAAGCTGGATCTGATGTGTTTGCGCTGCCTTGCATTCCTGTCTCAGGAAATTGATTCATAGCAGAGCTGGAGAACTTCATGAGGATTGTTGCACAGAGTTTCCAGGGCTTTCAAGTGAACTTGGTGAATACTTTGAAAAATATTCCACTTTAAATGTTTTGGGACTTAAAAAGCAGACAGACCACATTATGTACTGGAAATCTTCTGAACTAGTAAGAGCTGGAAGTTGGGAAAACATTCAGGAAAAGGAGCATATATATCTACCCTCTTCCTTCCCTTGCTGGCCACTCTCAGTAATAAGTGTCAGAGTAAAGGTGCTGAGTTAAATGGACTCTTGATTTGAACTCTTAAGGCCATTCATTTGCTTTGGTATCAAGGGATCAGCCTAGCAGAGAAACTACCTGTCAGAGGGCCTGGCTAAGTCATAAGCAGCTGAGCTATTTGGGGCTTTTTAGCCATTTTCAGTTGCCAGAGGCGAGGAATGAGAATTCCACGCCTCCCAAAACCTAGAAACCTTTCTTTTTTCCCCAAGGACTCCTTTTTTCCAAAGGAGCATTTAGAGACGTTTTTTCAAATAATTCGTATTTTTCTATTTTTGACTTCTGTACGTGTCTGGCACCATTGCTCACCTGCCTCTCAAGCAATCAAACTGTAAGCCAAAAGGGTGAGATTCCGAAAGAGAATGTTTTTCCAGAAGAGACACTGATGCACCTGAGGGATCACAACTGGGATGAGTGTTTATGTCAGTTTAAGTGTTCAAAGATTTGCTAAAATACCAATTGTCTCCGTAAGATTTCAGAGGGATGGGGATCCAGTGGTTGGCTGTTCTGGCAATGATTTGGTCCGTGTTAACATGTGTATGGCCAGATTTAGAGTCTTGGTTGGGTTTTTTTTCTCACTGATAGCACTCCCATGTTTCTTGAGACCAATCATAAAACACATTAAAAAAATGCTCAGAGAGTCACTCAGAGAGTGACGTAGGCGAGGAGGAAGCCGGCAGCCCGCGAAACTCAAAAGCGGCCAGATCGGCTGACTCCTTCGGACTGCGCGGACAGCGGCAGCGACAGCTGCTGCAGTAAGAGCGGTTTTTTTCTCCGATTTCTGGGCGGATTGAGGCGAGAGGGGGCTTTGCCGGGGACGGTGAAGCCGAGGAGAGAGAGCGGGACCCGGAACTGAGAGGGAATCTCGCGAGGCGGGAGAGAGTGACGTAGGCGAGGAGGAAGCCGGCAGCCCGCGAAACTCAAAAGCGGCCTCAGCCATCTGACTCTTGAGAGCGGCGCGAGCGTGGGGGAGGGGAGGACCTGCTGGACTCTGGTGATCCGCGGGCACAGCGGGGTGTTACTGGTGGCTCAGGGAGGGCGAGGATCGCAGACCCTGGGCATAAGAGGTGAAGGGTGGTTATTGGTTAATTCTTTTCTATTTTTTTTTTTTGTTGTTGTTGTTTTTGTTTTTTTTTTTTTTTTTTTTTTTTTTTTTTTTTTGTTTTTTGATCATTTTTCTTTCCTTTTTTTTTTTCTTCTTCCCCATTATGGTTGCCACCAGACAGAAAGCCACCACGAGGAGGAGTGTGGGGACCCAAACAGTGCTCCAGCACAAGGACGCAGCTGTGCAGGCTGCCGGCTGCAGGGAGTGCCTGAGCCTCTGCCTCCCAGACGCTGCATCTGACAGTGCCTGTGTGAGGTGCGGTCAGTTGGATGATCTCCTCCATCTTGTGGTAGAGCTAAAAGAAGAAGTGGAGAGGCTGAGGAGCATTAGGGAGTGTGAAAGAGAGATAGATTGGTGGAGCCAGTCCCTGATGCACACACAGCACTCTCCACATGCAACAGGGGATCCTCTCCCCTCTGGCCATGAGGTCAAAGGAGGGGACCAAGGTGATGAGGGGGAATGGAAACAAGTCCTGGCTCGGAGAGGAAGGCGGGTCCATGCCCAGCCTCCCTCACCTGCTCAGTTGCCTCTACAGAACAGGTACAGTGCTCTGGAAGAGGAGAGCCATGGAAAAGAAGAGGTGAATGAATGTGGAGACGTAAGGTTGACTTCGCTGACCAAATCAGATCTATGCATCAGGACTAGTTCAATTAAAAAGAAAAGGAGGGTAGTTGTCATTGGTGACTCCATCCTGAGGGGAACAGAGGGTCCCATTTGCCGTCCAGACCCAGTCCACAGGGAAGTCTGTTGCCTCCCTGGAGCTCGGATTAGGGACATTACTAAAAAACTTCCCAGGCTGGTGAGTCCCACTGATTATTACCCATTGTTGATTGTCCAGGCTGGCAGTGACGAGATCAATCATAGAAGTACTCAGAGAATTAAAAAGGACTTTAAGTTGTTGGGCCAGGTGATCAAAGGATCGGGGGCACAGGTAGTTTTCTCATCTATCCCATTAGTAGGTGACAGGAATAGTGAAAGGAAAAGAAAAGTAGATGCAGTTAATGCATGGCTTAAAGACTGGTGCCTCCAACAACGTTTTGGGTATTATGATCACGGGGAAGTTTATGCAGTACTGGGCATGAGAGATATAGATGGTGTAGACCTGTCTAAGAGAGGGAGGAGAATTCTTGCTGGAGAGTTGGCAGGATTAATAGATAGGGCTTTAAACTAAGTTGGAAGGGGGAAGGGGATAAAACCCGAGTCTCTACACATGAGCCAAGGGGAAGTATCCCAGGGTTAGGCAAAAAATGCACAAGCAACGGTAACAGATGCTCCATTAAATCTCTGAAGTGTCTGTACACCAATGCAAGAAGCATGGGGAATAAGCAGGGAGAATTAGAAGTCTATGTTCGGCTGGAGAACTATGATCTTATTGCAATTACAGAGACGTGGTGGGACAGCTCACATAACTGGAATGTGGGCCTTGATGGTTATGTTCTCTTTAGGAAAGACAGGTTGATGAGGCGAGGTGGGGGAGTTGCTCTGTACGTGAGAGAGCAACTGGAGTGTATTCAGATCCATCGAGCAGCAGATGAGGAGCAAGTAGAGAGTTTATGGGTGAGAATTAAGGGGCAGGCTAGCTTAGGTGACACTGTGGTGGGTGTCTACTATAGACCACCTGATCAGGAGGTGGAAGTTGATGAGGCCTTTTACAGGCAGATGACAGCAGCCTCTCAGTCCCAGGCCCTGGTTCTCATGGGGGATTTCAACTACCCAGACGTTTGCTGGAAGTCCCACACAGCCAGCCATCCTCAGTCCAGGAGGTTCCTCCAGTGCATCGATGATAACTTTTTGATGCAAATGGTAGATGAGCCTACCAGGAGAGGAGCGCTGCTGGACCTTGTGTTCACCAACAAGGAAGGACTGGTTGAAGCAGTGAAGGTTGAGGGCAACCTTGGCTGCAGCGACCATGAGATGGTGGAGTTCAGGATCCTGTGCGGTAAAAACAGAATAGCAAGCAGGATCGCAACTCTGGACTTCAGAAGGGCCAACTTTGGCCTCTTCAAGCAATTACTGGGGGATACCCCGTGGGACAGGGAGCTGAAAGGTAAAGGGGCCCAAGACAGTTGGTTGGCATTCAAAGACCACTTCTTTGAAGCTCAGGATCAGTGCATCCCATCAGGTAGGAAATCAAGAAAGAGATCCAGGAGACCTGCTTGGTTAACCAGGGATCTGCTGGGCAGACTCAGGTGGAAGGGGAGGGTGTTTAAATTGTGGAAGGAAGGGCTGACCACTTGGGTGGAGTACAGGGCAGCTGTCAGGGAGTGCAGGGAGGCAATCAGAAAAGCTAAGGCCTCCTTGGAGTTAAAACTTGCAAGGGAGGTCAAAGACAACAGAAAGGGCTTCTTCAAATACATTGCTGACAAAACTAACACTAGAGGCAATGTAGGCCCTCTGTTGAATGAGGTGGGTGCCCTGGAGACAGAGGACAGAAAGAAGGCAGAGTTGCTGAATGCCTTCTTTGCCTCTGTCTACACTGTTGGAGACCGTCCTCAGGAGCCTCAGTCCCCTAAGGTCCCAGAGGAAGTCATGACAAAGGAGGAGTCTGCCCTGATTGATGAGGAGTGGGTTAAGGATCAGTTTGAACACTTGGACATTCATAAATCCATGGGCCCTGATGGGATGCACCCACGGGTGCTGAGGGAGCTGGCGGGAGTCATTGCTAGGCCACTCTCCATCATCTTTGGTAAGTCGTGGGTAACAGGTGAGGTGCCTGAAGACTGGAGGAAAGCGAATGTCACTCCAGTCTATAAGAAGGGCAGGAAGGATGACCCGAGTAACTACAGACCGGTCAGCCTCACCTCCATCCCTGGAAAGGTGATGGAACATCTTATCCTTGACACTGTCTCTAGGCATATCAAGGATAAGAAGGTTATTAGGGGCAGTCAGCATGGCTTTGCCAAGGGGAAGTCATGTTTGACCAACCTGATAGCCTTTTACGAAGACATAACTAGGTGGATGGATGGTGGCCATGCAGTGGACGTGGTCTACCTGGACATCAGCAAGGCCTTTGACACCGTCTCCCACAGCATCCTCATAGGTAAACTGAGGAAGTGTGGTCTGGATGACCAAGTAGTGAGGTGGGTCGAGAACTGGTTGAAGGGAAGAAGCCAGAGGGTTGTGGTCAATGGGGCCGAGTCTGGCTGGATGCCTGTGTCTAGTGGGGTCCCTCAGGGGTCAGTGCTTGGGCCGGTGCTGTTTAATATATTCATCAACGATCTGGATGAGGGATTAGAGAATGTTGTCAGCAAGTTTGCTGATGATACGAAGTTGGGGGGAGTGGTTGACACACCAGAAGGCTGTGCAGCCATTCAGAGAGACCTGGACAGGCTGGAGGGCTGGGCGGGGAGAAATCTGATGAAGTTTAATAAGGGCAAGTGTAGAGTTTTGCACTTGGGAAAAAATAACCCCATGTGCCAATATAGGTTGGGGACTGCCCTGCTGGAGAGCAGTGCAGGGGAAAGGGACCTGGGGGTTCTAGTGGACAGCAGGATGACCATGAGCCAGCAGTGTGCCCTCGTGGCCAAGAAGGCCAATGGCATCCTGGGGTGTATTAGAAGGGGAGTAGCAAGTAGGTCAAGAGAGGTCCTCCTGCCCCTCTACTCTGCCCTGGTGAGGCCGCATCTGGAATATTGTGTCCAGTTCTGGGCCCCTCAGTTCAAGAAGGACAGGGAGCTGCTTGAGAGAGTCCAGCGTAGAGCCACAAAGATGGTGAAGGGAGTGGAGCATCTCCCTTATGAGGAAAGGCTGAAGGAGCTGGATCTCTTTAGCTTGGAGAAGAGGAGGCTGAGGGGTGACCTCATCAATGTTTATAAATATGTCAAGGGGGAATGTCAGGAGGATGGAGCCAGGCTCTTTTCAGCGGCGTCCACTGACAGGACAAGGGGCAATGGGTGGAAGCTGGAACACAGGAGGTTCCAGAAAAATATGAGGAAAAACTTTTTCACTGTGAGGGTGACTGAGCACTGGAACAGGCTGCCTAGGGAGGTTGTGGAATCTCCATCTCTTGAGACATTCAAAACCCGCCTGGACGCGTTCCTGTGCGCTCTAGTGTAGGTGATCCTGCTCTGGCAGGGGGGTTGGACTAGATGATCTTTGAGGTCCCTTCCAACCTTTAACATTCTGTGATTCTGTGATTTGCTAAAATACCAATTGTCTCCGTAAGATTTCAGAGGGATGGGGATCCAGTGGTTGGCTGTTCTGGCAATGATTTGGTCCGTGTTAACATGTGTATGGCCAGATTTAGAGTCTTGGTTGGGTTTTTTTTCTCACTGATAGCACTCCCATGTTTCTTGAGACCAATCATAAAACACATTAAAAAAATGCATCCAAGAGCGAAGCGGAATCCCCTCTGACACGGCTCTGGCTCATGATTCTGTTTCCAGCTGGCTCTTGAGAACTTTACTTAGTCAGGCTTTAATCAAAGTAGTGTGTTAATCTCTGGTTTGTCCTTCCATGTGCTTAATTCAGCTGAAGAACTTGCTGATGAAAGAACATTAGGAAGGATCTTAGGGTTTATCACTGAGATCTCGGAGTTCAAGAAGTTTACCTCGTGAAGGTAGACATTTTTGGTTCAAAGCCATGTTTTGCCATAGGCAAAGTGGATTTGTATTTGTCTCCCATTTCTTAACTGCAAGTCCTTATTAACCAGGAAACAAGTACTTCAAGACTTCCTTCCTTCAATCTCTGTTGATGGAGCTGATCTGCACTATTTTGTTTTGTATGAAATTTCTAAATAGTCATGGAGACAGAAAGCAACTGAGGATTACTTTGTAGCCTGGAGTTAAGAAAGTTACCATGAGACAGAAAGGATGTGGGTTGAAGATCTCCACAGCAGAGGGGAGATATCTCCAAACCAGTTGATGTGTTAGAAAGGAGGTAAGGACAATTAATAAGTTAGTATCACCAGGAAAATCTTTCTCAAGATGGAAAGTATTTGACCACCTCAACTAAAATGCATAATTTTGAAATAACTTTTTTTCCTCCAGCAAATTTTCTAGGTTTGGGGTTTTTTTTTTACATAGTTCTAATGTGGAAATTGATGTAAACACTGAGTGAGTGGGAAATTCTTGCTACTACCCATTAGCATTTGATTTCTACATTTCTAAATAAATACTGTACTCTTATAAACGATTCAGACTAATTAGCGGACAGGGAGTTTGAAAAGCAGATGTTATTTACAAAAGGCAATAGACAGGAACTTATGGAGAATAGTTTGGAACAGAAGAATAGAAGCAGAGAGACCAGCAAACAATCTGTTGTGGTTTTTTTTTCTTCTACTAAAATTAGAAGGCAAAGCTGCATTTTTCCAGTCCTGTCAAAAGTGAAGTGCCTTATAAAATGGAAGAGATTTAAAGTAACTCACAAATAAATAGCTGCTGTAGCTAGAGCGAAGGAATAGCTTAAAAAAAGGAAAAAAAAAAAGAAATCCTGCAGTCTGAAAGAGACTTAGCTCAGTCTAAATATGAACTTTATTGTCACTGAGATTTTTTTCCTCTGATATTCTACATCCAACCTTGTGGAAGACAGAAAAGGGAAATTTACTCCAAATTCACGATGTAACGAAGGTGTTCCTCGAGCATTTTAATTGAGTCTTGATCATCAACAGTAGCAAATCAAGTTTGGTAAATCAGATTTCTGCGATAAACAGAATTGAGTGATATGTTTCAATCTTTCTTATTAAAAATTAAAACATCTTTGAAAGATCTTTGTAGGAAAGCATGTAGACTCAATTTTGGAGTTGTTATTTCCTTATCTGCCACAAGCATTGAAATAATTATTTTTTATTTAGATATTTTTAATGATGGAATTGTAAACTATGACGTATTTCTCACATCTTCTCATGATCTCAAAATCAGGAAGATGCAATGCTAACAGAGTAATCATTATCATGGATGCATCTGCCAGAACAAAGCTGGGGACAGAACCAAAAAGTTATGAAGCTTTCTGAGCAACAAAGTGACAGATACCTGATGTGAAGGGGCTTGACTAGTTTCGACTTCACTAGGTAGGAGAAAAAACATAGCTCTTGTAGTGGACCAAAACAGAGGATCCCAAGGATGATGGTCTTCCTTAAGTTGTGAAAAAGCATTGCTCAAGTATTACAGAAGCATAAAAATCCCCTTGACCCATTGAAATTACATTTCCTTCTGTCTTTCTTTCCACAGAACTAAAAGTTGAAGCTTAACAGGGTGAAAGCAAGCCTACATTTTCCCCTCATGATTGAAATGGGAGCATGAGTGGACTTTCACTTTGCTATCCAGACAAGGCTGGACTAATTGAAGCTATTGACATGTACATTTATGGCAAAGGTCGGAAGCTGCGTTGTTAATACTCGACCATAATTAAAGAAGCTGAGTTAAATTTGGGAAGGAAATATCATCTCCTACCTCCTGAAGCACCTAAGCTTTTTTGAAAATCCTAATACATTTTATACCATTACTGAAAATTATAGTTTGACGTTTGATTCATGTCTCGAGCTTAGTTTGCAATTAGCAGTGCTTAGATAATGTACTGCAAATCTTTCTAATAAACCCACAGAGCTTGTTTTTTGTTGAAAGCATTGGGTTGATAGAAGGCTGTTTTCCCGAGTACTGATGCTTTTACAAGCTGTGTATGCCGTAAAAATGTTGTTAATGTGACAAAATTGTTTACTTGCTTATTAAGGGACTGCACAATAACAACAGGGAGAACCAGCTGTGTTACAGTTGAGTCAACAACAGCCAGGGCCCAGAATGCAAAAGCAGTAGGTTTATAATATATTGGACTAAGGAGATAGGCCACCACGCAGATCGTTAGGCATGACTGGCTCATGAAAGGCTTTTTTCATGACTTTCTGGAGTATGTGGGTAGTTAGGATAAAAAAAAAAAAAAAAATGAGTGTTCTGGCTTAAAGGTGTTTACCAAGCTAATGGAAGGAAGGGGTGTTTTTTAATTTTTTGGGTCCTTTAAAAGAGAGTTGAAGTACAAACAAGCTAACTGAGAACATGCCTGAGTGGAAGATGTGAGATTTTCTGTAGGAGCCCAGCTTTTTCCCTCTGTGAGAAGAAGGAAAGCTTGTTCAGGTATCTACTATGGTGGGTGTTACAACTTGTCCAGACTCCTTAAGCAAGCCTGTGCATCTGTCTCATGTCCCTGCCTGTCTGTGGCAGGAGAGTTTGCCCTCTCAAATTGCAGAAGCAGCATTGTGAAATTTGGCTTGATATCAGGGTTGTACCCTTGAAATCTCATCTCCTATCTTCATCTATATCACTCTCTAGTAAGGTACTACCTCTATTTGCAAACCTTCCTTCTGTGAAATCCAGGTCATAGTTATTATCCTGATAATACTGAAGAGAGAAATGCTCCAGTGAGTAAAGTATCAGAAAAACAAAATCTGTTTTGGCAAGTCTCCCTTGAAATTTGTGGACTCCTTGAACTGGCCCTGGCAAGAGTATTTGAAACAAATACTATCCAAGGGGGAAAAAAATTACCTCTAATTTGTCATTCTATAATAATTCTAATTGACTTCAGTGACAGCATAATAGTGTAAGTGATTAACGTTTTGCTCTCTACCAAACAAAAACATGAATTCCTCTGAGTGGCAGGAAAGAATAGTACTATTAATAGGTGGGAAAACGGATCTGATGTATTTGTAGAATTCGAGGTGGTTTGAAAACTACATGCAGTGCATACTAGGGTAGCCACAAAAAGGTGTTAGAAAATGGCCTTTTCCTGGACCCCTGAAAACAAAAGGATCTTTTGCAGTCACTGACATCTGGCTGGAATGGGCTGACTCACCATTCTGCTTTTGTAGGGCTGTGTGTGCTAGTTTTACACCTTTTTGCAAGCCCCGAGCTTAAGTAAGCCTTCTCTTCCAGTGATTTGTCCTCCTGCTTTTACTTCACACCGTGCCAGGAAAGAGAGTGGCAAGTTCTCGCGTGTCCCCCTGGCACTAGAGAACAGTTACGTGACATGATGTTTGTCCTGGGTGGATGCTTGCTCAAGCCACAGAGACACCAGCTGACCAAGTAGTTGGCCTGTGACACAAGTGCGTAGGATAAAACAGCACAGGCAGCACAACCCAAATGTTTGGTTACTTAATGTCACTCAGCTACACTCTTGCAGCAGGAGTGTGTCAGAAATACATGGAGCATGAACAGGGTTTCTGGACCTCATGAAGTGGATGTCCATGAAGCTTGATGTCCTATAGGTTTGTGTCCTGAGTGCCATATAACCCTCTGCCCTCCAGAATAACCCCTGCTTACCCTTGGGGCTTCATGGTCGTCTCCACCACAGTTTGTAGCCTTACAGAGTCCTGAATGCCACTTACTGCAATACCTCTTTTTTCCACTTTAACCATTAATCTCTCTTTTATTCTGGACCTTCTGTGCAGGTACATGTGCAAACAATAGTTCCTCCCCATGTTCTCTACAAGTGTTTCTGTATGAATCTGTGTATGTTGATTAATTCTGTAAACTGATGAATTTTGCCAGTCTTATACTTACTAAGGACACAAAATACCTCTGAGTTTCACAGAACTTGCAGAATTTTCACATCTTCAGGAACTCACCTGTCTTTCCTGTCTGACTGATGTTGACCAGTGGACTAAAAAAATTATTAGGAAAAGGGGCTTACAAACAATGTGAAGAAACTTTTTCTCTCAGGAAAGCAGGCTAAAAAGCAGACAGACAAGAGGTTTTGAGATGGCTCTTGAATAACAAAGGCACACACAGCATTCTGGGACAGTCAACAAAAAGGCATAAGGACCATCTGACACGTTTCATTTAAGTATCTAAAACGAGCATATGAAATAAAAATGAAAAAAAAAATTAGAAATCATCTTCATTTTCCATTTACCTGTCAGCTTTGTGAGCAGGGTGTGCTGGCAAGGCCCTACAGCCCCACTGCAGCTGTGTAATTTGAATAGTAACAATTACAGTCTTTGGATCTTAAAAAGATAGGGTTGTGTGCATTTGTAGATTGATGGACCTGAGAGTAGAGGACTGTGGGATGTTTGGGTTGGGGATTTTTTTTTTTTTACTCCCCCATGAGCTTATGTTTTAAGTTTAAGTTTGGGAATCAAGAGGGAAGGAGAAAAGAAAGAGCACGAAAACTAGGATGAATTCCGTGACAACTGAGGACAAAGAATTCCCTGACAGCAAGCCTCCAGAGGTGATGAGGCCAATTGATTTTGATGTCCATCACAATAAAAAAATATTTGTTTCATCCTTTTTGGGGAAACAGTATAAGACTCACAGAGAGAAACAACTTTAATAAGATTTTATTATGCAGTGGAAGAATTTTGCTCTGCAAGTTTCAGTTTTCATGTGGCCAAATTGAGATAAATCTTAAAATTTATATAACTTTAAAAGAGCACTTACTAAATTGTTCCTGTCATTCGCAGTAATATGGAGTGAGTCAATGTTTTCCACACAGTGACCTTAACTTTTCTCGCATTCCAGCAAATTTTGTACAACCCCAGGAGTGTATGTGCGGTCCTTTGTATCATTGTCATTCTGTCCCACCACTCCTTTTTCTGGCACAGTAATACTTTCTGAATACTGTGTCTGCTAATTCTTACTTTGTGTAAGAGGTAGATGTGCATATTGTCTAGTTTGTAATAGAGAATCAATGACGTGCAGTTTTATTTGTATTTGCAGAGACAACAAAATCAAAGAAGATAGCAGCTTGGCTATTCCAACAAAGAGAGTAATTAAGATAAAACGGTGATGTTTCTAGCATATTTTAGGAAGCCTGGAGGAATCAGCATAGCTTGCAGAAAACTGTGAGCTGAAAAGAGATATCCTTTAAGAGTAAACATTAAAATATTGTCTTTTTACCAAGTGTGATGGAGAACTGCGATGTCTCCTGCGTTTGGACAGCAAAGTGGAGTGGCTGAGTTAAGAGGAACTGAGAAGAGAGTTTGCAGGGCAACTGGGAAATGAATGAGATCATTTAACCTCTTTTCCAGACAAGCATTTTTAAAAATCTTGTTTTTATCCGAAGTTTTTAACACATCCCTTTATTTTAACTAGTTCAGTTTTATGCATAGCAGCTAGCTATAAAAAGAAATAATAGCCTGACATGTCCTTTGAGCCATTAACTATACCTTTTTTTCTACTCCCTAAGAAGATGCCCTGGATTTAAAGGCTATTTGTATTGAAGCAAACAAGAGAAGAAACAGCTACTTTTCTGATACTTATATTCCTTTCCTCCAGCTCACGCGAATGGCTGACAGCCCATCTCATTCCCATCAGTGGTATCATGCCAGCTTCCCTGGGAGTTCAGCATTGCGTCCAGCCGGTTCTGTTGGTCTGAGCCCCTCATTTCTGAGCTGCAATGCCATCATCTATGAGAAGTGAGGTGGGAGCAAAAGGCATTTGACGTTGCTAAAGTATCAAGCATCGGTTGTCAGTATTAGCCTTTTGTCTTCCAGGTGTTTGTTTCACTGGATCATAGAATCCAATGGTTTAATTTTTGGTTTTGTAATATGGCATTTGTAGAGGTTATTTTAAGTGTAATAGTAGGAAAGTACGTTCCTTCCTTCCTTCCTTTAGAGGAGCTGTTCTGATTTTAGCTGATGTTTGCATATTTTAGTTGTCACACTGTGGTTGTTAACAGTATGGGGCTTTTTAAGAATCTCATACTCATGCATCAGCTGATTCTTCTGCAAGCGGATCCAGATTAGGGCCCAAGTTGTACATTTTTTATGACCTAGAGTGTGCTATTTGTACGTCTCGTGTATTTTGTCCACTAACTGACATCTTACATTGCGTCACCCCATTAATACCAGCTGTTGTACCCAGCACCACCTTGGGGTGGCACAGAAAACTGACAGAAGGGAAGAGAGCTGCTGAGGAACAAGTACTTTGTGGCTAAAAAGCAATTTCCTTGTTATTCAAAAAAGCCTGCTTGAAATGGCTATGGCAGACCTTACAGACAAAACAATTGTGCCCATGTGTTCTGTGATAATTGCTTTCGAGGATGCCGTGGGGTCAGTGATTAGCTTTTCTCCTGCCTACATGGTTATTTCACAGGCAATTTATGGGAAGTCCACCAAAACCTGCCCCAGCAGCACATTAAGCTTCTGGGTACCTTCAGCTACATGATCCTGGAAATGCTCTGGAGAGCAGTACCTAAAGAGCCTTGTTGCAGGCTCACTAGATGGGAAGTGCAATGTCTGGTTTGAGACCAGAAAGACACAAGACACAATCAGTGAGTTGATTCCCAGCTGCTACCCCCCTCCCAACTCCTTACCCCCAGTTTGAACCAGAGGAGTAGCTTTCTGTGGAAGTGAATGCAAAAAGCTGCCCAAAAACGTTTAATCTGGACAGATTAATACATTGTGAGATTGCGAAAGAAATGCAGTACCTCATCAACAGTGCCCAAGGACACAGCCTACATTACTGTAGCTGCTGCAAGCGTGATTCCTAAGTCTCACTGAAATGTTTACTCAAAGGATGAATCAGTTACTGTTACTGGAAGTTACACTTTCCGGTCTGAATCATATATTTGCACCTCTGAGGTCACACTGGGCAGTCAGGTGGAAAAGCCACTGATCCGTGAGCAACAGTAGGAAATCATGATCATGGGATTGCAAGACTTGACCCATTTAGAGAAAATTAACTGCTTATACCTAAAATAACCCACCTTGAAAACAAAAAGTGAGACTAAGCTGCCAGAATAAATGGTACGCCTTAAACTAATTATTTGGACACTTTTAGCAAGTCGCTTCAGCTCGTGTTCATGTTGCTCCTAATATGATTCTTATAGTCCTTTACTCTCTACAGCTTCCTGAGTGAGAGAAGTGAAGAGGGAGATGCTGATCTTTTCTCTCTGGTACTCCATGAGAAGTGTGGGAGCTGTTCAAAACTACACCAGTGAAGGTTTAGACTCGACATAAAGAAGCATTTCTTTACTGAGAGGGTGGTCAAACACTGGAACATGATTCTTAAGGAGGTGGTCGATGCCCAAAGCCTGTCAGTGTTTAAGAGGCGTTTGGATAATGCCCTTAAAAACATGTTGTAACTTTTGGTCAGCCCTCAACTGGTCAAGCAGTTGGACTAGATGGTTGCTGTAGGTTCTCTACCAACAGAAATATTCCATTCCATTCTTTGCAGTTACACAGTTTTATTGGGAAATTTATGGCAGCATTTTAGATGTGAGTATTGCTCTGTTGTTAGATCATTTGAAAGAGATGTGGAAAGCATTTCCCTGCTTATCCCAGCCTGTCATCTACAAAATAGATGGTACCAAGTCCCTTTGACTTTGAGTGCTCTGATGTAAGAGTTGATGCAGACCTCCAGTCTGGACTTTGTGACTTATTCAAGACTAGTCAGGGTTTTGAGAAACTGCATAAATCAGAGGAAGTGGCAGCTGAGCAGTACCATTTGCTCAGTGAGCAAAGAGTCTTCTGAGGTGATGAAAATCTTTCACAGTCCAACTTGCCAGTTGAAAGCATCCAGTCCCCAGGAAGCTTACATTGAGGTGTTGAGATCATTCATCAAGTAGGCACCCTGTTACCTGAAAAGTGGCCTGCAACAATCCAGAGCCGTGGAGCAGGACAGCAGCCATACTGAAGGAGTTGTGATGAAACTGCAAACCTCTAGGGATTGGAGTGGAGTGGCAGCAGTAAGAAGGTTGTGATGACAACCCCTGAAGCATGCTGCAGCACAGTGGGTCTGTATCAGAGAGATTGTTGCTATGACGTTTCTTTGGATAAACATCTGGGTTCCTTGGACTTACTGACGTGGTGCTTCTCCAAGAACCAAAAACTCTGTTCCTACTTTAATTGAAACCCTATTGCTTAAAGAGCATTCAGCACCATCTCAGCTGTGAAACTACTGACTTGAACGAGTGTAGTGTCTCTGAGAGGAGACATCATTCATATGAGGTAGTCACATGTAGAAAAGAAAAATGATCTTGCAGCTTAATCTGAAACAAGGATGCTTGCCCTTGGCTTCTAGAGACAGTAATTTTGCCCTCTGGCAGGTCACTTTGGAACAATATGATTTTACTGGCACATAACCAAAACAACTGCCTTGACTCCCAGGCTACGAGTGTGGGTAAGAGGCAGGACATGTTATGCAGTACACAGGGGGAAGGGCATAAAATTACCTTTCTCTGCTAGGTTCTCCATGAACCTGTATTTATTTGCTTTGCACTCTAGGCTAAAAAAAAACCAACAAAACAAAGCATCCGTTAATGTCAGCTTCCAGAAACATACAACTTCTTTTTCTGGGTTGCTTAGCTCTCAGAACGCCAGCTCTAAAATGACCTGTCTCAGACAAGTGCTTGACATCTCCAGAAACTATGTTCTGGGGATCTGGAGTCAAATAGTGATGTGGATTTTATAGGAGGCACCTAATCTTGAGCTTAAAGGGGTATTATAAGGCTGAATTAAATGCTGCTAGTTAGAACTCACTAATATGCTTAGTGGTGTGTGCCATAGAAGTATTAATAGGGCTTTCTGCGAAGTGCATGGCTCTGTCAGTGCCAATGTGAAATGCAATTCAGAGCTGCTTGTAGCTTTGTCCCATTGATGTTCGAAGAAGAGGAAAGCTTTGTGCGTGCTCTAAGTGGATTTAATTCAGGTAGATTGAAGAAAAAGCTGGAGAGTAAAAGAGACCATGTGCTATTAGGAGAGCAGTTTATCTTTCTCCTAAAATGCCATCTTTATTAAAAAGCACTTTTACACAGAGGGTTCTGTATTTCCATTATACCTTTGATATGTGTTTTTGATTTTATCAGCTTACCTGTAATTTCTCTGGTAGGGTTTGGTAAGCTGTGGACTGTTCATTTAACTTAGCAACTTTGCAAATTATTTTGAATATAATGTATGAGTCCACTGTACCAAATGGAAAAGGATGAAAAGGACTGAGTGTGGAGACAACTGGAGTTGTTAAATGTGAAAGGAGAGACAGACACACCCATATATATAGATATCTATATGGAGCAACCCAAGATCTCCTGGGATAAGAGACCAGTGCTCAGGGGGTCTGCAAAAAGAGAGGCCAGTAGAGTCCACTTTTTCCAACAAGGTCCCTTATGGGAGCATCTGGACTAGGCAGCAGGCTTCTTATCATTGAAGAAAATTGGTCTGATTTTCAAGAAAAGGAAGAAAATAGCTTCCCTCAGAGACAGCAAATCTTGCTCACAGGCTCCCACAACTGCGCTGTTCAGGAACTTGGGAACCCAACAGGACCAAATGGAGCTTATGAGTGTTCATACTCATATCCCTGGGAAAAGATAAATCAGCATACTCCAAATTTCCTTCTCCTAGGGCAAAGCCTCCTCTGAAGTTCCTAGTGAGGGTTTCTTCATCTTGGAAGAAAATGCAGTGTATTTTGTGTGAAGTTGGTTAACCACTGCACATTGCTGGTTATCCTGCATGCTCAAGCATCTGGCCAAAGTGTGTCTCTGCCTTTCTAGTATACTACACATGCCCTTGTTTATGCTTTCATTAACCTTCTCCAGTTCCCTTCCTTCTGACCTTACTGCCAGCATTTTTGTTGTCTTTATGCATTCACTGGTCAGCAACACTCTTCTCTTTGCAATGCTGTCTCTCTTCAGATTCTGCCTCTTTCAGCCTTTTCATTTTGGTTTTGCTGTGCTACTAGATGTACATGAGGCACATTTACCTTCTATAACACCCACATTGCTGTAAGCCACCCTTTTACTCTAGGAGGCAAAGTCTGTGGGCAAGAAGGGAGCACCCTGCAGGGCAAGACTTCTGGACCTTGTTATCTCAACTGAAATATGGATTCAGAAGTAAACTCAGACAGCAGAAAGCAGCTCAGCTTGTGCTCCAAGCGAGTTACATCAGCTGATCACATCTGATCACAGCTGGTTTAACAGGCCCTTTTTGGTTCTTTTAGTCTTAGATTTCTTGTATCTGTACAAGCTGTATCCAATGTGTTTTTCCGGTTGCAAAATATCTCCTATCTCCAAGCCTTACCAAAAATTTTGCTCTGACTTCTAAACTCATAAATAAAGATTTTTTCTTAATTACAGTAAAGAGACAGATACTGCAAGTGCACAATAAGCGTTAACGTATCTAAGGCAGACGGATTGTTCTTGTTTCTATGGACCTCTAGGCATGGAGAGATCAATGAGAAAAAGAATTTTAAAGACAGATGACATGACTGAAGAAAAGTTAATTGCCTCAAGCAGTTAAACTAGACTAAAGATGTCCGTGGTAGAAATTCTCATCCCAAAGAGATTTTACCCAAGGGAAACCTTAGTCCTTAGGGAGAAGTCTCAAGGGAGGAATTCACAGAACAACTTGGGAATCTTAATTCTAGTGAACTACCAGGACCAGATGGTGTTCATCTCAAGCTGTGAGGGATCTCAGCTCCAAAACTAGAAAGCTTCTGACAAACACATGCAATATATCCCTTAAAATAGGAGCTCTTCCTGGTTGCTGTAAAAGTGTCACAGGGATCATCACTTCCAAAATATAATGAAGAATGACCTTAGGAGTTGCAGGTGAATGTGCAATATCCTACATAGAGGGTAGTCAGAATGGAAACATGTGCTTAGAAAAACAGAATTACATCATCTGACCAAGAACACGGTTTCTGCTTAAAGCTCTCACCTTGTCTTTGAAGTTATTTGAAGACTTTATTTAAAGGATTGGGAAGAAAAATCTGGCATATATCATCCAGTTTTTAGGAGGCTTTGATGACGTTTATTAAAAAAGGGACTTTATGTTATGCTAGACAGGTAAATTTTTGTCCCTAATTAAATACTGGCTAGGCATCAAATCTTTTAAGCACTGTCTGTTTTTCAAAATTTAGGTGACCTAACAGTGACATGCAAGGATCTGTGCTGGGATTGCTCTTGCACAGTTTTGTTGGCAATTTTAGTTGAAGTTGTGGTCGTTAGGTATCACTATCCACATCAGGAGAAGTTAGAGGAGCACATAAAATCTAGAAAGGCTTACTTCAGTGAACAAAATACTAGGTACAATTTAACTTGTATATATCTAGACTCAAGTACAGTAGAAAGAAATTCCTTTTCTCAGATGGGAATGAATCTAAACAAGGGAGTTTTCCTTCAGAAGCAGAGATCTAGGAATGGTTACTGATAGCAGTTCAGCCTGCTTCACCCAGGCAAACAGAGTAATGAGAAAGTCTTGCTTTAGGTTCCCAGAAATTGAAAGCTGTAGTCACATGAAGCAGTAATTTGAATATCCTTAAAACAAAGGAAAGGAAATAATTCTGTGGAATGCAGTGCTAACAGCATGTCAGAACAGCATGCAGGATCTAAAGGATTAGGTCATTTTTCTACCATTATCAGCTTTATAGCAGACAAATTATATTACAAATATCAAACATCAAATTCTAAGTTATAAACTTCACTTCTGGGAAATAAAATGAAGACAAATGCCTTCCATAGAGTTGTACAATAAGAGAGGCATGATTTTAGTTGGACAAAGGTTGCCTTCCTCTTACACAGAAGAGTGACCTGAACCAGTGAGTTAATATGCAATTTTGCTATTGAGTTCTGACAACCCATCTTTCATGTTTCTGAGGAAGGCAATGCCTGTCTGTGAGCTTGTATTGATTGCATGTGTTTTCGTGTGAGATATTAGTATTTTATGGAGAACGGAAGTACAAATGAAGTCAAATTATATTGTTGGCAATCTGAAGTGTTGGCTGTCTGCTTTGCCCTTTTCATATTATGTAATATGGGTAAAAAAAAAAAGCACAACAAAACCAAAACACCCAACCCTTGTATTTTATGTTTTTATGCTTTATAGCAATGTTTTCCAAAGTAAATATATCTCACTCTGCCCAGTGTTTTCACTGAAATCCTAAAAGTCAGGTGTAGTTATTTCAGAGTCTGACAGTCAGCCTCAGTCTCATAGTTACAGATTTTTCCAGGACACTGAATTAGATATTAATCTGTAATAAACAATGTAAAAGCATAGATTTTTTTTTTTAAAATGAAACTGGAAAAAAAAGAGAATAATTTATTTCAACAACAAAAGTCGTTGATATAACTGCTATTTGCAATTGAGAGTCTAATTCTCCTTTTATTCAGTGTATTCCCAGTAGACTTGAAGAAATAGGTCTTCTCCTTTCTTCTTTTAGCCTTTTTTTTTTTTCCTTTTATTCCTTGAGGGAGAATTATAAGACATTTCACAGGAGAATAGACTGTTGATGTAATAACACATGTAGTGCTTAGTTAACACACATTTACAGATGTGCAGCAATTACTAGCATTTTTCTGGTATTAAGTTATAATTGCTGAAATCTGATAAAGCACTACTGAAGCCAAATCTTTAGATACCAGATAAAATTGCTGAAGGCATTTAAGGGGTTTATAAATGTGGTGTGTCATTCTTCAAACATTGTTTGGCATTTAGCCTTAGTTTGAAGTCACCTTTAAGAACGCAGACTTTGGCTAAAATTTTCACATGCAGCAGCGTCTGTGTGGTTTTATATATATATATGTATATGCATGATATATGTACATAAATATATATACACGCATGTATATGTATGTATATGCATGATATATATACACATGTATATGTAAGTGGCAAATAAGCATTGTAAATACCACCACACATGGTTTAAAGAAGGGTCTTTCAGGGAGGCTAACCTTTGAGATCGAATTTTAGGACTGAAGGAGTCACATTTTGAAGGAGGAATTAAAGGAAAATACTTTACATCAGTGACATGTATATTCTAAACCTATGCATTCAGTCACTTCTCTCTCTTAAGAAGTGCTGTTTCCCCATAAAAACTGTGGAAGACAAAAAGTCCACAAGCCATTAGTTACAAATTAGTGAGTACACCTGAATTGTTCTGTCTGGATAGGTGGGAACACAGCGGTCCTAGGCAGCAGGAGTCCCTGATGTGGTTATATATTAGTCTCTTGATGTTTGGGAAGTATAGCATAGTGAACAGACATTTAATTGTCACAAGGTCTTTTTTCCCCAAAAAGCTTTACCTTCTAGAAATTAAAATTGCTTTTTTTAGGCTGACCTATCACTATAAGATATCCTTGATATTCAGCCTCAGTAACTAACTTGTCTCAGTGGCTAAATTAGAAAGCACTGCAAATAAATCATGGACTGTGTTTAGAGCACTTCTGTCTGTCATGATCAAAAGTGTTGTGATACAGGTAATGGATTACTCCTCTTAGCTCGGTGTAATCACTGCGAGCATCAGCAGCCGCAGCACCCGATGTGACCAGTAGAAACGCAAGCCTTGACATAATCAGTCATCAGTCATGACTCTTCTTTGAGGCTGGTTTTCAGGCTATGAGGAACAGTCTGTGTGGAGCAGCTGGTCTGAGATCTTTCCTTTGTTTTGAAATTCACTCTGAAACGCTCAGCATAGCTGACAAACGAGCTCATTTTCTGGGTGCGGTTCTCCAGGGCTCGGGAAGGACAACTGAAAAGTTCTCAGGGAAAGCTTTTTCAGAGTCCCCGATATCCATGAGCTGGTAAATCATTTTGACTAGTTTGTTGGTGCCGATGGTGCTTTTGAATGATGTGCAGCCATAGTCCAGAGCTCCCAGCTTGCCGTGCATGAGAATGCCATGAGCGTGTTTTGTCCAAGATGTGCTCTGGGAGTTGGTAGGACATTATTGCTGCACTTTACCCTTCTCTCTGGATCTTGGTCAGAAGAAGGAAGAAAAAATGATTAAAGGACAAGCAGAAATCCAAGAAACCAGGCAAGTAGTTAATACATAACCAGGTTTACACCAGGAAAAGAGAAAGAGCCAAGACATATACATAGGACCCTGAATTCTTTCCAGAGGTTCCTGAAGACCAGGAATGCTGTAGCTGTTCACTGACGCAGCTGACCTGGACCTCTGCCAGGGAAGGGGGCAGGCAGAGGAGGGTGTGTGTTTGTCTTTCCCTTCTCAGTATGAAATATGTCTTCTTCCCTCTGCCATTGGCACTGCTTGTGACCATGTCTGCAAAATCACTGTCTCCCCTGTGGAATGACGAGGTTGTTTGAATCCCAAGTTTGAAGGGATGGGCTGCTGTGTAACATTTATATTTGTTTTGCTTTGTGTTTTGTTAATGCTTTCCTTGTCGGTGCCTATGAGAAAGAGTTCTAAATGTGTCTTTTGATTCTGTAATGGCAATGTCTCAAATGTCCCCTTCTGGTTTTCATTTGTGGGTGGCTATGGAATATTTTTTATTTCCTCTGTTTGGTAGCCTTTAGCAAGGTCTGATCTGCACTCAAGGACTAAAAGCTTTTTAAAATGTTGTCATCCTACAAATGGTCCCTAATAGGTCTAGTACCTGTTTAAAACAGAATAATTTACAGTACATTAAATAACTTATGAAAAGTTCGTTTTGAACTGATTTACTGCTGCTATGCCCACAGGTGGGATTTATAAGGATAGGCTAAATGTGTGTTTGTACACATATGTATAATAGCTAAATAAAAATACACATTTCTATATTAACTTTAGAGCACTGAAATCATTTGAAGTGTTTGGAAAAAAAGCAGGCTTTTTGGTACACGAAGCCTTCTTCAGACAAGTAATACTGTTGAAATTGCCTTTTTACTGGATCTTTAAGTCCTCTTTTACTGGATCTTTAAGTCCTCTTGAAGTTCAGGGCATGGGAACAGTGTCCCACGAACTGTGGAATAAGGGCCAGGAAGTCTTGTATCTGCCCACTCTTTTAATGAGTTGCTTGCCTGTCACACCTTAAGTCAAATCAGTTGGCAAAGGGACAATTTTTGCTTGCAGCAGTTTGCCATCCTGTGTGAGGCGAGCTCAAACACACTCCATGCCACATCTTACCTCCAAATCATATGCATGTTCTTCTCAGCACTCGTCACCTATGGCCTAGATTAAGCCACCTGAAAGACAGGCTTGGACAGGCAGCGGTGTGATGGTTGGCTGGGCTCCGGGGGCTGTTCCTCAGAGATCTGTGCTTCATCAGGCTCCGCTGTATCTTTTGGGAACATGGATGTTGTGGCGCATGTTGAGTCTAGTCCTGTCTCCACTCCTAGTCTCTGCCGGGACTCTGTGCCGTGAGAATCACAGAATTGCTGAGGCTGGAAAAGATCTCTGAGATCATCAAGTCCAGCCTATAAGACAGGACTTACCCTCTGCTGCTGCTCAGGTACCAACCCTATGCCCAGAAAATGGGGGGAAATGCTTCTATCAGTGTCACTATTGCACTGCATTGTCCCTCAGACAGAAACGGCTCGCTTAGAATCATGTCCTTTTTCAATGGCAGTTTCCTATAACGGTAGTGCGCACTGTTCCGTATTCACTCCTATTTGTTTAGCTAATGAGGAAGAGCAGCCTATCTTAATACATGCACACTAAGAACAAAATCAAACCTAATGCTACTGACAGCACTATTTTGAATAGAGATCTGAGCTGCTGTAGGTCACTTGGTCAGATGCAAGCTGAACTTAATGCATTGAAATGTGCCTCAGAAGCTCTGCAGAGACCCCTCTAGAATCTTTGTTTTAGCAAATGGGGGAGAAATTGCTTAGATGACCAATGCCACAGGTGTCATCAGTTTTTTTCTGGCCAGACTGCAGAAACTGTTGTCCCACCGCCTGCTGCTCAGGTAACTGGTTTGACATGCAGCAATGATTTGACAGGAGGCAAGCTTTGAAGTGTTGATTCCTAACAGGAATCCTAAGCAGGACGATGAACAGTGCTACCAGATATGTGAAAATCACCAGCAAAATTGTTTTCATGAATATTTAGGCCTCTCAGAAGGGGTCTCAGACATTCTGTGTTCCACACACTTGCCGCAGGCTGTATCAGAGGCACACCTGGTTTCATCAGTTCCATGGCATGAGCCTACCTGTGACCTGGAAGCAGTGTTCTTCTGTGGGCAAGGACAGCTACTTCTACTATCAGCCACACCTGCTCATTATGTAGCTGTACAGCATTTTTGTAGCTGTAACCATAAGGCACTGAAATTTATTTAGTGGTAGCATCACATAGGATTGCTTCAGCGTCAGAAGTTCAGTGGCACTGACTGGAACACAGGTGATACAGGTAGTTTTGTGTTTCCAGAGAGGAGCACCAACTGTGGTACTGGAGTGTTAATGGTCTAGAAGAAAAGAGAATTAGGGGAGGAGAGAACTGGAAGAAAAACACTTTGAGTTTATTCCCTGTATTACAAGCAATGTTCGTAAAATATCCAGCACTTGAACTCTGAGTATGTGGTCAGAATTTCCTCTCACTTCTGAGTGACCTACTGCACAAACATTGACTTGTTGACTTATAATAGCTAGCTTCAAACAGGATATTATTCAGCACTCTAAAATAATCTAAAACTCATTTGAAATAGACAGGTTAATCCCCATCACCTGTGAGTGAGAAATAAAAAAATAAATTATTTGGAACCCATTACTTCCTTAGTAAAGTACCACGGATTTTTGACTGGAATCAATTATACTTCTCCCAGTATGAGCTGATAGCACTATGAGGGCTGTGTTTTAAGGTGCTTTGGACTAGTAAAGAATTGTTTAGGGAAAAAAAAAAAAGAGAGAGAGAGAGACATTCAAGGCAGAAAGGAGAAAATATTTCCATTAAAAGAAGGGGGCTTATTTGCATGGGGTTTGGTTTTGGCTTACATTGTACCAAGTGAGCTGGTATGAGTTATGAGATGTGGATAGCTACACAAAGCTTACTGGCAATAAAAAATTGCCTCTAGTTAGTTTATATGAGATAAAATACTTGTACAATACCAAAATCCTTTGGACATGAAGCAATATTAATAGGACTTGTTTCAGTTAAAAAAATAATCCTCTTAAAAAATGGCAAACAGAAACCTGTGACTGAGCAAAATGGCCACCCCTGGTACTCCCTCTGCACTGTCATCGAGGCCAGCTCACCCACAGACACGTTTTCCACCTGCCAACAGTTAAGTGCCTCTTCCTGTAAGCTCCATAAACTCTTAGGAAAGACGTGTCCTCATAACCTGTTTTTCAGCTTTTTGGTGTGTGTCAGAGGGAGGCAGGAGTGTGTTAGGAAAACATCTTCCTGAATAGAAAGGGCTGAAGGGTCAGTCGTTTCCCCGAAAAGGGGTGGAGAGGTTGAGGGGAAACAGTCTACTCTATAGTTAGAGGCAGCAGAAGTTCACACAGTTTTTCATTTGAGATTTTCCCTCCATTTTGGAGGTGACTGCACAAGCTGACCCAGCTCTCTGGCATGACGTGCTGGAGAACAGGCATACTTAGCAGTTTCAAGCCTTCTCTTGGGCCTATTCACTATTAAGGTGGGCTTCACAGTTACTGAGGGGGTCTTTGTTAATCATCCTTTTGTCATGAGGGGAAAATAGTTCACAGCAGCCCTCTGAGGCCACTTAATCTACTACTGGTTTTCCTCTAGTGTTCTCGACCGCCTTGCTTCCATCTGTTCTCCAAAATGTGCTTTTGAGGGGTGAAAAGGGATACTTTTGTCTGTGTGTTTTGCTGTCAATGATCACAGTAACAGCTAATCCCACAGCATTTAAAACATGATGATGCCAGTTGTACATTTAGCAGCCTTCAAAGCCACTATTAGGACGTTTCTTTTGCCAATGAAAAGAATATAAATGCTTGTCAGACAGCTTTGGAGTCAGGTGTGTAACGTGCTGGATCTGAAAAGAAAGCGTTTCATTTTCAGTCCTGTCAGCCAACAAAGCTGTGCTGAGTTTTTCCAGTCCTTCATATCCCAGAAGGGTATTACACTGAGCTAGTGACTGGCCTCAGAGAAGGAAGGAGTGAAACCCAAGAGCAGAGACTGACACTTTGCACAACCCTGTCTCAGTGGAGCAGCTAGCCTGCGTCAGCTCTGCCAATAGCTGCAAATTAGTTCCTCTGGAGCCAACTTCTTGTTTCATGTATCACATAAGGTTATAACCATAACTAAACTTCAACAAGTTAGGATTTTTGTAAGCCCCTTTGATTTGCTCTTTCACTCTGTGAAACCCTATTGCTGTTGCTGCTGGAGAGAATCCAGCAGTTTTCAAAATGAGAGTTCTTGCTTATTTTCTAATTTATTCCTAATCATCTTGGTTTCCTTCAGTTTGTTTTGAGAGGGTAGTGGAAAGTAATGCTCACGGGCACCAAAGCACCTCAGTTTCTGGAAGGCCAAATCATGTCCATGACTCCTGTTACTCCTTTTGGAGGAGCATGAACGAGGAGAATTGCTGTGGGGAGTGAGGTTCTGGCCAAGTAGCCAATGCACTACCAGAAGAGACAGCAAACAGCAAGGAAGCAAGAGAGAGAAGTGGGCAGCTGTCATGAACGTTGGCCTTTTATGAGGGAGAGTAGTGGATGGACTCAAAGGCAAGAGCGGTGTGTTTTGTGGTGGGGGAGAGGGAGGACATAGGTGAACATAGTTGTGGGGGGCAAGGTGGGAGCTTGAAGTAAGTGAGGGAAAAGAATAGGGGATGGAATTGTCTGGTCAAGAAGAGGTGGCTTTCATTGGAGTTCTTCGTCTGTCTTTCAGTGCCACTAAAGCCAAGTCATCCCTATAGGTTTTATACTCAAAATTGCAGAGATTTCCCATTACAATTCCCCAAGAAAGATCTCACAGAGACATCAAGGTGTCCTGAGTAGTGACGCTCACCTGCCAGTGCTCCTACCTTCTGTTGACTTCCACTCAGTGTGCTGGTCTGCTTATCCCGTCGCCCTTACTTGGGAAGGACTTGATGCTTTTGTATGTGTCAAGCAAACACGTCTAGACTTGGTAATCAGTTATTGATCCCCTAGAATTCCTATTGTCCAGATGCTTTTCTGTAATGCATTGGGATGTTGCCGTAATATATGCCTGAAATACCGGGTGTTGGTGTCTCAAGGTCTTGGCTCAGTTACTTTAACCCGTATAGTCCATCTTGCATTAGTCTTTGCTGATGGCTTCCATGCAGGGAAAACGTCTTCATCACACACAGCAAGTGCAGAAGCTGGTGTTAACTCCTGTCCCTCGCTAACAGACCATGGCTAGAAGGGCAGTGACTGCTGGGTCTGTGCACAGATGGAGCTACATGCAACATAAATGATAATTCATACTGATGTTTGTCCTCATCTTATGGTGCAGTGCTCAAACACAGGGGTTTTTTATTTCAGTGTGTTCTTCCTATGCCTATGTGATTGAAGAGGAGAATGTAATGGAATTGACTTTGTGGAATATTTTAGGCTGAGAAACACAGAAAGAAGCATGTGTGTGTGCTTGTACCTGTAAACTAGATAAGCCATTTCTCAGCTGGATCTGGTTAGTAACTAAACCAAATAAATTGATAGGGACAGAGATGTATTGTGAACAACATCCTTCTGATTGGAGGTCACTTTTTCTGCTCCATATGTTCATCAATGTATCACGCTGCACATTAAAAGGCTTGTGTTTGTGTGGTTTTGGGGATGTCAACACTGGCATGTTTTACACATTTTTAAACACAGCCATCATCCCTATAAATATACAAACTGAAAATTTTATTTAGAGAAAACTCAAATGATGATAGCTATGGTACCAAGCCTCTGTTGTAAAGATAATTGAATTCATTTAAGTGATCAAGGGGTAATGAACCTTGTTCATTAAAATGTCTAGAAAGGCTGAAGAGGGATGATAAGACAAGAATAAGCAGGTCCACAGTTGCTTTATTTAGCCCTTGGGATGCAAACTCTTTATTGTGGTGTTCTGAAAAAGCTTTCAGGGAAAGAATTGACCTCATTTGTGACCTCTGGGACCCTCAGTGATAATCATAGGGCTCCGTTCCTTCAGTCCACTCAAAAGTTAGCAAAGGCTTGTTGTTGTAAGAGCCCAGGGGAAGAACTTTCTTTTTTTCTTTCTTTTTTTTTTTTTTTTGGTGCAAAACAACACACATGGTGATGTGTCACTCCCTGAAGGATAAGGTGTTGATACAAGCACCTATCTACAGCACAGGGTGGTGGAGTGATGAGTGAGTTGAGATCATATTCTCATGTTTAAAACAGGAACTCAGTCTTATGTGGAGCTAAAACCATACCATTTTACCTTCTATGTTTCTTTTGTCTTAAAATTAAGTGTGGTCTGCAATTTATAATATATGGCCATGTTCCGGTAAGCAGTTAGTATCATTTAATCTAAAAAACAGATATTAACAAGAATTTTAAAAGGGAGGAGGAAGACTCATAATTATCTCAGTGACAGCTTTCATTAAAATAATACAGCTAGAATTACATTGTTAACAACAAAGAAATAGGTAAGCATTAGAAAAAAAGTCCTACTGGCATTGTCTGTCCTGGGGTTATATATATATGCAGGTTTGTGGTGGGTTGACTGTAATTCTCTTTCTGACCTTTTACAAATTTAAAAATTTGCTCATCCAGATATCCCCCAAAGGCCAATATTTCCAAAATGTTAAAGCTACAAGTCTCTCTGAGCAACTGCAGCTGACCTTGTCTCTATTACGGAAAAAAAAGTAATCAATAGCCAAACAGCTCAGCAAGCATGCTACATGAGCTGGGAGAAGGCTTTATAGAGTCAAAACCACTCTTTCCTGAGCTTGTTTTCCGCAGGGCACTTTCAGTTTTGTATTCAAAATTAGCATCATAACCAACACATCTGCTCCCTAGACTGACCTCTGTAGAGCTAAGATTTTATAAACTGAAATTGAAGTGAGCTCATCGTTCTGAGCACAGTGTGCCTCTGTTTTGCTTCTACTCCTTTGCAGTTATGTCGGTGAGACTCAGCTACCGTAAGCTGCAGGTTGCTTCCCATTTCCTGAGGACAACTTAGTCATTTACTGGTGTAATGGAGCCTAAACGGAGGATTCAGTCTTTTAAAGTTGAAGCTTGGTAGAACCGAGCACTTTTCATTTCCTGCTTTCAAACGTGCAATCGCTGCTCAAAAGCCGTTTGTTGGAAATTCTTCACCCCTTTTTCTGTGATTCTAGTAAGGAGTTGCTGACCTGAGTCTATCATCAAGTAAATATAAAGATGTGATTTCATCTACATAATTTGTGTGCCTGCAAGAAGTCATTTTCCTAGGAGTACCAGAGGCAGTTCTAGGCAACCGTACCTTAAGGCCCATGCTTTCTAATTTAAAGAAAAAAGGCAGCTGGTGGCAATTCATGTCTTGAAGCTAGTACTTCAAAGGATAGAGAGAAACCTTTAGTGTCATAAGTCTCTCAGGACTCATCCCTTTGTGTAATATTATGTGTTTATTCTTGAAATGTGTTTTACTTTATATGTATAAATATATGTAAATTTGTACACATATATTTGCACCGAAAGATGCTGAAAGGACGAAGGTCTGGAGACTTCAGATAATGAAACTATAAAGAGAGTGTAACACCTAACATTCACATTATCATCATCTCAAAGTCAAAAATACATAAAAGAAAACAAACTGAAGTGCTGCAAATTTCTCTTAGTCTTGGCTCAAAAACTAGCTCTGGAGTTTTTCAAAAGCTTCCATTAATAAAAAGTTCAGGTAGATTTTTCTTCTTCCAGTAAGTTCTCATTTCTTAATGGTTTTGTCTTAATAGGTAACTGTTAGAGAGCTTCCACCACCCTCATCCTCTGGGAAAAGAGAGCACTGCAACCTGAACTTCCATCCTCATATTGTTACCAAACGCTTGGTGTTGCAAAATGAGGTGGGTACATTTATGGAGCTTTCGAAGGGTGTGCAAATAGAAATGAAGTAGCCAAGTACATTCGGAGAAGCAGCCCTGCTAAAGTGAACCCCTGCCCTGACCTTAGTTCAGTCCTGCAGATACATGGGGCAGGAGCAGGGGGAGCCTGGGCCAGGCAGGACCCCTACGTCCCAAGCACCACCGGCCTGCACCTCTTGTGGGTTGCTGGGTAGGACCCCATTGCTGCAGGGGGCTGTTGCTGTTGTTCTGTGGCTCCAGCCTCCAGTTGCAGAAAGGGTAATGCACGGGTTAGCCTTAACCTACCCAGTTTCAGATTCACAGCAATCCAGCCGTTCAAACCTTGGCTGCAAAGATTCCACGAGGAATTAGCTAGGTTGGGTGTGATGCTTTGAGCTGGCTTGCTTGCCTGTGACCCACATAAACTGCAGTCTCAGCATTCCTGCAGCACACAAAGCTAGAAATCACTGTATCTGCTTCTAATGAATGTAAGCTCTGTCCACACTGGGCAGGTTTCTTCAGCTCTGCCAGTTAGACTAACAAAAGATATTATCTCTCTTGATTATATTTTGGGATTATCACAGCTCTGCCACTTGGAGATCAGACAGAATAACTCTTTGAGATTAGGTAAAGCTGTGGTGATATCAGAAGAAATAACCTGAGAATTATGCTCTTAAACCAAGACAAAGTGTAAGGCCAGGGAATGGGTATTCGGCAGGGCTTTGCGCAAGTGTGCTCTGTTTTTGTTTAGTGACATGATGCACTGCCAGAGGTTTCCTAACAGTGAACTCCCCTGGCATCACGCTATGCAGGGTTTCTTCTTGGGATGTGTGCTGTGTCTGGTCTTGGGGAGAGGCACCTACTCTGTTTCTGCTGGACTTTGATGCAAGCCGGTCTTCTTAGAGCAGTGCAGCATGATCTCTTGAAAGCACTTCTGTAGGCCGAGTGGGATTTTTTTAAAGCTATTGTGTGCATTTTTTTTGCATGAATTTTACCTCTCTCCACTTCTTGCTTGCTAAATCATAACAAATTGAGGCTTGTGTTTCATACTCTTTACCGACTAGGTCGTATTTTCAAAAGCTATATATATATTTAATATAAACAAATGAAACAATCTGCCTCGCCTTTTCATATCTACAACCATCCATAACCCCCAATGTTTGCAAAACACCACAGCAGCCTAACAAAACATAGTGTGTGGTGTTTCCTGTTGTCACCCAAAATATTTGTGTGCTCTAGCCCAGCCATGATAGTTTGCTGCTTTTGGCCATGAGCAGTGGATGCTTAATGGCAGTTAACTGTTACATTCTGTACATGCACGTTATCCTCTCCACATTCCCTGCCAAGGCAGTTTCCTCTTGCAAAACTTCCTTTGTTGTTTTCCCACATCTTTTCCATTATTTTTCTATTGTTTCCTCTTATCCAGCATCGTTATCCAGAGTTCTGAAAAGCAAAAACAACCTATTGCTTGTAAACTTTTCTTTCTTTTTCGCTTCTGGTGCACCTCTGTTGGATTTGATACCTGCAGTCCTCATTTCCTATGTTTTATTTGTCATATTTAATTTCTGAAATACCCATGGTTCATGTCTCTTCCTGATGCTGTGTGCTACTTGTATTATTTTTACACTGTAGTCTTGTTCAATACATCTCCTACTTCTGTCTTTGTCCACTTGATCTTTACGAAGACATAGGGGTTTTCAAGTGTTACAGTAAATATTCAGCTAAATACCTGGTATGATCTGACTAAGAAGTGGTTGAATTTTGAGGCATGTTTTTTCATTAGGCAGTATGTCTCAATATTCTGGTAGAAGTCCTTATAGTACAATATGTCATATAAATGGCATCCTGCTTTTCTGTTCCACGACAATATTTGTTGTTTGTTAAAAAAACCCAAATAACAAAACCAACACCACAAAAAAATCCCAAACCAGCTCTCAGTGAGTTAAACACAAGTTTGCAGTAGTCAAACCTCATACAGTGCAACAACTTGCAATGTCTGCTTTAGAACATGAAGTTTTTTGCAAGAGTGTTTCCTTTGAATTCATTTAGACAATAAAAAGAGAATTGGTGCCTAAAATAGTTTGCTCTGTTATGGTGAGTTGCAGGGGTCTAAACAAGGTTCAGTGTTCACAGTCCTCTGCAGGGAAGGGAGGAGGACTGTCCATAGTGGGCTGGGAATTACCTAAATTGAGTGGCACACTTTCTTGGGATAGTCAGGTATTGTGTTTTGCTGGTGTATCTCCAATCTTTTCTATTTCTTTAAATTTATTAATATAGTTATTTGAGTTACTAAAACAAAGCCCATACCTCGAACCTTTTGTATGTTACAAAACTGTTGGAGTACACAGAGTCTATCAAGCATGTTAAGTGAGGGAGGGGAGAAGAAGAGGAAGGGAGCGTCATCACAAATACATTTCAAATTTGTCCATTAATAAAATATTCTGAGAGATTTGTAATAAGTGTGAAGGCTTAAAAGTCCAACCAACTCATTAGAAAACTTTGAAATATTTTGTAAAACAATTATGACGTTCGGTATGTAAGTGGTGAGAAAGTTAATCTCACACCTGTTTGCAATTGTTTGCAGAGCAATGGCGTTACGAAGTCTGTAGATGTAAGTCAACAGGAATGATATGGCACTTGCCAGAACTGTTTTACTAATGACTTCTGATCAGAAAACCGGTCATTTTGTAACACACAAGCCCTCTGCAACTTTAATTAAGCAGTAAAACCAGACATCAACAAAACAAATGACTGAGTCCTACCAACCTTTCATCCTGTGTCATTTGCAGTGGGGCTAAATCAGAACAAGAACATCACAGTTTGGATTATTCTGTCCACACCTCAGCTGCAGCAAGCAACACATTACACTTTGCTTTGTAGACTGTGCTTAATCTTGGAAATGGGATCCCTGATTCTAGATCCCTGCTGCGAGGGAGGTGAGGTGCCCCAGGAAATAAAATTAGAGTTCTCAGATGATCACCTTTGTCCCATTCAGTTACAGGACCAAGAGAAAGCTTTCTTCTGGTTTGTGCTGCATAGCCCAACCAGACATGCAAAGAGATCAAAGGCTCCCACTAGCAAAACCCTTGCTGGCCTTAGTGGCAGAAGGGGCAGAAGAGAGGCACACCATGCAGGTGGCATGGCCCAACCTCAGCGAGACCTGGGGTCACTGGAGACATATGCAGAACAAGGCTGAAAGTCAGCATGTCCTCCCTGCTGTACTGTGGGGCTTACACGTGGCAGGGGGTGTCAGTGACTGTATGTACAGGCTGGTACACTAGGTTTCCTTGCCGGGTATCTGAAGATTTTGTAAAGCTTCAAGGCTTCTGGGTTTCATTCCAAATTACCTTTCACATATCTCAGGGCACAATTTACATTTATTGTCAGGATCTTTAGTGGAGAGCTGATTAGAAACTGGAAGTGACTTGCGAGGACAAGAGCAGTTCCTCCTCACCAGAGGCCAGGTGATGGGCAAGGCAGCAGCAGGAGATGCAAGCAGCCACAATCTGAGTGGTCCTGCCGGGTCCTTGAGGGACCAAGCAGTCAGCCTCCGCTCTGTCCTGGCTCATCCTTCCTCCTTCTTCACCCTGTGCTTCCCCAGAAAAATAATTTCATACAAATTTTAGAGGAACATCCAGTTAATCAAAACACAGCAAGCTGCCAGCGCAGCCTGAGCAGAATGGTGCTATCGCACACCGTGGCACTTGCAATTCTGCGGCTTCATTCTCTTGACAGAGATATTAACAAAAAGAGGAAACGGGCTATTACCGTGACAAAGGCTTTGACAGCACGGGGAAAATGGCACGTTAACTCATTGTCAGGCAGGCTGAAGCTGGCTGGTAATAACTGTGCTCTTTGCTCTGTACAACTCACAGCACTCAAAACCTTCCTCGCTGCTGTGTGGGTTTGTCTGCGGTGGAGTAGGACATGTTTTTCCATGCAGCGATGCCCACCTGAGTACTTTGGCATAGTAGCCAAGAGCCCCACTTTGAATAGCACAGTCGCATGGTCTAGCAGCGGACCTGGCATTGCTAGCTTAGCAGTTGGACTCGATGATCCTAAAGGTCTTTGCCAACCTAAACAATTTTATGAATCTCCAATTCTATAAGATCATCTTCAGTCTGTTTTGTTTCAGATCTCAAACCCTCCAGGTTACATCTATTGATGTATGTGTCAAGCAAGTGAAAAGTTACATTCGGTTTAATGGACGAGGGATGGTTTCATTTAACAGGGAGTCAGCTTGGACTGTACGTGTAGAAGCACTGATATCTACCCTAATTGTGAGCAGATGTTGGAGTGTATTTGACTGGGAAAAACCCATGAGACTAAGAATTAGCTGCATTAATAGTGGTCATTTGGTAAACTGGGTACGTTTTAGTTATTTCAAGATCCAATTCAGATTGTGACAAATAAAGATCAATTTTCTCTGGGGCTCTGAGAAAGCTCTGGAAGCATGGCCATTCCTCTGTTCATTTCTTGCTAACGGTCAGTGTTTGGGAGGGTGCATGTTTGCTCTCCCTTATTTCCATGCCATGGGTCATGCGCTGCTGCAGCAGCATGCCATAGTTATCCCTGACATAGTGCATTCAGCTGTTTGGGCAGCACCTCTCTGCCTGTGATCTGTCTGTCAACCCTCTGTCATTAAACTAGCCAAAAGATGAGCAATTACAGCTTTAGATGATACTCTCTCCATTTTCCAGTTATGACTTTAATTGCTGTTGCTGTTCTCTTGAGTTCAGTACCCAAAATAATTTTCATGAAATCATAGAATATGTTGGAAGGCACCTCTAAACATCCTCTAGTCCAACCTCCCTGCAGTGAGCAGGGACATCTTTAACTAGATCAGCTTGCTCAGAGCTCCCTCAAGCCTGACCTTGAGTGTCTCCAGGATGAGGTCTCCACCACCTCTCTGGGCAACCTGTTCCAGTATTTCACCACCTTCATTGTAAAGAACTTCTTCCTAATGTCTAATCTAAGTTTACCCTGCTTTAGTTTAAAACCATTGCCCCTAATCCTGTTGCTACACTCCCTTGTAAACAGTCCCTCCCCAGCTTTCTTGTAGGTCCCCTTCAGGTACTGGAAGGCCACTATAAGGTCTCCCTGGAGCCTTCTCTTCTCCAGGCTGAACAAGCCTAACCCTCTCAGCCTGTCCTTGTAAGAGAGGTGCTCCAGCCCTCTGATCATTTTTGTGGCCCTCTTCTGGACCCACTCCAACAGGTCCGTGACCTTCTTGTGTTGAGGGCTCCAGAGCTGGACACAGCACTCCAGGTGAGGTCTCACCAGATCAGAGCAGAGGGGCAGAATCACATCTCTCGACCTACTGGCCACACTTCTTTTGATGCAACCCAGAATGTGATTGGCCTTCTGGGCTGTGGGCACGCATTCCGTCCAGTGGACCAAGTTCGGAAACTTGATCCAGCTGAAAAATAGCTAGGAAAACATACTGTGTTTTTCTCCAAGCTGAACCAGTTTGCTAATCTGATGTGCTGAGCTGCTGCAAAAATACAGTTACAGGCAGAACACAGTGCAGGAACAAGAACAAGGTCATGATAGAAAAGGACAAAGTGAACCTGAAGACGTGAGCTGAGCTGAGTCCTTGTAGCTAGAAGCAGATCTAGGCTAGGGGAGAAAGTAGGGCATTGCGACAGCTCTGCCCTATCCTGGGATGAGAGGGGACTCCCGCAGCGGCTCTGTGAGCAGACGCAGGTCTCCTTGTGAGACTCAGTAATAGTTACATGCTTCGACGTGAGGTCTTCAGAGCAGCTGTGGCTACTAACAGAGAGGTGCCAATCTGAGTTAGGATCTCTAAATAACACTGCTTTGTCTCCATGTCACCTCCTGGGACTTGCAGGAGTGAGATGTGTTAGGAGTCCTGCGAGGAAGGAGATTGTGCCATGGCTCCTGGCTGCAGCCAGCCAGCAGCTTTTCTGCTGTCCCCGGGGTACGAGGGGGAGCTGGTGTTTCTTGCTAGGGCACGCAGCTGTTGGTTTCATACATCTTCTTAGGCTGTGAAACAGGTAGGAGAGAGAGGGAACATGATCAGAGAAAGGGAAGGAACAGGCCTTGCTACAGGTGGAAGCCAATGCCTCAATCCAGAGAGGAGTTTGTCTCCGGTGTGAAGGTGCCACCACCTCCTGTCTGCCCCCTGTGCCCCGTGGGGCAGCGTGGGCTCTTTTCGCACCCTCAGTGCCCTTAGGACCTCCCAAGGTTTCCTTCAGTCCTTGTGAGGAGCTTGGGCTTGCAGCATTTTTGAAAAAGGAATCGAATAGCTGAAAACTAGGTCTCACCTTCTTTTGGCAGCTGTGTTGGCTGCCAGCGTTATTCCCTTCATATCACCCTACTCCACCCCAGCACAAAATCCAACCTAACAATCAGGAACCTTCAGGTCCATGTTTTCTGAAAAAAAACACGAGATTAAAGATAGAGCTAAGACTTGGCTTTTAAAGCTTTTTTTTAGTTTTATTTTGAATGTCACTCCCAAGAAGACGAAGGTTAACTTAGAGGTAGATAATGTTGATGATTGCATGATTACATGAAGAACAAAATAGGAATCCATAAGATCTATTGTAACATAAATGTTTATGTGGAAAGTATGTCAAAATCTTGCAGGAAATCTGTCTATTACAGAGT
Organism: Trogon surrucura; assembly: GCA_020746105.1. Lineage (NCBI taxonomy): Eukaryota > Metazoa > Chordata > Aves > Trogoniformes > Trogonidae > Trogon > Trogon surrucura. Next base: position 71,999,508 of record CM036619.1, read on the forward strand.
ATTTTCCCAGGCTGGTAAAATTCAAGAGATAACTAATAGCATTTTCTTTTTACGTTATGTTTATTTATACCACAAAAGTAAAATATAGCACAGACAATATTGACTGTTCAGAAACTTAGCTACATCCATCAATATAGTAAGAAAGGTTGGTAGGAAACTTTTGCTTTCTTGAATGTGAGCTTTGAGTGGCAGCAAAGTATTTAACGATGTTGACACTCAGATGATCACAGTGAAACTTCAGTGTGAATGTCTTCTGGAGATGGATGATGATGCTTGCGATTCAGAAATATTATTTCAGCATATAATAGATGCTACTTACAGACACCGCATCAATTACAGCTTTTCTCACAGTGAAAACTTTCCTCGCAAGCAAAAGCATAAAGACTACACAAACCATCAACCAAAAAAAAAAAAAAAAAAAGTCCTTATAGTCCGGAAAAGAAGTAACAGTGTTAGCTGAAAGAAAGAAAAAAACTACTGTGGAGTTTTATTTTACTCTGTGTGAAAGTTTTGGTTAGCCATAATAAATACTCTGCTAACAAGTATATTCTCTCTGCTTTCCTGCTGACACTGTCTCCCCTGTCTTACTTCTCTGAACTTCACCCTAGAACTTTGTCTGTGTGTTTTCACCTTGTTCTGTAGCTGCTCCAGGTTGTTGCAGAAATTGTGCATGTGCCTATTTCTAGTTGGTAATTATGTGCCGTCGGGAGCATGTTCACTGTTTATAATTTTTCTTTTCTCATTGTTTCTTTATGAAAACCAATTTACGAGTTAGTCCTACAAAACATAAACCTACGTAACGTTGTTGAAAGAAATTGCTGTGACAGCTGCAAGTACATACTGTCCTGCCCTGCTGCCTCAGCGTTACTCACCAGTGCAGGAGAGTGTGAGGTTCTCAGAAAAAAAAAAGGGGATGTGCTGCCTGTGACCTCCAGCCCAGCAGCCCCTGCCAGAGGGCTTCAAGATGCTCATTCCAGGTGTGTGGAGGAAAGTTAGACTCCTAACAGCTATGAAACACTGCAAAGGTGATGTGGACATGGCCATGTGGCAACAGGAAAGTATCTTTCCTTAGGATAGTTTTCTGGGGAGAAAAGAGATGTACAGAATTGCCAGAGCTGACATCCACAAGAAATACCAGTTTCAGGTATGCCGTGAAAACCTGAACTGAGCAGCTAGCCTCCCTGCATACCAGAGAATAAGCAATTGGGATTCATTTTGGTTTGATTTGTCTTTTTCTGGATATTCTGTTTGGGATTTTTTTACACAATTGGTGCATCTATGAGGGATTTTATGCTGATGATCGATGAAGCCCTATTTACATGATTAATGAAATCACTTATTCAACAGGAAGATGGTGTAGGCAATTCATCATTGTTTAAATTTTAATTCAGTGAAAATGTAACCTTTGGAAAACACTGTTCACATCTATAATTAGTAAGTTGTTATGCGCTTTAGTTTACAATTTGATATACTTTCCTCGAACTCTGTGGAGAGGTGTTTCATGTGATCGCTTTCTGAATTCACAACAGATAAAAATGGCCTGGCTGGTTTTGTACAAGGAGGTTCATTCTCAGGAAAATGCAGATCCAGTTTGCTCTTTGCTGTTTAATACAGTTTAGGCAGAGTAGCACAGCGCTCCCTTTTTCTCCTGACAGTGATTCTCCCTCCAAAATGAGGTTCTGGCAGTCTGCTTTCACACAAAGTAGACTCAAATGTAATTATGCTGCTATGACAACTTAGTCTTATAGCACTCAGTTCTTTTTCTTCTCATCATTGTAGTGCTGCTACGGGTCTAAACTGATTCTGTTTTTTCTTCTTCCAGTATAAATAGAAATGCACATCAATGAAGTGTAACTTGTACTGCTTTAAGGTCAGCATCAGCCCCAGTACATTAAATGCTTCTCTCTCAAAAATGAAGTAGTGGGCAGAAGGAAAAAATGTAAGATGCCCTGTCCCCCAGACCTCACTTAATGCAAGCCATGTCAACCACCCCTACTCATACATCTGTGCAGAGAAGGAAACCTCTGTTTGAATCTCCACACCCATATGGGAAGAGAGCAGCCACGGCCACATCTCGCCCCTCCTTACCTGCCCTCAGGAATAGGCCACATCGTTTCTCAAAGCCCCTCCGCGCAGTGTTTAGTCCTCCCAAAGGGGTCCTGTGCATGGTCTCAGCCAGGCTGCTTCTGGGGCTGGGGTGACTTAAGGTGTGAGAGCGAGTTACTGCTGTGTGGGGAGCCCTGCACTGAAAACCTGACCAAAACTCAAACAAACTTTTCTGACCACTGCACAGTTTTGCTGAAGGAATGCAGACCAATGGGCTGGACTACATATGGGAAGAGCTGGTGAGGGAAAGGTGGCTGGAAGGACCATCTTGGTCACCAAAGTTGCTGGAGGGATTAGCTGCTCTGCTGGCAGAACATCACGGGGCCTGCTCAACAGCTGGGGAGTGTTTTATAGAGAATGAGCACCCACTTGCTCTTCCCCGCTGCCTGTGCCTAGTCCTTATATGGGGTCTGAGCCTGTTATCTCTTGCTATGAAAGCAGAACCTCTGCAGTAACATATTTTGGTTTCCCCTTAGAACTTCTCATCCAGCCTTTGAGGCAGGCAGTAGAAATTGTCTTTTGAGGGTTACTTCAAAATTTGGAGCCTGGTGCGGACAGGGTAACACAGAACACCTAAGGCCAGCCCTGAGGGAACTTGTGGTTTCGTCTTCAAGATGTCTCTGTTAATTGCTACCAAAGCCAGAGGTTTTCCATGTGTTTACCTCTGATGAGTTATGTTCAGCAAAAAATTCTAAGTGTAGCCAACGTAACTTAATTCGCAGTGACACCCAGGGAGCTGTGGAGAGGTGCCAGAGGTGTGATAGAGAGTGTTTTAGTTTCATGTGGCTTCCTGAAGCTCCCCAGAGTGCACTGAAAAGAGCTCAGCCATTTTTTTCTTTTTATTTAAGGCAAAAAATATTCCCTTTCCAGCTGTGAAAGCAACTGCATAGGCCAGAACAGAAGGTGTTTGTGGTAAAAAAACACACAGGCTTAGCCAGACTATTTTGATCTTTTTTGCCCTCCTTGAATTCTGCAGGGAGGAAAGGGGCCAGCATCAGACGACAGGAGAGAGACCCAGGGCTTCTACTTAATTTCTTCCTTCTGACCGGTGCCCTTGAAGAAGTAGGTACTTCTCTTGCCCCGTGTACTCTCTGTCACTTGGGCTGAGACCTGAGGTCAGAAAAAGGCTGTTCTGAGTCATCATGACTGAGAGAGGTACCAGACCCAATGAGGGGCAAGAAGGAGCTCTTTCCCTGGTCCAGATCCCAGGATACCCCATGGTCCTCCCCGCCACTGTGTGCTCCCTCCTTGCTGCCACGCCATCACCTTGCAGTGGACATGTAATTCCCCAGCTCCTCCTTCCCTGCCGCACCCACCTAGCAGCTGCCATTTGCAGACCGGGGGGTAAACAAAATGAGCACACAAGGTCTTACAGAATCAGATGAAAACAGCTCTACAGCTTCCTGGGCTGCTGCGATGCAGCCTCAAAAACAAGCTAAGGAGCTAAGAAAGCATTAATGGTGAAGATGTTATGGGCCTGTGTAAACTTGGGGGGTTGACATCTTGCCTATGTAGGGCTGTTTCTAGGTTTAACCCACCAAAGCCCTGGAGCAGAGGTGGGACCTAGTTCCCCAAATAAGGGAACCATGACAGCCGTAGTGGGTCTGGACCTATTCTGACATGTTCCCCCACCCCAAGTGCTTGATTCTGAGTGATCCTGGATGCTGCAGCACCTCTGCCTCCTTTTCTGGCTTCACCCTTCAGTGAGGTCTGTCAGCATGGGCATCACTTACATCCAGGGTGGTCTGGAGCCCTGTATGTCTGGTAACATCAGACACAGAAAAGCTGCTTTTGAAATGGCATCTGGCAACCTTTTCTCTTCCCCTCTGCCTCAGAAACAGAACAGACCACCACAGGTGTTTTCCCTGTGTTACTTCGATGTCTTTGAAGTGCAGCCTCAGAGAGATGTCTTCTCCGTAAAGAAACACCTCCTTTTCCACTTGTTCCTTGACACTTCAATGGATGAACTGAGAAGGTTCTGTCCTCTATTTTAATCAAGCAATGCAGATTTCATGTACAGGCTGGTCACCCTAGAACTCACTACAGCACATGAGAGTTTTCTTGTCTGAAATAGAGACTTAAACACAGCACTGACTTCACAAACACTGTTTCTGTCTCAAGCCCCATGTTTGCCTGTGCACGTTTCTGGCCAGCCATGATGCTGTTTGCTAAGCACTGCCTGGCTGAGACCTCACATTTTCTCTGGTGGATGTCTCTTTTGTTATCTCGCTTTTTAGACTTCTTGTGTTGAGTTTGTCTGGGACTCTCAAAAAAACCCTGACAAAGTAATTTTGGTTGCGGGACTCAGTCTGTAGCTGAGATGAAACTGGAAGGGGAACTTTCTGTGTTTCTGTTGACCTGCTGTTAAGACGATTGCCAGCTACAGCCTTCCTGCTGTAGAGGTTCCTGGGGAACCTTTCCTGGGGGAAAATCTTAATGCATCTCCATATTCATGGCAGCTGTTCTCCTGTAGGCAATCAGAGCATTCCTAAGTTGATTTTATATCATGTCCATACTCCATCCAAACTCTCTTCTCTCCTGCACTTACTGCTGCCTACACCTCCCTGTTACCAAAGGATGTTCTGCCAAACACCAGCCTGTTTTACCTCTCATCCAGTTTGTCCTCAGCTCTGAGCGTGTTTGTCGTTTTGCACACCAGGTCTCTCAACTCTGGATCCACAGTAGTAGGTCATTGTCTGCTGTCCTGCAGCTGCCAGCAGTCCTGCACATCAGCCCCGGGCACTGGCTGCTTCCACCTTTTCACCTGAATGGTACTTTCCTCAGAAGTAAAAACCCTGCCTCTGTCTGAGATCAAAACACCTGAGCATGTTCGTTACCAAGAGTAAGCCATGTTCACAAGAAAAAAAAAAAAAAAAGATGTATGAAAGCTTTATTTTCTCACAGTCTTGATTCTTCCACAGCAAACAGTCTTGTACCACCAATCATACCCCTGGAGAGAGCACAAAACAATGCCCAATGCCATATCTTGTATTTACTTTGTAAAGATGCTAATGACTGTGGGACCGAAATGAAGTGGGTTTTCCCTGAGAAGATAATACCATTTTGTTCTGCGAGGCAGTTCATAAGAGATAGGCTATATGTGCACTTGCTTTCCTGTGTGTGCTTCTCTTTTCTTCTTTCTTGTTTTCCTATAGAAGTGTCACTTATAGCGGCTGATAGTTGTTGGCAAGAAAAATACTCAGCTTGAGGGTTTCAGAAGAGAAGAAATGGGAATCACACTCTTCTGTCCTTCTCCATAGTTCACATCATTGTCTTTCAAGAAGCGGTGGCTTTCTTCCAGGTGATGCTCCTACTTAATCTTAGCAGTGGTAATTTCTGATCGATAAATTAGAAGTCAAATATTTCAGCAACATAAAAATAGCTTGGAGCTCATTGGGATTCTTGTTTCATTTCCTTCCTTGACTTATATAGTAGTTGGACAAACAATGTCTCCTGGTTCTGAATCCATATTAGATTCTATAGCTCTGTATTTCACAGCTATCGTAAAAGCAGGTACAGCAGTGATGGGAGCCATATAAGTGTCTAGACAGATGATAAAAATATTGTTGCTGGGTTCTTCAGGGTGTGCTTTGTGAGAGAAGACACTTAATCTAAAGAATAAGGGATTGTTAACTTTTACTATATAGCATATGCAATACTAGAATTTATGAGTCTATTGTTCAATATAGTAACTGACATGCTGTTGAATTTTGATGTTTTTTTTAAATCCATGAGATAAAAGAAGTTTCCAAACTTCCTGCTTCAGTTTTCCTGATTGCAGTGTGTGAATGCTGGTTATATTAAATGAATATGCAGTAAATTAAACACCAGTATGCCTATGTATCACACAGGTGGAACAAGATTCACATGTGTCCTTGAAAAGATATAGGTTCTCCCCAGATCAATAAAGGATTGATTTCTAGTTTAGCTACAGTAACGGAACTGCCCACAGCGGGTTCTGCTCACAACACTCCACGCTTGCTGCGTCAGGGAACATGCAGGAGCGCCGCCTGGGGTTTTATGCACTGTGGCCCACTTCAAGCTCTCTGTAACAAATAGTTAATAAAACACCGTTGTGTGGATGTCCAAAGCTGTCCCCAACAACATAACCTGCATGAAGGATTAACATAATCCCTTTCTGTGTTTACACAGGCCCTCAAGTGGGCCAGACCTCACACGCTGTGTAAAACAGTTCAGCAGCAGCCTCAGAGCGCTGCGCGTTCATTACTTGCCATGTGTAATAGCAATTAGTAGAGTATTGTCAACTTTTTTTTTTTTAATGTGTGTCATCCAACACATTCTTGTATTTTTACATTTGAATTCAGTTTCTTTTTTAAACTGAGTCTGAACTGACAGGTTTAGCCCATAGCTGCTTTCAGCACACTGGGAGGCAAGAGTGCCATTTCCTTACCTTTGTGCCATCTGAGGGAAAAGCAGACGTTCTTTACACAAAATTTGCATCAGCAGCAGCCTTTAGAGACTTCCTTGCCTGATGTCTGGGTTTAGTTTTTAAAAATTTTGGAGTGCCAGCTTTTTCTGCATAAAAGCTGCTTATCCCTCAATTGTAAGAACTTCAAACAGTTTGCTGACAGCATCTAGACAGCCCCAACTGAAATAACTTGAGATGGTTATAGCTTCTGTTGGCAAGTGGGGGGAGATTAAGAACAAAATCCTATGGTGATGGATATCATTACACTGAAGTCTCTCTCTGCTGTTGATACCTACACACCTTCAGGCATGATCGCCGCTTTCCTGCCGTGTAATCAGCGTACCGTGCCGCTGTGCAGACCCATCCGCAGGAGCAGTCCGTCTCTCAGTGCTCTCTTGATGTTGGACTTTGGCTCAGCCAAGAGGCAGCCGGTGCTCCGCACTGATGCGTACCTGTGGCTGGTGGTTGTCTCATGCTGCTTCGTGCTAGTCTTCAAAGCCAAAGCAGCTGCTTCACCAGTGTCTGATATTAATTCATCCCTCCTCCATGCCTCCATAGTAGTAGAGGAGCACAGTGCATTTATGCTTTGCTAAATCTGCATGACAGGCAGTGAGATGCATTTTAATTATTTTCATCCGGATATGTTCAGCATAGAAGCACAGTGTATTGATTATTTTTTTCTGTTTATTTTCCCATGTCTAAATGAATAAATGCTTTTCTCTCAGCATCTGTAGGCTCTAGGCTCATAACCTCAGGCTCACTGATCTATGTCTTTTCAGTTGACTCTTCCTTCCGACTTTAACTTACCTGTTGCATACCTTGAGGGTCTACCTATGCTCTGCATGGTATTCAGAGACATAAAATTAAGATATACATTGATACCAGCCCTCTGTTTGCTGGGACCTGAAAGGAGAAAGCCACTACAGCAGCAGGTCCCCACAGCAGTTAGGAAGCTGACCCCTGTGACTGCAGTGTGTAAAAGTGCCTGATGAGTACCTTTGGGAATACAGTCCCTGGTCAGCGTGTAAATGGCCTGCTGCAATGCCGGTACCGGGGTCTATGGCATCTCTGCCTATCCATCCATGCCCAGTTTCTACTGGAATAAGCAGCTGCTACACAGGTCAGTGGGCAAGGAATATTTTAATGAGGGCTTTTGAAGGCAGCTTTTGGAAGCAGAGCTCCACGTGTTAGAAGAGCAAGGCTTGAGCTGAGATAACACAATTTCAAGCAGCAAGTGCTGTGATCCCTCTGTGTCTTCCAGTCATTTCAGCAGCTCAGCTCCACACGTGTGCACAGGCAGTGGGTATCAAACAAGCATTGCAGGCTCCTTGCAACCTGTTTGTCTCATTTTTAACATAGCACAGTGCAACCACTCTATGTCTAAGGAAATGGAAACTCCTTTCTAATAATTGTCTGAGTCTCAAAATACTGCTTGTATGGATCCCTGTTTTAGGAATCATATTTTCACCTGGCTCATGGGGAAGGCTGCTTTACCACTGCAGATAGAATCAAGACATGCAGCTTCACAAACCTCATGAAAATTTTACTTAGCAGGCAAACCAAGGCTATCATTGAACACAGAAAATATTTTTTGAAAGGAGTAAACACATATCTTGTGGGGTTTGCAGTCAAGCCAGCAGGCTGGGCTGAGAATAGCTGATGATGCCTGCCTGACTCCAAGGTCCCCAGCAAGTTCCAGCAACCTTTGCTGCAACCAGTTGCTCTAAACCTGGAGGAAACGAGCACCTGCAGCCATTTGAGGCTTATTTTGCAACAGCTGCTCTTTGTTGGGGCTCTCTCTCTTCCAACTTGCAAGGACATCTTTCCTTTTATTCCTCCTCAAGATTACTTTGGACTCCTTTCTTCTTCCCTTTGTCTGCCCTCCATGATTTCAAAGAATTGGTCATGAGAAAAGTTGGGTAGAGGATTCCAGCAACTTTGTTCCTAGCACCCTTTTGCACTGGGAAGCCTTTCTGAAGCCCTTTAGTCCTCTCCAAAGGACACCTCACCTCACCATGCTCCTCTGCTTTATCTTCCTTCACCCTACTCATGCTTTGGGGTCTTTGGTACGAAGGTGGGCCCACGAGCAAAACTTCCTTCCCTTTCCCCTCTCTTTGCCAGCAGCCCCACGCTCAGGCATCCCCAGGCACAGCCGTGCCAGCGCTGCCACTGGGGAAATCTCTGTGCTGGCAGAAGGTGGTTCAGCAGTGGCTTTCGTTGCCAAGCCCCTGAGTGTGCCAGTCACTGGTGGAAGCTAGGTTTTGATTTGCTTTTCTGCTCTTCCTGCCAGCTTGACATATGAGGCGGTGATACTTTTTGTGATATTTTAGGAGTTAACAAACATTGTGTGTATGCCGTGAGAAAAATCCTACACCAAAATGACATAGTGTGTAATGTATGCGTTCCTTTGCAGCACTTTTTAAATGATGTATCTTTTCTTTAAAGAACCCCGTGGAACTGGAGCATAGCAGAGGAAGATGGGACAAGCTGAGAAGAAACAGCGGAGAGGAAAATCTTCACGTTTGTGGATATCAGAGGAAAAGGCAGAAAGGTAGGACTGCATCTATGTGATTGTTAATCTTTCACACACTCACACTGGCTGTAAGGTAGCTGTTGGCTCAGTTTTTGCCTCTGCTCATACGCTGTCATTGGACCCTCACTTGCTGAAGGTGGAGAGGGACATTAGAAATCCCTAGAAGATCAGAGAGATGGGAACCAGATTAAGATAGACTTTAGCAGGCTTGTATTCTAAATAGCTCGGCTCCAGACAAGCGAGCAAGGGGGTTGTATCTCTCTGCATGTGAGTGGGCCCTCACAACCCCTTTTCCCCACCCCAAAGTGCCACTGCCTCTTTGAGACCAGCCCAATTTCACTGCCACCTCACATACAAATACATGAAAAAGAGCGAACCCTGGGTTTATTTGCTGAAGCAAATACCTGCTTAGTGTTTAAAACTGTGGTTTTCCATAATATATTATATGGCACCGTCATAACCTTTAACAGACCATGAATCAAAAGTTGTAAGCTTTTCCCCTTCTGCCACAAGCCTTGTGATTTTTGCTGTGTGCTTTAGTTTCTTGTGGTTAACTGAAGCTTGCTTGCAAATTTTTCCGGTTTAGAAACGTCCATCATTTCCTGTGCTCTTTAACAACAGAGAAATGCCAGCCAAGGCAGGCAGCCTTTCCTTGCAGCTCATACACACCAAGGGTGCTCTTGGTAAGCAGGGTCACTGCCTCTTGTTGTCTACAGAGAGACTCTGCTTCATGCCGTTCTCCTGGCTGGAGTTGGGGATTGGGATGCTAGAGGGAAAAACTGGCCTGAAAATGTCAAAAAACAAACCAAACCCCAAACAATTGAAGGGAAGCTCACAAATTTTTCACCAGTTGTTGAAAAAAAGTTTTATATGCTTAGGTGGAAATTTTCCTATTATTGTTTTTATTTCAGCTTGTGGTTGGCCATGGGAACATTTCCAAAGAAACTAGTATGCTGGGAAACCTTTTGTTTTCCAGAAAGGTTGTTATTTAAAAGCAATTAACATAAAAACATTAAAATTTTCTAACTTCAGAGGCAGAAGAATGGAGGAAGGAAATGTGAGAGTCTGTGTGGGTACTCAGGAGGGAACACAGCAGTCTGGGGGGGCCTAAGAGGCAGAAGGGGAAGACTGGGGTGCTCAGGTCAGCATGTGGATGGCCCACAGAGCATCAGGATGGGGAGACCCCATGCGCGGAGGCTGCAGGAGCAGGGAGGACAGCCAGGGGCTATCGTGACTTGGGAGGGTAGGACAAGACAAGGAGATGTGTGAGACCCGCAGCAGTGGGAGTCCCAGGAGTGAGGGTGGAGATGCCCAAGTGTCTCTTCATTCTTCAGGCCAGGTATGAAATGAGTATTATGTGTTTTGGCAGTTCTGAGTGCCTGTTGTGATGCAGTGCAGCTGTGGTTTCAAGACCGGGCTTGTGCTCTGGCAGCCCAGGGCAATGCTCCTGAGTTGTCTCATCTTCCCACTGTCAGTGCTGGCTGAGGGCACCGGCAGCTACAGTGCTGGTGGTTTTATTTTACCTAAGTGTGGTCCAAGTTTTCTTGGGCATTTCTCCAGTGGGTTTTGAACCAGCTGGCTGATTTCAGTCTCAGAGAGGGCAGAGGGTCACTATATTGAGACCTAGTTGTGTGGAAATTAAGGTTGACCAGAGGGTGCTGCCAGCTGCCCCAAGGCTGATCTCTGCCTTTCTCGGAAGAGCAGAAATATGTTAAAGACTGAATTGCACTGTATGCAGCCTGAAGTAAGACACTTTCCTTTGCAAGGAGAGTGCAACAGCTATAAATCTAGAAGTTATCTTTTCAGGTCTTTCAACTTTTATCTTCATCTTTCCTCCACGAATTTTCTCTTACCCTGCTCATGTCTACACACATCTCTCTCAGCCGGCCAGAAATGTGAAAGAGAGGTCAGTCCTCTCAGAGGTGACAAAGAGGGCTTGGGAGGCAGCCAGAGCTAACATTGCAGGCAGGAGACCCATAGAAGGGAGAAGTGGCAACAAATACTGTAAAGGCTGACATCACTGGGGATAGGAGAGATGAACTGGAGTTGCTGGGCTGCAAGGGAGGGACCCAGAAGCTGATTAAATATCCCAAACCAGCCAGGATTCCCCAGATCAGCAACTCTCAAAAGAACTTACTTGTTTCCCAGAAGCACGTTTGAAACAGAAATTCACAAAGGCCTTTGCTTAAGTAAAAGTCTGAAATGTGACAGCTTGTTCTGAACTAGACAGTGGTCTCGTGTTCTGAAAGACCAGAGAAACAGGGCAAGAAGCATTGCATAAAAAGTCAAAAGGTGTGTGAACGGCAGGGCTGGCACATCTGAAAGCAAGTCCGAAAAGGCTCAGGGGAGCACAGCATGCCGATAGTGTGGGAGGAGGTGTCTGGGACTCTTCTGCCACAGAATGAGGCTTTGCAGGCTTTCAGGGCAGTGTTTCTGTGCTGGTGTTTTCCTGCAAGTCTTCCAGTCCATTCCAAGTGCTGCATAAACTTGTGACGGATCATCAGTAGCTGATACCACAGGGTCCCCCCACTTCCATCCTTCTGTCTTGTTTCAAGATCGAATTTTAATTGAAACAAGATGTGGCAGACAGGATGAGTTTCTACAAATAGGTTCTAAAATGTCACCGTAAGAGGAATCTAAGTGATCCAGTTCAAAAACCAATATGAAGAAGAAAGTGTTAAACACATACCCCATTAGACTCAGGAAGGTCTCCCAGTAAATTGTTTTATTCTTTGGCAGATATTTATTTAGGTTGTTTCCAGCAAATGATAGCATATTTTCTACTTTGGTGACCAGTAAATGTATTTTGCTAATAGTTTCCTTTCATACTACCCTTTGTATTGTCACTAAATGTGTTGCACAAATAATGTGCACTCTTACTAGTTTTCTCCTTCTTTCACGATTTTTGAAGAGTTTAATTTATGTAATCGATCACCTGATATGCAGGAGAGATCTTGTTTGAGCTTTTAACAAAATCCTGATTTAAAATATGTAATTTTTCATGATATAATATTCTAGCATGACCACATGATTTATCTGAGAAACCATTTAGAACGTTGTAGAGGTTGTGATGGAGGATTTGAAACCCACTTACGGTGTTTAACCTTCCGGTTGCCGTTATGTAACAGAGTATTTAAATCATCTGAGCCCCCCCTCAGAAGATTACCTGTTTAAGCAGCAGAGACAGCCAGGATTCAGCTTTTGTTATTCAATCTCTTTTCAACATGTGAAGTGCTCTCAAACAGCTGGTTATGTAAGTGGAGGTTTGGCGAGGCTCTGTTTTTCAGTACTTGACTCTCTGCACTGCATATTTTCTCATTTGTTTTTTATTTGCCTCACTTTCTGAGAGGTCGCATGTATCATCCTTATTGCTTAAGTTCTGCAGCAACCTGTACATTTTGAGGAAAATAATATATTAGAAGTGGAAATATGTTTTCACTATAAAAAATATAAAGCTGAGAGCGGCTAAAGTAAGAGGCCAATACAAATTTTTTAAGTATGCTTATGCAAGTATAAATAAAGGAAACATGGGCTTTTAAACATTATCTGTACTCACTGTGCTTACACGGTATAGATAGTCAGTGCTCAGAGCCAGCTACCATTAAAAGACCGGTAATGACAGTGCTGTTTCTAGGAGTTATATTAAAATGAACCACTTCTTATCTGTTCTGTGAAGTTAAACCCTTTACCCATACAGCAGTGCTAGATGTTTACGTACATGCTGCAGAACCTGTATTGTATCTGCATGAAAGTCAAGTAGTTATATTACATCAGGGTTAAGAAACAACATATTCACCAGCGATAGATGCCGAGGGCAGATTTTAACATTAAAAATATAGGTACCTTTTTTCTTTTCTTTTTTGTTTTGTTTTGTTGACTGGTGGTTTTAGACATAACACAGTAATGGAAGCTGTGAGTTTAAATATCCTAGGCAGCCTCTAGCATGAGAAGTCACAGAGCTTGTATTACAAAATGAAATATAAAGTTGCCTCAAGCCACAGACAGCAAGCAGTTTGTTTTGATAAGGGTTTTGGGAGAGACTGACACTTCAGTTCATTGACATTGCTAATGCTTGAGTTTGGATGTTAATCTTGCTATCTAGTGTGTACTTCTTAAAAATGTGTTTTAAAACTTTTTAGCCTGAATACCAGGGTGTACAAAAGCAGGAGAAGGGTTTGCCATGGTTAGAACGTGGTTGAAGAAGAGGGGTCTTCTATCTAGAAGTCCGTGGTTTGCCTCCTCTCCCTCAAGCATTAAATGCACATTCTTCAGTAGCAAAACATGGAGGACAGGAACCTTAGGAGAAAACAGTGTGCCTGGCACAGGGCCCTGTTTGGGTTTCTCACCAGTTTGAAGACCTCTCTGAGCACGGCATCAAAGGGCTGCAATTGCTTCCATCTCGTCGTGGTTTTTTATGGTGGCAAAAAATTGGCGGTAGTGGAAGACTTTTACCTAGGTGAGGTTCAGACTTCCCAGGAAGATTCACAGACTCCTGGACCGTCTTGTGCCCTTTACACTCCGGGAGTGCTGCACTTAGCCAGCCACACCGCAGTATAAAGCAGACATGACCCGTTCACAGAACCAGTAAATATGTGGAATAAAATGCGGTATGTGCCATATCAGAGTAAGCATCTCTGTGAACCTTCAAGCTGACATTTAGGTTTGAAAGCAGTAAAAAGAGACTTGTCCACACTTTTTGCAATAAAAACCTAAAAGTATATATGCACAAGGCAGGGCTTGCTGACTAAAGCACCATCTAGACAGGTGCATCTGCACATGGAGAAGGAATGCAGGCTTTTTATAGCCTGTACTGCATATGTACAGCCTTAGATGAGGTACTTCCTTCTGCAAGAGGAGACAAGATTGCTAAATTTTCTGAGTTTGCCTCTCTCCCTATATCCCCTTTCAATGCCTTTTTGATTTTTTCCAGATAGTCCTGGCCTCTGTAAGAATTTGGTTAGGGAACAGAAATCGTATTGTTTAACATGGGTAATCAGTCACATGCTGTATTTGAACCATGAACAAAAATGCTTGGAGATCTTGGTACTATTCAGCAACCCACAGGCAAAAATTTGCTTTTATTGAAACTCTTCAATACATGGTTGTAAGAAAAAACTGCAAAAAAAATGTTACCCATTTGTGATCAGAAGAAGTATCAAGTACAACAGATTACTCTTACTGAATACTTGCCAGTGAATTTGTTCTAACTTCATAGAATCACAGAATGTTTGGGGTTGGAAGGGACTTCTAGAGATCATTTAGTCCAACCCCCCTGCCAGAGCAGGATCCCCTAGGGCAGGTCACACAGGAACACATCCAGGCAGGTTTTGAAAGTCTCCAGAGAAGGAGACTCCACAAGCTCTCTGGGCAGCCTGTGCCAGTGCTCTGTCCCCCTCACAGTGAAAAAGTTTTTCCTCGTATTGAGGTGGAACTTCCTATGTTCTATCTTTTATCCATTATTCCTTGTCCTATTACTGGGCACCACTGAAAAGAGATTGGCCCCTTCTTCTTGACACTCACCTCTCAGATTTTTTTATACAATAATAAGAACCTGTCTCAGCCTTCTTTTTTCAAGACTAAACAGCCCCGGTTCTCTCCGTCTCTCTTCATGGGAGAAATGTTCAAATCCCTTAATCCTCCTCATAGCTCCCCATTGGACTCTCTCCAGCAGGTCCCTGTCTCTCTTGAATTTGGCACCCCAAAACTGGACACCGTATTCCAGGTGTGGCCTCACCAGGGCAGAGTAGAGGGGGAGGAGAACCTCCCTAGACCTGCTGGACACACTTTTCCTAATGCCCCCCAGGATCCCATTGGTCCTCTTGGCCACAAGGGCACACTGCTGTCCCATGGACATCTTACTGTCCACTAAGACTCCAAGGTCTTTCTCCACAGAGCCGCTTTTCAGCTGGACATCCCCTAATGTGTGCTGGTGCCTGGTGTTATTCCTCCCCAGATGCAGGACTCTACACTTGTCCCTATCGAACTTCATGAGATTCACCTTTGCCCAGCTCTCCAGCCTGTCTAGATCTCGTTGGATAACAGTACAGCCTTCTGGTGCGTCAGCCACCCCTTACAGTTTTGTGTCATCAGCAAACTTCCTGAGGGTACACTCTATCCTCTCATCTAGGTCATTGACGAAGGTATTGAACAAAACTGAACCCACTGCTGATCCCTGGGGAACACCATTGGCCAACTCCAGAAGAGCATTGCAAATGAAACCTTTAGCAGAGATGGGAACCAGCTGTACAGTATTAGGCTTTCTGTTCCTCATGCCATAGTCCTGCTCCCAGTCCCAGATTCACTGTACCTATTTTACTGTGGCAGCAGAAAATTTAAGCAGCTCTTAACTGCAGAAGCCAGCATAGCAGCTGAGCTATTTGGGATGAAAGCACCACGAGACAACTGCAGTTCCAGCAGGATTTGGCTCAGGGATCATGTGGGAAGCCTTTCCATTCTCAGACCAGTGGTGAAAAAAAGAGAGAGTGAGGGGGATACAAGCTCCAAGTTGTGAATCATCACTCGTGTTGGCCAGGAATTCTGCAGATGGAAAGGGGAGGTGACCACCAAAGCTAAGCTCTGCAGCCTCACTTGCCCTGCTTCGCACTGGGAAGAACTGCACTTCTTGCTTCCCTCTCTGAGATACACCTTCTCATGCAGCGTTCACCATCATTAGTTGGAGCATCTCCCTCTTGCATCCTAATCAAATGGTGCTGTCACTGCAGAGTTGGTATTAAGAGCAAGGTCTGACATGCTGGCCAAGTCAGCCAGTAGATTGCTTGCCACAGGCCAGGATAAAGCGATTAATGGCAATGAAGCACGTGCAGACTATCCAGAAAAGGAAGAAGAGCCCCTGTCATTAAGAAAGAGCTTGACTCTTGGTTTTTCTTTTTCCCTCAAATACATTTAAAACTTTGACTCTTTCTCCCACTGGGTCAAAATGCCATCAGGTAAAAGATGACTGTAAGCACATTGAAAGGGGTGTTATACTAAAAATCAACAAGAAATGAGTAAAACAGCTGAGGAAAAGGAGTTTAAAATCAAAACTGCATGCATCCTGAGATGTCTCGCATCCTAGAGAGTACATCTTTCAGACAAATACTTCAGAAGCAGCTTCCTACACAAAGGGACAGGTATGTGTCAGCTCTGTCCCAGACCCAAGGTCCTGCAACTTGAGTCATCTGGGAGTGGGATTTTGGCCAAGCCTGTAGTAGAAATGCATGTTAGCCACAAAGTGGCTTCCGAGTCTGGGTCGTGATTTTCCCCAAATGTGGTAAAGAAGCAGGATTTTGCCTCTCCCTATTGTTGGGGTCTGGGCTGGTTTATCAAGAAATGCCAGCAAGCTGCACAGGTACTCACAGAGTGAACTTTAATTCCAGCGAGAGACCTCCTTTTTGCCCTGTTTCCTGCTCCCTAGGGAAAGCAGGGCCCTTTGCAGCAGGCTTGACCCCGTGTTGCAATAGATGGAGCCACCTGTGTCTGTGTCACCGTGCCCGCGTCCAAGTCAAACAGCTCCAGCTTCCTGGAGTCCCCGGCCAGAGGGGAATGTCGCGGTGCGTCACGGCTTGGAGCGGAAAGCGGATAGTGCTGCGCAGAGCACACGCTGTGACCGGCTCGGATGTAGCATTTGCTCCTGTGAGCTAATGGCAGCAGATGGCTCGTTCCTGTGCTTGACGGCAGGAGAGAGGCACGGAAGCGGGGGGTAGGGAGGGAAGCAGTTTTTCCCCGGAAACCTATCTGTCTGGCAGATATCAAGCGCAGCATCTGCGTGTCCTGGGAAGTTCAGAGAGACGTGTTACACGGCTGATTCAGTCCCTGGGCTTCCCAGCTGCTTGGCTTGGGGTGGGTTTGGCGGACAGTCCTGCACGAGCCTGTTGCAGAAGTTAAAAAGTTGTTTTCTCAGCTCTTCCCCCTTCCCCACCACACCTCTGGCTACTTTCTCAGAAATTAACTAAAGCTTTGCTCCGCTAAAACTTGGCCACCACGGGGAAAAAAAAGTTTTAAAATACAATGGTGAATATAATAAAAGAGATTTTGCTCTATAGAAATATGTTACAGATTGAATGACAGTCAAAAGACGGTCTGTCTGTATTTGTCCCTCTTGGCTGAGCACACACATTTCTTCTGTGGTGAGGTTCCACCACTGTAGTTTTAGGCAACCTCTGCTGTGCAGCACTCTGCTTGGGCTGGGCTGGGATAGGGGCTGGCCTTTGCGTTCCCCCTATGTGGAACAGCTGGGGAGAAGGATGCTCTGCCTCTCTACCTGTCTAACTCAGCACACGGGTGATGATAGATAATGATAGGGCACTGTGAAGAAGCGTGTGAGTCTTTTCATCCAAGATCACTAGCATGGTGTGTGTGAAATAGTGGCTTTAACGAGCTACGCTGGCTGTGGGTGGGAGGGAGAAGGATTTGTAGTACTTCACCCAGCTTGGCTCCCTAAAGGATAACTTGTTTTCTCTGTGTATGAATGGAGATGCCACCTCCTTCATCCAAAGCTTAGTAGCTGGCTAATTGCTGATTTAGATTGACTATTCAGAAAAAACATTCTTAACCATGGTGTCTTGAGAGGTTTATGGTAAGAAAACAATGTTGATTTGTCCAGTCTAGAAGCAGAAAGATGAAGAAAGAGTACAATACATTATGTTCTTTGTTCCAAATACCTGGAATTAGTGTCCTTGTTGGGGACAAGTGCCATAAATTACTTTAATGTGGGGTTTTTTTTCTCTTGTTTATGGAGCAATGCAATGCTGCTGCAGCACTGGTGCACTATACAGCACAATCCACCTAATTTCATGTTTTAATGAGCAGAGAGTCTAATTACTGTAGCTATTGCACTGGGTGTGCACACATACTTTATTGCATTTTCCAAGGGGGAGTGTGTCATATCAGCTTCTAGAAAAGTTCAGGACAGCTGACTGTGTCACGGAAAAATAAGACTTGATTAACAGAGGATGTCAGAAGCCAAAGTAAATACCAGAAATGTGTTAAGCAGTTAAGGTGTTGTAGATTAATACATATGAAGGGATGTATAAATCTGAGCACTTGACATGACCGATTTTGCATCCTTGTGTTACTACATTTTTAGTTTGAGGTCCCTGCTGACAACAGTGGGGCTATTTCAATGTCCCACTCAACTCAAAATCTCAAATACTGTTAAGAGCTGGACTTGCGTTCAGGTCTTTTCTGAATTGCAAACAGCAAATAGGAAAGGACAAGTAATGAGAGAGGAAAAATGAAACTTTAAAAGCGTGCCCGCCAGCAAAAAGTGCTGGTCTGCACACATGGTACCTCTTGGTCAAAGCACACATCCTGTGTTTAAAAAAAAATCCCCCCATGTGAAGGGTAGCGGTGATGGTAGCTGGGTAACAGAATTATCCAAAAGGCAGGAAGAGCACTTTGAAAGCCTTTGAACATTGCCTCAGAGCTGCTCTTACCCCTTTTTGTGTTGCTGATGCACAGCACACAGCTGCAATAAACATACTGCGAAGAAGCAGGTGAGAACCTGCCATTATCTAAATCGGTCACTGAGACACATCCAGTTAACTTGCTTATGCAGAAAGCATGAATTATCATAGTCTTATTGTGTCACTGAAACACAAATGTTTTACAACACAAACCCCGTCATTATGTGTACGTATGAAAAAAAAAAAAAGAGGAGATACTTGTTTGCTTGGTTTTTTTTTTCACGGCAAGCATAAGACTTTTAGACTTGCTAAGAGGTGGGTTCAACTTGTGGTTAAATCCTGCAGACCATAGTCTTGCTGATCTCAGGATTTTCCAAAGATTAAAATGCAGATGTCTGGATTTCTCAAAACCCCATGAAACTTGAAAAACATTAGACCCACTTCACTCTTCCCCAGATATCCGAGATGGCTATAAACTACTTGACTGTCCTGGCAAGATTTCCTGTAATGGACAAAGTGCTGAATAGCTTTTAGTGGCTTATTAACAATTTCAGGTTTTATATTTCAGCAAACAAACTCAAAGTTTGTCCACTAGCTTTTGCTTAACTACAATAAATTATTTATAAGGTGCACCTCCATGCATATGCAGGTACAATAGTTTTTCCAGTTGTGCTGTTTTTATAACAGAGTATCATTCGAAATGCACACGTGGCAGTCAGTGTTTTGTATAGAGATGTATATAAAGTCTGAGCCAAGAAAAATAATCTCCCAGTAAACCCAGCACTTTTATGCCAGCGATTACCCTGCCAGCCCCAGCGCTGCTCCCTCCAGGAGCCTGTGGCCAAGGCATGGATGTCATTACCTGCCCACAGCATGGCCCTGGATGTGGGCTCATCTGGGTAAGAATTCATGTTAGCTTAAGCATACGGAAGCAGTTACCCAGAGATAAGCCTGAAGTGCTCATACACTAAGTTTCTGGCAAAATCTTTCCCGTGCGTATATTTACATTAAGGGTTTGTACGTATATTTACACTTGGAGTTTGTACAAAATTACAGTGTGACAACTATCACTAATCTAGACAGATTGCCGGGAAAGAGATGGTATTAAGAACATGGGAAAATGCCTGTGTGCCTGCTTGAGTGAAATCTGGAAGGTGTGTGCATTGTCTTTTTCATTTACGTAAGTTGTTTGAAGTTTCCCAGGTGGTAGCTGTGAGCCTTGGGTAGCCATACAGTTCAAGAAACAGAAATATACTTGCTGATGGAAAACACTTTGTGTATTAGGACAGCTGGCTTGCTCCATAACAAGCCATATTTGATTTTCTGGTGAACTCATTCCATATTAAGCTTTGCTTCAATGACCCTTTTGACAGAAGGACTACTGTACAGAATACTTCTGGCTTTGGCCCACTCTTTGCAGAAGGCTGCCTTTGGCTAATGGCCCAACATGGGCCATTAGCTTTCCTTTTGTAGTTTCAGCTTTTCTTCTTGCTTTTCCACTTGAAATTTTCTTCTCCTGGTGATTCTTTTCTGTAAGCAGTTTCTGCAGATCTGCAGGTAAATTCCACTGATTTTGTATAACTTGGTCATTTATTTTTCAGTTGTGTTTAACATGAGTTATCACGGGGCTGTGGTGGTTTGAGGGATTTTGGTTGGTTGATTGTTGGTTTATTTTGGAGCAGGGAGGGGAAGTGGGAGGTGGAGGAAATCACATCTCCCAGGGAAGGTGCTGTTGCTAATTATGTCTTGGAGATTATTTTTGAGTGGCTCAGATATAATAACTACTTGATCAAACCTGTGTGTGCTATTTAGGACAAAATACAGCCTCTCCTTCTGTATGACCCAAAAAGCAAGCTTTTACTTCAAATATTCATTTTTAGGGAGTCATGAAACTGCATCTGTAACTCTTACGCATCCTGCAGCCCCTGAACCTCTTCCCACAGAGACCACTTTGCCACTTACAGTGATAAAGAGGCGCAAAAGAGGACTTTTAAGACATCTGTTACTGCTGGATTCTGGTTATGTTTTTTGAGTTCTTAGAAATGTATGTTGTAGGACAGGGTTTTTAGCCTTGTCTAGTGTCTTTTACAAGTCTGGAGAAGCTGGAGGTAAATAGGTTGTGAAGGTAATAGAGATGTGGCCTGAAAGGCAGAGAAGTTCTAGGAGAACAAGAGGGCCTCTGTCAGCCCTTGATTAATTTTTTTCCTCTTCTGATTCTCATCCTTCACGGCTTCAGATCCAGTACTGGGAGCAATATCAGGCACTTTCTGGTGACGAGAAGTGCGTGTCATGTGAGCTGGCCGGATGATACAGGCATCGAGGCAAAATCTACTGAGTTGGTTAAGGCTCATTCCCAAGTCTTCAGAGAGGAACAAATCCCCAAAAGAGATCTGGACTGAGTTTAGAGAGTCTGTGTCCAAACTTGCAGTCCTCTGTGTCTTTCTTTGCACAGCTGCTGACTTGATCCTGGATGGTTACTCAAACATCTGAAGCTCTGCCTCTGAACGTGCCCAGAGATGTGTCAGCCTCAGCAGAGCAGAGCAGCTCGGTGCCAGCCTCCTGCCCACACTCTATCCTGCAGCAGCAGATGCCGTGCTCTTCTAGATCACGCTCTGCAGGAAGGCTGTTGTAGGTTATTGCCTTTGTCTGAAGTACAGCCGGTACAGGGATGCTGCTGCATTTCCTGCTCTTCTTATCCAACCACCCAGGGTGCGAGGGTGCTTCCCCCCAAGTCCTTTGATATGGGCTCAATCTCCTCTTTCACCTCACAGATTAAAAGCACCTCTCCCATTCTCCAGAGAGTATCCAAACTACCAGGGCTGTATAACTGTTTTGCAGTGGGTGCAAATTCCCATGATTCGTGGAATTGAAGGGGTTAATCAAGAGGCTGTTAAGCACAGCGAGCAGAGCTTGTGTGTGAAAGGTGGATGAGCAGGATTCCACTGCTTGTTCCAAAAATCCTCCATGTAAGTACTTTTTATTAAAGATATAAACACACTTTGGGGTGAGAGTTGCTGCCCAAGGGCTCCAGAGAGGTCTCCGTGTCCCGGTGGCATTGCATACAGGAAATGTACAGGAAGAATGGCTTTTGCACTCTCTGTCCCATTGTGAGCCCTCAGAAGGACATCTCAAGGTCCACAGAGAATTTGGCTTCCAATTCAGTATTCGGTAAATTATAAGAATGCGGAGACAGCTGCTGTTTGCAGCGGGTGTTTCACAGTGGGGCTCGATGTGCCATTTCCCAAGGGTTCGGGAAGCCTGGGGCCAAACCAGGGTGCTGACACAGAACATCACACTTCACTGAAACAGCGGTAGTAATTTGCAAGGCTCACGGGAAGGGTTCACGTAACACTGTGAAGGGGTTGCTGGTACTTGTTTCTTAGCTCTCTGATTTTGTACAGCCTGGTACAAGAGATGAAGCACAACAAACAAACAAATTCGTGGTTGTTAGAGGCCAAAAATACTTGGCTGATTGTGCTTCACTATCAGCTGCAGTAACGAAAACCCATTTAAGATGAGGAGAACGAGTAGTGTTGGGCCAATGAGCTCCTGTCACTCGTGCACAAGACTGATGGCAGCCATTGAGTCCACATCACCAGCTATGACATACCTTCCAGAAAGGCACAATTTGAAGTAGTGAGTTATGCTCTATTTGTGTTTTTTTTTTTGCATATATAAAACCGCCGTAATGTCATTATGTGTTATTTCAGAGGATTAAGAATCACCCAGAGTGTTTTATAAATGATTTCTCTTCAGTGTATCCTTATATTGTCAGGGCAATTGCTTCTACAGACCCAGTCCTCTCACCTTAGTCTAAATCCAGCTCTTGTTGAAATTTCTGAGATTTCCTCCCTATTAAGGTTTTATGGTTATCATCAGAGCCCACACTGCCTCTCTTGTCCCCCATACGAGAACTGCTATTCAGGCACACTGCTAGAGGCTGCTGGCTTTTTTCCAGTTGTTTCAAAGTGGATGCCTGCATCCTGGTCCTGAGTTGGAAGGCAAACTCCCACCATGAGATTACCTGCGTCTGTTCATCTCCACCACACTTGCCTAGCCACATGGTGAAGGACATAACTGCAGACATGGGACAGGGGAGGTGCACATGGTGAAGCCAGCCCTCCGCTGTCTCAATAAGCAGCCATATCCTGAACGCTTCACCCAATTAACTGCTCTAATTTGGGTGGAGTTCAGACCACAGGACCACTCCTCTGTGTGGGTGGGGTCACTCCTTTACACCCTTCTGTGAGCATGCAGGGGTTACCTGCATTTAAATTATTGAATCACAGAATTGTTGAGGCTGGAAAAGACCTTGGAGATCATCAAGTCCAGCCTGTGACTCAGCACGACCACACCAGCTAGTCCATGGCACTAAGTGCCACATCCAGCCTCTCCTTAAACACCTCCAGGGACGGTGACTCCACCACTTCCCTGGGCAGTGCATTCCAATAAGCCAACAGACAACTGTGACGGAGAGACTGCATTGTAGGGTTCTGGCTAACTAGAGATCTATTTGAACTTCACTCACAGGTCCAACACATGGGCTTCACTGCAAGGTTCAAACTATCAGTTTCTTAGAACTACACTTACAGGTCTAATATGTCACAATGCAGGTGTTATGGATACAATAGAATGCACTATTGCAATTAGAGAAGGAAACAACACCACAACAATACACAAGATACACTATTACAGAGCTCAGGTGATTCCCAGGGAAAGCGTACTAGTACAGATTTAAGAAGCACACAAGTTAGTAACAACAGCAATCCTAAAGTATGCCACACATGTCTTAGTCACTTACCCTCTCTCAGGCAAGGGTTCTCAATCCCGGGGAAGAGGTCCTTAACTAACGTCTCGAATAAGGGGGGGGAAGAATCTCCTGCAGTCCCGCTGTATGATTGGAAAAACTTCTCTTCCCCAAAATTCTGCCCAAAATCTTAGTTTTTATACTGTAAGGATGGGATGTGGGGGGGCAGGGGCATGCCTCAGAGGATTTGGACTATCTAGAACGTTTATCTGTGGTGATATGATGAGATTTCCCCTTATCTTTCCTGGGCACCTCCTATTAAGTGTGTGATAACTAGCACACCCACCAGTGACTCAGCCAAATTAATATATCTTGATACTTAGCCAGATTAACATATTATTTAACGTATTATTTAACGTATGATTTACTCAGCCAAATTTAACACATCTCAAGAGTGGATAGTGGTTGAATGTGAGACTCGGAGAAAAATGTTTGTTATCTGGGGCTTGATTCTATTCAGGTTTTGGTCCTTTGTCTGCTGTTTCATTCTGGGATGACTCAGGACTGGGTCATTTTCCACAACCCCCCTTGGGTCATCACAGTAAAGGGTCTGTCAAGGCAAAACAGAGCTGAGCTGAATTAACAACGCCTTTGTTCACCAGAACCTGTTCTGTGGCTATCCGCACAACAACTGTATTAAAAGATCCTTAATTCTGTCCCCTCTTGATTACTAGTCATGAAACTAATGGCCTGACACACAGTATGTGGTCAATGTGTGCGTGTTTATGGTGTCCTTTATAGAGGTATCTCCTCCTCCTGGGAGAAGAGAATCAAGAGAAACTGTCTTTTAAATCTGCTATTCCCTCAGGATAAAAGTGGGATCACAGCTCAAATTCAAACATCCTCTATTACCCTTGCTCACCCAGTGGCCAACGCCCACCAAGTATTGACCAAGCAGACCAGGCCTGCCTCTCTGCTCATTAGGGTTCATTGCTGTAGATTTATCAGATCTATACGGAGGCACTGAATGTGCACGGATAACAATTTATTTTGATAGGATGACGCAGGAAACACTTTTTTTCCCATGCATGGGTAAGCAGCTATCTTCAGAAATTCCAAAACTGAATGCTGAGAACTTGCTTGTGCATGCCCGGTACTGAAACAGAAGTACCCACATCAGGGGAACCTATTCTGCTTTAATACAAACTATATTTTGCATTTCTTGCAGAGAAAACAGGCACTGGTCACATGTGCTGTGTGTGGTTAGTGGCTTGTAAACAATTTCTTCACTTGAGAGAAAAGTAATTTTTGCGTCACAGATTTGGGACATGGGAGAAGACTTCAGATAGGCCATGAACCAGATGCAGTTTCCTGGGGTGCTGTGCTGGGTGTATCAGAGTCAAGTGCTTGTCATCATGGCTAGGGCTCACGAATGAAGATATGGGAAGGGCTCTACCCACACTTGCTACAAGCGCGCTGGAGGCTAAAAAGGCCGATGCAGGATAGACAAGTCCGGTTGCAAAAGGCACAGTGGAAAGTCTCCTTGGGCGGTATTGGCGAGGCACGGTTCTTTCTGCGTTGTCTTTTCTCCTCAAGACTAATTCTATGTGAGTTCTCAAAGGAGGCAGCAGCATTACGGATGGGGTGTCTCCATGTTTCCCGATTGGAGGCCAGAGTGGACCACTGATGGCAGTCAATACGGCCAAGACCAAGGTATTGGTTCAGAGACTCCTTGTATCTCCTCTTTGGGGTTCCTCTGTTGCAGCAGCCCACCAGAGAGCACAATCTTAACAGAGCCACAACAGTCAGCAAGCAAGCAGCCAGTGGGAGTTCTTGCCCAGAGGAGAACATGCTGGCAAACAGTAACTGCAGCCAGGCCCAAAATCAACTTATTTTCTAGTCCCCTGGTACCACCATTTTTAGGTAGAGATTATTTTTTTTTAGGCTGCAGTGTCAGAGAAAGCAGTGTCCTGTACTTAGTACTTGTGATCTCGTAGGTTATAAATTGTGTGCACTTACACAAGCACTACTCACCAGTAGTTTAAACAGTGTTGTTGTTATTATCTCTCCCAAGAGGTTACTGCTATTGCTGTCTGCACATTGTGATTTGCAGTAGGAAAGACTGGATTTGTTAAGCTTCTCAAATAATAAAAAACCAAGTCAACTAACACTTACAGATAAATACGGACTTAAACAAAATGTTTCCCTTGCCTGAAAGTGTGTTATTTTATCATACCCCACCCACCCTCTAACAGGCAAAGTAGTTTTTCATTGGGGGGTACATACTAAAATGACAAAAATATGAAGGGATTTCTGTGAATTTTAATATTAGTGGTATCTTCACCTTAGTGTGACTGAAGTGTTTTGTAACACTTGATTTTAAAAAGAGCACTAAGTCAGGGTTTTTCTCCCAGAACCTGACATTAAGTTCATGACAATCTTCTTCCCTGAACTGATTCAGAAAGAAAAACTACGTGCTATTTTGTCTTGAGTATGTAAACCACGTACATTGTTAGAGATTGTAAGAGGCCTTAAAATCCATTGGCAAGTTTTCTAGTAATAAATTATTGTAGTATTATTTTAGTAAAGGTGACTTAGCCCTTCAGGAGGAAGTGTGTAATCATGAAGGGAGCTTGAGCTTTTTTCTTAAGAGTGGATTTACAAAGGCCTTTTAACCTCATACTAGTTTATTTTTATTCTGATTTTCTTCACCAGTAAAAAGTCCTCCCCTTTGCTTATCTTCATTTCCTTGTGCTTTGTTGGGGTTTGATGCTTACAGGCCTCTGTCAAAACAGGTCAAGGCACATCTCCCTGCATGCTCCTGCTACTCCCATCCACCATGGAAGCCCATACAGAGCAATTCCATAGGGATCCAGATTGCTGTGACAGGAGAAAGCTGGGAAATACAGGACAGTGAAATGATGGGGCTCTAAAACGAGCTGGCTCAAGGCCTCTCTGAATTGAATTTTGCTGCTTTCCAGGACATGGGGCCAAGGGCATTCCTGGTACAGATGCAGTGGAGGGCAGGAAGTTTCCATGGGTAGGACGAACAAGCAGTGGATAATCAAGGCAAGAGCCCCGGAGCTCCAGCTAGAGAGGATGGGAAGATAGAAGCAGCAGCTGCCGAGAGCTTCACTTCTCTCATTGCCTGCAGCACAGCCCCTTCCCTCGGGAGCAGCTGGCCCCATGCCCCCCAGCCCCTGCTCCGGCCACAGCACAGCGTCCCCACAGCACCAGGGCTTTGGCCGTACCGGGTGGCCCAGCTTCTGCCAGTTTGTTACCCTGGGGCCGACGGCTGCAGATGCTGTTGCCTGCTTTGTCCAGGCCTTCAAGAGTAAGCTGATCCACCCGAAGCATGGGGTAAATACAAGCTACTGCAGTCTGAAAAAAAAAAAAAAAGAAAACCCCAGGGCAAGCTGGAGGGACACCCCAACTCCAGTGTTTGCTGGACCAGCAGTGTGCGGGGCACAGAGCCACGTGGGAACACAGGAGCTTGGCCTCTGGTGAACATCCTCATTCTTTCTGAGGGATAGGACAGATCAGTCAAGGAAAATATGCTTTCCACCTGCCAGAAAGACTAAGGGTAAAGCTTTGCCAGTTGGACTATACCTTGTGAGTTACTGGACAAGCTCAATTCCCATTAATATCAGTGGGATTTGTGTGGGAGCTTAGCAACTGGTGTGCTGTAAACTGTTACAAAGAGTAACAGAGGGGCATGACAAGGGAATGTATTAATGCAAATGCATGTGAGGCTGAAGCCACCCGTGATAGGTATTAAGTAACGCGTTCAGGTGATACTTCATAGATAGTAACGGTTGTGCTTGAACAAATTAGTTCTCACCCTGACTGCTGGCTTTCTGCTTTATAGATGTGGCAGTATTATTAGTCAAACCACATTCTCCCCAAGCCTGAAATTGTCTTTGTCAGTGCTTCTCTTTTCAAATGCCTTTATTTTGTCCTCCTTTCAATTTAAACTCAACTTATTTACGTTTATCTAGATAATGACTCATAAGTACTTTAAAATGTAAATGTACTTCTCAATTTTCACTTCTAAAGCTGTCAATAAAACATACTTTAAAAGGACTCTGTGGCATAGATCAGCTCTCCACTTATCCCCATTTTCTGCTACATACGGCAACGGAGGTATTGCTCAGTTGTCTCATAGAAGGCAGTGATGAAAGCAGCAGGTCCACGTGCTGTTCCTCAGAGAACCTAGTCAGACTGAATGACATCGTACATGTTGGCTGCTAGATCTTTCCTGCCCTCAGCTTCCTGCTAAACCAAATTCTTTATGATTGTTCCACACAGTAAACTGCTGTTGATCAATGTAATGCTGAATGGTGCTGGTGGCTGACTCATTCCTCTGGGCTTGACTACTGTACAGCCTAATGAGTAAGAGTGAGATACTACTGACTAGAAAAAACTGCCAGTAGCTAACAAAGAAAGAAACAAGGAAAGAAAGGGAATCTAGCAGCCATTGTATGGATAGAGAGCATTAAGAGGCACTAACATTTTTGCCAAATCTAAGCTGTATTTACTTTTCCTATGCTGATGTAATCAGTAAGACACTTAGGTTTTGAAAATGGAATGCATAAACACTGCACGGTAGAAATTAGCTGAGAAGCAACGTCTTAATGTGCAGCGGAGGAGTGTGTGGAGCACTTTTCATGGTGAGGGAGCCTGGGTTCCTATACAGTCATTCCCAAAGAATTTTTAAAATATTTGTGGGAGAGAACAAGCTGGTGAAGTACAATTTTATGTGCTGCTGTCTGGTTATTTAAAGCATAAATGGTCTTTCCATGTCTTTTTTTTTTTCATATCAATGTTAAGTTTATCTTATAAACACATCTTCAGTACATAAAGTAAGTTAAAAACATCCATTATAAAATTCAGATGCAAAGAGAATGTGGCTTGGATGCTTACTGGCATGAAGAGAGATATCCTGTCTTATTCTTTTTTGTTCTGTGACACAGTTGTAGCATTATCTGGTATCCAGGGCTTTGAAGGATCTATTGTAAGCATGTCAAAGACTTGTTCAATTACTTTGGTTTTGTAAATATTAATCACAAAAACTGAGGAATGAGTCCCACAGACTTTCATTAAACAATGTATCCTGTTACTGTTTTTGCTGTTTAGGAGTTGAAATTGAACTAGCACTAATAACACTCTGCATATTTATTGTTTCAATGAGAAAAAAAAAAAATCTGTTCTAATAATTATCATGTGTATAGAAATGTGCATCTAAGGTGCAGCTGGAGCCACTAGCTAGTCACCACTGTGTACTGCTTGTGCAGTCAGAGAGAAGAGTTGCTTTGCACAAGATCCCAGTGATCATGATGGAGCTGGGGCGAGACAGGACTGCTGTCCCACAGTCAGCATCTCACCTCCTTAGTGACATGGGCAGTCCAGGACTAATGAGCTATGGGACAAGTCTTCCTCTTGGCAGTTTTGCATGTCGGAAGAGACCATTCCCTTGCCTGCCTTTCTGGCTAACAACCACTTCCCTTAGAGACAAGGGAAGGAAGTGCCAGGGCCACAGGGCAGCCGGTGGAGTATTTGGAGGCTAGGAATGACTGAGCCTGAACTTGGAGTTCAGATTCAAAACTGCCAAGAGTCTAAGGCTGGGGCAAAGATGCAGAAGTGGGAAGACAGCAAATCAACAGCTCGTTGTAAGAAAGAGGACAAAGGGAAAGAATGGGTAGAAAACTCTCTGCTTCCTCACCTCTAGACTTAGTTTCAGGAAATCGTAGTAATTTTTGATGGTGGCATGTACTTACTTGTCAGCTTTCCCCAGCAAAGTCTAAACTCTACTTCACTATCCTTCCTCTGAAGGGTGACAATGTTCAGCTGCAATTGGTTATTCTTCTGGTACTTCATGATGTGAAGTTCAGTGTCGCGATGTAGGAGGTCTCATGTTGCTGAAGACCATCTGGGTGTCAGAATGCCGCTGTGCAGTGGAATTTCTGGGGTTTTTTCACCATAATTTTTTGAAAGGCTGAGAAATTAGTACTTTTTTGTACTAATTAGAACTAATTTTGTACTAGCTAGGAAAGGTAAAAGAATAGTCAGGCTGTGAGATCATAGAATCATAGAATTGTTTTGGTTGGAAAAGACCTTTAAGAAAATCAAGCTGAAGCACTCAAAAACTACCAAGTGTCACAATTAAGAGTTACCTGGTGATTTGGTCTGATCCTGTTATATGTATTCATTAGGACATTTTAAAAACAAGTTCAAGTCCAACTTTATTTATGCTTCAGTGCAAATATTTGTGTGGAGCTGTTAATTTCCACAGTGCTCAGTACCATAAACAGTCATCACAATACAAACACTTGCTAAGTATCTTAGCTTCATTTTACGTATGGGACAAACTTCTTCATAGCCAAGTGGCAAGCACATCCAGCAAGGCAGGTTTAGAAGTTGAGATATCCTGGTACCTTTTCCTTAATTCAAATGACTGTTTCTTCTGGGCCAGAGCAGTACATAAAATATACAGGGTGGAGATGAAATCCTGTCTGTACAGAAATTAGTATAACTCAGACATTATGGTGCAGATACGTATATCTTAAGGTCTGAATTATTCTGTTCACCAAACCAAACTGCTTACAAATTGGCAAGCTAACAAATATCAGCATTTATCAAAATTAAATCCACATGTTCTTCAAATCTATGTATCATCAACTACTTCCAGATGTCGAAACCTATGGATAGTTTTAAGGAACCTCAGTCCCACAGTCAGTTTCCATCATGATTCAAAATTAGCACTGTTTACAAGTGATCAAGAAAAATATTTGGTCTTTTCAGGAAACAATACTTGTTGCTTTCCTTAGAGCCAGATATCCTGTAACGACATCTGAAGGGAGCATCCGAATATAGGCAAATTCTTCAATAGTACTAAATCTTAGCTTGCTCTGAGGATCTGTGTAATTTGCCTGAAAAAGAAATGATGGCAGAGACATTGTTCAAATAAAATCTCAAAACAGAATCTAAAAAAGTGTCTAATTACAACATGACAAATAGTGAGTTTCTTTTCCCAGTAACAGCACTGCTATTCTACCATGTGACCAGAAGTTTGTACTTTCTTCTTTCTGCTCATGTCAGAACTTATGAAAAATTAACAGACCCTTCTAAAATCACATTACAAATGCATTAAACATAACAGTTTCATACAAAACACAGTGCAAAAGAAATTCTTCAACTCTATAAACTCACCCTAGCAACTCTGTGCCTTGTGCAGCTTCTCTCAAGGCAGCTCTCCAAAGAGTGAGGCTGCTGCCAATAAATTACCCACAAAGAGGCTGAATTATGGGTGCTCCGATAGCTTTGGACTGATTTTCTCTTCCCGCATACAACCGAGCTTTTAATTTACTTTAAAGTGGTTGTTAAAGCAAGGGAGTCTCAGCTTATGGTTCTGTGACTGAACTGATAAGAAATTTGAACTCGGCGTCATGCTTTGCTGCAGATGCCTGCTTCCAGGAGAGCAGCCTGGCCAGCAAACCCTGGGCTACACTTGTATCCTCTGCTATATTTGGACCCTGGGTGCCTGGGAGCGGTGCCAGTTTCGTTCCATCCTCTCCCCTTCCCTGTTGCTACAGAAACCTTGAGCTCGGGGGCAGCCCAGGAGGCCGGACTGGAGGAAGGCAGGCTTCGGGGCATTGCCTCTCCACCTTCAGCCTCCTGGACGATCACGCCCTGTTCAGCACTGGATTACCGAGCGCCTGCCAAGGCTCTGAAAGTGTCTTCTGGACCTTTCTTATCAGGAGATGGCGGCAGGCTGCAAGGCACAGGCAGCTGAGATCCCTTAAGACATAGCTACTAAGAAAGAAAAGGCCGGGAAGAGGTGGAGCATTTCCCCCCATCCGTACTGCTCAAGTGCAGAGCCCTCTACCATTTCTGTGTTGGCAAGGATCTGTTGACTGTGGTAACGTTCCAGTTAATCATCTGGCCTGATAAGACCAAGTAGAAACTTGTTATTTGTAGCTTGTGTTTTTACGAAAAAAAAATGCCATAAGGTTAATTAAATGTAGTCAGCTAAGTTTCATTTTCAAACAAATGGGAAAGTTAGGGCATTAGGAGTAGATTTATCCCTGGTGTTAACTTCATGGTTGCAGCAGGCAGACATTTATTTTTATTTCACACTTTAAATCTGGCCTCATATAAGAAAAAGCTAACCAAGCAGACTGCTTCTCAAATGTGCATGATTCTGTAATAAACTAGCCAAGCAATAGCTGCAACTTGTACTGCAAACCAATCTAGGTTAAAAATATTATGGCAAGTCTTCTCTGTTCTGATACTTCGTATTGGGGCTGTGCTGTCAGCACACACTAATGCATGGTAACTACTTATTTATGTTGTGTCTTCTGCCTGAAAAGCAACTTTACCGCTTCTTCAGCAATAATTAAAACAGATTAGAAAAGTGAAGTAAGGTGATTTTTGCAAAGAAGAAAAACCTGTCGTGTTTAGAAACTAAGTCAAAGGCCACAGACACATGCTCTTCAAATACAAGATATTACATATCTCAGCCTGTTTCTATAGTAACAAGGCTGATCCATTTTCAGAAAAGGAAGATAAATATAAACATTTTAAGGTTTGGTTTCTTTTTTAATCTGCTTTACAATAAATTACTTTGTTTTGCATGTTAAAATATCTGAATACTCTGCAAGTTTGGAAATACTTGTTTTATTTTGCAGTGTCAACATAGTAGATAGTAGCTTTTGAATTCTAGGCTGCCTTACAAATATAAATTGGCTGCTCTGCTTAGACCATTGGTAAATTTAATTCCATTTGTGCTACCCACAGAAAGAGAAGAGGATCAGTAGAATTTAATTGTGGCATTTAGTATAACTGCAGGTATACTGATGAGATTGTTTTAATACGTGTTTCTTTTTGTTCTGTACCTGCTAGACCATTTAATTCTTCCCTAAATAGTTAATGCTAAGGAATTTATTTTACTTTTTTTTTTCCTTCCCCATGGGGAATCCAGCATTCCCATAGAAAATATATTATTATACAAATGCTTTCAGCTTTTACACAGAAAATACAGGGACATTTTTCTTATACAATTTCTTATATTTATTTCTAAAATACTCCATTACCCCACCTATCTTCCTACTAAGAAATGATCTTGAAAATATATTTAGTGCTTCTTATGAAACATTTCTAGCTTAGCAATGTAAAGGACACACTGTCTCAGTTATCTTAATAAAAAAAGATTTTTTTAAACATGGTATTTTTATACTAGTCTGGAGAAACCTTGCAGGCCAGGTAAAATAGGAAACTTGACTCACCATGCAATTAGACGATGGAAAATTAAGGAAAAAAACCAAGAAAGTGGAAAGACAAATAAAGGAAACAAAAGCAGCACTGAATGGATTCATATAGAAGGGAATTATACTGAGCTAGAATAGTTAGAGTACATAAATCACTGAGGGAAAGGACGAACTGGTAAAGAAAAACTGAGCAAGTGAGAGGAAGACTCTTACTTCCTCTGGCTAAGCTGACCCTTAGTGGCAGGGACAAGGTCTTCACTCACATCTGTAACCTGTAAGTGCAATGACTGACTGGTTTTCAAATGCACCAAGGGCCAGTGCTGGTTCCCTGGAGATGGGGCAGAGAAAGGGACTTAATGCCCTTATGCTGTCTGCCCTAAGTAAGTCCCTCACTGGTCAGACATGTTGCAGCAACTCTAATCCTGGTTATTAATTAAATAAGGTATTGATACCTAAGTATTAATAATTGCAAAGCAACTCTAAGGGGAGAGGATAGGAAACGGATGAACACCACTGAGTGATCCAGTACTGAATTTTCACTATTTTGGTGAAATCTACTGATTATTATTTCACATGTCCACCTAATCCCCCTGCCTCCATCCACTGCGTCTTTATAACAGAGTAAAGTACTTATACAGAGTTCCTTGTTCGATTGACCTCTGCTCCTTGCCTGAAAACAAGTTGCTATTATATCAAAGCAATACCCTTACAAGTACAAGTCTGCCTGGCTCGAGGGGATTCCTTCCCCTAGTTTTGTGAACAGTCTCTTCCATTTGCTGTCTGCCAGTTCCTCTGCGAGAGAGACGCTGCTTTCCCATTCCCTCTCGAAT
Source organism: Trogon surrucura (assembly GCA_020746105.1). Classification (NCBI taxonomy): domain Eukaryota; kingdom Metazoa; phylum Chordata; class Aves; order Trogoniformes; family Trogonidae; genus Trogon; species Trogon surrucura. Next base: position 72,032,823 of record CM036619.1, read on the forward strand.
ATCAAGGGTTACCAGCCTCCATCTGAGCAACCCACTCCATTTCCAAATCATGCCCAAAGGCACAGGCTGGAAGCATGCCACCTCCGAAGTGCCTTATTTAAATGTGTTACTTAAAAAAAAAAAAAAAAAAGTCAAAGGAAACATATGCTACAAAATCAAGAACTCAAATGTTAGGATGTGCAGGATTACAGTTGGCGCTATAACTATTCTTTGATGCCTTGCACTGTGGAACTGCCATAAGGCAGTCCTTAATTAAGTGCTCGCCCATTTTTTTTTCACAATGGGGACTTTCATCTAATTCAGTGTACAGTGTTAACCTGCATCAACAAAACCAATGTGTGTGTTTACAGGCATCTCGATGAGGTGGTATCAAGCCTGTGAGGTTGGCGAGTGCCCTATGGATGAGAAAGAGATTAAACTAGGGGAAGGGACACAGAGATTCTGTCTATGGCTCTTTGGCATTACAAAGTTTTCATTATTGTAGTTATTTGGTGTAACCATTACTTAACCCTTTTTATAGTAAAAAATACAACACTGCCATTCATTTCAATTGGGATAAACGCACAGGGTTCTGTAAAATAAATCACTGCTGCCTGAAGGTGAAAAGATATGCTGTTACTGACACCTGTTTTGTTTTAAGTAAAATTATTCATGTCACATAGGAACAGTGTTAGCGGCAGATACAAAATTTTTGTTGGGCAGAATTCAATTACTTTGCTCCTGTTTTGTACTAACAGAATCTTTGGGGAATTCAGGTGCCAAATTGTAACTACCAAGACTTTTTGGAGCACATGCAAAACATATCCAAGTCAAATGCAATAGTTTTTTCTTTTTTCTTTTTACTTTTTTTTTCTTTCCCTTTCCCCTTCCTTCCTTCTTCTGCTTCTCCTCTTTCTCCCTCTCCCTCTCCTTCTCCTTCTCCTTCTCTTTTCCTAACAAAACCATGTAAAAGAGCCTGTATATCTGCCAAACTCCAAGTCCCATCTCTGCAACATGGGAGTTTCTGAAATTCTCAGAAGTCCATGCCAACTGTCTGTCTCAGGTTGATTTGTTTGAAGGAAAGTTTGAGAGCAATAGTAACAAGTTGTTTTTTTTTTAATCTGGGCCAATCAGGGGTAATCTCATTCTTAGAAATTGCTGAGCCATCCTTTTAAAACCTTCTCTAAAAGATACAATGAAATAAATCAGCCTCGGGCAAACACTTGGCATGGAAAATTTCAGTTTGTAGGGTTAATGCTTGGCAAAGTTAGCAGTCATGGAGACTGTGGGCTACCAGCTTTCATGTAACCATCAGAAATAATGGGGACCAGTGCAGACTCTACAGCTGGGAAAGCGATGTGATAGGAGTCACCTTGCAGGACAAGGTATTTAATCTGTCCTGACTTCTATTAACAACCTAAGGACTTTGTGATGTAGTGACAGTGTTGTCCAGTAAATCACTGGGTAACTACTAACCACAAGGCTGAAAAGGAACCTCAGCCAGTACATCTTTTACAGAAGCATGCACCAGCTTTACTTCATAGTGGAAAGTGAGATCACAATTTTGAAGAGAAAAATAAAATACTTACCGGAAGTCCTGAAATGTCTGAATATTTCTTGGCAGGCTTAAAGGAAGGAGGAGCATCGATATTAAAATCTAGAGAGAAGCAAAAGGACACATTCGGTGTGCTATATATATTTTAAAATGTAAACCCAAAATGTAAATAGGTATCAATATGTCTTTACAATGCTGCCTTTACTTTCTGAGGTCTCTATTAACTAGCAACACCAAGACAAAGAAATATGAAGCAGAATTACCTCTGAAAACAGCCTGTTAGCACTGTAAACAACAGCCTGGTTCTGCTTACCTCTCTAGTATAAGCTCTCCAAGCAGAACTGCCCTCCCCATAAGGAAAAATGTGACAGTTACTGGAAATGTGTTAACTTCTTCCAAGGCTAAATGAATTCCCTTGCAGTCAGTTATTTACCAAGAATAGCCATTATCATACGCATGCTGTATGTTAAGACCACGAAACATTGCTCAAGATTGCAGCTCTGAAATACTATAATCCAGAAAAGCAAAGTAATCTTTTAAATCAGTTAAATCTTTAAGCATGTACCATTTTAAGCCCAGTCAATGACCTAGAAAATTGTCTGCATGTTTAAATTAAATGATGGAAATTGCTGTTCTTTGGTGCCCTTTAGATAGCAACTCTCATTCATAAATGCTTTTAAGATACAGTTGGCATGCTTAAGTAACTAAAACCCCCATTTCGGATGTTTACAAAAATATCTTGTACCTGATTCACTTCTTTCCTCCTTCCTGATCTCCTTTGCACCTCATTCAGATGCTATGATTAATTCAGATGCTCCATCCATATCAAATTACTAACTAATCATCTCACAATTCGAAAGACACTAATGCCACAGAGAGATGGTTTTAAATATGTAACTGAATTTCTTTTCCCCTCTTCTTCAGAAAAAAAAATAATCCTGTGAATTTACAGTTGCAAACAGAACATAATAGAAATAGCAACATCAGCAGATTGTCAGTTACAATAGCCAGGAACACACAGTAATCTGCATTTTTCTGTAACAGTTGCATCTAAGACACTTCAAAAAACAGCGGGCTATTTTTGGACAAAGCACCAAGTCTCACAAAAAGTATATGCATATGCTCAATTCTGAAATGCCTCCACTTTCTTAAGTAAAGTCTGAGGATCAAATTCTGCCTCCAGCTATGTTCAACAGTATCCTACTTTACAAGTAGACTTGAAGTGTATCTCGATTAAGGCCACTATTGTAATTTTGCTCCTGTAGATACACACCAGCTAGGAGTGCTCATCAGAACTGCGAACAGTGTAGTTTTAGCTGTGCTGAACTAAATAGGGGGATGTAGAATTTAAATCTCCCAAGAATCTAGGATAAGGAGCTGGATAGGAAGCTTGGGCTGAGGTCTAATCTACTGTAGGTATGTGGCTTAGCAGAATCTATTTGAAAATAGTTCAGATATAGCTAATCAAGCAGGAGCCACCCGTCAGGCAACATTTGGGCTGTACACAGAGCAGCAGGCTCCTCTGCAGTGAACAGGCGACAAAAACCTGATGGCAATAAGAAGTTTCTGACCTTGTTTGGATAAATACACTTCCTTTATTAAACTCTCTCCTCAAATGTATCTGAACTTTGTCACAATACTTGAAATTATTGGCCTCCCCTCCTTTCCACTTAGGGCTAGTGAGTGTGATTGGACTACTCTTAAATCTACTACTGGACCCTGTTTAAGCAGGATACTGCATGCACTGATGAAATAATTTAGGTTTGTTTTAAAGAAAGTTATTTGTGTGGATTTTATTATTTATAAATACATGCAAAGAGTCTAAGCAGCTTACAGCTAGGATCATTTAGTTGCCATGGCAATGCCCTTTCAGAAGCAAGAATTTGTTTCAGGTTCTTCCAAGTTCTGTTTTTCTTGCCAGCTGCTGCTCCACCAATGCCAGAGTGCTAGAATTAAAAATATGGTGTTTAGAGGAAAAAAATAAATAAAGAAAAGTATTTCAGAGTGTGACACTTATATTTCATAGTCTTTCTGATACATCTTGTCTTGTCAGGAACTATTTGTTATCCTCACTTATTTCATCAGCAGGCTAATATACTGTACACTTCAATCTTAGCTGCAAGAAAAATAAAGCTTTTTGGACTGTGTGAAAGTTACTATGTTTCTGATTAACTGAAGGAAATTAAAATCTACCTTTTACATGGAAATAGAAAATCAATGTGGTTAGGTTTAGCCTAAGATTACAGGATTCTGTATGTACTTCCCATCATATTAGAACTTATTACTATGAAGTTGTGTCTAAAATTGTGATTACACGGCTGAATTTTCTCTCTCCTTTTTATGGCATATTACAGGTACAGCACTTGCTCTTTTACAAATTATCCATGACTGTAGAAAATACAATTGATCTTGCAAAATGTAATGAATGCTATGGAAAACTTTCTGGAAATTTTATTTTTCTTTGAAAGGATAGAAGACAGACAAATAGAAAAAACGAGTAATAGAATGTTGGCTGCCAAGACAATTTTGCATTTTGAAAGGTACACTAATGGAAGGCTTGCCACAGGTACTATAATGGTAGTTTCAATTATCAAATGTGTTTGCTACAGAGTAATTTATTTATGTCCCTCCAGAGACAGAAGCTGCACAACATACTGTACTACTTCTAAATGATCAAAGGACACAGATTTACAGCTTTACTTCAGGACATAAGATGTTCTTACAGTTGGGGGATTGTTATTTCTGTTAATAATTACTACCTGTCACATCAGTCTCATCAAAACTCAGTGAAGCACTGCAGACACACTTTTGCTGTGATTGGTTTACAAATTAGCCCATTAAATTGCTGATAAGGATAGGAGGAAGGAGAGAGCTCTTTTCTGTAGATGTTAAGATATACTCAGAAAAAATGCTCATGAGCTGATGATATATTGGGTTTTGGCAATGGATATCCAATATAGAAAGTACATGCAAATGCTTGCTCTGAGAGTAACACTTTGGTAATGTACAGATCCTTGTAAAATAGAGACTCCTGGAATACGAGATGAAAATAGATGTAATATCACATTACTAATTCAAATTCATGACATGATTTCCCCACGAACCATTACATAATGTTTTTTTCAGTAACATGGGTTCTTAAAAACAGCTATTGAGATTACATGAACTTATGCCTCCTAGGAACAGGGTCGAGTATCACTTTACATACCTACAATTAAAAGGCAATGACTGCCAAGCGCAAATGAACCAAACTACCTCTGTACTAGTGAGGTTCAGGGTAAGCTGGAGCTTGGACATTGCTCTACACAAGTGTCAGAAGGTCGTCTTCTCCTTCCCCATTGCCAAGGCATGCAAATTCCATTCAGGAAGTTCAGAAAAAAGGTAGTGTACCCTCTGCAGTAAGCTAACAGTTCAAACCTGGCCGTATTTATGAGAGACAGACATTACTTGATTTATTTTCTTCCTTTTAAGGCAAATTAAGCTGGAGGGATGCAAAAAGTCATCCAAATTGTTACTATCCATTAATACTGTCAAAAGCTCAAAAACTCAATATATTTCTTCTCAAATTAGTTACTGTACTGGGGAGAGCAGTTTCATGTTTATATTGTAACTGTTATTTCTGCAGCACTTGCCATTCATTATTATTTCAAGCATGTAGATGTTAGTACTGCCTCTCTGGAAATGACGATGTCCCTCTAAGAACTGAAGGATCAGCACAAGGCCTCCTGGCTATTTAAATCCTACAGGGAAGCTACATGGAATGCCTGTGGGTGCAAACAGAGCTTTTCCAATAAACCCACACTTCTCTAAGATGCTGGTACTCACTGGAAGATTGGAGTGAGCAAAGCATGCAGTCCTTTGAATGCCCCTCTCATTGATGGGAGTCGTCTGCAAAGCACACATAGTGACTTGCTAGTCAGAGATTAATTTTATACCCCCTGCCAAACCTGTGCTTAGCGCACTGTGCAGTGCCCGATTACTTGGGTTTTATGCTGTGGGATATTGTATCTTACTCATACAGAATGAAATCTGGGATAAAATCCTTCTTTCTAAGTACTGGCTTAGGACCAGCAGTCTGAGAAGTTTGCTTGTCTAGGAAGCATTTGTACAGCGTGCCAATGAGTTGGCCCTGGCACAGCAAGATAAAAAGATATTAAAACCAAACCCAGCAGTTACAGCATTCCTAGCTGTAGCCTTCCTTACCTTCTCCCTCAGTTTAAACCTCAAGAGTGTTTCAACAGCCTGTATTTCGTCAAGCTGTCAGAGTTTACAGGACTTCTGAATGCCAGCAGGCCACGCTTCTGGGCAGCACGAAGCATTTGCTTCTAAATCTAGCAATTACTGGAAGAACAGACATCACAGGTCTATTAAATCTCAGGGATCAGGAGAGGTACAAAATGCCAGTTGCTAGTGACTCGCTGATTTCTAGTTGAATTGCTTTGCGGCCTGCCTTGGCTAGGAACTGGGAGACGGGACTTTTACATTCACAGTGGTATTAACTGCCTCTCTCTAGCTGTGGTAGTTTGTGAGACAGCATGCCATAAAACTTCTGCACGTACCCTGATCTACCAGGTTTTCTGACTCTGTTCCAGAATTTAATATAATAGTTCTGTCTCTCGACCAGTGCTATTTTCATGCTACAATATAGTGTGCACTTTGGACCATAGTGTAGCAAGGACTTTCTAGCTGAATTTCTTAAAACTTGTTGACCTTTTATTTGGAGTTAAGCTGATGCTGGTAATATTTACAATAGGGTTAAAGAGAATCCTAGTTAATGTTTTATTTGAAGAGTTTAGAATTTCAGATTATTAAAATAATATACTTACGATGAAATTTGGATCTTTAAATGGTAATGGCTTGATAGTTGTTTCCACTGATCCTGTGCTGGAGTCTGTGTTCAGAAATTTGTTTTCATTCATGGCCTCTCCACCTGCACTCTGAAGAAAAAAATACAATCTTACTGCTTGCTACTCTGAGCAAGTTTAACCAGAGACTGAGCCATCTGCTATATTACCTACCTGTTGCCTTTCTAGCCTTCCTATCTTTTGAATCTTTAAAGATGTTTGATGTCAGCAGTGGGAAAACAGAATATTTGTCAAATAGTTTACAGCTGACACATAAAGGGAAGGAGGGGAATAGCGGCCAAAGCCTAATGAGTAAAAACAGCATCAAGTTTATTTCAGTATTAATGAAAGCCATCTCTAGAAATTGCAAGACGGTATGTGAAACCTGAAACAGCAATGAACATTGAATTTATTTCAGAATGCTCTGTATTAGAGCATTAACAGGAATAAATAAAATTTCTAAAAAGGTTTTTTTCAAAGTTCTAAAGAAAAATTCATTAATGAGTTTATTCTCTATTCTTGGCTTCAATCGTGCTGAGTGAGAACTGAGAAAAAACCCCAACTTTATTATATATATTATTTTTGTATATAAGCCTCACAAAATCTACATGGGTACTAGTTGGTGTTTTCTAAGCTTTTCTTTATGGTTTATTTATTTAGCAGGAGGAGCAGTTGGAGGAGGGGTGTGTGTGATTGGAAAGCTAAAAAAGTTCTGTGGCAGTCTAAGCAATTTCTCATAGTTCTGCATGGCTGAGTTTACGTTTTTTTTTTGTTTTCTGAGCACCCTGTAAGTCTCCACAACTAGTCCATGCTGTATATACATAAATGTTCCTCGTGAAACCCTGATCTATACTGAAGCCAGCAAGAATTTTGTCATTGACTTCGGCGGTTCTATCAAAAAGATTTCATACCTTGATTCTCTCTTGAAGAACAATAAGCTTGGCTAAAAGCTGTATCAATATTTACTGAACAGGGTGTTTCTTTATCTTCAGGCAGATAATACTCAGAACAAAAAAAAAGTCTTCCTGTAAAAACCTGTACTGCAAAACCTTCTGTGTTGATACAGTCCTCTTTTAAGTAGGAGAAAAAAGGATTGTTATTATTGAATTAGGGGAAAATCTCTAGAAACTGAGACTATATAGCAAAGGCCATGATTCAGCATATCCTTCTCTGTGTGATTACAAGGACAGGGTTTGTGTTCTTAACTACATGCAGAAGTAATTACAGGATTAAGATAACTTGGCAAGTTGAACTTTTCTTTGGGGAAACAGATCAGTTATTCAACAGTGCCTGTTTTTAACATAAAGAGAGGACTTAAATATTCAAAGTATGGTATAAAGAGGCATTCAACCAAAATAGTCATGTTCCTAGTGTCTTATTAAAATGAAATATAGTAATAGAGATTATCTATATTCAAAACAACAGACAGTTCACTGTAAACTCAATGTACAGGGTATACTGCCATAATAACAGCAGTGGAAGCAACCCCAAAGTTTGTAACTTAAACTTGATTCTTCCCTTGCTGAGGACAACGTTAAAAGGCAGTGACTGTCAGAGAAACAGAAAGTATACAGACGGATGTTTAGAAACACGCATTATGTGACAGTGAGCAGAGAAAATGTCTTCAGCAATCCTGAGTGAAGTGGCTTTATACGAGTTATTAGGTTTCAAACTATATTCTCGAACATGCATACTTCCATCATTTTGGATTTCAGCAGCAAACATTGAAGTCCATCTTCAAAAAGACAGGTCCTGAGATGCAAGATTATTTTTGATGAATAAATTATCTCCGATACTGCTCATTATCAGTGTAAATTCTCTAAGTGAAGGAATCAGGACTCACAGTTATTCTTTAACGCGTTCTTGCCTTTTATTTGGCACCATTTGGTCAATTTTATATTCAATCCAAGAGCTTTTTATTAATTAATTACCACTTTTGCCCCTTCAGTGATCCCCTCCTAAGTATTCAGGTGTTTATGAAACAGGTTTTGAGTAGCATTTCAACAATATCTCAAGAGAGTATCTAGCATTTTGAGATGGAACAAATACAAATGGCTAACAGTAAAGGGAAAGAAGCTTCCTTATACATATAGTCCTTAATTTCTGCCAGTGGGTACATTTACATATTGTACTCAGTGTCTGCAGTGAGTTTTTCTGTGTGGATTCAGTGCTAACCTTGCTGGTCCACTGGGAAGGAAAGTAAGGAACTGTTCCTGGCAGGACAATTCCTGATGTCAATTCTACATGTCATTTTTGCCTGGACCAACCCCTAAGCAATTTCAGGTATTAGTGCTGCTAAGAGTCAGGACAAGTCACGTTACAGGCCACCTGCTAATTTTGTTTGTCCCAGTATCCCTTGCACAGCGTACAGAGGCAGCAGGATGTGGAGCAGCAGCTGCTGCTTATTTGGGCCATGTGGACACTCAAGTCATCCTCCCTTCCCACTGAGACAGAATGCCAGCCGTAGCTCCTGGATCTGTCACGGACAATTTGAGAGCAGTGGTTTCCTCTCCAAGGCAAAGGGAGCACCCTCGCGTGCAGGACCATAAAGCAGCTTGCATACCATAGTGGTATGCATACCATAGTAGTATGCAATTGTTACCATGATTTCAGACCTCTGTGATAGACTGAGAAGCAAGTAAGATGAGTACTATGATTCCAGTTAAATGCTGGGAACGGAGATAAAGACATACTGCCAGAGGCATGCCAATTCCCTCACTCAGCATTGCTTGTATGAAAACTCTGAATTTTAGCAGTAGCACTGTGGAAGACAGATACTCAGCTAATGTGCTTTTCTTTTTGGAAAAACATTAAAGAGTTGAGCAGAAGCACTGCTTCCAGAATAATGTGCTACTGCACACAGGAGTGAATGCCACCAAGCACAGAGCTTTGAAATGTTCTTTCTGTGCAGCCTGCAGAAGTCTCAGTTGATATCCTCAGCAGTTTTATAGCCACAAACTGAAAGTGTCTCAACAATCTACAAATCTACCCAGTCTATGTTTTAAAATGCCAGGATTTAAAGCACATGAAACATCTTTTAATGTTTCAACTTTGTTTTTCAAAAGTTTTTTAAAAGGAAGGGGGAGATGCCAAATGAAATTTAACCAATGTGGATCTACCTTTGTACTGCAAACCTCACATTTCCTGAAAGTGAATAATACAGTAATAATACAAAACATTATTTACAACCTGAAAGAAGGTTCCTCAGTGAACAGTTACTATACGGTAAAGGTAATCTTTTAATTTTTAATATTAGTTGAACAAATCTCTCCCAGATGTCCTGGTTTGCTCGGTCATTTAGTTTGGAAGACAGTTCGTTTTTCACCGTCACGCATTGGGGCAAACAAACAGGAATGAACTCAAATCCCCTTTGTAGTCCTATGAAGCGAGATGGTCTTGTAAGCGTGGCGAGGAAGTGCCTGTCACCGGGGAACACACACAGCTCAGCGTGTGCTTTAACCCCCAGTGACGTGTGGGGCAGCTTCCCCTTCCTGCTCAAGGCACAATCAGTCCCCGGCACATTTTCTCTACCCAGCCAGGCTCTTGGCTAACTCCCTCACCCGCCGTGTCCTAGGGTAATCCCAAATGCTTTGCTCTAAGGCTGGAAAGAAAGCGTAACCATGGGCTAAAACTCTCAGTAGCTTCTTTACAGCTTCTTTTTAACTGATCTTGTAATGTAAATATCCTTTATGGGGAGCTCAATATACATTTCAAGGAGAGAGACAGTGAAGCTGCTTTTAATGTGCACTTTATAACTAAATTGTGTCTTTTAAATGGTGGTTTATGTAAGTAGGGCTACAAGGAATTTGTGCTACCATAGTCACTAAGCAGTATATGTTTTTCTCTATGGGCTGTTGAATATTATAACCACAAAGACTTTGGTGTGGTTTACGTTTACACAGCACATCTGCACTGGCAAATGACGGTGTGATTTCAGTACAGCTGAACATGCTCATGCTAGTTTTACCCCAAATAATGTTAAAGATGGCACTTAAGCTGTCAGTAACCATGTTCATCCTTTCCCATCAACTCTTCCTCTGTGTGTTAACCTCCACCGAAGTCCATGTGGCCACCACTCCTCATGTTACCTCCCTCTGTTCTCCTCTTCCCAGGATCCCCCTTAGCCAGGCACAGAGCAACCCTGGCTGGAGTGGCATGTTTTAAAAGCTGTAGACAGTGAGTCAAAGGCTTCTTACAGGACCACTTGTGCAATTTTATTCCCTCAATGAAGTTCTGTTTGTGTGCTTTAGCTGAATTTTAACCGCAACCACAGTGTGACAGGTTGGCAACCTCCACTCCTCCTGCGATAGCGATGGGTGCTGTTTCTTTTCTGCATTTCTTTTCACAAGACTATCTACGAAGTATTCCATGCACCCCAGCTGGGTGGGACCTAAGCCTGCCTGTTATGTCCTGGGACTGGGTGGCAGTCACCAGGGGAGGAAGCTGGCTGAGGACTTCACTTGGTTAGCAGATAGCAAAAATTTGAGAGAGAGCAAAGAACTGAGGCAAACACTTGGGAGTCCCAAGAGGTTTGTTGGAAAAGCAGCCAAGTCTGGGGAAGAGACCTGAGCTAAGCTTTGCCACCTTAACACTAGTTTCTTTTGAATAAAGCCAAACCCCAGGAATGAGCCTAGGTTGGACCCTACTGTATGTGCTGTCTGTAGTGGGAGAAAACACACATTGGGAGACTGCCTATTCACATACTACTTCCAGTCTTAGGTTTTGGTAGATCTATTAATGTTTTCAATATATTCCGTTCCAAATTCCCTACCGCAGATGTATTGGTTTTCACATGATTTCCAAAGGTTGCTCCATCTGTCTGGTTTTATTTAGAGAGAGGACAAGCAAAACGTTTAGACCATCGAAGCTGAATTCTTTGGTTTGGCTATTTCTAGGTGGAATCAGCATTGTGGGGTCTGGGATGAGTGCCTGTGATGGGACTAAATACCAGGTGGAATTAGCTTATTATGAAAGTGCTTGTCTGAATCATTCCTTTTTTTTTTTTTTCCTTCCTTCTTTTCCCCAGCAAAGATTAAAACTGCGTAACAGAATAACTGATACATGCTAAACTATCATTTCTTACCTTTTTACTTTTGGATTATATTCTATAATATTTTTTCATTGTTTTAGACTAGTAAGATTTTATGAAGTATAAAAAACGTTAAAAATCTGAAACACAGAAGTTAAAGATGTGAATTTGTGCATTTCTATCATCCTATCACTACATACCATGCATGTCATGGCTTCAGAAAAAAAAAAACGGATTTGCACATGACTGAAGATATGCTAGGATTGTCAGTGGCCATTTTCACTAGATGTTACAGTTTTGCATGATAAAACAGAATTTTAAAAGTAAGCAAACTGAAGAGTGTGTTGTTAAAGCAAAATTTAAATGCATAAATAAATACAGTCATAACTGGAGTTTCTAGTTTAAGGGAGCAAAACCAATAGTGTAAACATTTCATTCGTTAGTTGGTTTTAACGCTATTTGAGTACAGCAATTGTAGATGAAGGTGATTAAATATGTAGGGATTTGTTTGGTTTTGTGTCTGTGTTCAGTATTTCTGATATTCCAGCTTTGTCTCAGAGTGATGACTAGGGGCTTGTATATCACTATTGAAAAATAAGTAATAAGAGGGATCTGGTTCTAAATCAAGCCCTTGCACTTGGGGATAACTTTGCTCCAAATGCCCACCTTGGCTCGGTAAGGAACCCACTTGTCTCCAGCCTTTGTATATGTAGTTCAGTAAATAGTTTAAAGTATTTTTACTTACTTCTGGCAACTGATTTTCATAATCACAGCAATATAACAGTGACGTTCTTAATGTCATTGGCCCAGTTGTTTTAACTCAGCCTCAGTAATGGTATATATCTAATTAATCCTTTAATAGGTTATTTCTTAAGCAGCAACATCCAACTTGTAGCAACTCACTCAGCTTTTAGCTGTGTATAAGTTCTGTGACATCCTGATGAAGCTCTGGCATGCAGCCAGAGAAGAAAATGGTAATTTATAAAATCGATGGATAATACCTGTATTTTCACTAGCAGCCAATTACAGTGAGTGAGAGTGCCATGTGGAAACAGAGCACAGATGTCACTAGATGACAGCAGCGATGCTATGAGCAGACTTTACAGAACTGGGAGAAGACTTTGAATGTCAGCTATTTAACAGTCACAGCTAATACTGCTCATACTGGAACATATATTAAGCTGTTTGATTAATATATTAGCTCTGACTGTATAACAAGCTTGGCACAGGCTCTTGCACATTCTGAATATATAATTCATTTAACTTTGTATGATGACATGACAGGAGCCATTAAAACTCGAACACGTACACTATGGCAGACAAAAAGTCAGCTCTTCACATTGCCGGGAACAATTCGCAGAGAAAGGTGTCAGAACTAGACTGCTTAAGCTCGAGTTAAGATGATAGCTACAAAATATCATCGATGTTATTAGTGTAGCCTATTTCTGAAAACAAACTCACTGAAGACTCAATAACAATGTAAAGTTGAAGCAATAGCACTCTCCTGAACAAGATTAACTCCATGTCCGTGAGAGAAAGGTTTGCTGGAAAGACTTACTCAGTAACATGTATAAACATGTCTTCCCCATCTGTTTGCATTTTACTGGTTCTTGGATTCAGCAGGAACAACTTTTTCGCTCTTTCTTTCCACTCACTAAAATGAAGCCCAATACAGTTTCTCCAGCCTTTTTTCTCTCAACACTTGGATACATGGTACCATTGTAGGAATGTTCTCCCTTCACGGAATGTCCTACCTTATGCTGAGGTAGGACAAAAAAAACATTTCAGCTTGAAAATATTCAAATGCCAGGAAGGAAAAAACCTAAGGAGATCGTAGGGAGGTGGGTGTCGGTCTGTTCTCCCAAGTAACAAGCAATAGGACAAGAGGAAATGACCTCAAGTTGCTCCAGGGGAGGTTTGGATTGGATATTGGGAAAAATTTCTTCAGAAAAATGGTTGTCAAGCATTGGAACAGGTTGCCCAGGGAAGTGGTTGAGTCACCATCTCTGGGGGGGGTTCAGAAGATGTGTAGATGTGGCACTCAGGGACACAGTTTACTGTGGACCTGGCATTGCTAGGTTAACAGTTGGACTCGATGATCTTAAAGGTCTTTTCCAGTCTAAATGATTCTATGATTCTATGGTCCTAATCTTGCATATTCATGGCAAATTTTGTTCCACGTGGTACTGAAAAACTCAACTTACTGAATGAAAAAACTGAGTAGTAGCCAGCTGAACACAGGTATTAAGCACAGTGCAGATGTTCTTAATTTCAAGGAGCTAGTAGGATGGACAAGGCAGTTACGCATAGAGTGCAAATTGGAAGTAATTCCATTGAAGTCAATGGATTTCATCATTTCATCCTCATAAAAGATAAGGTTCCTGGTACAGGTTTCTGTTTCCATTGACATCAAAAGTAAATCTCTCAAATGCCCAACGACAAAAATATTTCTGCGTAAATTATGACATTGTCCTCAGATGCTGCTCCTGCTTTCACTTACAAAGAAAGCTGAGGGATTGATGTTAAAAAAAAAGATAACAACACAAAGCTTGAAATTAGATCATTGAACTATTATAATAATAGTTTATAATTCCAAGTACATGTCCCTAAATGTACTTCAGCTTCTTCTAAGCATTCCCCAGAGGACTTCTGAGTCACATGTGAACCACTTTTTGTGTGTTAACCTTACAAATTCTGCCCTTCCTAAGACACCATTTCTTCCCTTCTAACTTGCTGAGTATTTCCACTGAGCACCAAGAGTTAACCAACTATGCAAATTAACTCCAAACATACGACTAAAATTTAGAAATAATCTTGCCTGTTGGGTGTGTAAGAGGGAGGAGGAGGTGTCTGAAGCAGGGCATGGGAAACATTTCAATTGCAATCTAAATAAATAAAGATAATACATAAAGACACATATGCCATGCAGAAAGCAATCTGCACATTATGCTTTTGAACTTTCACACTTCTGTTTTGAGGTGAGTTAAAACATCTTACATTTCAACTGCCCCAGAAAGGCTAAATAAAATTTTACTCATGCACTAAAAGATTGGACTGTCACAAAGTGATGGATGGCTTTTCTGTGTTCTCTGTAGGGCATTTCAATACCATGGACTCCAAGTGCTCTTGATTAAAATGCGACATTCTCATTTAGGGTCTCGTCACTGCCTAAGATCCAAACCATTATCATTTACCTGCACTGGTGCTTCCAGTGACAAAATACTTACCAAAATGTATAAAATACTAATTACTTCAGTCACTTTGATAGAGGCATAAAACACCCCAAAGCAAAGCTCTATTACGCTGTGTGAGGGTTTGAATTAAAAATTTAAAATGCAGCCAAAGGGAGAGTAAGATTTTAATTACATTCCCCACCTTGCAAACATTTCTTGAAAACTTACGGGGAAAAGACCTAGCAATTTCTTGACACAAGAACTCCCTTCTTACCAGTACTGCTCATTTAAGGAGAAAAAGAATAAATCCAGAAAAACTCACGTGTACATTGTTCTCTTCAAAATTATTAAACTTTCAAACACAAAAAGAGACTTGCAAGCCTCAATAAAAAGCTTTGATTTCTTCTCAAAAGATTTCAGATGCCAAACATGTTTTTCCATTTAAAAACTTTCAAGCACTACGATAGACAAAGTTTTATAACTTGCAGATATTTCAAGGAAAAAGGAATTACTATTTTCTTTGGGGAAAAGGCTCAAATAAAATGTAATTGGGACGCAACTGTGAATAGCTTCACACTATCCCAGAAAAGCTTGGTTTAATTTGCATTTGCCACAAAGCTCCCTTCGGCTTAAATAATTGCAAAGGATCTCTCACTTGTAGATTTCGTTTGGTGGATTGGGACTATTCCTTGTTTATAATGTTTGAAAGTTTTCCGTATTAACAAAATTGTTACTTGGACAAATTCAGGAGCTGAACGGCATGCTGAAGCAGCTCTGGAGCTAAAAATTTCAGTGTATATAGAATGAAAAAGTTCATACCTCCACCAAGGGTAAAACTGAGCCCAGCTAACACCATATTTTGATTCCTCAAGAGACAAAAAAGTCTTCTAAATTGATGGGCCTTAAGGCTGCAAATGAATGGAAGCATGCTAGCAAAAAAAACCCTAGAGTAAATCACGATTTAATTTTTATAAAAACTGCCTGTATGTTCCTTTCTCTATATGAAAAATTCAGTTCAGTTAAGGACTTTGGCTAAACTGCTTCTTAAACTTTAAAATACAACATCTGATCTAGAACAGTTAAGGTCAAAGTATTTCTGGAGAAGAGACTGGAGGATTTCAATATGCTCATGTGCTGTTAACATTGTAATGCTGTTCAGGGAGCAAACAAAAATCTCTCTGTCAAATAACAGTCTTCAGCCAAGGTAGGAGAAGGATCCAAGTCTATTCATCTGCATGTGACTGAACCAGGGACAAGGAAAGCGAAAAGACAGTGGCTCCTATGGCTGATGGGAAAGCAATTTCATTCTGCAAAAAACACTCAGTTTCCTGATTCTAGTTTATTCTGTAAGACATTATCCATTTTGACAGGAAACAGTGTTTGAGTAACAAATAAAACCAAAAGAGCATTTCTTCAAGGAAAGGCAATTAATTAACTTTAAGTACCGGAGTATCTTTCTTCCACAGCCCCTATTCTATCTATTTTTCTTAGGAAAGATAATCTCAGACTAGAGTAGTCAAATTTTATGTCCAGATGTTACAGACTAACTGGTTGGTGGCCGGTCCAGCCCTGACCCTTTACACTAGTAGACTGATACAGAAAACAGAACCTTACTTTTGCATTTTTCCTATTTTTCTTTTCACATTTTGGAACTTCCCTCTGTCTTAGTTGTCACTTTTAAGTAAATAAAAATTCTATTTCTATTACGTTTCTGCTAATTACATCTACTGCTGCCAGGATGCATTAGTGAACACTAGCAGTTGTACTGCAAAGGCTTAGCACTGCAGTCTAAAGTGACTCAGAGGAAGGTTTTTCCATTCGCGTACAGGTACTTAAGACTGTCATACTCAAACACAACGTCAGAGAGACAAACGTTAGGTACACTGACATACGGAACATTCCACTTCTAAAGTAATTGAGAATAAAAATATGCTTTCTATAAACCTTCAGATAGTTATCAAAGGCATAATGTATCAGAGAGAAGTACCTGTATCAGATGCTGCAAAGGTCTTTAAAAGAAAATAAGGAAAGAAACTATAGCTTAGTTTTTAAAAATCTTCAGAGTACAAATGTCAACTTTTGTTTCATATTATGGGACAAAAAAAAATCTGGCTGTACGTGGCCTATATACTACATCCAGTTTCCTTCATCCAGCAAACTCAACACTCACCATTCCTGCTTTCCGTAGCACACCAGGTCTCCTGTACTCAGCAAAACTGTAGGTGCATTATCCTATGGATACTTACATTTAACTGCATAATGGAAAAAATGTGATGACTGAACCAAAATAAACATACAGCAAATTCTAATTTAGACGAAAATAAGGTAATACAAGTAGCTATTGTAGACTATGTTGAGGCTGCTTGGAAGTAAAAGGGCGGAGAGTGTTGAATAGTGATGATAATTTCAAGGCAAATTTCTGAAATATTTCTGCAGGAACATTTGTACAAGTAGGTGGTTGTTTACTCAACTACATAAGTTCTGTGGATATGCACTTCACCCTAACACTACATACTGAAGTTGAGGAACTGCAGCACATCTGAAAAGCACCAGACAGTTCAGCGTTGTGCATATCAACTTGTATCCCAACTGCCTTTTTTGCTGGACTTGAAACAGAACAGAACTATTAAAAGACTTGACTTCTCCACTACATTAGAATTAGTGAAGTTCTGGTATTTCATTCACAATCATAAGTAAGAGGGAAACACAGTATTTAATATTTTGTGCTGGGTTTAATGGGATATTTTAAGAAGTTTCCCACAATGAATTATTTAGCAAATAAAAAAACCACCTTTCGGACAGATGGAAAGGAGGAGGCTGCAACAAAAGGCAATTCTGGCTGCAGCAAATAGGTTTAACAAAAATGAAGGAGAAAACTGACTGTCTCTGACTTGAGAAAATTTAAGGTTGTTAATGTGAGACTCAAACTGGCACGGCTAGTTGTAGACTATGTAAACAAAGATAATCAACTTACGGAGTAAGGACTTTCCAGCTCACTATATTTGTTTGGGGAGCCTGAACACACTGAGCATACCTCAAGAAAAAATGTCCTTCTCCTATTTGAGTTTGTTGATTTTGAAAGTTAATCTTGCTGTAAGAACATTGTGCCGTTCCTCCCAGGGAAAAGCTGTTCAGCCATTGTCACAGTGTGGGGACAATTAATACTATCTAAAAGCAATCATCGACTTTTGGTCTTCATTAATACAATATTGGGGAAAAATGCCCCACTGAGGTACCCTGACCCGCCTACGGAAGAAGCGTATGACGGCACGTCCAGGGAGGGGACGCACCCATCTTAATCACATAAATCAGACCACTGAAATGAGACATGGTAACACTGAGCCATGGAGACTGGAAGGAGTTCTGGGAGGTCACTCGTCCACCTCCTGCTCAAAGACAGTCAAAACTGACCTTGGCCCCACACTGATGAGAGCTTTGTCCCAGCAGGTCCAAGGACAGAGATTCCACAGCTCTCTGGGCAACTCTCAGTCTCCCTAGTTAGAAATCAATATTCTGTAAAATAGAAAATACTGGTTTTATTAACAAAAAGCTCTTTCGGTCATAAGCAGTCATATAACTCTTGTTAATTACTGCCCTAATTTCTGCATGTTCCATTTTAGCAGTATTTTACTGTAGTCCTGATGGGCATAAACGTAACAAAGTTTCTAGGCAGAGGGATCATCTTTTATTAAATGTACCTGTTTATCTGGAAAAATAAGACAAGCTTCTAGATGGACTGTATACTAATATACCACTGACTCTGTAGAAAGACTATTTTTATGCCACATAACTTTCATGCAGTTTCCTACAGAGTTTTAACTCCCTTCTCCTTTCTCCTAGATTTTAAGGATTTTCATAATAGTCTCTCCCTTCCCTGATTAACATCCCCTATACTCCTGGGATGCCACTAACCTTTTCTTCAGACACAGTCTACTTGATACATACCTAACCAAACTCCAAGCAGGTGTTCTGTATTTAGTTTGGGAAGTTTCTGTTTCATTTTCAGATTTGAAAAAGGATGAGTATGCTTGAAAACTTATTTGATTTTTCCCAGCTGTACCACTTAAGTGACATTATCCACACCTGTTAACCTTGTCTAATTTATGCAGAAACTATCATAGATGTCCCAGTCTTTTCTGCCTTTCTTCTCATCCTTTCACTAACTCAGAAAAGCATAAATCCAAGGAAACTGTAAATAAGGCTGTCATGATAAGCACACTGCATCCTTATGAACATGGGAGTAAGTAGTGCTACAAGCATGCCAACATTGTAAGGTCAGAAAAGTAAAAATCCTAACTTTATTAAAATTGTAGAAGGTTTCACCTCTAGGCCTGTGGATGTTAGCAAGATTAGATATCTTTTAAAATTATGCTAGACTTTATGTAATTCATGTATTAGGTTATGCACAGAAGTACACAGAGGTGTGATATTTTGTCTATTTAGTGAAAATTAAGAACATATGATATACAACAAATAATTTTTCTCTGCTAAATAAATTACAAAAGGATAGATACGATACTAGAAATCTCTCTTCATATGGTAAATCCTAGCAACGGCCTGCAATGCTTTGTAGGAGGATTTCTCTTTTAATTCCCCACAGCAGGGTCTTACAATCAGCAAGGAAAATTTTTCTTCCTGAGTCAGCCAGCACTTGCATCCTGGGCCAGGATGATTATAAACCATGTAACTTCCAGATACTGACCCCTCCCAGAATGATGGACTCTGCTACAGTTTAATTACATATTACTCACAAAATAGTTTCCTTCTATCCATTTCAAATTTGTCTCTTGAATTAACATCAATGCATTTTTATTACAACACAAATACATGTTATTAGATGAGATGACTATATATATACCTTTTGGCTAGAGTTTTGGAAGGAAAAGATTTCTGATCCCTGTTGGCACAACTGTGTATGTTGCATTAAAATTATCATTAGACAAAAAACGTGACAGAAATAAATACCTAAAAGACATAAGCAGACCATTCTGACAACTGTGTTCACTACCAGACTAAGAGTCATTCTCTTTGGAACAGACAGAACCCCCAGGCTTGCCTGTAGAGGAGAAAACATTTCCTTGCTCCCCTCCCACCACACCAGACTGGCTTCCAGCCTGGTGATTAGGGTAAAAGAGAGTTTGAATCCCCTCAGGCAGTGGCAGGAACAGGACCAACTTCAAGTGGATGACACAGCAAGCACTTGTAAGGACACATGATATAAAAAGCAAGTATCAGTGCCATGAGTGTGACTGCTGTTCTACTTTTGAAAGAAAGGATTTAAAGTCTGCTTTCAGAAAGGCAGATGTTCGTGGTCCTGAACCCAGAGCAGAAAGAGCTGCCTAAATCTCCAGTGATAAACAGAATTAGGACTAGTCCATAGTATTTCTTGCTAACTTATTTTGGTAATATCTCACAGAGCTTGCTGGAGTTTGTACAATCAGCTGAGGTACTTAGAGACTGACAGACAAGCACTATGACAGCTGAAGCCGTTACCCTCCAGGTCTTCCCTCAGGCAGGGACAGTGGATCTGCTAATGAATCAGATCTTGGACTGCTCCAGTTTTCATTTATTTTGTCACAGTAAACTAAGGAAATCTGCAGCTGAGATGCTTTCTTGTAATGGAAAAGTGGTTTTCCTTGTGATGTGGTCCTGTTTCTTCTTTATGCTGCCTCCAACATGTTAGACCTCCCTGTGAATTAGCCCAGTTCACCAACACAGCTTCCTGGGAGAGGGTGAAGATTTGGTTAAGTTAGTCTTCTGACTAATGACCTCTAGCAATGGCTGAGCAGGTCTGGGAGCAGGAGCATGCAGCTGAGACTTAGAGAATCATAGAATCATTCCGGTTGGAAAAGACCCTTGGTATCATCAAGTCCAACCATTAACCCTACTCTACAAAGCTCATCCCTAAACTATATCCCCCAACACCACATCTAAACGACCTTTAAACCATGTCCCTGGGCAGCCTATTCCAATGCCTGACTACTCTTTCTGTCAAAAATTTTTTTCCGAATGTCCAGTCTAAACCTACCCTGCTGCAGTTTGAAGGCATTCCATCTTGTTCTATTGCTAATTGCTTGTGAGAAGAGCCCAGCACCAACCTCTCTACGATGTGCTTTCAGGTAGTTGTAGAGAGTGATGAGGTCTCCCCTCAGCCTCCTTTTCTTCAAACGAAACAGGCCCAGCTCCTTCAATCGTTCTTCATAAGATTTATTCTCCAGGCCCTTCATGAGCTTCAGTGCCCTCCTCTGCACTTGCTCCAGCACCTCGATATCACTCATGTATTGAGGTGCCCAAAACTGGACAAACTCAAGGTATGGCCTCATCAGTGCCGAGTACAGGGGGACAATCACCTCCCTACTCCTGCTGGTTACACTATTTCTAATACAAGCCAGGATGCCATTGGCCTTCTTGGCCACCTGGGCACACTGCTGGCTCATGTTCAGCCGCTTGTTGATTAGAACCCCCAGGTCCCTTGCTGCCAGACAGCTTTCCAGCCACACTTTGACAAGCCTGTAGCATTGCCTGGGGTTGTTGTGGCTCATTGATCCAAAATGTCCAAGTCTCTCTGTAGGGCCTCCCTACCCTTATGCAGATCAACACTCCCACCTAACTTGGTGCTGTCTGCAGGCTTACTGATGATACACTCTATCTCCTTATCAAGATCATCATTAAAGATGTCAAACGAAATGGGCCCAACACTGAGCCCTGAGGAACACCACTTGTGCCAGCCGCCAGATGGATTTAACTCCATTGACCACCACACTTTCGGAGCATCCATCCAGCCAGTGCTTTATCTAGCAGATCATATGCTCATCCAAGCCACGAGCAGCATGTTTTCCCAAAAGAATTCTGTGGGGAACAGTGTCAAAGGCTTTTCAAAATCTAACTAGACAATATCCACAGCCTTTCCCTTGTCCAGTAGTCAGGTCATCTTGTCATAGAAGGTGATCAGGTTCGTCAGGCAGGACCTGCCTTTCATAAACCCATGCTGACTGGGCCTGATCCCCTGGTTGTCCTCTATATGGCGTGTCACGGCACTCGAGATGATCTGCTCCATGACCTTCCCTGGTACCGAGGTCAGACTGACAGGTCTATAGTTTCCTGGATCCTCTTTTCTGCCTTTCTTGTAGATGGGTGTTACATTTGGTACCTTCCAGTCCATTGGGACCTCCCCAGTTAGCCAGGACTTCAGGTAAATAATAGAAAGTGGCTTGGTGGGCAGGTTTGCCAACTTTCTCAGCACCCTTGGGTGTAATCCTTCCGGCCTCACAGACTTATGTGTATCTAAGTGGTGGAGCAAGTCACTGACCACTTCCTCTTTAATTGTGATGGCCTCATTCTGCTTCCTCCATCTTGTCTCCTAGCTCGTGAGGCTGGGTGTCCAGGGAACAGCTCATTCCACTGCTAAAGCCTGAGTAGGCAAAGTAGGCATTGAGCACCTCAGCCTTCTCCTCATCCTTTGTCACTGTGTTTCCCTCTGCATGCAATAAAGGATGGAGATTTTCCCTAATCCTCCTTTTGTTGTTGATGAATTTATAGAAATTCATTATGGGGGTGGGTAAGAGAGAAGAAGATAACAGGAGAATGGCACTCTCCTTTTTAATCATGAGAAGCTAATAGATTGCCTAATTGAGCCTCTTAAAGTCTCAGGTGTGCTTTGCAGGGAGACAAGACATGCTGTTCATGCATATGAAATCCGCCATGAGGGCCAGGGATATTTTACAACACAGAGTGTCACAGCTTTTATGGCTTTCTGCAGGTCTAAATAAATAGCCAGTGTCTTTATTCTGTTTTCTTGGAATGCTTAAAAAATGTGTCCAAAACACTTCCAGGCTATCAAATTAATATTTGTATTTCCTAATCCAAAATCAATATATAACTATATAAGTAGTAAATAATATACTAAACAATATACTTTGAATACTAAAGCCTTGCTAAAGCAAAAAATTGAAGTTACTACCTAATAAAAACACTACACTTTACAAAAACTTGAAAAACAGTCTGACATCTCTTCAAATCTGCAATATCTAGACGGTTAAATTATTTCGAGTTTTCTTCTGTTAATTTGAACCTTTTAATGCACTAACTGGATTCTGAGATTGCATTTTAGAGCACTACCTCTCAGAAAAAATGTCACGCTAAAATATATGCATGCAGTGGTTCAGATTGCTCTTTCTCTTTCAAAAAACAACCTGTCTTATTTTGTCTCCTTATGATAGAAGCAGTGAAGCATCTTTATTATCTCTTCTAAGTTTCTTGCATATTTATTATGAATCCTGAAATTAAGTGTGATCACAGTAAGACCACTCATTTTCTGCTAGCATAATGAAAAAATTAGAATAAGGGAAGAAAGGTAAAAAAATTATTGACGTCCCTTTGTAAAAGTCAGTACACATGATTTTGTCTTTCTACAATATAACACACATTCATTTACTCTAAATGTAAAATCTAATCATATTTGGTTGTGGTGTTGGTAATTCTCTGAGACTGGCATACTCTGGTTTGGAAATTCACATATTTTCATGATTACAGATCATCTAAAGCCTTCAATATGTGACAAATGTCAAGCAAAGTCAATTCTTAGCTCTCAGTTTTGACAGTTTTCCTTTTAATGTAGATTGCTTTGTAAAAGCAATTCACTTTTTTTTTTTTAAATAAAGCTAAACTTAAAACACACATAACTTTTGCCAGATTTCCCTAGAAAATCTGCTAATTGTCTTTTAATTATCATTTTTTCCCCATCAGGGACTGGAGGGATTCTGGTTCTTTAACAGATTTGACTTCAGTTGTGCAAGTGACAAAAACTGGTACCTCAGCACTAGTTTTTGGCAAGAGTACAAAATCCCCACAGAAGAAGAGATGCTGTTCACTGTCTGCTCTGTCGCAGAAAGCATCTTCGTGGTCGCATGTTTGGAAGGATTAGGAGATCTAAGCAGTGACCCTCCAATGGCTTCACACAGAGAAGTGCAAGTCTGGAGGATTCGCAGTGCCCTGTGCTCTGGTGACACGCAGCGTGATGCCAGAGCATGTTACCCATCTGTGGGACAGCTATCCCAATTTAAACATGATCTGCTAAAACTCTTGTTAAGACATGGCAATTGATTTTAAACTGGCTGCTGGTTTTGTAAGAGCTGAGACTCTCGGGTAGGGGTGTGGATAAGCGTCCAAATGGCTGAATTTGAAGAGCTCACCTTAGTGGTTCTTATCAGTAACCAGCAATCAACTGCACCACATCATGATATCTATACTTTATCTAATGAAAGTGTCATTTAAATAAATTTAATTAGGTCTAAGTTAACATCTCCTGGGAGCACATTATATCTTTTATCATTCCAGGCAAGCAGTAGCTTCAGATTGGCACTGCTTCATTGGTTAAATTCATACATTTTCAGTTTCTTAACCTTAAGACCTGAGAGATGTCAAAAAAAAAAATAAAAATAGTGTAGTCTAGAGCAAAATGACGTGATAGCCTTTTAATAAACTGGCAAATATGTATGTACTTACATCTCCCTACTATTATGTTGTATCAGGATCCTACTATCTCTTTCAGGGCAGGTGGATTGGTGAGAAACACAACTTGTTCATTAAATTTCCAACTACAGAGGAAAATCATGCTTTTCTGTTACAGAAAGTCTCTTATGGAGTAGTGTTGTAATAATTAGAATAAGTTTAGTGTTATATTGACTGGAGTAAACAGGGTCTAAATTTGTAAGTAGGTAATTTTTAATTTTATTTTAGTAAGTTATTATACTGTGATAGACTAGAGGAGGTATTTGTCCCAGAACATGGTGAGAGTAGCAGTTCATCTCAGTTGTAGTAGTACTCACTGATTCTGTTGTTAAACTCATTCTCCCTAACGTCATTTTTCAGGAAATTACAGCCTGATCAAATGGGCCCTTTAAAACAAAGTTATTTTAAAATTGATTTGATGGCTTCCTACTTACAGTGATAGGCTTGGTAGAACAGCGTAACAGGAGAATTACTGATGGTTTAGAGTCCAATTTCATGCTATTTATGTACTAGGGTAAGCTCTCTGTCTTTAGTGGACAGCTTCTGAGTACATAACAGTAACCATGTGAATTAAGTCTTCTTGCTCAATGTATAGCTGTCTGTCAGAACTGTAATCTGACGATCTTCAGTTTACGATATAAACCATACAGATACATTTTTTTAAAAAATCAATTCTAAGTGTATCTTAGTCATTCCTTTTCATATTGTTGCATGAGAGGAGATTATTTAAGAGGATGGTAACTTCAAATCATTTGGATTTTATGTTCTAAAACCATTGCATGGTTTCTGTTTTTAAGCATAGAACAAGAAATACAGAGTGTTAAAAGTGCACATATGTGAGCTAGTTACATAAAATGAAAGTTGCTTGTAGTACTCCTGCAATATTCATGATTAGAGATAAAATCCATTTATTTAATAATTTAACTCTTAAATACCATTGCAGAAGAGCAAATTCAATCCTTCTTTTCTAAATGGTACCAACACCTGCTGTTGCTACAATGATGGAGGTGAAAGAAGTGAAAAGCTTTCTATGTGTATTTCTGTAGTTTACAGGGCAGTTTACAGCAATTCAAAATGCAGGATGAAACATGATGTCATTCTCAAAGTAAGGCGTTTACTGTACTTCATCACATAAGTCTGAAGTTTTTTCACAAATAATGTAAGCAAATATAAATGTACCATAATATTTAGTACATTTTCTCTCTGTAATTGTCCTCTGACAAAATCAGAGACTTTTTTTTTTTTTAATTTCCAAATCATTCTCTATCTCACTGCAAATTTTACCATTAAAGCTTGCTAGCTGACATGGGCAAGCATTTTGCTTCATCAATTACATCTTGATGTAGAATATGTCTTTTTAAAAGCTTCCTGGCGCTGTATAATCTATAAAAATAATGGTCGGAACAGTAAGGTAGAGGAACTGGTGGCATTTTAAGATCAGTGCCAAAGATTCTATCCCTGGTTAAGTGACAGATATTAAAAAAAAGTCAAGACCTGGAGACAAGTCTGCACTAGAGCCAGCGATGGAGCCAAACCAGCACAGCAGCTGTTGGGAATCATTGGGCAAGGACATCTAACTGCGCAGTGCTATATAAACCACTAAACAGCATTGTTTTTGACACATGAATGTTAACATTTAATATACATAATAATTCTCAACAACAAAAGTCTGCTGCTGCAGCGAAGACAGCGATTTTTCAGTGGCACAAACTGCATGGGAGGAATAATTGTTTAATGCTGATGAAAGTGATGTAATTGATTTGCAATCACGCTTTCCTGTAAACTCACTTTTAATTTTACATTTGGTAAATACAGGCATTGTATCCAAAAGCCATGTAGACATGACTGACAAGCCCTGTGCGCAATGTGCTTCCAAAACAAACATGACTCAATACCTTTGGGTCGGTAACTCATACAAACGATGAAGAATTTTTTTGGTAATGTTCCTAAAGTGTATCTTAGAGAAAGTAGCAATTCATATGTTGGAGAAACATAATTGAAATTGGGTTTTTGAAAATCTGTATGCTGTGTGATAATTGTGCCTTCTTGTAGGATACACTTAGTTACTCAAACTAGTTGATTACATTGCAATACTTCAGCAAATTTGTTATATAAAAGTGTAAACACATTTTTGAAATCTACAGACCAGCGTGTCTTTCAGCAGGGGCACTGTGATAGCTACTTGTGACATAAAGCACGTAGAAGAAAAACAAACTATGTGATTGTGGAACTTACAAAAAACCCTTTTTGTTTAATTTCATAGTGATGGAATCACAGATGTGGGTAAGTTCACAGTTGGCACAACACAAAATGTATTTTCATGTAGGCCAGGCACGAGGTTCTCAGCAGAATTACCAGTTAATAGATAATGGGAAGTCCCCAGATCCTAAGCTGACCCTTGCAAGTAGTTACAAACTTCTCCGGCATGGATCCTCTTACCTATAGTTTGCTAGTTAACTAAGGAAACAATTCACTGTATCTGTTTCACAATGACAGTTTACTTAAAATAGAAAACATTTTATGCTGAGTTATGGCATGATATATTTGGCTTCTGGAAGGCTAAAAATAGGCTGTGAAAGGTTGTTAAAAAATATCAAAGGGGTTAATTAGAAAAATGAATAGTCACAGGACTAAGAAGTGCTAGGTCCAAACCTGTGCTGAAAGTGGTGTGTGGTAGAGGCAAGTATCTATCGGATTGCCAGACAAATGTTACTTGTTTGGAGTTTAAAAAATAAAATAAAATAAAAATCTCACAATGACTGGGTATTTGGTATATAATATATTCAGAAATCGTAGTTAAAATTCATGGATGACATAGTCCTTGATTGGCTGAGCCACTTAAAGATTGGATAAGTTATAAAATAGAGCATTGTTTGTTCACTGGCTATCTGAATAGCTCAGCAGACTAGAACTATTGAGTATTTTATTGTGTCCCATGTTTCCTTATTCAAAAGAAGTCCATAACTTACTCAGGAATTAACAAAATAATTTATAAGGACTTCTGGAGGTTAAGATTAAATAAGGTACTGGAGAAGAAAGTGCCCAATGATCAATGTTTCTGACTCAAAAAATGCAAAGCCCCCATTTCATTTTCGTTTGAACTGACTTCCTCTAGAGCTAGTCAGCAACACGAAATGTGATTGCTAGAAGATCAACGAGCTGTTTCTTGTGTCACTCCTAAGGTTACACATTTTCTGAGACTCCTTTTTTTTCGTTTCCTTACAGGATTGATCTGCAGTGCTCAAGTCAGTAAACGTGTATGCTGACTTGGACATAATGTTGAGAAATTACTTCTTTCTCCACTGAAACCACTTGTGAGAAGAATTGCAAAAACTGCTTATCACACACTATCAAAACCCAGTCTAAGAAGTCATGGATTGTGTCATAATACTGGAAGCTGTCCAGAGGCTAAAGTTTGGTGTGAACTTGCTAAAACAGTTTGAGAGGCCAAAGGGTTGGGGGAAGTTGTTTGGTTTTTTCCTTAAATAAAAGATTTTATACACATTTAAATTATATCTATCCCTATATAGTGGTTTATATCTGCATACACACACACACACATGCACACATGCACAGAGCAGTCCTCCCTGGAAAATCCAGACTGTGCTTTCTAGCAGAGCTTGAAAAAGTTGTCAGACGTGACCATGCCAGGGAGTCATTTTTCACAGTGGCAGTGCAGTGTGTCAGCTACATTAAGCACTAGGCTCATACTCCGTCTCCTAGGGATAAGCCCACCAGAAAAGGAAAAGAAACTATGTAACTGCCACAGGGTGAAAACAAGCATTACAGGAGCATCATTGGGAATGAGGAAGGGTTTGTGTCTGTGCTCTGGTGTGCGCGCAATGGCTTTTAATTGTCTGGAGAGAAGAGCTGCTGAAAAATGCAGAAACCTTCCCTTGATCTGATGGCTCATGTGAAAACAAGCAACCAGCTGGCAGTAGGGCATGCTCTGTAGCTATGCTACTGTTACAGTTCATGAAATATTACTGAGAAGAATAATGTCGGGGCGGGGGGGGGGGGGGGGGGGGGAACATAACTATTTTTTCCAAAACTTTTTTTGACCGGTTTAGCTACCAAATCTTCCTAAAAGAAGTAATTCAAGACACACTGCATCTAAAGTCTTATACACACTGATTCTGAACCTCTTCTGGGGCTTGGCTGTGGAGCACGAGATGCCACCTCACGATGGAGGGGGCAGATGTCATCAGCTGGGGATGAGCCGGTGGAGCTGCACGGTGGTGCCCCGGGATGCAGACGGCGAGCTGCCCTACCCGCCGCAACCAGCACTTGCAGCAGGAGGAGGAGGAGGAGGAAGAGGGCGGGGGGGGGGAAGCAGGAGGCGGAGGCGGCGCGGGCCCCGTTGGCGCACACATACCGCGCGCCGCCGCGCGCGGGCACGCCTCTCCCGCCCTCCGGCGGGTTACTCGCGCTCCTCGCTCCCGTGAGCATGCGCGGAGGGGGAAGGTGGTGGCGGCGCATGCGCGCTACGCAGCCCGCTCCCATTACCTGCGAGGCGCTGGGAGCCGTCGTTTTCTTTTTCTTGGCGGGTCCGCTGCCAGTGCCCGGGCTTGCCGGGCGCTTCTTGCTACGGGATGGGGCGCCGGCGGGAGAAGAGGCCGCCGCCGCGGGGATCAGACTCGCCATTTCTCCCCGCCTCCCCCTCCCCCCTGCGCTCCCAGCCCCTCCGCGGCCGCCGGCGGGGCGGAACCACCAGAGAGCTCCCCCCCACCCCCACCCCCCGTCTGCGGGCGCGAGGTAGCGTCGCGCACGCGCAGTGAGGGCGCGCGGGCCGGCAGGCGTGCGCAGTAGCGGTAGGGTCGGTCCCAGCTCGAACGCTGCGAGGGAGGCAGTGAGCGGCGACCGGTGCGGTCACGGCGGTTTGGCCTCCGGTTGTGAGCGTTTCCAGCCTCTCGTAGCTGGGAACAACCTCGTAGGGAGTAGTCTGCGTCCTCATTGCTTTTCTTTCTCCCTTGCCCTTCCCCCGGGCCTGCGGTAGCCCGGGCCCGTTGCCGGAGGCCCGGCTGTGGCGGCAGCGCCGGCCCCGGGGGAGCTCGCGTTGCCTGGCTGCGCGGCCGGGGCTCGGCCTGGTGCCCGGGTGCGTGGGAGGTGACAAAATGCGGGAAGCAAGCTTGGGGTTTGGTAACTGTAGGAGGTAGTAAGCGTGCGAGGCTGGAAAGGGCGTGAGTCCTGTGTGTCACCGAGGCTTCTGAGTCCTGCCGTGTGCAGTCATTTAGGAAGTGTAAAATAAAAGGCTGTGTTAAATCTCGACTGAATGGTCGACGGTAGATTACATGCAGTTACTGTCTTAAGCCTGCCCAGAGTGAGGTAAAGTTCATGCAAAATGCCTCCACACCATGAGAAAGATCTGTGAGTCTCAAATGTGTCAGCTCTTTCCAATCACCTTGATAAAACATGCAGCTGGTTTTGATTGCTCCCTTCAGTTCTAAGATCAAGAGCCTACTGATACGTGTTCTGTGTGATCAGCCACACTTAAACTGTGTAATCTTTTTAAATGCAAGTTGGAAATGATTGCAGTTGTCATAAAAGAATTCAAATTATGACTCAACTCATAGTAAATTTCTTTCTGGATAATTCATACTGTTAGAGATTTGGTTGCTTCCGCACTGTTTTGGCATGGCTAGTGGCCTGGTCTAGCAATTTTTCATCTTGTTGGAGTCTAGTAATTTTGCACTGGAGCACGGTACCTAAATACTGCCTGTGCTGTTTCATACCTTACTCCAGAGAACTGGTTGGGGGTAGTACGGGCTTGCAGACAGTTTTCAAGCTGCCTCATAGCTTATAAAACTGGTTTTAGCTTCTTCATGTTTGCACGCATTTCCATTCAACATACTGATCAAGTTAGTACTGTACTTGTTTGAGCTACTTCTGTGCAATGCTGACTACTAGATTTGTTGCTGCAGCTGTATAAGATCCTGCCCCAGGACATGCCTTGCGGAGAGGCAGAGGTCCAAGAAGTTGATATTCAGGCATAAAAATTAGGTCACGTTTATAGACGGTGCTGTAATGAGGACTGAGTTTGGTCACAGTAGGGGTGCCAGGCAGTGCTGTGTAAAACAAAAGCTTTGAAGGTGGCCTGAAAGAGAATTGGAGACAAAAGCTTGGCCTTCCAGGCTGTGTTCCAGGCACCTGTGTATTTAGCGGAAAAGCAGGACAAGATTTGCTTTCCAGGGGCGTAAGCAAGGCCTTGCGTGAATACCCGAGCCCTGTCTTCACCTTCCCAACTGTAGCTGCTGTTATTCTGCCTGAGCATGCAGGCTGCTAGCAGCTCTGCAGAGCAGACTGGTGAACACAATTGCGTTTGCCCTTCGTGGCTGCTTTAGGCTGATGTGTGCTGTGCAGTATGTGTTTCTTCTCACTTCAGATGGCAGCCTCCTATCTCATGCTCAAGATGGTGACCTGTGTTTGAAATTAGCAAAGGCACTGGGAACTGCAGGCAAGTCGTGTCCCCTGACAAAGCCAAATCTGTTTTGCCGTGTGCTCAAAGCGTTGATCTTGTCTTAGTCAGCCTTTTCTCATTCCCAGGGCTGGGTCCCATCTCTTTCCCACGCACATGCTGTGTGCTCAGTTCCCAGGCATGGCCGATTAAAAAGAAAGCATACCTTATCATAGGAATGTTTTTACTGAGAGGAGCATCTTTAATGCTGCTGCAGAGCAAATGTCGGTTGTGAATCATTCGGAGAATTAACGTGCTGTGTCGATTAAATTTTTTTCTAAATAGCACTTAGCTGGGTATTTTGTTATCTGTACCTCTTTTTATCAGTCAGTTTGCTAAAAACAAAATCACAAGGCTCTTGTGTACTACAGCGACATTAATACAATGCAGTTTTACACGGTACCAAATGCTTTACAGTCCCAGAAGGCCTGCAACTCATTGGAAAAGAACAGTAATAGCAATGTAAAAGTTGAGAGTGTCTGCAAAGGATGAGTAATAGAATTAGGGCTGTGGAGTTGCAAAGCTGCCTTCTTCCCCCCTCCTTGAGTGGCTGTCCGCACCCAGTCCTGCTGAAAATTAAGAGGTGGTGTTCTGGTGAGTAAGTGCCACATGTATCTTGTGAAGTTCCCATTACACACTTAACTAGGCAGTTGCCCTGTCTTATGGAGGAGGGCTCACCTGAGGAAGTGCACATTGTGGTTGCTAGTCTGGCTTAGCATGACACGTCTCTTCCTGCTGTTCTTTTTGACTTTGGCTTGAGGTGAGGTGAATGCTGCTTCCTTCCCTAGCGCTGCAAGGTCTATTTTCTGTATGCTGCCTCACTAATAAGGAAATTAAGTACAGCTCAGCAATGACCCTGCGTGCTCTTTGACATGAGCAGTCACCCACCTGTCTGTTAGTAGTAGTCTCAGTGAACTGGAAATACTCCTTGTATATTTCTCAAAAATATGTGTGGAAAAATGCAGGAGCCTCCTGAATTACGGAAGAATGTCTGGGGCTCCTGTCCCAGGTTTGTGAAGGGGGGTTTTGGTTTTGTTGTTTGGAGGTGTTAGGCTGTTGTTTTTTTTTCACCCCCTGACTGGATGAAAATTGACCACTAATGATAGTTATCAAGCAGAGGGTATTATTCCAGTGTGGTGTGTGAAGGGTGGTGGGTGCCTTATGATTAGGATCATTTAAGTTTAATTTTTTGTCTTTTTGTCTTGATGGAGGAAGAAAGTGATGAGAGAGGAAAATGTTTAGAAAACTAGTGGAAGGATCTTTAGGATGAGTTAGGATAAAGCAGAGTGGAGAGAGTGAGTCCCTCGGCAGCCACACTGTCCCCACACATGGGCTGCACCCGTGAGCTGCGGGGTCTTGGGAGGGCTCTGCCGTGCAGATGGCTCTGCCGAGGGTTGCGAGGTGTGATATCAGCCATGTCACATCAGCTGCCAGGACAGCAAGGACCGACCTGAAATGAAGGAGGATGGCCTGAATGTCAGTAATGCGGCACCTGGAGGTGCAAGGACAGCTGATGGAGAGTATCCATAGGAAGAAATGGTACCGGTGAACTGGCAGAGTGGCTCATAGTGGTAGGACGCCCTTGGACTGCCGTGTTCAAGCTGTGTCGGAGCAAATGCCTCAGATGCTTTCAGACCAAATGGCATTGGTACTCTTCTGCTCCATCAAAAGGAAAAGGATGATTTCCTTAACTATCACAGAATCATACAATGTTAGGGGTTGGAAGGGACCTCGAAAGATCATCTAGTCCAACCCCGGTCCAACTGGTTATCATCTCCCTCTACAGTGTAACTTCCTCCCAAGCATCCTTGGGAACAGAGGGGTGGTGGTGTAGGGGCTCTGATATGATCACCTCCCCTGCTTGACCCTTTCATTTTTGGGGCTCTGTAGGAATAAGACCCCTTCAAGTGGGCACACCCACAAGTGTCCCAACTCCACGTCCTACTATTAATCTATTCTGTTCCAAGCTTTGAAATTAAAACAATCTCAGTACCTGTTTAGCCTTCAACATTCATGCTATTCTTACTTCAGTACTACCAGAAAAATAGGCAGGTTAAAACTGAAATTTTCTGTGGCTTCACTCACTGGCCGTATTACAGTTTATAAGACTATTAGGTATCTAAAATAGTGTGAGAGAATATACATAATCCCTCTGTATGCCACTGAATTAAAATGAAGGTTTTAAAATTCTTACACAACCTCTTTCTGTGATTTGTTGGTTTTTTTGTCGTTTTGTTTGGGTTTTTTTCCTTATCTACAGAAGGGGATGACTTCTTCCTAGACAGTAACTTGAACTCCATGTAGACAGTTGTGGTAGCTGAGAAATATGTCCTGGTGATGGTTACATTGTAATTTGTACCATTGCAATTTCCTGACAACAGTATCAGACAACTTTTCTGTTAATTTATCCATCTTTAGCAGCATTGTACAGATGCAATTTGTGCTGGTTTTAACTCTTTAAAAACACTTAAGTTTTCCTTAAAAAAGACCCACACAACTTTCTTTTTCTTTTTTTCAGTTGTGTGTGTCTACTGGGTGTCATTTGCATTTTTATAGAGGCTCTGGATAAAGAAAGAATTGAAGTTCTTAGCTTTACAGCTCTATCAGGTGAAAAGCAACGGATTCCTGCAGGGTAGCTTGTGAGGTCTGGTGGCATTTTGTACATTATTCTTTAAAAGTACTTGGAGGCTTTGATGACTTTTCAGAGCCTACAGTGTGAACTCTTGTGATTTGCATTTGTTCCCTGCAATTTGCAGCTGCAGGCACGACACTAGCTTTGTTTAAATATAATGCTGAGTGCCTTTAAAATAGGTATTTGAACTTCAGATTAAGGAGACTACTTTTGTAATATTCAAGTCCTTTTCACTGCACACATCAAATATCTAACTTGCAATGCAATCTTCCTGTTAGAAGTTTTGAAAAAGCCATTTCTATATTCTTAGTAATACAAAAAGAGAAGCAGTGTCTTTAGAAATGCCTTTTGTGCCATTTTGCTAGTAACCTCTCCTTCTCAAAGTTTATTTTAAAATGTGGTGAATTTAACACATCAGAAATGAGCAGTAGGAGAAGAGTCGAAGTGCTGTTCTGTTTGTAGTTTAGTTGCACTTTATTTGAATTTTTTGCTGCTAACTCAGTGAAGTTATGTTGGCAGCATGCTTACCATTTATCCATGTTGTTACCTGAAGTATGGATTTGTGACCAAAATTTGTGTGTATGCTGTGTCTGGCAAGTTTAACCATAATACTGTGTAGGCAAAAGAAATCTAACCCAAAAGGTTGTGTTAAATACAGATTTCACTGTGGTAAAATAGAGTTCTACACTAGAAAGAAAAATTGACATGTAGTGTTTGACTTAGATTTTAAACATTATTCTGTCTGCATACATGGTGAAAGGAAGAAACTGGTCATTGTGCAGTTAATGGAACCCTGTGTTCTGTGTATCCTGGACAATTATTTAATATGCAATATTTAACATACTTACCAATTCCTCAAACAAGTTACAAATTAATTTATCATGTTAGACTTGATCTTATCTTTTTGAAAGTGAAAATGGGTTAAGAATTTCCCAGTTCAACAAGGGCAAGTGTAGAGTTTTGCACTTGGGAAAGAATAACCCCATGTGCCAGTACAGGTTGGGGACTGCCCTGCTGGAGAGCAGTGTAGGGGAAAGGGACCTGGGGGTTCTAGTGGACAGCAGGATGACCATGAGCCAGCAATGTGCCCTCGTGGCCAAGAAGGCCAATGGCATCCTGGGGTGTATTGGAAGGGGAGTAGCAAGTAGGTCAAGAGAGGTCCTCCTGCCCCTCTGCTCTGCCCTGGTGAGGCCGCATCTGGAATATTGTGTCCAGTTCTGGGCCCCTCAGTTCAAGAAAGACAGGGAACTGCTGGAGAGAGTCCAGCGCAGAGCCACAAAGATGATGGAGTGGAGCATCTCCCTTCTGAGGAAAGGCTGAAGGAGCTGGGTCTCTTTAGCTTGGAGAAGAGGAGGCTGAGGGGTGACCTCATTAATGTTTATAAATATGTCAAGGGGGAGTGTCAGGAGGACGGTGCCAGCCTCTTTTCAGCGACGTCCAATGACAGGACAAGGGGCAATGGATACAAGCTGGAACATAGGAGGTTCCACAAAAACATTAGGAAAAGCTTTTTCACAGTGAGGGTGACAGAGCACTGGAACAGGCTGCCCAGGGAGGTTGTGGAGTCTCCTTCTCTGGAGACATTCAAAACCTGCCTGGACGTGTTCCTGTGTGATCTATTGTAGGTGATCCTGCTCTGGCAGGGGGTTGGACTAGAGGATCTTTTGAGGTCCCTTCCAACCCCTGACATTCTGTGATTCTGTTTAGTTTGCATTCAGGTTCTGATGGATCTTTTCTGCAGTTATTCATATGAACAAGTTCTTGATTTCTGAAACGCTCAGCTGAGAAAGATAAAAATGTCATGACGCTCATTTGCATGATCTCTAATGCAGTAACTACCTTGAAAATGCTGTAGCTTTGTAGAGTGAAAAAAATGTGGATCAGCTGAGTAAGTAATCTGATTTATGCATATAAGATCTTGGTGGGATGTCAAATAGTTGCCGAGCAATCTGGGGACTGGGCATGGTCATATAATTAATTCATTAATGGTTCTAAATAAAGGATAAATTCACAGAAATAAAAATGTCCCATTGAATTCATTAACAGAACAGGGCTTGAAGTCACTGAATAAATTGCTCACAGGGATTAGCTCATGCATCTCTGCTTGTTAGAACAAGCCTTCCAGTGCTGTAGCACTTTTAGTTCAGTAGTAATTTTGCATTTGCCTGTAGATTAAGTCTGTGGTATTTTTATTGCAACTAGGATATGTTAATATATAGTTAATATATAGTTAATATTGCCAACAGTATCTCTTAGCATTAGTAGGCCATTTGTGAATGTTACCTGGTTTGCTCACCGTGATTGTCTCAGTGCAAAGAAAGCCCTAAAAGATGAAGATGCAAAGTGCAACCAATATGTATCATCTGCTTGATAGCATCCTGATCTTGGTGGTTGTCAGTTTTGCTGCTTTTTTTTTTTTTTTTTTTTTTAAATGCAGACAAGGAATTCAAGTGCTAGATAAACCACTCTGGTGAGTGTTGAACCAGACTCCACCCAATGTCTTAGTCAAGGTCTCTGCTCTGCTGGGTTGCTACTGTGTAAACCAGATGATGGGATAGACAAAAAAAAAGCAAACTGCTTAGCTAAATTTGCAGATGATACCAAGCCAAGAGGAGGCTGTAGTTGGATGATAAGATTAGAATTTAGAGAATGTTTTTTTCCCTTTTTTTTTTTAATTTGGGTGTGTTAAAGTGTGTTCTTTAATATATATATAAATAAACCAGCACAGAGAAGCACAAATTCATACTTCTACAGCCAGTGATTTTTCAGAGTCTCGTCTGTGGATCCTGGGAAATCCCTGGAGTCCACGTGAGGTGACCAAGACAAGCAAATTGATTCTGCTTACTATCAGCATAATTTTTGTTACATTCATAAAAATTACCATCTTTTTTTGAATAAAGAGTGTTCTACAAGAGAGGAAAAAAACTGAAAATAATTGAAACTACATAAGTCTTGGGTTGGGCCAAAAATGAGTGGATAACAGTTGTAGAAGACATTGCAGAGCCTGGATGAATTATGAGTTGGATATGAGTCAGCAGGATTTCAGTGCCTCGAAACATACACATCACAGAAGCAGGAAGCCTGCAAGACACAAGCTGTAATCCTTCCACTTGTCAAAGCATTGGTGAGGCTCAGTTTGAATGCTACATCTAGCTTTGGGCATTATGCTTCTGGAGTGTCAAAGTTTAAGGCTGGGCCGGCCACTAAGCTTTGACAGATGCTCTCTGTGATCACCCCACCACACTCCCAGGGGAGGATAACAGCGGAACCAGGGAGAGAGGCTTCAAGGCTGAAAAAAAAATTGAACTAGTTTATGTCAAGGGGGAATGTCAGGAGGATGGAGCCAGGCTCTTTTCAGCAGCGTCCACTGACAGGACAAGGGGCAATGGGTGGAAGCTGGAACATAGGAGGTTCCATAAAAATATGAGGAAAAACTTTTTTACTGTGAGGGTGACAGAGCACTGGAACAGGCTGCCCAGGGAGGCTGTGGAATCTCCTTCTCTGGAGACATTCAAAACCCGCCTGGACGTGTTCCTGTGCGATCTACTGTAGGTGATCCTGCTCTGGCAGGGAGGTTGGACTAGATGATCTTTGAGGTCCCTTCCAACCTCTAACATTCTGTGATTCTGTGAATGGAAAAGAAATATAACACTAACAATAACAGTGAAGATGTTAAATATATACAGATATTATACAAGTATAAAAATACATTCCCAGATACAAATACATTCAAAGATACAAGAGAATACGTTCATATGGAAGTTGTGTCTTCCAGGTGACAGTTAGGTCCCGAGTGGAAAAAAGTTCCAGACTGGACTCAGCAGCAGATGGGAGCTCCCGAGCCCAGGATCCCAATGACAGTCAAAAAAAAAACGGAAAAGGAGCCATGCCACTCCCACCCAGGGAGACAGGGGAAGACAACCAAAAAACAGCGCGGTGTGAAAACAGGAGGTGGGAACACCAGCAGCACAGGAAGAGAGATGACCAACAGCCAAGGGCAGTTCCAGCCCAGCAGACACTAAGGCCCCAGGGCTCTTGTCAGGGGCCCTGATACACTGAGCACATGGGAAGGGACACTGTGATTAGTCAGTTTGGGTCACCTGCCCCATTCTTTCCAACCCTACTGTGCTTGCACCCTGTGCCAGACAGCCCCAGAGAACTTTTATCCCGGTGCTCTCAAACCAGAACATGGACTCTCTTCATATCTTTCCTGTCGTTTTTGAAGAGAGTAAGAGGATGCTCTGATGTCTAGAAAGTGTCATCTGTGAGGAGCGATTCAGAATCGGGGCCACATGTGTGACATAAGGAGGAGGAGGGATCTGGAGGAGATTTCTGGAGAAAAGGAACAACTGTTGTCTGTACCCATGGCAGAGGAACTCAATTTACTGAGCAGTATAGGCCATTCTTTGTACACTAACCATGCCCCGCATGTGGGTTGGGTTTTTTTTGTATTAATAATGACCCTGCTAGAAGAATTTGGTTTGTTACTTTCTGTGATGCGCTCAAGTGAGTAATATGTAGAAAAATTTTTATGTTTGGGGGGGAGTTGTGTGGTTTTGGGTGTTATTTTTCTTTCAATGATTAGTTGACTACAATTTGATAGAGCTTGGATTTTCTTTCTAGGTTTTAGTAAAGTCCAAGGGTATGAAAGGCCATTGCAAGGCAGGGAGGGACCATCTCTGTCCATGTCTGTAACAGAGAAGAAATAAAGGGATTAACTTTGCAGCAAGGAAGATTCAGGTTATATACAAAGAGCTTTTTTTCAAAGAAGGCCAGCTTCCCACCAGAATAGCTTGCTTTTGAAGGTTTTGAAAAACAGGTTAGCCATTTGACACAAAAGATCATGCACAGCTGATTATACCAAGAGACAGGAGAGTAGATTAGATGACCTCTCCAGAATTTTTGCGGTTCTGTTTTCTGTGATTGTCAATTCCGTTGCTACTTGTAAAAGGCATGTGCTTTCACACAGAGAAGTGAGAACGGGAGGCCAGCCATACGGGGCAGACTGTTTAACCCAGTACACCACCCTCAGTGGGAGCTGAAAGCAGATGTCTGGGGAAGACTGCAGAAACACAGGACGATGCTTGTTCTGTGGATGGTTTCTGTATATTTAGTAGCACTTGATAGATTCCAGTTCTCTGAATTTGTCTAGTGCCCCAGTCTGAGCTGTTGGTGTTCGTGGTACCCCGCAACCAGAAATTCTTGCAGCTGAATCATGTGTGTGAAGACCCACCTCTTTCTCTTGGTTTTGAACCTGACTTCCTTCTACCTTCACCTGGTGCTTTTTGTCTCTTGTTTTCTTGGAGAGACATTGAAGACCCACGCTCTCCGTTGCCACTAAAGACTTTATAGACCTTTACGTTGTTCATATCTAGAACATTTCTGTTTCTAAACTGAAGAGTCCTAGTTTTCTTAGCTATTTCATATATGGAAGATGATGCTCGGATTCTTCTTGTTGCCCTATTTGGAATGTTTTGAGCTCTATGTCCTTTCAGATCGAGGGAACAAACTGCATGGAGTATTTAAGATGCAGGCACTCTATAAAATAAAGATGCAAAGAGATTTTCTGTGTTTTATTCTCAATCCCTTTTTGAGTAAGTAATTTTCTTTTTTGACTCTTGTTGAGCACTAAGCTTGTGTTTCCATAATCTGTCTGACCTAACCTCAAGATCTCTTTTCCTGAGTA
Source organism: Trogon surrucura (assembly GCA_020746105.1). NCBI lineage: Eukaryota > Metazoa > Chordata > Aves > Trogoniformes > Trogonidae > Trogon > Trogon surrucura. The sequence goes on from CM036619.1 coordinate 72,071,685, forward strand.
GTACTAGTCAACCTCACTATATGTTTGAAATTTCAACAGCTTTATTCTCCTGTGTATCTTTTAATATTCATCTATATTGAATTTCCTGTGGTGGTTTATTGTCTAATTACTAAGTCACAGAAGGTCTGTATGTAGTTCTTCATTATGAGCCCTCACCTTCACCATCCTAAATAATGAAGTAGCATCAGTAACTTTTGCCACCTTGCTACACCCTTTTTCTAGCTTGCTTGTAAATACAATGAGCAGCCTGAATCCCAGGGCAGATCTCTTTGAGGACTATCTACTTCCCTAACTCTTTTAGACCATTATATTCTATTGTTTTTAACAAGTTCTCCATCTGTGGAGTTACCTTAGTTATTTTTTGGTAGGTGCTCAGGTTCCTTAAGCCTTGTCCACTGTCCATGTTTCCACTGTCCATGTTTCCACTGTCCATGTTTCCACTGTCCATGTGCTTGTGAGCATAAAAATATGACAGTAGTAGCAAACAGTATGGTTCCTTTTTATATGAGAAACTTTTTACCAAATAATGTGTTAATCACAGTATTACACTCCTAGTTCTGATGCATAGACTTGCCGTGCTTTTTAGTGCTCAGGATAAGTTGATTTCATCATCTGTATCTTCTTTTCTGGAATACTGGAATTATAAATGGAAGCATTTTACCAATTGAGGAAGGATTTTTATGAAGAACATTGTTAACTGTGTGCTGTTGAGTATGTCATGTTATATAGTAAAATATTTGAAAACCTATTTGAATCTTTGCAGTAGGCATGATTAGTATTTAAAAAAACTAGATATTTTTCAGCACCAGTTAATGTTGTGGTATTGCTGAGGTTACTGATAAAAAATAGGTGTGCCTGCCTGTTGTAGTTTCTCTTTTATTTTGTAATTTGTAGTTGAATACAGCTCAGCAAACTTGAGTGAGAGGAAAAAGTAGCTTCAAGACAAGAGTTATGCACACCTGGACACCTCCATTGCTCTGAGTTTGCCAAAGGGCCGAGTTTACTTGTTTGCATTAGGTGAATGTATACAAACCTTTGCAAACAAAGATTTTTGCTAATTACGTCATCGTATGAGCAAGCTAAGATCTCTGCTCCTTTAATGAAGGGGAGACTGTCATTAAAAATGTAATGCATGTTTTCGGGTAATTAAAAATGGCACATCTGAGTACTTTTCAAGGTTTTTCCCTTCCCCCAATTCCTTCCTTCCTCCAACACACTTCTGGTACAGGAGTATGTTGTTTCCTGTAGCAAATATTAAGGGTTGATATGAACAGAAATTGTCTTGATCACCTTTCTTCTTTTATGATTGAAAGCAAATGGTTTCTGCATGATTTTGATTTAAAAAAAAAAACCCAACAAACAACCCAAAATATAACTTAAATTCCTCTCTTGAAAGGTTCCAAGGAATCAGTCTTTTCCAGCTAAGGATCTGCAAATGCATATAATTATACCTAATGATTTCACCACTGTCAGATTAGATTGATTTTTAGTCACTTTTGTGCAGATTAGATTCAACTCAGGTGCTCAGAGTGAAAGAAGGTGCATTAATCTGCAGTGACGTTCTGTCTCTCCCAATTAGCAAGTTCTAAGAGACGTTAGATAATGCAAGTTTGATGGTGTGAAGCATTTTTGTTCTTCCATGGATTTAGTAAAGTTAAGGAGGCAACCACCAGCAATTTAAAAGTTGAGCCTGCAACAACAACAAAAAACCAAGAAACCATGAGCATGAAAAATTAGTGGAAATAAAGAATATTCCTGACAAATTTAAAGACTGGGAACAAATGATGGTAGTTAAATTGAGATTTTGTGGGAGACTTTTTAAAAAAAAATGTATTTTTGTGATGTAAGCCTGTAGTGTACACATCTCTGCGCAATCAAAATCAGTCTTTAAAACTTTGGCTAGCATATTCACATTTGTAATGTGTCTAAGTTTCCATATAGTGAGTTCTTTAATGCTGCATAACCTTATTATCTAGCATGTATGTGTTTCTGTGTAGTGTTGAAGGTCATGTACTAATTTCTTCAAACTGCATATGGCCAGACCATAATTTTAATTATTTTCAAAGCAATAATACATTAACATTACAGAAGTGAACAGTGAAGGGCAAAGTACTGAAAAATGAAGTACAAATAAATGGCATTGCAATGTGTGCGTGTCTTCTGATTTGGCAGAATTAATGCTGGCAAGGCTTTGCTGTAGCTCAAAGTATATGTTTATTGCTTAATTATCTCAGTTACTGAATATGCTCATTGCATAATCTGGGGAAGCAGTAATTGAGTCCATTACTGTAGATAAACAATTGCCAATTTATAGTACTTCAGAAGAAAAAAGAACTTGACTGTAAACAGATGTTACAAAATCTAAAATATTGATGCTATCTTAACTTTTGCCATGATGAAATCTCAAGTGATTTTCTTAATGTGTGCTCTGCCAATGTTTGTTGAAAATTGCCAATATTTTCTTTTTATTTCTTGGAGAATGAAGTCTGCGACAATTATATTGAAATATCTTTTCCTTTTCACACTTGCTTTAATTTTTGGATGAGCTATTCATTTTATTTGTTTGTTTGTTTAATGTTGGTATTAGCTAATGTCAAGAAGCCAGTTCTTTTTAACAACTTAAGAAGATTGGCTTTCGATTAAATGAGAGCAATATGGGATGTAATTTTAACTGATGGAGCAATGATGATTTTGTAGGCATGTAGGCAGTTTTCAGTCTCCTACTTAAAAAGATATAGAGTTAATGCTATTTCAGGAATGTTTGCATAAATCCCAATTTAATGTTAAAACAAAACTGGTGGGAGCTCAATATTAATGCCAGAAACTAGTTTGAATGACATGATGAGATGTAGGGGGTGTTCTGCAGATACTGTTTTGTAATTGTTTGTAATTTTTAGGGTTAATTCCGTATATCTTGCCAGAATGTTAACCTGCCTAATCCCAAAGCAGTGGTCAATACCAACTTTGCCACTGTCCTAAAACTCTGATTGCCTGAAGTTGCACCACAGGTTGGAAAGAGGGAATTTTGCGACATCTGAAGCAATCCATATAAGAAATAGGTTTGGTTGGGTGTGGGTTTTTGGTTTTATTTTTCTTTGTTCATGATTCTGAATTATCCAGTGCTTTAAAATATGTAATTACAAGACTCAACTCTTGCATCAGCATGAACACCATAGCCTTGTCTGGAGGATTTCTGTTTGGATGAAGCAAGGCCTGGGCCTCTTGTAAGCAAAGAAAAACTCTCCACTGACCATAGCGGGAACTAGAATTTCTCCAGACAAAGGAGTTACTTCATGTACTCAAGATCATTATGTGACCCTACGATTGGAATTGGCACCTCTAGTATCTTAGGAGAATGAAGGTGCAACCTGTATGATCTTCTAACTACACCCTTGGTTTGTTAGTTTATGTATTCTTATATTACAATATATGCTCTACAGCAGTGATAGAATGGATGTTTATATATACGAATATAGAGAGATTTTAGTATTTATTTATGCAACTGGAGGTCACATACATATATATATATATATGAAGATAAAACTTCTATATACATATATAGAAGCGTGTGTCTCAGTGACTGTATGTAAAAAGCACTTCAGAGGGCTCTCCTACTACCATTGAAGTTTTGCTATTAAGTATAGTAAGAGTACCTGCCTCCTGTTACACAGAATTATTCTTCCAGTCTCAAGGGGCAATTTTGTATCATATGTCTGCACAATGAAACTGATCTCAGAAATACTTAGCCCAGAAGTGTTCATTTAATCTTGGAAGTAGTCCCACTGAATTTAATGAGCTCTTAGATGGTAAATTCTTTGGGGCTTTTATTTTACTTTGTGCCTTATTTGGTGGTAAGCACAATCTCCATTAGCTTTTACATTAACATCTACTGTTACTTACAGCAAAATGCTTTTACGTTTTGGCTTAAAAATGCAAATTCAAACACATAGGCACAAAAACTCTGAGGCAAAAGATAACAATTACATTAGAATTATTCCACAACTACATTGGAAGAATCTGAGTTAGCTTACTGAAATTTCAAAAGCTACATTTCTGAGTGCTGCTGCAGGAGTTGTCTGATTTGGCCTTAACTGGAAAAAAAGAGTCGTACAGCCGTTGCGAATATTGAGAGAGGAAGAATTGTAGACCTTGGATAGTAACACTCCAGCCTGCTGATGAGCACTCATAGTCGAGGTAACTCTGCCTTCTATGTAGCTGGGAATAGGTGTAATAAAACCTCTGCTGTTGTTAGCTCCGATGACAGCCGAAGGTATCCGACTGTTACCCATCGGGGTTCTCTGACGTCCGTTCCAGTTAACAGCATTCTTCCGACTGGCTGCACCAGCTCTGGATGAGCTTCTCCGTCTGCATGCTTACCAAATCATATGCCTAACATAAGCTTCCTGCAGGCTGGATTTGCTCAGTAGAATTGATGTGACCTGACTATATATTTATTAATAAGCTATATGTAAAGTATATGCTCATTTTAGATAATTGGCAGATCGTGGTGTTTTTTTTTTTCTTCCCGGATGGTTTCAATCTTTAGTTTTGGAGCAGAAGATAATTTAACCTTGCCAGCAGACAATTTCTAGATTTTTTAAGTTTATAAACTTTGCATGCTTTTTGATTTAGTTAGAACAGCATTTGTGTTCTGGTGATATAAAACAATGTCCCTCACTGACTAGAATTCAGTATGAGGCTTACGTGACTGTGTTCCTTTAGCAGCACGCTTTGAAAGAATTCATGGGAAATTGCGCAAGGTTTCTTGGGTATTTTTGTCTTGAGGGTTACTCTGCTAGCATCTGGTTATCTTCTCTTTTGAGAAAAAAGAGTAGGAAAAGAGAGGGAGAGGGAGCAGTAATAAATACTAATGTAGGCAATAAAACCAAACTAGTCTATCATTTCTATAAGAAAATTTGGTGAGATGAGTTGATTTGTGTGTTGGTTTTCACTTAGAAAATGTGTTTGAAATGCACATTATCTGCTGCATTGGTTTTCATGTTAAAAAACAGTATTCCATTTCAGCAGTGCTGTCAAGGAATACAATATGTCCCAGCTCATTAAGTAGCATCTTTTTTCCTCTCCATCTGTCTAGAACAGCAGGAAAACTAGTTTTGAAATAGAAAATAATCAGTTTTTTAAATTTCCTTTCTTCACCTCTCTATCTGGATTCATTTAAAAATTCAATCAAATTTCAGGGAAGTGCCTCTAGAACAACACTACTAATCAAGACACCATTCAGAACGTCAGGGCCTGTTGTTTGGGATATAGCAAGGTAAGCAACTACAAGACCCCAAACAAAAAATATATTGGACAGATGAGGGAAGGAAAATCTTTCTATTTAATAGAAATATAAACTGTGGTTGATTGACAGCATAGTTAGAAGTAATTTAGAAAGGGAGGCATTTTCTCCTCTAAATATGTGACCCAAGAGTTCATCACTGTTTGGGTATTAGAAGCACCACAGCACTTTGTGCCTAAAATGCATGATGTAGATGGAAGTAAATCACTGCGCCACATACAAGAGAAATGCCCTCGAGGTTATTTGCTTCATTACAGACTGTAGTGTCCAGATTAAGGGCCTGATCCACCATAACGAAAGTCAAATACTTGGCACTTGCTTAGCTGAGTAGACAACAGTGAACTGCAGATGCTGGCTTTACTCTTGGAAATAAGACAAAAGCAACTCCAAAACCGAGGCAATGGCAAAACCATCTAGACATTGCCTATGTTTTCAGGTAATTGCTTTCATTACTATTCAGCTTTTGGGAATTCCAGCATTCTTCAGGTTAAAGCGCTTCTCCTCGTGAGACTTGTATCAATGCTGTCTCTTTATTCTTTACAGCAGCGACTCAGAGATCCCGCAAGAAATTGATTTTAAGCCTGTATTGCCTTTCTGAAGAATGCTCCCAAAGACTGAATGAGGGGCTCTGATTAAACCTTTTGCTTTCAGAGGCCTCAGATGATACTGATATTGCTCAACTAGTTGGAGTAGTGATAGTGAATGAATAAAACAGTGTTAACTTCAGAAGGTCACTCCTTTGCAAAGTCAGAGAAGGTGGCTATGAACAGAAGTTGACTGCACACAAGGCTGAATTCCCACATCAAAGGTTGAGTAGGAAATCATATTTTGAAACTGAGGTGATATCAGAGGATGTGTAACCATGTGAAGGAGTATTGTTTGCAATGCAAAAAGCCATTTCTAAAAAGTAAATAAATACAGGTTTAGGAAAAAGCAAATAGGATAGCAGAGTTTATCCCCTGCATCCTAAAATATTTACATCTTTAGTTCTATGGTAGATGCAGAAGGTAAGAGACCCCAGTGTGTAACAAAAGGAATAAGCATGCAGGTCAATTTCTGACAACAGAAATCAGTTATCAGTTTGCCACTAGGTGATGTTTAACAATCTGGGAGCAATGAAAGGTATTTTACCGTTTTCTGAGCTATGCATGTGCTAAGGATGATGTCACACCGCGAAAGAATAACTATGCAGACCATAAATATTATTTCACCTAGAGAGATTTAACACTTACTTTGCAAGGCATGAGTGTACCTTTGAAGAAATCACTTTTCTCTTTATCCAAAGCCTTCTCTTTAGCCAAAGAAGTATATTTCAAAAAATAAAGCAAGTTTTACTGTTAAAACTGTGCTGAATAGTGATACGCTGTGGTGAAAAGTGAGACGCGTGTAACAAAACAGGAACGTGACTTAATAGAGAAGCATAGGAATGTAAGACCTTGAATCCTTTTGGCACTATGTCATTGACTTGCTTTGCAACCTGAAGCAAGACTCCAGTTTGCCTCCCCAAAATGCTTACAATCTTACTTGCAATACAGGGTCACACGACAGTTAGGATTCAGTGTGGTATCTTCTGGCGTTGGCCTAAGTATAGTCGCCTGTGTAACAAGAATGGGACTGAGTGAGTTGTGTCAACAAAAGCTCTGACAACTTCAGGTAAAAAATTGTGGTGGATGTACGACATAGAATTATAGAATAGAATCATAGAATCATTTTGGTTGGAAAAGACCTTTAAGATCGTCGAGTCCAACCATTAATCCAGCAATGCCAAGTCCACCACTAAACCATGTCCCTAAGCACCACATCTATACATCTTTGAAATACCTCCAGGGATGATGATTGCACCACCTCTCTGGGCAGCCTGTTCCAATACTTGACAACACTTTCAGTGAAGAATTTTTTTCTAAATTGCAGCCATTTCCTCTTGTCCTGTCACTTGTTACATGGGAGAAGAGACTGACCCTCACCTCGCTACAACCTCTTTTCAGGTAGTTGTAGAGAGCGATAAGGTCTCCCCTTAGCCTCCTTTTCTCCATGAAATGTTTACTCCAGGACGTGTTTACTTACCTAGGGCTCACCCTAACCAATGTGCCTACCTTCCCAATATTTAATAGTACCCAGATCTTGTATATGTTCAGATGAGTAGAAATAAAGCAAGACTTTGTTTAGATGCCAAGGTGCAACTCTAAACCAATATTTTGGAAATGATGGTGTTGTGCTTACTCTTGACTCTGATGGAAGTGATTAGCCCTGGAGTTAGTACAGGGCAACTGGAATGCAGTTTACAACCCTGAGCAGGTACTATATTACCTTTCATGCCCACTGCCATATGCTGTGTCTTGCTGTTGACTTTGTCCAACTGACAGGCTCACACAAAGGTTGTTGGACTTTAGAACTGTTTGAAAAAGAAACATCATATTTCTGTGCTGTCTGACTTTCTTCCCTTGTCTCTTTTCCATAGCTAGCTTCAAGATCCCACTGGGACCTCTGGTATTTGGGCATTGTATTAAGCACTTTATCTAAGCTCTCTGGAAATACCTACTTACTGAGCTCTCTGCTCATACACATCTGCTGCTCGCTTACACTGGAAAGCTCATAGACTTTTCCCTTTTGCATTATGGGAAACCATCTCAGAAACGGCACTCTGGAGAGTTAAGCCTTTTTTTTTTTTTTTTTAGAAGAGACTGGAGGAAATGAAAGGTATGAAAATAGATTCATGTAAAATTAAATGCATGAATTTACTTTAATGTTGCTGTGCTGGTTCTAGACTATATGCTCCATCTTTTTCTCATCGCCTCCTAAGTGTATAGCTTATTGTTTGTACAGTCTCTGTGCTTGTTACATTTGATGAAATAATCTTTCTGTCCTATCCACCTGTGCTAGGATTTCTGAACATATATCCAAAGAATAATGTGGCTTATTTTTCATTTAACAGCATAATATTTGGGTGGGGCTGAGGGGAGGGGAGGTTTCTGTGGCTGTGTTGTGTAATAGGGATGAAAACATAGTCTTTCTCCTGGATCCACAAGACTACTCTCTGAATAGAACTATTTGCACCGCATAAAGGAAGATTTAAAAAATGCAGGCAAGTCACAAGGTGGGAAGAAGTAGATCAACAGTTCAGACAGCCCTTCCTTATTTTGTCTGTTCAAAGCAGTGCTGCTTTGGCTATGGCAGCTGCTATAGCTCTGGGACTGAAACAGCAGCTGTCAAGTACTACCCTGAGGTGCTGGATTTTTTTTTTATAATCTAATTCCTCCACGCTGGGCTCATGTTCAGCCGTGGTGTACTTGGTTCTGGTGCAGGATTTAGGAGTTGGGTAGTAAGCATCAAAACAGCTCCAGGTGGAGTGATTTTTATCCACCTTCTCTAAAATCCATGCAACCCTCAAAGAAAGGCAGTGAATGTACTAATTTCAAAGATCATTGCTGTACGGCAAGACAGAAGAAAACTTGTTAGAATGCCCTTATTACTCACATGCATGCTGGATTGAATACTTTATACTTCCATATATTTTGAGATTGTAGGGTAGAAGGATTTAAGAATAAGAATGGAGCTGTAAGAATGAAGTTGTAAGAATGTTAAGACAATTGCCTAATAAATTTTTTTTTTAACAAAGAATGATTGGTTATTTCTTGGGTTTACGTGAAAGCCTCTTTACACTTGGATAAATTATTTGACCCCACACATATCATCCACTGATTCTAGAAATCAAAACCCTAGAGAAAGTGTAAGAATTCCTCTGGTCTAGGTCAGATCATAGAGGAGAAACTGAATTCAGATATAGAGGTGATACTTGCCTTTTGCCAGCAGCTCATGTGTCTGCAAAGCTCACCTGCAGTAGTTACGTATTGCCAGTACATTTCGATTAAGTACGTACTTAAGGGAAGACATAGCTGAGAATGATCTTCAGGATCATTGCCTCTGCATGCTTCTGCAAGTTGTAGAAAATGTGAACTGCAAATCACCTTTGTATTGAAAAGAGAAGCTAAACTCGAGTTCAGCTGGAAGCTGGGGAAGTGTCATTGTGTTTGTAGTGGCCCTTGTAATCCTTTCCTGGTTACGCACTTTGTGGAATATCAGAAAGAGGCTATGAAGCTAAACAGACCTTTGGTCTGACCCAAACTATCCATTCATGCAGGCGTAGCTCATTTACAATGTCATTTTGGCAAATGGTAAATGTAATTAAATCATTGAATTGCAATGGGTGTTGACCATTTTAAGACCTTAATTGGGCAATAAATCTGGACTCTAGATTATGGGTGGAGTCCTTTGACTGGAATGTGGGAATGTTAATCAATGCACACTTTACAGCAGGAAGACTAAACTAATGGGAAAACTTACCAAATACTTATTAGGGTCTTGTTCTACCTGAAAAGTGAGTGGGAGGAGGTGTATTCTTATACCACTAAAGGACTCCACTTCCTTTACTTGCCTGTAATTTCTTCTGTTGCTTGTAGCTAAAAAGAAATGTTCCTGCTTGCTTCTGCTGCTTGTGCTTCACAAGCCCTATAGGTAACAAATAGAGCTTTTCTAACACAATTGCTTATTAAGTTCCAATCACTGCCTCCACTAGAAACCTGCTAAAGGCAAATGGACTATTCAATTGTCACAGAAGGCATAATTTAAAGTTGCAGCATATCTACACTGATGATTTCAGCTTTTTTATTGTGGTTAATCTATGATGTGTGGAGGAGGCAGTACCTTCATTTTGCAGACCCACTGCTGCTCCTTTGCTCTTCTGTATGTGATAAACAGAGCCTGTTTACTGAAAGAAGCCGTTGAGGTGCAAAGTTGAAGCTCTCGAGTGCCACTAAAACAGTCGCTTTTCAGAACATACCTCCTTCTTCAATCAGTTGGTTTCCAAGTGGCCGCCAGCATCCCCTACAAAATTTCCTTGTTTCACGTTTGGCAAAAAATTGTATCACTGACCCACTGTGTTAACAGTGATGTTAAATAATGAAGGATAGATGGAAGCATTTGGGTGAGAAATCTGTGACAGGCTTTTATGTGAAAACATTTAGTATCTGCTCTTGCTTTAATCACTTATTGTTTTTAAGTCAGTGACAAAAACATCCTGCTGAAATAGGAACACTGGGATCCCATCTGCAGGGAGAATGAATGGAGGGAGACAGGCCTGGCTATTGTGTAGACACAACAGTCTATCAGGCAAACATATTAGCTGCTAGTTTTACTGTTGTTTTTAAGAGTGCTTGAGAAAAGTTGCTTTAACCAGGTTTATGAACTTTCAGATGGCTACATAAAATTATATCTTGTCTGTGTTTATCCATAACATAAAGCTACTCTGGTAAAAATAAAAAGAGACTTCATCTTTTAGAGGCTTAGTATGCTTTTATGTTGCCCTCAGGCTGCTTCTATTTTTCTTGGGAGAAAGCTCATTCAGATTTCTGCCAGAATAGGACTAGTCACTTTCACTTTGTAAAGGCTAGAGCTGTTTGTGATAAATCCTCAGTCCTTTCTGTCACATGTATATTTGAACAAAGTGTAGTGTAGTTATTTTTTCTCTTGTGGTATAAACATCCACATTTTGTAGTTGTGGATATTTTTGTTCGATTGTGTGTTTTGTAATATATTGAAACATATTGCTGTGACAGAAATATCCTAGAAACACAGCACGCTTTTTTCCTGTAACAGAACTTAGAAATAAGTATCAAAACAAATTATGACATATGGAATAATAACAGGCTGTGTAAGAATGATGAGTATGCTCCAGGTTTAATGTAGATGGAAATGGAAGCACTTTCATACCTGCCAAAACCCTTTAACAATGTTGTTAAAACTGGTGTTTACATTCTTTGAAATGTTTGTATCTTGAAGCAGCCTCCTTTGGCAAACTTGGCCTAAATCATCTTGGACCTCTGACAACCAGACTGACAAATATACCAATATGCTCTGATGTTGTCCTAAAGCTTGTTTTCAATAGGAGAGTTAACAGAAGTAAAAATTAAGGACTGGGATTTGAGAAACCAGCTCCAGATGGGGAACTGACATTGGAAAATGTTAGCCTCCAGTGGTTTGCTCCAGTAGACCCAATAGGAAAAGTATATTATCAAGATTAATAAAGTGCAGGAGTCACCAACAGCATTCTCTTTTACCAAACACTTAATGGTTCATGGTGTCCTTCAACTCCTGACCCTTCAGTGGTACAATACTGCACCGTAGATGGCAGTAGCATGGCGTGTGGCTGCTATTCAGTAAATATTAGGTTGTCAAACTTACATATCTGTAGGGTTACACTTATCCAGTCCAGTTTTGCCAGCCCAGTCTCACTGTTTCTCTGTCCCTAACTTCCTCCTCAGATACAGGAGAATGGATTAGTTCCAGTCCAGTCCAGGGTACAGAATGGGAGGAAGGAGACCTGTTCTCTATCTTAATTCTCCCAAGCAAAGGAGCAAAGCGGACAAGAGCTGTGCACTGATGGGCTCAGGGAGCATCCATGGGAAGTAAGAGTGCTTGAGACCCTTGCAGCCTGGGAGAGGAGAAGGTGCCCTACCCTCCTCTCAGGGTACCAGCACAGATCCCAAATGTTCCCTCCTGCCACCCTTACAAAGTGAGGTGAGATCAGATCAGCAGGGTGGTGGGATCAAGTTCATGAAAGATAGACAAGTTCTTGTGGTGCTCTCTCTTTCTTACTTGCCATTTGTCCCAAAAAGTGTTTTTACTTTTATCAAGAAAAATTTCCCCAGTAGAGCTGCAGGTCTCTTGGAGCAAATCAGTGATAAAGGTAAGAAGTACAGCGACTACTTGCTCCTGTTTGCTTGGTTTGAGCAAATGAGCTTTACCCATCTTTATTCATTGCGCGTCACAGGAACAACTAGAGGACACAAAGCACTTTGTTCTTGCCCAGGCGGGAGGGAAAAAAAGAAGTAGCATTTAATGGACAGAAGACTTGGATTTTGGAGTAGAAGCTGTGTATGATTACCTCTCGGACGACACTCCAATTCAGCCAAAGTGGTGAAAGGATATCTGTTGGCAAATTGCCTTTTTGGGTTATTGAGAGCAACGGGTTGAAAAACAGAAGAAATGAGGATATGTGGGATCCCAGTTGACCATAAGAAATCAAACTGCACTCTTTAAAAGAAAACTGATTACCAGACATATTAAGCTTTAATCTTATTTGCAGTTAGTAGCCCCAATGTGAATGCTTTGTTGGAGACCTTCCAAGAACAGCTATTGCAGACAGCTTGTAAAACAATGATAATGTGATGGAAATAATGCAAATACAGTTCAGCATTTGCTATAATAAAGTTAGTTTATGACGCCCTTTGTAACAACCTCAACAATAAACGCCAATTTCTTCATTGGCAATTAGCTCTGGTGGGACAAACACTTCCCCAAAGTTGACGTGAAGACAGTATTTGCATATTCTTTTCTTTTTACAGAGTGGATTGTATCTGGCACGTGAATGTACTTTTTATTTTTCGGGTTTTCTTTTAAAAACACCATTTAAATACTGCAGGCCTGCAAAACGCTCTCCATTAAGGTGCTGCTTGTTTGCATTCAGCTCAAATGGGATGCTGCTTCAGATTCCAATGCAGTGAACTGCCAAACCCTGACATACTGACCTGCTTCAGCTGGGGAATATCTTAATCCTGGTTCCGTGAGGATTCTTTGATGAGGCTGCTCCTGGCTGTTGTACTCATGATACTAAGCCATGCTGCTGACATGAATTATGGTCACACATACCCTGTCTGTGTGGCATCTGGCCACTGGTGCCTCTGTTTACCTTGCAGGTACCTGAAGTTCATCTGCCCTGAACCTGGCAGCTTCGGCATTTGTCTTGGCCACTTCACCTCTCCACAGCTGCAGGTGGGCCTCGCGTGTAGGATGAAGGCCTACACAGGCACCTCTGCCCATTTGGGCTTGCTATGTTACAAATTACATGGGTGGCTCCACGCTGCAGTGTACCAGTTGTTTTCCCCAGACGTGGTGTTTTGTGGAGTTCTGGACATCAGAGGAGTGGCACAGCCTGGACAAACATGTAACCAAAGCAAGAAAAAATTTCCTGCCCCCCCCTTTTTTTTTATTCTTTCCTCCAGGCATTGTGCAGTGTGTATATTAGAGTAATTTGAGAGTCTCGTGACATTAGAAGGATACACAAATGATCACAAAGATTTTTAAAATTATTTTTTCTCATGACTTGGAGATACATGTATTTTAAAATATCCCTCCAATAATAATTTTACAAAGTTGACTTAGTAGTGCTCCACAATCCGTAAGTGTGAATGTCAATATATTTCTCTTAATACAAATGCCATAAACTCAGTCCTTAAATTGTAGTCTACATTTTTTGATGTACACTTACTCAGAAATTACATCTTTTTATCTACATGGTTTAGTGAATTCATATCACTCCTTAAAGTGTCTTTGACTGTCTCTAGATGTCTCACGCTTACTTCTTCTTTTCAGGAAATGGATAACATTTTTACTAAGTGAGTCTCCTGAATTCGGTTGCAATGCAGTAGAATAGATAATCAAGGTGTCATAAAGACATTTCACCAGAGGGATTTGGGATACAACCTATAGTATCATCAATCATAACGGAACAAGTGTTAAGCTGCTTGCATACAGTAAACTGCTTGCATACAATAGACATTCCTGCTAAAACTTTTTTAGTGTAAATTGAAAGCACACATTTTTGGCAGAGGAAAGCCTGATACTTCTTATATTATGTGCCTGTGTATAAACACACACATAATCAATCCCCAGCCTATAAATGCTAAATGAAGGCAGGTCTATAGCTCTTGCAGTGGTGTGCGTTACCTCTCACAGGGAAGCTGCCTGTCGTAGTGTACAGTCCCTGATGAATGTATCAGCTGAGCAATACAGCAAAGCTCAAACATTTAAGTTGTTTAAGCACACAAGGAATCCCATTCAGCTCACTGAAGGTGAACATATGCACGAGTCCTGTGCTGGGTGAAGAATGCCTCCTTGTCCTACTGTTTATGCATTGGCTACCTTGGTATTTTTGCATGTACATTTACTCTGTCACCTGACTACAGTTTTAAGCATTTTTCAAAATGTTCTTTATTCCGACTATTTCAGTCAACATTAGTCAAAGCCACTTTTAGCCTAATCCTCAGCTTACCCTGGCTAGCTGTCTCTGCTCCTCAGGAATCCATCATCCACTTTTGACTCTCCCCAGCAAATGGAGAATAGGCAGATGGAATCCAAATGCAACCACTGTGCTGCTGCTCGTGCTCTCCTGCTTAGAGAGGCTGGGCCTGAAATATCTGGTTTTATGCTTGCTGAAGTAGGCAAGTATATAGCTGTCAAAATATATAGAGAAACAGGATTCTGTATGCTCTCTACCCATCAAACTAAGTACTCATCCTCAACATATCTGTGAGGGCACAGAAAGTTTCTGAACTCACTGGTTTTGCCTGAAGAAAAAATATCCCAAATTGATGGCTGGGAAAACTAAGTGCTTTTTAAAAAGGCCTAAGTTACTTTTGAGGGGAAAAAGAGCAAGTAGCACCTGCATATGTGGCAAAGAGTAAAAAAGTCAATCTTACAGGTAGATAAAGTAAAAATGTTACAGGGCTCATGGCAGCTGCAAGTGTGTGGTGGGTAAAGGACTAGAAATAGTCTGAAAAGAGTCTGAAAAGAAAGATCTTAAAAGAGAGAAATAAATGGAAGTACCAGCAAAAGTCCTCAGTATGACAGTGTTTGGCGTACACCTAGCATTGTCTGCATTGTCTGGAATATAGGGTTTCTGCCAAGGAGCTTGTTAAATAGGTTTATAATGAGCACAGCATGTTTTTTGGGTTCTGTAAACAAATGCCTCTTTAAAGTTATACATCATTTCAGAGACTTAAGATTCTTCACTCTTCAAGGAAACCCTGTTTTCTTCACTGCAACTTTTCTAGTTAAGACTTTTTAAAGAGGGCATGTAAACTTTGATCTATAAATTTTAAAAAGCTGAATTTAAGAGTAAGAGAAAGATAAAACACTTCCCAGAATTCAAGTGTCAAAATGTATCTTTGGGAGGGTTGAAGTCATTTTCCAGCTGTATTAAATAATCTTAGTACACGTTGTTACAGGACCCACCTCTAAGATTTTGATGCTGCAATGGGAGCGCTACCCGTAACCCGCTGCCTTGCTCAGGGGCTAAGAGGAGGCTTGTTACAGCAGAGACCGGAGCCAACATTTCTTCCAGCCGTGGGTCCTAAATTCGCAGCCGGCTCGCCGCGCTGGGTCACCCCAAAGCCGTCCCTTGCGGCCCGGCGAGGAGCTGCGAGCTGCCGTTGCCGGTGGCCCCCATCAAAAAGGCGTAAGGAAAGAACATCTCGGTAAGACCCGCTGTTCCCGCACGTCCTCGTAGTACAGACCTACTTTCAAGGTACAGACGGCCGCGAGTGCGTTGGAGGTGACACTGGGGAACACTGCTCCTGCCCGCACCGCCCCTCCCTCGGGCGGAGGCCTGCGCGAAGGGGGGGGGCGCAGTCCGTCGGCGCTCAGGGCGGCCGCGTGTTTGACTAGTACCGGCCAAAGGGAACGCCAACCCCTCACCCCAACCCGGGGGCAGGCGGGCACCGAGGACACCGGCGCCCGCCCGATTTGCAGTACCGGGGAAGGCAGCGGCGGGAACATCCCCCCCCGCGCCACCGCCATCTGCCCCGGGGTACCAGCCCCCCCCCGCCCTAACCGTCCCCCCCTGCTACAGCCGTTGGGGGCGCGCGCGTCGCGCCCGCACATCCGGGACAAGCGGCGGGGTGGGGCGGAGCGCGTGGGTTCCGCCCAGGGGGCGCGGGCTCGCGCTGCCGCCGCTGCCGCCGCCCCCGCGCCGGTGATGGAGACGCGGCGCTGAGGAGGGCTCGGGCGGCAGCGGCGCGCGCGGGAGAGCGCGGAGGGGGGTGGCGCCGCCGGCGGAGCACGGGGCATGCGGAGCGAGCGCCGCCGGGGGGCTGCAGCTGCGGGCTCCGAGGCGCTGAGGGAGGCGGCGGCAGCGGCAGCGGCTCCTCCGCGGGGATCCGTGTGACCGCGCTGTTGCGCCCGGAGCGCGGCTCCCGGCAGCCGCAGGAAGAGGGGGGCCGAGGCGGCGGCAGCGGCAGTGGCGGCGGCGCAGCGCTCCTTCCCCGACAGCGGAGCGAGGCGGCGAGCGGAGGCACCGGTTCTCCGTGGCCGTAGCGGCAGCGGCCGCCGCCGGCAGCCCGGCTGCGCAACGGCGGCCGCACCTCAAGTTGGTGCGAGGCAGCGGCCGCCGCGACGAGCGGGTGGTGGGCGGCTCGTCCCCGTCCCTGCCGCCGCCCGGAGGATTTACCCTGCGGGACTCTTCTCCCCGGGCGCCCGGTGACAGGCGCGGCAGCGGCGGGGCCGGCGGCGCCCGTTGCCTCCCCCCACCGACCGGCTGCCCTCCCTTTCCCGGCCGCCCCGCAGCGACAGAGAGGGCCGAGGTGAGTGCGGGCTCCGGGAGCCTCGGGTTCCGCTTCCCCCCGCCCCCTCCCCGCTCCCGCCCCGCGCTGGGGCTCGGGGAAAGGGAAGCGCCGAGTTCGGGCACCGCCAGGTTTCTCCCCGCTTCTCCGGGCGCCAGCGGGGGAGCCGTCGCCTCAGCCGATTGCCGCTTCTTCCTCCCCGCCGGGCGGCCGGAGGCGCGGGGCGGCCCCGCCGCGGTGCCTGCTCAGGGGGCAGCTGCCGGGGAGTAGCGGGGTGAGGAGGGCCGGGCGCTCACAGCCTGTGTGCTGCCTTCCAGCGGCTCCTCGGGTTGCTCCGTGCCGGGGAAAAGGGACGGGCGAGCGGCCGGGGGTGCCGTGGACGTCCTGTTGCTGCTTCGTGGGGTCGGGGAGTTGCTCGGCAGCCTCCGGTAGCGTGTGTGCGGGGAGGGGGAAGCACCGGGGCTGCATCTCGGGCTCTACCTCCGCACCGCTGTCACATCAAGTTCGATCAGTTACTGTTTATTACGTAACATGTGACTAACATTTTAGGCTTTTTCGTATCTGCTGGAATCCGTATCAGCTTTATTTTATTTCCTTTTAATTCATAACGGCGAAAAGGGTTGGGGAAGCTAGAGCTGTCGTTCCAAGTAGTTGCCTAAAGCAACTTAGTTTTCATGTGACTTTACCCGTGTTAACAGAGGGTTATTACCTCCTTCCACTCCAAGAAAGCAGAAGTGTGTGTCATGTGTCATGCCTTCCCCCCCCCCTCCCAACCCCCTCCCGCTTATTAAGTACGGCCAAGTTTCTTTAGCTCTTGGTTTTAGCAGTCTCTAGAACCTGCTACCTTGTAAACTTGTAGGATGAAATGCTGAAATAGAAACTGATTTTTGTGTGGCAGCTGCTGAAATAAGTTTTATGGCAATGAACAGAAGTGAACCGGCCTCTTCTGTTTTATGTAAATCATGTTGGCACTACACAAACTGTACATGAACACAACCAACAGCTGTGCAAACCAAAGCTCTGTAACTAACCATGTATTTTTACACACTACTACTCTCAACTTTGCTCCTTTGCAAAGGCAGTGAAGATCATGCTACTCTGAACACTTGGAACACCACATAACCCGTTTTTCTTGTAAATACAAAGGATTGCTTATGTTGGAGAAAGCATTTTGTTTTCTAGTGCTAGCTTCATTGTTTTCCATGACCTGGAATTTTGTCTGTGTCCTCCTGTGATGTTGGCCTTTCTTAAGTGGTATTGGTAGCACTTTGAATTTGAGTTTGCTGCATTTTATCAGGTTTACCTTATTTGTAAAATATGAATGTGCATCACGGATAAATATTCCTCAAATGATTGCTGATAGGGAGATTGTGACAGCATGGTCATATTCAGAAAAATTATGCAAATGTCACCTGGCAAGGACACCACATACAAGCCACCCTTGAGATCAAGGTGATAATGGTAACAGTTGGACTATTATTGGATGCTGCCTTGCTTTTCAGAATTGTAAGCTGTGTGAATGAGGATACC
Organism: Trogon surrucura; assembly: GCA_020746105.1. Taxonomy (NCBI): domain Eukaryota; kingdom Metazoa; phylum Chordata; class Aves; order Trogoniformes; family Trogonidae; genus Trogon; species Trogon surrucura. The sequence goes on from CM036619.1 coordinate 72,089,910, forward strand.
TTATTCCTCATACACCTTACTCCTGTAGGAATAGGGCAATTCAAAGACACTAGTGAAAGTCAGCAAAATGTTTTAAAAATACCATGCGACAGTCGTTGCAAAGCCTAGTAGTAAGGTGGTACTGTTTCACTTCTATACAGAGATTTATTCCTCCCCCCTTATCATCTCAAGCTGAGTTTGTTCAAATGAGTTCAGGAATAAGCTATACAGAGGAAAAATTGAGGCAATTTAGAGTAAATTTCAATGCCAAATTGCTGCTCTAGCAAAAATAGTACCCTGCTGTACTTTCTTTGTTGCACTGGTGTTGATAAACTATAAATTAGCTACAAACTTGTTAAATATTTTTCTTTCTTCTGTAACAGAAAGAGTGTGATGTTAGTCTTTGGTGTGAGAACAAAAAGTAGCTCCGGGGGACACTTATCTGAAAATAGGGTACTTCTAAATACTTAAATAATTTGAATGCAATTTACATGATGTTCAGTTCAAGAGATAAAAAAAAAATACAAATACATTTTACAATTTATATTTTCACTGATTTTTAATTATTTTTTTTAAGTGCACCTGGTACATCACAGACTATCTGCCTGGCACAGAAATTTGATTCTTGGGACCGAAATAGTATGGTCTTTGGTTCTGCAGCCTTCCCTAGTCTGTTTCTTTAAGTGTCTTGTATGTGGAAGTGCAGGAACCATCTCTAGATGCAAGTTGATCTGTGTTGGAAGCCTCTGATACTTACAAGGAGAAGGACTGACCTAGAAATTGAAATGGAACTTTTCTTTTTTTCTTGTATAAGATACATTTAAACACTTTTTGGTTGGAGTGGCGCTTTTGAGAATGGTGCGGTTTCATAAACTAATCACTTCATGAAGGATTTTGGAGTTCTTTTGTCTTAAATAATTAACCAAAATCTGGAAGTCTGTAGTGCTGTCTGTTAGGCCAAGCTATAATGTATGTTTTGTGTTTCACTGTTGCTCTTGATTTTTAAAGTTTGATTGAGAGGTGGTGCATTTGGTGTCCTGTGGCCACACCAGCATGGTGATTTTAGTGTTGAAAATTGTGACAGTGGAGTTTATTTGGAGTTCATCTAGAGGAATAGCTTGTGGCATACAAAAAAAAGGGTTAAAGGAGGCAAATGCTGAATACTTCTGTTGTGGTATGGGTCTTGTACCAATACTTAAAAGAAGTAGGCTTGGATCCTTGAATGTGGTGTTCCTCGTTCCAGTCCATTTTTTTGTCCTTCTTTGACTATCGGCAGATTCTTTATTGTAATGACATTTGCATATTTACTTATGCACTGTATCAAAAAAGCATATGTCTGACCTGTATAATTCCCACTTTTACTGAGCAGAATCCTAATTTCTGAGGTGAAAATTACTTCCCTCTGTTAATGTTATTTAGTCTACTTATAACTATGTATTTTTTCATGTCTTGATTAGTGATTCTGTGTATTAATAGTATTAGTTTCTAATTCTCTACCTAATCTAATATTCCAGCAGCCTTTTTCAGGTAATGATTACAAATGAAGCACTCATTTTTTAGGAAAATACCACAGTTAGTGCTTGCCACTGCTGCTTTTCAATCCTGATACTTTTAATTTTTGACATCTGTTCTCATATTGAACATAGATCTTCTTTGAGTTCTACTGAGTTCCACAGGGATGCTTGTAATCCTCTTGTTTCTGCTAGGTCTACTTAATTTAGAAGGTTGCTGACCATACTAGTAATTCTGTCTGTAACTTTCGGTGACACTTCTGCATTCATTAACATTGAATTTTGTCTGTCACTGTTACCTGTGCATCATGGTTCATTAGCTCGCATTTAGTTACATTTCTTGGTCTTTACTTGGCTAACCCACATAGCTGTTAGCTTTTCTACTTTCTTTTCCAGTTCAATAATTAGTGCCTTTAAATGTTGCTTGCTTTATGGATCCTTGAAGCATCCTGCTGTTAACCTTTTGCTGTGTTGAAGTTTGACTACATATTCATAGTCTAAGCTTCCTGTTTCTTACCTAGGAATAAAACAAAGTATTTAAAACAAAATATAACTGAGATCTGAAAAATACATCCACCGTGTTGTAGTCACGGCTTTTACTAAACTTTTAGCACCAAATCTGTTAGTGACAGTAGCATTCTAAATTTAACATCCCCAAATAAAATGTTTTAACTGTATTTTTGTCACAAAAGCGTTTTGACACCATCTTCCACTAATTCTGGCAAAGCATTTTTCCCTTTTACAGTCTTTCCTAGTGAGCTTAATCCATTACGTGAAGTCAGCTCATCATAAAAATCAATGGAATTGATATACTTTTAGCTAATGTATTAAAGAGCTCGCTAACTGCTCTATTCCTCACTTCTTGATGACTTAAATATGGCTTTACAGTATGAACTTTGAAGATTCTTAAGGGACATTTACTTTTGACTGAATTAGAAGCTTGCGACTGAGCACTGAATAAATATCTTGTGTGTGCACTGTTGTAGTAACTCCCTACTCATTGAGATGTTCTTACCATCAGGTTCACATAAAGGTCTGGTTATAATCCACTAAAGAGAATTAACTCGAGTTCTAAAGCCCTGGATTATACAGGTCACTCAGTGGTTTGTAGTTTCATGTAGGAAATATGACTTTGATTCCTTGTGTCTTTATTTGAAGGGCCAATGGAACTGAGAAGTTGACACAGTAAGGTGTGTTCAGCTGATAACCTCGGTTGTGACTGAAAGCAAAAGTGCTTGGAGACCTGGTCAGTTAAGGAAAAGTTCTCTTGGCAAGGTGGTCTCCCTAGATTGTCTCCTGATATTGCTTATCACCTTTGCTTCTGTGATCCAGGGCTTTATTTTTAATCATTAAAACCAAACAAGCTGAAAAAAACAAACAAAAAAGAATGCTTTTCTTCTTCCTACCACTTCAAGGCAGCAGAGAAGGTAACTATGGTATGGAACTGGATTGTCAAGTGGCTTCAAAACTTTTTTTTTTTTTTCCTTCTTGCTAAGGTGTTTGGTTTTGGTATTGGAGTGGTCAGCTTCATTTCTGTGGAATTAAAACATTATCTTCAGTAGCAAGAGCTCTGTTATGGTGCTTTTTCACTGGAATCAGTGTTTAATGACCACTCCAACTCTCAGTGATAGTTTGTTTGTGCATTTTTCCTTTATTACCAGATCTTTTCTGGCATTTAAGCAAGATATACTGGTAGGGTTACTGACTACTGTTCTGCAGAATCTGATGATCCTTAAGACATTTGTGTGTGTTCTCCTGTGAGAAGTTGCTGCTAGTGAAGAACAGTGTAAAAGCAGAAGCAGTTTGCTGCTGTGGAAGTTAGGATAGTGGGACCAACTGATGTACAGCTGCTGTGAAATTAATTCCTAGTTAAGGAGGGAAGTGTTTTCATCCGTGGTTTTTTTTTTTTTCTTTTCTCTCTAGTGCCACATTGGTATCAATTTTCAGAAACTTTACTCTGTTAGAAAACTTACCCAAAAATACAAGCCAGCTGAAGCTTCTGCTGCCTAGCTGAGACCGTTAGCATCCTTTAGAGGCAGAATGTAGGGACTGCTCTTTTGTTCCATAATGCTCATCTCACCTTTAAAAACTTTATCCTGTAAATTGCAAGCTAGTGTAATATCATAAATGTTTTGGAAATTCTGCTTTCAATACGGCTAATGTTCGTTAAGCTGTGCAAGTGGTAAAATACCTACTTTTTTTTTTTTGTGGGATTTCTTACTGTAGGTAAACTCTTAGAAGTTTTTTTGTAGAAATAGTATTTCATTGTAATGGGGTCTGGTACTATTTTCATGTTGTATTCCATTATTTCTTCACGTAAGGGAATTCTTGATGTGTAAGTGATGTCATATGATGAAATTTGTCATCCCAGTTATGCGGAACAATTGACTTTGGAAAATAGTCAACATCCAAGTTGCCTGTGAAAACTTGTTACAGGCAAATAAGGGTGTACTGTGTTCTTTGGCTATGATTTTTTTTTTTTTTTACACGATGCATCAGAACAGATGCCAGCAGAGCTTCAGGTGATGTTTCTTTAAGCCACAGAAATTATGATAATACCACAGTGCATAAATATATTGCATTAAATAGTTCTCCATGAGATGGGAATAATAGCCTCATGTTACAGGCACAATATGACAAAGGCCAACAGACCCTGAAAAACTTGAGTTCTAATCTGTTTGCTTTTCTATGGCCATGGATCATCGTTATCTTTTTTCCATGCAATGTAAGCCTTCCCTCTGTGTGCTAGCAATGCTTTAATGCAAATTGTGAATGATAACCAGAATTACACTGAGAATTTGAAGGGCAGTGATAATGCTGGGATTCTTCCAGGGAGGGGGAATCAAATTTGTTTCTTGTTTTGTTTTTTTTTAAAAGAGTTCTGTGAGGAACAGACTTGGGGATGGGAATATTGGTAATGGCTTGGAATCAGCTGTCAGCATGTAGAGAGAAGTTTGGAAGCTCTCATTATATATCTTAATGAAGAAGATGACTGAAATCAATCAAATGACTATCTGTCACCTCTATAAAGAGAGAGAGAGATCTAGTACTGATCTTAAGCAGATGTCTCCACAACAGTCTTCTGAAATGAGCTTAACTAGGGTGGCCAGGAGTAGCAGTGACTAAGACGACCGCAGCCAAAAAATAGGTGACAAGCAGATGTAATTTCATGTGGTCAGTTCCTAGCTTTCCTATGTGATGCTACCTTTTTTTCTTGCCTTTTTTTTTAAAAAAAAAAAGGCAACCAAACACCAAAACCCAGAAGTACAATAGGCTTCTGCATCTTCATGTGGTCCAAGTGCAAATTAGTTGAAGGCGGAAGAAGATTGGTCAGAGCTGTACTTTCATTCTGAGTGACATTCATCAGTTTGATTATTGAACAACCTGGTCTTATCCTGTTCATGATGTTTCCACATTAAATATATTGAAGAGAGAACATTAGCTGATGGGGCATTTTTAAAGTGTCTTTAAGGGACCCATTATTTTAAACTAGTGGATTTATTTAATTTTCATTTCATCATGTACTCAGAGTAATTTGGTTTGATATGTTTCAAACACAAAAGCTGAATCGTAATTCTAGATGCAAGACTCAACTTCGATTATTGTCTCCAGACAGTACTTCTGCAAGACATTACTCAAATTTCTGCTGATTGGAATACTACTTTGACTGTCCAGTTTGTGAGTTAGTGGCCATTGTAAAGAAGCTACAGACACATTTCCACAGAACACTTTAAGACTACTTTGTGTTTTTAAACTCTACTGTCTATAGGATCATGTGAATGAAATGAATATCTGCTATCTTTATCTTTGAAAAATGGTTGAAGAAAGGATACCAGAGTAGTTCTGTTCTAAAGAGATACTTGGAATGACAGAATAGGAAAAATACAGAACAGCCCTCTCCTGAAATTAGGAGTAGTTTAGGCTGTTTTCAGTTCTCAAATTCTGGAAGTGGTGCAGACATATACACATCAAGCTTTCTGAAGTGCAGCAGAAATACTACAGCTTAAATACATTTATATGTAATTACATATTCCAAGAAAAAATGAAACTCACTTCTTAAGACCCTCTGCCTGCTAGGAGGGGTTATAAAACTTAAGTCATTTTTGAGGCTAACATTTCTAAGTATTTGATTTTATGGTTTATTTTTCTGAACTAAAAGTCCCAGAAACAGCCTGAAAAATACGAAGTTGTTTAGTAACTTTAGGTAGTAGGAAAGTGCAGTACCATTTTCAGGAGCCTTAATGTAGATTAAAAATTATACATTCTTTATACCTTCTCGTAAACTTTGAAAGGCCTTTAGAGTACTGTCACAACTTGATCCTTGTTCCAGTGCTGTCCGTGTATAAAAAGGCTTACAGATAAGATAGGAAAGTCCAGTAAGTTAACCTTGCATTTGCTTGAGAGTTAGCTTTAATCTGGCCTCTTTAAAGAGCAGACTGGTAACAATTTGGAAATGTGGCCTAAGATAGCTGTGGGAAAACAACTCCAAGCCGCTCAGTGGTCCCTTTAACTTCTACTGTGGTTTATTTGGGCACTGAAGTGAATAGGGAGAATAATGTGACAGGAAGGATGCACCGGAATTCTTGTTCTTTGTAAAAGCTCCAAGTTCTCTGCTAAAGCAGAACAGAATGGGGCAGCCGCTGAGGTGTTAGGTGGCATACTCATCCACAGCGGTGGTGTGTGATTTGGGTAGTTAGTGGGGTTTTTTAAGCTTCAATGAACAGTGAACTAAAATATTTTCCAAGTGTACATCCGCCTTAAGGAGTGCTTCAGCTGTGCAGTTCCAGAAGTAAATGGTTGCTAATCTAGCCTTCAAAATAACTGTAATGTGCTGAGAGCTTAAAAAATATTGGTAGTATAGCTTTAGAAAAAATAGTGTTCATTATAGGTTTTCCATCCTCTAAAATCTGTATTTGATGTTTGGCTGTGAATAGAGTCGTTGAATTGCTGGAAGTCATATTAATATTTTATCAAGTCTGAAATAATTTGTATGTTGAAATACTGTTCTGCTACACAAAATGTTAGTGAGGCAAAATTTGGTACTGTGACTGTCCAGCGACACTAACAGACTCCTGCAGAAAATATTAAACAATCCATCAACTCTCGTAGAATTGTGTGGACTCTGTAGAGTAGGGTTATAGATTGGGCTTGATGATCTCAAGGGTCTTTTCCAACCTGAATGTTTCTATCATTCTGTGATTCTATCAGAGGTGCTTATATGTGGTGCAACAGAATCAGAGTTACTCTGATAGGAGTATCTGAAAAGATACTGGTTTATATATTCAAAAGGCATATGGTACAGTTGCTAAAAGTCAAAGGCTATTTTTTGGTTTTTTTGGCATTACGAATTCAAGTAATGTTTCATAATACTAATTTGAATTATTCTGTTGTGGTGTCATATCATAGAACATAAAAGGGTGTTTAAAAAACATGTACAATTTTAGGAGTCTAGTGAATAACCAGAGCTGGTTATAACACTTCAAAGCAACATTTGGGTTGTTTATGCAGACCCAGCACAAAATTTTTTCTCTATCAAAATATTCTTGTCTGGCTATACATATTATTTTGCACTGCAATCCTAAATTGTAAAAACTTTAACTCTTCAGTAGTTAATTTAAAAAAATGTAAGATAACCAATGCCTCAAAGAATCCAAGTAATCTAGTGTGTTGAATTTATTAAATCTTTAAAAAAGAAATGCTATAAAAAAGGGAAACCCAAGCCACTTGTGTTTCTTGAGTTATTTATTTTCTTTCCTTCCTTTCTCATGTTTGTTTCTTCTAGATACTTTTGGATTTTGCAGAGTTGTCAAAACATGTCTTTTATTTTGTCTTTCCATGTCCAGGAAAACTAATCACTCTTCTGCAACCAGTTAATGCTTCAAATCTGCTGTGTGCGGGAAACCAATTGTCCCGTCTCAGCTGTGATCTGATTCACAGAAGTAAAATAATATGTAATTTTCTTGCTTTGGATTATATCAAAGCTTTCTTATGCAGTTTTGGACCATCATGACTATTGCTTCTTTCTCAAATTGTGCTTTCCCAAACACAGTAAGAAATTCTTAGAACTGAAACAATGTTTTCTCTGGATTTCATGAGTGTTATGTATCTTTGAAAGACATCTAAGGACTATTTTAACCACATCTTGCTTTGTTGAAAACTTTGTAAACCATCTCAGCTTCTGCCAGGAAAACAATGCCCTTTATATTTTTATAGCATACCCCACGTTATTTGCAATGGAGTTGAATATCACTGAGTTGTGGTCACTAGTTTGCACTAATCCACTAGTTCGGATCACTAGCATTTTTAAGCAAAGAATCTACAATGGGATGGATTTTAAAATGAGCAGGCTTTCTGTATTGTCACTTCTACGCAGAAGAGCCCAGACTTAAATAGCAGGCAAGTCAGGCACAGATTTCCAAATCAGATATTTGACCTTGGGATTCTCATAAAGAAGTTTTCAACTCAAGGGCTATAAAAATAGTTGATACCAATTTTCTAATAATCAAACCATCTTTTGTTGTGGAGGCTAATGCAATTGTGATTCACTATCGCTTCCATCTGCAGGGATGAGCTGCACAGTCTGTATTTCTGCGGAGCAGAAACGAGCAATTTCTTGTTATTTTGAGAAACTGCGTTTGATTCTCTGCCACTTGTAAAATGCTGGCTAATTGTTAGTTTAAAACAGCTCTTATCAATTATAGCATACCAGCTTAACAGTTTTCCACAATTTGTGATTTCTCCATTTCTTCCATTTGTTTGGGTATATAATAAGTGGTTGAGTGTATCATTAATATTTATTCAGAAGGATGTGTGATTCAAGAATGGGAGTGGGGAACTGTATCTGAAAGAAGTCAAAATAATAGGAATTACTAATTTGATTTTTTCTGAAATCTAGTTTGACATGTCGTAGAGACCTGGCTATATGAAAGTGTAACTCAACTATTTAAAAACAAAAAATTTACCTCAAAGTCAGCTTCCTGAGAATGCTCATTTTACTGTACTGTACTGGTGCTTGGAAAGTATTTGGAAAAGGCATGAGGTCTTGTATTTTCCTTGCATGCAAGTTCTTGACATAAATTAGTTTACTAGAGATATTTCAATGTATTTTGAAGAACTTTATGAGTTCATTTGTATTTTAACAATGTATTAAACTGTTAACGTAAAAGGTAAACTAGAATGTCAGGAGAGAGAGACAAGTTCTTTAAGAGAAAAGTGATGACTGGTGTCTTTGAAGTAAATGGAAATCTATTTATGGTGGGGGATATTGAAGAGCAAATGAACAGAGTGGCCCAAGTGACAAACACTGTATTTAAAGATTTCCAAATCTGAGTTGTGGTTCGGAGGAAGGGGCTCTTTGTAGGCAGCTAGAACTGCTGCTGCTTTGGCATTGTGAAACTTGTCACGGGCTGAGCGGTCACTTTCAGACACAAGAAGGAGAAAGTTTAGCCAGTCTTATGTGAACAGTTGTTGAAGAATTATCTTTCTTTTCCAAAAGGGACTTGTTTCAGGTGAAAGAAAAAGGAAGGTATTTGTTTATAAAAGCTTGAATGCTGATGGAGAAGCATTACTGAAAAATCTCCCAGCTTATGAGATCATCTATGTGTAAGGGAGATTTTAAGAGACTTCTATCTTAAAACTGTGTATATGTCTGATTCTTTATATCTACAGTAAATAAAGGTTTATGAAAGAAATACTGTTTTCTGTTCAGCTTTAGAAAGAATGCTTAGTAGAGTTATAAATAAACATATTTTTTTTACGTGGTTCTTTCGGGAGACAGGAAAGTTTTTTCTTTAACTTTTACATGGAAAGTTTGAAGGACATTTGGAAAAACTGGAAGACACTTGCTTTGGCTGCGTTTGTATTGATCAAATGTCCAGTCATAAGTGATGGGAGATACACCTGGATGTACCAGTGCTGGCTGGGGTTCTGTTCTCTGTCCCACGGTTTATCTGTTTTCTCATTGTATGTCAAATACGGTGACATCATGCCCTGTGGTAGTTTTTGTAAAAGCTAATGCTGTTCTTAGGTGAATACTTACTCAATCCAGACAACAAAAAACCTTTGGCAGGAGAGGGAGGTAGAGTTGCGTTTTGAGACTCCTGTTCTGTTCACCTTCAGCCCCCCGTCATTCTTCCCTTGTGCCCTCTCCCCTCACAATTTGTAAGCTGCTTGTAGTCATACTCAATGGGCAAAAGTCTCCAAAATATTAACTTGGCTCAAGTTTGGAGAAAATTGATGTTGAGGAAGAAGATAGGTGACTCAACAGTTGTCAGGTTTTTATTCTAGCCTGCCAGTTCACCAGTGAAATGTGTTTTTTACTGACCAGATGGCAAACCTAAACTTTTGAACAAACCCTAGCATGCGATATCCCTTGATAATTTGGTAATTTAAGAGACATGGGGAAGATACAATAGTATTATGTGGGGATTGGATGTTTGGGAGTTGGAGGAATAAAGAGGGGCTTTTAAGGGACAGTAGCCGCAAGATGCTGAAGTTATTTCTGTTCACTGAAATCTACAGGAGATCAAGCCACAAGGTGGTTTTTTTTTTCCACTAGACAGGATAACTTGTTTTAGCAAAGGCTGTTTGCAGATAGCCTGTAATTTACTTCTAAGCATTGTCATTCCGTGAGATATTTTTCTTTGTGCTGCTGCTCCTACTGCAACTGATCATTTTAAATTGTAAAAAAAATAGCCAGCTGCTGCTGCGAGGTAGTTTTTTAGAAGAACATAGTGGTGAAAGTTAAACCACTTCATGGCATTAATGAGTAGTTGGTTATGTTTCTTTTCCCCAACACAAAGTTTCCATTATTTGCTTATGAACTTTTCAGTCTGAATTTACTGAATGTTTGTTGTTTTTTTTTTTTTTTTTAAATGGGAGTAGTTTGAAATCTGCTCAGAGGAGAAAACTATCCTATAAAGTAGCTATTTTTTAAGTATACTATCTCCTGTTCTCCTCTTGAAAAGCCCAAGAGGAGAATAGGAGAGCAGACTTCAGGCAAAATGAGAAGATTAAAGTATTGTTCGTATATGTAAAGTATGTAAGCTGCTGTAATTAGAGAGAGTGATAACGTAGTTTACTTGCATTCTGAAGACCATGAAGGAGAGGAGAGAAAGAAGCTCAATTCACTGGCTTTATACTAGTGTTTTCTACACTAAAATTACGCTGGATACCTTACTGTGTTGGGAAAGCTGAGGCTTATATCTTAACTGCGACAGCTACTTGCACAGAAGGATGGTGTGAGAAAATTAATAGAACAACTGTCTGCTCAGGTTCGCTTTTTGGTATTTAGTTCTGAGTTTCTTTGGTGGAAATGTGTTCTGCGCTGTAATGTCACAGAAACTATTAGGAAGAACTTTTTATACTACAGATAATAGTATAACTGTTGATAATATTCACAGAATCACAGAATGTCAGATCATCTAGTTCAAACGCTCTGCCAGAGCAGGATTACTTACAGTAGGTCACACAGGAACACATCCAGGTGGGTTTTGATTGTCTCCAGAGAAAGGAGACACCACAACCTCCCTGGGCAGCCTGTGCCAGTGCTCTGTCACCCTCACAGCAAAGAAGTATTTCCTTGTGTTTAGGTTGAACCTCCTGTTTGCCAGTTTGTGACCATTGCCCCTTGTCCTATCACTGGGCATCCCTGAGAAAACCCTGGCTCTCTCCTTCTGACACTCTCCCTTGACATATTTATAAACATTAATGAGGTCACCCCTCAGCCTCCTCCAAGCTAGAGAGATCCAGCTCCTTCAGCCTTTTCTCATAAGGGAGATGTTCCACTCCATCATCTTTGTGGCTCTGCGCTGGAGTCTCTCCAGCAGTTCCCTGTCTCTCTTGAACTGAGAGGCCCAGAACTGGACACAATATTCCAGATGTGGCCTCACCAGGGCAAAGCAGAGGGGCAGGAGGACCTCTCTTGACCTACTAACCACCCCCCTTCTCATACACCCCAGGATGCCATTGGCCTTCTTGGCCACGAGGACACATTGTTGGCTCATATTTCTGAATGAATGCTGCTAAGTGTTATGATTTTAAGGACTTAACTCTTAGTAAGAAGTGAAATGTCCGTGTAAGCGTGGACATATTTTGAACGTTGTTGTCACCTATACTTTCAGTCTAGTTTTTACCCGGATTACTCGCTTTCTCTACATGTGACATGTAACATTATAACAACTTTCTTGGAATAAAAAAAAAAGGTGATAGTCAAAAGAGTTGATCGTTTCAAGGCTTTAATGAATAAATCAGGAAAAACCAGAGGTTGTCTTAGGGTGTATTGTAACTTTTTGCTTTTGTTGTTAATGACTGGCAAGACAGTGTAAAATGTAAATGTCTTGCTCTAGAAGACAAAAATATTTAAATGGCTAAATAGCATCTCACTGTTTCTTTTGTCAAATAATGACAGCTATGTTTGTGTAGAATTCACAAATCCAGAACTATTAAGAGAATGTAGAAGTGTTGACTGGGTAGAAACTATCTATTGGCAAGTGCAAGTTTTGACTGGCATGATTAGTTTGTTCAACTTCAAGTAGGAAAAAACCCAATCTGACCTTCTTCCTTCCCACCTCTGTTGTCTCTGAGGTGTCAAATGTACTCTTGACATAGGACTTAGTTTCCTTTTTGTGCTTGCTTATGCTTTCAGGCAATGGAAGCATAAAAAAATGTGGGGGAAAAAGAAGCTTCAAAAGCTAAAGGTGTTGATATAATTCAGGCAAGAAGAGAGTAAGCTGTGATTAGCAGGAAAGTATCAGTAGGATTTTTGCAAGAAATGGGAGGGGTTTATATACCCCAGTAAAACAGGCATACTGTCTGCTTTCATTTAACAGCATAGGGCACACTGTTACAGCCCTAGGGCATGTTGGAATAATTGTTGAAGAGGTAGACAGGACAGTTGTGTTTAGATAAGACATGATGTCTCTTGAGCAAAAAATTGCATGGTAGTCCAAACCAGACAGGCAAGATAGTTCTAAGAAGTTACGCTTACATGCGCTGTAAATTCTTGTAGTTTTTTCACATACATATACTTAAAATAGCACTGAGCTTTAAGTCTTTTACGAATATTTTTGCCGTGTTAATTCTTGATGAGTAAGCAGAATATTGTTGTTATGGTATGGAAAATAACGTTTCATTTTCTGTTCTGTATATAATTTTTCCATGGATATGAAAGCTTGGTAAGGCTTTTGCTGAATGGGTCGTATTTGAGTCATCATATTTTTGTTTAGAACTTAGTTTCTGGAAGTGTGGAAAGCTTTTTTGATGCAGATCTAAGAGCAATGCTGACCAGTCAGTGGTTTGAGCATGGTTGGTCTGTAGAACACTTCAGCTTGCAGATAGCTCTTTTCATCATTTGATACTCTTTTGAAGCTGATAAAGCACTTGAGATGCTACTTATAAGTTGGTTCTCATTAATTTTATATCCAAGTAATTTGAAGCTAAATGTTCATGTATCATACCATGGAAGTCTAGCTTAGGTATTTTGACAAATGATTTTCTGTTTTGGTGAGAGCCTCACGGGGAGGTAATTGCAAGCCCCAAGCTCTCAGGTGCAGAGGAAGGCCTTAGAAATGCTTTTTCAACTGACACTGCTTCTCTAGTGAAGTTACTAATGATAAATTGGATTTAAATCTTTAAAAAGCATGGTACATTTGCTAAAGTATATGAAAAAATTAGTTGATACTTTCTGTCTGAGCCCATGTTACGAAGTGATTTTTTTAAGGGTATGACTTTGTCGAACAGTTGGGCGGAAAAGCTGAGTAAGTTGGGACGCTTTGTTTTGGCCGGTCATGCCATGTTCAGAAGTGTTGAGAGCTTCCTGCTTGCTCTTCTTGACGTCAAGTGTTTCAGGATTAAGTGGTTTAGGACAATATAGTACTTCAGAATTTTCCCATATTTCTAAAGGAATAAGTATAATTCAGTGTAGATTGAACACAAGTAGTATGTTCCCATTTTTATTGCTTTTTATGTAAGTGTTTTTTTTTTTTTTTTAAAAGGTACCTTCTTTCATTTTTGGCGCTTCCTGAGATGTTCTAGTATAGCATACTGGCTATCAGATAAGAATGTTCAGATTTTATTCTTCTGTAGTGCTCTCTTTACCCTGACCTTCCTTTCAACACAGCAAGTACTTAGCCTACTTCTCATGCTATTTTTTCTTTAGTAACTTTGTTTTTATGGGTTGATGAGAAGGTTAAACATTCTTAGTGTTTTGCTACCTAACTTTTGATGTACCCTAGGATGAACTTTTCTAAGGAAGATTCCTGTTTAACGCTGTCCTAGAATATTCAAACAAGAATTATTCCTTATCCCTGAATGAGCCCAAGTGTTTTTAGGAAAGCAAGAATTTATAGAACTGATGTCTTTCCAGTTACTGAAAATGCTGAATGGTTCAATTTATATTTGAATACCTGATGGAAATTTCCAGTAGAGAGAGGTTCTCAGACCTTGAAGTGCTCTGCCAGGTATCAGATTAATAATCCTTCTTTTTGTGATATTATGATGTAATTTGCAGTGTTCCTGGTCCAGCTGCTAAAGAGGTGTTTAACTTGAGTTGGAAAACAGATAAACAAGGACTGAAAACCAAACAGAGAAAATAGAAGACATAACTACCATGTAGCAGGCCTGTTGAGATTTAGTGTAACAACGGCAAGTCTGAAAATTTAGGAATTAAGCTGTTAGCTTCATGAGCGTGCCAGTTTACCACTGCTGCTGAAGTAAACAATGTTTTCCTGGTCTTTTTTTTTTCCCTTTCTTAGGCATGTATTGTGAAATAGATTGCAAAATTTTTTGGATTGCAGTACGTTTCTATGCTAAATTAGCTCTAACCTGTACCCAAATGGGATGTTGTCGAAAGAAATGTGTATCTAGAAGGAAATGCTTAGGGACTGAAGGATGTTTTTATGCATTCCTTGAGCTGCAATGCTGATTTTCGATATTGCTGGTTGGTTTTTTTTTAGTGTGATTTTAGGCATGATGCATATGTAAACTGCTTACCTTTTTTTCCTGCATACTTCAATGTCTTCTTGGTTTGTGCTTGTAAAAAGAAAGGCACTGACTCAGCAATTATTAAACTGAAGCAGGGTATTTCTGGGAAGAAACCTTAAGGTCTGCAGCATGCTTTGGGAAACTGTATGCTGGATTGCTGAATTGCCAAAGGCTACATTAACACAGCAGTGCTTTTTTTTTTTTTTAGAAAAGCTAATTCATTACTTTATTGTCGCAGTTTCCTCATACTTGTTATGACAGTGTTAATAGCTCTCAGTATTCTGTTTCAACTACCTGCTACTGATTTTACAGAAAGGCACAAGAAAGAAGTTGGGATATGTATTAGTAACTGAATCTATTGTTTGGAAACTTGGTAACGTAACGTTTCCTGTGTTCCTTTGTGGTAAACAAAACTTCCTGAAATAGGGACCATTATCTCACCTGAAGCCAGAAAATGTTTGCCTGCCTGTTGCTACTTAAAAGAATGGAAGAATTTTATTTTTTTTTGTTGTTTAAAGTGATCTTCCTACTCTTGCAAATGAGAAGTGATAGTCATTTGTCAGCTCAGCCAAATTTCAGATACTGTTTGGAGCAACAGAGCTTTGCCTGGAGGCCAATGAAGATATCTGAAGCTAGAATTTCTGTGGGAGGGTTAGTATTTGTGTATAAAGACATATGCTCAGTCAAGCAGCTTGTTGTTTTAGGGTATGTATTTTCCTGTTGACACTGACAGTCAGTCTTCCTGAAATGCTTTAAATCTGGCAGAAGGCGGCAAACCATTCCCTCTTAAATCCATTTATTTCCTCACCACAAAATTTCTGTTTTAAATAGAGCATTAATGTTTTCAAAGAACTGAGTCCCCAGGCCAGACTTTTTTTTTTCCCAGGGGAGGTTCTATGTATTACTTCTGTGCTTTAGGCTACTTTTTTTTTCTAAAGGTTTACTTTTATGTGCTGTAAACTTACTGTTCCCTGAGTTAAAGTCCTCCTAATTAACAGTCTGTTGTTTTGGACTTTGGAGTTATGATATGCTTTTTCACCTCTTAAACAGCTGTCTCTAATACTTCCATTATTTACTTGGGGACTAATGTTATAATGTGTGATAATATAGGTCCTCATAAAAGCTTGTGGACAAGAATACAATTTTCTCATTTTCCTCTTTGATTAGCAAGTGCTAATTGCATCTTGCAAGAAAATACTTCCTGTTTGATTCATGAGGGTTTTTTTTTTATGGTTGCATTTAGTTCCTAAGTTAGTAAATATAAACAGCCTTTCCTAGTTCTCTATACAGCCATAAATTATTTGGTTTAGAGTAAGTACTCCAATATTTGTGTTTCTTTCACAACGAAGATATAGAGCTGAATAGAAAGTAGACTGTCTCTTATGGCACAGTGCTGGAATAAATGATTTCTCAGTGTCTAAACAGAGATAATTAGATGTGTGGAGCAGTGGTTTTACTTTGGGGACTTTCTACCACTTAGCACTTTGTTTATTATCTTCATGAGAAAGTATCATATCATTGAGATCCTTTATAAATGGTGAGAAGCATTGTGTAAATTTGACATTTGCTTTTACAAATCTACTAGTTGATTTATTTCAAGTACTGCCTGTCGTCAATGGTAAATCTCAGGATCTTGCTTAGATAGCTCCGCTCCCACTTTTCTCACTTTAACTAATATGCTGTAGTGCACACTAAAATACACTGTATGTCTGTGATATCCAAAAAAGCAAAGCCTTTGGTTAGAAGTAGAACTATACTGTAGTTCCCTTTACATATACCACAGTTGCTGTCATTTTATTACCCCACAGCTGCCTGTTGCCACTTGCAAACTGAGTTCTTGGCCCGTGGAAGGCTGAGGTTGTGATCTTTTAAGCACCATTAAAGCAGCCTGTTTGAGTGTCCATAATTTTGCATCCCTCTGAGGTAATGGGAAATATTTGTTATTATCTTATTCTCCAAAGTTCCATTAAAAGTTATCAGTGGAAATGAAGAAACTGGGTATGACAGTAACTTGGGTACTTTTTTTTTTTTTTTTCTCCTCTAAACTTGGTTCTCCCACACGCTCCCCCTGTTAAGTTTTCCTACTGTTTGGGCATCATATCAGAAAATGAGAGATTACGGATTATTCAACTGAGTATTACACCTGAGAATATCACAGGTAGCTTTCGTGAGGCTCTTTGTTCACTGTTGAAGAGGGCATGCAATTTTAATGAACATTTATGGGGCATCTGTGATTGATTTTAATGTAGTTATGTATTTTTTTCCTCAGTAGGACTGGAAACTTTTACTCTTTTCTAGTGAGTCAGGGAAGATTCATAAAAGGTAAAAAAAGCATTATCTTTCTCAGTTGAAGGGATCCTGTGTTTATTTTCCAGTATTGATGTTGCTTATGCTTTTTCTAGCAAAGAACAGCATCAAGGTGGAAGTCAAGCTACATTCATGAAAACTAAATGAAGAAATCCACTTTGTGTACATACTGATGCACATGTACACATGCACATATCTCCATAGGCAGCTGGGGTTAATGCCACTTAGCATACTGGAGGGAGTTGATGATTCTGCCTAGTTGCTGCTGCTGGTTTTAACCATACTTGCATTTTTTTGAGGAAGATGACTACATGAACTGTTACAGTAAGCAATAATTATCTGATGTCTCCTGAGCTTCATGTGACTTGCGGTGAAGAGTTGTCAGTGAGGTCCAAAGTCAGTGCTCTGTATACACAAAATAAACTGTCTCTAGTGCCAGGGGGGTGCCTCTGGTGCTGGTCCCACCTGAGCTCTCGCAAGTGGAGGGGAGAAAAGACAAGACTGGGGTTGAAAATGTTTCAGAATAAGATAGTGAGGCGGAGATTTCGAGAGGGAAGTACAGCTCAGTCTTTAAGTTTTCAATAGCCCATTACTGTAGAAGTATTACTGAAAAACTAAATTACCCACTCTTTGTAAACAAACAAAACAAACAGCAAACTTGTAGTTGACACTGAATCTTATTTTCTTGACTTCTGGGTTTCTTCACAGTGAATGCTTTGTCAACTGAAGGAGCTGAGAGGTGTCTAGTGCATTTTGCACTGTGGCTCACATCCTCCATACGAATCTGTGCTGGTTGCTTTGCATACTTGTGAAACAATGCGGGTAGTGTTCCCTGGAGGCTGAAGAGAAGGTGCAGAGGGTGTCTGCCAGCTCGCAGCAGTCAACACACAACTCTTTGTTGATAGTCCCACTGAAGGCAAGCATGCCCGGACCATTGATGCTCCATGCTCGTACTTAAGGCTGATGTATGTTAATGCAATCAAAATAAACTGGTGTTGCTGATTGCTTTTGAATCATGATAGTTAAGACAGACTTCTGGCATTGTTACAGACCTGTAGTGCTGCTTCCAGTTTGCAGATAACTTGTGTCTTGTCTTTCTGGAGAGTTGTGAGTTTATGAAACGTAGCTTTCTTGTGTGAGTTGTGCAATTCTGTGTCGGTACTGTTTGAATTATGAAAAAGGTGGTTTTTACAGTCCAAAGAGATTTTCAGTAATGATGCTGAATATGATAGGAGATACTTTACTGTTGAGCGTAGTAGATTGTGTTGTATTTTTATTTTTTTATTGTACTTTCCAGCAGTGTAGTACTGTCAAGCAGGGTAAAAAAAAAAAAAAAAAGCTTTTCTGTAGTCTTGATTCAAGGGTGGGAGAGTGTGCATTTTACAGTTGACTTCTAAAAATAATATTTACTTTAAAAAAACCCCTGTGGGTTCAGTCACTCTTGGTCCCTTTCATACACTGCTAGTGCTAGCTTGTGTCATTTTGAGTCAAGGTCCCCAGAAGGCAGGAGACGCTGCTCCATTGCTTGCATGGCTGTACTTACCAGAATTCTTGCTTAGTTGGCGAACAACATATTTGTGAAGGCCAAGAAAAATCCATTTTCTCTGGAGTTCCATGACAGGCTAATAACTTTCTATCCTTTTCACGATTTCTTGTTCAATCCCTTGTTCTGACATTTCTGACCATGTGCAGGGTCACTCTATTGGACTGAGCTGGGAGAAAAATAAGCTGATGAAATGAGGTTGCCTACATAATTTATGGCAGCTGGATGGTTGTGTGTGGAGAGGTGTGTCAATGAATAAACAGAAATGGACTGTACAGACTGGACAGATAATGCATGACTAGAAAAATCATACAGTCAATCTGTATTATATTTAGGGAGATGTGAAAATGGTAAATGGGATCAAGATTGACAATTAGGAATAGGTATTTTATTGTGCATAGGTAGCTCTGCATGATTGTTGCTGTTATTAACATTAAATGTGTGAGAGAGAAGTTCTCTGAATAGTGGAAATGCAAATATTGAGATTGTTCAGTATAGACAGTAACTCAAATGCCAGATGTTTATATTTTGCACTCTACAAACATTGTAGCTGTGAGTCTGGTCAGCATCTATATCAGAGTGACTCACTAAAAGTTGTTTGGGTTTAAATAAAAGCTCAGAGAGTTGGATTCCTCTGAAAAGTCAGTTTTCGGAAAAACCTTTCTTCGTTGTTGGGTGCCGTTTACAAAAGTTAAGGCACCCACTGTGCAGAGAGTCTGGTGCTTATTATGACAGAACATTTAGCTGGTGGTAGTGAAATATAAACCAGGGGCAGTAAAAATGATTGTTAAGGGAGATCTCTGCCTAGAATCATACTGATCTAACTTTTGACTTGTGAAATACTTGGAGTTGATATGAGAACTTATTGACAGAAGCTGCTTGGATTCCAAATTCCAAAATCACAGCTCCAGCTGTTTCATTTGAATTCTGTAGGCTATTTGTAGGCACAATTTAAAGCAGAATTAGTCTTCAGTTAAAATTGTGGGGCAATGTAACGTGGTATGGAGAGTTGAAAGCTAATGGCTACTGGCAGCCTTAATATAAGTATTCATGGCTCGTACTGCAGCAGGTTCTTTCTAGTTCCCATTCACCTGCATATTCTGTTACTGGTGTCCAGGTCTCCAAACCTCACTTGCCTGTTCACATCAACGGTGCAGGTTTTTATTTTTTTCTGGGTTACTTTCGATTTGCAACGAGAGAACGAAAAGGCACAGTGCATCATTTTCACCTTGGTTTCTTTTGCCTGTTTCTGACTAAAATGGTTTTTGCTTTGAGTCAGAATCATGAGAAAATCACCAGCCAGTTGTGTGTGTACTGTGCTTAACTTTTTGTTCTTAGCAGGATCCAGCTAGAGTAGAAACCTATGAAGAGATGTAGTTGCAGGTAGAACAGGCCCTCTATTTGAATATGCAGTTTAGTGTAGATTTGGAAGCCTTATTGTGAAGATCGTAATCAAGCCAATCTAACATCCTCTAGAACAGGAAGCTTGTGGACTGGAGAAAGCCACATGTGATACTCTTGCAGAGCAAGCTAAGGAAACATGACCTAGATAAAAAAGGCTATTTTAGGATGTGTGTAAAATCATTAGGTTAACAGTAGCCAGAGCTTTATTTTTCACTAGTTCACTTTCAGCAATGTTGTATGGGATCTTTTGTAGTTGTTTCAGCTTATTGTTCTTATGCTATTCTACTACATAGTTTATGAGTATGGTTGTGAAATCTGAAGAGAAGATGTGTTTGGAAATAAATGCAGGCACATGAAGCTGGGGTGGCAATTCAGAAGAATGCTGAATGTTGGAAAGACAGCCTGAAAGAATAGGATGTAATTTAAAAGTATAGGTGAAATACGTTATATTTAAGTCAAAATAACATAAAATAAAAGATGGAGAATTGCTTAAGGTGTTTGTTACCTCCATTCCCCACCCTGATTTAGGACAAGCCATGGGTTATAAAATGAGGTTTAGCAATGTAGCATTGTTCAGAAAGAGGTGTGTGTATGTATTGGCGTGAATAAGTGGTGGTATAATTTGAAGGACGTGTAGAGTTGAACCTTCTGCTTTGTTCTGCATTGTGAGGTTAAAGTACTGTATCAGTTTTGGCCATTGTACTTCAAGAAAGATGTAGGCACTGTTAATTTGCCTCAGGAGGGTAATGGTAATGCCTGGTGATTTAGAAAAGATGGTATGTACAGAAAGAGTGATTGAATTGGTGTTTTTGTAACCCAAAGAAAAGATCAAGGCAAATTATAAGCTTTTAAGTGTGTGTAAGTTCACTACGAAATGCAAACATCTGCCCTTGGTTCATGTGCTTTGCTTACTAATGTCTACATGCATCATTCTGTGTGTCCTGCTCTCATTGTTCGCTTTTGTTTGTGTGTTTTGTAAGAGCTATTTCTGTGCAGTGTCTGGAGAACAGTGAACAAAGAGCCTGTTGTCTTGGGATTCTGTGAAGAAAATGTATAAATGGGCAAAATCGCTAAAATATGGATCTTCATCTAACCAGATAGATGTATAGATAAATACTTCAGTTAAAAGTCTTGAGCAGATCAAAGAAAATTTGCCCTCAGATTTGCCAGCCGCTGAGCCACTAAAGGACTAGTTTACCCACCTGTAAAAATTGTTCGTGTTCTCCACCTCTGAAGAGATGGAGTTTTCCTTGAAGTGACGTATAAAAATAGCTAATTTAATAAGCATCATGGGGGTTTCTGTGTGTATTGCATGTTACAGTGCAATGTGTAGACCCTGGTTAGTTATATCATAGAAGCCTGTGTGTTTAATCTTCCTGAAGGCTGTGACTAATTTGCTTTGATAAAGCCAGTTGAGTCTTTTCAGAATTATGTCATGATCTCTTAATATTTAACTCTTTCAGAAAGCTAACGATCGTGTGATTTATGTTATGTGTCCTGCTGGGTATGCCTTGGATGGTATTGAGAATCTGTATTTTTCTGGCCCTTTGAAACTTCTCTATCTTTTTTTTTTATTATTTTTTTTTCCCTCCAGATTTGGTAAAAATTGGCATTATTTCTAGGAGATCCTTAGCAAGTTATTTTAAAATTTAGACTGTAAGCCATTTCTGTATATATAAAACTGCTTATTATTCCTAGTCTATGAGTATGCTTTATCAGTATTTTGGTAATCTATCCTCAACTGGAGAATAAAATTAGAAGTTCAGACATTTTTCCTTTCTCTTTTGCTATGCAAAAAAATGGGAAACTGCCAAGTATTATATTTAACTTCACCTGCTGCAGTACTGGGATAATAATTTGTTTCAGAATGAGCAGTTGACAGACATCTTTTCTATCACTGCCAATTCCTTGTTTTTCGTCCAAACTTTCATGTTATAGTGTCTGCATCTAAATTTTTTTTACTCCCTTGTACGTATTTTTTCAACTGGACAGGCAATACATAAAGCTAACAGTATAAAAAGAGAAGTAAACTTGAATAACTTAGTAGGCTCAAATGTAATATGGCAAATACTACTTAAGGGTGGGCAAGTTTATGATTGTAGTAATAAAAGAAAGTGGATTTTTTTTCAATTCTCTTAAGATACTTTGTTTGCTTTTAAGCTACCTAGAATTTCCTTCAGAAATTCTTTCTGTGTTAAATGGGTAACTCTTCCTTCTGTGTTAACTGGGTAAAGGAAGAGGTTTGAAGAAATTCATTCAGTATTGCTAAAATTAAAAAAAAAATAATGCTTGGAAAGGCCCAGAAGTTATTTTTCAGTTGTTGGTTGCTTTTTTCTTTTATTTAGAAGTGAAAAAACATTATTTCATCAGGTCTGTATTAGTTTAATAACACCTTTTTTTACAAAAACTGTCATTATAAATGCTAATGTTTAACTTGTGGGCAAGAGATGAAAGAATTTATAAAACCCCCACATCTATAGACTAGCGTGTGTATGGGAAAATTTAGTCTGAAGGAATGATGAACTGGGGCTCTGCTAGTGAATGTGTGCCGTTGAGGAGGCTGTTTCCAAGCCTTACCGTGAACAATTCATAATTTGTTGTGCTAAGTGTTCCTGGTTGGATAGAGGGTGACATATATAGAACTCAAAAATAGATAACTGCTTATTTGGGAGGACAGGCAGTCCTCCCACTTAAATCATATCATCCAAAAGGCTAAAAAATTTTGATGACTTGTTCCACCTCTCCACTCTACCCTGCATATGTTGTTTTCCTCGCAGTCCTCTTTTTAGAAGCAGTCTTTTGGCTCCTTCTCCCTTGCACTGGATTTTTGAATCTTAAATGCTGGGAAACTTTCTTACTGTTCCATTTCAAGCTCTCCCAGGACTGAGTCTGGAACTTAATTGAATTTCTGTTCTTCTTCTAGGACAGCCTTAAGACCTTGTGAATGGAAGACATCTTTTGCTTCTACATTCACGTCCTACCACAGGCGTTGTACAACGATGTATCAGGATTTTGCCACCCATGCTAGTGGACCATCCAGATGGCTGTAAAACTGCAGAGGAGGTTAGTAAAAAATGGGATTGGGGACTTTTTGGTGCTTCAGTCAAGTATGTCTGCTTTAGGTGTGCCTTAGAGCAAGGGGAACACTTAGAGACTGCACATATACTACTACTTTGCCATTGTATTGGTTTTGCATGGTGAGGTTTTGGTAGCAGGGGGGCTACCGGGGTAGCTTCTGTGACAAGCTGCTAGAAGCCTCCCCTCTGTCTGATAGAGCTAATGCCAGTCAGCTCCGTGATGGAGCTGCTGCTGACCAAGGCCAAGCACATCATAGAATAGAATAGTTTTGGTTGGAAGAGACCTTTAAGATCAAATCCAACCGTTGGACTCAGCTACAGTGGTAGCACCTCTGTGATGACATATTTAAGAAGGGGAAAAAAAACCCAAACCTGTGCAGTTGCAGCTGGAGGGAAGAATGAGAATATGCGAGATGTGATTTGGTTGGTAATAAATTAACCTAATTTTCCCAAGTCAAGTCTCTTGCCTGTGATGGTAACTGATGAGAGATCTCTCCCTGTCCTTCATTATATTTTTCTCTCCCCTGTCTAGAAGAAACTTCTTCTCGGTGAGGGTGACGGAACACTGGCACAGGCTGCCCAGGGAGGTTGTGGAGTCTCCTTCTCTGGAGACATTCAAGACCCGCCTGGACACGTTCCTATGTAGCATTATCTAGGTGTTCCTGCTCTGGCAGGGGGGTTGGACTAGGTGATCTTTCAAGGTCCCTTCCGGTCCCTAACATTCTGTGATTCTGTGAAAAGGGAAAGTGATAGAGTGGCTTTGGTGGGCACCTGATATCCAGTCAGGGTCAACCCACCACATGCATATTCTATATTTTTCTGTTCCCTCAGGGTCCTGGTGGACCAGTTTGGTTGTCTGCAGATATTAAACAGGTGTGTCCGTGTGGATTTCTTTATATTAACACAACCCTAATTTATCTGTTACTGTGGCTGTCGCTGGATACTCCAAAGTACAAGATATAAGTGGTTAAAGCACCCTGGTTTTTGTTCTCCTGAACTTACCTTTACTCCTTCAGTATGATCTCATCTTGAAAAGAGTGATCTAGGCCAATGAACTGGAATTTAGATCAATTTTCCACCCAGCTGAACTAAGAAAACCTGGGTTTTGTTTTATATGTTTCTACAGTAAACACACTTCCCTTAAAGAATACTTGTTGGACAGGAGATGACTTACTAAACTACCACTGTATAGTCACCGACTACCCAATGCGATGTTTAAGAACTAAATTCTTGTCAAGCCTTCTCTCTATATGCATCTCTCACTTGCTACTGTTTGGTTTTTTAAACCTCGATTGAAATAATGGCGACAAATTATGGTGTCAAATGGGCAGGACAGATGGACAAAGATGTGATACAAGTCTGTCTCCTTTGGCACAAAATATTAACCAGTTCAGTTGTACTTAGTGTGTTAAATGTTGTCTTCCACTTGATATCCTTGGTATTGACATTTTGTGCTTATTTTTTTGCCTTGATAAGAGTAGAGGCTACTCAGTAAAAAGTTCAGGGTCAAAACAGAAGAAAAACAAGCAGAGCAAAATTTTGTTTCTGGATTTACTGCTTATGGCCTCTCAGGCTGTAGGGCCACTGGTATTTCTTTTGCTGTAGCCCAGCCGCCTCTTCTGTGGTTGTTCACTCAAGTGGTGACTCTAACGAAGTAACAGATTTGAGTAGAAATAACGGCTGCTGGGGGAAGCTGGTCTGCGTTCTTTGGTTTGAGGTCCACACTGGGAGACTGATATGGCTGAAAGACTGCAAATTGTCCTTGGTGTTTTTTTTTTCAGTTGTATCCATTCTCTGATTGAGTTTCTTCATTTCTGTGTAAATTTTTGCTGGCAAAGCAGAAGGCTGTCATGGTGGAATAAGAGAGAAGACAGAGCAGCAACTAGTTATGTAGCAGTTTGTTGGTGAATCTTAAAACCATGTGATATGGCTTCTCAGGCACATCTACTCTCTCTTGTTGGAAAGATTCTAGTCTTTCTAGAGAAGTTGAAAATCTTTTAGAAAAGTTACTGAATCAGGATACAGAATTTTAAAAGAGGCTTTAACAAGTATCTGATTTAATTTAAGTTTAACAAGTGATTGTATTACTCAAATGCTGCAGTGTCCAATTAATGTATAACTGAATTTGCAGAACAGTTCCACAATACTCCCTTTTTTAATGTTTTCTGACAGATTAACCTTTTCTGTGATGACCTGTTTCTCTCTTGGCTTCTAGCCAGGTGTGAATTTTGAATTGTGAAAAAGCCGAAGTTGCTACCAGCTTTATACCTTCAAAAATGATACGTTTTTACAAAGCGCCTGACAACTTCTGGGAAAAAAAAAAAAGGCAAAGTAATAAGCACCTATGTATTTGGAGAAACTTGAATAATTTAGTGAAGTCTAATACACCTCTGCCATACCTAACGTTCTACTAATTGTAACTGCAACTCTGCAGAAAATCATTAGCACTGATCTTATGGGTAACAGAGGGGAAAAAAGTGAACTCTTTCCTGAAATAATCTTTCTGCCCTAAATTATATGTCACACTCTTCGCATTTCTCTGGACCACTGCACACTGTAAAGAATAAATTCTAACTTTGACTTACTTTTTTGCCTTACTGATGCAATGCCTATATCTTGATATGGCCATTTTATTTAAATTTGCCAAATCTTTTTGATATTAGGATACAAACTTTCAAGTTAAACCTTATGTAAAACCTTTTTTGGAATTGGTGTAAGAGTATAGTCTTGAAATTTAACAGGTGAATCTCCCATTTTTTTTCTACAGTATTAAGAAAAAAATTCAGCAATAATTCAAAAGCATTTATTAGAGAATGCTGAAAATGTAGCATTTTGTTGTTAAAAATGACTGTTTAAATTCTTTCTGTGAAAACTAATTTTTTGCAGTTTTGATTTTTTTCTCCTAGCATTTTCTTTCACACATGGGCTCAAAACATAAGTTTATTTTTTAAAAAAAAAAGACTGTACAGATTTTTGAAGCTGCTGACAAAACAGGATTGCCATTTTCTGTAGAACTGGCATTTCCATACTATTGCTTTTGATCAAATATGAACTTAAATGTCATTTTTTAATTTATTTTTCAGTGAAGTTGAAAGTTGGGCAGAGTGCTCAGTGGTTCTGTATAACCTTTTAAGTCCAAACTGTGCATCCAATCCTGCAAAAGTAGCATGATTATAATGACTTGATAGGATTATCCAAAAGCTTCTTTAAATTTATATCCACCTGTTTGATGTAGATCTTTTCCTTTTTTGTTACATTTGCTCTCCTTAATAATGCTATGAATTTTGTAATGGTATGTTGAGAGTGCAAAAGCAAATTCATTCTAAAAAAACTGTAAAAAAAATGGTTTTTATCACACTTCTCTGGATTTAAATGCAATATTCTCTTGGTCTCCAATGTTCGTATTTTGTATTTTTAAGTTTGAGCAAACCAAGTTTAACTAGTGAATTTTTTTTCCTTTTTGTTTGTTTGGAAGTACTACTCTAGTGATTGTGAAGAGGTTTAAAATACTGTACTGTAGTACTGGAGATGAATCTAAGAAAGTCTTCAGTGGAGCTGGCTTTTAGTTTTTTTAGAAATACAGGCAAATGAAGTCTTGTTTTTTAATTTTTTTTTTTTTGTAAGGTTACTTGATATACATGGTTTAGGGCAGCAGGGAGAGGACAGCTCACAATGAAACTAGTAGACTAGTCTGCAATTAAAAGTGATTTTGTTCTGCTGGCTGGCCATATATTGTTGGGGTTTTTTGTTTACCATCAAATTTCTGCCAGGCTTTCACATGACTATTCAGTTGGGCTTTTTGCTTTGTCTACCAGTCTAGCTTTTACACATACTCATATTTGTAGAGACTGATAATGTAAAACCAATTTAATTTATTTGCATTAGGACTGGAGTATGACCTGGGTAGGTCAAGCTGAGTTCTCTGTCCTCCACTTAATGGAATATGGAAACTCTACTTGCTGCTAACTTGTAATGAGCCTCGTGTATGTATGGTCAATTACAATTTCTCTGCTTAGATTTGTTGTCTACTTTTACAGCTACAGAAAGACATTTGCTAGATAGGTGAATACTGTGTGCTGTTTTGTTGGTTGTTTGTTTTTTTTTTTTTAAAAAATCGTATGACCAGCTGTGTATTTCTTACGTAGGCGAGATCTTAACTTCTTTTCCTCCCTCCTCCTCCTTTTGCTACGTAGTCTTGATTCCAGAAGTAACAGTAAATCACTTTCCCATCATGTCTGTGCTTTTCCTGTTCCCTTACTTTATTTTTTTGTATGATAGCAACGTAGGACATGCAGATGTAAGAGCGGTGGAGGAAGGAGAGTGTATCTGTTGGTCAGAGCTGCTGCCTGCCTGAGAGTTAAAGGTAGTTTGCTTGCTTGGATATCAAAGGGGAAAATGGAGTGAAAAGGAAAGGGAGAGCATGTGAAACTAGTTTTTCAACAGTTCGAAATGGACAGTACTGATGCTTTTGTAAATTCTCTTGTACTGTCAGGCATCACAGGTGGTTTAGCATATAAACCAAACCTCTGTATATCTGAATTCTGAAGTTTAAACTCTCGCCCAATGGAAATATCAGTGCCAAGTGCTGAAGACCAAGATGCCATAGGGCCAAAGAAAGTATCCAGGACTCTAGTTCTGAAGAAGAGCTGTTGCTATACTGGGCTGTTTGCAAGCTATTCTAGTATCTCCTGTCAGTTTCTTCTTTACTTGTCCAATCTTGCAAATGATCCCAAGTTCTAAAGGATTTCCGGAACTCTGCTTTATTAGTCTGCCTGTTTAGCTTTTTTTATCTGACAGTTCTTTCCTTGTTTACCTATTTGAAGTAGAACCCAAACCACAAACTTGGCTACTTTAGAAGTAGACTTTATGTGGACAAATTCATGGGTCCTTGAATAAAATCTCATGGTGGTGCTTTTTATACCACCATGTGTACATTTGCATGGATTGACAATGGAAATTATGTAAAAGCTTGTGTTTTCAGAGATCTTTTGGAGGACGGAATTAAGAAAAATCTAAAGCCAGTGAGCATAAGTAAGAGGGAAAGTGAAAGGTGGATGTGAAGAATCTTACCCTTAGTGCAGTACTGTGTGTGTTAATTAAATACCAGACAGTTGTTAGCAGAAGTTACATGCTGAGCAGACGGCATTATGATGTGAAAGCAGACTTCATGTGTGAAGGTATGCTTAAGAGCTATATAGCCTGTCTGTATAAATACAGGCATTTGCTTTCTATGTAGCATTTTCTTCAAAAAGAGAAACAAGCATATGTTCTGATTATTTTTATTTTTTGGTACTGGGTTTTTTGAATTGAGATGTGATATTTTCTCTATATTTCAAAAAGTGCTTAGCCCTACAAAAATGCTGAGCTAATTCTGGTTAGAATTTTTGCGTTTCCCTAGATGTGGGAGGTGGGTTGTTTTCTTTTTGTTTGTTTAAAAAAAAATATTAACAGTGATGCTGTTAAAGGAATTGGAAGTAAAACTTCCTAACAAAGCCTTTGAATTTTTTACTATTCTTCATTTTACTTAACATAATGTAACCCAGCATGTGTTAAATGATTGTCAGCCTTATTTTGACAAATTATATTTTCTACTTCTTGAGACCTTAGTGTTTAGTCACGTGCATTATCCTGTTCAGAGGTTTCTAACTTGATATCTGCCTGTCTTTGATTTGTCAGCAAGTTCTTCAGTTACTCCAGGCAGAATTCAGCCAGCTTCTCTAGTATAAACAACCTGTGACCCCAGCATGTAACGTCAATTTTTCTTTACCTGTATTGTTTTCAAAGCTTTTCGCTTAGAACCCTTAGAATTTTTTGAGTACTTTTCACATATGTTGAAGGCAGAGGAAAAATGTTCTTTGCATTCGGTGTTTCTTAGAGTTGTTCTACTGGATTTTTAACCTACAATAGAAAGTTTTCAGGTTTAGAGGTTTCTGCAGTTACTCACATAAGGATGGTTGAATCTGTTCACTGCAATTTACCCGATGTTTCCAGAAATCTCCTTTATAATTTTTTCTGATTAGCTGACTCTGCTTTTCTTTAATTCAAATTCTCGCCTATTAGTGGTCCATCTTTAATGATGGATATTTGCCTGTGTAATTTTCTGCTGTCTTTAAAAGTGTTTGAAGAATTAATGAACAATTTTATTCCACTCCAGCTTTTGGCTTTGATACATATCTAAAGAATAATCAGATGCTTTATGGAGGTTGGATATTTTAGAACATTTGAGACTAGACTTGCAAGATTTAACAATTTCTAACATATGAGGAAGGTTTCAAGAATGTCTTGTAAAAGATTTATGGACTTGATTGTTCTTAGTCTGCTTACGTCTTTGTCTACAAAAAAATGTGTAACTGGCTTGGTGACACTGAATTCTTCTGACCTTTAGTCAAAGATTTCTCTGTGAAATTTGTGATTCTTCAATACTGACACCGGAGTTACTAGTTTTCTTTTAACTTCTGTCTTAATAGCGGAATAAAGAGTAAGTTGCAACTCTCTTTGTGTTCTTCAGTGTTTTTAAGAAAGATCTGCTTATTTCCTCAAAATACTTTAAAAGCAAAAACTGCCTGACATTTCTAAGTGCTGACGTGTGCAGATTGAAGAAAGTATCATCTGCAGAAAATTCTATCGAGTATTTGACATATCTGTATGAAGAGTGATCTGTTGATAAGAATAGGACTCAGTTTTAGTTCCGTGTCAGCTGGTAAAATCTGAGTTTGCAGTTTGACATTTTAGTGTAGAACTTTTAAAAAATTCTGGAAGTAAACCTGATTTTCTGGGCTATACAGAAACATTATAAAGGAAAGTGGAAAATATGAGCACTGAGAATATGGAACAGCTTGCTGCATTTCTGTTTCTGCAGATTCTACTGTAGTGCATATGATTTCTTAAAGAAGATTGATTGCAATAGTAAATATATTTTGTCTTTTTTTTCTTTCCAGCAGGAATTTTAATTTTAAAAGAAGTCTTGTCAGCTACTTTGTTCTACTTATAGTTCCTCTTGCACCTGGAGATGATTTAAAATAGTTTTTGAAATGTGTGACTTCTTGATTGTCAGAAATTCTTGACTGCTTGCATGTATTTGGCCTTAGTGAACATATGCTGTGTAAGGCCAAGTGATTCTGCTTTTGGCTAGAAGTCTTCATGCTGTGCTGCATCATGTCACAAGCTTGACTATCTAAAATACGTGGAGGTGTTTACAGGTTTTTGTTTCAGATGGCAAATAGCACACTAATAATCTCTACTACTCTGACACTGTGCTGTCGTAATATATGTTTTTGGTAGTTCAGCTTTTTTTTCTTGAGAGCCTTGGAACCAGCATTTAGCTCTGATAGGGAAGCTAAAATTAGTTTTCAAATCCTGTTTCTTCTGAGTAATGGTGAACTTGCAAGCTCAAAAATCGTTTTTCTTGGGGAAATGGAGGTCTTCACCTAGAACGTCTGCGCTGATGTGACCTGGATTTTCCTCTTCCAGCCCTGTAGTGTTGGGGTTGGAAGACCAACTAGCACAGCTCTTCGGGGATTTATTAAGGATTGGATTTATAGCTCTGGGATACTGATTGGCAGGAGTGTTGCTGCACTGCAAAAGCGAAGTGCTGGGTCACCAAATGTGACTTTCAGAAAGAAAAACCAAAGAAAATCCCACCTCAGCCTTCTTAGGCCTCTGTGAAAGGTAGCAGAAGGCTTAAATAGATCTTACTGATGCACATTCAGCTGTTAATTATTGTAGGTTGGGGATTTATGTGTAGTGCTTTGCTAGCACTGTCATTAAAATCCTCTCTTGCTGCCGTTAATGACAAAAGCTTTTCACCTGTGAATTGCTTCTTGTCTTCACGCTGCCTGTGATACTTGGTGATAAAAATACTGTCTGTATTCTCTCACTGGCTGTTACTCTAAGTCGGGTGTACTCGGTAGCCCTCCCACAGTGTATCTGTGAAGGAGCTGTGGCTTTGAAGAGGAATGCTTGCTCTCTGCCAGCACCTGAGGTGTCAGTAGCCCAATTTGAGACTGCAGTTGTTCAGGAAAAGAAATAACTGTCTATCAGCTTATAAATCTGCTTTCCTAAAAGGATTGCCTATTCAGTAGCTGTCACGAGAAACAATATCTGCTGTTCAATGTAAGAAGGAAAAGATTTGAATAATGGTGGTTTGAACATACCTGCCAGTACTGTACTAGTCTGTAACTTAATGCTTATGCAAAAACTTACCGCTATTGGCTTCAAGGTACCATGTATCTGTGTGTTTGTTTGTTGTGCTGTAATTAAATTGACCTGATGATGTGCTCCTAACATTTGAAGCAGTTCTGTTAAATGATGTAGAGTGGGTTTTTTTTTTTACATATAGAATTGGAAATATTAAGTAATGTATAGTAATTGTTTGCTGGTCGTAATAGAAGCATATTTTAAATCACAAAGCAGTTGAGGGAATGGAAATGTCTGAAGGATACTTGAATAAGCCTATTTTTAGATGTTTTCATTGAGTGTGGAGAACAGAAAAATGAAATTGTTACCTCAGTCATTTGAAAGCTACTTTAAAGTTATGGAGTAGGAGTATAGTGAATCTCTGCCATTTGTATGACAGCAGTAGTATTCTTAGTTTCCAAAGTTTAGATATCCTCCTGAGCTTGTCTAATATTTACAGTGATATTCTTATAGGGAGTATTTTGTCTCCCTGCTGGATCAATTTATTCTTTTTCTTGTGTAGCAAAAAAATGTTGTTAAAATAAAAAAGTAGAAAAGAGTGTATATCCCAAATCTGTGGATTAAATTGGTTTTGAACTTTTATTATTTGATTAAAATACTGTTCATCTGGTCCTTTGAAACCTTCCCCACTGCAGTTTCTTCCTGCAAGCAAGATAGGGCTTTCTTGAAGTCAATTTAAAAAGTATTGGCTGCAACTAGGGGAAAGGATAACTTAAGAAAGCCTTCCAAAGACTTTAATTTCAGGAGTTCTCTAAATAATATTTTATTTTATTATCAAAAACAAACCATTGGGAGAATTTGGCATTAGGGGAGTCCATGACTGTGGATATTTGGGTTTGTTTCTTCTTGTGGTGTTTTGATTTTTGGTGGTGGTTTTTTTTTTGTTTGTTTTTATTTTTCTTAAAAAGACCAACTGAAAACCAATAAACAAAACAACCTTCCACCCCAAACACTGAGCTGGTATGGAGGAGTTCTATGGCAAAGATCTGGCATCTGTGTTTGTTTCTGGAAGCAATTAATTTAGGCCTTTTCATTTGTGCTCCTTACTCTTCTATGAATTCCAGGCTGGAAGAGTGGGAGCAGGAAGGACCTACTTGGATCACTGTGTCCAGTCCCTTATAGTGGTCTCTTAAAAATCCACAGGGCTCTGCTTTGAAACATGTTCTTTGCCAAATACATAGCTTTCCTTCCACTTTTCCCCTGTGAAATACTCATGCATCATACAGTGGTTTCTGTCCTTATATGTAAGGAGGATACTTAAATGATGCATGCAAAAATCTCATTGGCTTTTTATCCACGACTGGATAACAGTGATAGCTCACAGTGTCACCCTCATGAGAATTAGAGAATCATAGAATCGCTGAGGTTGGAAAAGACCCTTAAGATCATCAAGTCCAACCATCAGCCCAGTACTACCATGACCACTAAACTATCTCCTGAAGTGCCACGTGTACACGTTTTTTGAATGCCTCCAAGGGTGATGTCTCCACCACTTCCCTGGGCAGCCTGTTCCAATGCCTCACCACTCTTTCAGTAAAGAATTTTTTGTGAATACCCAATCTAAACCTTCACTGGTGCAATAAAGCCTTTGCTTTATTGAAAATCTTCAGCTGATAGCAAAGTTACATACTCCAATGCATACATTGAACGTATTTTATTAAATGCTGTCTTGATTCTGTTATTCCAGTCCACAAACCTGTCTGTCTTCCTGTCTTATCATTTGTTCCTTTTTAACAGCAACAGGTCTTAAGATTACCCCTATAAATCTAGCACCAAGTTTACTAAAGAGATAGTTGCCAGATTATTGAAGGTGCATTCTCATCAGCCTGCTAAAATTTTTTTAGAAACCTTTACAGTCTTTCTTGTAATCATCTTGAATATCCATGTTATTTTTTGTATTAATCCTGATCTTCCTCACCTTAAAAATTTTTCTTGTGAGAGCTATATTTAACATGCTTTGCACTGATGGCAGTACCTTTGAAGTCAGTCCTAGGTTGAATGGAATTTACACTGTTCTAATTTGTATTGCTTTTCATTCAACTTTTGATCTGCTTGTATCCCTGATCATTCACTCAGTCTGTTCTAGAAACATTTGCGGTATTCATATAGTAAATACCGTATTAATCACTACAGTAATGTGTACTATGTTCCTGCAGTATTAATATATTTCACTATATGAAACCAACTATATATGTCTGGACAACTTGCTGTCATTCTGAATATCGTTGCATTTATGCCTGTTTCAGGTAGCATAGGTAGTAAATTACTAGACTTGCATCACAGTTTGAAATTTCACATGGCAGTTCTTTCTGGACCCTACAGAAGGGATTATACAGGCCATCCTGTATTTACTAGAATAGATGATCTCTGTTGCTTTTATTTTATCTTGGGTTTTGATCATTTCCATGTCATTGTTCCCACTGTAAGTAATTTACACATAGTTCATCTTACTAAATGGAAGTGAACAGTTTTTCTAGTGTATTTCATATTTGGACCATACTAGGTAGTTGCTAATCTCCAGATGGTCGTTTTGATTTTGAATAGTGCTGATTAGGAAGAGAATCGAGAAGGGCTGTGTAGTAGTGGGAACTGCTTGAAAGTGTTGACCAAGTACTGCTTGATTTCTTTAAAAATTTTAAGGAGATTTAGTCAATGTAGCACATGCTGCTACAAGCTTATCTGAGAAGCTGTTAAGTACTAATTTGCAAAATGATAAACCGGTTTCAGAAGTTAAATGGTTGTAGTTAAGATGTTTCTGAAAAGCGTAGATACTAAAATAGCAACGTCTTTTAATTTTCTTGCAGAAACTGGAAGAGCTTGGTTCTGAAAGAGTTTCTACTCAGTTTAGAACTGTTATTTCCTTATTATGTATCTGTAGAAGTAATTAGGACTAATCATAAAAGTTTAGAGGTTAAGTAGAGAAAAATGACTTAAATAAGAAGATCCCTTTCAACCTCAATTATTGTATGATTCTAAATCAGGAGAATCAGATGTTCAAGTGCACAGTGACTCAGTTCCATACAGTTATAAACAGTTAAACAAAACTGTGAATGGAGTTGTTTCCTTTTTGCTTTTCTATGTGATGAGCTGTGTGAAGAACTTTACATTTTTAATCATATTTATGCATTTTGATTTTATCTGGAAGAAAGACTTTATGAACCAATAACTTTTGCCTTTGCTATGAAGTTCATCCTTGTTTTTCAAGTCTAGTCAGCTACTCCTATGTTTCTGTTTTATTTTTCCTTCATTCCAAAGCCTCTTGGCTTTAGCAACATAATTGATAGGTTTTTTTCAAATGGTCGATTTTAAAAATTGACTTACAAAATGAAAATTCACTTCTGATGAATTAAAAGTGTAGCCTTCCTGCAAAAAGCAAGAAGAACAGAAATTGATTTTACTGATCTACATTTCTCAGATTTTTCTGAAGAATAAGTTTGCTTTGAATGCAAGTTTGAATAAGTTTGCTTTTTTGATGCAAATGGTAGATGAGCCAACCAGGAGAGGAGCGCTGCTGGACCTTGTGTTCACCAACAAGGAAGGACTGGTTGAAGCAGTGAAGGTTGAGGGCAACCTTGGCTGCAGCGACCATGAGATGGTGGAGTTCAGGATCCTGTGCGGTAAAAACAGAATAGCAAGCAGGATCGCAACTCTGGACTTCAGAAGGGCCAACTTTGGCCTCTTCAAGCAATTACTGGGGGATACCCCTTGGGACAGGGAGCTGAAAGGTAAAGGGGCCCAAGACAGTTGGTTGGCATTCAAAGACCACTTCTTTGAAGCTCAGGATCAGTGCATCCCATCAGGTAGGAAATCAAGAAAGAGATCCAGGAGACCTGCTTGGTTAACCAGGGATCTGCTGGGCAGACTCAGGTGGAAGGGGAGGGTGTTTAAATTGTGGAAGGAAGGGCTGACCACTTGGGTGGAGTACAGGGCAGCTGTCAGGGAGTGCAGGGAGGCAATCAGAAAAGCTAAGGCCTCCTTGGAGTTAAAACTTGCAAGGGAGGTCAAAGACAACAGAAAGGGCTTCTTCAAATACATTGCTGACAAAACTAACACTAGAGGCAATGTAGGCCCTCTGTTGAATGAGGTGGGTGCCCTGGAGACAGAGGACAGAAAGAAGGCAGAGTTGCTGAATGCCTTCTTTGCCTCTGTCTACACTGTTGGAGACCGTCCTCAGGAGCCTCAGTCCCCTAAGGCCCCAGAGGAAGTCATGACAAAGGAGGAGTCTGCCCTGATTGATGAGGAGTGGGTTAAGGATCAGTTTGAACACTTGGACATTCATAAATCCATGGGCCCTGATGGGATGCACCCACGGGTGCTGAGGGAGCTGGCGGGAGTCATTGCTAGGCCACTCTCCATCATCTTTGGTAAGTCGTGGGTAACAGGTGAGGTGCCTGAAGACTGGAGGAAAGCGAATGTCACTCCAGTCTATAAGAAGGGCAGGAAGGATGACCCGAGTAACTACAGACCGGTCAGCCTCACCTCCATCCCTGGAAAGGTGATGGAACATCTTATCCTTGACACTGTCTCTAGGCATATCAAGGATAAGAAGGTTATTAGGGGCAGTCAGCATGGCTTTGCCAAGGGGAAGTCATGTTTGACCAACCTGATAGCCTTTTACGAAGACATAACCAGGTGGATGGATGGTGGCCATGCAGTGGACGTGGTCTACCTGGACATCAGCAAGGCCTTTGACACCGTCTCCCACAGCATCCTCATAGGTAAACTGAGGAAGTGTGGTCTGGATGACCAAGTAGTGAGGTGGGTCGAGAACTGGTTGAAGGGAAGAAGCCAGAGGGTTGTGGTCAATGGGGCCGAGTCTGGCTGGATGCCTGTGTCTAGTGGGGTCCCTCAGGGGTCAGTGCTTGGGCCGGTGCTGTTTAATATATTCATCAATGATCTGGATGAGGGATTAGAGAATGTTGTCAGCAAGTTTGCTGATGATACGAAGTTGGGGGGAGTGGTTGACACACCAGAAGGCTGTGCAGCCATTCAGAGAGACCTGGACAGGCTGGAGGGCTGGGCGGGGAGAAATCTTATGAAGTTTAATAAGGGCAAGTGTAGAGTTTTGCACTTGGGAAAAAATAACCCCATGTGCCAATATAGGTTGGGGACTGCCCTGCTGGAGAGCAGTGCAGGGGAAAGGGACCTGGGGGTTCTAGTGGACAGCAGGATGACCATGAGCCAGCAGTGTGCCCTCGTGGCCAAGAAGGCCAATGGCATCCTGGGGTGTATTAGAAGGGGAGTAGCAAGTAGGTCAAGAGAGGTCCTCCTGCCCCTCTACTCTGCCCTGGTGAGGCCGCATCTGGAATATTGTGTCCAGTTCTGGGCCCCTCAGTTCAAGAAGGACAGGGAGCTGCTTGAGAGAGTCCAGCGTAGAGCCACAAAGATGGTGAAGGGAGTGGAGCATCTCCCTTATGAGGAAAGGCTGAAGGAGCTGGATCTCTTTAGCTTGGAGAAGAGGAGGCTGAGGGGTGACCTCATCAATGTTTATAAATATGTCAAGGGGGAATGTCAGGAGGATGGAGCCAGGCTCTTTTCAGCGGCATCCACTGACAGGACAAGGGGCAATGGGTGGAAGCTGGAACACAGGAGGTTCCAGAAAAATATGAGGAAAAACTTTTTCACTGTGAGGGTGACTGAGCACTGGAACAGGCTGCCTAGGGAGGTTGTGGAATCTCCATCTCTTGAGACATTCAAAACCCGCCTGGACGCGTTCCTGTGCGCTCTAGTGTAGGTGATCCTGCTCTGGCAGGGGGGTTGGACTAGATGATCTTTGAGGTCCCTTCCAACCTTTAACATTCTGTGATTCTGTGATTCTGTGAATGAGTTGCTCTCATATTGCTCAGACTATTACGATCTGTTTGCTCTCATCACTTCTTCGAACTTCCTGTTGCTGAATTGGACTGAAGAGCTGAACTTTCAAAATCCATAAGATGAGTGTAGCCCAATGAAGAGTACTTCTCTTGTGTTAACTTCTGAGAAGACAGTACTGGCCTTCTTGAGTTCAGGAGTATTTTTTTTCTGATGAAATTTACCGTATGTGTTTGTGTTTCTGTGAAGAAGACACAGAATATACCTGTTTTCCACAGGTGGAAAAAAACCTCTTGATTTGAAGGGGTGTTTTTACATTTGCTTTTTAGAGTTGAAACTAACTAATGCTTTATCATCAAACTGATTTAACGAGTTCTCTGAGATGAGCAGTTAAAACAAGGTAACCGAGCTTGGGCCAGTAAAGAAAGAGAAATACATCAGCACAATAGTAGCAGTAGTTCTGAGATCTGAGTCTAGGGTTGGCAGCACTTCTGTTTTCAAATATAGATATGCTCAGCTGGATAAGCCCTATTAATAGTTCATATATATGGAGTTTTAGACAATGCTTGTATGACAATTTGCATTTGATTCATTTTTTTAGCAGTTTGCTCAAAAATCCCTACATATGCCTAATATGCTACCTTAGAGTATGCCAGTCTTTTCTCCCTTATTACTAAATAGACTGAGAAGCTGAAAATTCAATTTTGTGTAAGCAGTCAATCTTTCCTTAGGTGCTATTCAGTTAATCATTTTCCATTTGGTTTAATATCCATTTGATATTAATAGTTTAGAAATAGCAAATGTTGTGCCAGGATTTTGACAAGCCCTTACTTTGTGCCAACTTCTGTTTATTCATATTAGAAAGTCTGGAAAACAAACTTTACATTGTTGTTGTCTGTTTAGGTGCCACATCCATTGTAGAATCCTGATTTAGTTGAATAATGGCGATGAAATCTTTTGTCAAGTCTGTTACAAAATTGTATTGAAGGCTGATCACTAGTATAAACAAAGATGAAATTGGTCCAAAAGTAAAAATGACTGTATAGTCGTGTGTCATATTGAAAAGAGTAAGCATTCATTCCTATGCCAACCATGCTGGTAAAAGAGGTGATAAAGTGAGACAATGCACTTTATATGAGCAGTAATTTTAAAGATGACCTTTTACTATAGTGTCAAGTGTATCATGGATTTTGTCAGGGGGGAAAAAAGAAAATCACTTGACCTTCAGAAGTAACAAGACTTGAACATACCCATTTTTCTTCCTTTCACTTTATTCTTGATAAGTTACAACCTCTGTTTCTACTCCTTTCAAAGTGTTTGTAGTCCTGCTTTTACTTTTCATGATGTAAAGATTTTGTTATCTATTCAGTATTTTGAAGGGAGGAAAAATACCCGGTTTTGTAAAAATCTTCAGTTTTATTACATTGCTCAGTAACAAAAGCAGTTATTAAACCTACACATTCTGGGATTATTACTGTGTTTACCGGACTTTTTTTATAGGTCCAGTTGACTTTCTTTGCCGTAGGACACGCTACTGGTTCATGTTCAAGTTGCTATCAGGCTCCAAAGGTTTCTTCCTGCAGAGCAGCTTTCTAGCCTGTTGACACCCAGCCTATATGGATAATAAAGTTATTCCATGCTGGGTATGGGACTTTGTACTTGAACTTCTTGAGGTTTTCAGCCTGCCTCTTTTTCTAGCCCAGGGCCATTCCAGGGTACTGTTTCAGGGTATCTTCTGCATGCTCCATCCCCACTTAGGTGTCACTAGCGACCTTGCTGATTGACCTTGCTGATCCCATCCCCCAGGTTCTCAATAAAGACACTGACCAGTGTCATCTCCAGTTTTGACCTCTGAAGGGGATACTGTTGTCTGTCAGCTGGACGTTTTACTGCTGATCAAAACATCTAGAGCCTGGTTATCCAGCTGTCAGTCCACCCACCTGGTAGCCTACTTCTTCAGGTCACGTCTCACTCATATCTGATAGTACTCTGAAAGACTGTCACAACTCCTGTTAAAGTCAAGTTAAACAACATTCACTGTTCTTCCTTTGCTCACCAAACGAGTCCTCACCTTAAAGCAAGTTACCAGGTTGGTCAAGTATGGTATGTTTTTGGTGAATCTGTACTGTCTGTTCCCAGTTGCGCTTTTGGTGTTTGTGTGGGGTTTTCTTGTTTGTTTTTTTTTGGTTTGGTTTGGGTTTGATAGGGTTTTTTGGTGGCGTTTGTTTGTTTTTTTGTTTTTTTGGAGGTGTGTGGATGTAGATTCTGGGAGAATTTGTTCTATAATCTTAGCAGGGACTGAAGTGAGACTGACTCAGCAGGTGTTTCTCCAGATCTTCCTAATCTCCAGATTTTCCTAATCCTGAGGCAACTCTCTGGATCACCATGACCTTTTAGAAATGACAGGGAATGATGCTGCAATAAGATCAATCTCTTCTTTCAACACCCTCAGATGCTTCCCTTCTGGTGCCATAGAGATGCACGTGTCCAAGTGGCTCGAGAGATCCTTTATTCAGTCTCTGTAGTGCAAGTGAAGTTTCACTCCCACAGAGTCTGCCACTAGATTCTGGGAGTGACGGAGCACTGGAACAGGCTGCCCAGAGAGGTTGTGGAGTCTCCTTCCCTGGAGACTTTCAAAACCCAACTAGATGTGTTCCTGTGTGGCTGCCCTAGGGCATCTTGCCTTGCAGGGGGGTTGGACTAGATGGT
Organism: Trogon surrucura; assembly: GCA_020746105.1. Taxonomy (NCBI): domain Eukaryota; kingdom Metazoa; phylum Chordata; class Aves; order Trogoniformes; family Trogonidae; genus Trogon; species Trogon surrucura. The sequence continues at coordinate 72,129,428 of CM036619.1, forward strand.
CTCTAGAGGTCCCTCCCAAACCCAAACATTCTATGATTCTATGGTCTGAGGCACCCAGTAACAGAGGAGGCAAAAAAAGGCACTGAGTATCTCTTCTACACCCACTGTCACTGAGTCTGCTGCCCCACTGAGCAGTGGATCTGCATTATTCTCAGCCTTCTTTTGCCAGTATCCTTAGAGGTGCCTTTCCTGTTTCTGCTCTTCTTTCTTCCAAACTTGAACTCCAGGGTTCCCTGTGTATCTCCCCTCATGCTCAGGAAATGTTTCTGTGTTCCTTCAGAATAGCTCTGCTTTCACCCTATGCATGTTTCGCACAAATAGTGCAAGAGCGTCTCCGTTATGTTACTTGCCTCACTTTTTCACAGATCCTGCCCAGCAGCCCTCCTTTCTCAGAGCAGGTCCTATGGTCTTAGAAGCTGGCCTTTGACAGCAGCCAGATTTTGATAGCCTGTGTGCAGTCCTGCCTGAATCTTGCCCTCCCACTGGAGTAATTGAGGAGAGTGCTATCTGGGTCCCATGTCTGCTGTATTCTGCACTCCACTTTGAGCTCTGCAGTCACTGTTTATGTGCTGAGGTTCACATCTGGCACTATCATTGATTCACACTTGAATGAATAGCCAAGGGGTGGTTGTCTAAGAGCTCAACTCAGTCAGACTCATCAGTCTATCAGCAGCATCCCAGATAGTATAACTGTTCTGGAAATGTACATCTGCAGGCTTTCCTTCTGTTGGCACAGGTCACTAATTTTCTGAATTTGGCCCTCACTCAGCGCCCGTTTTGAAAGTCTCCATCCATCTACCTTTTGAATGCAATGCCTGGCTGTCTCTTCCTCCTCCATCACGGCGCTCATACTTACGGTGCTATGAGAACTCTGTAAAGTTGCATCTACCGACTGTTTGCCTTTGCTCGTGGTGTACTAGTCTGCCCACTTTTTCCTGTAGCCCCTTCCACTGAAGAAGCAGCACCTCAGGCACAGCAGCCCTGCCATGAGAAGTACCCAGCATTTCTTTTAGCCCAGTCCGTGGATGGTGGAGTCATCTTTCCAGAGCTCTTGTTTGCATTAAGGCTCTGGTATGCTGAAAGCAGTGGCTCCTGCAGAGTTTCTGGGCACTTCTGCTTCACTGCTGTGCTGCCTGAATTCTGCTAGTAAGCAGGCAGTGCAAGTGCTCTCATAAAATTAGTGGTAAAAATAAAGTGTAATTCATGAGATAGTAAACTGCCCAAGGGAGTGAGAAACCTCTGTGTAAAACTATGGGGAAGGGCCTTATCGATGGTAACCAGTGTGTGGTGAACTTCTGCACTGCTCTCTTCATCACTTCCCTGAACCTCAAAGGATTCACAGAGTGTCTCTGACATTTCACTGAACTCTCAAAGGATTTTTTTTTTTTTTTTTTGCATTAGAGGCAGATACAGTGTCAGCCTTTGCATTTTAGAACACTTGATATAGCGAGTGTTTTTTATGGACAGAAAGTCTAGGTTATACTTTTCCTCCTGGTGTCTTGCTAATTTAAGGACCTGTGTCCAGTTCTGGGCCCCTCAGTTCAAGAAGGACAGGGAGCTGCTTGAGAGAGTCCAGCGTAGAGCCACAAAGATGGTGAAGGGAGTGGAGCATCTCCCTTATGAGGAAAGGCTGAAGGAACTGGGTCTCTTTACCTTGGAGAAGAGGAGGCTGAGGGGTGACCTCATTAATGTTTATAAATATGTCAAGGGGGAATGTCAGGAGGACGGAGCCAGGCTCTTTTCAGCGGCGTCCACTGACAGGACAAGGGGCAATGGGTGGAAGCTGGAACACAGGAGGTTCCATAAAAATATGAGGAAAAACTTTTTTACTGTGAGGGTGACCGAGCACTGGCACAGGCTGCCCAGGGAGGTTGTGGAATCTCCTTCTCTGGAGACACTCAAAACCCTCCTGGACGCGTTCCTGTGCGCTCTAGTGTAGGTGATCCTGCTCTGGCAGGGGGGTTGGACTAGATGATCTTTAAGGTCCCTTCCAACCTTTAACATTCTGTGATTCTGTGAAAGCACTGTGCTCCTGTGTGTTTTACATTTTCTTTTATAGCCTAATATCTCACAAACCTGAACTTCAGAAAGTCTGAGATTATAGGAATTTATTTAGGTTTTTTTTTTTTTAAATGTTATTTTTAATTGACATTTGTTTTCTTTAAGTACAAGCAGGGTAGTGGTATGACTCGATTCTTTGTCAGATCGTTTCTATGGTGTCCTGAATTAGAGCAAAACAAGAAACCTGTTGAATGGAGAGTTTAAGTACAGTCATACCATGTCAGACAGATTTTGTCTGTGTATGGTGTTTGTTTCTGGCAATGGTTGAATGGCAGTGACTACCTCAGGAAGAGAACAAGGGAAATCGTAATGATACTCCCGCACTTTACTCCCCTAACATGTAGTGACTTGAGAGTTATAGTCAGGGACTGCCTGAAGTGGGTGTGAGGACTTGATATTTAACAGCTGATGAACAGACCAGCAGTGCTGTCAGTGCACTGTGACAGGCAGTTCCCCAGCATAACTGCATATTGTGGGGAATACCTTCCTTTTGTTTTTTTTTAACCTCTTGATGCTAAATTCATCTATTTTCTGCCAATACAGAAGTAGGAGTAACAGATGACAGTTGTTCCCTATTTACCATCTCCATGAAACTTTTGTTTTTATAGATCTGCTACTTGATGTAGGTTACATCTTTTCCAGCCAGGAAGAATGCTACTCTCTTCATTTAAATCTTATAATGAAGCTATTCCTTGTTGTCTTCACCCTTTTGCCCTTCTCACTTGCCCTTTCTAATCCTTCTATATCCTTTTTGAAATGACAAGACTGGATGTTCATACAATACTCAAGATGAGAAAGCAGAGACTGTGTAGTGACATAATGATGGTTTGTTTTCTGTTCTATTAGTAACCTGGAACAAAGTATTTTTCTTTCACTGCTGCTGATCACCAAGATGATGGTTTTACAGAGCTTTGCAGTTTAACTCCCAAGATGCAGAGTGCAGGCCCACTCTTGTGTCTTTTAAAAAACAAAACAAAAAAACTCCAACCAAAAAAACCCCAAGCAACCAACTCCAAGGATTTTTTTCTTAACATACCTCACTTGACATTTTAGTGCAGTAATTTCATCTGCTGTTTTATCATAGAGTTGTTAATTGCAAATACTTTTGCAGTTCTTAAATTTATATAGTCACCCTGTATACCAAAACTATACAAATGCAGACTAAGATTATCACAGAAAAAAATTTGGCATTTGATGCGCACCTACATGAGAAGCAGAGAGCTTTACATGCTTCAGGTCTCGTACACGTGGAAGACCGTGCCCTCTTTGCTGTGCCATCCAAACCTGGACCACTTAAGTGTATAGAGATGCTTGGAGACAGCAATGTCTCTGCTGCCAATAAGAAACAACAAGTTGTGCTTAGAGAAGGGATGTCATAGTATTTTGCTTCAAGAAGCGGGGTGAGGAGGAGGCAGGAATCAAATTATGACAATGAAATGCTAAAGAGAGGGTAGTCTTAATGATACAGTTTTTGCATTAGGTTTTTGCATAATCATATCTTAAAGTTCTTCTTTCCAATAAATTCTTCAGTTTAGGCTGAAGGCATGTAAGAGAGACTGCATGTACGTTAATTTTAAAATTCTAGTGTGTGTGTTTTTGAAGAGTCTTATTCTGCAATTGTGGTTTTAACTAGTATCTTGGAAATGTGTTGGGAATATGTTGTGTTGAAACATGTCAGCACTGTTCGGCAACCTGTTGGTAGAAAAAATAATTTAAAAAATCATATTTTACTATAAGAGAACAAGCTTAAGGCTGTTCTTGATTCTGCCCTACTCAATTGTCAGCCACGGAAATAAGCAGTTCTTGTAATAAAATTTAATTGCAATTTGAGTGGGACAAAAGAATTTCAAATGTTTGCGTTCTAAAATGTTCTTGTGTGCATGTTGAAAAATGTGTAAAAGTGATCACAGTGGTTTGTAGGTACTTTCTTCACTTTGCCTACTGTTTAACTTTACCAGAAAAGAAGATTTATCTTTGGTTTGCTGAAAGCAAAGCAATTGTGACGATCTAATGTATCGTTAGACTTTATCTAAAATGCAGGTGTTCATAGACTGGCATTCCTAGTGATGAGCCCAGAAAGTCAGTGTGTGCTACACAGGAGGAGAATGAGGAATATTAGTCGTGGCCTTCACACAGCACAGACTGATACCCTGCTTGATTGATTCCCTGGTTTTCACTCATTTACCTTGTTCTGATTTCAGAGGATCCAAAGAATTCCTTTCAATTTCCTTACATGCGGCTACCCTCTTCTCCGATGTTTTAGTCACTTGTTTTAACTTTTCAGTTAATGATGGTGAATGTTAACGTAGTAAAGGACTGAAGTAATGATGCTTTAATTGACCCTGTTCCCTTAGTCTCTTTGGAGTGCTTAGAGCATTCATTTTGATACATACAGCATTTGATAATTAAATTGTTACCTTTAAATGCGGTTGAATTTTCTGGTTTTAGTTGCTGTCCTCAGGTAACTTTTTGTCGCTTTTTTCTTTCTTCTTCCAGACGTAGAACGTGGTCTCTCAAACTGGATTAAAGAAACCTGTTGATATTTTTATTTATACTTTTTTTATTTTTGTATTTGACTTAAAGTGCCATGAAAAAATTTGCATATTGCAAGGTGGTCCTTGCCACCTCTTTGGTTTGGGTTCTTCTGGATATGTTTCTATTGCTGTACTTCAGTGAATGCAACAAATGTGATGAGAAAAAAGAACGAGGCCTGCCTGCTGGAGAAGGTAAGTCTTCCGTCTAAGTAATCTTTAAATTATGTTCTTTCAAGCATTGAATTTTTTTTGCCCCAGCAATATATTATTGCATCGGCATTTAAGTGTTGCTGAATATTCCACGTGTTGGTTTTTTTTTTTTTTTAATGACTAGGGAATAAGCATGTTGCCTGAGATGTATGCTGCAGACTTAGATGCTTTAAGATGGAGGATTTTAGGCACTAATGCATATGGAAAACTAATAAAACTATGTAGCAAGCAGTTCAGGAATGTAAGCTATGTTAATATAATCTAAAATATGTTCTATATTTCCACCAGTGAGGAAGGAAAGGCACTCTTAACTTCACTAGACTTTGTAGTAAACCAAACTGACAACCAAGCGTAGTTGTCTCCTTGGCCCTGCAAAACCCCTGAACAATCTCAGCCTTCTTGCCCCACCCCACAAAAAATACCCACCAAAGCAAGCTGCCAACCAAAAAAAAAAAAAAATCAGGAAATCTAAACAAAACCCCACCTATACCAACATTTGGCTGCTGAGTGTAGCAATAAGGGACAGTGAATGTTGTAATGAAAATAAATTTATGAAAATAACTAGAATAAACTTGAATGTAAAAGTGACAAGTGTGAGGGGACACTGTATATATACACACACATACATGCACATGCTTATATACTTTTTTTTTTTTTTTTGAAATGAGAGCTGTGTTTGATACCAGAGGTATTCAGATAAGCTTTCTGTTTTGTTACTTCCATCTTAGATTTTTGGGTACCTGTTAGATGAACAGATCTTGGGGTTTTTGGTTGTTTGGTTAGTTGGTTGTTGTTTTTTTGTTTTAAGCTAGTACTATTCATGTTGCCAAATTTAATTTAGGGAGGTCCACATAGTTGATCACATGTGAGAAAGGATTGGTACAGGGAGACTTCTCATCCCTCAATGTTCCCTCAGGACAGACATTTAGAGCTGCAGGTAGTTGTCACCTCCAGTTCATTTGTGAAACATCTGATTTTGTACTATGGTGTCTTCCACTGGAAAGGCTGTGTCTGTGGGTTTCACTGCTATTGTAGGAAACTTATACAGTGATGCTCAGTGTTAAGTCCAGTCAGCTGCCTCAAGATTGATTAATGCTTTCCATCACAAAAAAACCCTTTTTCATCTGTTGACATCTGGTATTGACAACTTTGACCTCCCTGGGAAATTTTCTGAAATGTTTTTTAAAATTATGTTTCTCAGTATATCAAACTTGGTTTGATATACTGACAATGGTGAAAGTTCACATGACTTCATACAAATGTTGTCATTGGGGGGATCCTTCAGGTGAGGGAAAACCTGAAATTTTTAGAGATTGATATTATGACTTTCCCGATGCAACATCAGTTGTACTTAGTTGTGTACAGTCTTCATTCTGGCCATTCTTTAATCTGTGTGTGTTAAAATCCTAGATATATTTTTTTAATATCTTATAGTTGGCTTGTAAACAAAGAAAGAAACAGACCGACTTTGTGTACAGTTTCATGCACCTTGGTTGTTTTAAATATCTGACTTGTAGTAAGGTATGTGCAGAAATACGTCTGCCAGAAACCTTGGTTTAGTTGACACTGTGACACATCCTTTTGACCTTGCTGCATGTCTCATCTTAGATATTCTTGTTCCAGTACTCTATTGACTTGGAGTCTGTAGTGGATTTATTCCCACTCAGAATGCCTAGAATCTCCTCAGATAACGTTGAGGCTACTTTTTTTTTTTAATCTGAAACTTTTATCAAAATCTGCTTTTTCACTTCATTTTTTCCCCACTATGCATTTCCATAATTGATTTAGTTTTCTTGATTCAGCATAAATTATGTAAGTGTTCTGAATTTAATAGTCTCTTTGTCCATGTCACTTTGGTATATAGCTTCTCTTTGCAATTTGTGGAGGACTTCCACAGTATTTAATGAACCTACTTGACATATAAGTAAGTTTTTCTGAAGAGTTTGTAAGTTTGAGACTCTGCTTTCCTAATTGGAAAAATTAGTCTTTAGATATTTCAGCAGGAGTCAAGGGTTTTGAGGATAATTTTGGACAGTTTAGGCTCTTGTGAAGTTAGCAGGATGTTTTCCTTAGGTTTTTAATACAGCAAATGGAGACAGCTTATTTTTCAGAATAAGACTTGGAGCTATGGTTTAAATTGCACTGGGGAAAAAGAACTTTCTCCTAGGTATTGATGGTATAATATAGAACCATAGATAGTAGCATCTTAAATCATGAGCTTCAGTTGATGTATCTCATATTGGATTGTACTTCTACTGCTGTTACATTTTACAAGTTGCTCAAAAATAAGAAATATAAAAGGAATTTGAATGTGGAAAAATCTGTGTATGTGATTATGAGGGGTTTAAGATGAGAGGGATAAAGGTCTTTGCAGCCACTATCAAGGAGATTGAGGGTCGGCAGTTGAAATGATGTGAGTGTGGAGATGAGGGGACGAAAGATGAAGTGGAAAAGGGACAGGCACTTACCAGGCTGTAAGAGAGCTGACGTGGAGACGTTTTGGGGTCATGAGGTCTAGGTAGCACAGGATATTTGGAATCTAGTGTCTGTGACTGTGTGAGTGATTTGGCTATAGGCTCAAGCCTTTGCCCACACCCTCCACCATGGTGGAAGAGGGTAGTAGGAGCTTCAGGAGGTAGCCTGAAGTGGGATCATAACCTGACAGTGTTGATGCCAGCATCAATCTGTGAGAGCTGGAGGGGGGAGCCTGTGCTTGTCCGGTTGATATGGCTGCTCTTTCTTCTCCCCACTTCAGGGAGCAGCTAGTAGATCAGGGGAAGTTCTCTCTAGTGCTCAGCTCTGAGGTTATCTCACCTATTCTGAGCTATCCAGCTGACCTTGTTGGTGTAGACTCTTTGCTCCAGCTGTCACAGGTGTTCTATCTGTTGGCACATCTGGGTGGTGGTTCCCTTTTTGTAATTCCTCGTGGTTCCTCAGTCAAATTCACAGAGAGTAATAGTTGTTTGATGGAAGGCTGCCGTGGTAGGTTTAAGAGTTTTTACAAGTTGGAAAGAAAATAGTGAACCTTAGTAAGCATCATCCATGTTACACAGTAGTTTTTTCCAAACCTGGAACTCATAGAATAGCTAGTTGAGTGTTATTGTTTCCAGATGCAGATTTGATGTTATAATTTAGATTTCACGCCCTGGAATAGAATTTACTGATAAGTGTTCTTCAACAGTAAAAGCTGTTCCCTAACAATACAAAAAGGGACCATTCCTTTAAACAAAAAATGCCCAGGTAGTACTATGGTTTCACTAATAAAGATGGGAATTTTTGTGTGTAGCTGTCTCATTTTTGTAAGAGTCCTGTATGTCCGCTCTGAGGTTGTGACTTAAATGAAAATCAAATGAGCCTTTTACCCCCACTTGTAGGCTTCTTAAAGGTACAACTGCAAAAGAACTTCCAGCTTTGGCATTTGATGCAGTTTGTAAATAAACTTCCAAACTCATCCTTCTTCCCTTCCCCTCCCCCTTCCTTCCTTCCTCACGGGCATTCCACTTGTGTGAAGATAAGCAGCTGGCGAGGGTTAGGGCCTGCAAAAAAAAAAAAGAAAAAGAAAAAAAAAACTTTCAGATTAAGGTTTGGTATTGCAAGAGTCTTGTGATCTCAGCTACTTGCTATTTACACTGTTTTCTTGGGGCAATGACAAATTTAAACCAGGACCAGACATTTTTGTCAAGTGCCAATCAAGGCCTTGTGTTCTAAATTTTGAGCTCTTAGAGAGGGAATCTTGAAGTTCTGACTTGGTTCTGAATATTCTTATTTACATAAAAAATCCCCAAGAAGAAAAGTGAGCAGTTTCAATATATCAAACGCAGCTTTAATTTTTGAAAATAGGAACTGTTCATCTTTCATCTTATACTGCTAAGGCTAAGATGTGGGTAAGAGACAAAATTTCTCAGAACTTTTACCAGTCTAAACAACTTTCTTATGATTGTGATGGTTCCTCCAAAGACAACTGGACTTTGTTTTGGACTTTTGTTGGACTCAGTTCACCATTGTTGTGGCCCCTACATACACGTCACAGAGGAATCCATTGGTTTTTTTGTCTTTGGATGGTCTTCTATTTTGAGGTATCTGTTTTTCATCAGGCACATTGCCTGCTAAAAAGGAATTTGTAGTCTATAGACATAAAGAGTTCGTGATCTGTAATGAAGATCTGGAAGAGATCAAATCCTCTTTGAAACTAATAGTTTACCGATACAAATGAGAAATGTCTGGAAAAAATGATGATTAAGTAATTCATTTAGCTCCAAATCTTCTAGCTGTAAATTAAATTTGTTTGTTAGAACTATGTCATCAGTTCATGTCTACGGTCCTTCAAAGGAAATATATTTTTCATAGTTAACTGACAAAAGAGCACTGTGGTTTGTGTTTACGTGAAAACTACATGCTTTTGTGGGAAAACCAATTATCATAAATGTAGAAACCTGAAAGAAGGTGGTTAACTTGGAAAGTCATCTCTCTGTCTGCACAAGCTTGCTCATCTTTGCATTTAGTGACTTCCCTAAAATATCTGTGATCTAGTGAGCTGTTGCTGGATTTTTCCACAGGATAAGGTAGTACTTTATTTAGGTAAATATGTAATCAAGTTGTATATATTTACTATTGAAATGTAACAATTCAACTTATGAATTTGTACACCTGGATCCAACTCACTGTTGTGCTAAACTAGCATCTGATAGCAAGATCTGCAGTTGTGAAAGATGAGTTTTCAGTTAATTTAGCTCTTCAGTTTAACTGGTTTAGTCAAAGTTAAACAACCAGAAGTGTAAATGAAACAGGAAATTATTTTTTCTAGACAGCAAATATAGTAGGATAAGACATTTACTCTTCAGAATGCTGAAGAACATGGTGAATATAACTGTATTCTGGTAGCTTTTGTTTAATCATTTTAGCTATGTTGAATGCTCACCATCTAATCATTTTCTGTCCAAGTGAACCTATATACTAATTGCTATACACTTAATAAAACTGATTATGCTAGCCCATGTAATAAAACCAAGCTGAATATATAAAATTAAACCCTAATTGCTGCCTTATTGTATACCATAATTTTATATTAATTACCCCAAAAAAGGCACAAATTTTAGTTTAAAAGGCTATGCAATTGCAAATCACCAAATTTTGGTGTGGGTTCAACTGTACTTTCTTAGGAGACAAAAATGCAAAGCAAACTGCTTGCTCATTTGAGCCCACGGTTAAAACAAGTGCCTGAATCAGTGTGCTTAACTGCTTAACATCGCTTGAATATTCTTTTCTGTCTGAATATTCTTTCTCACTGTGTAAGCAGCTGGCTGGCAACTTCTAGAATGATATAGCTCAGCTGAGAATCAAGGGAAGTTTGGTAAAGAGGAAACATCTTTGTGGTGGGAGGATTTTCTTGGTAAATGTTAGTTACTGTGTTAATGCAACTATTGCAATTGCTTCAGGTATGCAAAAATGAAAGTTTCTCAAGGAACACATTGTGCTTATAACCCATTAATGCTAAATGCAAACTAGCAAAATGTGTCAGTTATTGGTAAGTATATATTCTAAGTCTTAGTGTTTCAGTAAGGATAGAAGGCCTGGGCTTTTTTTTAAAAATACCTATTTTTATTCTTTACATGGCTATTTGCTCATGGCATAAGCTACACTGTGCTGTTCCAGATGCAAATTAAAGATAATTTGAACCTAGGCTTCAAGGCTTTGGTGCCTTTATTTCAAAACAGTTTCTGTTCCTCTGTTTAGAACTTAATTATTTTTATTTTTATTTTTTAATTGAAGTTTGGACTGAATTTGCAAAGTGGTAATATATTTTAAATTTAAAGCATTAAATTTAAAGCATTTAAAACATTATACTCCCAAATATGAAGATTTGTTTTCCCTTCCAAAACCTGGTGGATTTAGAACTGTTTTAAACAGGAACACTCCTACAGTATGAATTGAAGTGTAAACAAAGAAAAGCAAGCGTAGAAGTAGTTACCAACATTTTATTTATTCTTAGTTCCAGAACCCATACAAAAACCACATGAAGGACCTGGAGAGATGGGGAAGCCTGTGGTCATTCCGAAAGAGGAGCAAGAGAAAATGAAAGAAATGTTTAAAATAAATCAATTTAATTTAATGGCAAGTGAAATGATTGCACTCAACAGATCTTTACCTGATGTCAGGTTAGAAGGGTAAGTGCTTTATGTTGTGTTAACAATGTACTCTACTTAAATGAAGGATGTGCAGAGAGTGATCTAAAACAAGAGTTCAGTTCTGTAAGGTATTACTGTTAAAGTGAAAAGCAAGACGATTTCGTGTACATATGGTATTTATTTGTAAAATAAGATAGAACATTAGAAACCAGTTTCCTTCAGTGTTATTTAACTTTGAATCTGATTACAAGCCTGTTCAGGGAATAGAAATTAATTTGATTGAATCGAAACAAAGTTAACTTCAGACTTCAGCAAGAAATTACTTGAAAAATTCCGACACTGCTTGTAATGAGATAGACTAAAATTCTGCGTTATATGAAGCAGAAAAGATGTGATGATGAAAAAAATACTTGAAAAATTTCTTGTCTAATGAAATGTGCAAAGCCGCATTTAGATTGCATTATAATGTTTTCTAATATCTATCTGGTTTATTTTTGATCTTTCATCCGAAATACTGATCCTTTCAGAGCTATTTGAGTCATAAGTAATTAAAAAGAAAATTATAGCCTTGTTTTAAATAAAACTAAGATTGTTTTACTCTCTAGGGGCTACTGTGGTGGGGCAGCTGATGACTCCCCCCACCTCCTCTTGTTTATGAAAGGGACTCTCAAGTTAAATAAAGCTTATGAAACAAGATTTTCCCAATCAATTACCTGTGTTCTCCTGCAAGAATCAGATGGGATAGAAACACTTTCTTTAGCAGCTCTGTAGTTGCTTTTCTATATGCAAGGCCTGGCTGCTGGATTTGTTTTCATTTCCTATCTCAGCAGATAACATTAGAAGAAGGAGATGAAGCTCTGACCCCTTTTGATTTTTAATGAGTGATAAAGAGCTGGGTTTGTAGGTACCTTTGTCTATTGTACTGAATGTGATTCTGCGTAGTGTGCGAGTTCCTGGTAGTGCTGGTGTTCTTCATTATCGAGTCGTAACTTCTCAAGATACGAATTTACAAGTTTGAATTAATGGTAACTTTTCAATTGATTTTCAGATATATTAGTCAGATTTTATGGTTACTGCTTGCCTGTTCCTCATTGTTGTGGAAGAATGTAAATCACGAACTTGCAGGGCTTGCTTTCAAAACTGGCAGATTGGCGGTGGGTTCATATCCTTACGCTATTTTTCTGATCGTGGTTGTCACTTGGCATTGGTATCTCTTGGCCTTCATTCAGTGTCTGCCCCTTTTATCACACTCTCTATAGGTTAAGAAATTACCTCACTGTCAAGTGGTGACCACTGTCAAGTGGTGACCGCTGCCAGTTAAGAACTTGTAGTTAGCATTCTGAAGTTGTTTTAGCTGTGAGGAGTATTATGACTTTCATTGGAGACTTATCAAAGTGAGGATGCTAATTTGGAGAGATTGCTGTATGTTGGTGTGTTTTGGTTTTTTTTTCTGGAAGAGATGAATGGAAGGAATTAACAAATATATGCATGTATGTATATATTCTGCTATATTTTTAAAGTGTGAGTGTGAAGATAAAGAAACAAATTAGTGGATCTAAAAAGTTGACTTAATTGTAAGCTTTGTGAAGTCTAGACTTTGATTCACCAAAAAGCAGAAAGAGAAATTGTCATAAGCTTAAAAACTTCTTACCCAAACATCACTCAAGCTTTTCCAGAGAAATGATACTACAATTTTAAAATCAAGCTGAGTTGTAGGATTTTTATCTTGTACACTCAGATGTGCTCTGCAGTTATTGTGTTTCTCAGTAAGATATGCATTATAAATTCAGTAATATTGCCTTTGTTTCTTTTGTTTGTATAGACACGTACTGTCACAATACTGTGTGTGTGAAAGTGGAATCTTAGAATAAAATTTGAGGTAGGGTCTCAAGGCAGTTGGATTTTCTCTTTTTGTAAATGGCTGCCAACAATTTTAGCATTTATTTGCTATGAGAATTTTTAGTAGATTTTGAGAGAAAAATGGTCCCCATAAAGCTCCTCCGTTTGTCATCTTCTCAGTATGTACTCTATAAGGTCACACTAATTAAGAAGTTGGGGACTGTTAATTTCCCCAGCAAATTTGAGAACCACACTGTCTTTACAAGACAAGTGTATCTTAAATCTGTATGTGTAGATTAATATTACTTTCCAAGAACACGGTAACCATTTTCAAATTGTTAAAGCTATTCATATGCTCTCATATTGTACATATGTCTTCTGAAAGTATTTATCTCTCTAATCGAAATACACAGTCAGAGACACTTCTTGCTGCTTTAGTGGAGTTGCTTCTGTCCTAGCTTGTTCTATGTCCGTGCTAGTATGGAAGTAGTTTGGGGAGAAGTAGAATGGGTAATTTCTAATTATTTCTTACCACATTTATGTGCTTACAGCACAGCTGCCAGTAGCACTTTCAATCCAGGTTTTGCAAAAGTGGGATGTGTTCAAAGGCACGCTTAGCTGTTCAGCCATGTAATTATTTTCTTCACAGGTTTTGTGGGTTGCATCCTTTAGTGTGTGTGTGTAAGATGTGATGATTTCAAGTCCTATAATTCTGCAATGTGTCAGTTCTTCTGAAATGGAGAAGTCTGTAAAAGTTTTACCTAACAGTTAATAATTGAAAAACTGGTTGAATTTGATGTGCCAGGACCAATTTGCCACATGTTTAAAGGGGGTGCCAGCTGGTGAGCAGCTTCTGAAGTACTCTACATTATTCTTTACATGAATTTCTAGTTCTGCCAACTCCCCCATCATCTGTGTGAAGGCAAGCACATTTGTGAAACTGCTTGGTCCTCGAGTGCTCGTAGGTTAATCTCTGTTGATGACCCATTCCAGGCATCACATTTGTTGTAGCCAAGAAATTTTGTTTTCTTTCCTAGAAGAACAAAAATATGAGCTATCATAATAACTTGTAGGCACTTTTCCAGCTCAAGGAACTCTTCAGTACGAGACATCTAGAGAAGCTGAAATCTGTTTTGCTGAGCTGTGCCCCAGTAATATTAATAGCTTTAGATTTCTTTTCATTATTTGGCATAAAATGACCAAGGCACAGAGATGCCTTCAAAATTATTGACATATGCCTGAATTGCTAGACATTTTGTCTCTGTAAGTGGGAACATTATTCTATTTATTCTTCTCATTATCCCAACTGAGTGATGCTAAACCAGAAAAAAATATTCATTTTTTTTAGCCTGGATGCTTCCCCGAATCTGCTCTGGGGCATGTTAGTGTGACTCTGTGTTAATAAAACTGACAGGGCCACAACCTCTGGAGGGATTTTGTTGCAAGGCAACAAGCATCTGGGAATAGCAGATTGATTTTAAGTTGTTAATAGAATAATTATTGTAAGCACATCTTATTCTGGTCTGTGAATCAGTCATCAAAGTGGGAGCTGATTCACAGTTGCCGGGAGAATGTGCATCTGTGGGCTTGACATGACAGCAAAGAGTAAAAGATGGTTTGAACCCAGTCACTGGCCAAACACTGCGCAGCAGCTCCCTCACCCTCCCCCTGCCCCGGGGAGAGAATCGGAGGAGAAAAGGTAAGGAGACTTGTAGGTTGACTTAAAAAGAAATTAATAATTGAAATAAAATGTCACTAAAATAGTAATGATAAAGATAATAATAGAATATAAAAAAGTGATGCGAAATCCACTTCATCACTACCTGCTGACCAAAGCCCAGCCTGTTCATGGTCAGCAATCCCAGAGCAGAGAAAATCCCGAAATTTCAATCACAGAAACACCCAGCATGCCAGCCCCTCTCTTCTATATGCTGAGCATAACGTTGTATGATGTGGAATATTCATTTCTTTGGCTGGTTTGGTTCATTGCTCTTGCTGTGCTTACTCTCAGCTTGTTGTGTTCCTGCACGCCAAGACATGGGAAGTTGAAAAGTCCTTGATTTCCTGTTAACAACTAAACCCATCAGTATATTATCAACTTTCTTCTCACCATTTTCCATACTGAATCCAAATCACAGCACTATTCTAGCTACTAAAAAGAAGAATTAGCTCTATCCCAACTGAAACCAGGTCAGATAGGTTATTAGCAATAGTAGAGTCTCTCCTTGATTTTGCCGACGATGGAGGCAATGAATAAAATGGGTGTCAGTGACTAAAATGGGTATTAGATTGTGCCTATTTGTCTCAGACCAGTGTTCAAACTGAAAACAAATGTGGTTAAATGCGTGAAGTCTGTATGTGTTATGTGACTTGGTTTTGCTCTCAGTGAGGTGACTTGGAAGCTGCTTTGCAAAATGAAGAATGAGTAGTTTGTTCTAAGACTGAGCTTTCCTGGCTGTATTCATTATTTAATAATTTGTGGAATATATAAAACATTTAAGGAGACATTTGGGTCCCTAATGCGACAATTTAAACCCAGTTTTGACTTCTTTTACTCTAGAAAAGAGAATATTAAAACATTCTTCTTTTCCAGGCATAAGTGGTCAAGGCTGGAAATGACGGAGGTTTAACTGGGACAGATTGATGTTGTTCATGTAAGCTCTGGTCTCCACTGGAACTTATGATGCAGCGCTAGGAGGGGGTCACATTTTGCAGGCCGAGACTTCTTGGAAAGGAGATGGGCTTTCCCAAACAGACCTGCAGCAGGGAGGCGTGTGGATAGCTTTAGGATACTTTAGCAACCCTCTCTCCAAGGTTGCAGGTTCTGTAGAATTTGACATAAAAGATCTTCCTTGACATTTTGTTCCTTAGTTGGTGTAATTTTGCCAGAATTAAGGGTATCAGATGTCTTTTTATACATCAGTTCTGTGTAACATATGGAATTTTTTAACTCTCCTTTTCTCAAACTCTCTGTATTCAGAAAGTAACTATGTTGGGTTTTGAGTGGCACAGATGGTGTTAGGGTATAGCCAGAGTTTTTAGCCAGGTAACCCTACATGTTTGAGTCAACTGGGTATAAATTCATATGAACTATGACTCAAGCCACTTAATAGAAAAATAATATGCAAATCCCTAACTATTAATGTTTAACTAGTATAGTAATACGGTCAGTTTAGGTCATTATTGAAAACTATTTTGCTGACTCAAACTACCCTGCTCAGTTCCTGCTGTCAAGCTTGCTTTCACAATCAGGAGGAAGTAGACAACATTTATGTGGGTTTTTTTGGTGTTAAAAGTCTGACTTACACGAATGTTGTGCAGTTCATAGCAATTATGCTCGGCTCCTTTTGAGCAAGTCCTTTATATGACTAATTCTGTCATCTCTTTGCTTAGAAAGAACCATATTTTTATTTAGGCTTTAGATTTGAGCCCTGTTAATTATAGGATACAGTATATTGCTTTTCAGTTATGGGACTGCCATCTGATTTTCATACATCTGCTTTAAAAATGCATTGTTGACTTTAAGCCTGAAATAACACCTGTGAGATTACACTGGAATTTTTAACTTCTCAAAACATTGATTTGCTGTATACCTTATGAAACTACAGCTGAATCATACTATGACACATTGATAAAATTTGCACTGTGTGAGGAAAATAATTAGAGTAAATCTGTTCAGAGTAAAACTAGTAAAGGCACACGTGGAAGAGCATGTTCTTGGAATTCAAGACAATTTGTGGGTTTTTAAATGGCAACACTTTAAGTATTTACTTCTATGAGAGGTTTGTGAAGGTGTGCTCTCTTTGCTTTTAATTATTTTAATTTGGATGAAGAGCTAAGGGAGTAGTTTTATACTACATATAATCTGGTGTAAATGTGGACTGCAGCCAGAAGAAGTCTTCTCACTGCTTCTGTTGATACTGCTCTAATGATTGAATGGGCTTGATGTCACTGACTGGAAGGAGGATTGCACACTAAAAAGGGAAAAAAAATACATTTTTTTGAATCAGCAAACTGAAGCAAGAAACCCAGCAGCTATATGATTACCAGATCTGGTGCAAAGAAGGGGATGAGACAAATCTGTAGTAGTGAAAAGTGAGATTATTGCTTTTGGCAGCAGCCCACACTTGCACTGGATTAGGTGGACCATGGAGGGGAAAAAATAAAGCTTTTACAGAAAGTGTGTATTAAAGTCCCTGTAAGGTTGTGGGGATTTAGATAGCTCCACAAATTGTGATAGATTTGTGAACTTCTGGTATTCATTTAGCTCAGGCCATGATGATGTAAAATAAAATAAGAAAGAGCAAAGTTGTTAGCATAGGTGGTGGAAGAGTTTAGAAGTTTATTCAGTGTTTTGTTACAAGCTAGATATCCAGGCTATTAATGAACCTGGCATCTGTGAAGCAAGTCTGCTGATCTGGTGACCAGCAACGTAACTTTCAGTAATGTCATACTGGAAATCTGAAAGCATGTGAGGTATTAAAGACTTTACAGTTCTTTCAAGCAGGATTATTTTTTTCATCTGGCTTTGTGGTGCATGGAGGTTGATACTGACCTACTGTAGAATCAACATTTCAAAATCTTCTTCATGTTGACTTAATGAGTTAGTTGGAAGAAAATACCTAAAAATCTTTCCTAAAGAAAGTTTAGGGGGAGGATGAAAGTCCCTTTAAAAATCATCTTTCTTCTGTTAAACTGGGATTTTTTAATACATAGACATGTATATATGTGTGTATGTGTGTATATATATGTGTGTATATATATATACACACTGACGTGTGTGTATATAAACAAACACTTGCCAATCTCATTCTTAGATGGGAGTGTTTTCCTATTTGGATGATTGGCCATATTCTGAACTTTCCTCATATTGGTAGGTCAAGAATGGAAAATAATTTGGCTAGAGAACTTAAAGCTCAATTACAGTCTTCAAGGACAGAATGGCTTTTGTTTCTGTCAAGAGATGCTTTCCTGTGATCACTTTCAAGATGAGGAAAATAGTCAATTGCATCTAATTATTTTTGTGAAATTCTGCTTGAATTCTGTAACCACAATGGTTTTAAGGACCATTTTGGATTTTGTTTCCAGGGTCTAACGAAGATTTCTACTTGACTCATGAGATAATGCGACCTTTCTTATATCCAAATCTTTGAGATCAGAAGAAAGGAAAATTTCATACTCTTGATGTCAGGTAAATTACGTAATACTATTGAAGGCAGACATTAAGCAGGCTGGATGGAAATGTTTAAATACGAATAAGGGATTTGCCTGCATTCAGGTCACCTGTTCAGAAAGATTAATTAGAGTTGTAATATGAATTATAGAAATGAAGACCTCTTTCTAAACTGAGTTGTTCTGGTTTGATTGGATGAAGCAGCTTCAGGGGTAGCACGAAGTTTTCTTGCAACCGTATCTGCAGTGCTTTCTATTTCTGCGGCCACGAGCTAAAACTGTGGTTGTATGCAAAGTCTGTGTAGTAAAAAGAGGTTTGGCATGTTATTGAAGTCAGTGATTCCATCTGTCTCACAAGTATTGCTTTTAGCCCTTCTAGGTGTGTTGTTTCAGTGTGAATATTAGATCTTTATCGGCCCTACAGTCTTCAGTTCAGGAGCTTGAGATATTCTTAAAATTTCTCTCAGAAGCAGATTTAACACTTTAATTCATAATGATATCACAAGACTTGTGCTTGTATCTATGAAAGACTAAGCATTACCAGAAGCACACCACTTGAGTGCTGGGGATTCTTGCTGTAGTGTTTTGGCACTTTCTCAGCCACCTCTGCTACAGGGCGTTATCCTCCAATGGAAATGTAGGTCAGTCTCAGCAGCTTCAGGGCGACTCTCAGCCTTACTTCAAAACTGGTTTCGTCCGTGCTTCGAGAGGAGTGTTTCTGTTGGGCATAGCTGTGCCTCAGCTTTGTTACATTAACTTTATTGCAGCCTATAACTTAGAGCAAATGAACAGGTAAACAATGGAGTACTGACATTTTATGGCACTACAGTGATACTCCGTCAGATATCAGTAATTAAAGCCTGGGGTTTCATGAGAAGAGTTCAGATTTTCTGGATTTTTTTTGTCTCTGTCGATCTGGCATCAACTTTGGTAACCTCAACAGAACATGAATGTGTGTTTTCAAGTGTAAGGCTACCAATGCTTATTTCCCAGAGACTCCAACATATTTTATTTTTGAAAAGTATGCTGTTTGTACTGCATCAATAATATTAAACAGATTTATTACAGCGGCTGTGCTGGGTAGCATTTCCTCAAAACTTCAGCTCTAGTCTGATTTTCAGCAAGACTGGGGTTATTCCAATGTCAAATTCAAATTCTGGGATGCGGTTTATTTATAACTGCAGCTTTTATTTATAACTGTTGTTTGTAGTATGCAAAATAAAAGATTGTGCTAAATTTGTAAGATGACTGAATGTGTTTCCCTCCCCGCCCCAATCCTTTACTAGTACAGTTTTCAAAAATGCATTGGGACTGCGTCGCTGTACTGCGTGTACGAGCTCCAGTCTGAGCTCCACTGGGATTTCCCAGCTGAGCCACTTAGTGCACAGGAGATACTCTTGCTCGTGTTCCACATCTGTCCTTTATCGGAGTACTCTGGGCTGTGTGCACTGGGTTAGAAAACAAGGGTTGCATACTTCTTTTACTGCTGTTACTGTTTCTGAGCCACTGTAAGTTATTGATCATGCCTTGTTCCTGTGAAAAGTTGATGGTATCTGGGAAGAAAATTGGTATGAGGTATGGCAAATCATGGCCCAGGCAGTCTCTGGTTTTTGTGATTAGGTAAGCATGAGTAGCCTCAGTTTGAAAATTCCATTTGTTTTTTTTAAAAAAAAGTTCTAATGTTACTTGTCCTCTTGTTCTCTTCTGTTGGCAGTGTCAGAAGGGGTAGAGATCTGCCCTAGAGTATTTAGAAATTTAGTGTTTGTTTCTAATGCAAAGTATAATTATGGCATCGTTTTTCTTGAGAGTTATCTAAATGTTTTTCTTCATGATTTGCCTCAGTGAATGAGGTTTTCTGTATTGTGTCTCACTGCATAAAGATTATGATAGGGTATAACTGATATCCTACAAGACCTCTGCCATGTTCGTTTGCTTTTTTTGTGCGGGTGTGATTCTTAAGCCTATGAAACAAAATTATTTAAGAACTATCAGGATATTAAATCCATTTTACTAAATTACTTTCAGAAATAATTTTTGAAAGGTGTGCAAACAATCACTGCTAACATTGTAAATATTTGGTTTTCCAGATATGACAATATTATGCATGTAGCACTCAATCTTGGACTTCAGGAAGAATTTCTAAGTAAATTGACCCATGAATATAATTTCATAGTATTGATAAAATGCCAATTGCTATCCTGTAATAAGATGGCTACATAGTTGCATTATTTAAGGGGTTATATGAAGCGTTTGTCAAAGTCTCAACAGTAAACTGAAAGAGGTGGCATCAGGATAGTGAGGGGGTTGTGTCCCAAGTTCCTGGCGTCTGTGTGTCTTGTCTCAGGTGCCGATGGCTATCGTGGGTGAGCCCTATTGATCTTGGAGTTAAGTACTGGGCAGAGCAGATGGGTGTCGGAAGAATTTCACCTTCCGAGGCATTCACATGAAGGATCTCGTAAGATCACTTGGCAGATTTCTTCTGTTCCTGGAGTGAAGTATGTTTTTTCTCGTTCTTTCATCGGTGTGAGTGAAGAGAGAGGCTTCCAGTTCTGACAGTTGTGGAAGGAGGTTGAGAGTATATGGTTGTGGTTTAAGCACAAAATGAAGAATTGTCTTCTCGCTGTGCATGATTGTGCTGAAGCAGCGATTAAACACAGGGATTTGTTAATGGCTTAATTTTATTTGGACAGAATTGCCTTATTGATGTCTCTTCTGCTTACTCTTGTAATGTCTCCTGTGGACTATTTGTACTCTGGGCTGAAAGAGAAAGTAGGAGAGCAGTTTATTGAGAGGCTCTTCAGGTGCATTTAAAGTAGCATCTGGTAGTTTGAGTGACTATACGTAATGCACTGTATAAAATTCTCTTGGAGGTTGGTGGTGGTGGTGTGATTTGTTTTTCTTTCTGAACATGTCCCTGTCTAAAATGTGCAGAACTTTTGTGTAAGATTCAACTAACACCTTCACAAAAAGTTGTGATAATGGAGAAGCACAACACACCCCATAGTTGCTTTTGCCCTTCCATTTTAAAAAGTTTTGTAATGGATTTAAAACTTTGAAACCAGGCTATAGGGTGTTAGAGACAACTTTTATTTTGCTGCCACTATTTAGCAATATTATAAACACATATGCTAGGATCTGTTGTCATTCTTTTAGTGCATTGATCTTAAATTCAAATCATGAAGGGTTTGAATCTGTTACACTGCCCTGTGCTACTGGGGAGATGCGGGCTTAGGAGTGACCACATAGTTATAAAGAACCGGGCCAGATATTCTGAGTATGTTGTGTAATTGCAAAAATGTGAAATTCTGTGAAGAATGTGTATTAACATCTTACAGAGATGAGAGTAATGTCTTTATAGTCCTGTGGCTCCTTTGTAAAACAACTTTTTTAAAGACAAGTTTTACAAGTATAGCTTGTAATTTTTTTTTTTTCCCTCAGATCTGATTCTGATGGGGCTTTAAAGATCTTGGATAATGTTATTATTTAATTGTCCATTTTATTTTCTAATCACATGAAAGCAAAAAAATCAAACATTAGGGAAGAATACAAGGCTAATGCAGCTGAAGGTGGCGTGGTGCTGATAACACCAAGGTCACGGGTTTGATCCCTGTTGGGTCCCCATGTGTTGCCTGATTTAGTTGAGAGACGTCCCTGCCCATGACAGGGAGGTTGGATTAAATGATCTCTAAGGTCCCTTCCAGCCTAGGCCATTCTATGATTTCAGTGCATGAGATGGAAACTTGCTATAAGAACATGACTGCTTTGAGTATTGGAATGTATATATCAGGAGATGGAGACTAATTAGGGTTTTTGTCTTAATCATATTTTAACAGTTTGCCCTGTTCTTTTTCTGTGTCTTCAGGTAATAGGGCAGTAAGTCTCTGCTTGTGTTTAAGATGTCTGACATTTTGGGGGAGTTTACACAATCTAAATAATATGTGGAATCACGTTAGCTGAGAGTTCACACGGTGAATGCCGTAGATTAAGGAGAGGACGATGCATTCCATGTGAAGCAGACATTCTTAGCTGCCGTTTGGAGTCTTCATTAAGTTATTGCACATGATATGCCTTCCTAATATTATGCGCTCAATTTTAAAACTGTTTGAGGCATGATCGAACAAAAGGAACATAATATATTGGCAGTTAATAAAAATTCAAATTCTTCTTAATTCATACGCTATGTGTCATACCCCTCATGGTTATATTCTACTACTAATGTTGCCTAACTGTTGGTTGAAACTAATTCCTTATTTTAAATTCTATAGTAATCCCTTTCTGGAGTAATTTATTTTCAAATTACAGACAAAAAGGATTCTTTATCTAAGCGTTTGTTAATAAGGATAAAGCATGAGGTTTACATAGAAGGCTGATGCTCTAATCACAGACATCAACTATTCCATTTTATATGTCTTATGTTCTGCAACAGTATGTTCCTGGGGGGGACGGAGTGCATGTCAGTGCTTTCAGAAGTAAGAACAGGAGGTTTTACTTGTGTGTATTCACAAAAATTTGTGTAAACATAGCTGAAAAGTATATATAGAAGGGCAAGTGGAAGGAGTATTAAAAATCAGATATTGTACTATTAATTCTTTCATTGACATGAGCAAAATAAAGGAATCTTTTCGGAATAACTTCATGCTGAACACTTTATTAAGAGGAGTATTCAAAAATCCCTAACTAGTTTCATTATGAAACACCCCTGTGTTTCCCATGGCAACCTTTTACATATTAATAAACAAGCCAATCAAGGGTCACTCTTAAATTGTTGTCCCAGATTGGGTTGATGTCTGGGGGTGAGAATGGGCAAGTCTTGTTACGGAAAGTAGGATGTTCATGTTCTGCAGGACAGGGCAGTGGGAATGCCTTGCCAGGAGGAAGGGGTGTCCCAAAAAAGAATAATCCTGTAAGCCTTCCTCTTCGTGTTAAAAAGTTCCCCTTCAAAGATGAATCTCAGTGGTTTTGGATGTATTTATACTTCAGACAGTGTAATGGTTTATAAACATGGTAGTGCCTGCTCACTTGTCTGACTTTTATTATCCCGATTCATTGGTTTGAACTCAGTAAAATAAAATCTTCTGTAAAACTCTAAAAAAAAGGCAGGGCTGGAGATGAGAGATTTTGTACTACAATAGGAGATCCTGTGGCCACCCTAGGAAGATATTCCTGGTGAGTGGCACTCACAAAAGCTACTGCTTTTTGGAGAGAACTGCTAACGGGCTTATCGACTTCTAACAAATATTCTGCTGAAAAATAAAGGAACAACTGGTGAATTTCTGTTACTACTGTAGCTGAAGGTCTACAGTCAGATGCTTATTTTCTGGTCTAGGGAACAGTGGAACAGGAGAAATAAAACACTGAGAATTTGGGTTTAAAGTAGTAAAACAGGCTGAGTGTCAAACGTGGGGGAATTTTTTTGGTTTATGATTGAATTTTTAATCTGAAATGTATAGCATTTTTGTGAAAAGGTATTTTATTTTTCAAGTGATACCACAGAAATAACTTTATTAGTTGGCATGATTTGCAAGTGTTTTTAATGTGTGAGTTAAATTAGAATGCATAGGGATATATGCCTATTTTCCCTAAATATTTTATGACGTTCAGTGTGGTAAATAATTAAATTTGATTGTAATTGTATAATAAGTAACTATATTATTGAAGACAGTGGACAATTCTACTGCTTCAGTTCCCAGAAATGAGACATAATTCCACAGAAGCTCTTCCGGATATTTATTCAGTACCTGAACTTACTGATCTGTTCTGGGATCTCTGTGCGCTCTGGGCTTTTGTCACCAACTCAGAGCTGAAATCCTGTGCCGTGAGAGCTGCCCTCACTTAGAAAAGCCCTGACTAACCGAGTTACCCAGTAAATAAAATATTCATGTCAGGAGGCCAGTTTTGGCTGGCGTTCCTGGTGTCACTGTTTGGGGTGGGATTAGATGGTGACACCATGATCCTATATTGGCAAACAGTTCCTTCAGTGTTGTTTTTGTACGCTTAGGACAGCACTGCTGTTAAGTCATGAATACTTGTTAATGTATTTTAACAGCATTTACATCAGGTTACATGACACTGAGATGACTCAGTTTGGGGTCTGATAAAAGCACTTTTTTGTGGGAATGAAATTCCATTAAATTTACTACTTCTGCTTCAGTGTTTTCTTTGTGTTTGAATTCTGCATGTATCTCTTTAACTTTGATTCTTACAGGATTTAGTACTATCAAATCTTTTGTAAGTTTCTGTGTGTGATTTGAAATGTGCAGGAGGACCAGATCTGTGCAGAGAATGCTTAAATTTATGTGGTTATTTTTTAGAGCAGAATTGCATTTTCAGAATTGGTAAGAGTACTTTCTTTACAGCAGGTTGATTTTTCTAGGAGATATTGAAAATATCACGTGTTTTAAAATCGCAGAGTGTAAAGTCTTGGCTGTGTGTGGCTCCTTGGAGTGTATGTCATATTTTGCATAAATGTCCTATATATGCTGTTAGGAGAGCTAAACCTATGGTGTTCTATGCTAACTTTGTAATATGAATATAATTCTCTTTTAATCTGATAGCACTTCCAACGTGTGTACAATGCAGAGAAAAAAAACCCTCTTTGTGTAATACAACACATAAAATTATGAAATATATTTAAGTCACCAGTGTTATAGGTAGTATGCATGTGGTCTTGGCTTTTTCTAAACACCAACTGTTTACCTCTTTTAGTTATTATTTGGGTTTTTTTTTTTATTTGCATTGCTAGTGTTTCTGGGCATGCTACTCTTCACAAAACAGAGATAGCCCCTCAGTTCAAGAAAGACAGGGAACTGCTGGAGAGAGTCCAGCACAGGGCAACTAGGATGATTAAGGGAGTGGAGCATCTCCCTTAGGAGGAAAGGCTGAAGGAGCTGGGGCTCTTTAGTTTGGAGAAGAGGAGGCTGAGGGGTGACCTCATTAATATTTACAAATATATCAAGGGTGAGTGTCACGAGGATGGAGCCAGGCTCTTCTCGGTGACAACCACTGATAGGACAAGGGGTAATGGGCTGAAACTGGAACATAAGAGGTTCCACTTAAACTCGAGAAGAAACTTCTTCTCAGTGAGGGTGACGGAGCCCTGGAACAGGCTGCCCAGAGAGGCTGTGGAGTCTCCTTCTCTGGAGACATTCAAGACCTGCCTGGACACGTTCCTGTGGGGCATAATCTAGGCATTCCTGCTCTGGCAGGGGGATTGGACTTGATGATCTTTCGAGGTCCCTTCCAATCCCTAACATTCTATGATTCTATGATAGTGGAAATAATCTGTTATCAGCTCTGTCTGTTAGCAGTATGGATGTCTCTTTCGTTTCTAGAATTGGTTATTGAATTGGGATTCTCTGTTCTTAGCGATAGGATGGAATACATAGATATATACCTAAAAATCAGGGTGGTTTATGGATAAAAATATCAATCTGTACACCATTTGCTACTTTGTCACACTCTGCATACAATTGATATATCACAAATGTTAGTATTGATCTCTGAAACAAACCTCAGAAGTGCAGTTCTAACAAAAGGCTTGGGTTTTCTAACTGCGTACCTGATTTTTGTTTGTAGGTGTAAAACGAAGGTGTATGCGGACAACCTTCCCACGACAAGCGTTGTCATTGTTTTTCACAATGAGGCTTGGAGCACACTTCTACGGACTGTTCATAGTGTGATAAACCGGTCACCACGGCACATGCTGGAAGAAATCGTCCTCGTCGATGATGCCAGTGAAAGAGGTAATGATAATGTCAATGCCTTAGCTTACTGCTCTTTATACTTCCAAAACTGAGACTGACTTTCTATGGGCTTAGCTCTCAGCAGCAAAACACAGTAACATGGGTGGGGGAAGGTAGCATGAGCAGTGCCCGTTTTGAAATACAGGTGGGTCATTCTCCACTGAAAACTAGTGCAAGTTTATCCATCCGTTTATTTTTCTGTTGACAGGATAGTTTGTATATGCTAATTCCTTTATCCTATTGCAGCTTTTGTGTTTTGCGTTCAGAAGTTTAACACGTTCCTAAAGAGAATATTTAATACTTGAAACACCTAGTGAGTAATATAAAGGTGACTGTTCATCACACACACCCAAATTTGCTGTCACTACCACCATCCAGCTTAGCGTTCAGAGGGATTAATACTCAATTCCTGGGAAGTTGAAATTCAGTTTCAGTGCTGTAAGAGATTCCACTTATTAATAACTAACTTAATAACTAAAATTCTAACTTCTTAATAACTCCAGATGAAAACTCTGTGCTACAAAATGAAACTTTACATGTGTAGTGAAGCTAATAGACAAAACTTGAAGCTGTTTTTTTCTTAATAAAATAACTTTAATTAGATTTTCCTCTTTTAATATTTCTTGTAAATTACAATATAGTAGAAATAGAAGTAGTATTCTAGACAATACTTTGTTTTGGGTAATATTTGATATTTAGCTTTTTCCTCACTTAATTTTCCCTTGTGGTATGGCTTATAAAGTATAACTTGAGGGATTTTTTTTTTTCCCTTGTGTTTGTAAATGGAGATGAGAGAGTATTATGGTGGGCTTTCTTTAATGCAAATAATGTCTATATTTTTATATTGATTTTTTTTTTTTTTTTTACTTTATATCTACATTGAAAGTTTTCCACCAGGACTAGTAGCCAGTAGACCACTAACAAAAAGTCTTGGCAGCCACCAGTCGTAGGTGGTATCAGGGGGAATTCCCATAACATAGTCGTGGAAGGGTTTTATACCCAGCATGCTGACATCTCTGCCTGATGCTTCTGATTCCAATGATAGAAAATCCATATTCTGCTGCTTGTGATACTTCTGACTTCAAAGTAAGATGGCTCATCGTTGTCCAAACAAGTTTGCCGATGACACTAAACTGGGAGGAGTGGCTGGCACACCAGAAGGCTGTGCTGCCATCCGGCGAGACCTGGACAGGCTGGAGAGTTGGGCAGGGAATAACTTGATGAAATACAACAAGGGAAAGTGTAGGATCCTACATCTGGGCAGGAGCAACCTCAGGTTCCAGTATAGGTTGGGGAATGACTTATTAGAGAGCAGTGTAGGGGAAAGGGACCTGGGGGTCCTGGTGGACAGCAGGATGACCATGAGCCAGCAATGTGCCCTCGTGGCCAGAAAGGCCGATGGCATCCTCGGGTATATTAGAAGGGGGGTGGTTAGTAGGTCATGAGAGGTTCTCCTTCCCCTCTACTCTGCCCTGGTGAGGCCGCATCTGGAATATTGTGTCCAGTTCTGGGCCCCTTCAGTTCAAGAAGGACAGGGAACTGCTGGAGAGAGTCCAGCGCAGGGCAACTAGAATGATGAAGGGAGTGGAGCATCTCCCTTACAAGGAAAGGCTGAGGGAGCTGGGGCTCTTTAATTTGGAGAAGAGGAGGCTGAGGGGTGACCTTATTAGTGTTTATAAATATATAAAGGGTGAGTGTCACGAGGATGGAACCAGGCTCTTCTTGGTGGCAAACAATGATAGGACAAGGGTAATGGAATCAAGCTGGAACACAAGAGGTTCCACTTAAACTCGAGAAGAAACTTCTTCTCAGTGAGGGTGATGGAACACTGGAACAGGCTGCCCAGGGAGGTTGTGGAAGATCTCTGGAGACATTCAAAACCTGCCTGGATGCCTTCCTGTGTAACATCATCTAGGTGTTCCTGCTCTGTCAGGGGCATTGGACTAGATGATCTTTTGAGGTCCCTTCCAATCCCTAGCATACTGTGACACTGTGATCTGTTCAGACGATCTATGTATGAAGAGAGGTGCTGGGTCTCGCATCATGTGGTGTAAGTAGCCTTTTGATACATGGATTACAATGGTTGTCAGGGGATTTTATGATAATTAGTATCTGTTACAATGGTTAATAGGTTAACATGGTGGAAAAGCATAATGAGTTTCTTCTTCAGGTTGCATGTGGGTATGATGCCTTAGCATATTAACTGACCTAATCCAAACTCTGTAGGTCTTGAGTACTGCTGGTTGTGGAGGAGCTAAGTAAAGTAAGATCATATCAATTAACTTTTTTTCCTGAAGAATGCATAGCTCTTGCACTCAGGTTGTGCTTGCACTTGTATCAGTCTGTATTGCTTTCCTCTCTTGGGCACCCTTGCTTGCTTTTGCTTTCTTACCTGATACTAACTCTTCAGCCGGTTTCAGTGCAATTCAGAAGAAGAGACAGAGGCCTTAAATTATGCTCAGGCAGCAGAGGAGGAACATCCATGCAAAGGGCAAGGCTGGCACATGTGTTCCAAATTAGATAAAAGGTGTGATTAACTTTTGCTTTTAGAAAGGCACAAGATCAAATTTCTGCTGTTTTCACTTGCAGGGGATTTGTAATCACCCTCCTCAATTTCTTGTAGTTTTTAAACCTTTATATAAAAATTTATTTGGTTCTCATGCATGTGGAACTGCTCACCTGTCTTGTGAGTTGTTCCTAGGGAACAGTCCTCTTTTAAATATGGATACTGATGCTGGATTCTCAGTGCCTATAATAGGTTATTGTACAAGTATATGTTTCCGTAATGAAACAGAGATGGTACATTTGTTTTGGTTAGTTAGCTTTTGTGCACAGACTCTTTCAAGGAAAACAAAGTTTATTGCAAATATGCTCTGTTTCATTTGCCAAAATAGTACTTGGCACTAATTCAAGTCAGTGCTTATGATTAGTTGGTATAGCCCAGCTTTCATTCTGACCTAGAAATAAAGAGCAAGCTAATATTAAAATAATGTAGACATATGTCTTATGTTTTGCCTCTTCAATTTTTGTTTCAGAAAAAGTAAATTTTAGCAGAGCAATAGCCATGTCCTCATTATGAAGTAGAATTGTAGTCCAGTTAAAAAGCATGTGGCTTTCTCTAGGTGAGTTTTCTGAGTTTGAGTTAGATAATAAATCAAGGAAATTTAATTCCAGGTTGAAAGATGTACTATTTCAGACTTTCTTTGGTGATGTTACTGAACCTGTTTCAATATTTAGTTTTGAAATCTGTGATCTTCGTTTCAGATCACTCAGGCATCTTTTATTTGTAGTTATTTTTCGACAATTACTGAAAGGTGGTTTTTTTATTTGTTTTCCAAACACTTGTTATGATTCCAGCAAGCATGCTTTTACATTCAGCAAAAAGGAAGGGTATGATGCCTGAAAATTTGAAGGATTTAGCATATGCTACTTAAGCATTCTCTTTGTGTTGAACTAAACTGGCAGATTTCTCCAGAAAAAGAAAATGTTCGGCTTCAGTAATATATTTTGAATTCTAGCATCAGAGTCAATTTAATTGGAATAAAGTAAGCATTCAGTCTGCCTGAAGCACACTTTGTACCTGCTAGTGTCATGCTCTTGGAAGAATGAATTTGCATAATACCATGCACTTGTTTACACCAAAAAAAAGAAAAGCTTTAGAGAAGCAAGACTTATCCGTAACATTGTTCTCTAGTTATTGATCAGAATTGCTTGTTATTGATCTTTGATAACTGTTAAAAGGAAAAAGTTAACACGAGAAATCAGGATTAGTCAGTACTTAAAACTAGGTCAGCACTGAATGGCCGAGCATGGTAGGCAGATTGCATCGGGATAGAATACACTCACAGAACTTTCTTACACAGATACAAATCAGACCAATGTAACAGAAATTGAATTCTTGCCAATAATGTCTTGTAAAAGTATTCACAGTTCTTAAAACTGTGTTTTTATGCTTATATGTAATAAATCTGTGGTTTATGGTAGCTTAATTAAAAGAAAATTTTGAAACTTAACTTTTCATTTATATTTGTATAAATGTGAATTAGTAATATAATTGACAAAGTATGTTTCAACTTATACACTTACTTGATTTGAACTAAGTATATTTACTTTTTTGTCTTTCTTAGTTCTGCTACTGCCAGACAAGATGCTCTTAAAAATGTTCGTAGTCCTAGGTAAAATTCTAATACAGAAAAAGTTGCAAAGAATATCCAGTAGAAAGAGTTAAATGGAAATACATGAATTATTATTGTTCCCAAGTACAACTGTTTGATTTGATTTGATTTTTTTTTTCAATATTGTCAAACTTCATTCCAAAGTTTGAGGCAATGTTGAAAATTTACTCGGTTATCATCCTGGGTCACTCATGAACAACTGATTCTGTAAAACAGAAACCTTTTTATTTGAGCCTTTAGTATAGGATTTAGTATATATGTGTTGAATAGTTTTGTACAGAAATTAATCTCTACAGCTTGATTCTGCCATTTTTTGTAGGCCAAAATGTATTGCGTGCATTAAGACTTGTTCAAATACTATTTTTCAAAGGAAAAAACAAGACTCTCCTTACAGGAAACTTACCAGTTTCTGGATGGATGACTAGTCCAGAACTCTAGACTCTTGCTGCTTGAGCTAAGGGGGCAGCTTGTGAGGGGTGTGTATCGCTCCAAGAGATGGTGCTCTGGAGGAAAAATATGCTGCTTAGATCTGAGCATTTAACCCTAACTGCTGATTGCAGAGGAACGCCAGAAATCTTGATGCCCGAGTTATTTTCCATGCTTTTGTAGGTATGAGACATCAGGCTTTACCTTTTTGATTATTTTGCTGAAATCCTGGTAATATTTTAAGGACACAGTTACTGAATATCCGACATGTTTTGTTTCGTGGGGATACTCTGTTCTGAAGTTTTGAAGAGGTGATAGTTCAAAAAAATGTTTTTATGGACCTGATTAAACGTGGGAGAAGGACTGCTCTTAAACCTATGCCCTCCATAGTGAAACACTGCACACTTCTGTGGTTTCTATCTTGGAGAAAAGCTTTTGACAAGTACTTGAACAGATATATTGAAATTTGAAATACTTTACAGAGAAAATGTATGTAGGACTCAAGATTTTTATAATGAGTATAAAAACCTTGAGTTGTCCATGACTTTCTGGAATGTAACTTTCTGGTTTACGGTAGTTCTTGACTGGCTGCAGTTGCATAAACTGTGCATTCAAGAACCAGTGTCGCAGCCCATATTCATCCAGCTTTAAGTGGTTAGGACTCCTTTAAAAGCTTAGCAGTACTACACTCAAAATATGCAGAGGAACATGCTGATTTCTGTGACTTGCTCATGAAATGAATAGCATAGAGAGAAATGCTTCCCTGTTTTATTTTCTTTGTGTGTATTGTGGAAAACATATACTTTAAAACTATGAACATTACCATAATATTAGTTGTTTCAAGTTAGTAGCTTTGGGAAGCTGCACAGTACAGAGGTAAGGTAATATTTGCTACAGACTCAGTCAACCAAATGATCTCTGTGCTCAACCCCAGGCCTGCAAAATGTTCTGACATATACACTTGGGTTTGCACTAATAACTATTTATTTATGTGAGCTTCTGTTAATACACTAAATAAGAATTAACTTGCTTTGAGTTTCTCTGGAGACAAATATTTAAGATCTATCAACCTCTTAGGCTCTTCTAGCACAGTTCAGCTTTCAAGATGTGTCAGAACTTATTTCTGTGGGTTTTAGTGACAGTCCAACAATGCACAGTAAAAAATGAGGAGGCAATTAGATCTCATTCATCCGGAGCAGTGGTAAGGAATGATAATCACCCTCGGGTCAGCTCTACCTCTTGAGATTTCCAAAACAGCCACTAAAAGTTCGTGTCATGCTTTTTGTTCCTCCTCCAGTGTCATGCTTATTCTTGTATGAGGCACTTACTATCTTAAGGTAAATCCTACTACAGACTTTGCATTGTTGTAATACAACTCCCATGTGCTTTGAGTGTATAATCTAATATATTGTGTAGCTGTGCTATGGGACTGTTTTGCCTTCTTTACAGATTTGAAGTCTGCAGGTTATTGCAGAAGCCTGTTTCTGTTACTGTCAATGGCATTCTCTCTCAATTCTTTGTTCTTCCTTTGGCATTGTCCATCATAGTCTAGTTTTTCATGATGGACAAAAACTCTGCCTGGCAATGGGAAATTTGTTCATTTGGCAGCTCTTGGTAATACAAGTAATTTTGAGTCTCTAGGCATATGGTAGTCAATTATGGCTGTTCTGTTTTGAATAACTTGTTCCTCAGCTAGGCTGAGGTTTGTTCGTGTTACAGATATTCATTTATGCATAGCTGATTTTTGTCTTTTTTTTTTTTTAGGTGTTCTAGTGTATAAGTGTAATTTAATAGAAAAAAAATAACCAGAAAAATCTTGAGAAAGGACAATTGAGAAATGAATTTGATCGTGTTTTAAACTACTTGGAAAGAAATTTTCTGCAAGTTACATTCCTGCAGGAGATAATCTGTTATGTTCAGCTAGTCAGATAATTTTCTGTGTTTTCTTGGTAGAGAGGTATTATGTCCAAGAGCGCTTACGCATATGTTTTTGGAAGTAACAGTTACATCTACTTAATAATAACTTGCCTATCCCATCTGGTTTCTCTGTAAGCATTCTATACTCATTTTTATGTTTTCGATAATGACGAGATGAAGAGGAGGAAGAACTTCCTGCTGCGGCAAGTGAAGTACGTGGAGATGTGGAAGGGCATATTGTAAAGTGTAGAATAAGCAGCAGAGGAAACTAACTGAACAAAGTAGGAAAAGGATAGGAAAGAAATAAGGAAATGTCTCTTAATTCAAGTCTCTTCATTAAAACAAACAATGTAACTGACAGTTTCCATGGTTTTGATCATTCTTTGCAGACTTCTTGAAAAGGCCGCTGGAGAGTTATGTGAAAAAATTAAAAGTACCTGTTCATGTGATTCGAATGGAACAGCGTTCTGGATTGATTCGAGCCAGATTAAAGGGGGCTGCTGCTTCTAAAGGCCAGGTCATCACCTTCTTAGATGCTCATTGTGAATGTACAGTAGGCTGGCTTGAACCTCTGCTGGCAAGGATCAAAGCTGACAGGTAATTATCCTTCTAATGGTCCTTGCTGGGTTTTTTTCAGGTTTTTTCAGTCCAATATAGCTAACCTACAAGCAAACTTTCTGAAGGGCTGGGTAAATTCTCACTGAGGTATGGATGAAAGACTGATTCAGTACAACTTCTTAAAAATAAAACTTGGTTTGACGCTTGTATTGGGATATATGGGATAAGATGGTAAACAGCAGGAGACCTGAGTGTGAATGGAGTTGAGAAAGCAGTGGAATTTGAGATTTTCTATTTGCAGCCTGGCCCATTCCTTCATGAATTTGGAAGGGTGTTCCTGAAGAAGAAATGGAGCCCTGATCTCATTTAACACCAACACTGTGAGCAAGAACTGTCAGGTGTACTTTTTTCAGGTTCTCATCGTGATTTCTTTATTTCATAGTGTATTTGTATTGGGGAAACCTGTGCTGTGACTTGGTCTTCTGGGATGTATTTTCTAAAGCTAAAATAGTTATTGGAATCTTAGTGATCTACACTGCAGTAACATACCTTAATGTTTCTATCACAGGTCAATACTCCTAGCACTTATATCTATGATAGTGTGATGGAAAGTGTATTGAGGAGAAAAAAACACACATAAGTGGGAGAATGATCAACTTTATGAAATATTCGTACATCTCTCAGTAACTATGTAGCTGCATAGTAGTCTTTTCATAAACAACCTAGATATTAAGTATGGTGTTACATATCTCTACTTTGTTCTTGTGGTTATAGATAAAAGTCACTTTTAGATTTTAACATTACAAAATAATCATTACATGATGAAAAAGATGCAAGTAATAAAGAATCTTTATTCAACACTGTGTTAAGACACAATACTAACCTTTAAGTTATCATTAATACACTTTTTGTGAGACTACGATATGTAAATTGTAAAAATTTTTGCAGATGGCTCAACAAAGTCCTTTAAATTTATTTGCAACTCACAAATCCTTTCGTAGAGCTTTCATTGAGAAGAAGCTTACATGAGGATGGTTGCTAAAATGTCTTTAAGATTATTATAATCAGTGTCTATGAATGTATGTCAATAAAGTCAGGACAGTAGGCAAGGAGGCCTCTTTCTGTTGACTTTGATGCAGTAGTTATACTTTGTTGATGGTGACTATCATTTCTTAGTCCTGAGGGCATATAAGAATACTTCCCCAGGGCTAATGTCCAAATTTTGCTTTCAAAATATGCAAGTTAGTTTGACCACTTAAATAGAAATGAATGCCTCTCCTTTGCTATGCGATTACTGTCTAGCACTAAGAAAATGGTGGTCAGTTTTCCAGTCTGCAGAGGGATGAATATTTATTACTGGTATGTAATGCAAATTCTATTTAAAAAGAGATCTAGTTTTGCCAGTGTTGTATGAGAAAAACACATCTTCAAAGAAGCTTGTGGACACACTTAAAGAGAAGAAGAGAATTTACAGAAAGTGGAAGAAAAGGACAGGTAGACTGGGAAAAATACAAGGACATTGTCTGAGCAGCCAGGGATCAGGTTAGGAAAGCTAACGCCCAGATAGAATTAAATATGGCCGGGGACATTGCGGTAACAAGAAAAACTTTTATAGGCATGTCAGTGATGAAAGGAAGGCTAGGGAAGATGTGGACCCTCTCTGGAAGGGAGCAGGAGAGCTGGTCATGAAGGATAAGGAGAAGGCAGAAGTTCTCAATGACTTCTTTGCCTCAGTCTTCACTGGCGAGGGCTCCAGCCACACTGTCCAAGTTGTAGAAGCCAAAGGCGGGGACTGGGAGAAGGAAAATCTGCCCACTGTAAGTGAAGATCAGGTTCCAGACCATTTAAATAACCTGAAGGTGTACAAATCCGTGGGACCTTATGAGATCCATCCACAGGTCCTGAGGGAACTGACAGATGAAGTTGCTAGACCACTTTCCATCATAGCTGAGAGGTCACGGCAGTCTGCTGAAGTGCCCACTGACTGGAAAAGGGGAAACATCACCCCCATGTTCAAAAAAAGAAAAAGGAAGACCCAGGCAACTACAGGCCAGTCTCACCTCTGTGCCCAGCAAGATCATGAAGCAGATCCTTCTGAAGGCTCTGCTATGGTACATGGAAAATGTGGAGGTGGTTGGTGGTAATCAGCGTGTCCTCACCAAGGGAAAATCCTGCCTGACAAATCTGGTGACCTTTTATGATGGCGTAACAGAATCAAGTGACAAGGGAAGAGCAACTGATGTCATCCACCTGGACTTGTGCAAGGCCTTTGACACTGTCCCACATGACATCCTGGTCTCCAAGTTGGAAAGACATAGATTTGATGGATGGACCACTTGGTGAATAAAGAACTGGCTGGAAGATTCCACTCAGAGTTGCGGTCAATGGCTCAATGTCCAAGTGGAGACCAGTGACAAGTGGTGTCCATCAGGGATCAGTATTGGGACCGGTACTGTTTACCATCTTTGCTGGCCACATGAACAATGGCATTGAGTGCACCCTCAGCAAGTTTGCCGATGACACAAAGTTCTGTGGTGTGGTTGACATGCTGGAGGGAAGGGATGCCGTCCAGAGGGACCTTGACAGGCTTGAGAGGTGGGCCCAAGCCATGCTCATGAAGTTTAACAAGGCCAGGTGTAAGGGCCTGCACCAGAGTTGAGGCCATCCCAAGCAGAGACACAGGCTGGGCAATGAGTGGATTGAGATCAGTCCTGTGGAGAATGATTTGGGCGTGTTGGTGGACCATAAGATCAACATGAGCCAACAGCGTGCACTTGCAGCCCAGAAAGTCGACCGTATCATGGGATGCATCAAGAGATGTGTGACCAGCAGGTTGAGGGAGGTGATTCTGCCTCTCTGCTCTGCCCTTGTGAGACCCCACCTGGAATGCCACGTCCAGCTCTGGAGTCTCCAACACAAGAAAGATGTTGAGCTGTTGGAGCAAGTCCAGAGGAGGGCCATCAACATGGCCAGAGGGCTGGAGCACCTCTCCTGTGAGGACAAGCTGAGAGAGTTGGGGTCATTCAGCCTGGAAAAGAGAATGCTTCAAGGAGACCTTATAGAGGCCTTCCAGTACCTGAAGGGAGCCTACGAGAATGCTGGGGAGGGGCTTTTTACAAGGGTCTGTAGCGACAGGATGAGGGCTAATGGGTGGAAGCTGGAAAAGTGTAGGTTTAGACTAGATATAAGGAAGAAGTTCTTTACCCTGAGGGTGGTGAGGCACTGGAACAGGTTGCCCAGGGAGGTGTTGTAGATGCTCCATCCCTGGAAATGTTCATGGCCACTTTGGATGGAGCCTTGAGCAACCTGATATAGTGGGAGGTGTTCCTGCCATGGCAACAGGCTTTGAACTAGTTTGTCTTTGAGGTCCCTTCCAACTCAAATAGTTCTGTGATTCTATGAATTAACTAGTTAGCAAGACAGAATTTTAATATGTTTCATGGTAGTAATCTGTTGACTACGGTGCTTAAAAGATGTCAGTATGAAAATGTAAATCATATTAATACATTAAATACAAAATAAATTTGACACTTTAATTCACAGATTTTGTCTCTTTCCTTTTCCTAGGAGAACAGTAGTGTGTCCCATCATTGATGTGATTAGCGATGACACCTTTGAATATATGGCAGGTTCTGACATGACCTATGGTGGATTCAACTGGAAGCTGAATTTTCGTTGGTATCCTGTTCCTCAGAGAGAGATGGATCGACGGAAAGGAGATCGAACCCTTCCTGTTAGGTAATGGGGAATTATTTGAATTCATTAAAATGTTAACCTTTGTAGGTTAATCTTGTTAAGTATTAATGAATTGTGTTGTAGCATCATTTTTGTCTGGTTGAAGGAACAGCGTAAAAGTTCCTTTACTTGCGTTGGTTTCTGGTAGCCTTTTTAGTAGAAATGAAGGAAGCAATCAGCTGGTCACTTCAGAAAGGTTTTTAAGTTTTATGTCTGTTACTAGTTTTTGTACCCAGGGTTTTATTGAAGCTTTTTTTTAATTTTTTTTTTATTGAACTTGTTTTTATCTTTTCTTTTAATAAAGTAAACAGTATTTTGAAAAGATGAATCAATTTTTGGTGTACATGTGTATATATTTGTGTGTGCACATTATATGTAAACTTCATGTCATAATCTCATGGATGGTAAGTGAATTTACACTTGCATGTCATGTAGGTGTTATGACAAAGATAACGACAAAGACGTAACATATGTAATGTGTACTTCTTAACAATTGCAAACAGATTTTTCTGGCCTTAATGTTCTGAATAGTGAGCAATAGCCTTTACTGGGATATGGTCTTTACTGTTTTCTTTGGTTTTCATTTAAGAAATCGAGAGGTCTTCTCAGGACGTGGCTAATTGTATTCCCCCTTACCCCGACTTTTCTTTTTAGAGAGGAAAAAAACCACATAAACTTTTATGTTGGGACCTGACTTATATTTGATGTATCTTCCAGTAAAAACCCAAAGCATTTCAGGAAGATTACTAGTGATAGAAGATCATTTATGCTAAGTGTAAAGAATTGTATGTTTGAACCACTAAGTTATACCGTCAGTCTACTATATAATTTGCCTACTGTGTATTCGTTGACTAAAAAAATGAAAATTTGTGAGAAGTTGCTAAAGTTAGGAGAAAATAACACAATTTTATTTTTTCTAACAATAGGGAGTTTGTAAAGAAAATCTGGATGTAACACTGACTGCACAATTTTTGTGTATGAATCAATAGTATTGAAAGAAAGCAGGCCACTGATGGCCACCTATAACTTTTCTAAGAACAGTTACCAGAAGTATAAATTTGCTGTAGGAGATTGGTTTCTTTTTTATGAGTTACCAGCACTGGAGGAAGATGTCTTTAGCAGGAATGGCAACTTTCAGAGGGGCTGTTTCTCTATCTGGACTCCAATTTGAAGTGAGTTAAAATAAGGAGAACTGTCACTGAACTGGTTCCATCTCTGGAAAATTTAGAGCCTAGCAAGGACATCAATGGCAGCTGAATTTGGACAGAAGTCTACTGAGAAGGAACGTGTTAGGAACTTGGGAAATAAAAAGCCATTTTGTCAGTGTAAGCTTGAAGTGAATTTAAGTATATGTTCTCATAGTGACTGGTGCTTATTTTTTGTCTTCCCCCTGCCCCAGGACACCTACAATGGCAGGAGGTCTTTTCTCAATAGACAGAGATTACTTTCAAGAAATTGGAACATATGATGCTGGAATGGATATTTGGGGTGGAGAAAACTTAGAAATTTCTTTCAGGGTAGGTAAATCTCTTCTTATTTCAATGAGTTTTTACTCAGGACATTGCATCTTGAGTTGTTTGAAGTCCAGATCTGCTGTCTGCTTCCGTGTCCGCTCCTGTTGCAGTTAACACTTTGCTTCCTGTCAAGTTCCTCCAATGGAGACACACAAAGACTGTATCTGTCAGTGAAAAGTTGTGTTTGTTAGTTGGCAGAGTTTTGTGATTAAAAGATGGGGATGGTCATTCTGAAGAATGAATGCGTGTATTTAAAAGGAGTTCAGTTAGAAGAGCTAGTTGGGGAGTATAAGTTAAGGGTGATGTCATCAGTGCGTGGTTTAATGTGTTGGTGAAATATGAGCACCTTGGTTACTCTTTTTTCTTGCTGTTTTCTAACTTAATGATTACATGTGTTCATTTAGATGTGGACTTAATCAGTATTCTCACTTTTGTTCCTACCAAACAGCATTATATCCTTTTGTTTTACTTATCAGCTCGGAGTATATAGGTAGGTATTTCTAAAGTAGCTCAGTTTTCTGATTCTGCCATTTTTAAAGTCCAAAACAAAATTGAAAATATTTTCAGAAACTTTACTTGGGAGGTGTGTATGGTTTTGTTTTGTTTTTTTTTTTGTTGGTTGGTTGGTTGTTTTTTCACGGAAATTCTATTTTGTAATGGACTTTTTTGGACGCCTGTTTACTTCCATGTGATTCATGTGAGCCTTTTTCTTCACTGTCAGCCTGTCCAGTTCTCTAAAGTAGTCTCTTGCTGATGCATTACTACTGTGAGACCTGATGTATTCTTTATTCTACTACCTTACTGAGGCTTGTGAGCATCTTAATCTGTTGAGTAGGAAACAGGTATACATTTCTCTTCCATGAAATATGTACTTGTTCCAGATGTCAACTAATGTTGTTTCTCTACCTTGAACAGAAGCAAGTGATTAACATCTGTGAACTTTTTTTTTAATAATTCTAAGCTATGCAATAATTGTTCTATTATTTTCAGATCTGGCAGTGTGGTGGCACTTTGGAAATTGTAACTTGTTCACATGTTGGGCATGTGTTCAGAAAAGCAACGCCGTACACTTTTCCAGGAGGTACAGGGCAGATTATCAATAAAAACAACAGGCGGCTTGCAGAAGTCTGGATGGATGAATTTAAAAACTTTTTTTATATCATTTCCCCAGGTAAGCAGGTCTTTGAGTATGAGAAATACCTATTAAGAATTGGAATGTTTTTACTACTGGGAAAGAACATCAGAATTTAGATAAAAATGTTATTGCTTTGAAGTTTTTAAGACAAAGCTCTCATTAGATGTACAAAAGGGAAGGTCTTAAAAAATAATTTTGTTAGCCAGAAAGGTATCCTGATGTTTTGTGGGAATTTTTTTGGTTGATGTTTTTGGGTGGTTTTTTTTAAGCATGCACATGATTTATGATTAAGCTTCCTGTGCGACAGAATTAATGCTCAATGGAATGTCAAAGAGCTTGACTATAGTGCTGGAAACTAGCTATACAAATGCAACTCCTAATCATGGAATTATAAAATGGTTTGAGTTGGAAGGGACCTTAAAGATGATCTAGTTCTGACTCCCTGCCATGGGCAGGGACACCTTCCACTGGACCAGATTGCTAAAAGCCCCATCCAGCCTGGCCTTGAAAACTTCCAGGGAGGGACCTTCCACAACTTCACTGCGCAACCTGTTTTACAGTGTCTCACCAACCTCGGGGTGATGAATTTCTTCCTTATCTAATCTAAATTTGCCTTCTTTCAGTTTAAAGCTATTACCCCTTGTCCTGTTACTACATTCCTCCCCTTCTTTCCTGTAGGCCCCCTGTAAGTACTGGCAGGCTGCTATGAGGTCTCCTCAGAGCCTTCCCTTCTCCAGGCTGAATGTCCCCAACTCTCTCAGCTGTTCCTCATAGGAGAGGTGCTCCAGCCCCCTGATCGTCTTTGTGGCCTCCTCTGGACCTGCTCCAAAGGACAGGACCCTGTCCTTTCTGTGCTGGGGGCTCCAGAGCTGGAGGCAGCTGGAGTGTGAAGGTGCAGGAGTTTGGCCTCTGGCTTCTGTGTTGTAGGCATTCCAGGTTGAATAGATCAGAAGTGATTTAAGTGAAACTCCATAGCAGGAGTGGCAAAAGTTAACATCATCTGCCTTGGTGGAGTTGGCGCTTCACTATCCGGGGTATAGGGTCAAATTGCCAAAATACTTGACTGTGATTGCATTTATTATGTTTCTTAAAACACATGTTAACAAAACAAGAGATTATAAAATATGAGAGCAAAATTCCTATGAGCTCAAAGTTTCTGGAAAAAAAATAAATGGGAAAAGAAAGGACCCTGGGAAATACTGAATTGCTACTTTCTACTACAGGATAATTTTGTTGTTGTTATTGTTTAAAAAGACAGAGACAAGCTTTGGACAGACATACTTTCTAAAGACTTGAGACATTATAGATATTTGACTTTAAATACTAAGTAGTAGTTCCATACGCCATGTCTTCTTTTCCAAAGATATATCTTTAAAACTAGTACTTTCTTATGACTTGCTTATTAAACCTATGTTAGTATTGAAATTTAAAAGCTGTAACACAATGTAGTATGAGTCTGAACAGTGTCAAAATTTTAGATTACAGGTTTTAGTACATGTGAGTACAAGTGACTGTGTGAATTTATGGTGTTTTTTTCTTCTTAATAGAATGCATTGCTCAAGACTGTGTAACAGTTTTATTTTAATTAAAATAATTCTTGCTGTAACTCAAAACTTATAAGGTGAAAACAAAAGCTAACAGCTTATGGTTACTGCCTTGTGTTGTTAAGCTTTATGAATTCAAACATGCCGTGTACAGATATTCAGAAAAATTGCATATAAGTAGGTGCAATCAATTTTGGTTAAGATTGATTTTATGTATCCATGTCAAGCTAGATTTGAAAATGTACTAAGCAGCAGGAATATCTAACTTTAAAAATAACCTAATTATTAAAAACAAATGTAAATCTCTGAACACTGTGATAAAGATCTGTTACTTTACACATAATCTCCATAGCCCTTCTACCACATGTGGTAAGTGTAAACTTGCAAAAGGAGTTACACTGTTTGAATTCCTGTAGGATTGTTGTTTTGATAGGTCTTCCATAGCTTTTTGATATTGTGGAATAGGCAAACATTCTGTTGGAGAAAAGGAATGAAAGAATTTAATTTAAAATAGAATAGAGTAAAAAAATTGAAGTAGTGAAAGTAACGTAAGTAATTATCTATAACTGCACTGTATCTTTTCTTTCGTTTCAAAAGATGCATGCCTGCATATAGGTTGTATGTTAATGGCCTGAATGATTGTTGGGTAGGGATGTGTTCTTGCCAGGCTCCTCTTAGAACATCTGCACCTGGTGACTGGCAGATGATCTCATTTATGTACCTGTACCTAAATTGATGCTGCACTCATGTTTGATACTAGAATTTCTAAGTGTTTTGAGAATTATATAGTACTTGAATAAGTTGGGTTATTCAGAAATTGGTTTGTTGCCTGGGGCTGTTTGTTGCCTGTTACTGCTGTAGGTCATTCTGAGCTATGATGTAATACAGCAACAATTCAGAGAATGAACACATAAATGTACTCAGTACTACTAATGTCTCCCACCCCCAAATCCTCCTAAGTTGAGAGCCAGTAGGTATTGTCTAGAAAGGATTACTATTTGGGGAAGTTCATAAACACCTTACTACTGTTGTTCTGGTATCTCTAGTCTTACGTGAGTGTTGCAGAATCAAATTTTTATCTGTCAACAGCAAATAACATTACTATAAATTTCAGTAAGTTTTTTCTAGCCAATAGTTGTCTTAGGAGCTCAGTGAATCTCCACTATTTTGGTTCATTTAGCTATATACTACTTCTCCAGGTATCCTTCTAATATAAAAAATTTTCAATCTTTAATTCTTGCAGAATGATGCGGTAGTGATCCTCTGACAGAGTACAGTGTGCAGCCTGTGAAACTCCTTGCTAGTACAATGT
The DNA here is from genome assembly GCA_020746105.1 of Trogon surrucura. Lineage (NCBI taxonomy): Eukaryota > Metazoa > Chordata > Aves > Trogoniformes > Trogonidae > Trogon > Trogon surrucura. Next base: position 72,171,427 of record CM036619.1, read on the forward strand.
ATGATTTCAATATTGCTGTAACGGTGTCACGAGTTCTTGCAAGGAGTGAGGTGAGGATTTTTTGTAAGCTGGTGCTGTTTGCAAGTCTGGGTACGTGAGTGAGGAGAACAGGCAATCCTCTGTGCACCCAGGTTTCTTCTCATTAGCTGACATGGATGAGAAAATTGGGTTTTGAAGGAGGTGTAATATGCTGACAGGCATCGCTGAGCATAGCTAACAAGAAATTTGTTTCCTCCTTTAAATCCTTTTTCTTCTGCTTCCCTAAGATAGTGAATCACAGAGGGATTGGTCCAGGAAAGCAAACCTAAGATTCTCAGGTAGCTTTCCCACTTAATGTAATCTGTGTTTTCTGGAAAAAAAAGTTTTACTGCGTGAACGATGGGAACTCAAGAGACTTTTTACTATTGATGTAATGTAGTTAAATGCAAAGCTGCCCTCTCAAAAAGTAAGCCTGTAATCCTTTTTTCTTTAATAAGTACAGTCTAGTAGAAACTGTTACTTGTCTGTTTTAAGCTTTCATGCATTTTAGAAGCCATTTCTCTGCTTACAAGTGGTTAGGTACAGATGGAGGTTGGGCAGGAAGGCGTTGCAGCAGCTGCTGCTCAGCCAAAATCAAGCCCATCTCACTGCATGCAGCAGCTATTCTCCACAGCAGTAATGGCACTCGCTGTAGTCTTTTCTCATTAGCCAGCAGTTTTTCTTGCAGTCATGCGTCACTGAAAGATACCTTTTCCCAGATCATTTCCTCTTAAGTTTTCAGAAAAGTCAATACAGCACATGCAGGTCTGGTCATTCTGTTCTGTGGACTCCGCCATTTCATTTCTAGTGCTGGCCTTTCATCACTTTCTCCAGCCTAAAATATTAGGACTGGATTGTCCAAGTGAGGCTTCACGAGGTGGCAGTGCCAGTCAAACCAGCTTGCTGTGAGGAGAGTGCCTTGCTTTTCATGGCAGGTGTCAAGGCTTCATTTACCCTCACTTGTTGGTTGTTCGTCTGTGTCAACTGATTCGACTTACTGAACTTTTCAGGACCATTTGTCCTGTGGGCTGGCTCTCAACTGGTTCAGTTAGCACCTGTGTCAGCACAAGAGGTGCAGCAGAAATCTGAAACAGAGCAAGGGGAAGCTGCCCATTTCTGCAGCAGGACCAGCTGCAAAGCATTAGGCTGACATACCACAGCTGCCTCCCCTTAACTTTCTCCTAACTACTAGTTAATGGTAAACTGGCAGTTGTAGAATTTCTTGGTATCCTTAATCTAAAGATGAAGCATAGATACTTGCAGGCTATGGGGTTTCCTCATGCTGCGTGTGAGTCTGGTTTCCAGCTCCTACATGCACCCCCCTGCTCCTTGTCCAGTGTGCATCCTTGTCATTCTGCAGCCTCTTGCATCCAGAAAAACATCCTGAAAAAAACATCCCGAAAGACATCTTGAAAAGCGGCTCAAATGAGCTCCATCTAACTCTTACAGAATTTCTTTTTGATCAGAAGATTGCCCCAGAAGGTATCTTGTGTTGCACTGGGGCTAAGTATACAGCACTGAAAAGACTGCATTGCAGAATTACCTGAGCCATCTAGACAGACAGATGTGTTATCCTGAAAACTGCGTCAGTAGGCCTGATTTCTAATTGCTGCATGCACTTGTCTCTAGCCAAGCATGGTAAGTCAAGATCCAGTATGTACAGACTAGAAACAGATAATGGTTTTATTTGTGGTTGAAAAGGAGGACAGAGAAGGGACTGAGTGCATGTCTTGCAATGTAGCTAAGCCTACGTTCAAACTATGTACTAAATGATTTCATGTGTTCTTGTTTTCAGGTAGTATTCCCTGTTGGCTTTAATTGGGAATGCAGATAACATACATATTGAAACTGGCTTTAAGTTGTTATTGCTTATCAAAGTTTATAATACTAAATGAAAACAAGTTATATGATTTTTAAACAGAAGGCTAGTTTTAGAAGAGTTTTCAGACTGTCTCTCTGAAAATGATCAGAAATTTATAATCATGATGAAAACATGCTTCTTTTTTTTTTTTTTTCCCAAAGGAATTTAGCATAAATTTATTGCCATACATTGAACTTGGCAAGCAAATCTTCAGCTCTTTTGAGATTTTGAGGATGGCAGAGCTGTTGCAGCACAGGTGATGGAAAGCTTAAATGAGGTGGCAGAGACAATTAAACTGAAGGAGGAGTATTCTACTGATAGACATCATTATATGAATGTTTTTGTAAAGGTATAATATCTATATTACTGATTACAGTAGTCAGGTACTAGATACTAGGCTTCAGGAATAGTGACAGCACAGGCAAGTACTGAGCATAATTTTACATTTATACAAAAGAACTGGTGGTGGTGTGATTGGATGATTTGATGTGGGTTTTTTTGCCGTATCAATTATTTTATTTTTGAGTACAATTGTAAGCATATATGTGGAAAAAAACAAAACAACCCACACGTGATCGTCCCACAGCAAACAGCAAGCTGTGTGAGAGAATCATCAGGGAGGTCCAGGCTGTTGAGGTAAATAGGATATGGGGGGTGAAGTTGGGGAAAAAAAATTAAATATTGCATGATCAAGTAAAGACAACAGTAGCAAGGACTGCTAAATACTGTTTCTGATTTTTGTTCTTATTTTTTAATGAACCAAACCCAAATATTTGAAAGAATAACTAGTGGGCATGATTGTCTTCCTCATGATGCAAATACCTGCAGAGTCTGGTGTAATTGTCTCCTGGGAGGAAGATTTGATCTAATTCCTGGGTTTTGGGGTTTTTTGGTTGGTTTTGAGGTGGGGTTTTTTTGTAGTTGTTTTGGTTTGATTTGTTTTGGGGTTTTTTAGCTGAGCCTTTAAAAACAAATACAAAAACACCAGAAGGTATGTATCACGGTTGTGTGTATGCAAATTTTACTTATCTGTAGAGGAAATAATGGTTTAGATATGTACTTAATTTTTGTCCTTTGCAGTTTTCCTAGCTTACTTCCTTTTTATTTTATTTTTTTTTTCCCAAATAGAACTGTTACCCATAAGTAACTGCAGCTGCACTGCATAGTGCAAATGAGTAGAAACACTCAAGCTAGTTTTGAGTAATGTAGATAAGGTCCGTGAAACCTAGGAAACAGTAATTCAGCCTTGTTAGGGGACACCCGTAAGGCAACTATACGAGTTCTGCAATTCAGTCCATCTGCTAACCTGATGCTATGCTATCTGTAGTTTATATGCCACGATACGGTTTGGTGTGGACCTGACTTCAGAGGGGATTTAAGAAAAATCTTTTAGACTAAAAATGGTTAAACGGAGTACAATACATGCGTTTTCTCTCAGTGCAATAGAGGGAAAAGCAACTGGCATTTTTCTTTCTGCGTGATGACATTTAAAACTACTTTAAGAAAAGGCACACTTGTATGCTATTAAGTATCACTTTGCGTTTAATTCTGCATGGTTGTGACTTTAATTCTTACTGCCATTCAGTGATGTGACAAAGCCTTCAGTGTCGTTTTCTGAAGGTCAGTGTAGCAAACTGATAAATGAGTTTTGGTTATCATAAGGTTGTTATGACACTGATGTGATAAATGTTACATCCATCAACTGCTTTTTCATTACTGAAAAATGATTAACTCCCTACTTAGCTGTGCTCGGAACGGCCTTTCTCATTGTATTTCATCATATTTTGAAAGAGTGCTCCTTTAGGTATAGAGCAAATATTTGCTTTGGTGAAGAGAGGACAATGCTTAGGGTTGTGTTTTTCCTCTTTTTTTGTCGTGCGTTTTGGTTTGAGGACTTCTTTTGTGACTGGAAAGCCTGGACTGAAGTCTTCTGGGACTCTATTCCAAAAAAAATTTTTAATTTCATTCACACTATTCATAAAGATTTCATTAAAAAACATGCTTTCCTTTCCTTTCATTCCCTTACCACTATAGTTCACCAGCATCCTAGTTAAAAAGTTGTAATAAATAAATTAAAAAAAAAAAATCCTAGCTATCTGGAGTATTGAAATTACTAATGTTTTTACTGATACCTACAAACATTTAAGCTGAAATTATGCAGTTATCCATCTTAATTGAATTGAAATACACCATCTGCTGGTGGGTTGATTTACTAACATAATATGCCAATTTAGGAGTGTCTCAAACTCTGTTTCAAAAGGTCATCAATTTTAGAGGAAATTCACAGTCCTCTAAGTGAAAGGATTTCTGAAAATGGTACGCAGCTGGAGCTCTGTGGTGTGGTGGCTGGTTGAGCTGTATTTGAGCTGTCTTTGGGGGGAATTTAAATTGCTAGGACTTGTTTTTGTTCTTTTTTGGTTTTTTTTTTTTTTTGGTAGTGTATTACTTTTGACCTGTGTTGTATGGAGTGTTGTGTGGAAAATACAAAAAGAACGTGAAACCTGAAAAATAGAAATTATCCTACCCTGAATTAATTAATATTACTGGAATATTAATGACAATTGTGCTTAATTCTGGTGAGGCAGAAATGCATATGGAACATGCACACCTTCCTTAACCCATCTGCAGATGTTACTTGCACAAATTCCTTTTCAGAAGGACTTAAAACAACCATAAAGAGTGGGAAGATACAGGAAGAAAAAGCACTTTGATAAATGAGGCACAAAGGAGAAAAAAGGCGAGCAAAACACCACAAAAAATGATAAGAGGCCTAATGGTGAACATACTTCCTGCAAATGCTGCAGTTATATTGAACAAATACTGAATTATTAAAGGATTAGTTCCCTGTATGAAGGCTGCTTTCTGCCTGTTTCTTTGTGCAGTTAAATAGATGGTGCAGGGTCTGGCAGGTGGTACTGGGCTTACAGAATTAAATTAAAATGGAATTCTCCTTGCTCCACAGAAGGAGACTGTTACGTTATGCTGCATAGATAGGCACCCCAGTTGCCGTTGGGGGTAGAATGGCATTAGTCACTATAACGGTTTCAGCCTTTGTCCTCTGATAATTTAGTAAGCAACTGCATTCAAATGGTTCCATGAACCACATATGAGAAATTGTCATGTGCAGCACAGATATAGTGATTCCATCTTTTGTACAATTATCTGGAAAAAGGTGTCACAAGTAGTGGCTGAAGTGTCCTCTCTGAGAATATAAACTACATAATGCTGTTATTTAAAAAAAAAAAGGAAAAAAGAAAAAAAAGAAAATTCTGTGTGTAGAGATGAATTTCTAAAGCAAAAAATCTTTCATGCAGGCTGTATACTATAGGGGTATAATTATATAACATTTATTAAAACTTCGTTTCTGCAGGGGTTACTAAGGTTGATTATGGGGACATATCATCACGACTTGGACTAAGACGCAAGCTCCACTGCAAGCCTTTCTCCTGGTACCTGGAGAATGTTTATCCTGATTCCCAAATTCCACGCCACTACTTTTCTCTAGGAGAGGTAAGATTTTACCCTATGTATTTATATACCCTATGTAAAGTATGTTGTACAGTAAGCTGTTTGTATTCTGAACTGAGTAGAGTAAACAAGTTATTTCCAGCAAGGTTCAAGTATCTTGCACTTGTGTTCCTGTCATCTGTAAAACAATACATCTGGCCTCTCACTGGGGCAGAAAACTGAACTTTGGTATACAGTGCTGGAATTTCAAAGTTTTCCCTTTTTTACCACAGTATTAAATGTCACATAGAGTGTCTACGTCTATGACCTCCTCATGCTCTACAGTTACTTGAAAGGACATTGTAGAGAGGTTGGTGCTGGTCTCTTCTCACAGGTAATTAGGGACAGAACGAGGGGGAATGGTTTCAAGTTGAAACAGGGCAAGTTTAGGCTGGACATTAGGAAGAAATTCTTCACAGAAAGAGTGGTCAGACACTGGAACAGACTGCCTAGGGAGGTGGTTGAGTCGCCATCCCTGGGTGTGTTTAAGTGTCGCTTAGATGTGGTGTTGGGTGATATGGCTTAGGGGTGAACTTGTAGTGTAGGGTAAATGGTTGGACTCAATGATCCCAAGGGTCTTTTCCAGCCTGAACTGTTCTATGATTCTATGAAATATTTCTTTATAAACGTATAGTTATGGATAGCTTTCTGTAAAACATTCTGTGTAGAGTAGGAGCACAGTTGACCCAAGTCAAGCAAGGGCTTTGCCTAAAAACTGCTCTGATCTTTACTCCCAGAACCTTCATCAGGGACCCACAAGTTCCAGTGATCCCTAAGCTTTGGTGGGCATTTCTGATATTTATTTATTTATTTAAAGTGACTGCAGAGGTAGTACAGATGATCCTGTCCTAAGTAGGCCGGTACCTACTCTCCCCTACAAGCCATGTTGAGACAAATATTGAGCGTGTTGTAGGGCGTTTTTATACTTCTTGTATTTGAAATAAACGCTTTTAACAAAATGAAGCAGGCATTTGTGCTGCTGCATGACTATCAGGAGACTTGATATTCATGCCTGCTTACTGTATAGTAATACAGGGATTAAGACTGTAACTCAAGAAGTGAGCAAATTGAACCCAGTCATCCATGATTTCAAAGGGAATTGTAGCCACTGTGCCTAGCAGAATGCTTTATAACTTCTGAAGGTTTTAGGCTGGAGGCTCAATTGTGTCCTTCCTGTAGTAGCTGAGTCTTTAGCAGGAGGCATCCCCAAGATGGAAAGATCCTTGAAAGTCAGGAAAAAACAACATGGTTCTGTAACCTGGTAGCCTGAATGTTTGCTTGGGAGTTTGAGTCTCGGGCGGTCTCTTATTGTAGTACGATTCCTGTATTTTACATTTCATTCAGGTACCCTCTGGTGAGAGAACTGGTGCTGGTGTGGTATAATATGGACATAGTTCCCTTCCAAAAATAACAGCCTTTGGTGATATGCTCTTTTTCACTCCCAGATAAGAAATGTGGAGACTAATCAGTGTCTGGATAACATGGCAAGAAAAGAAAATGAGAAGGTTGGAATATTTAACTGCCATGGAATGGGTGGCAATCAGGTGACAACTTTTTTAAAAATATTATCTTAATGTATTTGAACTGTTTGCAACACTCATTGGCACAATTCTTTGATTTTTTCCAACTTAAGTTGGAAAGTTTAGGAAACCCTCATTGACGATGATACCTGGAAGAGGAAATGCATGAGAAGATTTGTTGGTGGCTTCTCGCCTGTAGTGTTTTGAAGCCTCATTGCAATAGGTTTTAGATCAAATGTTCGAGTCAAAAATGGAATGAGGGGAAGAGAAAGCTGCTATAAGCTAGACTTCACCTTCTGTAGGTTCTCTGGAACTGTCTTCTGGTTAGACTTCTGATTGACATTGTTCCTTTAAAAAAAAACAAACATACCTGAACCTGAAAAGTTAGTTTCTTCCTCTGTGACAGTTCTGGAATTTATTATACGTATCTGGTTTTGTTCTACTTTGTTAACAATTTTTGATGAATTGTTTTCCAATATACAGATCCCCTGTTTTGTGGATCCTCCTGTTCCTAAGCAGGAAGCAGTCAACGAGTGGAAAAAAAAAAAAAAAAAAGTAAATTTTGACTGAAGAGCTTGCTCATCTAGTTTATATTTACTCCCCTCCAAAAAAAAACCCAGTCTTTCTATTTGTGCTGAAGGGAAAAGAGCAAAACATTTTGTGGGTATTAATGAAGTAATGCATAAATGCTCCTCCTTCCCCATGCCCCAGGAATCTTTCAGTTGAACTCTCTTTTCCAGTTCCTCTCATCCTTGTTCTTTCTAGGTTTTCTCATATACTGCCAACAAAGAAATTCGAACAGATGATTTGTGTTTAGATGTATCCAAACTTAATGGACCAGTAACAATGCTCAAGTGCCACCACCTAAAAGGAAATCAGCTTTGGGAATATGATCCAGTGGTAAGTTTTTAAGGACTTGTGACATTAAAATGAGGCAACTTGGGTTTTTACATGAGCTTACAGAGCAACATATTCCAGTGTGGGACCACTGTTTTGACAGTCAAACCAGGGAATAAAGTCAAGATTTTTGTTCACTTTGTTACTAATTCATTGTGTAGTCACTTAGTGGGCATCTGTATTGATTTAATTACCTGGGGAGTTTTGGGGCAGCTTTTTAGAAGAACACTTTCAATGTGTGTTTGGATCTTTGGGAGAAAAATAGTCTGCTAGTGTAGTATTTTCTTACAATAAGATCACCAATGGAAAATATTCCAAGTATCTACTGGACCAGTAAAAGATGCTGACAGTCTTTTGACAAATGAAGCAACTGGTGTCTTATCTTGCGCAAGGTTAAAAGGAAATACTTTTTTAATTAAAAAAAAAAAATCAGTGTCCCAAAATTATAGAAATGTAAAATCTTCCCTGTATATGGTATGTTTAAGGTAGAGATGCTTTAAACAGCTTTATTTTAATCATTCTCTTTCTTGTGCACGATGTTCTAATTTATTTTGAAGTTCATAGATTGAACTGACAGATGTAGTATTGACTGTTGATCCATTCATCATTAATTTAATTTTCAAGATTTGAAAACAATTTTGTAATTGAACTCTGACTTACATCATGGCTAGTTCTTGATATTGTTAATTGATAATTAGTCATTGCAGAAGACAATTGTGAGACAATTTATGGAAGACGAATCTTGCCAGTAATTTAGCTACTAAAAAGGCTTGCTATGGATTTTAGTATCTGAGGTATTAACACTACCTACAACCTTTAAGACTGAAAGGAAATACGTATAAATGATTATTTTTTTTATTAGCATAGCAGTTACTATGGAAGATGGTGAATCTCTGCTAGGATTTCTACATGTTGCTATCAACTGCTGATAGGAGACTGAAGAAAGGTGTTGAAGGCTTTCAGGATTAAATGTTAACTGAAATAATTAAATTTGAGTCTTGGGAACCATTCATTCTTGGTTTTAATGTAGTTTGCCTGACTTACGTAAGCAAGATGACTAATGTTAATACACTTAGTGATTCACCAAACACCAAGTGCTTTTTATTTCATTTTTACCTTATCAATGGTAAGAACGTTGCATCTTTAGAAGTATAATTGAAATAGTCTGTCTTGCAGTAGTTTGCCACAGACTGTAAAACAGACTTCCCCTGTGTTGATCCTCAGCTATAAATTTAGTTGTATGTGTTCTTTCTATTCTGTCAATGGAAAATCCAGGTATAATCTTTAGAACTTAATTGAAAGCTGGCTAATAAAGCACAAAAATAAGTTCGAGAATACTTAACAAGAGCTCCTACCCACATAGCTGGATGATTTTTCTGTAGTTTTTTTCCTACCTCTGTGTAGGAGGCATGTAAGAAGTCCTTTTCTCCTAATGTCTACTAGGAAGAAAAAAAAAAGAGCAAAGTGAAGAAAAAAGCTTTGAGTTAGTTACTTGCCTGCCTCCAACTCCTACATTCTTTAGCTGCTGTATGAGTGCAGGAGATTGATGTACTCAGGTTCTTGGGGGTTTTGGTTGGTTCGTTGTTTTGCTTTGGTTTTGTTTGATTGGTTTTTGGGTGGTTGTTTTTTGGGTTTTTTTTTAATCCTTGCTGCTTATGCACGTAAGGCCTGCCTGTTCTGCCACTTTTCAGTCAGTCTAGTGTCCTGGTTGTGCTGCTGAGTGAGAGAAGAAACACTGGCAGTAGTGCCTGTCAGTACCGTAGACAAGTTGATGCACTGATGAGTATCCGTAGTGCGGTGGCAGGAAATGCAACTTCTGAAGATCTCTTCTCGATGAGGATAGTGCCAAGGTAGATGGAGCAGTGTATGGAAGATTGCATAAGTAAGATTAGTAGGTATTGGAAAAAAATATATGTGTATGTGAATTTATACATTTCGGTTTGTTGGGGTTTTTTTAAAAGAGTGTACTTTTTAAAAAAAGAACGTAGTACTAAAGGAACGTAGCGAAAGATCAGTTCTGTGTCCCCAACTGAGGAAAAAAGCATACTTCTGATTACATATTCAGTATGTTAATTCTGATCTATACTACTACTATAACTAATAATTGAAGTTGTCTATCCTACCAAACTCAAATTTCTAACTTCTCGAAGACGTCTATCTCTATAGTCCGATTTAAAGAATGGTGGATATTGCTTGGTAAAGAACATCATTTAAAAGTTCAGACTATTCTATTTTTCACAGAGCAATGTTTTCAGTATCTACAACATCAAATAGCATATTTAAATTCTCTTTAAGACTGGGAGTCAGTAACCAACCAGCCTTGTCTAGTTCCTGCTTACCTATGGAAGAATTTTAATGGCCACTAGAAACTTTTTGGTTAGCTTATACCTGGTCAACCTGTCAACCTAATTTCTTTTTGTTTTGTCTCCAAGAAATTAACCCTGTTGCATGTGAACAGTAACCAGTGCCTGGACAAAGCCACTGAAGAGGACAGCCAGGTACCCAGCATCAGAGACTGCAACGGCAGCCGCTCCCAGCAGTGGCTGCTTCGCAATGTCACCCTTCCAGAAATATTCTGAGAGGTTCTAAAGAAAAGCAAGGATTGCCTGGGCTACCTCGGCTGATACTTTGGCTACACTGTTAAGTAGCAACAGAAGAAACTTCTGCTCGGCAGAATCCACAGTTTGTCAGCTGTTAGAACTCCTGCAGCTTCTCAGTAGCTGTGAACCAGCCTTCCTGTATAAGGATGTGAAACTACCACACATACTAGTGAAACTGCACCCACTGATGTTTACAAGACTGAAAGAGTTTCTTCCAGCAAGCTGTTTAGAGAACATTTGGACAGTGGAAACATAATCAATGAAATAGTTTCTCTGAAGAGCTGCATATCATTGTAGTTTGCTTGCACATCAGTAACCTCTGCTGAAAGTGCTGTTGTAATGAAGAAAGTCCCAAGAATACTTTTTTTTTCTGGTTAGCTGTGGTAACCAGACTACTAAATATAGATCCACAGATAAATGAGTGAGACAGCTGGAAAGCAGATTCAGTAACATGAAATAAGAATTCTGTGGTTTAAAAACAAAAAGTAAACAGGGTTTAATGGAAACTAAATCAGAACTATGAAAAGTACAATTTGTTATAGTGAAGTATCAAATTTATATGTAGATTTTATACCTCAGTGGGGGAAAATAACCAAGTCAAAAGGCAATTGTTTCTCTTTTTCAATTGTGTGATAGTCCATAAATACTATTTTTTTTTTCTGGTGAGTCTAAAATTATTTTGGGCACAAACAAAGTGAGCATAAGAATAAACTTAGCTCTTGAATGTCAGATCAACTTTTTTCAATTTTTTTAATTTTAATTTCTTGGCTGTTGGAATTGTATCTTTTCATTACTTTCTGAAACTGGAGGTTAACACGCTGTCTAACTTTTTCTTTGTCCAGACCTGCCGTTTCAGTTTGTACTTGGGTCAGTCAGCTTATGGACTTTCATGGCCAAACAAAAGATTTAAGTACACTTCAAAATTAAGTTAACTTGACAGAATAAGCTTAGCGCCCAAGACTCATACTACTGTACTACGGTTTTGTTTTCATAGCAATAAATCTTTTGTTCCTTGGTTGATTTCAGTCATCAGAAAGCCAGAAGGTACATGATTTGGGTAGCAGGAGGTTAGTAAAACTGAAGGTTTTCTGGAATCCTTTTTCACTTCATATTCAGATGTGCTTCGTTGTCAAGTGCATATTTAGATTAGGCTCTGAATTGTAATGTTGATCTGCTGCTTTTTTTTTTCTAATAAAACCTAAAGAAAAATAGCTAAATTGGCATGGTTTTCAAAGTTAACATAGCCAAAAGCAATATGACTATGTCATTACATTGGTCTGCATTTTTTAACTGAATTGCTTTGTTTTGTTAAGAAAAATTTGTGTGGGCTGGTCTTGAAAATGAGCCACTGAATGCTCAGAGTATACCTTGAATTTTCTTTTGGAAAGAAAAACGAGATTTGCTTAATGGAGAGAATATTTTTATGATAAATGTCATTGTTTGGCCAACTGTCCTGTAAATCAAATTAAACCTAGACTCATGCGAAAGTTGTGTGAAATTATATTTGCCTGCAGTTTTAGATTCATTATTCCAGTTTGCTTTACTCAGTGTTATCTCTGTTACTCCTGCAGCAGTACACAACAGTTTTCATACACAAAGCAAGGAAAATGTTAAATTGTAGTATTATGTTGCTGGTTTAAAAATACATAGGTAAGATGATGGGGGATTAATATCAGATAAAACATCTAAATATCTGTCTTTCATTGACCCCTCATTTTGAATAGCCCTGCAAATCTTATGAGGTTGAAGTAGATTTATGAAAGTAATGGTATGATGTATTTATCAGAAAGATACTGAAGTGTGCCAAGATGACTAAAGAAAAAACAAGAAAAAAATGCTGGTTTAGTATTTATATAAGACAACTTATGCCTTTAGTACAATCGGTGAGGAGGATAGGATGCGTGACAGTGTCATCATTTTTTAATTTTCTTGCTCTTTAGATACTGTGTCAATCCCTCCTGCTTTTATACTATTTCTGAAGTACAGACTGTGGTTGTCTGATACTGCATAATAGCCACCACCAAAATACTATTTTCAGTTTTCTGATGTGTATGGATGAGTGATGGTTTGGGTCATGTTTTGGATTTTATTTTATCTTAGCAAAATAGACTTTTGATGTGGAGGGTGGGGTAGTGGGGTGTAAAAATGAGGTTATGTATTAGTTCAAAAACAATTTCTTAAACTCAAAATACATCTCTCTAAAAATATTGTCAGCAAAGACATTCTGAGTCAGAGGTGGGTAACCTTTCATGGAATGAGAAACAGGAACATCAGAAGTGCAGTGTAGAAGTCCTTCAAATTTTCGAAGTTTCTTAATTTAGTGTTTCGGATTTCATATGACACATCATTGAACACATGAAAATGAATACATTTTCACTATATTTTTAACTCTTATGATTACTGCTGTGATATCCTGTTAACAAAACTTCAGTGCCATGGCCTGTAGTGTAACTGAACCTGTAGGCAGGCCTCAGCATTACCGTGATTTTACCCTTGTTAATTCAACAAGTCATTTTATATGTTGGTCACATAAAACTGCAGTAAAAATCATTGCACAATGGAAAAAAGCCCATGTCGGGTTGTCAGCTTCAGAAGGCTGAAGCAGCAGCCTGATTTCCAACCTATACCTTACCGATCCTCACCTGCGAAGGAAGCCCTCTTCCCCTGCCGAGTACAGAGACGGGAAGCAGCAGACTGGAGAATGTTGGCAGCCCAAAGGCATTTGGCTCAAAACCCCTCAGCTCAGCTGGTCCCATGGTGGGGTAACTGGTGTGGGTTGACTGGTAGTGGGCTGTGCTTAGCTTGCCCGTCTCGCCACAGCACGTGCTCAGCAGTTGGTATTGTGTTGGTGGACAACATACAGGGCTCCTGCAAAGATTCCCTGTCCCTTTAGTAATGTCCATTTCCAATACTCTGTTGTATTAAGCACCTTTCAAATGTGGCTGCAGAATAGCTTTCCCCACCTCAAGTTTTCTTCTACCTCATTACAAATGTGGCAGCTGTCATCAGCTCCCTGCTGAAAGTGAGTCTCCTTAGTGATTCTGTTTAGCTGTAGGCTCTGGTGGTGGTTCTCTACAAGCTTCTACATCACAGCTTTTAGTAGAAATATTAGTTGTCCTTTGAGAGTTTCAGACATACTTGATTCCTTTCTAATGTGTCCTCTCATACTGAAATATTCAGATGGAATCTTTAGAACTTTTGTAGTTATTTAAATTTAGCCTGTTCTGGGGTGGAAAAAAAAATGTGATTTTCCTTACTGTGTAATATACCTGTGTTGTTAGGCATATGAATAATTTCTAATAGAAATCCCACTCTGGTCTCCAGTGCTTTGTTCATCAGCTGTAGGAGGGAGGAAAAAAAAAAAGACCACTGCTATCTTGTTTGACATTGGTAGTGAATACACACATGGTAAGTGGAAAAAAAAAATCAGTAGTCATATTCTGACGAGAATTGGTGAACTGTTGTTTTGTCCTCCTTCTATCCTGTGCGCAGTGTGTTTAGCAAAAATTTCCTATTTGTGCTATAGGGACAGCATTCTGTTCTCCATCTTTATCTGTCTGCGTGGAGACATTTGTTGAGAAACACCAGTGCCTTTTTAACAGAAGTGTATTACATATTATGGTACAAACTTTGAGTGACTACACTGTGCCAGGTCTGATTAGATCATCTCCATTCTGTGTACATATGGAAAGTCACAAAACAGTTGTCTGTGTGTACATACAACTGTGAATGTGTTTGTCTCAATCTGCCAGTTGATCAGTATGAAATTAAGTTCTATTTTAGTAGCTTTATTTTTATAGCAGTACTATACAAAAGGGCTTAGTACTTGCTTTTCTTTTTGTCATGTCCTAACCCGAGATGTGTAATGTAAGCAAACGAGAGAACCTGTATGTTATAAATTAGCAGCAAACGAAAGTCTTCCTAATTCTTACTATGTAGAATGCTTGTTAGTTGCTCTATTTGTTCAAGCAATGTAATGTATTCGGAGAGATGAGCAAAAACCTTGACAGATATATTCTGCCATTTTTCCCCTTCAAAATAAATAAGGAGATGCAAGTATGTTTCAGAAGATTGACTGAGAAATAGTTACTCAAAGCTTTCCTTCACTGCATTAACAATTCCTCCATGCTTTCAAATGAAGAAATGCAGGAAAATGAAAATTTAAGTGTTATGGAATAGATCTTAATAGTCTTAGGAGCTTTGCATCTATTTGAACTTAATTTTAATACTAGAGATTTAGGCTAAGGCAGAAATAGGTCAAGGTAAGAATGATCAAACTTGCATGTTAGAGTGCTGTTTGCTCTCAGGTCTATAAGAACATTTCTTACAATCATAAAGCAATTAGTTACTAAGTTTGTATCAGTCTGATAGTTGAGAGTGGCTCAACTAAACAGTTGTGATATGTGAAGAATGATGCATATGGTGTACAGTACTTTGAATAACAAAATAATACTTCTTGTATAATAAGTTTTTAATGTAGAAAACAAAACTGGCCTATAGCTAATGTGTTATCTAGGGACTAGAAGATATGACACTGAGCTGAAAACTGACTACATCCTTCACTTCTTTTTACATCTTGAAGAATACATTTGTAGCATTCTGCTTGCATTTCGTGAGGTGTCAAGTGATCCTCACCGTGCCAAACCATTCAGCCAGGTGATGCTACTCCATATCAAAACCGAACTCTGATATGAAAGCGAGCTGCTGCTTCTGATCATAAACCAAGTAATTTCCATAGCACCAGTTCAGGTCACGGATAAGTAACCTGCCTCTGGCATGGTCATTACTAGTTTCCTTGCCTCTGAAGCAGCAACCAGTAAGACACAGAGAATAACTTCCTTTCATTTAGTTTTTAATGCATGTGTACGTGGATGTCTTCAGGAGTTCTCAGATAACCTTGATATTATTCATGCTTTGTATTTGTAGTCTTCAGAGAAGCTTTTTGGTCTGACCTCTTGTGGAATTCTATCTCATTTTTATCACTTTTCTCTGAGCTGTCTTTTTTATTTTATTCTTTCAGGGATAGGACTATAGTATTTAAGGTCCCGATGAGTTCATATATTGCCATTAGAGATGTGTGCTATTTCTGTGTTATCCATTATGCATTCTAATAGTGCATTAAGTAAATGTTTTCATTAAGTGATCTTCAGTGGCTTTTTAGTCTTCTGAACATTTAGCTTATAACACAGGACTATAGAAGTAATTCTTTATTCCATTTCCCATTAAGTTAAATTTATGGATTTCTACTTTCTTTCTTTGTATGCTGCTTATCATCTAGCTTTTGTTCTTTTGCTATCTTGAATAGCTTAGACTTCTTTCTCAGTGCTTCATGTTACTGATTCAGCCACGAGTTTCCTACATTCCCACTTTTGATTTTCTCTTGGATTGGAACAAACCTCTGCAGATCACCTGATCCAAACCGCTGCAAAAGGAGGACTGACTTCAAAGTTAGATCAGGTTGCTCAGAGCATTATCCAGTCAAGTTCTTGGTACCTGAAAGGATGCAACCTTCTGACCAATCTGTGTTTGACACCCCTCATAGAATCATAGAACAGTTCAGGTTGGAAAAGACCCTTGGGATCGTCAAATCCAACCATTAACTCTATACTACAACCATTAACCCTACACTACAAGTTCACCCCTAAACCATATCACCCAACACCACATCTAAGCAACACATGGTGAAGATTAAATTTTTCCCCCCCTCATACGTAAGAGCAATTTCCTTTCCTGCAACTCATCTGTTGCCTCTCATCCTTTCACTGTGCGTTTCAAAGTTGATCATAAATTTTTACTGTTCAGATCCTGTCTGCTATGTCATTTCCCTGTTTCTGGGACTATAACCAGTTGGCCATGTCTAGTTTATATACTGAAAGTGAATTGTTAATAATAGTGTTCTAAGAGACTTCACCACTGCTTCCTCTAAATTCTAGAAATACACCTTTCCTACAAACCTGACTTTGGCAAGGGGAGGCACCTATCCTGTTAAGTGGTCCAAGAGAAACTATTGGGTCTGTATCCAGTCCACAGGAAGCAGGAAATGAGCCCAACCTTCATTGCTCCAGCAACTTCAGCGCTAGAAACATTCAGACCAAAGAATTTGAGAGTAAGATTTGTAGTTGCCTTGGCTGCATGATGAGGGAGATCTGGATTGTTTCAGAGTCAGAAATCTTGTTTCAAGCTCAGTGAAAACAGGAAGCATTTTCTGGCTGCTGTTTTCTCTCATCGTTTTGATGTACAGGAATTGATTAATCAGGGTATCCAGGTTTCTAATAGATCTTTTTGCTCTAAAAATGTTCTCAACTAGCTAGCCAGATTAACAAAGTGGTAGTTTCAGATCTGTGCTGGTTAGATGGACACAACTCAAATGACCAGCTCTGATGGTATATACTCTGGGATATATCAGCTGTCAGTGTAGGTGACTGCTGTAATACAGTAAGTGATGGCTTGTTGAATGCCAATGAACCCTTCACTTGCAATTTCTCCTGTAGTCTTTTAAGAGAGGGAAGTACTGGGAGTGGAAAGTGTCATTTCCATTACCAGGGTAAAGAACCTCTCCCCCTGTGAAATGCAAAAAGAAATCTATCCTTGAGGCAGTGAGATCAGCTTGCACATGTAATTCCATTCAGATGTGGCTGTACTAATACAGTGAATGAACTGGAGACAAATCTGAAACCCAAAAATCTTCTGTCTCGTTCCCAAATGCTGAAAACCACAAGAACCAACTGTGTGTTACTCATATTTATGGCTTGCTTGAATATAGTAGCTCTCAAAATTACCCTTTGTAGTTAAAGCCAATCGTTCTCCTGATCTGGCCTGGGTTTTTCATGGAAAGAAAAAAAATCAGCAAAGAATGATTTAATTACAGATTGTGCATATGTGTGTGTTTATGTGAATAAGTAGTAAAGTAAGCACATTAAACAAAAGCCCATTAAACCACTTTGACCAATTATAACTGAAGTTCAGCCCCAGAGCAGGAGTGTGCACATCCTATCACTTGAGAGGCTGTTTTACATCTGTGTTATCTGTTGTAGACATGCTTAGCCTGTCAGTGCCATCTCAAGCCTGCTCAGTTAGGTCTCTGGTGCGATGAAACGTTTTGTTGTTCTCAGCCATGTTCACGGTTTTGGACTGTTAAGAGACATGGTGCACCATTACTTTTCTGCATTGTGCTCTTGCCTTGAAAAGTGCGTTTTGGCCCTGTGCAACGCTGCTGAACCATGTCTTGAAGGAAATTGTATCTTCCTCTGAGTCATGGGTTTTCTAGAAACCAGACCCCAAAGATCTGGGGTTTTTTTCCTGGCTGAGGACTTGCCAGAGGCTAGATTTCTTGAATATGTCGAGATCAGTCCTCTAAGACATGCTTTGTTTCTCTGATGCTTCAGTCCGATTGGATCCATGATCTTCCAGCATCATGAAAGCTTCAGAGGCCATTGAGTGTAATCCATTAACTCTGTTTGTTCCTGCAGTGAGTTTCATGACAAGTAGTAGAGTGATCTTAAGTAACTCCTGACATCATTGAAAAGAAATTGTTTTCTTCATGTTCCCCAAAACCCCAACACTTCATCAGTGGAGAAGGGATATTTGCCTTTGTCAGGACAAAGACAGGCAGCCTCTGTCCCATTTTCGCCTGGATAGATGGTTAAAAGAGCTTCTGTACAAAGCATAGAGGAGAACCAGCTAGTTGGCTTATAAATGAAGAGAAGGCCACATTATTCTCAACAGTGAACAGATGATACCTTTTGTGTGGTGTTTCATCAGTATCTGCTAAGGTGTTGCATACAGCTGACAACACAATGTAACCAGCTGCTGTAATATCCACAACAGAGCAAAATGTTGTGTTTTGGTGTAGAAGCAGTTGACCACCGATGTGTTGGTGCACTGAGCCTCAGGATTTGCTTGTGGCTCATTTACTGCCACAAGCAGTGGCATAAATACTGTGAATATTCTGGTGCATGGGCTGTATTGGTTCAAGTTCCCATATTTCTTGTAAGAAATATCAGAAGAATGTATAATGGACTCTGTTCCAGACATGGGGCCCTTGAGTCTGCCTGTTAATTGTGTGTTTGATTTGGACGTCAACAAGACATTAATTGCTCTCATCCTGTTAGTGATATATGGAAAATTAAAAAACAGGTCCATTAGGTTACATTCTGGCTATAGGACTGGAAAGGCTGATGTACAAGTTTACTTCAGTTCTCAAAGAGATGGCACAACTAGACTCATAGTAATGATGGTAATGTGGTAATAATGTGATTTGGTGGGAACTGTGGTGGTGGTGGGAGTGTCTTTATTGCTCTCTCAGAACTGTTCAGTGATGCCATCCCTTCTGCTGGGCCTCCTGATGGAGAACTGTGGAGCGTAGTGCCTAATAATTCTCCTGTGCTTGGTCTTGGGCCTGGGTGTGAGACAACTCCTTTAGGAGCACTCATCTTTTCTGCTTTGCAAGATACTCTCTCTCTCAATGGCAAAAAAAAGGATTACGCAGTGTATACCTATGTATGACTTCTGGTGTGTTGTTTTTACTGTCCTTAATATTGCTGGTTGACAAAACTAGAGGAATGGTCATGTCTGTGTATACACTGTGCACTGCTGCGTTGCAGAATACTTCACTCAGCCAAGGTTATATTAAGTGTTCCTCCCACCAATTCTCAGGTGGATGATGTGAGCACCTAGGGCTAATGTGGCATGGGTAAGGTGTGTATGAAGTTGCTGTTTGTGACAAGAAACCCCCTGACCAGTAGTTACCAATGTGTCGGGCACTTGATGTTGCATCTTTCTTTTGATAATTTCCATAAGAATCCTTGCAGTTTGTGCCTATCTGTCAAGTGACTGAGAAGAAACGTAGGTAATGCTGGGCGTGTCTGTACCCCAAATATGAAGAGTGGAAGAATTACTTTCCCAGCTGGATAATAGAAATAAAGAATTGTGGTATATGTACAACGAAGATGGAAATGTACAAGCAAACTGCAACTTGGAGAACTCCAGTTAGAGGTAATCTCACATTTATGCAAACTTGGATATGTTTTTTATTTTTTTAACTGATGAAGTGAACCTTGACTTCTGAACGTCTTGATTATTCAGAGCATGAAGCTTATTGAAAACTAAGCTGTTGCAAAAGGCTAATGAAGTGATTGTTCCTGCTTCCTGTGGATATATCTTGATAACTGTAAATTTCAGCTTAGGTTTTTTAGGATGTGCCTGGACTAGGAATGTTAAGTAGCTAAAATAGATTCAATACAACTGTATTTAATCAAGGAGAGAAAGAACAGAAGCTCATATTCTACCTGATGGGGTTTGGATTAAAAGGTAACAGGGTAAATGTGACTTGGAACAGCCTTGTTCCTTGCTGACACATTAAAAAACCAAACAAACTGGTGACCATACTATATGTATGAATTTCTCAGTTAAGAGGATAGCGAAGAACTTCAATGAACAATTGGATATATGGCTTCTCTGAATTTCTCAAAGATTAATTTCTAATGCTTCTCTGCTTACTGAAAGCAGGATTTTTTTCTTTTGAAGTCGAAGGGTTCATAAACAGTTTTTACTATATATGCAGCCACTCTAAGGTCAGCACAGGGGCAAGTTATGCTTTCCCAGGAGTCATTCTGTTGGTTCAAGTAACTTAGGATAAATACATATAGCGCAGTCCTAGGAAAAACAAATTATATTTCTTTTAAGTTAGGAGAGCAAAAAATAGTAACTGGATCAGTCTTCAGAATTTTCAAAACCCTATTATTTTATGATCCTTCCTCTGAAATAAGTGACTGAGCTCACATGCTTTTTAGGGGCCAGTGCTGTTCAATATATTCATGAATGACCTGTATGAGGGATTAGAGAGCGCTGTCAGCAAGTTTGCTGATGGCATAAAACTGGGAGGAGTGGTTGACACACCAGAAGGCTGTGCAGCCATTCAGAGAGACCTGGACAGGCTGGAGGGCTGGGCGGGGAGAAATCTTACAAAATTCAACAAGGGCAAGTGTAGAGTTTTGCACCTGGGAACCAGGTTCCAGTATAGGTTCAGGAGTGAACTGCTGGAGAGCAGCATAGGAGAAAGGGACCTGGGGGTCCTGGTGGACAGCAGGACGACCATGAGCCAGCACTGTGCCCTCGTGGCCAAGAAGGCCAATGGCATCCTGGGGTGTGTTAGAAGGGGAGTAGCAAGTAGGTCGAGAAAGGTTCTCCTCTCCCTCTACTCTGCCCTGGTGAGGCCACATCTGGAATATTGTGTCCGGTTCTGGGACCCTCAGCTCAAAAGAGACAGGGAACTGCTTGAGAGAGTCCAGGGCAGAGCCACAAAGATGATGAAGGGAGTGGAACATCTCCCTTATGAGGAAAGGCTGAAGGAGCTGAGTCTGTTTAGCTTGGAGAAGAGGAGGCTGAGGGGTGACGTCATTAATGTTTATAAATATATCAAGGGTGAGTGTCAGGAGGATGGAGCTAGTGGTGTCTCTTTTCAGTGATGTCCAATGACAGGACAAGGGGCAATGGATTCAAGCTGGAACAGAGGAGGTTCCACAAAAACATGAGGAAAAACTTTCTCACTGTGCAGGTGACGATGCTCTGGCACAGGCTGCCCAGGGAGGTTGTGGAGTCTCCTTCTCTGGAGGCATTCAAAACCTGTCTGGACACGTTCCTGTGTGACCTACTGTAGGTGATCCTGCTTTGGAAGGGGGTTGGACTAGACGATCTTTCGAGGTCCCTTCCAACCCCTGACATTCTGTGATTCTGTGTAATGCCTGCCACCTCTGTGAAGAACTACGAGCTCAGTGAGAAAGGCCAGCTCTGAATGTCGCCACGGCAGAGATGTGCAGGGCACTTCTGCCTTGGACTGCAGCTGCTGAGCACAGCCCAGGGATCTGGGATCCACAGTGGTGTGGTAGCAGGCACGGAGGCAAGTTATTCCAAGACAAGAGCAGGATCTTTTAAAACATGATGACAACTGGAAATGAATGTGAGGTGTTGTGAAGAAACATTCCTCTGAAGCCTGGCTCATTTTGATTTCTTGTCACTCTCATGGCGTCATTCCTGCCTATTTCGCAGGACTTCTGGATATCCTGAAAGAGGTGGGCATGCTGAGGCTGAGGGAGTGTCTTTTGAAGGGTCAAAACAGCACCAGAATTTTGGTAACGGGGAATTTCACTGAAGCATGGCCATGCCCTGTTCAATTTTCATTTGTAAAAGGGGTAGCCCACAAAAGCCATTCTTCTCATTGAAAAGATGGTGATAATCTTTCTGTCCCTTTTTCCCCTCGTGCATAGAATAGGTTGATTTTTCAGTAAAAAAGAAGCTTTGCTTAACAGTCAAAGGAAAAAACAAGTTAGGTTCCCTTTTTTGGGGGGGAAGGGAGGGTTCGAGCATGAGGAAACAGAAAATCTAAGACACTGTGTTTAGTCTTAAATGTCTCCACTGAATTGTACAGAAAGCCTAGCTAGGCAGGATTCTGCAGCTGTCAGCGTGAGTATCTATTTCATGGGAAGAAAAAAACACAATACGTAAAGCCGTTTTTTAAAGGAAAAAGAAAAAACTCCCATGGCTGAATATTTTGAAATGTTTACCCTTAAAAAATACACAACACATCATGTTGCAAAGAATCAGCAAAGTATTTTGAAGATGATGACAGCTAAGAAAGCTCACTTTTTCATTTTTGGGTCTAGTCCCATTTTCTTGGCATTGCAACATGTCTTTTCACTCTTTTTTTTTCTTTTCCCCTCTTTCCCTCTTGTCTTGAGTGCCAAAAAAATGTAACTCTGTGGTTTCACTAGAGGCTTAATCGTGGGGCAGAGCAGGAGGTAAGCAAGTGTGGTGTTTTGCTGCTCTTCTACTTATCTGCACTTTCCTCGTTTGTAGCAATTCTTGGAGTTCTGCCTTCCCCTGTTTATGCTTTTACAGGGAGTTCCTTCATGTGGTTTTTCTCTCACCAAATCACAACCACCACCCACCCTTCTCCTTCTGATCTCAAACCAGGGACCAAAGACACCATTACATTTCAAAATATTCCCTGCACTGGGCACGTCTCTCTGACGTTATCGCTTTCCCTCCCCATTGCAAAAGCGTCGTGTATCTAAAGCTGGAGAGCCCTGTTCAGGGGTGAGATCCATATCCATGGTTTCAGCTCACTGCCTTTTAGACTAAATCGCTGTGGCAGACACAGGTAAACCAGAGCTAAAGCCTGGCTCCTGCCATCCCCGACACTTCCCACGGGGGACGCTGCCTTTGCCTCCGATCGCTCGGCTGCTGTGAGCCTACACGGCTTCTGCTGCACCTACCTGTGACCTGCAGTCCTTTGCAAGGTGACAGCTCAAAGTTGGTGGCGAAGACAAAATAGTTTGATGACAGCATTGGTTCCCGATGGCACATAAAGCACCTGCAAGCATTTTCATTTTGACAACGTTTTAAATGTGGGGTTTGTCCACGGTCAAAACTAGTTGTCTTTTGTCAGCAGTGTCCTCACTTGTGAGTTACACTGTGAGTTTTTTCACAGGGTCTGCAGTTTGTTTTTTTTTTTTTGTCCCTCCGCTGTGTAATGAAAACCTCTGGGCACTGCAAGCAAAATCTTTTACATAGCAACAAGTGATCAAATATTAGAGAAAACCTTTCATCGATTGTTTTAAACAGATTTGAAGTGTTTGTACTGGACTGATTTTTTGGCACCCCCTTTTTTGTTGTTAAAGCCAGGAGCATCAGTTACGATGAGTATAAATGTGCAAGGCCAGAGGCAGCTGTAAAATCATATGAAAGAAATTAAAACCTGTTTTCTGTGCCTAACAATCTTCTAAGTTCTGTGATCTGAAATTTTAGGATCCTGCAGCATTAGTGGTCATTACCATCTGTCCTGTCAAACTTTGTCATAGCTTGCTTAAAATGCTGGCAAAAGCATGGAATTGCTCCAGTCCCTTCCCAAAAAAATCAGAGGGATACAAAGAATGAGAAAGCAAATCTTTCAAGGTCATATCAAACAGCTTTCCAGATGACACTGAAACTGTTCACAGCTGGCCACGTAAAACCAACCTACAACTGGTAACACATCTTGATTCAGCGCACAACAGTTTAAATTTTCAAGATGGTCATCCATCACTTTTCTCTAGTTCACAAATTGTGCTTTGACAGACAGCAAGTGCCCTAATTTAAAAAGTAGGGGTGGCTCTGATTGTTAACTTGCACTGCTGATAAATCATCTCACCTGTGCTTGTCTGAGTAAGTAAATCAAAAATATTTGTGATACTGTGATTAGTTTTAAAATTTTTTTTCCTGGCAGATCAGGATACAAGAACTTCCATGTAATTTAAAAAAAAATAAAATCATCTGCTGCTTTGCTTTTCTGCTTAGCTACATAGGGCTGAACTTCAGTCCTGATGATCAGGGTTTGTACAAATATTGAACTTTAACCCAAAGTATTGTTTGTTTTAGAACTGAATAAGAAATTTGCAGGATCTTAATGTGATTTCCACCCTGCTTTTCAGGATGAAAATAGCAATCATTTCTGGAAATTTTCCTTTCCATGTCTGTATTTTACTATACCTCGAAAACTGGCCTGGAATCAGCTTGATGTTTCACATTGCTTACCTAAATAAAGCAAGTAAGTTTCCAATAATTTTTGGTAAAACTGAGAATGTTGAAAAGAGAGAGAGAGGACAGCATTTGAATAAAGTATCATAGTCCACTTTTAACTAAGAAATGATACTGTTCTGAATCTGCAAGCAAACCCAAAAATCCTCAGAAAAGAACATTCTTTTTCTTCTGTGATACAACAGGACTCCTTGCCTGATGCACGGCTCTACCAGAAAAATTTCTCTGGGGTATAAATGTCATCCTCTGACAACTGTGCCACATCCCCAAGCGTTAAGGTGGGAACTGTTTGATACTACGAATTTGGCTGTTAGGGTTTTTTGTTTGTTTGGTGGTTGTTTTGTTTTGTTTTGTTTTTTAATTTAGATCAGGCTTTTTTTGCATAAATTACCTGAGCCACATTAGGATGACACCAGAGTTTGAAGGGGGAAGGAGCAGAGCTCATGGCCGTGCCACTTGCCTTCATCGGGTTTGATGGTGCGTTGAGAAGCATCAGTCTTCATGCTTTCACTTTCTTAAATGCTGATGTATGGATTTAGTGTGCTAGCTGTTATTTAAGTAGGTCGTTTAAAATAATTACGTTTCAGAGTCCATTACTCAGTATTTTTTACTCTTGTTTGCTTCACATAATGACCATCATCTGTTTGAAATTAAGGCTTCATATGGAAATAATCTGAAGTGCAATGGCTGTGTTCTTATTTGAATGCATTTCTGGTTTGGTGGGTTTTGGGGGTTTTTTGATATTGTATATCTAATTCTGGCTAAAACGTGAGGGATTACGGGAGTATTTGGGGGTATTTCAGTCTCAAGAACCACTTATAGAGTAGCTACCGAACAAACTTGCATTATTGTTCCTCTGTTTGAGCAGTGCTTTCAGTGAACTTTTCCTTCATCTGTTTGCATTGTGCTGATACCAGCAGTTTGCTCCCTGTGAGTCTCCTGAGCTGTGTCAAACAACATTTCCATCAGACTGCAGAAGGTTTTGCATGAGGGGTTTGCCAGGGGATGGGAGGAGTATTTCATATTGTGTTCTTCTAATAGACAGGATGTGTTGGCTGACCCTTCTGTCTCTCCTTGCCCTATCTGCTTTGTTTTCATTTAAGAAAAATATTGCACAATGCAAAGGTAAGGTGTAAGCAAAATTGTGATCTCAGAGTTCTGAAGGAGGAGTAGGTAGGCTCCTGAGGATGTGGTCGCTGTAGCACATCCATCTTTTCTCGGGCATCTGGGTTTGCTATTGGCTTCACGTATGTTGTGAGCTGTTTCGCTTGGCTGCCTGGGCTTGCAACATCTTTATCTGTTTATGGTATCGCTCTTCTGACCTGAGGCACTTGTTTAATCTGCGTTGGTTGTTGCCTAAGTCTTTCAGGGGAGCAGAAATCCTGTCCTTGGCTTCTCGTGATGTCTTTCTTCCCCCGATGCTGGGGGTGGCGTTACCTCTTATCTCCCAGTGCAGGTTCTTCTGGAGTGGCAAGCTGGTGTGGTGACCACTGTCTGAAGTCACTGGTGTCCTCAAGAGATGTGGGCTTATGTTGCAGAAGGTGGAGGTGGGACATAGAATTAAAACAATTATAAACCTTCCTGTTACATTTTATCTGCCTTTTATATATCCATAAAACCCCAGCTCCTGTGATAGCAACTTTCAGCATTGCAGCCACCCCCTTCTTGATATGAAAGCACTTTGTTTACCAGAAAACTGTGTTATATTGTAGATCTGCTCTAAATTTAACTGGACTAGACACAATTTAGCCCAACATCCTCCATCGGTTTCTGCACTACTTAATACAGTTTCTATTATATGAAATTTGCTTGGTTTGCATTTGGTCTGGCTCTTTCCCAAGGTGCCATTCATCACTGTTTATGCTTCCTGATATTTTTAACCAAATCAAGTGGTCATCCTAGGAGGAAAATATTTAGAGGGTGAAGCTTTGTAGGATGTAATTTTGTAGTTGTCTTAACCAGCTCTTCAAGGTTTATACATTTAAATACACTGGAGTTTTGCTTCTGTGCTGCAGTGATGAGCAAGTATTCCAATCCTTTATCCAGTAAAGGTAAGGTACTGTTTTCCTGAGCACTACTACAAATATTTCCTTCTTCATTAATATTGATGGTGGTTCACTCACCAGTGTCAAGTTTCCTTTCTCCTCCAGGACAGACTCCTCGCAATAAATCCTGACACATTTTCAGTGCTTGCAACTTTTTCCATTTAATACTGTTGTTTCTGGCAACTGACTTGACACTGTGTAACAGTGTCCAATTGAAAGTTAATAATCTCATTTGCTTTTCAGAGTGCTTTGCAGCAGGCTATGGACAGATTGTCAATTCCCCTTAGCTAGCAGTGCTGGAGGTGATCATTTCTGTCCGCTGTGTGTTTGCCAAAAATGAGGCAATTCATCTTTTACTTATTTTTTTTTTTGTCCCTCCCCCTGCTCTCTGTGACAATATTATCTTGACCTGTGGAGCTCACCAGGGCTTCCTTGACTGGTTTTAAGCTCAGCACGACTTCCTCTCTGCAGGATTTTGGAGGCAGACAGTCCAGAGTGCAATGTCAGAATCCAAGCTTCATTTTAGGTTGTGTGCAACCTGTAGAAATTGAATTGAGTTATCCAGGGATAAGTACAGGCCTCTTGACAGTCTCTCTAGGGCTGCTGCCTTAGGTTTCCACTGCGGTCTGATTTCTTTGCAGGCCTTGACTGGAGTGTCAGGAAGGCTGGTCAAGATCAACTCTCTATCAGTCACAAACTCAAAAGTGTGTGGTACTGCTCATCTCACAGACCCTTCCTACTATCTTCCTCTGCCCAACTCATCTGACATCTGCTAAACATACTATGAGCATCACTTTTTCAAATGAGGCCCTCTTCATTGTTGCTTACAAGTTCTCAATTCATTCAGAATGCTTTAATAACTCCTAACTAAGCTTAAATAAATACTGCTTAACTATTTCCATTCTAGAGGGACTCTATATACTCAATACCACGGCTTCAACACTTTCATTCTTCCAGGTGTGTGCAAACCCAAACTATTCTTTCAATCAGTTTTTCGTAGGAATTGATGTTTGAGAACTGCAAGGAGCAGAAAGTGCTTTATACCTTCAATGTGCAGGTCCCGGGGCACCCATGTACCAGAAAGTGTGTTTCTGCCTGCCCTCTTGTTCAGTTCAGACCTCTAGCAGCTAAAACACCTGCTTGTGGACTCACACCTCCCTTCTGGCCACTGTGTGTGGATGGGTTCGGCTGCTGCTTTCTCACAAGAATTGGTTTTCTCTATGAACGTAGTGGAAATCTAATTTATCTTGCAAGTTCTAAGATTGTTTTTGTGTACAATAAAGCCTAACAAGTAGGTATGGTGGTAAATGGCTGGAGAACACTTCTTTAGTACAAGCTTCTCTGTGCATATTAAATATGCCTATAAGTACATATAAAAATTATGAAAATATTTCAATGTGCGTCTTTATGGTATTTTTTGTGGGGTATTTTACAGAGGGATTAGGGTTACATGGACCATTTAGAAAAAAAAAAAATTGAACTACTCTCTATATTTATTGATGGAGACATATTCTTGTAAGTAAAGTTATTTTAAGGGCATAGATAACTGACCTGAAAATGAAGTATATCCAAATAGGCAAACTGCTGAGTATTCACTGAATGCATTTGACATGTTTACTTGCAGTCTTTATTAGTCCGCTTGTATAAGTTACACCGATAAACAGGCACTGTCGTGTTTGGTTCCACACACGTGCAAGTGAACACAGATGCACGCAAGCAGATCGAGCGTCATCCTTTTGTCATTTACTCTGCTATTTTACTGCCGGTCAATGCTCTGCAGCTGATTAACTTGTAGGATTTTAGCCGTGACATTTCATGTGTTTGGCAAAGCGAGGTGTGTTGTTTTGAAGAACCAGCTGTCATCTGCGGCCGGCTGGCCGGGCAGTGACCGGGGCTGAGTGTTGGAGGGTCCAGCAGCCAGGCCTGGGCGCTGAGCTGCTTCCCTGAGCAACATGCACGCCCCAGCAGCTGAAAATCTCACACTGCAGGCCTTCGCCTCTAGGACTATATTTATCTACCAAGTTTGATAGTATTTTACTTTTTTTTGTCTGCTCCCATCTGTTTTTTCAAGAAGATAATGGATTTATAAATTTGAGGGGGTTTGTACTCAGGAAATATAAGGCAAGGAAAGTTTGGGTTAAGACAGTGCAGCATCAGTGGTGAGCTCTGAAAGATGTTTGCGTGGTCTGGCCGATGTGGTGGTGCTGGGACATCGGCTGGACTTGATGATCTCAGAGGTCTTTTCCAGCCTCAACAATTCTGTGATTCTATTATTCTTGTGTTTTGCATAGAGAGGGGGAAAAAAAGGTGTGAGGCAGCTTGATGAGTCCTCTGGGGTCTAGCAACAATAAAAGATTTTATAGATGAACAGACCTATTTGCAGCATTGAAGTTCTATTTATGTTCCTTGAGTTTCATTTTAGGTTGTGTGCAGCTTGCGGTAAATTAATTGCCTTACCAAGGGATAAACATGGATATCCTGGAAGTCTCTCTAGGTAGTCCCTGTCAATAAAGGGCCTGAGGGGGTCTCCTTGCTCTGACATCCTTCACTCTGCCCTTGCTCTCTTTCTCTGTGCTCTGACATTTGCAGCTGATACCATGTAATTGATTTGTTGGGGGGATATAAGGAACCAAGAGGTGAGAGTACCCTGGAGTGAAGGCAGAGGGGATAGCCTGAAGGCTTAAAACTTTACTTGTCTTGGACTTTGTAACACTCCATTCTCTCTGTTTCTGTGGAACTGATGCCAAGTCAGAGATCTTGCTGTAAATTTATCAGAATTATAAATGGTTCTAAAACAATCAGAAAAACAAAATCCTGGGTTAAATCAGGTTTGCTTGGATACCAGTTTCTCGGCATTTGTTCTCTTTGTCTGCATGTGTAAGTTCAGACGTTTATTGTTTTGAACTGAAATCGGATTTTTCCTTTGCTGCCTTCCCTGACCAATGGCATCAACATCTCAGCCTCAGAAGATACGCTGCCTACTGGAGGTAGGTACTGGACCTAGGTGGCCTTTTCCTCCTTATTGTGCCCCAAAGTCCTGGAGCTGTAGTTTCTTTTTCTGGTTACGTACCAGAGACATGAGCATGTGTCGTACGTCACACTGTCATTATCAGGATGTTGTTGCCGAGGGCCATCAGAAAGACTTCCAACTCAAGGAGTGATTGTTGAAAGCTATTGGGGACAAAATTAAAACCAGAAAATCACCTGGTGTCTCCAATAATGTGTGACTGCGGGAATGTGTGAAGAGGAAGGAACCTTAATTAAATGCTTTCAGAAGTCTTAATGAAATCAGATATCTAATCCTGGAGGTAGAGTTTCTTTAAATGAGATATAAGGCATATTGGCCTCATGTGAAGAGAATGAACTCAGCTGAAAATCAGCTTTGGTTTCACGTTAAAGGAAAGTGTCCAGAGATGGCAGGGATTTTGAATACTAACACTTAAAATTATCAATAGTTTTTTGAAAGCGCAGTTGTATTATTAACACACAGCATGGATTATATTGCTTCCATCAAGGCAAAGTCTGTAAGTAAGAGTATAGGCATGTCAATACATGTCAACAGGTTGAGCACACTGATGTCTCAGATGCATATCATCTGCTTCATGCAAACTATATGTGTGAACCTATGTGACGGTCAATGTGCGTTTCTGTTTAGCTAATGCGCAGCACTCACATTTTCTTCTCTTTCTGCTGCCCCAGACAGCCTCCATGAATCTTATTTTTGTTCTTTGAATGTTGGCAACAGTAAATTATAGGGGGAAAACTTCATTTCTTTGTCCATTTCTCTTTTTGTCCTTGTTTCAGGCCTTCACCTACAATTTGCAAATTTTTCAGCCAGCCTGGGTGTTCCTTCATTTGAATGGAAGTCCATATTAGTGTAGTCTGCCAAGTGTTGGAGCAAGAGGCATAAAAGGGAAAGCTTAACAAACTAGGAAAAAGTGCTTGTAGGAATAGAAAAATGGATGGATGCATTGGGGGCAGGTGTAGCATTCAGTTCAGTTCTGTTTAAACAGACCAGACTTAAAGTTTGTGTTTTTTGAACTAGTACTGTGAATCACACTGGAAGTAATATATTATCCACACACCACATTGATATCTGTACCAGACAATATTGCACTCATGTTTCTGGATAAAATTGACCATTGTCGTACATAGGTGGAATTAGTGCTTTCTGGCTTGAGAACTTGATTTGAGAGTTGAGAACTTGATTTGAAAGGATCTCATTTCTCCAAAGGGTGTGGGTGGTGGTAGAGCACAGTAGATCACATCAGGTCAGTGACATGTTGCGCTTCTTTCAAGTCTATTCTACTCATCTGCTGTTGTTAAAACCAAACCAAAACAGAAAAACTTCTGAGGTCAGGAGAACTGTTGGCTTGTGAATGCAGCTCACTTGCTTCCTGTCTTCAGCTCTTAGAGATTATTCCTTTGATCCACTTTTTCTCTGTTCATGCCCCCATCTTGTAAGGGGTGTCTGAAGGGGCAGGCTGCATCTGTAGAAATACAGTTGTCAGAAAGAAAGACTCAGAAAGAGTTCCTGTGGACAAAGTTGCATTAAGAGAATATATAACACCTAACTGCCCTGGTGTCGTGCGATGGAGAGACAAAAAGTTTCATCAAATTTGCAGTTTGCTCAGTTTCATGGTGGAAGAAGGAGATGTGCTCCAGAGCTGGCCTTCAGCTGGACACCTCCAGTGGCACAAAGGCATCTGGGATCTCTTGTCTGAGCAAGAAGGGAGCAGAGGTTAGAAGTGTAAGCACCAGACATGAGCTCATATTTTTGTAAATGGAGTGGAAAAATAAAGCTGGGAGGAGTCGATGCTACAACACAGGCCTCTACAAATCAGTTGCTAATCAGAGCTGATCTGTTCAAGGAAGTAAAATGATGAAAAGACTCTTGGCTTGCAGATGGAAAATGTCCGTTACCATGGATGTAACTCTTTTAATTTAGCAATTCACACTCTTTCACATCCACCCCTCACCCCTCAAAAAACCCATGGATCCAGCTTTCCATCAAAGGAGTAGAAAGTTGCAGCCCAGCCTCACTGCTTCTGAGGCTTTGAAATACGGAATGAGTGTTCCGGATGGTATAATTCACAACCACATCAAAAAAACATGACGATATGAACAGATCCTTTCTATCTAGACTTCTAGGTAAGCATGTACACCAGGATTTATCTAGGACAGCATTGGGCAGTAGCATGTTTTGACCTGTTCCTTCATTCATCTCCTAAGAAATTCCTCAGAAAGTATCTTGGCTGTTGAATAAAGAGGGAGTTTGTGTAATCTGAATCTTAAAGAGGAATGATGATAATGCTCCTATGCAAATGCATCATTGTGGTGAGAAAATGAAGTGGGTTTTAACCAATCATTAACCCTAACTTGTGCAAAAAAAAAATTGTTGGAATGAAGGAAATGGGTTTGTTGGTTTTGGGATGTTTTTTTTCAGGTCACAAGTTCATATGGAGTAAAAGGTGTCTGGGTGTCTTGGTGAAAGGTTACTGCTACTGGAACTAAATATCAATACAATTTCATGTGTACCTGGTACCTGTGATTAGTGTTTCAGAAAGTTGAGAAATTGCTATCTCTAATAGCAATTGCTATCTCTAATCTACAGGAATGTAAACAGATTTGGTGGTGCAAGATGTTAACTGGGACATGCCAATTTAGCAGAATCTTGGGGGGTGATTGCTTGTACTGTAATGAGAAAGAGATTTGGAAGTGTATTAATCATATAATTTTAGCTCTGATTTTTGAGATATAATGCTTATGTGCATTCCTTCAAGCCTCCTCTCAGATCTCCTTACCAACATAAAATCACAGAATGGTTTATGTTGGAAGGGACTTCCAACTGGAAGGCTGTTATAAGGTCTCCCTGGAGCCTTCTCTTCTCCCGGCTGAACATAAATTGGTGGCAAATTTTAGGCTGGCACACATGAATTAGACCTAGAAAATTCCTGCAACTGTCACAGGCTCTAGGATAGCAAAACCAAAGCCAGTAATTTCCAGTTAATATACCTGAATTATAGAAGACTCAGATTTGCCAGCTAAGTGTCCGAGACCGAGATGCCTTAGTGAGCAGATGGTAACGTACTGTGGTCTTTGGGTATGAAGTTACCCAGAAGTTCTTGGAGATTTTACCTGCAGTGTTTCTCAGTGTCTTCTTGCTACCATCCTCTTTCCATCAGTAACTTGAGATTTCTGTCTTGCCAGTAGTTGCAAGGGTTGACGTTTCCCTTGTGTTTGTTATCTTTGACTTACCAGCTGAAACACAGGGCATGATTTAGGCTGTTTACTGTGACTTGTATTACCCTTCCAAGTGAAAAATGGCATAGGAGAGATTTAGTAAACCATCACAAATGGCCCCTTCCTTCAGTTTTGCTTTATTCCCTGTGACAGGCTCAACTCAAACCAGATGAATAAGCTGTCAAATGATCTGGCATTTTGCTGGAAGAGCTGAGTATGCAGGTTTTTTTGTTATAGACTGGATTATCCACGGTTTTAAAAATATGTGATATAAAATCAAGGAGGTTAGGGAATATTTTGCAGATACTTACGAGCAAGAATGTTGCTCTTGAGAGTGTCCTTATGGGGCACTCCCAAACAATTCTCTGAAGCAAGATAGTAAAGAGCTCAGACAAAGCTTGTTGCAGCCCAGTGAATCCCAGTTTATTCATGGCTCTTTCCCAAATCATGAGTTGTTTTGTCTGTGTCCGAAAATTTGAAGGTCAAGACAAGTATCTTCGGGATGACAAACGAATACTATGGAGTCACATGTTTTTCTATTACAATGAAGTATGCTCTGGAGTGTCAACAATATATTTCTTGTATTTTGGTAAGCGATACGTAGTAATGCTTGCATTCAGATTTTGCTTATGATCTGATGAGGTCCAGTCTATGCAATGTATGGTGGAACTGGATTATCCAGTCAAAATTGTAGAAGTCCTCTAAAGCATCTGAGCCTGAGAGTGAGCCTCCTTACCAAGCAGATTTTAATACATCTCAGCCTTTGGCTACTGGATTACGAACAAGTTCTGTTAACGATATATGGAAGCTTACATGGATTCTGTGGTACACTGGTGTCATTTGAAGATGATTGTAAAATTTGCATATATTTTAATGGCAACAGAAGGAGCTGTTTAAAGACACAATGCAAGTCCTGCATTTGTGTAGGTCCACACCCTCTGTAGTTCTCCAACATCCACAATCACTGTAATAAGAATTATAGAGAATACAGCTTTGCCCTGTTCTTTCGGAAATCATTTATATACTCTCTGTAAATTTGTTTAATTTCTTCTTTAGCTGGATGATACTATCAACATCCAGAGTCTCCTGTGCCAGCAAGTCCTAGAAGTTCACTACATTCTACATAAGGATTTGTTTTCTTTTAACTTTTTTAAGCTAGTTTCCAGCCAGTTTCCTTGAGTGTCCTCGATTTCGTGCAATATGGGCTCTACTGAACAACAGTTTAGCATTCAGCATAGCTACTAGCTCTGATATTATGTCATTACGTTGATATTGCGTTATATGATATCCTTTGGCTTTGTCCTTTGCAAGTTGAAGAGTCCCAGTCTCTTACAATCTCTCTTTGTTGGACAACTTCACTGTCCCCTTAATCACTTTAGTTACCTTTCTCTGTACTTTATTTAATTTCACTATGTCCTCCTTGTGACCCAGGCAACACCATTTCCAGGATGTACTGTCATCTTCCTATGTGGTTGCAGAGTGTTCGTTTCTGTCTTGTTCTTATCACATTCCCTGATGTTGTCCAATATATGTTGGTGTTTTCTTTCTCTCTGCTCCTGTACACTGAGCTAGAAATTGCTGAGAGCTGTCAGTGGTTACTCCAAGATCTCTTGTCTGAGTTATAACTCCCTCTTCCAAGCTTCACATCACATAGGCACAGGTAGGCTAGTTTTTCCAGGTGTACCTCCTTGCTCATGTTGACACCAAAGCTCACCTGCCACCTTTCTGCCTGCTCAGATCTGTTCAGCTGCTCCTGAAATTCTTAGCTGTTAACATACAAAGGAAGAGCTCAACATCATGCAGAACCATGGTTATTTCATTGTTTGCTCCCATCTCTTGGAAAGATGTTGGCAAGAAACAATCTCAGCACTTATACATGAGAGACCTCTCTGCTGACTCCTCTCTATCTTCAAAACTGGCCTGCCATTTCCTTCTCATCTCTTCATCTATTTTTGTCCAGAGCCTTTTTTTTTTTTATTTCTTTTTTTTCTAATCATGAGTGAGGAGTGTTTCTTTAGTAACCTTTGATACGGACCATTGCATTGGAAACCTACGCTGCTGATGTTCCCCGGATCCTCCCTGCTGAGGGAGTGATGGAGGGATGCGCCGCTTCCCATGGGGTGCCTGGCTGTAGCGGCCAGTGCTGCTGTCTGCAAGGAGCCCAGAGGCTCCCTCCTGGAAAAGGTCTGTAGAGCCTCTGAGCACCAGAATAGCAGTGCTGTGTTTTTGTTCTGCTGAGCTGAAATGCTGTTAAGGTAGCTAGCTGGCATTCAAAGCGGCACCAGCAGAACAACCCACTGTGAGAAATTGCGCGGCAGCAACTGGCTTGACTTGATTGATCAGAGTTTGTAATCAGGAGGAACTCTGCCGATGAAGTGTGTGGATAAAGGAATTGCAAAATGGTAGTACTGGATGTTGAGAAACGTGCCACGTGTGTGTGTGCCTCAGCTGCACTTGAGAAATGAATGGTCTGCAAAGAACCCCAGCCCTAATGGCTGGGTACTGCACCTGGGTTTGTCACAGAGGTCAAGCATAAATAACCCTGGCCAGGAGACAGGAGAGCTGGGATCCAAAGCCAAGATGTACAAGAGGTCCTAGGCCACATCTAGCCTGCCAGATGTAAGATTAACTGGTTTCTTAATGTATCTTTAGGAAATGAAAATGATTTTTTTTAAAAATAATTGACCTAAATGCACTTGCAATAAATCTGCAAATCTACCTGCTTCTTAAGTTTGGCCTGTTAGGGCTGCACCATTAATTTCAGAGCTAGCTGTAAACTAATGAGGTAGATTATCCAGTTGGTCTCATGTGACTGCAGGGACCACCCTGACACAGTAGCTGGCTTTCTTGCTTTCCCTAGTACTTACACAGTAGCAGAGCTGGAAAGTTGGACTCGGGTGTGTTTATATTGCACAGTCTGCAGTATGATGCTGTCTATTTTGATGTGTATTTGGAAAGCAGATTGTGCGTGTGGTTTATGTGATAAATCATACAAAATCTAATTAGGCAAATAGGTTAGAAAATGTACACTGTTTAAAGAAAAATGTTTGGTTCATATTGTGATTTGGGAGACATACGTGTTGTATGCATTTATGCATCCTAATGCCTATAGTGCGCTAGGGTATGAGATTCCCTTTAAACTGTGTGTCACTCAACAAACAGTAGGTGACTACACAAGGTATGTGATGTGTAAAGAATTAAGATTTTACTTGCAGTTGCTATAATGCTGAGAATTTTAGGCTTGTCTGTGACTAGAACTAGATACCAGACTGAGATTTTCATTGCTAAAACTTGAAATCAATATCATTGCACATAAAGAGCTTGTTTCTTTAAAGGAGAGTTGTAATATCTAATTGTGAACTCCCTTTATAAAAGAAGTTTTAGAGGGCATTCTGAGCAGTGAGTCGGACTCCCTATCTGACTCCTGATAGTAAGGAATAAGAGCATTGGGCAGGCAGATATAAACACAGCCTGTGGGAAGCAGTCACCAGAGCATTTTTAAAGTTAAGCCCTACCAGTCTAACCTGCTGGTCCCATTGGGGTGTCACTAAATATGTGGATAAGGAAGGCTCGGGAGAGAGGGTGTATGTGGATTTGCAAACAGCAATAAGTAAGGGTCCACACCAGAAGTTAGTAAAGAAATTAAGTTGCTGTAGGACTGGAGGAAAGACTTGCTTAATTTTAATATTTTTTTTAGTGGACAGAAAGCTGGCCATAGGATGAGATGGCTGGATATGTACTCCGTTCAGATTTCAGTTGCTTTGAAAATGGAATCATCTGATCTAAATCAACAATGAAAATTCACGTTTTAGCTTCCCTGTGAGAGGAAATAATATTAATGGGCTTCTGGGTGAGGAACTACTGTGTTCAATGTCATCAGTAAAGAGTCTCTGGCCTGTTCCTTCCAGGGCCATAAAAGGGCACATATAGTCAGAAGGAAGTTGATGGTCCGTGGACGTTACAAAGTCAAGTGCATAAAATAGGTTTCGGGGGTTGGTCCCTCAAAACTGATGCTGATCAGGCCACCCAGCTCTGCCCTTCTGTGAAACAGAGGGGCAAGACACTTGCAACTGAGCTACCAGTTAAAAAGAAGATACTAGTAGAATCCCACAATTTCTTTTCTCTTACTCTTCTATATCTGCAAAAAACCTACTTGACCACGTTTCAGACCCTCATTCCTGCAAATGCCATTAACAAAAATATTTGAGGTAGGAAAAGGTGTGTGAAACTTCATCCCTGAGGAAAGACATTATGTGCAAGTGGAAATTACTTTTTGCATTAGAAATGTTTGTTTAGCCTTAATGGTATTCACTGTTCCCTTGAAAGAAAGCAGGGAGAAAGAGCAAAGCTGAGTGAATCCAAAACAAGGTTTGTCTATAGGTTGTTTTTTTTTTTTCCTTTACTCAGAGTTAAATTTGATCCGTTTTCTTTTATTTGCTCTAGAATAACAGTGATCGTCCACTCCCCCAGCAGTAAACATTGCAGCCTGTGAACATCAGGCTTCAGCAAGCAAACTTTCAGAATTCCCTTTGCAGGGTAAATGTCAGGCTGTTGTTCAATTAATTATTTTTAAAAGTGAATTCACATGCAGCAGTGACCTTTAGCTGTGCTGCTCACACACTGCTGCTTTTCATGATCTCATTTAGTTTTCCATGTCGTGGCCTAATACTGGGGACTGGTGGTGTGAACAGCAGCAGAAGAGATGCCTGAGGTGCTGTGGGGAGACAAGGGTGCTCTGCTCACCCCGTCGGTTTGGGAGGAAGGGAATCGATGCCATTGGGAGGCCCAGACTTTCTGCTCTCCCTCACCACCTGAGACCTGCTTGAGGCCACCTTGGCCTTGGTGAGAGTCACCTGAGCTTGGGGAAGGAGGTGTGTGAAATGACTGATCCCACCTGGCATCTTGCCCCCCTTCTCGATGCTGGCATCCTCTGTCACCAGCAAATGAGACACAGCTGGGACTCGGATGCAGAAAGGAAACAAAAACCTGATGTGGTTTAGAGTCCTGTAAATGAGACTGGGCTGTCTTGACCTCCCCATCTGGCATATTTTGTTGTCTCACCTGGTGTCGCTTCAATATTCAAATGAGAAAATATCAATTCCTCTGCACAGGTGGATGGAGAACAGCTTTGCTGGCACGAGGCATACATGTGCATCCCAAGGGAGCAAGCAGCCAACTGAGGAGGGCTCCATTTCTGTGAGGCTTCTCACAAAGATGCGAGTTTGTGGGCCTTGAGAAAATGCACCCAGCAGCAGCAAAAACATTCATGTGAAAATAATCTGATAAACTGAAATTAATTTAAAACAGCAGTGATGGAGTCTGAAGTAATTCCAGAGATCTGTAAGGCTACAGAAGAAGAGAAATACTAATCCTGACTGTGCACCACAGCTGCTCTCCTGAACTCAAACCTAAATAAAACTGTACCTCACTGGAAGGAGCAAAATTATTTATTCATTTTTTTTAATCTCCTGAAGCTACCTGTGGCATGTGTATTATGATATTGCATAATCCACTTAAAAAAACCCCAACAACATAGTGTAAGTATTCAAAACTTTAATTACCCTATTTTTGTCACTGAAGAGAAAAAGAAAAGCCAAATGCACAACTTTAACTGAAAAAGAACAGATTCTTTCCTCCTTCTCTTCCCATGCTAGTGGAAAAAACCCAAAACTCACAGCGGTAGAGCAGCTGGAAAAAAAACATTCCAGTTGTTGATCAGCTACACATTCTATGTATGTCCCAGATACAGTAATTCTGTGAATTTGAAAGATCCTTAGTATAGTATCCTTCACTTGTAACAGATTCCCTTTTAAGACTGAGGCAACTTGATTTAGGCTTGTTATTACACTTAACAATATGCTAAAAAGGCAAAGTTTTAATTTATATTAGACTTGGTCCTGAATTTTTGTGTGATGGCTCAGGACATGAGTTTGCCTTTCTCCAGAGTAAGAGGAGATCTGTATATATTAGCAACCATAATTTTGGCTCCTCCGATTCTTTTCAGTATAATAACCACTTTTTCTTGCAGATGACCACGACGGAGGGCAGCTGAGCTGTGCATAGGAGCTGAGGACCTCAAAGCATGTGTCCATGAGGAAACTTTAAGCTCGTGTGCACAGTCATTTCTGACTCACTGAGCCCGATGACAGCATCCACTCTTCCACTGCTTTTGTGGTCATGCAACATCATCAAGGGGTCAAAGTAACTGTTTTAACAGCTATTAAGGATGACGGTGGAGCAGGTTTGTGACCAGTACTTCCTCTTGAATATTATTTAATTGAAGAGCTGGGAAGATCCTTGCAGTAAGGGTTACTTAATATGCAAAGCATCAGTGCTCAGGTCCATTTCCTGTCATTAGCCTTCCTGGAAGCACTTTCCATGACTAATGTGGCCCTTTTATACAGAGAGGGTCATACAGTTTGTACCCCCGGGGTAGAAGCACCTGGTTTCTGAAGCAATCCTGAAGCAGCTGCTGCCAACATGATGAAGTGGGGTTGAGGTGGAGAGGCTGAAGGGATGTGGAGCTCGTTGCTCCAGTAGTCTGGCAGGAAGGGGGAAAAAAAACCTCATAAGTAGTGATAACATGCCAGCTGGTTTATGGAAAACACCCAGTTTAAATCCATTTTTGTGGAAAAAGGGTCTATTTTACAGAGGCTGATACCAAGCAGAAGCCAAAATGTATCTCAGCCTCAAAGAGATCATCTAGGTCCCCCCTCACCCCTGTGCTCCTCTGAGTATTTGGCTGCTGAAACATGCTAGCAAGAAGAAAAAAAGCTTCTGTTGTCTGCCACATGTTTAAGAGATGAGTACAATATTTTGGTTTTCTGTGGTCTTGATGTGGCATTCAAAGCCTACATTTCCCTCAGAA
Source organism: Trogon surrucura (assembly GCA_020746105.1). NCBI lineage: Eukaryota > Metazoa > Chordata > Aves > Trogoniformes > Trogonidae > Trogon > Trogon surrucura. Next base: position 72,210,558 of record CM036619.1, read on the forward strand.
AAGTATGACGATGCTGATTTAGCACCCCAATGCAGTTTTTCCTGGTGTTTTTGTACTGCGGAACCTCAAACTCGGGTTATGGTGTAATCCTTAGCCTGTTTTCTCCTCAGTGTCCCTCCAGAATCATTGTTCAGGTCATTCATTTAAATGCAGAGGCAAGTCTCCCTTTTTTGCTTCTGGAAGTTAACAGAGGAGCATGGTTCTGCCCATTAATACATAGGCTTCAAAGACAAAGGTCCTGTGTCTGGGTTACTCCTCGTGGGTGCTACAGGTGCCGTGCTGCAGTGCCGCTGGTTGTTCAACAAAGTGTTTCAGTCAGTGCCTATAAAAGCACTTTTCTTCAGGTCAAAACACATTAAAATTAAAATTCAGCTTCATTATCTGGTTGCTGGGGCTATGCTTATGCATAAAGATTAAATACCGATGTGGATAAAGAAAAAAAGACTCTGAACAGAATAAAGATAATCATAGAGCAAAGACTGAATGTCTACAGTGCCTTGCTTGCCCTGTGATATTTTTCTTTAAAGCATTCTCAGCAAAGAGACTATGAAAATCCCAACTCAGTCTGGAAGCAGGGAGTGATCCTTGTCTAGTTTAACCATACAGGCTTGGAGAAAAAAGACAAGCAGCCAGACGTGACATCATGATAAACTGAATATAAAAAGGGTTTCCAGTGATATTAATACTAGATTATAATATCTGAGCACAGCTGGTAATTAGACAGGACAGCTGCTGAGGTCAGTCATTAGTAATGTTGATCTATTCACTCAAAACCCAGAAAAAAAATATTGCAGATGTTTCTCTGTCACTTCTGTTTTGGCTATAATGGACACAGTAGCTCTTCTCCATTGCTGGTAAAAAGTTCACCTCCCTGCATAATAAACTTGGATAGTTTGAGTTGCCACAGGATGTTCTTATTTCTTACTTGTTGTGTTTGGCCTAGGGCTGTAAATCACAAATACCAGGCTCTGTAATTCTGACTTTTATTACGTTAATGTATTTTAAGAGCAGGAAATCTATAGATTCTTGGCTCAGTGCAGTAGAAGCAAAGCATGGTGGGGACTCTGTGGTCAGGAATGTTCTCAGAAATACGCCTTTTGATGTAAAGGTGACCTCAGGATAATCTTTGCTCAGCTTGTGGGCTAGGGAGGGAAGGGCATCTCAACCTCTCAGCTCAGGTATGAGCTGGGACACTGGTTTTAGGTGGAGGAATTAATTCCCTGAGTGTAGTGAGAGGGGGAAGGGTGAAAAAAATGATGTTAACCTCAGTGCTGAGACCATCTTGCAGATACAGGATCCTGTTTGTGCAGGATCATTGCAACACTCATCATTGTACAGCATCAGAAATGTAGCCAAGATAACAGTTGAAGGCTCCTGACCCCTCAGCCTGGTGCCTTTTCTACTGAGCCTGGCTGGCAGCATAATCTCTACTTGCAATCTCTTTGGAGAAAAAGATAAATCACTCAGGTGTAGGCATTGGTAGCCCGGCTTCGTGAAGCAGGCCCAGGGAGTTCCTGACCCATGCTCTGCTTCTCGGAAAACATCTTTATCCACAAGCAGTTCATACAGCTGCACAAAGTGGGACAAAGCATGAGGTGCACAGGTGGACTGGGGAACAGACTTGAATCTGGGGGTACACAATAGTGACCAAGTAGCTGAAAATTGACTCTGCCCTTCATTCTCTGCACCAGGACTCTAGTTTCTGTTCTTCTTGGTGTGTGTGCTACTGCTTCTTGGATATCAGCAGGGATTGGGGGGAATAGACTGCAGCAGGTCTTCAAAAGGTCTGCAGTGGTGAGGCTACGAGGGACAATACCTTAGGAGGCTCTTTGCCAGTGATATAAGGTGGAGGGACTAAATATAGAGGTAATACCCATCTCTCTTTCCTCCATCTCATTCTGGGTGTTAAGGTATCTTAAATAAGCCCCAGGTGTTTCAGGAAACCCTCCTGCAGCCCCACTGAGGCTCAATGGTGTCATAGCATGCAAAATTGCTCTTCATGTGCAGTGGAAAAATCCTTCAGACTTGTGGCTGGCTACCACCAAAGTCTGTGGTCAGTGGGTGTAACCGTTGGTGAGCTCACTAATGGTCCAGTGAGCTTGTAATTTTCCACTCTGCTTTTGCACAGCTATTTTAATTTGCGAGGAGGGAGAGGAGAGAAACCAGACTGATTTTGCACTTAGTCTGCAGGACAGTACTACATCATCCATTTAGGATAGCCTCTGGGCTAGCAAACTCTATATTGCTCTACCTGGGGTCAAAAATAAAACTTCCTTATGTACATAGTCAAACCTGAGAGGGCTGTCAGTGGCATTCAGTGGGCTGAGTTGTTTCTATGAAGTTGCCAGTGGAATACAAATACTGGCAGGAGGGATGTTCAACGGGCATTCATCTTTTTGAAGGTATAAAAGATGGATTGCTCTTTTTTTACTTTTTTTTTTTCTTATTGCTTCTGAATAGCCTACCCTGAATATACTGCTCTCCTTCAGCTATGAGAGTGTGCTGGAGAGTCTTGAATGTAATAGAGTCATGTTATGACTCTTGATCTTTGTAGTTTATAAGTGCCCTGCCTGCTCAGGAGCAGCTCAGGTAAGTAGCGTTGAACTGCTGGGGCAGTTATATTCATAGGATGTGTTTTAGCCTTTCGTTTAGCTGTCATATCCTGGGAGAACTACACTAAACCAGGCCATAATAGAAATGTTGTGAAAGATGGAAGTTGAGATAAGATAGACCTGCTTTGTTAAAAGCGAAAGTGAAGGAGGGCTGCTCGAGAGAGGGAGATTTGAACTACATGTCAGCCTCTAAAGAGGAAAAGTAGTGGAAGCTAATGCTGTGAAATGAGCTGTAACAAAGCCATGGCTGGAATTATTCAGCTGTTCACAAGAATTCTAGAAGAACTGTAATTGGGAAATTATGTGAATATCAAGCAAAATGTCACTTGACTGGATGCTTTGCAAAGAGGGAGAAATAAAAGAAAACAGTGAAAAAAAATGCATTACATGTCACCCTCTTAGGCACAGTCTGAAAGAGTCCCCTGCTCCCCGCTTAGACCCTTTGGCATGCTATTGTGCAGTATTGTGTATTTCTGTGTGGGGTGCTTCTCCTTGAAAGAAGTAAAAATGATGGGAAAGCTGGCTTGTCACATTTAATAACATCACATGCTTTTCTGCCAGGGAGTACAAAAAAAAAAAAATTAAAAGGAAGAAATACTCTGCTGAGTTCCAAGAAAACAACTGCTGAGGAAATTAGTGCAGTGGCTTGAGTCCTGTCCCTGGAAAGTAACAGCAGCCATACCAGCATGGGGAAACACGCTCCGTGTCCTGGCAGAGCTCACAGGCAGGCTTGACTTTCTTCTGTTTGCTGCTGACCTGTGAACTTGATTGTCCACATCAGTGATATATCCATCTGTACATAGTGATTTTCCTATTCAAGCGTTCTTATTTTTCTAAAATTTTAAATGTATTTGCAAATACCAGGACTGTTGACCGCCATTTTTGTTCTTGTTTTCTAGTATATGCTTTTTTTTTTCCCCTTCAAAACCCCTGTCTGCCATTCTTTTCTGGAAAGAAATCATCCTGAAGGTAAATTGTCATTTTCTTTGTCTCCCTCAGTTACCCTTCACAACCAGAGACCCCCACCAGGTTGGGTCCCCTGGATCACTTGACATTCTCCTCAGCGCTCACGGGAGTATTGCCCTTCAAATGACCTGCAGATTCCCCGTCTCTTTAATTTAGTGTAAGCTATTGTCCAAAAACACCAAGAAACCACCCGCTGCATGTGGGAATATAAGGACCACAGGGACCGTTGAGCTCACTGTGTGTTTGGGGAGGGGAGAAGGACAGGGACCAGATTAGCTTTGAGGTTTACCCGAGTGAAAAAATTCTCCTTTCTCATGAAAGGAGAAGATGACAGCTCTGTGGAGGAATCACCCATCAAGAACACAAGAAAAGGGCTCTTATTTCAATTAGACAGAAATTCTCAGTGGCCTCACTGTGCTCCTTCTCACCTCAGATCATTGCAACCAGAAACTTGAGTGAAAAAAAGGGTAATGTGGGTTTTGCTCAGTTTAGCTGCTGGGGCTATATGGACGAAAAGGTGTCTCAAGACACTGCAGTAAGACAATGAGTTGTCAGAACTATGTATAGATATATAAAATGTGTGTATAGTAAAATATCATACATATCATATGCATTAGATATTATTAATAGGCATTGTTATGCACCTGTCATGAAGTTCAGGTGACTTTATATGGAAAACATTTTAAAAGGCCTGATGAAACAAATATGCCAATTTCTATCCATAAATTGCAGTGATTTTGATGGAAATTTCTCAGCTTGTTTCTTAAAATAACACTTTGTATACAGTAAGCATAAGAAAAATCTTACCCTAGAGCACCACAGCTGAACAACAAACTGCTTTACACTCTTGCCTTTTTCCCCTCCATGTCTTCGCTACAAAGCTGGGAGACACTTTAAAAGAAGAAAAAAAAGGTAAATCCACTCTCTTGCTCTAATTCTAGAGAATGAGGTTCTATAGTAAGATTTTAAGATCTCTGGCTTATCTCCTAATTCTATCTTTGAATGTGTATTTGCTTTTTTTTAAAAAAAAATGGGTTTTTAAATTATTTTTTTGTAGTTTGGTGCTGTTTCTAGTCTGTGAACCACCATTTCTACAAGCAGCCCCCACATCAGGCTGTGTTGGGGCACGGTTACCATAAAATGTGCATGTAAGCATAGGACCGCAGACAGGTGAGGCTCTCTTCTCAGGGGCTGGTGTTGGTTTACACAGGAGCCAGTGTATCTCTTTAGCAAGGCTGGTAGAGTACTTCATCTGGCTGAGCCCAGGCAGTAATTCCCAGCTGTCAGAGGGGGACAGGCAGGGGTCTCTGCACCCCACCATGTGCACCTTGAGCATGGAGATGTTTTGGGGTGTGATTTGGGCTGTCATTGCTGTGGGCGCTTTGCTCCCGAAGACAGAAGCCCAGTCAAAGGGTGCCGAAGAATAAATTCAGGTGTGAAAAGACTTAGTGACATAATTTATTCAGGGAAGCTGGTACTGCAGAAAAGAAAGCAATAGGGCAGGTCACCATTAGCAGACAGCTTCATGTATCTTCTTAGCAGGTAGTTTTGGCATCTGTGTGTTTCTCCCAGCCCTCTCTCAAATTTGGAAGGAGACATGAAGCAATGCAGATGGTTTGTGGCCTATTCTTATTGCTGCTACAGAGAATGAGAGTTGCTTTTGAGTTTGAGAGTAGGTCTTATATCTCCTCCGTATCTGAGCAGGTCTTCTATCTCCTTCAGCCGCAAAACTCCCTGTTGTTTTTCCTCCCCCACTTAAGAAGCTCACAGAGGCAGACCCCATGTGCATTTGTGCTTTTATCTTAGGTCTCAATTATTAATGGGTCTAATAGTTAACATTAGTTTGGATGAGACCTTATTAATCAAAGTCTGCCTATTCTGGTAAAGGTCTAATGGTATTTTAAAACTCCTTTTCCTAGAGCTGAGAGTTGCCTGTGAGCAGGTAACCAAAATTTTCCCTGGGCTCTCTAGAGTGTCACTAAGCAGTACCACTTTCCCTTGCAGGGATGGCTGATTTTTGGCTGATCTGACATGCAAATTAAAATATTTGTTCTGTGTTTAAGTTAAATAATGGTGCTACTGCTACTCTGAACTTGGTATCGTTCTCTGAAAAAATTTCCAGGAAAAAAGGCTTGGTGGGCTTTGCTTTCTGGCTCGTACAAACATGAGCTGTTCTTACTGCTTTGGAGTGACTGAATGGAGGAGTTTGCAAGCTGTGGTGTGCTTTTGATATCCTTTTTACTTTATCCTTGCATTTTTTTTCCCCCTCAGCACATTATAGAACATTATGAAAGCACTGTGGTTTGGGTTTTTATTCGTCCCTATATACAAAGTTATACCATCAAATATTATCCTTCAGTGGGACTCTTTCTTAGCGGGCTGCATGGCAATACAGTTGAGAGCTTGGCAAACAATAGCAAGTAACCCTTGATGTAGGTGAAATGTTTGTAAAAACTTGTTTTGAGATAAGGTAGTTTTCAGTAGGTTTAACTATAGTGCAAAGTGGGAAAAAAAGTTGGTTCATTACACTGTTCCTGATGGCTTTGTTCTTGTAGCATCGTTTCTGCTGGGAGCAGAAAGCGGTCAGTTTTAAGCTTTGCTATAATGGCTCCCTCTAGCAATACATTGTATGTTATTGCAAACCAAGGAGCAGAGCTCATACTTGTGCATTGATGCTTTTGCTCATCCCCGATAATTACTTCAGCTACTTCATATTCTTGTTGAAATACCTGGTGTGGTGGCATGGAGGAGCCTGGGGGAGCAGGTTTTGCCTGCAGAGGGTGTGTGTGGGGAAAACCTGTTTTGGGGAGAACAGAGGTGGTGATCTGGGCTTTGAGGGGTGATGGGGAGCAGCAAGGGGCCAATGGTGGATGCGGCAGGGTGTTGTTTGACATCTGGGTGACTTCACTCACCTGGCATCTCGGAAACCTCCCCACCACTTACTGCTTGCAGGTCTTTTTGCTGTTCACACCCCACCTTCTGCAGTGGGGCTCTGGGAAGAGAAGAAGCAGGCTTGTGGTTGTGTTATGGTGTCTCCTCCTGCCTTGTGCTCTTTCTGGTAATCTGAAAACCTGTCTCATTTCCAGCAGTGGCTCAGTCAGACTCTGCTCTGCCTTACATGGGGCATCTTGCTGTAGGAGACAAAGACGTGCCTGTGAGCACCCATAGAAAGACACTGGAAATAGCTGGAAGTGTCCCAGGACAAACAAATGCAGTGTATGTGCAGACACGGAAGAAATATTAAAAGAGGATTGACTGTGTTTGTCCAAGGTATAAAGAGAGCCATTATTCCCAAACAAAGAGGTAACCTGAGGAAGCTGAGGCTGACAAGGGGGAGCAAATCGAATGGACTGTACCTTCATTCATGTCATGGCAAAATGTGCCAGGGGCTTTGCAAGCAAATAAAAGGTAAGGCCCTGATACGAAGAGCTAACAGTTTTAAGGCTAGACCAAACAGTGTGTGTTTGCAGGGAGCAGCCTGCAGGTTAGAGAAAGGGGAGAGGAGATTAGAGAGGAGATAATCTGTTCTCCCCAGGGGGGTTAGGCGCACAGACCAGCCAGACGAGATAGTTCATATACGTCAGTAAACCTGTTCACTGGCTACCTGCGTTGATGTGTGCATTTTTGGGATGGGTACTGCTTTTGCTGCTGGAGCAATCTGACCCTCAGCACCTCTGCTTACAGGGTGCCTGGAGGAGTGAGGCAGATGTGTGTTTCTCTAAGCTTCCTGAAGAGAAAATACTGTGGAGCCTGGAGCATTGCAGAAAACATGAAGATCTCAGCCCTGAGTATCTGATCTAGAAACACTTTCCATCACCTTATTTTTAGAAAAACGTTTGCACTAAACCCAAGTTCATATTAACCCCATTTCACCCTGTTTTTGAAGAATCCAAGGCAATGGTGCTAAAGCTGCAAAATCTAATTTATTTGCAAACATCCCACCAACTCATCAGCCAGAATCTTTGGTTTGCATCCCTGTTTCTGCCTATTAGTTCCCCCCCCCCTCCCCCCGCACCGTGTTTGTTTTATTATTGTCAATTGCAGTGTTTGATCTGGTAGCTCAGACCAATTTTCTTGTGGTTTTCGCTAGGGTCTCAAGTGATCCATGAAGATGGGTCATCCAGGCGGATGGCAGGCAGGACAATGTTGCCTGTATTCAGCTGACCTGAGGTAACAATAAGAGCGCTAACCTGTAATGCACATTCAATATTCTGCAGCAGAGAGATTTTTATACTGGTGCATTTAAATCAATAAACTGAGTAAGTTAAGCTGGTACAGGTAATTTTAATCACAGTCCCCACAGTTAACCTCGTAGGTCCAGTGTCTAGTCAGCATTACAAACTATTCAGAGAAGCTTTCTTTGCAAATGGGGTTATGTGTAATCAATGGCTCAGTGTATGTGTGTGTGCACAAATACTCATTTAGTAATTCTGGCCCGTGAACACATTCGTTAACCTGACTGCCTGTTGTTACTTGAGCCTTCCTCCCTCTTCACAAACAGGAAAAGGGAATGCATTCATTGATTATACTGCTTTAATTTATTTGCCTAGCTCTAATCTCTATGCAAGATAAGACTGCTAAGAATTGTCAAATTGCATACTTTGGAGAATTGAAAAGGCCATTTCCTCTCTATTTCCTATGTTATGTGATAATGCAAGATACATGGTAGCACTCCCTACAAAGTACTGGTTAATGGATATAGCTTTTGGTGTCACTGTTTCGTGCTAGTATATCCCATTATTTATGCACAGGGAAATTAAAGAAGTGTTTAATACTGGTGGAACACAATTGAACTTTGAGTAAATAAACAGAATGAATTACATACCAGTCCATCTCTTTGGGAAAGGTTGGTCCTGATTTAATGAAAATATACTGGCTCTGTTTGACATACATAATTTTGATATTGAAGGTTTATTTAATTATGGTGGTTTTAATTTTGTCTCCTGTGAGTTATTGATGTATTCCCCCCACCCCTTGGTTCAGTGTTGCCTCTCAATGACAGATTGGTCTCTGCTCGACATGCCTGTTGCTTGCGAGAGCAGAAAAATCTTTGCAGCAAAACTCTCCTTCAGCTGGTGTTGGAGGTGGTCTTTGCTATTAAGTGCTACAGGAACTGTTGGTTAAGCAGCTGCTGGCTTTCACTTGAAGCAGGGTTTGCTTTTTATTTCAGCAGCAGCATCAGACATGGAGCTGTAGGCAAGTGCTGATCTTGTAATTTGCTGGGCTTCTGTGCTGAAGTGTGGCGTGGTGTCCTCTCCAGGGACAACGGCACTGCTGGGCCAACCCAAGGCAGATGCTACAGAGGATAAACTATAGGGAAGGAGAAAAGGTGCAAGAAAGAAAGAGAAATGTCAGCAAAGAGAAGGAGAGGAAGAGATGAGAATGTGCTAGGGAGAGACAAGCAGCAGAGGCAGCAGGTAGGGAAGAAGCAGTAATCTTTCATGACCTTGATACTCCCAACAGTATTGAGGTGCTGGAGCGGGTCCAGAGGAGAGCAATGAGGCTGGGGAAGGGACTGGAGGGAAAGTCCTATGAGGAGAGGCTGAGGGAGCTGGGGGTGTTTAGCCTGGAGAAGAAGAGACTCAGGGGGAACCTTATCACTCTCTACAACTATGCGAAGGGAGGGTGTAGTCAGGTGGGGGTCGGGCTCTTCTCCCAGGCAGCTAGTGACAGGGCGAGGGGGCATGACCTGAAACTGCGTCAGGGAGGGTTTAGGTTGGATCTCAGGAAACGCTTCCTCAAGGAGAAGGTGATCAGGCATTGGAATGCACTGCTCAGGGAAGTTGTGGAGTCACTGTCCCTGGAGGTGTTTAAGGAGAGGCTGGATGTGATACTTAGGGACATGGTCTAGCTGATGTGGTGGTGTTGAGTCATAGGCTGGACTTGATGATCTCAGACGTCTTTTCCAGCCTCAACAATTATGTGCTTCTGTGTAACAGCACAGAATGCTGGCAGCACAGGTGCTGACCTTGGCATCCACGTGGCTCCAGGCACCTGGAAATGAACGTGTGGAAGCAGCATTGTGCTGTGCCCTTTCTGAAAGGTGCAGTTTGGCACATGTTTCATCGTGCCAGCAGATGGAGCGAAGTTTGGGGCAAAGTTTTGGTGTCGCTGGAGAACTTTGCCCTTCCACCTTGCAGCCTCTATGTGATAGCTTCAAACTGTACGTGAGGGCACTAGTGTTGTGCCTTGGCTTATTCCTGCTGAAACCTTATCCCGACTTGGCCATGAATGGGCACTGTCCCTCACCTCCCTTGAAACTGGTGGCTTCCTAAGACAGGGCTGAAGCTGAGCCTCAAGGGCTCCTAGTCTGGGCCTCTACAGGGCTTGGTGCATGGACACAACACCATTCCCCAAACTGCTTTTCTGTCAGCATTTTGTAGCTGCCTCCCATCGTTAGCCCTGTATTTTGCTGATGGGGGTCTGAAATGCTGGTGATGGGCCAGAGAGACAATAACCCTTTTCCTCCGAGATGGCTTATACCCAACACAGCTTGCGTCAGTCCTGAATGAAATGCTGTTGTGTTTCCTCTCTGGAAACAACAGTGGAGCTGGCTGTTTCTGAAGCAGTGGAACGGCCCTGCACATCATGCTGGGGGGGGACTAGAAGCCTTTCATCACTTAGGATCTATCTGGAGAGTTAATGTGAGATCCTGCTTAACCTCATACCCCAAAGAAGAGTTTTGCTGCATTGAACTGGTGAGGAAAAAGCATGAGGAATCTCAAGTACCCCCAGGGTTTTTTGCTTGATCCCTCTTGGTCATGAACTGTACATGGCTTGGACAACTCATAGGGTTTTGTTCCTGATTGACTTCAGTGCTTGGATAAGAGCACCTGCACACAGTTAGCAAACTACTGTGACTTTGGGGATTTATTTGCCAAATGTCTGTGTCCTGGGTATTTCTCATCAACTCTAAAGTCACATCAACAGCCCTAAAGTTATTTTGTGGGTTGGTTTTTTTAATTATTTTTTTCGTTTGTGTGCTTTTGGTTTTTTTTAAGGTGGGCAGGAAATCAAAGCAGAAATAATGTCTCCCCAGCAGCACTTGCGGTGTTCATCCCGGGTGCATGATTTCTAATGTGGTGATGTGCACGGTATGTGACATGCTCTCATACCCTCGGAAGGGCTGTGTGCATCGAGGAAGCACAGCTTCCTCCTGAACACCAGCAGAAGGGAAGGAGGAAAGAGAGGGGGAGTGCTGCAAACACCATTTACATATCTGGGGGATGAGCTCATCCTCTTCTGTGCAAATGGGAATTGAGAAGATTCATTAAAAAAAAAAAATTGTTTATTCTTTTCTGAAATATAAAGCACTGCTTTCTCCCGGTAATGAGTTTAGAGGAGGAGTATGCTGCATTGCTAATATTCTGCAAGTGTGTAAACCTCTCTGTTTTGTAAATGCTTTGTTTTCCTTTAAAGCAAAACCTGTATAATTCCCCTATTGCTGAGTTTCCAGCCTTCTGGCCCAGGTGTATGAATTTTGGTCAGCAATTTCCACTGCCAGCTAAAAGATAGATAGCATCTGCATTTGGGAACCCGCAACAGCCACCATCACCTAGGCACTTACCGAAGGAAAGAAAATATTTATTCTATAAAGTAGCCCCTCTATTTCCCTTTTAATTGCAGCAAATCTGTGTTGGACAGATGGCCAACTCTTTGCATCATGTCAGGGAAGTTCTGCTTATTTTCCTGTGCACCGAACTTTATTACAGCACTTCCAGACATATTTTTTTTAAGTTAGCTTAGATTACTCAGAGATGCAGCCACACCTTCCACTCACTTGCCCTGTCTGGAAAAACCTTCCTGCTGTTCCTCAAGAAGTCTTTGCTTGATGTTTTACTCCCATCTAGTGCTTTTTATTAAAACTGCTGGTGCTCTGCTTCTGTCACAGGATTAGGCAGGGCTGGGCAAACATCACTTTGTCTCAAACTTGTGGATTCACAAAATTTCACATGGCTGTGAAAACTTCCAGCTCTTTGTTCTTCCCTCTTCCTCGGGAGGGTGGGGATGCAGGAAAGAGGGAGATCCCTACAGACTTTTGCTCCTGTATCTCATGGAAGAGACACTTATTTCTTGATGGTTTTGTTGTCAGAATCATGTGAGTTGTGCTTGTTTGACATGAGCTTCTTATATCCTTGTTTGAAATGGGCTCCTTAAAACCATTCTTGTTGCTGTTGATGGGTAGGGGAAGGCTGCAATATGAAATACAGCTTTTCTTCTGATGTCTAGTGGTGTCTGCTCACTTTATGTAAAACTTGATTAAAAACTAGTGATGAAAAGTAATTTGTTAGGTAACAAAGAGAAATTCATCTTGCTCCTGGTCCCATATCACTTGCAAAATCCCAGCCAGGTTCTTCTAAGTATTATTAAAGCTGGTGAGCCTTCAGGGCTGTACAGCCCAAAACAGGAGTCAAGGGTCTCAGGATTTTGAGAGCACTGCAGTGTTATCATCATTTGAAACTCCAGATGAAATACAATGAGTCTTCCTATGACTATTTCGGGGAACCTCTGAGATGGTTCAGCCCTGGCAGATAGCGGGATACTGCTAGGACAGATGGTGTTAGGTGAGGAAGCATTCAAAGGCTAAGGTGGACCTTCTGACTCAGGTGCCTGCATTGCAATAACACTGGGCTGAATAGGGTTGGCCATGAGGTCCACCAGCACCTGTGATGAGCTCTCTCCATAAAAGTGGCCGCTTGACAGGCACTATGGATTTCAAAGCAAGGGCGACATTGCTCTATGCATGGTAAATGGTATAAGTGAGGAAGACTGTTGTCTAGTGAGACCAGCTGCCATGGATTTACATTGAAACTCAGCCTCCTGAGTTGACAATGACTTGAGGAATCATAGGTATCTCTGAATCCCATGACTTTCTTTTTCCTTTCTTGTTGCATTGCTGCCAAGCTGTGGGTTTGGAGTGTTTTTTTTTTTTGCTGTTGACTTTATGCCTCTTCCTTCTAACCAAAATTCTGACCCAGATGTCTCTCTAAACTAATTTATACAATGAATGTTTTAAGAGTCTGATGAGGAACTGTGGGAAATATTATGCTTGTAATTGAATATTTAAAGGTGTTATAAAGACTTCAAACCAGTTTTGAGTATTTGACAGCCCATGTTTTGCCTGAGTGAGGAAATAGAACCTCAGGTAAGATGACTGAATCTCATTAAAATTCAATTATGGTAATTAGTTTGCTTTTACCTCATGAATTTTCTATGGGTGGTATACGACCTGGAATGGTACAATACTGTAAATATGAAATTCTAGTGCATGGGGTTTGGAGCAGGCAAATGGGCTATTTAGTCCTTATGGTAACTGTAGTTTGCACTCTTGATACAACTGTTAACACAATAATTAAAAGGATGTTAGAGGTGATCATGTGGTGTGAAACATGACAATTAAGCCAGACTCCTCAGATGAAGGTGCTGTGTTTCAAAGTCAAGCAACTTTCTGTGGGCTAGTGCTGATCTAGTGGGGATGCTGCATAGATTCCATCTTGGCTGTGCTGCTGAAGTGTTGGCACCTCTGGCCTGGATCTCTCTCTCTTTCACTGTTTCTTTTCACCTTGAGTGAGACTTTATGAAGCAGGCCAAACATGGAATAGTGTGGTATCTCCATATTTCTTGGACACCTCTGCTCACAGCCACTGGCAAATCTACTGTTCTCCCCATTGCTGAGGTTTCAGTCATGCTGAACATAAATTATTTCTCATTTCATACTCATCACCAAACCTCACTGAGATATATTTTGCTTTTCTTCCCAGGTTTCTGCAGTCTGTCTCTCTTACTGCTCACACCAGTTCCAGGTTGGATTGATCCAGCTGCTGTGTTTCGTGCATAGCTGGCATTTCCTGTCCAAAACACTGGTCTCTGCTCAATGTTTTGTCCACCTCTTGCACCGTCAAAGACCCCTGCTACTACCCAAAAGTCAAGCTCACTTCCACCTCTGTGTGTTGCCACTCCACCTTCCCTAGCTTTTCTCCTCATATTCCTTCTGCTCCTCCTTTATGAGTAAAGTCTGTTTCCCTAAATACTTCATATTTTACTTCTCCACATCCTTCCTGAATTCCCATTTGTTTTGCCTTCCAGTGGGATGCACTGTTTTTTCTTCCTTTTTCTCCCAGTGTATGTCTAGACAAAGCTGTTCTGCTTTTCCCACAATATGATGTGTCTTGTTTTCTTTTGCTTTTACCATTCTTTCCCTCTCTTCATGGTCAGTTTAATCACATCCATGAAACCTCAAATGTATTCCATCTAGGAACAGAGACTGTATTGCTTAAAAGCTATGAAGCTTTGTGGGTTTTTTAGTAGTAGCAAAGATAAATTCTGCAAGAAGGTGATGAGACTGTAGAGTCAGAGTTCTTCCAACAACAAAAAATGCCCAAAGACAGGCAAAATGTTAAGCAATATTGATACACATAAATATCAAATACAATACACTGATTAATATTCTGGTGAGATGGACTTTGATAAACTAGCATTCCATTCTGCAGGTTTTATTTTTAACAGATGGGAAAGAAAAACAACATTTGGTCTAGAGCCTCTGTCTGTCTGAATGAGGTTTTGCTCATTTTGGGGTCTGCAGCTATTCTAAACATGGCAACCTTATTTAATTAGCTGACTAGGATCCTGCTTTGTCAGTGCTTTTAGCTTTGCTTATTTGTTTTGCTGACGGTTTTGTTGATTTTTTTTTTTTTTGGATGCCTGACTGCCCTCTAGAAAAACTGACAACAGTGAGCTCCCAGTTTTGCTCTGGCCAAGTTTGCATCATGCAAATAGAATAGCTGATGAAATAATAGACATGTTCATGCTGGAAACCTTTCTTTTTCCTTTTTCAGGGCAAATTGAATATCTATTGATTCATCGTTTCTACCAGATGGGGAACACAGCAGTAATTCCTCTGTGTTTTTGAAAGCAGTAGCTTTCACAGAGTTTGCTTTGGTTGACAAGTTATTTTCTCTCTGATTTGAATCTGTCTCTGTGTGCTTTTGGGGTATTGATTTCACCAACAGACGAGCTCTGATTATGGCTCTTGAATGGCTGCCAAGGTCCTGCAATGGTCAGGGAGACTGAGTCTGTTCCCTTGAACGCCTGAGACTTCTTAAGGATGGAATAAAAAGCAGAGGTCTATTAAGCAGAGAAACAAATCCTGATGCCTAGAAGAGATGCAAAGACAGTCAGACTAGACACCAATGCTGTGTCCTTTGTGCATATTTAAATATGACACCATAAAACGGCCCATGCCAAGTCCAACCAAAATGAGGATCACCTTGCTGAAGAAGGTCTATTGTCTTAAATAAGAGTTCCAGCTGCAGCACAAATGCAGCATTGTGGGTTTTTGGCTTCAAAGATGTTGTGCTGAACTTACAGGAGAGAAGATAAGGGAATTAACTTGTGTTTATTAATTTTATATGACATTAATAGTTGCAATATTAGCATCTCTCCAACCAAGCCCTGTGGATACCTACATATGGTGTTGAACTGAAGGAATGGTTCTGGGAACTAGCCAGTTCTCCCAAGGCTTAAGCGATACATATCCCTGATTGACTGTCCTTTGGCTGGTTTCAGTCTCATTTGAGAGGAACATAAAAGCCCCCAAGAAAGTGAAGTCCGTGTTGATGGTCTAGGGCCAGCCAATGGGAAGAAGACAAGAAGGTGTCAGATCTTGCTAAATCTTTGTCAGCAACTGGTGGTGCCTCAGTGTGCATGTCTATTGGCCAGCCTGCTTACGGATGTTTTCAGATTGGCTAGCACAGATTTTTACCTTTTGTGGTGCTATCAAAGGCAAAAGAGAGCAGGCAGTAGGAGTTATTGCACTTGGAGGCAAAGAAAGTTTGTGGGACATTTCACAAATGCATGGGAAAGAAAGTTTCATTAGTTCTGCTGCTCACAAGAAAGTTTGGGTATTTAGTTGTTGCTCTTTTTCTTCTTTTACAAAAATAAATCAGAATTATTTCATTTTGTTGGCTTCCTGGTTAATTTATACAGGGTTAAAGTTTTTAGACAAATAAGCAGGAGAATTTTCTTCACCAGTTGCACCCTCTGCATATTCTAGACAACACTCCTCTCCCATGAAGTACTCATAATAGAGGAACCCAACCCACAGGTTGATGATTGAAGAAAAGGTCTTCTGCAGAGATTGGAGCTATGTATGTGAACAATAGTGAGAGTTACAACAGTGCTGAACCTGGGCAGAAGGTTGCAGCATTCCCAAGGCCATGTGGTTCCCCATTTAGTAATTTAAGATGTAGCTATGCTGCCCACCATTGAAGTTTTTTGATGAACTTTAAAATCATCATCGCATATATTTACATACATTTACACATGTACATAAGCATATGTCTTGCTTCCTGAACATGAGAGCGTTTGTTGCCTGGACCGATCTGCTTGACAACAAACGTATCTGAAATCAGCCAACAACTGTCCATGAGTGATGTTCTTCTGCTTGTACATTAAGTAATGCACTCACTGTCAAGTGCCAGATGTACCTCCTTAGCTCTGGTACAAAATCCAGAGCACCTTTGTGCAGGTGGAGGGGATAAGCATGGGCCAGCACATTTCTGCAAAGCCAGATTACTGGTTTTCTGTCTTTTTTTAAGCCTGAGGATCTTCTCCTACCTGTGCATAAATGAGAATGGGAAGAATGTTTGGGGCTCACATGCTAACTCTTGGGAGTTAGGACAGAGCAATATAATATAACTCTAACTTGGTCCTCTGTATGCACAGTAATGTAGACTTTAATTAAAATATCATGTTCAGTTATTTTTTCTGCAGATGGCTGCCTCAGTAGGTGCCCAGGAGAACACCGGAAGAAGCTAATGAAATGGAGCAGGACTGTGTAGTTGAAGACGTTTGTTGTCCGGAGGACTCTGGCTTTGTTCACTGGAGAAGTCTGGAAATGCATAATGAATGAGGCAGAATACTGCAGAAACTTATAAAATGGTCCCAGAGGGGAGGCTCGACGCCTTTGTAGAGAACTAGGTTCTGCATCTTGCTCAGCCACAAACCTTGTTTCTATCCCTTAAACTGAAAAGTTGAACACAAAAGTGCATGCTTTTCTTTTTTTGCTCTTTTTTTTTGCTGCTTTTTTTTTGAGAGAAGCAAACTGCAGAAATAGTTGGTGGGAACTTTGTCTAGATGACGAGCTGTAAGAAAGCTCACTGGTCTGGAAAATGAGGGTCTCAGACTCATTCAAAATCTGCAGATGCTTTAGGTAAGCCTTTAAGTTTCTAAGTCTTTTGGCCCTCTGTTGGTAAAACAAGGAAAGTAATTCCTTGGTATCCTGACCAAACAGAAGGAATCCTCTGTATTTGTGGTGTATAAGATGCTGCTGTGGGAACAGCTGGGAGGAAAACACCAGTTTTGTTTTTAGGCACGGTTGGATGATGTGAAGTAAATAAGGATAAGGGATGCGTATTACAGTAGCAGGGTAAAAATAAATAGAAATATTTAGCTACTCACTGAGGAAGATGGGAGCTTTGCATAAAAATATGGTCTACAATCATGTAATTAAAAGCTGAATTTGAACTTGAAGTAAGGAAGCTGTGTGGGTGGTTTTAGCTCTGATATTTCTTAGTCACTGGGTTTCTGCTTTAATAGGTAGCTTTTCGGTTGTAGTTGTGCATGTAATGGCATGGGGAGGTGTAATCCTTGGGGGAGACATTGCTCTCTACAACTTCCTGAAAGAAGGTTGTAGTGAGGTGTGAGTCGGTTTCTTCTCCCAAGTAACAAGCAACAGGACAAGAGGAAGTGACCTCTCGTTGCACCAAGGGAAGGTTTAGTCTGAATATTAGGAAAAATTTCTTCACTGAAAGGGTTGTCAAGCACTGGAACGTGTTGCCCAGGGAAGTGGTTGAGTCACTATTCATGAAGGCGTTTAAAAGAAATGTAGGTATAGTACTTAGTGACATGGTTTAGTGGTGGACCTGGCATTGCCAGATTAATGACTGGACTCAGTGATTTTACACATTTTTTCTAACCTAAACAATCACATCATTCTATGGTAGGAACTGTCATAACATAAGCTTAACATCTCCTTAAAAGGACACATCTGTAAAATATATGCAACTCACTAAACAAAATCATGCCCTTCTCTTCCTGACACCCATCTTCTCGCCTACCTCTATTTCTCTTGTTGCCACCTCTGTCCTCTCTGGGACAGCACACATGGCCCAGCGTCATGGGTTTGCCTCGGGTTTATCCAGTATCAGTGACCTTGAGGTACTTGAGGCTCCCCTCCCCTGCCTTTGGATCTACACAGCTCCTTGAGCAGGCTGTAGCATAAATGACAGCTGACAAACTCATAGCTGATGCTTTGGTTGCCAGCCCTGCTACCCCTCAGCTTTTGAAGCTTCCACAATACCCAGGGATTTCACTGGAGCATGTTTGTTGAGCATGAAAGGTATTGAGTCAGCACTGAGTGATGCCATTGATTTTTTTTTTTGGCTTTGCTTCACATGCTACTGGATTCTACCATTTAATCCAACTCAAATTGTTTTTCT
This sequence comes from Trogon surrucura, assembly GCA_020746105.1. Classification (NCBI taxonomy): domain Eukaryota; kingdom Metazoa; phylum Chordata; class Aves; order Trogoniformes; family Trogonidae; genus Trogon; species Trogon surrucura. Next base: position 72,228,634 of record CM036619.1, read on the forward strand.
CTGTTTATTTTATGTAGTTTTCTCAGTATGCACTGCCTCTGTACAGCTGTGGTTTGTTACAATGATACACGATTGCTCTTTCTTCCTCTTGCAGGGAATAAGGGCTGATGAGAGAGCAATGTTGACTACCCACCACCACCCTACTACAGTGCTTCTTGAGGCCACAGAGTTGTGTGCATCTGCAGGAGGGAGTGGTGTTGAATACAGGAAACCTGAAGCCAGGATATATTTTACAGCATGGCAGTTATAATGCGGGATCGTAAGAAATGTTTGCGTTTAAAAATGTTTTATCTTATGTTTAAAGGATAGTGTTTTTGGCAGTGAGAAAATATATAAGAGTATTAAATGGCTTTCTTTGCAGGCAATTAAACAATGAAGCCAGTCTGAGGCATTTAAATAATTGTAACAGATGTTTATTGCCTAGTGCAGTTTACTGCATCCTATTATTCCCTTTGCATACAGGAGAGAACACATGGCAAACTATACCGTAAAAGAAATTCTTTACTGCTTTGTGAGCAATGTGGCTGCTTCTCTGACTTCTTAATTGAATCACCTTGGGAACGAGTCAGTAATAAATAGTATTTGGAGAGCAGACAAGTGACTAACTGCCTGAAGGAGCAGCAGCAACTGGTGTGCAAAGACGTGGGGCTGGTGGTAAATACCTTTGAGCAAATGAACTGCAGTAGAATTGCTCTGTGTGATCTCTCGGTAAGGATTTTGGTGCCTCCAGAGGTTGTGTGTTTCTGGAGACTCTCCTTTCCCAAAATCCATTTTGTGTGCTCCACACAAAACCTGGCTCCTTGGGTAGGCTTTGGACAGGGCATTTGTAATCCCAGTTTACCACAGATTTGCTGTGTTGCCTTATATCTTGCACCTCATCTTGGTGACATAGGATGAGATAGTTTTTTCCAGCCTGCTCAAGATATTACATACAATGTAAGGGTGGGTGTCCTGGGTCAGACCAAAGGTGCAAGGAGCCCCATCTCCTGTGACGACCTCTGGCAATGGTGTCAGGTGGATACTCAGGCAATGGTGAAGGACAAGCATGTGTGGTATCTCCTCCAAATACTCTCCAAACATTTTTGTCTCAGGGTTGGTGTCTTCAATAATTTATTTATTGGACCATGTATTTAATTCTATGTATTTAATAGTGTTTTTTTCCATAATTTTTTCTCCTCAAATTCATGCAGGCATTTAGTGTTTAGAACAGCCTGTGTAAGGCTCTAGGATAGCAAACCTCCCAGAGGAACTCATGAGCTCTTCATCACCTAGTTTTAAAAAAAAAAAGGTCTGCTTTCTCTAAACAAGAAAAATACCCAACAAAAACTCCTCTCCCAATGCCAAATCCCCAGACAAAGCCCTGTAGACTTTTAAGCTCTTGCCTCATATTCGTCCAGTTGTCTTATCATTGGCTTGGACTAAAATTTCTGGTTTTTCAGTGAGCATTTCTTTTCAAGTTTTTATCTCAGATTAGCCAAAGCTTCTTTGTGAATTTGGGTCAGCTGTGGCAAGATTTGAGAATTTTTCAAGAATCTATAGATGTTTATATTTTTTTCCAGAAAAGCTTCAGTGTTTTTGGTTCACATAACATCTGGAGACCAAGTTTTGATGATGTAAATCACGAGAGAAACAAAACATTTTTGCCCAGCGCTACTTACATGGTGCCAAGGCATGCCCACAGGTACTCTTGTACTGTAATTGCTGCAGCTGTTACTCCAGACTCAAGAATTCTTTTTGCTTATTTCTCTTTCCCTCCTCACACTATAGCCTTCTAAAGCACAATTCTACTATTCAAGTGCCACACAGGGTATTTTTGGTGTGTGCTCTTGGTGTGGCTGTCATTCTCAGCTACCTTCCCTCTCTGTAAGGACCAAGTCTAGGATGTGAGTCTTGCTCCCTCTTTTTACACACAAATAATTTTTGTGGACGAAAAGCCAACACACCTTGTAGGTAAAGGCAGGACTTTTTTATTAGTGTAATTGAAATTTAAATAGTCTAATGCAAGAATTATTACTGGTGCTGATCTGGTTACAGAAAAAGAGGGAATACTTCTATACAGAGAAAGTCTCAGTAATAACAATAATACAGTTAGAGTTGTTATGTACATAGCTTCTTAATTTCTACACTTTTCTCTTGCTGTTATGTTTACACTTCGACTGTCCTCTGGGCCTGCTGTTGGTAGCTCTAGTCTGGCCATGATGGAGGGGGGTGTCAGGGCCACTCATGGACAGCTGGAATCTTTCACTGGATTGAACATGATGCCAATGTTTTTTTCTTCCTCACTCCTCTTTCCTTCCTTCTTTCTCTTCCTCCCATCTTTCATTTGTCATTTTGACTCTAACACCCTTTTAGACCTTTTTCTTTTCTCTTTGTCTGCAACTCCACCCTACACTGAAATTTAGTATTTATGCTGCCTTTTATGTCTGTTAGATACTGTGTCTTTGTTCTCTTCCTTACTCCTATAAACATTTTTGCTCAGGTCCAGGTCTGCACTTCTTTAACTGGCCATTGGTGAGTTGTTCATAGCTGTGGGGTCTCCAGGGCTGGCCTGTGCCCCTTGAGCTCTCACCTCATGCCTGTGCTCCTATACACCACCTCCCATGTCTTGGCTCTCCAGACCTCTGTCCTCTCTAGTGCGTCGTTACGTTAGACTTGTAAATATCCCATTTTTTTAATACAAAAACTGCTTGTTACTGTGGTCTATATAAAATTATTCTTCTATCATGCAAAGATAAACAAAAGCAAAGCAAATCAGCCATAACGACTTGGTCATCAGAAAAATTGCCATTACAGCTGAACCAAGCTTTGATGATGTTTCTAGTCTGGTGGTACCTGCCCTTTCCCAGTGCAGCATTTCATCCTCGGGTAAATCGCTATTACACGCATGACCTTCACAGGGTCTACAGTAAAAACACGGTTGGGTGGAAGGTGGGTAGGGCAAGGAGGAGGGGGAGCAGTGGAGAATCGGTCAACCCCAGCTGCGGGATATGGATCAGTGCTTCTGCTTCTCAATGTAATCAGGACCTTCTGTGAAAAGTCCTGACAGTTTGTAAGAAACCCTGTAATGGGTTTTGATCTACCACTTGCCCTGGCAATAAGTGTAGCATAGGATAGCTGAACTGGGAGTATTGAAAATTAGTGAATACTGGAGAGTCACAGCCACAGCTTTTTTGAATACACTGAGCAGTAGCGTTATCTGCCTCCCATGCCTCTGGAGCATCCCCAGAGGCAGCATGACACCGCAGAGAGAGTCAAGCGATGTGTGCAGCTACCGCCTCTGCTGAAATAAGGGTAAACTTTTTTTCAGGGGTAGGACCTAGAGTCTTGCTCAGAGCAACTGGGTCACCCTGTGGTCTCACCTTGGCTGACCAAGCTCAGCGATGGCATCCTGGGGACCAGAGGATGAAAGAGTCATCTTGACCTTTAGCTTTTTCATCTCTACCTTTCCCGAGACTTGCTAAAACCTGTTTTCTGTTATTTCTGTCCTAAGTGAGACTCTTAGCAACAACCTTTTTGTATGTTAGAAAGCAGTAATCAAATCAGTCTGCCTTCTCACTGAAGCAGAACAAATCCATGGCTGTGTTCCCAGCTGTAAACAAAGGTAAACAGATGTGGGACTATGGTCATCTTCCCAGCAGAAGGGATTATCAGAAAAACTCCATAAATAATGAAAATGTAAATGGGGCATAAAATTCATTTTTAGATGAAACTGGAAGCCCTTTGCATACCACTTTCCAGTTTAGTTGGAGAACAATCCCTGTTTCACCTTGTAATATTAGAGTGGTTTTCTTCTCAGTGAATATTTTAAAACTTTGAACTTTCCACAAATCCCTCATGTTTGTTTGTTTTCCTCTCATTACATTTGCTGGCTACTTAAAATGAGAAGGTTTTCTTTCCTAGCCATTCTCTCTTTCCCTTTCCTGCACTTTTTTTTTTTCTTTTTTCTCTTCCCTTTTTAGACCTCTTCTTACTCTGCTATATCTCTCAGCTGCACACTATCACCTTTCCCAGATTCTACCCCAGCTTTTTGGACATCAATCCATGTGCATGGTTATGTGTTTTCACAAGCAGTACCAGAGTAGCAGTCAGGAGGGAAGTTGGAAATAATATAAATTTGAGGCAAATACAGCTGCATTGTCAGTTCATGTCTCACCGTTGTGTATAGAAAATGGTATGTATTACTAGTCCCTCTGTACACTGTAATTTGCAGATCGTTTTAGAGACTGAGTTTGTTGGGAAAGAAAGTAAAGCAGAACAACCCATGCTCCTGCTATACCTCTAGTCTAAACTAACTGAGGTAGTTGGAACTGCACACCCGTTGCCCCACAGAAGTTTGCTCTCTCTCAAACTTATTTGAAGTTGACACGTTTCTTTATTTCATCAGAAAAAAAAAAATGTTTCTGCATTTATTTTCTTGAGAAAACTTGTCTGGTTTGCTTAAGCATCTATAGTTCACCATATTTTATGTTGTATCTTTACAAAAGTTGGTGAGGATACTGCCTCTGTAGGAGACATTCCCTCTCCTGAGTGAATAGTGAGACTTTTACTTTGGGGGAGAGAGAAAGAGAAAACCAGTTTGATTCAATCCAGAATGACAATGTTTTATTATATTCCTACTGAACTGGAAACCATTAATTGTAGATTGGAAGAAAAGGATCGCTCCACTTAAATAATTTAATTTTATTTCTATTCTGAGCATCCATTGGCAAAACCAAGGCCCATGCAGCAAGCGCTGGGTTTAGGCACACCTTGCAGGCTGTTGTGGATTATGAGTGCCTCTTAGTCCGTATAACTGAATGTGAATTCATTCCCTCTGGTGCTTGGAGCACTGGGGAACCCAGTTTAACCTCATCTTTTATGGGAGGTCATTTGCACCCTCAAGTCCCTGGAGACTCCCCTGACAAGAACCATGAATCAGGCAGTATCCCGGGATGGAAAAATGCCATCTCTCCTCTTCATGGTTTCCAGCATCTATAAAGCAGTTTAATGTTTATTGGAATGAAGTCTGGAACATAAGGGTTTCTCGTCCAAGCCGAGTGCCCTCACCAGATGACAACTGATCTGGCTCATCGAATGTTTTAGTCTTTGTGGAAATTGTATCAGTTCCATCAGGAGAAGAGAACAAAGAAAATTTACCCCTGAGTGCCCAGAACTGTGCTGGTAATGTTGCTCTCCTGAAAAACTGCGAATCCTGGTCCGGGTCCCCTCCTCTAGTCTGATAGACCTGAAGCCAGGTTTGGAGTCATCCAGGCATCTTCAATTTCACTTTATGGTTCTGCTAGGGCCCAGTATGGGAAAGGGGTGAAGGGGTCCCTAATAGTTTTAAGGAAGAAGCATGAGACTTAAAATGTTATAATTCTAGCAAATAGTTGGTGTATGTGTGATCCACAGTGGTTTCTCCTGCCCTTGGGAACAGAGACACAGTGCAAGTCTTGTTATGGTCCAACAGAGCTAGCTTCTTTCTCTCTCTCTTTTTGCATTGGCTAATACCTGTATAAGACAAATTCTGTGGTCACTTTAAGTGACATGATGAAGAGGATGATAGAATAAGATTTGGTGCCAGAGAGAAAAACAGGGAGATGTTGATTTAGGGTCTGAGGTCCTCTCATTTTGGGTCACGGGAGAGAAAGTGGAGAAATGAGCTGCAGCTCGGGGACACAGAGCAACGGTGCTGGTGCCACAGAAGAGCTGCTTGCTGGAACAAGACTGATGGTGTAAGGGGCTAAAGTTATCAGTCAGCGGTGCTTGGTACATGGCAATAAAATTCCAGGGAGGTGGCCTCCCTTGGCCTGGGACATTTCTTTAGTTTGTGTTTTGTGAGATCTGGGGTGGAAGAGACACAAATTATTTGCTTGCATTAATAAAAAACTATTCTAGAACTGTGAATTTACATACTGCTTTGCAAACTTAGCTGTGTTTTCTATACCTCAAAGAGTTTATACCTCTAAGTCTTTCATAGAAAATCCATTGAATAAACTCAATTAATTATTTGGAGGGGAACAGTGGTGAGATGGGAGTCATCTAACCCTGTCCTTAGAAGTGAATTTACGCCTGCGTGAGGTGAATTTGAAGCATTAGGCTGACTTATTTGCTTGAGTGCCTAAAAAGCTTTTTTTTTGTTTGCCTTCTTGCTTTTGCTGTGATTTGTGCCAGCAGCATGCAAAATGATACTGTTTTCTGGAGCTAACCCCTGCTGTGTCCGACCAGTAGGTCAGGCTATTCATCTCTTTTCAGCACACAGAAATGTCTTTTCTTGTCTGCATCCTCGGTTTTAGTACCTCCTCTGGGAGAAACATCTGCTTCTTGCTCAGTTTACCTCCTTACAGTCAGATGTCCTTCTCGTTCCGATTCAGACTAAAAGCAACCTGAGGAAGAGAAACATCCCCAACACCTCCACGTGCCCAACCCCTGGATGTTGCCTGCCTGTCGCTTCTGGTGATGGAAGGAAGATAAAGGAGGTGAGGTGGGCCAAAGCTTTCCCCCATAGCAGTGCTGGCCTTGCATCCCCTAGAATGAGGAGGCTGCTGGATGGAAAGTGTGGTGAGCAGGAGCTCATCCAGTCTCCAACCCTCGTCCCCTGCCCTCCCCACCTGCTGCTCTGCTGTGTGGCCTCTCCTGCCAGCTGCAAAGGAAGAGCTGATCATCCACCTTCATCCCTGTTACCCAGCAGTGCTGGAGGCAGGTAAGTTTTGGCTAAGCACCATGGCAAATCTAGGAGATGTACACTCATGGGATTAAATTTTGTCATCTTCAAGGACCTAGAAAAGCAAAGACCTGGTACTGACTAAGCTTAGGGCAGTGATTTTTCAGCCTTTCTTAGGCTGCTGCCCTAGGCTACTTCTTGTTTGGATTATGCCAAGGGAAGGGTCTATATGTACTCTTTTAGAGATCTTTATAGAATACTAAAGTCCTCGGTAACATGGAACTAGCAAGATTCCTGGGTCTAACTGCAGAGCAGTCACACTGGAATGGACCTGGATTTGGCTTTCCTGCTTGAAAATGCCTTTCCTCTCCCTTAAGCAGAGAGGAAGGGATTTGTGTCCAGTTAGGTGAAAGACATATTGACTTGGGCCCATCTTTGTAACAAGCTGCTCCCAAATTCATGTCATGTTCAGATCCAGAGGCTAACTCTGTAGCTGAAGCCCACCTGTAGCATTAATGGAAGTGTTTCATTTAAAACAGCATGGAGCTGGCTGGCAATGCTCGTGAGAAACATCTCGTGCTGTTAGCAGGCACTGGTCCTGCTGGGAAGGGGGTAAATGAATTTTGCTGGCTTTGGGAGGTAGGGATCTCATTACTTTCCTGGAGTAGGGAATTAATAGGGCAGAAGAGATGGCAGCCAGGCAGAGAGAGAGAAAAGTCTTGTACGTGGACTCCCATCAGGTCTTTACTTAGTGATGTGGATGCGAGGACAGGAGGGTCGGGGTAGGTGTTGGATGGGGCTGGGCACACACAGAGGCAAGCAGAGCATTGACTTGAGTTTGAACCAAAAGTGCCACATGAATCTTGCTTTTTTTTTTTTTTTTTTAATTCTGTCAGTTGAAAGGATTTTATATCATTGTGATTTATATAAATTGGGAGGTACAGCTTCCTGGCATTCTTCCTTGTCTCTCTTAATGGCTTTTAGAGCTGCATTAGAGCTGAAAAGGAAGGAAAGGAGAGACAGGTGTTAATTTGGGGGAAAAAGAGGTCATCAGAAAACCTGATTGTAAATCTACCAGGTGCCTTTTCCATGTCCAGGGAGTTCCTGCAAACAACAATGTGGCTAAAGCAAGTTTGCCTGTAACTGCTGCTTGTTTGATTATGAGAAACAAGAACCAACTCCAGAGTTGTGTTGTGGGGGTTCCAAAATGCTGAGCATTTCCCTGGGATGGGCTGTCTCACCAGGTATGTTCTAGTCAGCAAATTTTCCCTCCTGAGCCCAGCAAGCATCAGCAAGGGGTGCTGATGGACCAGATATCCTCTGAGTGATGGTGACAAAATTTGCTCAGGCAGTTGAGCCTGTCACACACCCTGTCCATAACTTCTTTGAGTTTGATTCCTGAAACATGTGAGAGCAAAGTGGGACTGTGCTTCCAAAATGACTTGAGAGGCTCCCCATAGTCTAATGCTGGACTTTCAGTCTCTCATTGGCAAAGAGGTTACCCTTGCTATGCAGTCAAAAATTGATCCAGAGGGAAGCATTTACCTCTCTTTGACTGTTCAGTATTTGGTCCCTAGATGATATGATTGATATACAGCGTGCTGTATATTTTATTAGGTGACAAAGTACCCGCTGAGGCATAGTATCATTTCCAAGGGTGACCTTGTGACAGCGGGTGGCAGAAGAGCACATAAAAATGATAAAAACCTGGCTAAAATCCCCGCGTGCATAGGTTGAAGAGATGGCTCAGAAACTGTTGATAGATGGGTTAGATTAACAGATACGCATAGACTCGGAGGTTGACTTTTTTTAAGAAGGCAAATTGGGGAAAGAAATGAATGCAGATGAGCACACAGAAAATCAAGAGAAAGGCAAATGCAGCAGGACAGAGGAATAAGAGAAGAGAAAGGTCTGTTTTTTTAAAAGAAAACACTCTTTGTGAGGAAATATGGCCAGATCAAGGTGTTGATGTGTTGGTTTGTTTTGCAGGGGAAAACGGGAGCATAGGCTGTACTGTGTGTTTGTATAGAGTTTTCTGGCAGTGTAGATAATTTATCACATTGATTTTTCTTTCTCACTTTTTTTGGAGATGGGGAAGTTTTCTGTGTATTGTATAGAAAGTAGGCTCTTAACAACCTACTGGGTTTAGCCTTCCACTGGGCAGGAGAGACACCCAAACCAGACACTGGAAACTAAACCCCTTCAACTGCAGGGGACCTGAGGGTCTGCACCTGAATTTGACATTCAGAACTATTTCTAGTACCAATATAAGAAAAAAAAATTAAATACTGGCTCCTCAGGACTATATATGTCGCAGCTCAAGACAAAGAGTATCATAAATCCATAAAATCAATGATTGATATGACCATGGCCAATGTAACTGTTCTGATTGGGTTTTGAGCTGTTACTGCAGTAGGTGTACAGAAGTCATGCTTTCTGTTCAATGCCATTTGGGTTTTCATGCCCTACTCTGGCAAGACAGAGATATTAAAAGTGGACAGCTGTGGAAATGGCTTGAAGCAGTTAAAGGAAAAGAGAAGAGATTAATATTTCTGCCCGGAAGCCAGAGATGGAAAGGAGTTGTGCCCGTGACAAACACTACTTTGAGTCACTCGCTATCGACAAATGCGTTTGCTGATGAGAGTATGTCATTTCTCACCAGGGAAGTATGGCTCAGACAGGGAACTGGTGACCAAGAGCTTGTTACCTGAATTTCCCCACGTTAACTTTCAAGGCACTGGGACCTGCTAGCAGGTTGGGAAAAACACAAACTTAATTTTCAGTTGCCAAGGCTATAAAATGTGTGTCCTGGGTTTAGCTAAAAACCCAGTGTGCCTTAGAGGATGCAGAAAGTAGTGGAAGTGATCCTCACTGGAAATGACTATTTTTTAGTAGTATTTGCCAGTTCTCCAAATCTAATCACTCTCTCTGAGTATGTTGTTGGCAATAACGTGACTTCTACATGAACTTGGTTGCCTTTTCATACCTACTATGTTCTGAGGAGCAGAAGTGCTGCCCATAGCAAAAGTGTTAATCTTAAAAGTGGTAGCAGTGTGTTGTCAGTTATGCTGTGCTGCTCATCAGATCTCCCTGTGGCTGTACCATGTTGGTTCATGGCAGTTGTGGTGGCTTCAGCTTTCATTGTGTTCCTGCATCTTCCTGTGTTTTCACTTCTCCACTCTGGAGAGATGGACACTCATGTATAACTTGGAGTTATACACGCAGATGTTTAAGGTCTATCTTAATAGTGTCCTCTGCAGCTGTGAAGGACGTGAGCTGAGGTCCCTCTGGGGATTAGCCTGCCTGGTTTTGTAGGCAGTAGTAAAATGATGATGCAAAGGGAGAGAAGGATAACAGCAGCAAGCAGAGGGCTTGCTGCCAAGGAGGTTCATGTCTCCAGCCCTGCCAGGCCCGAGGTTGTTCCAGTCACCCTGCACAAAGTTTCACTTATGGGACCTAGAGCTGAGGGCAACTCTGTTCCTGATAGCTCAGGAGAGCTGCTGGCTCCAAGGCAGGTGTGTTTGGGTAGTAAAGTTGGGATTTCAGGGGTCAAGGACAGGGCAGATCTGGAGATGGCGTGGTAGTCAAGCCCAGCTGTCAGGTTAGCTAGAGTAATGACATGATCCTATGAGTATTTACTCCCAACAATTTACAGGGACATGTGTTAAACGTTCTTTGTGGTTGTCTTAGTGGAATTGATGTTTGGAGGATATTCGCAACGAAAAACATTTCCCATGAGTGAGTCAAATACATAAATTTGCTGCTCACCATAAAATAACAAAGTTATACTTAATTTTCCTGCTAGGATGACATCATTTCTGTGGAGATGTTAGCAAAATATCTCAAGTGCATACAGCACTTTGAAATGAAAATAACTACAATATAAGGTATTTTGAGAGCAAAGCAAAAATTACTGTGAAGGCTGTACATTTTGACTTTGCTTGTTACTTCAGTTTGAAATGTCTGGATTATACACAGGCACCTCAGTCAAAATTGGTGCAGAGTAAGTAGCATTTATACGTACGCATGCCAGAGAGGTTGCGGACAGTAAGAATTCAGATACTGAAATGAAAGCTATCCCTTAAGAAAACATAGATTCATTACTTGCTACAATTGGTACAACTGCAGGAAAAAATGAACTGTTAAATGAATATTCATTATGGATAAGGAAAGATGCTTTATCACACATTCAGAAGTCGCCATGATACTGAAATTCTGTTTTGAAAGCAGGTAACGAAAATGCTAGAGATTCATTGCTATCGTCGAACATTTTAAAAGTTTCGTGACCAAATAACTCACATCTGTGACTTCCAAAAAGATTTAGCCAAGAAGAGGGCATCGGGTGTGAGTAAACTGTGAAGGACACATCAGAGAATTAAATTAAATTTCATCTGAAAAAAGAGACATAATTAGAAGAGAAGAGAAACAAGAAGACAACTGATGCCTTTCATATTTTTTTTTTTTGTGGAAAACATGCTGTGTGGAATTTAGACAGCTTTGTCATGGGATTATAAATTTGGTTCATGAAGGTAAATGTTCATATTCACTTCACTAACGTGTGGACTTGATGCCACGGAAAATTCTAATTAAAGGTTAGCAGTGGGTAAACTAAACACAGAACTTTTGAAATGCATTAAAACCAGCTCACCAATAAATCTCAGATAGTAATTGCAAATGAGAAATGATCTTGCAAAAGAAGCGTATCCCACAAGGGTCCTCCAGGGATCTCCTCTTGGCTCAGTTCCTTTTGTCTTCCCCAAATCTTTCAAAAGAATGTATAAAATCATTGCTAATAAAGTTTGTGGATGACATAAAGGTGAAGAATAATAAGGACAGTTTAGTTCTACAGACTGAACTGAGTTACTTGATAAGGCTGGACTTTTCTGAGCAAAATCCTTTTTGGTGCAGCCAGATTCAAGGTCATGCATCCAGAAGTGCAGAATTAAGGTTACGCTTAAAGGATTAGGGGCTGCTTCCTGCTAGATAGCAACTGTGAAGAAGGCACATGGTAGATAACCCACCAGCCCCTGTTGGGATCTTCTTGCTGAAAGCTGCCTCTAAATTGTGGAAGTCTGTGAACAGTAACATTTCCAGGAAAATTCTGAGTAAGCAGGAGGCATTTAAAACTTGAAATATACCCAGTTTTGGTTTTGCTTTTTTACTTTTGTCAGAGCATATTTTTGCTCCACGTATTTAATGTAATTCTTGGGCAGACAAGAAGGGTAGAAGTTAATTTTGTGTTTAACTTCATTAGCTTCGTTATTATTCAGCAGTGGATAAATACAATCCCCATCTCTAATTCAAAGTAAGCCCACATGACTGTACACACAATTATTCTTTTTATCTCCAGACTCTGTCTGTAATACCTACTTCCCTCCTCTTTGCTAAGACTGGCCCCACATGCCACTAGCTGCTACAGACTAGCTGAGAATCTAAACCCTCTAAACTAACTGGCAGAAGTTCAACGCCTGTCACAACCTGCTGAGGTTTGCTTCACAAAGTCTCTACCAGATCATAAGAACCATAGATGGGACAGAAAGAAAAAGAATATAACAACCAGCTGAGTAGTGGAGACCTATCTTCTGAACGTTGTGAGTGTGCAGTGGAAACTACACAATTATTGTCATCACAGTGCTTCTGTTATATATGGTTTGAACCCAGAGTAGTGTAGGAGTAAGCCAGGAAAAATTAGAGCTGCAGCTACAACTGAGTGTCCTTGTAACCCACAGATGACTTGTGATGCTGTCTCATCCAGGAGAGGTCTGGTATAGCAGCAATGGACCCCGTGTAGCACCGGTACAATTGGTGATATCAAGTCCCAGATAAGCTTGTCCTGTATGTCGCACTAAGGGACAGAGCAAGAGAAGGAATGGTGATGACAGTGACTTAAGGGTGTGGAGGAAGTGGCACAATGGCACAGGAGCTGTATGTCCCTCAGGAAGAAGGAGAATAAAAGCGTATTTATCAAAAGTGTAATGTAATAAAGAAAGGCCCAGATGTAATACAGGGAAGCACTTCTGTTTTCCCTTTTTCATGAAATAAGAATGACAGGAGGGGGAATTCAGCACTGAAAAAATAAAGTATTTTCTTTTTCTGCCTACTTAGAATTAAACTATGGAGCAGATTGCCACAGGTTGATACTGAAATACTTTATTAAAACCTGTGTATTTGAATGATACTATGGTAATTACTGTAGCTTACACTGCATTCTCTTGATATCCTTCTATGTCTGCCTATCATAAATACCCAGAGTGGCTATAGTGACAATTTTTAAAAATGTTGAGGGGTGGACAGATTTCTTAAACCTCCTGCTTCAGGGCTGAAACTAATCTCCAGCTAACAGAGATCCGTCAGGGACAGAACATGGCTTGGAGGAAAGATGTGGTGGGGTAGGGTGCAGGCTGTAGCCAGAGCTAAGGCGCAGGAGCCATTCCACCTTCGTGTTCTGGTTTAGTGTCCTCAGTCCTGAGTTCTGGACTTGTCTCAACAGTTTTGGCTTCCTTGTGTGATGTAAAGCAACACGGTGCTTTTGGTTTCAGCAGCGTGCTACTGATTTACACCATGCTTTGCCTAGACACAAGTGCATCAGTATGGTGATTATCCCTGCTGCATCAGTCAAGCACACAGTCCTTTTTCTTGACACCCTGTGAGAGTTCACATTTATGGAAAAAAAAATCTTGGAAAAAAAAAAAAATCTTCCATCTGAGATCCAGGAAAAAAGGTGTTTGCTTCTAGTTGGGTTTTTTTTTCAGCTGAGATTGAACAGGCATCCTGTGAGCAACCAGGCGGAGAATTTTGCTCCTGCTGAGCTGACTCTTCAGGTGTTCACTTGTGATTTGCAAGCATTTCTGAACATCATCTGGCGTGTGAGTTCTCTGTTCTCTGGATGATGCGTTTTTGATTCCTTGTATTGTGCAAATATTCTCGCAGGTGGCAGGCATGCTGTAGATAAACTTTTTGATTTTTCGGAATCACCAGCGTTTTGTAATCTAGTTTTCCAGCTTTGTAAATGTTACCTCCACGCATACAACTTCTTGTTACTCTCAGATCGTCACAATTACTTCTTCCTGTCAAACAACGTCATCTTCCTTGTCTCTCAATGTGCTGCATCACATTTTCGCAAAAAAAAAAAAAAAAGAGAGTTCTCGAAATGATCACTAGATGGCTACACTACCGCACAGGATTTCACAGCTCTCCTTTTCCAGACTCAATTTCTCACGGCCCTCTAGTCTGTAATATCTTTGGTCTGAATTGCAATTCAGCCACAAAATGCTATTTCCATATCTTCAATTTTCTTCTCAGCATGTTGCAATATAATTCCATGCCATTCAAAATTATTGTACAAAGAAGCCAATGGAGCTTAAATGGCATCTAACCCCTGAACCACCTGGTATTGTCCACCGTTGGAAACGGGATCCTGAACTGAATGCCCTGTTGGTTTGACCCAATAGAGCAAATCCTGCCTTCCTGGAGTCTCTGCAGAAAACCTTTGGAGTCAATTGGGGACAAGCTGGTGTATCTATTGACCTGGCTCTGGCTGAGCAGCTCTGAAAGCCCCGAGACTGAGGACAGGTGTCAGTCTTTGATTCAAACCTTTGCCAGTCATCACTGCTGTTTTACAGGGATTGAAGGGGATTTCTGAAAAGGAGAAAAAAATCTGCCCATTTGCCTATTGTAAGCTAGAGCAGACTTTAGGAACATGAAGCAGCAAGTATCAGAGAAGTGTTTACCTTCCTCACTAGCTTGCTTCTGTCTCTCATTCAGAGCAAAGACAAATGCAAATGTTAAACTTTCCAACAGAAATAATTTCTTGCAATAGTCGGCAGGAAGGAAATAAAAAAGGCCTGCCAGGATTAATTTTTGCCATATATGTTGTGTTCAGATCCACGCAGAATAGAAATGCGTTGCTCCTCTGCCGAAAGTCCCCATTTGTGCCTTTACACAGATCCTCCCACGCTTTTGTGAGTAGTTACAATAATGACATTTATGTAATATTGCTAGGTGTTTATAGCTGCGTAGTCTGAATGTGAATCTGGATATAAATAATATGATCAGAGTCTCCTGTGAGCTAGGAAAATGTTATCTACGTTTTACAGATAAGGGAATTGAGGTAAATGGGGAGGGACATGAAGCTACTACTCTTGCCTGCGAGCTGTGGCACCCGGCTCTATTCATAGGGAGCTCAGGGTGCGGGCAGCAGGGGTCTTCCCTGGGGTGCCAGCCCCCACACAGAGGGCAAGCACTGGGATGCTACGAGCAGTTATGCTGGCAGAAAAACAAGAAAAGGGAGCATTTCACAGAGAGGGAGATTTTGGTAAGAGACCTGTTTTGAGTGAAAGAGAACACCTACTTGAGGAATAAGGTGTGGTGTGTGCAGTGGCACCATCCCAAAGAGAGGGGGACTAAAAGTTATCAGGTTTGTTCTGTGCTGGCAGTTGTGGAAATGTGGCATGAGAAACAAGGCTATACATATGTCTATCTTAGTATTTTTTCAGTGGGAGTCCACGAAGAAGGAAAAGCATCAGAAAAAGAGACCTAACAGAGCACAGACTGGGTCCCTCTGCCACATGGACATTTGGAGCTGGGGAGGGTGCCATGTGCTCCCCCCCCAGGGCTACCCTGGCTGGGTACCACAGCTGTGGTGGTTGTTCAACAGCAGCCCCAGAGGGCACCTAGTTACTTAGAAGGAACAGAGCAAACCTGGATGGTTTGACTGGGAATTCCCCATGGGAAATAAAGCTCCCCATTTGGCAAACATTTGGCCTATTGTACAAGGGAAATTGAAAAAGCGAAATCCCTTCGTAAGTGCAGATGAGCTCTGAACTGTGCATTCGAGAAGAGCATCCCAGTTGTTCACTCAGGGCGGACTGGATCCAGGGATGCACTTTCTTTGGCTCTAAAAGGTATTTCAGCCAACTCAGAGGTGACACAATTTGGAAGAAGAGCTTCAAGCTGGCACGGGCTGATTTGCTCACAAAGCTTCAGAAAAATATTAAAAAATGGTATGATTGGTGTATCTGTCAGATACACAAATACGTGCATGGGAGTTCCAAGGAAGCATTGCGAGTTTGACTGCCAGGCAAAGCCGGTATTAATTTCAGATAGTAATCTATAGTGACAACAGTCTGTTTTCAGGGAGCTACTTTGCAGAGTCTGTGCTATTGAAATTTAGAGGCAAAGGAAAGTATTGATGGGAGCCAATATCTCCAATGTGGCCATCTCAGCAAAACTCCAAATATGATGACCAACATAGCAGTGATCATTTTATTTTGTCAGCACAAAGCCATGAATCAGCAGCATCTAATGAGAGACACCAGTTAATAATGGGATTGCAGCAGAATTATATGCACTGCTTTAGGCAGTGGCACGTAATTTTATAAACGGAGCTGACACTTGTTTGAAGGGAAAGGGTTTAAAGGTAAAGCAAATCTTCCTGTCATAGAAATACTGATGCGTTGGCAGCAAGGATAGCTGCCTGGCTTCCACGTCTTCTTTAAGTTTCTGCAACATCTGTCAGGATGCTCAGTGAATAGGTTACATTAAAATCCTACACACCATTGTGCAAGTAACAAGAATCCCTAATGACTGGATGGGTGCTGTGTTGTTGTCCCAAGAGGCTGATGGCTGTGGAGACTCTCACTTCTCACACCAAGAAGGTGGGATTTCTAATGCAGCTTATACAGCACTGTCCTCTGCTCCACAGCTTCCCAGGAAGCTTTTCTTGGGGACTTCTTTTTCACAAGTGAATGAATAGTTTGTGCTTTACCTTATCCAAGAGCAGAGGAGAAAATAATCTGGGCTAGGAGCACGACCGAGGGCTTTAATAACCCCTTGCTATCCTCTGGATTTGCTCTACATTAAGTGTTTCCTAGCAATTGTGCCCTTTCACAGTTCATAGGATATGTCCATGCTCAAAACCCATTTTGCTGAGAGTTTAAAGTCAGCTGTGGACCGCAAAAGGAGACAGCAATCGTCTATGCAGGAACCTGCTCATCCCTGAGGCTCTAAAACTGACCTTCCCTCCCGGAGCAAACACCTCCAAGGACGAAGGATGAGCACCCACGCCCCTGCAGTGTGGCAGACCCCGGTCCCAGCTCATGGACTGAGCAATGCTCCAAAAGCCTCAGGGAGAAAAAAAAATAAAGAAAAAGAAAAATTTAATTTATATTCTCTGTTCCACCCTAGATCTGCCTGTAGATTTCTTACAGCAGCAACCTGGCCTCAAAAACTGCCAATGCATAACACAGTGTTTCATGTGCTGCACACTGGATAGTTATTATAAGAAGGCTGTTTCATATTAGAGGAGTTACAGCAATGTTCCCTCTGCAGTCAGTTTTCTATCTGGAAACGACTGCCTTCCTCTTCCCTGTGATTCTATGATTCTATGACTTTTTCTTCCAAATCTCAGGACCTTGTTTCATTGGGGCTTAACTTTATTCATCTTCCATTTTTTTTATTCATCTTCCAGTTTGAGATTAACAAGGAAGTTACTGACACAATTAAATAATTTTCCTTTTTTTTTTTTTTCTTTCCCCTTTTCACTCCAAACTCAGAGACGAAACAGGCACTAAGTGAATTTGGTGGTCACAAACATAAGATGCAGACTTCCCCATGTTTGTGTTTAAACTCAACTTGAAAGAGAGACTTTTTGGAACCATAAAATACTTTTATCTGCAGGATTGAAATTGGGTTAGCAATTTCCTCAAAGAACAGAAGAAAACTGACTGCTCTGGGTCACGCAGTGTGCCTGCATGCCTTTGAAGTAGTCTTTTTAAAATTAATGTCCCAATGCACAGTTAAACTTGCAGCTTTTTTTTTTTCCTTTTGCTGACACTAAGAGGTCTTTGGAGTCAATAAGGTTATTTTTCATCTTGCAGGATAACTGGAGGATGGTGATGGGAGCTGGGAAGTGCGCAGATCTCCACCAGCACCAGGCAGTGAGTTTCAGAGCAACAATCCCAAACACTTCTTCAGACTTTGGCTGAGTGTGAGCTGTTCCTGATTCTGGCCACAGTCACTGTCACTGCCATAGATTTATGTTGTTGTGCTTTCTCTGCTCATTACAATTTTTCAAGAGGAAAAGGCATTCATCAGCTCTGACATCAAACAAAAACTAATGAGTTGCGTTACCTGAGCCTATTCAGTGACGAGAGCCCTGAAAAAAAAGTGTCATAGCTCACTCTGCCCACGTGGAACATGATAATGTGTAAAAAAGTACGAGGCTTGGAGTAATTAGGAGCCGAAAGTAATTAACAAACCCCAGCCTCCAAGAAGGAGTGTGGTCAAGTAATTTTAACTCTAAACTGGTGGGCAAGACTTGTAGATCAGTACTTGGTCCTGCTAATGGCTGATTTCTCTGTGAAGGATGTGACAATTTTGGTTTCTGGAAAGAACAGGTACTGTATAAATGTGAACTCTGATCACCTTGGCTTGTTGGAGGTGTTCTCTAGTTAATGACAGTAGAAGATGAGCCTGTGAATATTACATACGGTTCTGGAGGGAACCTGGAAGTGAGAAATACTGAAAATCAAATGTGTTTAACAATACTTGGAGATAATGTTTAGTAGCAGAGATGCACCATCTAGACCAGAGTAAATTCTTTCGGAGCAACTGTTTTCATCCTTGGCCCCATTTAAGAACTTCCTTAAAACTTGCTTTGATGCTCAGGAATCCTGTGAGCAGCAAATATGCTGATGCTACTTAGTGTTTAGGTTCACTCTATCTTACCACTGTGTTCCACTCCAGCACCTTTTTCATGTTCACCTGTTGTTTGTCCTCTAATATTTGTACTTCAAATCCCGTGGGTCAAAGCTGGCTTGTCTTATGCCCGTGTGCAGTACCTGCTACTGGGAATTGAGGTCATACTGTGCTGTCATGTAGTTAATAATTGGTTTTCTGGTCCATGCTCTGGCAGATGACTCTGGACTGCCTGGTCCTATCTGAGCTGCTGATGCACTGATGTGGCGTTCCTTTGCTTTTCTCATTTTCACCTGCACCGCAGTCCAAGCAAGCTGTTAAGCGCAACAGAGATAGAGCAGGGGATATCATTGTCTTCCTCTGAATACACAGATGCATTCTGACACCTCCTAATCCTCAAGGCCAGGATGTCAATAAAAATTGGAAACATTGTGTCATCATCATATCTCACCTTCAGTATAATCCGAACACAGGGTCTGTGGCCTTGGGTATGTGACGGATGAGATTTTATGATTGTGTTCAGTTGCTTTATAATGGTGTGTGATGATCGTGCTGTCAATAGCTAGATATAACCTCTGCCTGCTTTAAGGGTTGCTCTGCTCCCTTAACTGCTGCTGAGCCTTAAATTTTAAATCCGTGCAAGAAATAATGTGCGTCTGCAAAATTAAGACTTATATTCCTCTTGCTATTAATCAGCCCTTCCCTGGCAGCTCCTGATTGTGCCCCATGCTATATTAACATGACTGCAAGGCTTGAGATCCACCACCCCTCCTGTCCTTCTCTTTCTCTGATTCCTTTTCTAACTTTTAGGTTAAGAGGGGCCATTCAGTCAGAAGGTGGCAGGTGTGAAGTGATGGAATTTAACAGGAGAAAAAAAAGAATCAGCGAACAATGCATTTATTAGACGGTTTCATGTTAAGAGGGAATGAATGGGTTTTCAAAGAAGGGAGAAGAAAAATTAGAGAGCAACGTGACTAGATCTGAATTCAGATCAAGGTTAGGTAACCTCAGAGAGTTTCTTGGCTTTTCTTTTCCCCTAACTCAGGACAGCCCGTAAAGAAAAGTCAGCAGATAAAAGCGAAATAGGCCTAAAACTAAATCCTGTTCTTAATTTAGTGAAACACTGGGGAGTCCAGATTTCGCTCCAAGCCCAAACTTTGCATTTTATGGCCAAGGCAAAGCCACTTTGTATTTTTTTTCCCTCAATTTTCTCCAGCAAAAACAGCGAAAGGAAACTTTATGAATCATGCTGATGAGCTGGATCATGATACCATTTCACTGTCTCAGGTGAGATTCTGGGAGCCCTGAGGGCATTAATCAGGTCTTGGTGGCCCGGGGCCACCTTGCTGGAGACTCCCTCTAGTCCCCTCCCGGGGCCTCCAGCTCAGCTCAGGTCAGGGTGTCCTATCCATCATCACCCTGTGGGCAGTTTTTCTTCAGACTGGTCTCGGACCATTTCTCCTGGATGGATATTGGACCACACCGCTGGAGGGTCAAATTCCATCCCCGTCTCCTGCAGCTCCCAGCTGGACCCTGGACTTGGCTCAGCCCCCACTGTGTCCGGGCTCTCACTAAAGCCTGTCCCCTGCCCCTGGCTCTGCCCATCCAGCCCAGACCCCAGTAGGTGGCCCCCTATGGTGGTATCACCCCAGTCCATCCCCTTCCTGGAGCAGCTGCCTTGGCACTGCACCCTGGCATGAAAGTAAAAAGAAGCAGATATGAGTAGGACCATGAATGTGAAGCTGTGTGCCTAACTGGGGAGGTTACAGTCTGTTTTGATCTTGCAACAGACTTTTTTGCTGGACTCTGGTAGTTAAAAATTGCTGTAAAATCCATTGTTAGAAATAGTTAAAAATAGAAACAAAAAAGCTGCAATTTTTTAGTGAAGGTCGTTCGTTCTTCAAGTTCAAAAAGAAAGGCAGTTTGATTGCATTGCTGTTTCCCAAGTATACTTATCACAAGTTTTCAAGTGGAAATCTCAACTACAACTTTTTCCACTTTTCTTCATTGTTCCTTTTATCATTTTCCTTGGGGAAAAGAAAAAGGTAATGGGAAATTATGATGTAAAGGAAACCAGTTTGTGTTGGAAAAGGAGTGAGGGGGCATAACTACTGCTATTGATTTGCTGTATCTTAATAAATTTTTTTTTTAAATGGCCACCCCTACACCTGCCCCCCCCAAGAATGTTTTAAAACATACATTTCACAAAAGCCTAATATTAAGCAGCTCATTTATTGAAATATGGAATCTTCTGGTATAATCCTATCTTCTAGTATGATCGGCTTGAAAGAGGGATGGAGAGAGGCATTACCATTTGATAGATTAATAACTTCCAGATGGAAAAATTATTTCTATGTAGAAGCCATGAGGGTCTTAGAAAGTATTAAAAATGTAGCTATTCTAGCCTATAGCTTGAGAGAATTTTTGTTAGTCCAAAGCTGGGAATAAAAATGCTATTTTCAAACGTGGTTTGTTTGCTGCATGCACGGTGGCTAGTTCTGTCTTTCTGGGTTTGGAGGCTCTTGACATTTGTTTTAGACTTTAATTTTCTTTGGAGTCTTTCCTCCTGTTATTCTGCTAGCAAGAGACATATTCCCTTTAGTGTGATGTAGTGTTTATTATTAGATAGTCATACTATTATTTATGTGACAATATTATTTGTATGGTATTAGCTGCTATAAAATTTATGTCTGTGGTCTTCTAGCTCAAGCTCCCGCAAGTGTGAACAGGCAGAGGGTAGGGTGCTTTTTTGTGATCTGGACAGGCAGCAGAGGGGAAGGGGCAGCCTGGAGAGGTGAAACCCTTGGTTGGAGCCAGCGCAGTGGGTCAACATCAGCTGCTGAACTCACCTTGAGCCTGTGCTGTTTGAGCATGGCATTTATCACCCTGTGGGTCTTGTCCCACAGCCAGGACTGCCCAGTGCTTAGGTGAAACCTGGACTCACTGGAAAAATGGAAAAGGAAAATGGAAAAATGGAAAGGAAGTGCTTTTCCCTATGGAGTACAAAATACATGTTTTAACGTAAAACTCCTGCTACTTCTCATGCATGGGCTAGCATTCACCTTGATACTTCTGGGTCATATCTGTATCGTGTGTTGGAGGATAATGGTGTGTGTTAGCTTGAAATGAGCTTTCTTCAAGTGTGGGCACAACTAGCTTTGGTAACATCAAACTCTGGGAACAGCCAGCCCAGGTCTCTGTGCTGAGATGGGAACATTTTACTGCAGTATGGACACATGGCTTGTGGAGGGTTTACCTAAAGTATCTAAGCCCCTCCAGCTCCCAAGCAGGTAAAAATTACATTCCAGCAAGAATTGTCAGTTAAACACTAAGTGGCTTTTTGCTCATCACTTTGTTATTTTTCAGAGATCAGGTCAAGAGGAATGATCAGGTGTGATGAGGGAATAATCCATTTGCTTCTGCTAAAATATACCTAATGGAGTAAAAGGGAAATGGGCTATTCTAAAGATAGGGAAATAACCTAGCAAAAGAAAGATGGTTTCATAAATACTATTGCTGAGGAAGCAGAAACTGTATTATTAAAAGAATTATTCTTTTGACCTCTAAATAATTCTGAGTCTATAAAAGGCAGACTTTTGTCAATAAATGAGTGTCATTAAGACAGATCCATACAGAAAAAAAAGATCATAAATCAAAAGGAGGAGGGCTGCAGTATCAGATCACAGCTACAAATTGCTGTTCTGCTCTTTTCTGCATTGTTAGCAACCTGCTGATAAATATGAAATGTGCACAAAATGTCTGTACCTATTTTATCAGCAAACGGTCCAGCTTTTGAAAACAGCCGGAGCAGGTGGCATTAGCTGAACACAGACCTGGATGAAAAGACAGCTTAGGTTGTGTTCCCATCTTCAGTGAGGGTCCCCCTAAAGGACTGATTTATTTCCAATTCATTTATTTTCATTGCACCTTGTGTCTAGGAGCACCCCAGTGAGGGCTTGTTAGGATGAAGTGGCCCAGCCTGTGAGACGTGGTGGCTATGATGTGCTTTAAATGTTGAACCTGATTGACTCCAGGAGTTTCAGGAATAATCTGGGTGCACAGGGGTAGAAATAGAATTTTGGGGTGTGACAAACAACTAAGTGGAAAGAGGTTAAATCTCTTAACACACATACTGCTTCAAGCCTCTCTTGAGTTTCTTCTGGAGTTTAAAAAAAAAAAGCTGGAGGTGGGAGGTTAACATTTTTGAACGGCTACTCCCATCTTGTGTAAGGTCTATTGAGTAATATATCATAATGTGCATAGCATGCCCTCTCAGTGAGGAAAAGTTAAGTAATTTTGCTAGGGGAATGTGAGATCTACAGAGCCATCAGCAGAGGAAGGCAGAGATTTAGAGGATACCCCAAAAGGAAAGGGAGGCAGGGCAAGGGATTGCAAAGCTCATGGAATAGGGAGGGAAAAGGGAGAATAGAATCTCTCTGATATGTGATCAAATTCAAGTGTTCAGCTTGGGCTTAGGGGAACACTGGGCTAGTGTGGTTACGGTAGGCATTTTCCACAGATGACAGAGGGAGAGAAGTCTTGCAATGTGTCTGGGCCCATCTGGCACCCAAACCCATGTAACACACTGCAGTTGACTTAACTGAAGCAGTGGCTAGTGCTGGCTGATGTCCTGGACTTCCTGGCCTAAGCATCCTGACCTCTGCTCTGACCCAGTTCTCCTGGTGGCCTTGTGTGAAGGGGTGGCCTGAGCACGCTTGCAGGGGGAGAGGGGACCCAGCCAGGGGCAGGGTAGTAGGGGAAGAGATAGGGCCATGTTCATGGGCACTTAAGAGAAGCAACAAGGACCAGAGGAGAAAGGGACCTGCGTGATGCATGGCCTGGGGGTCACAGCTGAGAGTGGCTGGGAGACACCGAAGTGGCAGGCAATGTGGACAGAACAAAATGTGCCCTTGCACTCTGGCTTGCAAGAACAAATGCTCTTTGGCTTGCAAGGAGCTTGGCCTACAGAAAAATATGCCTTTCCCGTGGTCTGCCAGCCTACCAGATAACATTTGTCAAATGATTTGGGATCAGAGAGCAACAGAAAGATAAAGATATTATCATCTTCCATTATTAAGTCTTGATGGAGGATTTCTTAAACAGTCGTTTCAGAGGAACACGTCATTTTTTCTCTTGACGTGAGATAGTGAAAAAGTAGGACTTTCTCCTCTGAGTTTAGATTGTGGTTTGTCGCTGATTAGAGGGACCAGAACTCTGCGCTCCATGGCTCTGAGCCATCTTCATGAAACTGGTGCAGTAAACACACTCTGACAGTAGGAATTAATGTTATAATCATATCAGGATTGTGAACCATAACTTGTTGATGAAGTTGTGAGAAGTGCACTTACCAGATATAGAATGTATGCAGAGCATTTGATGCATTAAATGTCAGATCCCCACTGCCTACATTCCAGAAATAAAAAAGGATAATTAATTTCCATACATCTTGGCACACTCCATTAGAACAGTGACAGCAGAAGCAAACGCTGTTACAAGTGGTTGCTGAAGACCTCTATTGAATTTGAGGAATAAGAACAGCAATTCAGGGTCAGTCTAAAAGTTCATCTCACTCAGTATCCTTTCTCCATAACGGCATAGAGGCAGAGGTTTAAGGAAAATATATGGGAAGTGAGAGAGCACAGGATGGTATTTTCTTTGGGTCTTGTCTTGCCTTCTAGTAGTCCACGGTTCATGGACTTCATGTATTTTCGTCATCGTGCATTTAAGAGCCCTCATTGAACCTATTTTTTATTTGTCTAACTATTTTATTTTAAACCCCATTTTATTTTTGGCGTCAGCCTGTCTCAGATCAGCGAGTTTCACAGCTTATGTATACATGTGTGAAAGAGTAATTCCTTGTGTCTCGTTTTAAATCTGCCACCTGATTATTTCCCCAGTTTCCTCCTACTTGCATTGAGATATATTATGAAACTGAAAACCAGGCCTTTCTTCACCTTCTCCAGACTGCTCATTAAGACCCTGAGCTAGCTTATTTCCAAGTTGAAAAGCTCTTCCATATGTTATGTCATCTCTTCCAGCTCATCATGGCATGGCCTTCCAGTACTTTGTGTGGTAAGCAAGGAATAGCTGAACTTCAAACCTATTTCTTCCTAGAACTGCTTGTCCTCTCATGGCTAGCAGCCATTCTCACTCACACCAGTGTTTTCCTTTATACAAACCCCACCCTGATCCTACCTGGCACTGCATCTACCTTTCAGGACAAGCCATTTCAATTAGCAATTCCTTATCCTTCCCTTGAGTTCTTCTTTTGAAGGAGAGGAAGTTTTTCTCCATTTTAGAGGCTCCTGGAAACTCTTTTTGAACAGGAGTAATCCCAGAGCAGTGTTTGATAAGCAAGGCACTTGTTCTGCTTTCTCATTGCAGCCTCTGGAGAACCAGTGAAGTCGGGTAGCACAGCCACCCTGACCTGTCTCAGGAGAGACCTTCTCTTTCTCAGAGAAGAGGGAGGGATGGCAGCAAGGCACTAAGATGTTAGAATCATAGAATCATAGACTAGTTTCAGCTAGAAGAGACCTTGAAGATCATCGAGTCCAGCCTTTGTCCCAGCCCTATCAACCTATTAAACTATGTCCCGCAATGCAACATCCAGTCGTCTCTTAAACACTTCCAGGGACAGTGACTCAACCACCTCCCTGGGCAGCCTGTTCCAATGGCTGACAACCCTTTCAGTACAGAAATTCTTCCTAATATCCAACCTGAACCTCCGCTGGCACAATTTAAATCCATTTTCCCTGGTCCTGTCACTCTCCACGAGGGAGAATAAGCCAACTTCCGCCTCTCTGCAACCTCCCTTCAGGTAGTTGTAGAGAGCGATGAGGTCTCCCCTCAATCTCCTCTTCCCTAGGTTAAACAGCCCCAGATCCCTCAGCCTTTCCTCATAAGACTTATGTTCTAAGCCATCTACCAGCTTGGTAGCCCACCTCTGTACACTCTCCAGCACTTCAATGTCCCTCCTGTAGTGAGGGACCCAAAACTGGACACAGTACTCAAGGTGAGGCCTCACCAAAGCCGAGTAGAGGGGCATGATCACCTCCCTGCTCTCACCACACTGTTTCTGATCCAGGCCAGGATGCTGTTGGCCTTCTTGGCCACCTGGGCACACTGCTGTTGGTCAACACCTCCAGGTCCCTCTCTGCCTGGCAGCTCTCCAGCCACTCCTCCCCAAACCTGTAGCGCTGCTGGGGGTTGCTGTGGCCAAAGTGCAGGACCTGTCATTTGGCCTTACTGAATTTCATTGACTTGGCCTTGGCCCAGTGATCCAACCTATCCAGATCCCTCTGTAGAGCCTCCCTACCCTCAAGCTGATCAACATTTCCACCTATCTTGGTGTCATCTGCCAACTTACTGAGGGAACACTCCATCCGCTCATCCAAATCATTGATGAAGATGTTAAACAGGACTGGCCCCAGTAGTGAGCCCTGGGGGACAAGACTCGTGACCGGCTGCCAACTGGATTTAACTTCATTGACCACAACTCTCTGAACTCGGCCATCCAACCAGTTTTTCACCCAGCGAAGTGTATGTCTGCCCAAGCCAAGAGCAGTTAAGTTCTCTAGGAGAATGCTGTGGGCAACTGTGTCGAATGCCTTACTAAAGTCAAGATAAACGACATCCACAGCCTTTCCTTCATCCAGCAAGCAGGTCACCCAGTCACAGAAGGAGATCAGGTTTGTTAAACAGGACCTCCCCTTCACAAACGCATGCTGACTGGATCTGATCACCTGGTTGTCCTGCATGTGCTGCATAATGGAACTCAAGATGATCTGCTCCATCAGCTTCCCTGGGACTGAAGTCAAACTGACAAGCCTGTAATTTCCTGGATCATCCTTCCTTCCCTGCTTATAGATGGGTGTTATATTAGCTTTCTTCCAACCAGCTGAGACCTCTCCAGTCAGCCTGAACTGCTGATAAATGAAGGAGAGTGTCCTGGTGACCACCCCTGCTGGCTCCCTCAGGATTCTAGGATGAATCCCACCTGGCCCCATAGAATTATGGACATCAACGTGGAGGAGCAGGTCCCTGACCATCTCCTTGTGAATTGTGGGGGGAGCATTTTGCTCCTGGTCTCATTCTCTTGGCTTGGGGAGCTGGCTTCCCTCAGTACGGGTGTTACTTTTGCTAAAGACTGAGGCAAAGAAGGCATTAAACACATCAGCCTTACCCTCGTCTTTGGTTACTGTATTACCTTCTGGATCTAGTAGGGGATGGAGGCTCTCTCTGTTCTTTCTTTTGTTATTAATGTATTTATAAAAGCTTTTCTTACAATCTTTTACTTTCAAAGACAGATTAATTTCTAACTGGGCCTTGGACCTTCTAATAAGCTCCCTACATAACCTAACGACATCCTTATATTCACTATGAGTGGCCCGCCCTCCTTTCCAGAGGCCATAAACTCTCTTTTTTTCCCTGATCTTTAGTAATATGTCCCTATTCAGCCAACCTGGTCTTCTATGCCACCGGCTTGTCTTAGGACACATAGGGATGGCCTACTCCTGTGCCTTCAAGATTTCCTCCCTAAGTAATGTCCAGTCTTCCTGGACTCCTATACCCTTCAAAACTGATTCCCAAGGGATTTTATTAGGTAGCCTCACAAACAAATCAAAGTCTGCCCTGCGGAAGTCCCAAGTGTCAGTTTTGCTCTCGCTCTTCCTAACGTTTCCAATAATAGAGAATTTGATAATTTCATGGTTGCTGCTGCCTAGATGACCTCCAACTTCCACTACTTCCACAAGACCTTCTCTGTTCACAAACAGGAGATCTAGCAGGACACCTTCTCTGGTCAGTTCACTTACAAGCTATGTGAGAAATTTATCCTCAACACATTCCAGGAACCTCCTGTATTGTTCCTTCTCTGCTGTGTTGTATTCCCAGCATATACCTGGGAGGTTGCTTGTGACCGCGAGATCTCTCCCAATTGCTTATAGAAAGTTCCATCTACCTCCCTGCTCTGGCTGGGAGGTCTATAGCAGACCCCCACAGCAATATCATCTTTATTAACCCTTAACCTAGTTCAAACACTTTCAATCTCATTATTACTGTGCTCAAATTCAGAGCTTTCATAACATTCTTTAACACACAGGGCCACCCCACCACCTCTCCTTCCCTGTCTATCCCTGCAGAAGAGCTTGTAGCCATTGACTGTGGCACTCCAGTCATGTGAGCCATCCCACCATGTTTCTGTGATGGCCACTATGTCATAGATCTCTTGCTGCATGAAGGCTTCAAGCTCTCCCTGTTTGTTGCTCATACTGCGTACATTGGTGTATATGCACCTCAGATGAGCTACTGATCCCAACACCTTTCTGTGTGTATGGGCCTCATTTCCTGCTAGACCCATCTCAGCTGTCTCTGGTTTTTAAACACTTATACTTTGTCCCAGCTGTTGGTAAGACACAATGAAGATCTAAACACCTAGACATGTGCCTGGCTCAGGAAATTCCTGAACCACGTCTTGTGTATGGGAGAATGCTCAGGGAAAGTCTCATGGCCAGTCCCTATGGTCTTCTCTACATGATGAATTCTGGCCAGTGTTGGAGATAAAATAGCAGGCTAACTGGACTTTTGATCTGACCTACTGAAGCTGCCTTTACTCTTAAGAAATTAAAGGATCAGCTGAATCTTGTTGAGCAGAAGATGGGCCACTTGCATTGGGGTGGATGCAGCCCCGCTTGGAGTACAGGCAGGGAGTTGGGTTAGGGAGAGAAAACGAGTGTGAAAGCCTTTCCCTCCTCTAGCCAAGTTGTGTTAGCACAGCAAACACACATCTGTGTATGAAACATTCCCTGCTGAGATGCTCACTGAGATGGTTTTTGGCCTTCAATGGTCCCCAGCCTGTTCCAAGCACCACTAGGATGCCTCTCTATGAGGTTTGAGGATCACCTAAAGGAGAGGGGGACTAGCTGAACCTCGAGGTGATGCTTCAGGACTCGCTGGTGATCTCCTCCTGAAGTCTTTTGTCTACACTTTCTTTCCCTTCTTATTGGTAAAGGTATATACGCCTGTCTGAGCTGGAATACCTGAAGAACTCAATTGCATGAGATTTCTTTCTCTGATGTAGTAGGTTTCAAGAACTTCTATTCTCAAAGAAAATAGCAATGCCCAAAATATCGTTAACTGTTCTGGAACTTTTCTGAAGGTGGATTTTACCTATCAACTTCGGGAGCACAGAAACGCTCCCTGGATCTCATAACAAATGCCTCTGACACCTTTCTAAATGTTTCTCTCAGTGTAGCCTTTGTGATTTCAAGAAGTTCAACAAACAGCTTCTGTGTCTCAGACCCATTTGGGTGATGCTAGAGCATGGCATTCATGGACCTTTTACAGACAGAATGAAAACATAAAAGCATAGCCTGCTCTTACTATTCCATATTTGGGGTTGCAGGAGTAGACTGAGTAATTGACTGGGTAGTTGCAGGAAACACTTTACTCTATGGGGATAGTTAAATAAATGTCTCATTTGAATTGAATAGCAATAAAGAGTTGTATGATGAAGACTCCTCACATACATCAACATTTAAATAGCATTATGAGGCATTAAAGAAATGAGCAAGGGGGAAATCTATGCTTACAGACTGAACACAGTACGCATTGAGAAAAAAAAAAAGCTAGAAAGAGAGTGATCATTATTTCATAGTCAACCTTCTCTGTTTGCTCTACAAGGGCTAATTACTAGTGACAAAATTAGCCATTACTGTTATCAGAATTATTGTAAACTGTGGAAAGGTGGTGGGATGGA
The DNA here is from genome assembly GCA_020746105.1 of Trogon surrucura. Lineage (NCBI taxonomy): Eukaryota > Metazoa > Chordata > Aves > Trogoniformes > Trogonidae > Trogon > Trogon surrucura. The sequence continues at coordinate 72,257,730 of CM036619.1, forward strand.
GGGGCAGAGAAGCAAGAGGGGAAGAGTGCATAGTTACACTGGAATTAGACTCTCTTTACAAGCATTAGCATTTCAGTGAATAATCAAACCTCTGAATTAGGTCCTGATCTTTGAAGACTTTTGAACCTGTGTACTTTTCTGTGGGTGAGCAATCTACCTGAGGTTGCATTATGATGTAAATTACCTCTACGGACAGTGCTCCTCTCTGAACATTACAGCTTGAGCAGATTGAACCTTTCAGGAATGTTCCACAGCATAAAACATGCCAAAGCCTGTAGTTTGCACCTCGTCAGGGATTTTCCTTGATGACTGCTGATGGAGGCTTTTGTCCTGGTGTCAGAAAACACTATCTGTCTTTTTACCACACCTCTGTGGCACAGATTCAAAAGCAATCAACAGAAAAAAATGAGAACTTGACTAGATTTTGTCCTGGAAAACACTTGGCTTAGAAACGTTAGATTAATCTCCTTAAATGTTCCCATTTCATTTCTATGTTAGGTAGGAACCTCCTTCGCTTGCAGAAGTTGCAGCAGTACCTGCCTTTTCCGGACCTTCAGATTCTGTTTTATAAAGCTACATGAATTTCGCCTGCTAGATTTCTGTATTTAGCTTTGGGGTTTTTTTTTAAGTTTATGGGTAGCTTATTTCTAAACTATAGACACATTTGGGGCACCAGAAAAAATGTCAAATCGCTTGAGATACTATATGTATTATTATGAACTCCAGCTTAGACTGTTTGTCAATGATGTTTCTTGCCTTATTAGAGAGTAGGCACAGTTATGCCATTCTTTGTTGTTTCAGGACAAATGAACTGGTATTGGAAATGACATTTGCTTTTTGTTCTGTTGCATCCCTTTTTGTTTATGTGCATGGTACTGTTGGAGTTGCTATGATATCTTTTGTGCCAAGAATGAATACACAGCATGAGGTATCCTGGTGTAACTTGACTAGTGTCAGTACATTTGTGCTGGAAGCGAGTATGATCTATCGTATTTCTCCCATGAGCAAGAGCTTACTCCAAACACATACTTAGTAGATGGAGCTAATATTTGAACTTCGATCAGCTATTTCTGCGTGTTGCTCTTGCTCTGGTAGGAAGGAATGGTGCTCATGCCCAGCACACGAAGCTCTGCACTGTGCTGAATTTGTCCCACAGTGCTCACGTAGTGATCGTATGTCTCCGTAGTATTTGCCTGAAGCTGGGATTACCCGTGTCTTTCTAGCTCATAGAAGGTGCCTCAGCCATTCCTGTGCAGGGGCCTGGTGCCAGGAAGAAGCCATACAGGTTGATTTCTTCTTAAATGAACTATTGTGCATGCTTACCTTGGTTGCAGCTCATGTCAATACTGGATTTGAGTAGTGGATTAGAGGGCAAAGGGTGCGCAAAGACTCTTTTTCTCAAGTGCCTTCTCAGCAGATGATTGATGAAGTATGAGAGACTGATTTAAAAGCCTGTAAATTGGCTTTTTCTTTTAGTCCTTGCTTACCTACCTCTGCTGCCAGGAGTGTTTTCATGCCTTTCTTGCTGAAAGATCAGGTGTTCATGACCTGCAGTCTTCAGGTTTTCAGAAACATTTGGCAGAAAGATGAACTCCTGTAAGGAACAGCTGTGGCACAAACTTAATCATAAGGAGAGAAGCATTGAGTGGACTGCTTCAGGATTTGTCCTCTTCTTTTATTTTTTTTATTTTGGTGTTTTTTTTCCTTCTCTCAACAAGCTTGTGCAATGGCCTTCTCATCTAAGGTGTCACAAGTTAAATTTTGGCTGATGTTTATCTAATGCCCATATGGACACTGGCACAAGGCCATTTACTTCTCCAGGGAGCTGAATAACTCAGAGCCTCATTTCTGTTCTCTGGCTACCGAAGGCAACTGCTCTTCATCCACATCCTCTGCTGTGAGTTTATAGGAGGATGGCATCACAATATTCTGTGTTTACATGTGGGTACAATTTTCTGTACACTTCATTTTTTTCATTGGAAAGAGTCAATATGTCTAGCCTGGTAAGAAAACACGTCTAATGATTTTTGGCACAGGTATCTGAAGAAAAGTACTGAGCATCTATACTTTGAAAAGCTATCTTTCAGATATTTCAGGCAAAGAACAGCTGTACTCTAAATCACAAGACTTCATGAAAAATGAATGCCTCTATTGGACTCTGCATGGGAGGAAATATTGACTTATTTTTGGAAGGTTTGAGCAGTGGCAGCAAACGCTGGCTCTCACCCCAGAGCAAGCCTCTCTCGCTGATCAGGACCCCAATTTCTCTAGGCTCTGTATCAAAAGTACTCCAGGACTTCTTTTTGTGAGAACCGTATTACAAGTGACAGAGCACTAGACTGCTGCGTGGACCCTACTACAAGCAGGGACAGTGGCCAAGTGGCAGAAGACTTTCACTCTTTTCCCCACTCCATCTATACAAAATATATTTGCATTCACGTTTGCTTTAGGACACTGACTCTGTGATCCATTTGGCAAATCCAGATCATTCCTCAGTTGTAGATACCCCTTCACCAAGCTGTTCTCCTTGGTTTCCAGAAAAGTGGAGGGCTGGCTGAACTCGTGGAAAACCAGATACTCTATTAGCACTGATTCCTACCCTGGAGTACTCTACCTCTAAGTGCCAATGCTCTTCATGTTTTGTTTCATATGTATGATCTATGCATCAACTGCACTGCTTTGCTTCTCTGTTACAAGGCTTTTTACTAATTAACTCATTTGTAGTCTAACTAGTCCCAAGCCTACAGTGAAGACATTTCACCATTAGAATATTTTTTAAGTACTTTTTCAATTATTAGGGATATTTAACTTTATTTGAACAGCTGTAGAACTGACATGAGTGAGGTCAAAAGTGTACATTTGATGTAAAGTTGGCCTTCCTTTAATTGCAAATTCTTGTAAATCTAGCCTTCATAAAGCCACAGAAGCAAGAAGATGTCAAAGACAATTACAGCGTGGAGAGTTAGATTGGTGTGTGAAACATTTGGTAAAGACTCATCTCGATTATAGGAGTGTAACAGCCTGTATTTTTTCAAATGACTGGAATGGGAGTCAGGGGTGGCAATTAATACCATATTCCCTATCTTCCTATAGCATGGTCCAAATATCTTGGCCCACTGGTGGGAAATATACGTTCTTGTTTGTTCTAGTTCAAACAGCCTTTAAAACAAAGTGACATAGTGACTTCAATAGTAGAAAAAAGAGAGCAGGGTGTAAGTACAGAGAAACAAGAGGACTTTTCTCTGTATTTATGTGTCCCATGACCATTTTGTGTTACTATTACCCTAAAAAAAATAGCACTGTGCTTTGCAAAAATAAGCAGATCTACCTGGCTGTGCCATTATTTTTTCTGGAAATAGTATGCTACAGTACTGAGCTTAAATCAGACTGATTCGATGTTTACCACTTTTAAAACCTGATGAAGGTGTGATGGATAGGAAAGGGTGAGGGCTGGAGGCCAAGGCAGTGTTAAAAATGTAATTAACTTACAGACGAGACAGACATTTCAGCATTTTTTTTTTATTTCACTGATTTGACAAAGCTGTGTACTTGGCCTTTTGGAACGTGCTTTTTTCTCAGCAAAGTTTGCAAAGTTCGGAGTTACAGAAGAATGTATCCTTTTTCCTTATTAAATTTCATATTTTGAATAATAATTTGTAAAATCTTGAGAATTATCCAGCCTTTTCCACAGCTGGCTGAAGGTGACTTAATGTTTATTTAGAGAATTAATGTCCTTCTTTTGTCCATGTGATGTGGAAATTTAATTGGAAAATTCTTACCTTCGTAATCATCTTGCAGGTCTCCATGTTAACTTGCCTGACTAAAGTGACTTTTTCAAATGGTTAGATGTAGACATACTTGATTTTATTTTTTGCTTAAACTTATTCCAGTGATGTCTTTTTCTTTTAAAAAAAAAGATGAAAATTTCTCAGGACTAAAGCTTTCCCTAATTTTTCATCAACCTCCCCTTAAAACTTGCAAATTTTAATAAGGGCACTCTTGCTGCATCCCAGTTCAGAAGTTTCTTTTGAATTTTTGCATGGAAATGCATGGGTTTGATTTGCATGTCAGCTTACTTCGAAGGCTCTAGGAAATCCTCATGAGGTTCAACAAGGCCAAGTGCAAGGTCCTGCACCTGGGTCAGGGCAATCCTTGTTATCAATACAGGCTGGGGGATGATGTGCTAGAGAGCCCTGAGGAAAACGTCTTGGGGATACTGATGGACAAAAAGCTGGACATGAACCAGCAGGTCGAGAGAGGTGATTCTGCGCCTCTGCTCTGCTCTGGTGAGACCTTACCAGCTCACCAGCTCTGGAATCCTCAATAGAAGAAGGACATGGACCTGTTGGAACAGGTCCAGAAAAGGGCCACAAAAATGATCAAAGGGCTGGAGCACCTCTGCTATCAAGACAGGTTGGGAGTTGGGGTTGTTCAGCCTGGACAAGTGAAGGCTCCAGGGAGACCTTATAGTGGCCTGCAGGGGGCCTACAGGAAAGCTGGGGAGGGACTGTTTAAAAGGGAGTGTAGCAACAGGATGAGGGGCAATGGTTTTAAACTAGAGCAGGGTAGATTTAGATCAGACGTTAGGAAGAAGTTCTTTACAATGAGTGTCATGAAACACTGGACCAGGTTGCCCAGAGAGATGGTGGAGGCGCTATCCCTGAGGCATGCAAGATCAGGCTGGATGGAGCTCTGAGTAACGTGATCTAGCTAAAGATGTCCCTGCTCATGTAGGGAGTGGATGACCTTTAGAGGTCCCTTCCAACCAAATCGTTCTATGATTCTATTCTATGAAAACTTCTCAGAAGCCATGTTTGCCTGTGTTGGTCAGCAGCTCTGGTTTTTGCAGAACAGGGAATTTCCTCACCTTAGGGGAGAGATTTTCCTTCTGTAGATCTATGAAGCACTTTAGGTACATGTTTTACCTAAAAAGTGTGTGCACTTGCATGTGTGTGAGACTAACAGGCCAATTGAATCTCAGAGGCAGGATCAGGCTCTGTTAGTTTTAGCCTTGCAATATGAAGTCAGAGAATTGCATCTGTAAGAGGCAGAAGAAGGATGTGAAGGGAGGAAGGTGGCAGCTGTGCCAGAGGGAAACACGCAGCTGTACCCCACCTGTACCACATGCCCCGCGGTGCCTCCGTGAGGGAAAAGCTCTTCCACCCCTTCCTTCAGCATGTTGCCTTAGCTCCCACGTCAAGATGAGGTGTCCTCAGAGTGTTGTGAAACAGGAGAGTCAAAGGAAAATGGTAAGTGAAGAATACTTAGTACTTCTAAATTACTTTCACTACTGTATTGTTAACTTGGCAACAAAATGAATTTGGAATAGATCCTGGAGATTTTAATTGCTCGAGGCAATCACCTTTGTTACTAAGTGGCTGGGGAAGATTCACCCAGGGGAAGCTTAGAGCAGTGCCATGATTGCAGCCCATCACCAGTAGGTGTGAAATAATTCTTGTGTATAAACCAGTTTTTTACTTACCTTCAGATGCTGCTGCTATAGTCATTGCCATAAACTCAGTGGACACAAGTTGATCTTTCTGATGTGTTACTGCTCGTTATAAAGAGGTATGTAGGAGGGCCAGTAAACTTGCAACATGAGATAGCATATGCCCTTAAGGATTGACGCTACAAAAGGGAGGGAGGGAAATTAGCAACTGATTAATGAACTGTCAGAGTACCTGTCAATAAGGGAAACAAGACCCAGGTGTCTACATTCTCTAGATGATCCTACTTCTGAAGATAATGAGCAACTTTGCCAATACCTGTGCAAGTAAGGTGGGGTCTGGTCTCCTGAGTTAGGGAGCTTGTACAGCTGTAGAGAACATTTAGAGAAAAAATGTCTCTGAGACACTTGAAAAGGAGGAGAAAGTGTTTCAAGGACTGCCTTAGACAGTGGACAATACTAGATGTATAGTTTGAAAGGCATGACATAAGCCATAAAAACAGATGGAGAAATATGTTCACGGAGAGACATCCCAGGCTTTATCATTTTTAAGTGTCTGCCACTTGGCAAGCTGTTGATCTTGATTTTCTTTTTCTTTTGTGAAAAGCGTGAAAACTCATCTCAGTTTTCACTTGCTGTAAACTGGAGTTGTTCTGTGCAAGCCAGAGGGTCTCAAGCAATTTACAACAGCTGAGGATCTGTGTTTTAAAAGAAGACAAGCTCACAGTACCTTGCAGGGAAAGAATAAAAACTGTCAGCAATCTCCACCTCTCTCTGCAAGGGCTGTGCAGCTGTAGAATACACTGGAGCACCAGTGACCCTGACCTACACCTGCTTTGTCTAGTCTGGATGAGGGGCAGCTGAAATATTCTAGCTTTTTGCCTTTTCTGATGCTCCAGGCGTTTTACAAGAAACATCTCAGTGAATGCAATTATCCCAAGGCAATAAGCACAACCAGCTGAGCCCTGCGCTGCGATGTCTCTCCAAACCAGTGTGCCAGATGCACCTCACCTAGAAGTCAGTCTTGCAATAGTGGCAATTTATTTTTAGACAATTAAGTGCACGTTCCAGGCAGCATTCCTGGTATCCTCAGGAGTTAGCTTCTGATTTAATGCGAATAGTCCCAGCTAGAGAACCCTCGCTTAGAAAAGTCCCCTCTCTATAGGTATCTTGACATACACAGAAAGTTTTTGTTGCTTTTTTTTTTAGAACAGGCATCCTATAAAATCTAATATGCATGAGAAAGGGAGAGAGATGAAAGCAGAACTGTAAAGGAGAAGGAGGTCCTCAAAGCCCCTGTGGTGACGTAGGGGGGAATTTACAAGGTCGCGTTGAACCTACTTACAAATGTGCTGATGTAGAGAGGATGACGGGAACTCTTGGAGCCAACTGGGAATTGAGTCACTTGTCCCTGCCTGCTGCTGCCTCCGCCTGTGACTAATATTTGCGGATCACCTTTTTCTTCTTTAAGCAGCTGATGCTACTGATGCTGACTCAACTCCAGGGGACGGAAATGTAAGCCAGATTGAAGCCAGAGGTGATCTTGTTTCCATGCATGGGGTTTTATTTTTCATTGTTTGATTAGGATCACAGCCACTTCAAAAGCAGTGGAGAAAAAAGAAGGCACAGTTTTTGCCCTTCGTGAAAGGCCTCCAGAAATTTTAGCTCTACGTACAGGGGGGGCGGGAAGCGATAAAGTTTACAACTGGACCAGCCAATACATTTCTCTCCCCCTCAGCACCCCCCCTTCTGCATTCCCACACTTGTCTGAGCTTTTTTGTAGGGAAAAGATAGGGGAAGGTGACTGCGACAGATGAAAGCGGTGTTAGTAATGTCAGCTGCTGCTGGAAATGGAGCTGAGGAATCCGCCTACTAAGAAATACAGCCAGAAAATAATCTGTCCCAAAGAGTTACTGCAGTCTCTGCATAGGGCACCTGAAGAAGCTTTTGAAGGGCATCTTTTTTCTTATTACAGTCATATTTTTCAGGTTCACAAGGTGAGCACTGTATATGGGATGCAGCTGGCTACAGTGATTAATGGCTCTTTCTGCTAAGAGTTCCTCTGCAGATCCTTTTGCGTTTCATGTATTCAGCAAAGCTTATTTCCAACTTAACTGCAGTCTGTCTTGGTGGCTCAACATCCATTTGGACCCTTATAAAGTATATCTGCATGCTAGTTAATCTCTGCTGTTGGCAAGGGGTCTACCTATGCAACATGCTACTTCTTCCTCGTCCTTTGCCCCAGGCTTAAGATGATATCTTCTTACTAACACAGGCTAGCTACATCAGCCTACAAAATCTGCTGCTGAAAATGAAAAATATTGAAAGCCAATTCCTCTGAAGCACTTGCTTGTTTTCGTCTTAAAAAGGAAGTGGCATTTGCCTATTTGATACCATGCTCTTTAGGTTCCTTAAAGAGATATCTTTCCCTCTTACAGATACCTAACATGCTCTGCATGTGGCAGTGACGTTGCGTGGTTTAACATATGGTATCCTAAATGTGATCCACTGAACAGCAGCATCAGTTTGCAAAGGGGAAATATGCAAGGAAGTGCAAGAATCTCCTTTGGAGGCAGAGCAAGGTAAAGGGGAGAGTCTCTCTGTGGTGTGAGGTGTCTCTGGCAGTGGCTGTTACAAACCTGTAGAACTGTACTGGAGAGGCTTTAAAGGCAGGAAGGATGTCCTTTACCTGCTTTCTCTCTCTCAAATGCTCCTCATGCAGTGCTTTCTGTCCCTGCTGCTCTGACTGCAGTTCAACGTGTGAGCACTGGGGAGGAGAAGGGCTGCTCAGGATATCAGTGTTGAGATGCCCTTTAAAGAAGAAACTGTTGAAACCACAGGTGCAGAAAGTTTGTCTTGTGGTTGACAGAGAAGGCGATTCTCTCTGGTGGTAGGTGGTGGAGATGGAAGCTTGTCCATCAGTAGTGACACTTCCTGGTTGCTACTAAGAGTCTATAGCAATGTAATTGTCAAGAGGTAAGGGGAATGCTCAGTCATCCTTTGTACTCACGCACCACTGTCACCCCACCAGTCATGGATTTTTGCTTGCTTGCTGGCACAGGGAGTGGGACAGAGAAACAGAACTATAGATTTCCTTCCCTTGTGTGTGACTCCACCACCCCACTACATGGGCAATATTTCCAATTGTCTATCTTTTCTGACTGCCTCTGCTGCTGAAGTATGTACCAAATGCTGCTGTTTGTAAAATTTTTTTCCATTTTTACTAGTATTATTCCAGCGCACACCCATACTTTCCCATTATGAATTCTCTGTTAATTTGGGATTCACTACAACAGCACTTCCTGCCCATTCACACTGTGGTTTACTTTTAAGTTGCTCTTCTCCCTTGCAAAACTCTCTCCAGATTGCTCCAGGCTAACTCCTCTGTCTGTGCTTCTGGCCATTTCTCTGACCTGCCACACAGCTTGATTTTGGTGAGGGCTCTGTCTTCCCTCAAACTTATGCCATCCTGTGTCATGTGCATTCAAACCTCAGCTGAAATATGTTCTCCCACTTCCTAATTCACCTCTCCTCTTGGTTATTACTATTTGGACAACTAAAACCCAGAATCTATTTCAATATGTTGATGCAGTTAGCAATCTTTGTGAAAGTGGTGTTTGTGTGTAGACACAAAGGCTGTATTTAACCGCTACCTCTCCTGCTACAGCTTTTGACCCTCTGTATGCCCTTGCGAACATCAGCTGGACACCTTTTTGCAGTGCAGCCTAGTCTCCATTTAGAGGTGATTGCTAAGCTGATGCTGCTCAAAAAGTTTGAACTTTTGCTTCCATTGTCTTTGCTTCAGCTACTAGAGTTAATTAACTGCCCAAATGTTTAGTGGCCTTGCTTTTTTGTTTTTGTTTTTGTTTACTAGTATTTCTGTTGTCTTCCCAGTGTAACACTAATGGTAATTCATGTGAAAATGGGTAACACACGGGCAATGAACATAGTGTCTATCTGGAGATGGAAGATGATCTACTCCAGGAGCATTGGTACTTGCTAGACTCAGGCTTGTGATTCTAGGGTACAGCTCTGGACTCTTGCAGGCTTTAAGGATGGCTAAGACTGGAGTTTGGTGTCAGATAGCTAAAATGAAGAAAATGTTTAATGCTCAGAATGAGATGCAAGTTCATTCCAGGTGCAAATTCCTTTGATGTAGGGTTTAATTCATAGAATATATTATAGTTTTGATGATACTTTGGAGACCTCTCCTGGAAATGAGTTCTGCCACCATACTTGCACTAGCACCTGTCTCTCTTCTTCACAAACACAACAGATGTGCTCCTATGTTAGATTTTTTTGTGTGGCAGGGGAGCCAGAGGAAGGTAAGGCAAAACTGTCAGGTCTGAGGAAACTTATGGAAAACCACAAAAGTCCACCTGTCTCCTTCAAATCCTACCTTACAGACCGCGGTGCCTTTGTGTGCTCTACTGGTGACAGTGGCATAACCAGGGAGATGATGTGGAGAAGAATGTTTCCTCTCACATTCTCTTGCTTCCGTACAGAGAAGGCTGAGAGCAAACCAGACAAAAATGAGACCTATTTGCAAACACTTGGCAGACATTGAAACCATAGTGTGCCTTTTCTATGTGCATGCACCTTTTCAGAGGTCGTTGCTGTGCGGAGGGAAGGTATTGCTCATGCAAAACAGGATGGCAATTTCAGCCCAATGGCTGGAATTCACATAACTGTCAGACTAAATGAGTCTGGAGAATAAGCAAAAGGGGTTTCAGAAGGTTAAATCTGGAAGCAAACACCACTACGTGCTTCAGGCTTTAAATTGCGAATCATGAATGTCAAACACTTGAAGGTATCAGTGTAGCATGCTATTTATCACAAAACAAACAACTTAACTCACTGAACACATTTATAGATGTCTCGTTCTTATCTCACGCTTGGCTTCCAGGCAGATGCAGAACTACTTGTGTAAGGAAGGGCTTCTTTCCTACAAAATGGCTAACACTGAATGCAGATATTACTCTAGAGATGTTCTGTACTAAAACCACAAGCATTCTCCACAGTCATCTCTTGAGAGTGCATTTAGTCTCACAGTGTACCTGAGAGCCAAACTGAGAAAGGCTGATTAAGGTGAAAAGGAGCCCTGCTGTTCTGGCATACAGCACAGCAGCTCCATGAGCGTTGTCTGCTGTGGCACAGAAAGAAAATGAGAGGAGAGGAAGCAAGTCCCAGCATACCTGTGGCTGCACATGCTCCCCAGAATCTCATACTGTAAGGTCCCCAGGGCTTCTATGCACTAGGCATGGCTTGCAGTGTGTCTGTTTTCTGGTGTAGCTGTTCTGTGATAGGGTTAAGCCTTCTCCGGCTGGCTCCCTCTAGCTTACCGAGAAAGGCTTTGTCACATCCAAAACTGCGATGAATACAGTTAAAAATAACAAGACTGGCAAGTACTGGGCTGGGTTAGCTCCTAGGTGGCCGGTGTCTCTCTGCAGGATCCTCCTGGAGCCTCCCAAAAATTTCTGCTTATGGGGTGGGGGGATCTGTGCTGTGTCTGGAGGGTGGTAGCAGTCGGGAGGGGCTCTGGGAAATCTGAGGTGGCTGTGCCGATTGTTATTCTTGCAGAGGAACCAGCCTCCTCCCTGGCCTTGCCCACTGCTACTGGAGATGGCCTTTAGACCCCTCTTCAGGTCCCCCATCTTCTCCTTAGCGTCCCTCATGTTATGATTTGAAAGTCAGTTCCAAAGACAAGGTTGCGTGATTAGTGTGTCTTTTAAACCTAAGCGTGTATCTTAATCAGTCTGATTTACTATCTGATTCAGCACATTAGCTGCAGACTGTGCAGCTTCCCAAGCTCTGTGGTGTAATGAATATGCATACATTCAACAGTTACAATTAGCAGGCAGCCACCCCTGGGGAAAACAAACAACCCAGGGTCTAATTTCTACCCTTTCCATAGTGACTTCAGTGGGGCTTAAATGCAGCCCCCTGAATTTGCCCTGCAAAGCAGTGGTTATTGGGCCCTAATGTTTCAAAAACCTATTCAAGCAGCAAAGTTTGGGTCAAGTCTAATTTTACCTGAACCAGTTTGCCTATTCCTCTGTGACCCAGGCAGGGAAATTGAAAGCACAGAGCACGTACAGTACAGTACAGTACCTACGTCAGTGTTTGTTTCGGGACTGGCCATTTGGGTAAGCTGTCTCCTTTCACTGAAAGAAGTAGAATTAATTATCAAACTTCAACAAAGTAAAAGGGTTAAGCCTTCCCTTTAGCGTTGCCAGCAGAAGGGTTCAGCATTATGCAATTGTCATGAGAATTTATGAGGCAGAAGCTACTGGAGTAGCTAGGAAAAGTATGCACAATTAAAATTGCATTTCTATTCTTGTCCTTCAGCTTAACCCCTTGGTGGACTATAACCTGAAATGTTTGTGGGTTTGTTTTTTGTTTTTTTTTTCCCAGAGGCTTTTCAAATAGCCTTACACAGAACTGAAACTGTGATCGGTAAATTCAAACCCTGGGTTTAAGTTTTGCTCACAGCTGGCAGAGTGATTTGCAAAGAAACACTTTCACATAGATATTTCATAAAAACTATTTATATTTAATATAAACCTGTCAAGCATTCAAAACCATATGTGAAGTATTTTAAAATGCTTATAGATTCGTAGAACATTGTGCTTTATTACATTCAGAAGCAGAAAGTGAGGGCCTGACCTGAAGCGACAGAAATCTGAGCTCAACCTTACCCAAAGCTGAAAGAGATAAACAGATCCCGTTGCTGTGGATATACGGGAAAGGAGGCTGAGTTGCACCACTGCATAGGTCTGCTTCCTCTCTTCAAGTGACTTTCCCTCTCCTTTTCCACCCAGCCCTGTCCTCTGAAGCTATGCATGGGTTAGAGCTGTTGAGATTTTAAGAGGCAACCGACCTCTTGACTGACATAACTGTAAATGCCTGTCCCTGCATCAAAATAATGTTTCCATTTCATCTTGAATTCAGCCTAGACCAAACCACCAATGTTCACTGTGTGAGCAGGTCATGACACCTCACCAAGCAGAAGTGGTGACCTGTTATGGAACAATTGCTCATTGATAAAACCCTCCTTCCTAGATACACCTTCAGCAACATCCCCTGTTGCCAGCTCCTTGCTACGTACCTGTCTGCTGCTGTGGGATCTTTCTGAAGTCTATACTGGGGCAGTGTCTCCATAATGCATATAGCAAATGTGTACTTATACTGGATCAATGTCTCCAGAATGCATTAGTAAATGTGCATTTTACAGATGCCAAGTCCATAACATTCACAGAAGGAAATTGTTGCTTCTCCTAGAAATCATAGAATGGCTTAGGTTGGAAGAGATCATCTAATCCAACCTCCCTGACATTGTCCTTCCCTGAACAGAAGCTGCTAAGTGTGGGCCAAGTGAAAACATCTTTGTAGAGCTTGGGACCAGCTGTCCCAGGAAAAGGGAGACCAGTGGCTCATCACAGCATGTTAATGCATCTAAAGATGACCACAAGAAAGAGAGGAAGAAGTACAAATGCTCACATCACCTAGATGTCTTGTCCCATTAGCTTCCCATCCTTCCGACAAAATACACATTCTCATCATATCTGGCCTGTGAAAATTCAAGGAAGCTGGTTTAGCTTTTGCAAAGCTAAATACTGACAGGGAGACAAGATCAGGCTTATAATGACAGGATATTTTCTACCTATCTGTCATGATATTAGTTTCCCTTTATAATGTGCTGACTCTGCAGAGGCCTCTAATTCACACTCTTTGGAATTATTTATTTATTTATTTTAATGAAAAAACCCCAAATAGCTACATCTGTTTAAAAATAAAGAAAAATTGTTCTATTCGTGTTTTACCTCAATTTAGTGTAATTTTCCTGATTCCCGGACGCAGTGGGTGGGAATGTGCCTACTTGCTGTTTGAAAGTAAGAATGGGACAAGCATTTTAGGGCCGATCCTGATGCCTGCCATAGCGCATTAATGCTATTTTTGTGGGGGTACACAAGGGCTGTGGAGCAACCAGGTTTACAACTCTGTTGGAATCCCCCTTTAGTAATGTGTGGACCTGACTGTATCGCAGGGCACTTCACCTTGTCATGAGCTGGTGGAAGAGTTTCTGAAGTCATGCCCAACCTCAGAAAAGAGTAGGTGGAAAACTGACCAGTGGGAAAAAAACAGAGTCGAAACAGATTGGAAAACTAGGTTGGAAGGAGAAGGAATAGAGCATTGAAATAGATGTGCACATGGAAATTGCACTCTCACATTCTGATCTGGCGCTTCACTAATTACAGTACCTGTATCTGTATTCACACACAATGTTGTTAGATCTGCTTGTGCCAGACTGTTGACAGTAGAAGGAGGAACTTCTCCCTTGTCTGAAATGTTGGCTTACTTTTATCTTAAAGAAATGTGGTTTGTGGGAAGGAATGTATTGAAAGGAATATATTAATTCCTGAAGGACAGGGGGAAAAGAGGGAATTGGAATGGCTAATGAATGCAGTTTAAGAAGGAGACTTATTTGGCAGATGCAGACTCCTGGTCAATTTGTGTTCTCGAGTAGCTGCCAAGATGTGTCAACCGGAGGGGAGAGAGGGAAGGGAAAGGAGGATAACTTAGCTTCATGATTTTGCATAAAAATAACATTAAAGCTATAACCCTGTCCTATCCATCTCCTCCAAAATGAAAGTCTGAAGGGTTTGCAAAATCTTTTCAAATGAGCCTACCCTGGTTCAAACACTGGAAAGTGCAGCATGATAAACTTTAACAGCGATAGGCACCACATGTAACTGTTGTCATTCTTTGCGTGTGTTCCATACATACATACGGTCAGCAATGAAACGTGTGGTAAATGAATGAAAAGCAGTCCGTGAATTTGTTCCTTTTTTTGTTTTCTCTGTATGAGGCAAGTGGATTTATGCATATTGTGCACATACACCATGAGTGTGAGAAACAATCAACTGTAGCATTTGAAGGCTCTTTGTAGATTGCCTACCCAGTTCCCTGAGGTGCAGCTTGCTAATTCTGTTTTCCCTTCAGGAGGAACGTTTTTTTTTTGTTGGTGGTTCTTAAAGAGAAAACCCAGCACCTAGAAAATGTAGATATTTCTAAACAAGCACAATTGCAAATGCAGCGAGGGGAAAACCTCAACGTTAATTTTGTCAATTCAGATACTATTTCTGAATCTGAATTCTGATGTAATGAATAAGTATGCTGGGCAGCGACTGGACTGTGGAAAGGGCTGGCTGTGTCTCAGAGGTCTTCCTTACAGCTGCAGGGTGGTTCTTTGTGGGGGAGCAGAGCAATTCACACCCCTGGGCACTACGTGGTTGCAGATCCAACCTCTGGGAAAGAGACCATGAGAGGCATGATCCTGGATGACTACAGGAGAGATCAGCCCCAGTGGGATCGTTGGGTAGATGTCACTGGCTTGCTCGGTCTTCTGGTCTTTGCAAGGTTCTTTCTGGGCATTAACACCACTCTTACGAAACAAAGAGTCCTGCTCCCTCTTCCTACCAGCCCTGCACAGTGATTCACTTATGCTAGCAGGGAGATCCCCTACCATCTTCTGCAGGGACAGATCATCCCTATTTTGTGGTGAGCAGGAGCAGAAGTACTACAGCTCTTTCCTGGCACAGAACAAGCGACTCCCCTGGAAAGGTCAGTCACTACAGTCCATTTCACCCTTAGGGAGAACGGGACCCCAGAGGTAGCGTGTGACTTACCCAGGCTGGTGTGGCAAATCCATAGTGGCACTTGGCATCTGCAAGGGCTGAGCTTCTGGATATTTCTCCTCACCACCAATTTACACGATCCATCAGCAGGGCCCGACATGCTGCATCAGAGTAATGGTTACCTAAGCCTGCATGGCTGGCTGCTCCCCATGCTTCTGCATGCTCCCTGTGCATACATACTGACTGATGAATGTACACCCTGTTGAGTGTTATTGCTGTCTTAATGTGCTGCAATTTTCCCCCCAATATCCTAACTGAGAATGATTGTTACTGTTGAACGTCCCTTCTCCATTTGCCACAACCCGTGTTTATTTACAAGAGCACATTTTGCATCAGCTGTTGCTCCGTTCTCACCGCAATAGAATTTTCAAGTTGATAGAACAATAAAAGATATAAATTGGCTATTCCAATTAACTGAATGGCGCGAGTGAGTTTTCAAATACCAGACTCCGTTAGGCCCTAATTATACAACACGCGCATGAGAGCTTAAGCATCTCTGCCCTTCTGTCTGTGCCAGGGATTGGGCACTGCCTCCATCCCGATCTCAGCCCAGCAGGCAGTACTTCATGCCACAGCCCCAGCTGGTGCCAGGCTATGAATGCAGAAGGTGAGGGCTTGCCCATGCTAACCACCTTTTATTGTTATTTCACACCATCCCCTTTGGACCCTATGAGCAGACCCAGAAGGGATGAAAGAGGAGGAAATGCCCTTTCCTTGGATAAAGACAATTATTTCCCAGTCTGTAGAGCTTTGCAGGGAAATTCTGGCTGCCACTGCGGTGTCTGCTGGCCCTTTCTATAGGGTTGAGGTAGCCAGGAGACCTTGTTTTCTTCTGGAGGTGATGGGGCACTTTTCAGCCAGCATCCCCTGTAACTCCCCATCTGGAGCTGTGGCACCTGGTCACCCCAAATGTTTGCCCACACACCGCTCAGCATTCAGAGTCTGGTCATGAACGTCACATACTACTTTCTTGTATGGACCCCTGCACACCTCACTTCTCCACGTCTCTTTGACATGCTGGTTTGAATGAACCAAGCTGGGCCTCCACAGGTCACTGGTGGTGTTTAACCTCCCTGCAAGCCATCAGCATGTCTGTAGTTAGTTGAGCTCTTTGTCCTTCTAACAGGAGGTGATTCCACACGGGCAGACCCAAGAGGAAAGAGAGCATTGCTCATTTTTAGGTGAGGACAGTCAGTAAGCCTCTGGAAGAAGAGTTAAAATTTAAGTCTTGCTCAAGTTGCAGAGTGGAGAAAATCAGAGACAGGAGATTTGACTACAGCCAAGGGAAAATTTATGTGGACAGGCAACATATACCTACAGAACAGGAGTGTCCTTGGCAATGATGTTGTGCTTAGGAGCTGAATCCTCACAGTAAGGCTTTACAGGTGTTGGGACAGCTTGTTAACTGCAGGGAACACAATGAGAGAGAAAGAAATCTTTTGTGGCTCATTAAAACACCAGGTGAATATGTAAACTTAGTTTTGTGCTTGCTTTTATACCTGTTTGGGGGCTTTGAAATGCATGATCTCTATTTAAATCCACACAACATGCATCTTCCTTTATTTCTACTTTAATGCTTGCTTTTTTGCTGTAAGATGGTGTCATGGTGATGGGCCCACACCTAAGAGCTTCGTTCCTGGATGTGAGGCAGTCTTTACAGAAACAAGATATTTGACTGTTCCTGTGCCTCTCCAGCCGAGCCAATACCATTTTCTAAGGTGCCTGTGGAACTCAAGAGGCTTCTTGACAGAGCTTCATAGTTAAATGTTCAGAAATTATAATTAATGAATTATCATTAGTGTTGAATAGTGACTTCCTGGTATATAATATTGACATGAAAAGGAGAACATGAGCTTTCAGCACAGTCCAGAAAGGGCAGGAGATAGTTCACTCTGTCCAAGTCTTTCACCAAACAACTATCACTTTTGATAAAATTCTGTGTTTAGGAAGCTGTGACACATTTATTACACATCTGTTTCCTATTATACTGTATCCTATTATTGTTTTATCTTAGTATTTTGTACTGTTTTTTTCTGACATAAGTGAAACAAATAATTGTTTTCTTACTGGAGATAACAACTAGCAAGATAAAACGTTCTGAGGGCTCCAAACTACCTTTTTTTTTTTTTTTTTCCCCACTTCCAGCTTTGGTATTGCATGGCAAATCTGAGAATTCAGCTTTTTAGAGGAAAAAAAAGATAACACTTCATATATTGGCATTCCTGACCAGGGCTACTATAAGATTGTACTACATGAACCCTCAAAGGATTAACAAGCATTTAAATCAAAGCTGACTGAATAAATGGTAATGAATAATTTATTCAATTAAGTTCTCTTCTATTTTCTCTTTCCCAGTTTGTCTACTAATAGATTGTGTCTAATTTACTTGCTGTTTGAAATGTTCTACTAATAATTCCTGTAAATCATCTGATCGGGAAAAATTTTATCAAATTTAACAGAAGGTGTAATCATCATACAGAATTTAAAAGGGAATTTTATAGTACCATAGGATGTAGATATCCTTGAATTGCTTTTTGCAAAAAAAAAGGAAAATATTATCTGAAGCCCACAGGTGCTTGAAATAATTTCTATTTCTATGTTTGCTGTTTTCATTGCTATTTTTATATATAAGGAATGTAATGTGTAGGACAGTCTGAAGCTATAGGTGGGTGTTCAAAAGCAAGTCATGGAATGTATTTGATATTCAAATTTCCTTGAATTTTATTAGCATTCATAAGATACATAGCCTGTGTTTATTCTCTGATTGGATGATCTTAGCCTTCTAGATTATTTTCTTATGTGACTACTCAATTATATTTTAAGTCTCAACTTCTGACAATGTCCTAGAAGTCAACGTTTCAAGGAAAGTTTCTGCCCTAAAGCCACTCACAGATGTTTTTGCTGTAAGTAAAAATGGATAAAGGATTTTAATATATCAGGTTTGGAAAGATCTTGTATTTCTGTTTTGCTTGTTGTAATTCCTGAATGAAGTTGAAGGTGTTTATTTTTGGAAAGGCACACAGTAGTATTTTTCAGTGTTTAAGCTGAATTTATGCAATATAGTCTTGCCCATTCTCCTGCTTGTTTGTCCACTAAAGAGAAAAACATTTTGTTTTGCTTTGAAGCATGAGGTGGGTTTTTGGACAGACACCCTGCTCACTTCCTTCATTGTGCTGGGAAACCTCTTTCAAGACTGTCCCTCACCGCAGTGGAAAATTCACCTGCAGCAGGGGCAAGCCCTGGCGTGCCACTAGCCATGGTGGCAGGGAGCACTCTTGGTCTTCATTCTCCAGTCCACCCTCAGCACCATGGGGCTATGTCCCACCAAGGTAGGAAGTACATGTTAAATCAGAAAAATATATAGTGGTAAGCACTAGGAAGAAGAAGGAAAACTTGCTTTCTCTATATCTCAACAGTGAAGAGAGGTTTTCCCTGCTGGGGCTTGTGAGGGGTTAGCAGGTGGTAGTGACAGCAAAGGCAGCAGCAGTGAGGAACACACTTTCTGCAAGGTTGTTGGCAGCATTCGGCACGTCACTGCGCAGCAGGTGTGTGGTGGCACCGTGCTGCTGACCAAAGAGCTGAAAGCTTTGTGATGAGGGGGTGAGAGATAAAAGACGGTTTGCTGTGCTTCATGTATTATGGCTGTGATTGACAGGTGCAGCAATACTTATTCCTAAATGCCTGTTTCATGTCTTTTGTGAGCACCACAGAGAATTCTTGAAGTTATGTGATATTGATGTAACAAGGCCTGTGATTCCCATGTTTGAAAATTCAACATGTGCATGAATAATTTGCCAAATGTATGCAAATTTCAACATGTGTCCATAGCAAAGCATAACTGGTACCACTGAAAACTGGCTAGAAGTGGAGGAGTGTAGGCATCTCAGACACTGATCTGTCCTTTGTGTTGTAGTTTCATGACATTTTCATAAATAGAAAAAATGCCAACCCTAAATACAAAGGTTTCTAAGGACTTGTTTTGCTTCCTGATTTTCCTTGCATGAAAAAGAGATTGCATTTTAACTGTGTACACAAAATTTTGATTAAATGGCTAGCTTAGCATTATTTTAAAATCACATTTTAATTGGGGCTTTGCTAAGAGCTAAAATAATTTTTCTCCTTTCTTTCCCCATAATGCTGATGTGAGTTGAAACTCCTTTGTATATTGCAGTAGCCTGCTCCCGCACAGCTGAAAGTGTTAGCATGAATCACCAGTGAGCGGAGGTAAGCTGCAGTGTCCCTCCTGAACACCATTGTGCCGCTCCTGTGCCTAGAGTACTTTTGTCTCACTTGTTATCCTCCTTCTGTGCAGCTTGGCTCCACTCTCCAACACAGAAATGTTTTCCCAGTGAAGACAACTTGGTCACTTTTGTGATCAAAGTTTCCCTGCAATAGTCATGGGAATGCGTCTGGAGAACGCCCTTGCCTAGGAAGGGCAAGACATGCCCTTGGGGCAGGGCTGGAGCAAGGGCCAGAGCCACCATAACACCAGGAATAAGCCTTCATCGAGCATCTTGGGTGCAAAGTGTGAGGAGCCCACCTCTGTGACTGCTGCAGTAATAACATTTCTTCCTCAGGAAGGCTGAGATTTCCAAACATAAAATAGAACTGGGTGACACCATGCCTGAGAAACAGCTTTGTGTCTGTCCTCCATGGCTCAAGTCCTGTATTTAATAATGCCTTTAGGAGCAAAATAATTGCCTTGGGAAAAGTTCTCCTTTTCCATTATGTTTGACGGAGAATAAATATAACTTCCTTCTCTAACTTTCTTGGATAAAAGACCATCCTGGACACACTGATGCCTTTGCGGGTGCTTCAATTGATTTTGAAAGGGCCAAGGCGTTCCTCTCTTTCCCTGTTTAATTTGTCTGGACAGGACACGATGCACCATTGGCACTAATTCAATGAGAAAGAACAGTGTGCTTTAGTGAAAAAAAGGAGATTTCAGGATGGTCCTGTCAATGTCATGACGCCAGCTTAAGCAATTTTGACTTTAGAAACATCTAGCAACATTTCGCATACCAGTAGGATGGTTCAGGAAAAGTTAGTGGTTTCAGAGTGATTAAAAACCCCTCACTTCTCACTTGGAGCTTAGTTAATGCTTCTGTTACAGGAACTACGTTTTTTGCTGTTAGCTAAAAGTGAGCTCACCTTCAAATAATATGACATGTGCCTTGGGACCAGAAATATTTCATGGCCCATTGGTATCATACCATCTCTATGTGCTTTGCAGGTATTTGCACGTTTCTCTTCTGCCAGTTCTGATAAAGACCTGGCTCTGAGCAAAATCTGGTCCTTAACAGCTTTGGGTTATTGAGCAGTTGCTTTGCACTGTGTGAATGATGCAGCCTATAAGAGTGGACATTGACTCTACTCTGGTCATTTTAAATTACATTCTTCTGTAAAGAGTTTAGGCTTAGTTCCAGTAATCTTCTCTCACTTGGGATCGAAAGGCATTTCTTCAAATCTTTTCAGTTCCCTAAAATTCTCCACTTCATTAATGTAAGAGAATAAATAAAGAAAATCAGGACATTCTTCTAACACTGACAAAGCATTTAGTGAGAAATGAAAGAGGATTTCTTTTGTTCCTACAATAATGGGTATCGAAGCAAACTGTGGTACAGAACATTATTTGGTTTTTGATAATTTTGCTATTTGAGAGCAGCTTAGACTTCTGTGCATATGGTTACAACCCATTACCACATGGGAGCATAAGGCAGTGAATGCCACATGAGCAGTAAAGTCTTGTACAGGCAGGGAGGAAACTGATTTTTGTGGGTAAAGGATTCTACTAGGACATTTAAAAAATCTGGTTTCTGTATGTTTCTCAGCTATATGCTTTCTGTGGGTCTGTTGTTTCTGGGCAAATATTCAAAGACATTAGGCATGCCGCTCTCACAGGATTTCAAAGGGACTTGATTATTTCTGGGTCTCTCTTCCAACAGGCAATGATGCTTCTTTCATATCCTGTGTATTGCAATTGCAAACTTTGGATAAAAAGCACTTTCTCTTAGTGTGTGCCATTTCACCAACTACCAACATGGAGACGGGGGCCAAATGTACAGAGACCAAGTAGAGGTTATACTGTACTGCATGGGTACGTGTGTGTGTGTGTGTATCCCTGTGCACGTCCACACTGTCTCTCTAGTAACCTTTTCTGTCCCTTTCTAGCTTTGTTAATGTCAAGGTAAAAATGCTTTCTCTATATTTCTTGTCTTCTTAAATGGCTTTCCTGACTTTCTGTTCTTCATTTGTCATCTGATTTGAATCTAAGCTGTGAGGAAGATGAACTTCTGACCTGCTGAAGAACATCACTCTTGTGAATAAGAATCTGTATTAAAAGATGTTTAAATTCCCCACAGAAGCAAGTGTTTTCAAAGCAGGTAAATCTGTTTCCTTACAAATTAGGCTTCTCATTTTCCATCATATTAAACTATATAGTGTGTAAGCATACAAAGGGAAAACTGGAGTGTTACGAATATGCCTCTGAGTATACGTAGTCTGCTATATTATACAACATGAAATTTGTTAAAAAATTAGACAGCAAATAATTTCAAAACAGGATGACAGAATGACTGAAGTATCATTTGAAAATATGGAAAGGGTATGTCTGCATATTTTTAGCATAGCTTTTCCCCAGCTTGCTTTTAAAAGAAAGTGCTGGCAAATATTAGGCAATTCCACACAAGCCCTTGGTTTTGATAGAACCATGCAAACAGAGTCTGGTTCTATCAAACTTTTTTCAATGAAATCTGTATAAAACCTTAATTAAAACACCCTGGCTCTACCAGTGCTATAGGAAATCAGGTAACAAAGCAACAACACCTGATATGCAGCTCTAGATGGAATAATTTCCTTTTTCATTTACGGTCCTAACAAATGCTTTGCTTTCTCTTTGTTAAGTCCATATGCATCTTTCTTTGTCCTGGAGATAACGTAACAGCAGGCAATGCAGGTTGTGCTTAAACAATCATCATTTGTAAGACCATGAAGCGTATGATACAGTTCTATAGGAGCTCCCCTAATGAAATCAACAGTGCTGTCACTGTTCTCACGAGCACTTTGCAACAGACTGATCCAACTGCTGTGAACAAGTAATGTTTTGAAATTCGGAGGAGAGATCATCAAATAATTTCATCGTTCCACATCACGAAAGAAAAATCCAGTAGCCCCTTGTTTGATTTCTCCTGAAATACATTAGTCTGAGTATTTTAATTCACAGAGGAAGGAGAGTGTCTGACCCTCCTAATGCAGTATACTGCAGGAAAACGAAAGAAAATCAAGCAAAAGTTTATTAATCTGAAAAATCACCAGTCTCTCTTTGTGTGCCAATCCTGTTTACGCTCAATGTGTTCACATACGAGTGGAAAGGAGATTTCAATCAACAGTTTATGCAGCATGCCCAGTTTCCATGCATTCATGTGTGACCTTTTCTTACCCTGCAGGTACAATTGGTTTCTCAGTGACATGTATTTTATTAACTTTTTCATGCTGGGATTGCATTGAAGTAATGCTGCTTTTGCCCCCCGGAGTCGTATCAGGTGACAGGCTTTTGAATCGCAATTTACAGAAAGAGTCCCCTGCAGACATCCTGGGGAGGATGGGATTCTCTTTACAGAGTGGAGAAACTACCTCTGCCACTTATAGAGGTTGTCCCTCATGTTTCATGAGCAATTTCAGTCTGGTGGTTCCTTTAAAGCTATTTCCATTTTTATATATTCTTCACCACTCTCATCTTGATTGTACATTTCAGTGGCTCTGCAGGGCTGTGAGATCCAGGGATTTCTTTTTCAGTAGCAGCCATTCAGCTCGATTGCTCCCCCTCCCATCCATTTCTTCTCCTGGGAGTCAGCAAAAACAATGTTGGGCAACCAGGAACAGCAGCAGGAAAAATTGAAAAGGGATGTAAAATGCAGCATGACCAGAGTAGGCAAGAAGCCAGTGTTTCTGTCCAGGCTGCTCAGTGGGCCAGCTCTGAGATAAGCAAGAACTAGGTTGATCAGCCTACAGCAGAAAACAGTTAAGCAGCAGTGCCATAATTTTCCTTAAATGGGGATCTGATCAAAAGCTTGCTTAGGTCAGTGTAAAAAGACTTCCACTGAGATCAGTAGACTTTGGATCTGTCCTCCAAATGTGCTCCATCTTTGGTAATTAAATTAATTTTTGCTGCTGCCTGGTCCTCTTAGCATCACAGTTCCCATGCTTTTGTTACGGAAGAAGTGGACTAGCAACAGGTGGAGTGGTTGCAAGGAAGCAGCGCTCTGGAATCTGGCCTCTAAACCATTTATTACTAGTAAAGATGTGAGGGGAAGAAAAAAACCCAGAGTGAATCTCAACCTCTTGGTGAATTTCCAGAACAGCATGAGGCAGCAAGTCTCCAGTTTAGTGGCGGCAAAACAAGTGCTGTTCATTTGGAAATGCCATGAAACAGAAGCCCAGAGCTTTGTTATTGCTGCTTTGGAAGCCAAAATGATGAAATGAACCCCTTGCTTTCATCGTTGCTTCAGCAGTGAGTTCCTGCAACAGCCTTTGTTAAGAAAGTGGGTATTTAGCACCCAAGGCCCCTTCTGAAATCTCATTAAATATTGTGGGCATTAAGAAACAGGATTGCAGAATTGTAACTATTTGCTATTGTTTCTTTGGTCCAAACATCACTAGAAGATCATTTTTTAAGACAGATAGTTTGAGACATGAAGTCTACATCTGACTCCAGGTACCAGTTGGTAGGTCCCAGAGACACCCATTCATCAAAGCCCAATTCTGAGTCTCTTTGCTGGCTGTTGCACAGCATCCCATCCCATCCTCACCTGGCATGTGAGAAATAAAGGAAAACATCAAGAGTGCATGTTTGTGCTTGTTTTGATGCTCTGTCCACATCTCTTTATGCATCCAGAGGTTTTATGAATATTGCTAGACAACTTGGGGAAACTCACAGCCCTTCTTCTAAAAGGTGAGAAATTACAGGGGACCAATCTGGGAAATACAGCAAAAGAACTTAAATCAAAACAGAACCTTATTACCATCACAGTGTTGTCCGTCTTTGTCCTGACCATAGAGAAATCGGAAACAAATCTATTTCTTGTCTTTCAGCCATATATGTTTTGAACATGATCCATATCTAACACTTTACCATGCTCAAAGCTATAGCTGGGCACGGAGGAACTGGAGAACCCCAGGAGATATCAGGGCTGCATCACCACATCTCTGCAGGAGATACCCATGTGGGAAAATACTACCATGAACGAGCTGCAATTGCTAATCTTGCCAGCCTGAGGGAAAACTCTGTGAGTGAAAGGCAAGCACTGCTCTCCTGGAAGGAAACCCACCAGTTGCTTGCAGGTAAATAATCGTTTCTGATCTGCCACCTGTAGCTTTGCTGTGCTTGTTGTGATGCTGAACTTAAGGAGGTCATGATTTCTGCTCTGTGTGGGTACTTCTACCTGTATTTATCTGTATTTCACATATTTTTTCTCCGTTTCCCTACTTCTCTAGCCCTCTCTCATGGTAAAAACACTGCTGCTTGGTGTTTCCTGTAGGGAGCAGTCTGTTTCAATTACTATGGCATCAGTACACAACCGTCGATACAGGATAGCCATTGTGCTCCTGGCCCCAGAAAAATGCACTGTGGGGAAATATGCCTCTAGGTTGCAGGCAAGAGCCCTTAACTTCAGAATTTATTGTCAGTATTCAAAACTTCACCCATAACCTCTCAGTTCACTCTGCCATCTGTAATTCCAAAGGAAAAGGCAGTGATCCAATGGTCCCAGGTTTGCCAGAAATAGAAAGCCTCTTGCTGACCTTCAGGCCCACAAGTTCCTGTTTCCAGGTCTTCCTTTTGTCCTCTCGTATTAAATGGTCGAGCACGATAGCTCAGTGTGACCTGAGGTATAAAACAACACAAGTGAATGTCTGTGTTGGTTTAGCACCATTGTTGCTCAGGTTTAATGGTGTGTGCTCAAAGTCATACTTATCAGATATCCTGTCTTAGGATTTCCTGGGAGTTGCTGACCACACTTCTCCGTTGCCAGCCTGTAATTTTTGAAAACACTACTTTTATTTCTATTTTTTGAGTCATCCTATCATTTCCTTCATGCTTATCAGGGCTGGATAGTTCTGCGAGAGCTCAGGCAGTGTAAGAGAAACCCACAGTACATGGGAAAAATGACAGCAATGGCAGACTTCAAAAGGTTCAGAGGTTCAGGCAGGGGCATAAGCTTATCTGAACCTCTTTTGTGTGGAAATTGAGAGGGAGCATCATGAAAAAAATCAGCTCACTCATAAGACATCTGGCAGATCAGAGTTTCAAGTGGGTTTGAAGTGACTTGATAGTGACCTTTCCTGCACTGTTTCCATATTTCGTCTTCCTCGTCCAGTGTGAGAGAGAAGTGGCAGAAGCACACGATGGTTTCAGTACGTGGGGGCAGGCTGCCCACTCCCCTGTCCTCTCTCCTTTGTCCTCAACATATTGAGAGGCCCAGCCAGCCTAAAAGTCTGTTTTAAGCTTTACAAGAACATTTTGGGTAGTTTTGAAGTTTGGATAAGGAAGCGAGCAGAGGTGAATAATTATTTTAAGTGAGCAGGCTTACTTGTATGGAGGCAAACGGACCAACTGGCAGCTGCAAAATGCAGTGGTGATATAAGGGTAAAAGTAATATAAAACTGGGCAGGATGAATTCCCCCTTACACATGCCCCATGCCACTTCAGAGAAACTGGTGGCTTGCATGGATTGTAAAAAGCGTACAGATTTTGGCCTTTTGTTTTTATGCAAGGCTACAAATTCCTGATGCTGTGAATCTTGCCCTTGATATGAAAGTCTCATGCTATGATTCAGTGGTTTTAGCTCTCCTCAAAAGCTCATTAATCACTGATTGTACATGTGTATAATTATTCTGCTGGAAATCTCAATCCATTTTTTTAATGTGAGAGTCAATAGTTAGAGGTCTGTCAAGTCTATTCATTATAAAACCCTGTTGTCAAGAGTATATAACTGGGCTGTAAACATTAGTTCTAATCTAAATAATTGCATAGAAAGTCTGCCAAAGGAAGTAAAATTAAAAAAAAAAAGAAAAAAGTAAGAGGAAAAATCCATATGGCTGTTTTTAGTTACATGTCCTTTAGTGAAGGTGGTATGAGGCATCCAGCTCTGCAGGCTCAGGATGAGCACGAGGCTACAGTGTTTCTCCTCTCTCTGTCAGCAGAGGGAAAGAAAAGAAGAGGCCACTATTACCCCGCCTCCTTCAGATACTGCAGATGGTTTTCTGTCCCAGGCAGACAGCAGTAAAGCTCCTGATGTCAAAGTCTGGGCTCTGGGCAGAGGTTTCTGTGCCACAAGTACCTTTCTAGCAGGTGTCTTTAACCAAATCCAGGTCCATTCTGTATTTTGCACTAAAGGTGTAATTTTGATATGTGGGAGGTTCTGTCAAACCATGGCATGGTCACCCGTGGCCTGGAATTTTGTAGTAAGACAATCTAAACCCACCTCTGCATCAGGTTCTTGGCAGGGCTGCTGCTGCAGCAGCACATGGCAGGAACTTGTGCCAGAGCTGGTGCTGTTTTCCCATGCCCAGTGGGTGGATTTGGTTGGAGGAGCCCAGTGTGCTTCTCAGCACCCCTGTCCTGGGCTGACCCCCATTAGCCAGCAGCTCCACATGCAGATAAAATAGGAGCTTGAGCTTGCTTGAGGGGAGCACCCATTTCAAATTTGCTGGGTCTGCCTACAATGCAGGGCAATATTTGGGGTCCTCAGGGTAGTGTCCACAGCTCTGGGGCTTACATTAATTTCATAGTTGAGAGCTGTGCGTTGCTATGTGGAGAAGCAGTTGTTTGGGTGGATAATAAAATGTTTGAGTCCTATCCAGTTGGGGGAATATGGAGGAGCTTGGCCCCTAATCCCTGACGCTGCCACCTTCTCTGCCTAGTATAGCAGAGAGTAGTCGTGCTGAAAATAACTTTCCCAATTTAAACAGAGAAGTATCTGATGTTTCCCCTTCCTCTTCAAAAGCAGGCACAAGGGGATTGAGTCTAGCAAGAGGAAATCTCTGGTTTTTCAGCGTGCCATTTCAGGCAGGTGTGATGCTGCATGTGTCTGCTTAGTAACCACAGAAATGATTTGTGCACATCGTTAGACATTTTGATGTAGAATTGCTCTAGCTAGAGTAACCCCTTCTGCAGAACCGGATCACTGCATAAGCAACTCGTTGTAAGAATAGTATTTTTAAATGGCCCATGGTTCCCAGCAGAGCAATAAAGCACATGAACAAACATTTAGGGGAATATTCATACCTATGAGCCCCAGCTGCACGTCCCTGCGGGACACTGTGCCTCTGAGAGGCTGTGGAAATGGAAAAGAGGACAAAGCAGTCTTCTGTAGTGAGACACTGGATTAAAAAATGCCAGAAAGTTTTCTGCTTCTTTCTGCAGCTGTTCATGTTTTACAAACGACAGTCCAAGGACCAAAGTGATTCAGACCCAGTCAGGATATCTATAGGGCTTGAATGCAATGTTTCTTGAGACCCCAAGTTGTACAGCATACAAAAGAGGAGGGAGGACTTCCCTGCCTCCCCCCAGTCCTTATGCTCCACCAAGGTAACCGTTGTATGTAATTATCACATGCAGTGGCTGCGATGTCCATCATTTGGTAATGCACAGCTCCTGAGACAACTGCAGAACCACATAGTCTGGAAGGGAAGGACTCTAGGGAGGTCCTGCCTCTGGCTCCAAGTAGACTCAGCGCTGAATTCAGATCTGGGTTCTCAGGGCTTTATCCAGGTGGGTGCTGGAAAGCTCCAAGGGTGAAGCCTGTGCAACATTTTTTGGGGTAATCTGCTCCAAAGTCTGACTGTCCTCACGGTGAAAAGGTTTTTCCCTATATTCTGTCTGAACATATCCTGTTTCAGTTTATGTGCACTGTTCTCTTCTACGGCCACGCACCACCATGAAAAGCCTGGCTCCATCTTCTCAATAATCTCCTTAAAAGTACCAACAGGCTGCTGGTACATCCTTCAAAGCTTTCTTTTCTCTTCTCCAGGCTGAACAATACTTATTTCTTCTGCCTCATCTCACACAGCAAGTGTTGCTACCCCAAACATTCAGTAGCCCTTTGCTTAGCCCACTCTGTTGGTCCACATCCTCATGTTTGGGGACACAAAATTGGACAGAGTATTTGCATACAGCTTGATAAGTGCCAAGTAAAGCAGAACAAAATTACATTATTATTCACCATCCTAAATTTAAAGAAACTCTGGCAAGAAATACTTGTAGTCCTTCGTGATTTAACATTTAACTCAACCCTAAAATCAGAGTGAAGCCCAAAAGAATCCATGAACTACTTTTTTTTTTAAATGCTCCTCACAGCAATGCTAATAAAAATTGCTGAAGATGTAAAAAGGATTCAAAATTATAATAGTTCATCTAATGCAATTAAGAAATTCTAATCTTTCATTTCAGCACTGTCGGTTCATTTGTGCATCAGAGACCGCTGGGCTGAGAAAGCAGTGCAGGTAGAGATGTCAGCTCTGAGCAATCTGAGGGAAGGGAGCAGCCAGCTCAGAAAAGCGTGAGGATATAGGATGGCCTAGGGATTTCCAAGGTAGGACTCTGAAGAAGTTCCTGAGTGTTATACTGCTAACAGAAGCGTACCTTTCCAGAGGGGATATTAAACCCAGTGCTGCTGGGCTTCTAATTTGCTTTGCTGAGTTGGAAGCTTTCCTCATGTAGCTGCTGAAGCCAGGGCCTGGCACCTGAGACTGCTTCCTCATGAATGGCAGGCTGTGGTGGAGTTGGTAATACCTCACAGACCAATAGAAATATTAAAATATTAAAATATAGATGTGTTTGAAAAATGCCGCTGATGAATGGCCAAGGCTCAAAGACTCTGACTTTATTACTCAGGCTTTCAGTGAGGTGGTTTTTTTTTTTCTTTTAATCCTTCAGGCAATACTTACCCCATCTCTTTGCTCCTACAATCAGTTTTCATTTCTTCAGATTATAATTTTTTTTGAGAATAAACTGCTGTAAATCTTTGGAGAGTTCTCAGAAATGGGATGGCTGCTGTGTCAGGCATTTTGGTTGAAGAAATACTGCAGCTGAGTTGATGGGAAATAATCTATTTCTTGCTTTTATTAACCATTTCCTGATGTTTTATTTTTAATTTCTAAAAAAGGACAGAACTATAACTGGTCACAAGCTAGTGTTCCATTTAGACAGAGATTAAGCCAAAAAGTGTCAAAATTAAATAGCTAACCTACTGGAATGTTACCTTGAAAGTGTTGGAGGATTTGAATACGTTTTATGAGATGGCAGTTTTGGACTTCTTCCCACTCTCACTCCTTTGTTTTCAATGCAGATAGGTTATGCAAGTATTGCTTTCTCTCACAAAAGCCATCTGAATCTCAGATGAAGCACTCCAAAATTAAAAAAGGCGAAGTCAGAAAGATTAAGACAGTGAGCAGCCCTCTCGGAGAAGTGGTATCATTAGAGATGCTAGTGCTGACATGGGAGAGAGTGTGCACAAAATATCCTGCATCACTAAATATGACTTTCAAAACCTCATAATACCTTCTGTAAAAGCTACCGTCCTGTCAGACATTTTTTGCAGTTGATCTCTGTCACTGAAACTATAAAGAAAGCTCAAATGCAGTTGCAACTATTTTTGCTATTAAAAAAGCCGAATCTTTTTTCCTTTTGTCTCCTTGTTCTAAAAACCTGGCAGTACAGCATTTGATCAATCATCTTTCAAAAAAAACCCCAAAACCAAACCAAAAAAAAATTCTACCTGAGGCATAAAGCAATCTTGGGAAGCTTCCGTTTGAGACACAGATATCTGTGAGAAAATGAAAACAAGACATCGGAAACAAAATTTTGTAGCAGCCGTAACTGCGCATGGCTTGTGTGGTTTTAATTATTACATGGGAATGTGCAGTAAGATATTTAGAGAAGCTGGGGGATTGATATTACTGCTGAAAGACTGAGATGGGGCTGGCAGCCGTGATAAGGACAGGGCAGCCTGGAGAAGCACCGCTGCTTTCCGGCTCTGTGTCAGGATACGGCCATGCAGCAGCAGGCGGGTAAAAGGAGGTGCTTTTGTGTCTTTTGTATTCTCCCTGGCAAATCCTCTTCCGAAGGGAACTGCTGGAGAGTGAATGCAGCCGGAGTGCTGTTTCTGGAGCAGGCACAGGTCTCGATCCCAAATTGGGAGCTTGATGTTTAGCCATCAGAAGAGTATTTCATACCAGTCTTTAGTTGCTGGCAACCAGGCAGCCTGCTGCTCTGTGCAGTTGTATGAGCCCACACCTCTTTTGGACAGTTACCTGCTAATAATCAGAGTTGAGCTGACAGCACAGAGGTCTTTAACGGATATTAAAATTTCTATCAACTCTGACCTGTATCTGATTTAAATGAGGGGTCTAGAAATGATAGCTGACCACCTCCACAACCTCCTGCCAAGCAGTTGTATCAGTATGTAATGTATCGGATTTTCCCAACCATATGTTTTCTCATTTCTATGGTATTCTGTCGCTAATTTCTCACCTTTATCTACCTATAATTTTCTTCAATAAACTGGCAAAATTACTTTGTCGCTCATTTTCAAGGCTGAAGTAAGCATTCTTTAAACAGATGTTAAGCATCAAAAATAGCAAGGAGTAATGATTAATAATTGGGATGATCTGAGTGAGAGATGACGAGAAATGAAGGAAATAATTTCAGAGGAAAAAATTCTATTGCCATCAGTAAGACAAAGTAAGAAAATAATTGCAGGTTACACTTAGTATTCTTGATGGAACTCCACCCCAAGCCCCAATACCAGGGACAGGACCCACATGCAGTTAACGTCTGTCTTAGGTAGGGCTGTGGAGATTATGTTTTCCTCGGAGTAATCTCAAAAGTAGGTCTGTTTTATGCATACAAAGTGTTGGAGTCATCCAGTTTTAGAAGAATGAATGCATGGATTAAATCTGCATCACCCCCCTTTTCTCTAAGCTGTGAAGTCTGATCTTTGCTTTTGCAAGAAGTACAGCAGAGTCTCACTCCTTGCCCTTTTCCATTTTCAGAGGAGGTATTTGGGCTGCAGTAAACTCATAATTTGAGAGTTGTCTCTGTGCCAGTAATGGAGCTACAGGCATCAGAAAAAGTGATTGTATGTGACCAGCCCTCAGCCCCCACTCTGCAATTTTCTCTGTGTAAGACATGCGGTGAATGGCAGGATTGAAGGCTTATCAAAACACAGCCAAGCCGTATAATGAAACTTTAATGTCAGAATCTTTTCTCCAACGCAGTCCCTTGACACCTTAGTAATTTTTACCTTTTGTTCTTTGAACCCACTCCAGTTTTTCTAATTAGATTGTCTGATACCTAATGAAGGTTCTCAGTGTGGGTCCCTCCCTCAGCAGTGAGCAGGCGGCAAAGTCCATCACCCTTCTTCACCATGATCTACTAGTTTTACAGTGGGTTTTATCCATTATTTACAAGCAGTGAACAATTTGCTACCCAATTTTATTCTTCCCAAATACCTGGTGTTGTTTATTCTGGGTTTCTCCTTTATTCTGGCTTTCTCCTTCTCCTTGGATGACTCCACTTTGGGTAATTTCCTCCTGGATGTGTTACTAGAATGCAGGTTTTGTTTTAGAGTGAATTGCTTTTTGTTACTTCTCACTTATAACTCCTTAGATGCACATATATCACTGTGGTTTTTGCCCTTTCCCTTCTCTGCCTGAGTGTGCACTTTGCAATGTCTCTTGCATCTGTAATTAAGGTATTACTCAGAATCAAAACTGGGTGGAACCCTGTGAACATTTTGCTCCGTCTTCCTCATCATTCCCTCACCTGGGGTTTTGCACAGAGCTCCTTATCAGTCTCCCTTCTGCTTTTACTCTTCATGTAGGCCTTGATTAAGCAAATCGTTTATGCTCATTGCTAAACTTTGAGAATGCAAACAAGCCTGTCCTTTCATCCAGTGGTTGTTCAAAACTTGCTTGGAAGGATTTAAGCATGTGTTTATGTGCTCTGCTGAAGGGAGGCTTCTGCTTCGATTTTATTACTTTTATCCCTTACCTTTTGATTCTAATCTTATATGTATAAAACATCAATAACTCCTTCTAGAATGGATTCTTTCTTTATCCCATGTCACCTGTTGCTTGTGTTTCCAATGCCCTCTTAAAGTTTTCTAATAGCTCTTTTTGTTCTGCTTGGTCCATTTTTTTACTGGAGATTGAAAATAAAAGTGCTGGGCAGTAATTGCCAAGATCATTCTTCCTTCTGTGTAAATCAATACTATATTTGCTTTATTCCCAGCCTTTGGGACTTCCATAATTCTCAATGACTTTCAAAAATAATTGCCAATAGTTCAGTAAATTAACTGGCTAATTCCCTCATCACCTTAGAATGAGTGCAACCAGACCAGCTGATTGATCTGTACAGTGGATATTCAAAATTTCCAACCATTCCTCTAACCTGCACCACGTTAATGGCTGTTTCTATAGGATTTTTGTTATTTCCCAATTGCTGCATCCTTTTTTTCCTTTTTTATTTGAGAAAAAAATAGTAAGTGAGTAATTTGGCCTTTGAAGAAATACTGGTTGTTTCATCTTCCTCCGACTTATTAATGAAACTACATTCTGACCGGTTTTCCTCTTCCCTATAAGGCATTAGTGAAAGCCATTTTTATTTCCCAGTACTGCTTGGGTTAGCATAAATTCAGCTAGGTTTCTCCTGCCCTTGTCATTTCTCTTTTCTCCTGTTTTCTCCAATTTCTCTTCTCTTTGCTGCTGCTTATTTTTGGGCTCTGCTGCCTCTGAGTGAAGCAGCTTCCACCACTGTCACCGACCTCTTCCTGCAAATAATTAGAAATGTAGCTGGACCAGAAGGATCCAATCCGTCACCAAACTCTGTCCCATCTCTCCTGCACTGACCTGCTGTCTTCTCACACATGGACTTTTTCATTTTTTTTTTTATTTATCAGCAGTGGAAAAAGAATAGCTTTAGGGCAGATATTTATGACTGACTTTCCAAGGTACTTCTCTCTTTCCAAGTGAGACATAAATAAGCAGGTGCCAAGACTAGGCAAGCCCTGTGTTGCCAGTTCCCCTGAGGTCACAGCAGAGACCCTCCCTGGAAGTGGCAGACTGATTTCCCTATAATTTGCCACTGCAACCTTGGCTGCTGTATGATGTTTGAGCCCAGAGCTCTTTTGTTGTCTCTCTCACGCACTCCTAAGTGCACTGACTTACACAACCAAGCAGGACTTTTCCATCTTTAACTTCTTTGAAATGGTTTACCTTTTACAGCAGCTCTCTCTGACTCCTTCATTTCTTGGTCGTTTCTTTCTTCCCAGAAGCTCAGTTTTATACTTCCCAGCTCTCAAAATGCCCTCCCTTTAATAAATGATGGCAGTTTACAAGCTGTGCTTTGGCCACTATTCTTGTTGTGCTTGAAGTATTTCTGAATAGATAATTGTCACAAACTCTTTCCAGATTTAGGGCAGGTTTTTCCTGTCATGCTCCTTGTGGTACTGGCTCCCAAACTGGTCTGTGCAGCTTCTAGAGCAGGTTGTCATAATGTCTTCAGAGGAATGTAATGCAATGTAATGTAATGTAATGCAATGTACTATATTGGGCACCTCACACAACCTGATTCTCACCTGGAGCTGCTGCTATCCTGAATCTATGATTTTAAAAGGGAAATGATTTATCCTTTTCTTTGTTGTTTCATGTTCATATGCCTCAACTTCCTCATGGTGGAGGCAGCTTTCCTTGCTCCTGTGACCAGCTACTCAGATGTGAACAGATGTTGCCAACTACTTGTGAAGTAAAGGAAAGGGGACTAGGAGGGGAGCACCGTTGTTTTCTTTCGCCTTCTCTTTAACGTCTTGTGATTAGCTTCTCTACCACTCATCTTTATTACCACACTGCTGGCTTCCCACTGACTATCTCTTACACAGTCTTCTGAAAACATATGGGTAAGATTTTAGAAATGTATTACAGGAAATATTAAAAGTACTATCTTGTTACTAAATTTGTAATTATCCTTCTTTTGAGGGTACCTTATAAAGACCAAGCATGGTACCACAGATGGTGTAGTTGGAAACAAGGCGTTTAATTTTAAAAAAAAAATAGAAAAAGGAAAAAACTCA
This sequence comes from Trogon surrucura, assembly GCA_020746105.1. Lineage (NCBI taxonomy): Eukaryota > Metazoa > Chordata > Aves > Trogoniformes > Trogonidae > Trogon > Trogon surrucura. The sequence continues at coordinate 72,292,001 of CM036619.1, forward strand.
ACTTTTAATTTGTACTCTATCTTGACTTTTCTGGGTAGTCCCTGTCAACATACTGCTCCAGAAGCCTTGTGCTTCCCTCGTCATATTTCTGTTTAGTGTATGTTGTTCATCTGGCCTTGACAGAAGCAGTCCATGTCACCAGTTAAACATTTCCATACTCACAGATATTTCATCTCACACTGCTTAAATGTCGTTACTGCTCTAAAAAGGAAGCTGAGTGTTTCAGGACCCTGATAAAGGGGTTGCTATGTTTGAACCTGGTCATACTGCTCTTCCGTTCTTTTGTGAGCAGGACTCCATTCACATTACGTGAGCATCTGTATTATCCCGAAAAAAGTGGACGAACTTGAACTCTTCATTCTTGCACAATTGAAAATATTTTTATGTATGGAAGAAATTCCCACTAAATCCTGAAAGAATAACAAATGTTCTCCATGTTAACACAGTTGGTGACTTGCTGCAGTCAGTGGCAGCATCTTTTGCTTCCAGGCAATTCGCCCACTCCGACTTTGTTCCTTATTCCCTGCTGTCTCATATGTTCAAGAATAGACTCTCAATTAGTATTTGCCATGTTGTCTCATGCTCAGCCATCAAGTAAGTTTGAAAAACTGCCCAGTCATTAGGCATTCCCACTTGAAATGGATGAGGTGCTGTAGAGGATAATGAAGAGAAGGTCCCTGAAAGCTGATGGGGCTCAGAAAGCACACAAACACTGGATTTGGGTAAATACCTAGGATGATGCACACTGTTGTCATGGAGGCTGAGGTTTCCCTCCATGTGCAGGGCTGCTAAAGGCAGCCCTGACATTTGTTTCTAGTTCTTGATGCTGAAGGCATGATGAAAAGCTGCAAAGAATTTTTTTTAAAAAAAAATGAAAAGAAAGACAACATGAATGTGAAAGACATCCTCCTCCAGGAGTTTAGTTATCAAAGACAAGGTTAAGAGGTGACTTGAACATGGTCTGCTGGTAAATATTTGAGAAAGCTGCTGATAGTAAAGGGCTCTTAAATTCAGCAGACAGAATCATTAAGTGAAACTCGGCAATGGGATGTTGAAATGATGCGAGTTTGGATCAGAGATAAGAAATCCATTTCTAGCAGTGAGGGCATTTGAACGTCTTTGCTAACGTGGTGAGTTCCCTATTGCTCACACATTTTAAATTCAGTTTACTGCCTTTCTAAAAATGTGTCCTCTGGCACTGCTGAGTTTGGTATAGACCTTGTGAATGAATCTCCATGCTCTGATTTTTGAGGAAGAGGAAGCAAGATGTTTTTATGCTCTTTCCTGAGAGTATCAACTCCCATAAGTTCTGGGTGTTGAGTGACTAGGACAGGCAGCTCCCCATCCCATTCTTGGTTGTGGCACAGGAGCTCAGCAGCCCCCTCTGGCGGGGAAGTCTTTATCCCCATCTTTGCTGGACTGATTGTTTCACAGTTCAGTTGTGAAGTCACCAGGGGGAACGCCCATGGTTAAAATGCACTCTCCTGTAGGTCATGGCAGCCAAGGAGATGGGTGTGTTTTGCCTGCTTGACGTGCCAGTGCCAACCTGGTTATTGGCTGTCTTCCCTTTAGACATTGTTACCCATTTGGCAGTCCCTGCACCACCAAACCTGCAGCTGAGGGGAATGTATTCATGCAACATTTACTCACTGACACTGGGTCCACTTGACCATCTGTCTATAACACAGTACATTGTATGAGACCCTCCGTCTATACACTGCATGTATATAACATAAGAAGTATGCTGTATTTTATTGTGTTATACCTGTGCCTGCCTTCCCAGTTCTCCTTGTAGCTATGGGCTGCCTGAAAGGTAACAGTTCCACATCAGATGCAGGTGTTTTGCCAAGACTAAGGCTGAAGCAAATTGTGTAAAAGTGAAGAAATGCAGGTGAGCTCTGATAGTTTGGGTTTTACTCTAGTCCTGTTATTTAATGCAAAGGTTCCTGTTTATCTACTCCAAAACTGTTTTCTGTTGCAAAACTGTTCAGAAAATAATTTCTTGTACCTTCTGTCTCACAGCAGGTTGTACTGCTACATTTGTTTTCGGTCTTGGTCTGATTGCAAATCCTCTGAAATATGACTCTTTGTTCTTTTTAAACAAGCAAAAAACCCTCCAAGCTGAATTTGAAGAAAATGGACTGTCTTTTTTTTAAAGATAGTTTTGGAAGATTTTCGAGGCTTTGAACTATATAGCTATATAACTGTAAAGTTCCTTTTGTACCAGCTCTATAACCTTGGCAGGAGATTGGAACTCCTATTAATCTAGGTAATGAGCAGTAATAATAGTGATAATGACACTTCTGAATGTTTAAAATAGATTCTGTGACAATATGTTGGTCCGATGTGAGATAATCTTAAATCTAATACAGTTCTGAATCTCAAGCTGTATTAAAATCCAGTTTTGAGACGACATGCTGTCCTGAGATAATCTTCCTTGCATAATAACTTAAGGTATTTAGGCCTTTCTAAATACCAGTTACTAAGTTTATAATTTTATCTTGGAATTAGACACATCAGAAGAGTAATGAATAGGAGTGTTACCAAGAGCAGAGAACCTGTCAGCATGTAATTTTAGGTGCTTGAAATATGAGATATTAGAGGTGCAACTTCAAGTCCTTGAAATTTGGTGGTTTTAATCTACCAAAATCAACTGGCTGTGTTTGGGATTCTCTTTAAACAACCAAAACACATAAAACTCAGCAGATACTCAGCCTTCCAGGCCTGAGACAAATTATGTGTATTTGTTTAAACAGTATGACAACTTCTAGCATGGGTTTGCAGGTAAATCCATTAAATAGGAAGTTCCAGTTATTTTGTTTCTAGGCCTATCAGCTTCAGATATGCCAAGCCGAGAGCTCTTTGTCTCCAAAACTCTCTGTTTCTAAGAAATGTGCTCCAGAAAACTTCAGCATGAATAATCAGATAGGACATGCAAACTATGCTATAATGATGTCCCAGGTTTGGTTTAAGCCAGCAAAAAGAAACTCATTGAGTTAGCGTGCTCTTATCTTAGTCTCCATTTCTGTGACAATTAGAATTTTAGAGAAGCAAGGGTCACTGAAAGCTGGGGATTCAGCTTTTGAGTCCATATAATTTGAGATATGTGATTGTTCATCTAATAGCTAATTACTTAAGGATGTTTGTTTTACAAACAAATGAAAAAGTTTGGCTGTGAATATTGCTTGAGGACTTTGTCCAGTGATGCTAAACCCCTCTCCCTTCCTGGCAGCTGACTGTGTTTTCAGGGTATCCACAATCTGCCCTCCTGGAGCCCTGGTCTCCCACGGGAAGAACCAGTCCAACACTGGGGAGCAGCAAACCACTGCACCCATAGTGCATGACACAGTGACCAACTGGCAGTAGCTCAACTGGTCACTCCATTTCTCTTTTTCCTCTCCCTTTCAGAAAACTAAGGTAAACCTTCTCTTTTGGCTGGCACCCATTGCTTGGAGTACCTGTGTAGATGCTGCCATCCCCAGCAGTGTCACAGCACTGTGCCAGAGCAGTGCTGGGAGCCCCAGGACTTGGGGACACCTCTCAGTATGTAGTCAAGATGATGTGCATTGCACATCAAAGTGCAGGTTAAAGGGTATTACATAAAGTCAGATGAAACCAGCCTGTATTAAATGCTTTTCTAGTGTTAGTAATTTTTTTTTTCTTTTTCTAGACCTCCACAGGCCTTAGGCCTTGCTAATTCATATTTATAACTAAATTCTCCATTTATTTAGGGGAGCATATTCTGGGTAATCCCTTGGAAGTTTGCTGTAGGGATTCTCTGCTTGCAGCCAATACAAAGCTGCAGGAAATGAAAAGTTCCCAGCCAAATTTTATATAAAAATGAAAGAAAAGGAAAATGTTCAAGTTCTGGAATCGAATATGTAAAGTACAAGTCTATTCTTAAATATTTCTCTTATTACATGGCTTCTGCATTTATAATCTCTCCATAACTCCTGGATTTAATTTGCTTAGTTTGCAAGAAAAAGATAAGTGTTCCTTTCTGCACACGACTGCATCAGGTTTGTTTAAACTATGATGCAAGTAATGATGAATTATTCACTCTGTTCTTGTTCACGAGTTATGCACAGGCCTATTTTATGAAGAAATTTGTAGTCTCTAATCATCTCTAGTCTCTCCTTGCTGGAAAATCCAACGAAATATTCCTCAGGAAATTTTCTGCAGACTTCATTGATTCACTATTCATGCTGCCCAGGCGGTGAACGGTCATCTAAGTTTCAATGTGTGGTGTCAGATCACTGAATGGTTGACGGCTGGTTTTAATCATGAGATACAGGATGACTCCGTAAGGAATGATGTTTCTCATGGGCAAGTATTCTGGCTCCTACACAAATGGAGGCTTTGCAACAAGCTCAAATCTCTATAAACTGTCCATATGACCAAAGTTCTGTCAATCAAGGGCTGTTGCAGAGTAGACAGAAAGGCGCAGAAAGTCGGGGAAAGCAAATGGCTGCTTTGATACCAAAGGAAGGCTCCTGAATTCACTGGACCCATTCTCACCTTGCTCTAGTCCAGTTCTTCACTTCTGACTTAGGGAGAAACTCAGTCTACGTCTGTCAGCAGAGAAAATGGAAACTAAATCTCTTTCCGCTGGCGTGCTCCTAGAGTTTGTTGGGCAGCAATTCAGCGGAATTCTGCAATAACACTACTCGTTACCAATTTTACACCGGCTAGTTAGTTTTCTTATGGAAAACGTTACTTTATCACTTTTTATCCTTCTCACCCACAGTCTTTGCCTGAAGGCTGTGATTCTCTCCAAAAACTATCAGTTTCATTCCCTGGCCAACTAAGAAAGTTAATTAGCTGTTTTCCACTTTTCTGTGTTTGTGCCTTCCTCTTACACACACAAGCAGCCAGAATTCAGATGCCTGAATGATAACACAAGCATCACAGCTCTGCTAATCATCCCTGCCATGATTTTTCTCTGTGAACATAGACACGTTTGTCATGGGTTTGAGTCTGATGGGTTTTTTTGTAAAAAAAGTGGGGATAGACTCGTGAAATTCCGAGAGCCTCACCCACCCCCAGGTAGAGTTGGACCTGCCTCTGGCCAGGGCCAGGCCAAGCAGTGCCTCTGCCATCAAGGTACTTAAGAGGCGGCCCCATTGTTCTTTCTTTCTCTTTTGGTTTTGTCTTATGTTGAGCTGTCCTGTCTTTAATTGGGAAGTTTTTCTGTTGGAGTAGGGAGAGATGAGAGGAAAACAAAGGAACATTGCCCTGAGAAGAAAGACGGGGAGAAGAGTCCCAGAGGAGAAAGAGAGGGAGAAGGCTGCCAGAGCAGGACCTCTCTCTGAAGCCTGTGGTGGTTGAGACAGTAGGAAGGTGACTGCCTGCCAGCTGAGGGACTGATGATGTAAGTGCGTCCAGGATGCATTGGTACACACAGAGCCCCATGCGAGAGAGGAGAGAGACTGAGCATCAGCGAGGGACATGTCTGAAGCAATTCATGGCCCCGAGGGACTCATGAGGAGGAAGAGGATTTCCTCCTGTGAGGTGGGCACCGCAAGGTGTGAAGGAAAGACTGCGAGGAGCCCTCTTTCTCAAGAAGGAGCTGCCATGGACAATGAGATTTGACCAGATGGACTGCACCCCCCACCCCCTGCCCCTTTTGTATAGATGGAGGGGAAGGAGGTAACCAGGAAGATGGGAGGGGTGGGGGGACAAAAGGGTATTTAAGACTGAGTCATATTTATTGATGTATTCCTCTTACTTTCCTACATCGTAAATGGTGGTGGTGAATTAAATCTCTGTTTTTCTCCCCAAGTCACTCTGGTTCTTTACCCGTCATCTTAAATGCTAGATTATTACCCTCCCTGTCCCTCATCTCAAACCCTTGAACCTTTTTAGTTGAAATTGTCTCCCTTCATATCACTGTGGAAGTGGGGGTGGGGAGAGAACTGAGCTGAAGATCATGTGGTTCTTTGTCCCAGTCAGCTTGAACCACGACAAAGTTGGCTGCTGAAAACAAGTTTTGTCATCTCCCCTCCTTGATCCCACCCAAACCTTAAAAGCTCCAGAAGACCCTGGAAAATCATTGTCCATGGTTCAGGGTAATGCAGAGGGCCCTGTGCCCATCCCTAACGTTACCCAGTGTTGAGGAACTCACGCTCTGAGCCTGGGTGGGCATGGGGTTTGCTTCACGTGCCAGGAGGGCAGTAGCAGTGCGGAGAGCAGGATAACCAGAGGGGAAACCTGAATTGGAAGGGGCTGCTGGTCTGATGTGAGGATTCGGTACCCAGCATAGGAGAAGCATGAGGCACGCACATCTGCCACAGCTACAGACTTCTGACAAGTTACTGAGAAAAAGTAGTAGTTAGCAAAGACCTGCATGGCTTTTCAAGCCTCCAGATTTGTTCGGTAAATGAATTTGATCCTTGCCAACAAAGATAAAATCTTCCTGGTGTTAGTGTGGGATGCCATTAATGCCTTGAAGAGACTTCAATAACACTAGAACATATTCATAAACTGATCCCTAGTGATTTTCACAGGCACATCTCTATCTATCTAACATATCCTTCTACCTTCCCTTTTAGGCAGACTCTTCCTCTGCAATTTGTGAATGCATCTTGCAGAGGGGAGACAGCCCTCTTTTGCTGTGGAGCCACCACACTGAGCAGTGAAGGCACCCAGAAGGAAAAACAACATTTGAAAAGGTTTGTATTCCATTTTCTGATTTCATGGATTAGTCTGAAAGTTGTATTATCTATTCTGCCTGAGTGGCAGCTGTTTATAAGCCTTGAGGGAGAAATATTAAATATCACTTTCTCTTTCGTAAGAAAGATGATCTTATTTATTTGAACTGGGTTTTATTTTGTGCTTTTTATATGCCTCAAAGCACCAAACGTTACTTCAGCACTCCGGAAGTGTTCTGCCCCATGCCTTTGAATCAGCCCACCCTGCCAGGCTTGGCACACGTGTTTGACATTTCAATAGCAATTTGTACTTACAGGGTCATTGATATCTCCAGAATCCCCTAATAGAACATGACCCAACTTCATCTCCACTAAAAATGATTAACCATCCCAGCAATATCCTAGCTACTCTTTGTAATATTCCTGTGAGATATGTAATATTCCCATGGAGTGGGTGAAATAATGCGAGATAAAGTACAGAATTTCAAAATGTCTTTGTATTATGCATTCAAGCTGACCCCAGTTTTTCACTGTTTCAAAGCTGTTGCATGTGCTCCCTCCATTTTTCTCAAAAACATGACTGAGATCAGAAAGAGAATGGCATCACCGTTTTGTTCACTGTCATAAACTTATTTGGATAAGACTTCCAGTGAAAACAGTCTCCCAGAGAGCAACATAGGCCAGAATGGAGATTGAAAAAGCAAAGGCTTCAATCTGTGTTTTAAATGTTGGCCACCTAGGTGACTGTCTTTGCTGTTCAAATATGTTTGGTTTGCTCTGGTTCCTGGTCCTGTCATCAGCTGAGAGAACCAGGAGTAAGAGATGCCAGCAACCCTCAGGCTACCCAGCAGATCAATAGCTGAGTTAAGATGAGAATATAGTTCTTGCTTCCCAGCGTTGAGGTTGGACACAACTGCCTCTTCTGTGTTTTCGGAAAAGCCCATTAAGAGGAAGCCATTTATCCCAGGACAAACAGATTTAATTTCTTCTTTCTTTTAAGTTCCTTCTACTTCTCTGTCACCAAACATTGATTTTAAAATGGACATTTATCTTCCTTGGGCAGAACACTTTCGGGTATTTGCAGTCCTCTGAACTTGCTCTCTAACAGTGGAATGGGAAAGTGATAGTGCTAGTGAATTGATGCCTGTGATAGAATTTTTAGTAGGCAAATAATACCACCAGATTTACCTGCTGACAATGGAGCTGATGTTAATGGAAGACGGTATGAACTAAGGGAACATGGGGGTCTTAATGCTAAAAGCCTGCAGCATGCAGATTTTTAATTTACAAGGTCCACTTACAATCTACTTGTTGTCGGGTGCCTGAGGCTTGCAAATGGGTAAAAATGGCTAAAGAGGTGCTGAAGTATTATTAGGTGTGGGGCTCTGAATGCAAGTGCTCTGTGCGATTACTATAGGGCACAGAGGTATGGGCTGCTGGTCATTGCCAGCTGGATTCCAATGGGCTAAGTGGGAGATTGATGCGTATTTGAGAGTATATTCAATGGGGCATGGCAACCTTAAGCTTAGCTGCATGCCAGGAGAAACAGGGAGCAATCAGGAAGCCATTCTTAACAAGATTCTGCTTACGTACATTTTACATTTTGTCATCAGTTCCTCTCGGGAAGCCAAACTCAGTGCTGATGTGCTGGAAATATGTTTCTGGGCTGCAACAGGCAACCTTGTGGTGGGGATCACGGTGCTGCCCAAGGTGGCCTGAGCCCTCGGCTCTGCCAACACTGAGATTTCAGGCAGGAGGAACTGTGCTTCCCTGCTTCTGTCTGCAAACAGGAGGAAAAATCACAGCTTTTATCATTAGATGTTGATGTGACTTGCAGTGGGGGACAGATCTGTGTGCCAGATAGAGCAGGTTTGGTGTTCTTTGGTTTTGCTTTTTCTGGGAGATGTGCAAGGAAAGGGGAGGAGAGATCACAGTATGCATTTGAAATAGCAGAAGCTATTTGGCTCCTTATATGAAGGACACGTTGGAAAACAGGCACATCAGAGTAACGGGGGAGGCAATGTGACAAGAGGGAAGCACTTAAAATAATGGGATTGCTTCATAGCGAACAATGAGGTCAGGGTTACAAAGAAGTCTGAACTGGGTCAGAGCTCCTCATTTCAAACTAATGAACCCCTTGATGACAGGAGCTGGAGTTTCTTGACGAAGGGGATGGACTGTTTGCGGCAAAGTGGTGATGTTAGCGTCAGTAGCAGCAATTTAATTCACTTGGGCAAGTATCTGTCACCTTTCTGGTCAGGAGGGTCTGCACAAATTCCTCTTCTATGTTTAAATTCAACACTTTATCTTCAAAGTATCAAAGCCAAACAGAGTTCAGTTTTACATGCTCACGTATATGTTCACCTTTTATTCACCAGAAACATCTTGTTTCATGGCTCATAAATATTAAATTAACATAAATGTAACCTCTGTGCTCTCACGGCTGATCATGAGTGAGTGAATTTAAGAACTAAAATTTCTGAGCTGCAGTCTCTTTCTCTGTTGTTAGCACCCTCTGCTAGAGGCTGAACAAAAGCACCAGCACCTGTGGTTAGCTCGCGTTCGGAAATGACCCCCTTGCCCCTTGATTACTGCCTCCCCTCCTCTGACTCACCAGTTGTAGCAACTCAACAACCATGAATTGGCTGACTTCGTGAGTTTAAAAATGACAGTAAAAAAAGTGAGTGCCTCCAACGTGCCATCAAAAAAAATCCCCACAAAAGCTGTAGTGCAGGGGTATTGCTGCCTTTTCTGGTTCTGAGGCCACATCAGTGCTGCCACGTCCTTCTTCAATAATTTGTTGGTGTGCTGCTGAAAAGCAGCACAGTCTAGAAGTCACCGGTAACAGAAATGTCCAAGTGATTTTGTGCTGTAACTTCTGAGAGGAAAAACTTGGCGGGGAAAACACAGAAGTCATAAGTCTATTTGCCTCACCTACTTACTGTGCGCTTATCTGGAACAGTCTGTGAAATTCTTTGGAAACCTAATGTATTTAGCAGATAGAGGCCAAGACTGTCTGTGAGCTCACCAAAAGCACACTTTAATTCACAGTCTGGGTATCATGGGAGAGCTATACTTCAAGTGGTCTGATGTAAGGCTTTTCTGACATTTATGTGGTGAAATACAATTCAGTCCCATATTTAACGGGGGAGGGGAAAAGTAAACAAAAAGAGAAAATCTCTTAGGAAAGCTTTGAGGCTGACAAACAACATTTAAAAGTTACCCAGATCACCCTTATTTCTCCTATGGGTCTCTCAGAGAAGTTCTTGGATTCTTCTTTTTTGCAGTTGACTCAGAATCTTAAAGGATCCATTTTTTTCAGGTGCCGAATGCCCTCAGCTCCTGCAATTTCTGTCTGCCATTGTATGACAGTAGTAGACAGTAGAAGACATGCTTCTGAGTACTTCTGCCATGGAGCACGGCATGCTATTTCAGCTGGAAAAGCTGTGGTAGTTCTAAGACTGCTCTGACTCCTCCTGCTTCCTTCTGCTTCGCCTCTCTAGCTGAGCACCTTCCCCAAGCTCACATGCTGATCACAGAGCCAGGACACAGAGCCTGCTTCAGAGACACGACACAGAACCTGTTTCAGATTTCAAATGTGTTGCTCATCTCACACCCAAAGAAGACCGCAAAGACAACTGAGTAGATAAGCAGAGTGATAGAAAGTGAAATTAGCATTTTAAAAAATTGGTTAAAGGTCATTCTGTATGTCTACAGTGGCAAAAAAAAAAGAACTGGCAGGGATTGATGATATCCTTCACTGAAGATGGTTCTTACAATCATAGAATCATAGAATTGTTTAGGTTGGCAAAGGTCTTTAAGATCACTGAGTCCAGCTGTTACCATAGTGATGCAAGGTCCACCATCAAAACATATCCCTAAGAGCCATACCTAGATGTCTTCTAAATACCTCTGGGGATGGTCACTCAACCACTTTCCTGGGAAGCCTGTTCCAATGCTTGACAACCCTTTTGGTGAAGAAGTTTTTCTTAATATCCAATCTAAACTTCCCCTGGCACAACTTACTGTTATTACTTGTTGTCCTATCTCTTGTTACTTGGAAGAAGAGACTGACCTCCACCTCGCTACAACTTCCTTTCAGATAGTTGTAGAGAGCAATAAGGTCTCCCCTCAACCTCCTTTTCTCCAGCCCAAACAATCCCAGTTCCCACAGTTGCTCCTCATAAGACTTGTTGTCCCTCTCCCTTCGCCAGCTTTGTTACCCTTCTTTAGATGTGCTCCAGTGCTTTAATGTCTGGGTGGTGGGCCCAAAACCGAACACAGGATTTGAGGTGCGGCCTCATCAGTGCCAAGGACAGGGGGACAATCACTGCCCTGGTCCTGCTGGCCACACTATTCCTGATACAGGCCAGGATGCCGTTGGCCTTCTTGGCCACCTGGGCACACTGCTGGCTCATGTTCAACCAGCTGTCCACCAGCATCCTCAGGCCCTTTCCACCAGGCAGATCTTCAGCCACTCTTCTCCAAGCCTGTAGCTCTGTTTGGGGTTGTTGTGACCCAAGGGCAGGACCCAGCCCTTGACCTTGTTAAACCTCATACAGTTGGCCTTGGCCCATTGACCCAACCTGTCCAGGCCCCTCTGTAGACCCTTTCCACCCTCCCACCCAGCTTAGTGTTATCTGCAAACTTCCTAAGTGTGCACTCAATCCCTTGTCCAGATCATTGACGGGCACTATTAATCCTCTCATGCTGATGATGACAGGTGAAAGCAGAAAGTGGCAGGAGCACCACGTAGGTCTGCAGAGGGAAGCTCAGTCCTCCCGTTGAGTCACTCAACCTCACCAGCTGGTAAAGACCTTGTGCTGCAGTTTTGACTTGTATGGGATGTGCCTGGTGCAACTTGTTATCTCCTCACCAAAAAGGTAAGTGGGGTTGCGTATCTCTCAGAAGCTGGTCCGACTGCTGAATGTAGAATGGAAATGGACTCAAAGGGATAAGCCAGTGTCCCAGAGAAGACATAGGTGGATAGTTTTCTACCTGACCTGATCTTTGCACAGGAGACAATCTTGAACTTTATGCGGAGTACCTATGCTATCAAAAGCAGATTTGAGACTCTCCCTGTGCTCTCTTGACAAGCCTTTCAGTCTGCTTGAATGAGCATGGTATTAGGAAGCTGATACTGCTAGAAGTTTGATTTTTCTGATGAGGCGGGAGATGAAGTCCTGACTTCCTGTTGTTATTCAAGAGCTGATGGCACTTTTTGTACAGAGAAAGCCAATGACTTTTGCTCTGTGTGAATGCTTTGTGTCCCACTTCAGTTTCCATGGCATTTTGCTGCTCTTGGCCAAAATAATTGTTCAATCCTTGTGAGGGCCACAGATCTGAATAGCCTGGATGTAGTGGTAGGACAGATCCTGTGAAGAAATTTAGCTTAGTGCTGATGTAACAGAGTACTTGTGTGAAGAGTCACTGTAGCTGTCGTTTGTGTTTGAAGCCTCACAGTATGCTGAGAAAAGCTCCATCAGCCCAGACATGAAAAGGTACCTATGTGTCTAAGTCAGAGGTTGCAACATAAAATGCAGAGATGAGCAATCCAGTACGTGGAGCCCTGTGTTAGACATGTGTGCAACAGAAGTCCCCTAGGCCAGCATACTGAGCCTCCAATGACCAAAAGGGCAGCTGAACCTAGGGGTGTGCTTGTGAGGCGGTAGGATGGCACCTCCATCCTTCAGGATTGGTGGTATTCTTGGGCCAGAAGCTGTTTCTTTGTCTTTTCCTTCCAAAAAGTGAACAGAGATCCTGGGGGTAATGACTACAGCAAGAATGTGAGGTTTTATTCCCTTGTTTGTCTGGAAGGCACCAAATCCACACAAATTAGGAAGTGTGGACTGGAGGAGAGAGGTGGAATGTGTGGATCTGCATCCCTTTCAGCTGAGGTCTCCTGCCTTCTGGGGCAGTGATAGGGGAAAGAATCACAGAATCAGAGAATGCTAGGCGTTGGAAGGGACCTCAAAAGATCCTCTAGTCCAACCCTCCTGCCAGAGTAGGATCACCTACAGTAGGTCACACAGGAATGCGTCCAGGCAAGTTTTGAATGTCTCCAGAGAAGGAGACTCCACAACCTCTGTGGGCAGCCTGTTCCAGTGCTCTGTCACCCTCACAGTGAAAAAGTTTTTTTCTAATATTTTTGTGGAACCTCCTATGCTTCAGCTTGCATTCATTGCCCTTTGTCCTATCATTGGACATCCCTGCAAAGAGCCTGGCTCCATCCTCCTGACATTCCCCCTTGACATATTTATAAACATTAATGAGGTCACCCCTCAGCCTCCTCTTCTCCAAGCTAAAGAGACCAAGCTCCTTCAGCCTTTCCTCATAAGGGAGATGTTTTACTTCCTTCATCATCCAGCTCTGTGCTGGACAATTTCAAGCAGTTCCTTGTCCCTCTTGAACTGAGGGGCCCAGAACTGGACACAATATTCCAGATGTGGCCTCACCAGTGCAGAGTAGAGGGGGAGGAGAACCTGTCTCGACCTACTGGCTACTCCCCTTCTAATACACCCCAGGATGCCATTGGCCTTCCTGGCCACAAGGGCACAGTGCTGGCTCATGGTCATCCTGCTGCCCACTAGGACCCCCAGGTCCCTTTCCCCTATGCTGCTCTCCAACAGGTCAGTCCCCAACCTATACTGGTACGTGAGGTTGTTCTTTCCCAGGTGCAAGACTCTACACTTGCCCTCATTATATTTCATAAAATTTCTCGCTGCTCAACTCTCCAGCCTGTTCAGGTCTCTCTGAATGGCAGCACAGCCTTCTGGTGTGTCAGCCACTCCTCCCAGTTTTGTGTCATCAGCAAACTGGCTGATGGTGCACTCTATTCCCTCATCCGGGTCATTGATGAATATATTGAATAGTACTGGTCCCAATACTAATCCCTGAGGGACTTCACTAGATACAGGCCTCCAACTAGACTCTGCCCCACTGTCCACAACTCTCTGACTTTTTCTCTTCAACCAGTTAACAGTCCACCTCACTAACCAAGCATCCAGACCACACTTCCTCAGTTTAGTTGTGAGGATGCTATGTGAAACAGTGTCAAATGCTTTACTGAAATCAAGATAAACCACGTCCACTGCACTACCATCATCTATCCACCTGGTCATATTTTCATAAAAGGCTATCAGGTTGGCCAAGTATGACTTCCCCTTGGTAAAACCATATTGACTGTTCCTCTTATCCTTGATATGCCTAGAGACAGCACCAAGAATAAGTTGTTCCACCACCTTTCCAGAGATGGAGATGAGGCTGACCAGTCTGTAGTTACTTGGGTCCTCCTTCTCGCCCTTTTTTGAAGACTGGAGTGGCAGTTGCTTTCCTCCAGTCCTCAGGCACTTCTCCTGTTGCTCACAACTTACCAAAGATGATGGAGAGTGGCCTAGCGCTAGAAGAAGGAATCTGGCCACCCAGTTATTGTAAGAGAACTTCTTGTTTTCCTTTTATCACTTGATTTGAAGACAGAGCCATGTATGAACATGTGACATGAGCAAAGCACGTTCTGAAATCACCCCTTAGATCAGGTGTCCTGTGGATCACAGCTAAAGGTCTAGTTTACCCATAGGGACCCTGATTGGGCATAGACCAGGTGTTAAGTTCAAAGAAGGGGTATTTGCAAAAACCTCAGCTCTAGGCATCTGAGCTACTCAAGTGAGGAGGAAATTGCACCTCTGAGATCAAAAGTCTGTGTGCCTCCTGGCCAGATGAGGATTATTCTAATGACATTTTTAGATATGATGCCATGCAGACACACGTAAGACTGGTGCTCATCCAGACCTTCAGGATTATCTTGATGTGGCAGGAATTTTTCTGGTGTCTTTTAAAGCATTTGCCTCTTCATTGTCATAGAAAGTGATATTTGATAGAAGTGACAATCCACGTGATCTTTTCAATCAAAGCCGCGTTCATTAATGTTGAATGAAGCTGGTGACTCAAGGTTTTATAAAATATGCTTGGATTCTGCATTACAAGATCCAGTAATAGAGGAATTAGCTTACTGTGTACACAGGAGAAAAGCTTCGCTCTAGCACAATTTACAGAGGTCCTGCATGAGGATTGGCTAGAATTTTGCTCTGAAACAGGGCTGCTGCTTGTATAGCATAGCAATTTTCATTGGCAAGTCCTTCCCCAAATGTGTTGTTTTATCATTATTTTCCAATTATTCACACTGAAAAAAATCACTGAAAAAATATCACTGAAAATATATCACCACAAAAATATTACTTGTTCCAGCATATAACTCGGTTACTAAGGTTACTAAGATGAGATCTGTTTGGAATGATTTACAGCTCCTAAATACAATTTCCTCCCCCAACAAGCTGACTAAGAAGTAGAATCTGCCCTAATAAATTAACCATGGTAAATGCAGACTGACCTACAAATTAGGAAATGCAAGGTTAAATACAAACATCGATCAAACGCAAAAACTATAAATAGATAATGAACTGAAGAAACAATGCCTGCAAAGCAAAAGGCTCCTGGAGTTTTCACATTTGCTGGCAAATACTACTTATGTACTCTGCTCACCAAAACGGGAGGATACAGGTTGCATGCATTCAGAGGAAATGTTGCTGTGTGGCAGGAAGCCTTGTCACTTCTACCTGGAATAAGGCAAGGGAAAAAAAAAAACACCTTCCACGAAACTTGTCAAGAAAGTTTAACATAGCTCCTCCAGAGCCAGGGCTGTGACCTGACACATGATATCAGTGCCCTCCCGCAGATGAGAAATTGCTGCTTTGATTGTGCATTTTCTGTCACTTGTTCCCTACAGACCACAACTGTGATGAAAAGTCTGCTGTGTCGCAAAAGAGCATCTGATGTTTTGGGACATACTGGCAGGCAAGTCTTTTTAACCAGCTAGTAAGTTTTGCATCTTTTTTTACTTATTTTGGCTTTGTGCTGTTGGTGAAGTCCAAAGCTGTATTTCACAAATGACTGTCTTCTTATCCTTCAGCTTGCAGATGAGACTGAAATCTGTCAAAGTGGGTGCAATCATTAACACTTAAACATAAATTATATGGGGCAACAAGCATATCCATGTGTGTCATCACAAGTTTATTGCCTTCAGGGCAGTTGCACTGGCATGTAGTGAGTGAGGATCCAGCCTTACATGAATGGGACCCTCCCAGGCACGCATTTCATACTTGCAAGGTTGGCATCCCTGTTTGAAAGACAGCCCCTAAAGCTCATGCCTAAAGTGTGATCCATTCTCTGGAGCCTTATAATCTGCCATCAAAGGCTTTGGGAACACTCTGCTTCATTGGAAGCACGATCCCCACTGGAGGTCTCTGAGGCTGCATGGTTGTAAATAATGGATAGACAGATGCCCTTAGAGGTGCAGGACAGTCTCTAGGGAGGTCAGGAGCCTAGGAAATGTTCTCTGCTAATTAAAATCCTGTTTTCATGTAGCCGCCCGTGGCAACAGGGACTATTGTATGTAATGCTGGAAGGGATTTAGGAGCAGTTTTAGAACTGGAATGGTACTACTTAGACGAGAACTTTGTCTTTCATAACCATAGAGGAAGAAAAACAAGATGGAAAGGATGTGGTTTAATTAGGCCACCAGTGTAATAATCCAGCTGGGAGTGCCACTTGGAAGCATGCTGTGGAAAACAAGTGTCTTTTTCTTTCCCTTAAGCTTCTCTCTTCTTTGCAGGGCTGTGTCAGCTTTCCCTCTGTCAGGGCCCTGAGGATTCAAGAACAGCATAGTTGAGGTTGGATGAGGCCCCTGGAGATCATCCAGTCCAACCCTCCCCTGATCAAAGCAGCATCTGCTAGAGTAGGTTGCTCAGGATCAGGGCTGTTAGCAGATTGCTCAACACTATGTCCAGTCAGGTTTTGAATATCTCCAGGGACAAATGTTCCACATCATCTCTGAACAACTTGTCCTGTTGTCTGACCAGCCTCACAGTAAAAATCTTCTTTTTCTTGTGCTTAAATTTGTTTTGCTGTATTTCCATTTGTACTCATTGCCTCTTGTACTGTCACCAAATGCCACTAAGAGCCCTGCCTTGTGTCAGGTACTTATACACAGTGACAAGATCTCCCTGAGCTATCTCTTCTCAGACTGAACAGTCCCAACTCTCTCAGCCTTCCTTTCTAACTTGGAGCCCTTTACCATCTTTGTGGCCATCTGCTTGAGCCTCTCCAATATGTTCACATATATTTTGTATTGGGGTACCCAGAATTGGACCTAGCACTCCAGGTTTGTCTCACCAGGGCTGAGAAGAGGGGAAAGATCATCTCTCAGGATGCAACCCAGGATGCTGTTTGCTTTTTTTTGCTGTGAGGGTGCATTGCTGGCTCATGGTCAGTTTGTTGTCCACCAGGACCTCAAGGACCCCCTCTGTGGAGCTGCTTACCAGTTTGTTTGACCAGTCTATACTGGTGCATGGGGTTATTCCTCATCAGGTGGAGGACTTTCCATTTACTCTTGTTGCAAATTTGCTGCGAGTGTACTCAGTCTGGTCATCTGGCCCATCAACGCAGATGTTAAACAGCCCTGGCCCTGCTGTAAATCCCTGGGGTACACAACTAGTGACTGGCTTCCAGCTGGACTTCGTGCTGCTGATCACAATCTGTTGAGCAAATCAACAATTTTCAGTCCAACTCTCTGGTCACTAATCTAGCCTGTATTTCATCAATGTATCAATGAGGGTGTTGTTGGAGGCATCCTCAAAAGCTTTGCTACAGACAAGATGAACACCATACTCTTTCCTCAAGACCTGTCATTGCAGAAAGCTGTCAGGTTAGATAAACATGATGTGCCTTTTGTAACTCCATGCTGACTATTTCAGATCACTTTATTATCCTTTGGGGTTTTGGGTGTGATTCTCAGAGGGTCTGGTCATGACCTTCTCAGCAGCTGTAAGTGAGGCTGACTAGCCTGTAGTTTCCCAGAGCAGCTTTCTTGCCCTTCTTTCAGATAAGAGTGACATTTACTGTCTTCCAGTCCTCAGGATGTATGTTAGATTTTTTTGTGCTCCCTAACCTGGTCTTCCTCCAGCAAGGATAAGTCTTTCTCACTCCAGACTTCCCCACTGGTCTCAGGGGCCTGGGTTTCCTCAAGGGAAATCTTACCAGTAAGGACCAACACGAAGAAGACATTGAGTACCTTGACCTTTTCCACATTCTTTGTTGCCAGGACCTGTCCCATTCAGCAGTGGATGATACATTTTCTCTATAGTCTTTCCCTCAGGTCTGGATGAGCCTCAGCAGTTGCTCCATGACATCCTGGACCTGAGTCCCCAGCAAGCAGCAAAACTCCCCAGACAGCAGGTCAGGTCAGCAGATGGGGAAGGCCATCCCCTGCAGCTGGGAGTCTCCCACTACTATGACTCCGATAGAACTTAATGACTCCAGCCAGCCTCACCAGGGACTCCCACCCACACCTTCTGTCCATGGCCCCAGGAGCCCCATTTAGGCTCACGCCCAGGAACCATGTTGTGGCCTGAGCTATGACATAAGTGTGCCTGTGCCAAGCCTTGTCCTTTGCTATCCTGACTGAGCTTCCTAGATGGACTCTGGATCTTGTAAGTAATGTTGCTTCCAGTCCTGTCTTCCCGATGAACCTTGGGCTTGCGTTACAGGTAGGTTTGTCCCTAATCCTGTATCTAACCCTGTCTCTTGCTTCCAGGATGAACTCTGGAGGTGATTTAGTGCCATCACCTGTCTGACCCTCATCAGATGATTGGAGAAATGTCACTGCCACCTGCCTACTCTGCCAGGGACAGTATGACTGCACCTCATTGGGCTGAGAGCACTGACTGTGTTTGGGGTCACCCTTGGCTCTCGGCTTATCTCTCCTTAGCGGCACAGCTCTGCTCTTGGTAGCTTCGGCCAATGCTTTTGTTCCTTCCACCCAGCTTCATCTTCTTTCTGGAGAGTTCCCCCTCCATATGTTCTGGGGAGACCTTTCACCCACCTTTGCATATATGTACATGTAGTGTAACAAACTGTACATTGAATTATAGGAGACTTCAAGTCCCTCATGAGCTCACCCCAAACTTTATTTTCAATTCCTGGCAACTGAATGTACTTTTGAAAGAAAAGATTTTGCCCTAGAGATTTGCCAAAAGGTGTTGCTGCTAGTTAATTCTGTTTCTTCTCCACCCTCCCTCCTTAGCTAAGGTCTTAGAGATTTAATTTCCTCACTGTTATCAACTAAAGGCACATTTGCTTTCTGATTCACTTAAGGTGATTTTTAAATCAAGCTGGTGCTGCACATGATTCTTTCTAATTGGTACACTCTGACTTATCACCTTGGAGAAATCTTAGCCATGCCCTAAATCCTGATGATTAAGTCAGCCTCTTAATAAAATCCCAAATCACTTCTATGCAGGTGTACAATAATAATTCTATGAGGGCACTTTCTTGCCTGCAGAAAGGTGTAGAAGAGGTGTGAGCCTGTCTCAGAGCATATTGCTCTTTTTAATGCCAACCAAGAATGATTTTGTCACCGAAGCATTGCTGTATGGTGCCAAGGGGTCTGCCTTCTTATCTACCCCTTGCCAGATGCTAAAATATCTTCTTTCTTATCACTCCATTCTGGCCAACTCAGCGACCTTCTTCCAGAAGCCAGCTCTCTGGCTGTGCATGGAGCACACCATGTTATGGTTGTGTACCCAGGCACTGCTCCCTTGGCTCATTCACATGATCCTGAAGGAGAAAATCAGAAAAATTACCAAACCTACTGTTCTATGGTACCTCTGAATATGTGAGGATGGCAGCATCTCATCTCTCCTTGACACTCTTCTGGGTGACAGTACTTAAAAAGAAGGATCTTCCCTTTCATCAGGGGAACACAACGAGCTCTCTCTTCCATGTTGCTGCAGCAGAGTTCATCTTGGAAATAATGCTCTGTCCTGTGAGGAGGGGCTGGTGCCCAGATCATGCATGCGAAATGTTCTCTCAGTGTGGCACTGTGCGTCCAGTGCTTCTATCTTCTGTGATCCATCACTCCCATGTGGAGTTTGCTATCAGCTGGGGAGCTGGGGAAAGAGGGAGGAGATCAAGGGTTAAGTAAAGATTATCTGACTACCCTTTTGTCTTCTGTCTTGTGAATCCTATGGGCTGAAGCTCTGTGTAATTCCCTTCTTGCTGAACTCAACTGCGATGCTACTTGCCACAGCCTTCAGGTCAAGTTGTTCTACACTGGGACAGTTCTTGAGATGCAGCTGGAAGGAGCACAAAGAAATGATGATACACTGTGATACAGTAGGGGAAACAGTAGTCACAGCATGCTGAGAGCCTAAGTGTTCTCAAATGCTCCTCCTCTTCTACTCCCTGTCCCAAAATGGCAACCCAGCTGGAACAAACTGAAAAAGACTCATGATAAATGCTCACACATACGCAGACAACCGTGCTCAGTAACAGCTGTTGTGATGTGCCTGCTGCTGAGGTAAAGCTGGAGGAAACTGTGACTTGTAAGAGGAAGCAGCACTTTCAGATCAGACAGTTTAGATGCTGCTGTGGTGCCCACTCAAAAAGGTTTTACTTTCTGCTAATGAAAAATGTTTTGAAGGAGCTAAATCCCTCTCTTAATCCACTTTCATGCCCTCATAAATTCACACATTGTTCTAATGACTTTGGTCCTCACATGACTTCTTTACCCACATATTCATTGGTTTTAAACTATATTAACCAGCACTGTTACTTGCCTGCATGTTAGTCAGCTGTTATGTGTTTTAACTAAAGAATAACACAGTTGAGTTCACACATTTGTTAAGTGATTTATGAAATTACAGAAGGATTTGTTCAGATAACCTTAATGGATTTTTATTAACTCAACACTAACAATATAGTGCTTTGACAGAAAGAAAAGAAACAGCTTCTTCAGGCGTCTTCAGCCTAATTTCTCCTGGGTCATAAGACAGAGTGCAACAATGCATATGATCTTCTCTGGCCTCATCTTGAAGAGAAAGTGAAAGCATGACTGGGTGGGTGACTAACCCTTTGAAACCCATGCCCAAATTTCAGTGCTGCTGTGCTGGCAATGGCATTCTCGTCAGCCTGGATCTAGGTAATGGGTCAGTCAAGGAATATCTACTCTCACTTCTGTTTTCCTTAAATCTCTGCAACATTTTGGATAGAAATTTGGCAGAGAGTTATGACTTTAAAAGTCTTTAGTACAGAGTTGTCATTTCCTGGCCAACAACCTTTATCAGCAAAGAGAAGGTACATCCATCTGATGTTACTGCCATGCATTAGAACAGCAGTGCCCAGCCTTGTTTCTCATTAATGTCAAGGTCAGCTTTGGTGTGTGCTTTGCTGTCAAGAGTGCTGCGTTGGGTTCCCTTCCCTATCTGGTTGCTTTCTCCTGTCTCATCATTGCACAAGCATGGTCATAACATCTGGACCTCTGATAAAAACTTTTGAAAATGAACAAGTGTGAAGATATCTACCCCTGCTCTTGGGGTGAGCCTCAGTTTTCCCACGTGGGCTTAAAAATGAAAATGCTGCAATGCCGTAGGTTTAACAAATACAACGTGAGATGATGTTTAGAGCACAAGTGTTCTGGGGTAACCAAATAGAGAGTCAGGTTTGGGTCCTGTGAACACAACAGGAACTCTCTGTATGAAGAGCAAACCCTCTTAGCTGAATGATCAGAGAGTATTCACTTTTTGTAGTATTTAAAAGTAGGTTTGTAAACAGGGAAAACCTCTACAAAGTATAAACAAGAGCAAAATGCAACCTCATTACTGGTTACTTCCGTAAGTGCTGTGCAGCACAGAGCTCTTCAAGAGAGAGTTTCAGAGGAGAAGAAATGAAGCAGCCAAAATATTATCTTCTAGGCTCATAGCCCACTGCTGCCTGTCAGTCACTAGATAAATTCTTCCTCAGGACAGTTTTCTTTGCCAAAGGGAGTACAGTGCTGCTGGCTGCGATATGCAGTTTCAAAAAGGCAAGTTTCTGTTTCTCGGCTCAAGCTGTCGTTGTGCTTTTGTCCCTTCACTTGGGTTATCGTGTCTAGCTGCTGGCTTGTGGGTGCAAATCAGAGTCAAATTTGGTTTAATGCCGTAATTAATTCTGTAGGAATAAAAATGCTTACAGGAGTATGACAGCACCTTCCATCTGCAAGAAGCAATGTTAGGTTTCAGCAAGGCTAAAAATACATCATATTTACTCAAATATAAAGCAATGGATTAATTTTCAAGTATAGTTGTGAACAGTTGGAAGTCTCTGCCTGTCACAGAGAAAAGATGCAGCCTGTATCTGAATGCCTAGGTCCTGCTGAAATTCTTCAAGCCCCGTGGAACAGTGTCAAAGGGGGAAATTGACACTGATTTTTTCGTTCCTTTTTCATTTTCTGCCTCTAAATAATGCACTATTTCTTCTACCAATGAGCCACTAGGAAGTGCAGTCTCATGGTACGGTGAAGGACACCAAGGCACAAGATCAGGGTGTAGCAAGCTTGAGGAATGAGAAGTACTGGAGGGGCATGTCATGAGAAGAGTTGTGGTGTGAAGAGGTAAGACAGTGGGGAAAGAGGGCCTAGAAATGCCATCTAGGGAAATCCTAGCTTCTTACTCTTAAATCAATCTATGTTGGACAACAAGCAAAGAAGGGGTTGCTCTGTCAACCTTGCCCAAACTTCAGGTAAGCTGGCTTTTTAAGAAAAATAATGCACAGCTACGGCTGTTCAGGCAAATTGCAAGATGCTTTTTCTTTGGTTTCTTTTCCAATCATAAGCCAAGAACTAAGAACTGCATGTCCTTTACGCATGTATTGTCACCACTGAGTCTACTCTGCCGTTGACTGGGCTTCACTCTGCCCTTCTGGGTTCTGCAAAGCTAGTATGAAGCAAGGCTCAGAGAGTTTCCCTGTGAACACGCTCTGAGCCTTGAGTTTCCATCCCCAGTGAAACAAGACTTGTTCATGGGCTTGAAACAAGGGAAATACTCAGGAGTCCCTCTTCTGCTCCAGTCCTCAGCTTGCTAAACTCTGTGGGCCACCCTGCTGTTAGTGAAAGTAGAAGACACCCTACCAGCAGACTGATGTGGCTGTGATATGTGCCATCCACTGAGGATGATGCCACTTCTCTCCTCACAAAATTCTTTAAAGGTGGAATGGTCAGTGTAGATAAATAAAATAAATAGCCTCAGTCACCCACTGTGTGGAGAATTGCTTCTGATGGTGTCCCATCACCCCATCCCTCAGCTGCACCATGCTTTTTTAAAGTAACTTTGTTTTTAAAAAGCTAAAAATAGTTTTACTTTAATCTAGGTTGTTTGTTTTGGGTTTTGGTGGGGTTTTTGTCAACAATGTAATGTAATCCGTGAGTGACTAGATTAGCTGTGACATGAAAAATTCATGGCTGCAATGCCTTCCTCAAGCAAGAGGTTAACGTAGACATTTATCACTGCAAAGGTACTAATACACTAATGGTTTTGATTTAAAACTGTGATATTTCAAGCACCTCAAGTGAAAGCAGCAAAAAAACAGTGTAGGAAGGAAGCTGTTCAGCGTCAAGAATTTGATGCTTTGCTGGAATAACTTCTTTGACTCCAGTGACATCAGTGCTAACAACAGCTAGAATTTAGGCATGTGCAACCTAATTATTTTTCCTGAGGGCTAAAGACTTAGTGACATTCTTGTGATTTGGGGAAAGAAGTAGAGGGTAAAAAAGGGCTTTGTTGAGACATCCTGTGATAAAGTTATGCTAATAATACAAGTTTATTTCCTTTTCAGCTGAATATAGGCTCTACTTACTTTGCAACCCAATTGGTGGAGTCATTAAGCATCACTTTAGTGATTTAGCTTCATTTCCACATTATTGCTCTGATTTGTCTCACTTGTAACTACTATGTGCTTTTTTTACTGCTTTGCCACTTCTCTGCATCCCTTCTCATCTCTGGATTCCTGAAGTGCTCCCCATAAAGCTGGGAGTTCAGCATGGACTGATGCATATAGCCCACTCAGCTTGATTTCCTCTCTAACTTCTTGCCCGTTTTTCCTCCAGTGTCTCATGGTAAGGACAACAGTTGTAAAACAAACACCTGACAGGCTGTTCCCTCATGCCCCAGCCCTGTTGCCATACCCCCGACCTTGCTTGTGGACCAGTCCTTCTTCCGCCACCTCTATTTTGATGCTCCCTTTGAGGCTGTCTCTTATTCGCTGTGGGATGCCAACAGCTGAGCTGCTCTTCTCTGCTGTAATACAAGATTGCGTGGTCTAATACCCAATGGCACCATGCTCCTCTGACCACGGGCTGTGGAGCTTCACCTCTTTTGGGGAGTGCAGTCCCCCACTTCTCCTGCTCAGCTGGCCTTCGTCTTTCCAGAAGGGCATTAGTGTTGTGTCTCTTTCCACTGTGGTTGTTGCAGCAAGCCTTCAGACTTTGGAAGGAAGTTTCTGAGCTCAGAGCCACAGTGCTTTCTGTTCCTATATGGCTTGCTGACATCAAAGCTCAGCCAACTATCCATTGCCAGTGAGCCATGGCAGAGGGAACCTGGTAAGAGCTGGAGCAGGGGTCCCCTTTTCTTGTAACCTCACCTCTGCTGACAAGTGTCTTTGGTTAAGACTAAAACTTTGCCTTAGTGAGGTAGAAACTGTAAATAACAGCACACATTTGTGATTTTCCTTGGTATTACCTTGTGCAAGGGCCGTCTAGAAGACCGGAATAGATGCACAATGAATGGGGCTGTCAGTGTTCAGCAAAGTGAGGCTCACATTTCTCAAAAGCGTGCTCCTGTTATATGCTAGCAGAATTGTGTTTGGCACTCAAACAGCACGGGTTTTTTTTCAGGAAAAATATAAAAAAATGCTTTGGCATATTTTCCTGTGAAGTCCTTCTACTCAGCACAGAGCTGAATGTCTTCCTTTCACTAGGATGAACCTTGTAACACCTGCTAGTCAGAAGGTTGTAGTGTCAGTATGGAGTGAGAGCAACACAGCACTGGTGTTTTATTTCATTTAGAGGACTCTTCAAGCTGTTGCCAGTGCATGGACATACCTCCAACCTGCCTCATTCTGACTTGAAAACTGCCACCTACTCCTTTGCTCCTGGGGTCACAGGCCCAGAACTTGTACCTGCTCTGTGTCTTTCTGCTCCCTGCATTCTGTTCTTGTTAAACAGAAGAAATACATTCTGTCCAGACACACTGTATTTGTGTCCTATCTTACCTCTTTTCCTAGGATAACATCAGATCTTCTCATGCTCTCGTCGTCCTCCTCTGTGTTATCTATTCACGTCTGTTGATACTCATGTGTCTCTTGCTCCACTCTATGTTTTAATTAGGATGTCCAGATTTAGTTCCTTTAATTTAATCTTCTTTTACATTATTTTTCATTTCTCTTTGTCAGAACTTCTTTTCTTGGCATATTAAGTTCATTCCTCCTGTTGGTTCTTCAGCTGTTAACAAAATGAGGTATAATGAGCATCTATCATGATCCATTTTCCATTTACCCATGAAACCGTTATGATAACTTTTGTTCAAAATACAGATGAGCCTGAATAGAGCTGAGGAATAATTAAAATGAAAGAAAACTCACCTCAAGGCTTGTTTAAAACTTCATCTGGATCCAAATCTATATTTCTCTAACTTTACCTCATGTCTACGTTTTGCACTCTGTTATAATCCGCAAATCTCTTCAGTATTAGGAATTCACAGACCATTTGTCTTACGTTACCTGTAGTGCTAGGATAAAGCTGAAATGTATAAGTCTCAATTTACCTCCCTAGAACGGAAAGATTAGTCATCTGTAAGCAGTCAATTGCGCTGATTACAGTGATAACTAAACCAACCAAATCCTCATCTTAATTGCTCTGTTTTAGAACAGGAAATGATTGCATCAGCTTCGTTTCTGCTGCATGTTCTCACTCTCTGTCTCCCTCCCTTTTTTCCTTCTAATTTACATTTATTCTGAACTGAAAATGAAGCATCATAGATTATCTATAGAATAGAGCTACTAAACATAAAGTACAGCCTTTACGGAAATAACAACCTGGCTGAACGCAAAATGTTTCTCCTGTACGCTAGTGTGCCCAAATCCAAGAGATTCATTATGACTCCTTGATTGGTAAGTTTGTGTCATCCTCCTTTTGCTCATTTTTCTTCTGATTATTTCTCCAACTCCAGAGGCAACACAATCCATCCAGTGTATCCCAGGCCGATCATCAAATTTTAAGGATGACTTCCCTACCGCAGGTAGTGACAGGTGAAGTCATTTCCCTCTAGTTACGCATCTGAGAGGCAGAGGGACAAGAGCGATTGACCAAGTGCTCCAAACTGCGGAGATTTCTTTGTATCTAAGACATTGTAAGTATGTGATACATTCCATGACTGCAAATGTTAGTGTCAACCTTGATACTCTTTGGAAATTCCATAGTAAGTTGCCTTTCAGAGGCATAATGGAGAGCCGGATGCTGTTTCTGAAAGGACGAGGTTTCTTCTTCTGCATGGTGTGCCTTGTAGCATCCATGTAATACCATTACAAATCCCCCTACTACAAATTCTGAAAAGAAGGAGCTATACATGTTAACTCCTTCTTTCTTCTTTTGATCTCAAATTTCATACCAAAAATATGTCTTTCCTTTATTTAAACTGCAGCTGTAAGTACATATCAGATCAGGGGGCTGGAGCACCTCCCCTGTGAGGATAGGCTGAAAGAGTTGGGGCTGTTCAGCCTGCGTAGAGAAGGCTCCAGGGAGACATTATAGCAGCCTTCCAGTACTTAAGGGGGCTACAGGAGGGAAGGGAAGGGGCTTTTTATCAGGGAGTGTAGTGATAGGACAAGGGGTAATGATTTAAAATGGAAAGAGGGTAGATTTAAATTAAATATTAGGAAGAAGTTACTTTCTGTGAGGGTGGTGAGACACTGGAACAGGTCATCCAGAGAAGTTGTGGAAGCCCCCTCCCTGGAAGTGTTCAAGGCCAGACTGGATGGGGCTTTGAGCAACCTGGTCTAGTGGGAGGTGTCCCTGCCAATGGCAGTGGGCTTGGACTGGATGATCTTTAAGGTCCTTTCCAACCCAAATTGTTACATGATTCTATGATTTTATCACTGGAACTGAGGAATCTGTGATTCTAGTACTCCCATTTGCCTGCTTGCTTCTGGCTGCCAAAGCTGCTAAGTGTAAACAACGTTGAGCTGTCCAGGTTTGTAAGTAGACTTCGCCTCTGGCCTTCTTCACTCTGCAAACTCTTCACTTGAAGACCTCTGCTATAAGGAGTCTTATCTTTGTCGTCTGCTGAAACCAAAACAGTTCTTTTTCTCCCCTACTTTATGTAAATTAGCTCCTCGAAAACCACATTCCTAAGTACTTTTCCTTATGTTATACTGAACTATTAATTGACTGTTCCCTAAAAATTAGCTAACTGTGATGACAAGAACACTTGGTAAGGGGGAGCGTGTCCTTGTGATGCCATACACTGGCAATTGTGGCATTTTGTCTGCATTTGTAGGCTCACAGAGGTTATCTCTGTCTCCTGGGTGCAGGGAGGTTCATGTGGCTGATGGTACTTGTGGGATAGCTTGTGAATGCACTTGACAGGTAACACCTGAGCTGACAGTTTTGGATGCTGCAACTCATTCCCAAAGAGCCTGACTCCTGCAGGCTATGGAGAAATCTTTGTTAAGGGATGCTGCAACCTGGAGGAGAGGAGTAATACTTAGGAGCCATTAAAGCTGAAGGACTGGAGGTCTGAGCTCTGCTCTGAAGTTGGTGGCACAAATCTGTCCAGTCCTAAACATGAAGTGTGGGTCTCTCTCACTCAATTCACAGAGAGAGGACACAGGGATGCCCAGAAACTTGCCACAGGAGCCACACTGCCCTTTGCCTGCTGCAGCGTGCAGATAGGACATGTGCAGGCAGCCTGGCTATGCCTGTGTCACATGTTACAGCACGGTGTCGGCAGCAAGTTGCACGTTCTTCTGTGGCAGGGGTGCAGGAAAGCAGCACTGCAGCTGGCCTGGAAGGAAGCTCTGGCCTCTGCCCTTTGACAGGGAGAAGGAGAAGTTTCCAACAGCTTGCTGACCAAGCTGACCGCTGTCCCGGCATCCCTCTGTAGCTGTTCTCCTCTCATAGCATAAGGCAGAGGAGGGAAGAGCGAAGGGGATACACTGAGTCTGCTGTTGTGGAATGCAATTTCTCTGTCACCGGGGAATGCAATTTCCTGGTTCTTTCTGTACTCATCAGGCACAGATTATTTCTGCCTTCAGCTTTAATGAAGAAACGATGTCAAGAGACAGCAGTGGCAAACCCAATCTAGCATCATCACCGTACAGGTGCAGGCAAAACCGGTTATATTTCCATGCTGGTATTTAACTAAGCGAGGTCCTTTCAGAATGAAGGCAGTGTGACCAAGCAGCAAGTTCACCATTTAAAGTGAAAATCAACACTTTCCGGCAGTGAAGTAGATCATTAAACATTTTATTGCATGAGCCAGCATCACTTTTTTTTTTTAAAAAAAAAAGGTGTTGGGATGTTCAGCCAAATGAGCAATTCAGTTGGCTTAACTTTCCTGACCGCTTTCTAATTTGGTTTTAATGAAGATATAATTAAGAGGTAGTGTCAGTGGAGCAGAACATTGTCACAGGATAATGGTCTCCTGCTGCTGCATAAATGGTAAATGCAGTAAATACAGAAGGAAAGCCAGAATGTTTATTTTCAAAGCAGGAGGCATTGATCCTGCGACACTCTTCTGTTTTGATACCTTTATTTCCATTTTGTCAGAAGAATGAGAGGCTGCAGATTGAATCCATTTTGGCCTGCTTTTTGGGAGGAGGAGGAAAAACTGGGAAAAGCTGTGCCACAGTGGGAACGAGCTGCTTCTGTTGGCAGCTCGTGGGTTAGACTTGCAATTGCTCATTTTAACCTCATTGTCCGATGGCATTCGTGCTGCCTTAGCAAATGCAGCAATTGAGCACCTCAGTCAATCGGTGCTACAGAATAACTTAGCCATGATAGTAGCATTTATGAAAGCCATCCTCCTTTTATAAACCATCTTTTTAATTTTTTGACTGGCTGGAGCTTATGAAGTTCATATTTTCTGGTGAATAATGCCTGTCTTCCAGCATTGCAGTAGCAGAAATAAGGTTTTTTATGTTCTAGTACGTATCATTCACCTCTATTGCAACTCAGGCTGCAAAATTTTTTCCACTCTGAACTTCAGTTCCCATTTTTAAGTTTGGCAAAACATGTTTTGGGAGAAATTCTCTTCTTTTAAGCCAAGTAATAGCTTTAACTGTCTTTTGCGCTATGAAGGTTGACAAGATATACTATCTCCTAAAGCTAAGACTGTTTTTTCAAGCAGAAAACTGCATGAAATAACTGCAAATAAGACTTATGCTAAAATCTTGGAAGTTAAAACTTCCTGTGAAATTAGTACTTGCTGAAGAGAACTACCTTTGTTCTGTCTGAAATATTTGGTGTTTTGAATTTGCAAACCATAAATTTAGAGCACACAGAGTAAATCTGAAATCTTTCAGGACACCCAAGGAATAACACCTCTTATAAGTGCTCTTCATCAAAGCTCTCAAAGCATTTTATGCTGATCAGAATGAAGGCTAGCCAGATACGTGTTCATTAAAAAAATCCAGGCCTCTTACATTTCCATCTTGAAGCACAAGCAAATCCGGCCTTTCAAAAATGCTAATAAAAAACAAGAGACAATTAACACACCATACGTTAAGCACATACAAGCTGAGGGAGATTTGCCTTCAAGCCCAGAGTAAGCCTTGTATTTGAACATGCCTTAACTACTGCATTGCTCGCAGCCATTTTGCTCTTGTGTACAGAGATGTTCACACTGACAGGGATGACACTGGCCCCATGGGTTTGTGTCCAAGCAGTTGACTGGAAGATGGAAGTTGCACTTCCCAGTCCTTCTTTTTGGCCCATACAAGTTTGAGCTGGGTATGTCATCTTCTGCAAGAGGATGTGCTGCACCTTCATCTGTCCCACTGACATTGCTCTTCATCTGCTTCTCCTTTGTGAAGTACAGCATTTATCAACTCCTTGTTGCCTTGCATGAAGCACCAGGCAGTTGTTTTTCATTTTTTTCCTCTACAGCTGGGGTAAAGCACTTTCTCTGATGAAATGGGACATCTCCCTCTGGACCAGAGAAACTTGCCTGCCACACAGAAATTGTTATGACAGATACATTCCTGGGAAAGGCTTGTTTTGTCATATCACCATTTTACAGTCAGAAGAAATTATTTTACCAACCAGCCAACCCTCAAGTCAGTGTCTTAGCATCATCTTCTCAGACAGGAAAGACAAGACATCACAAGCTAATGTGAAACTAGTGGCAGAGCTGGGCGTAAGACATGAGTGCTCAGTGTCTTGTGCTCTCAACACATTGGTTTACCCTTTACTGTAGAAAGAAATTGCAGTATTAAAAGCAGCGAGTGTTTTCAGAGATAATGCTGTGAATCTGAAAGACTACATGAATGTAAGTGTCATGGGGCTGCATTTACATCAGGGTCACCCAGTCAGAATTTGACTTATGGTCTGTCGCACAGTTTTGCATCTCTGCTGGCTGTGCCCCTTGCAGTCCCTGTCATTTAACTGTTGATACTGCCAAAGGCTGGAAAAAGTCACGTGCAGGAGTTGTGTTTGTCTGTAAAGTTATACTCACACAGCCAAAACAGATGTTAGAAAGTGAAAGGGACACAGAGTAACAGGATCACTTTGTCCAGAGGTGGCTTCTGCTGCTAAGACCTGCAAGACGGCTTACTCCCTCAAATTGAGGCACTCGTCTACCAGCTCAATTTAAAAGCTCTTGAGAACAGCAGGAAGATATTGTCCAAGTCAGTAGCTCAAAGCTAGCTATTGACCTGTCTGGAAGCTGCCAGGAGGTCACCTATTTGTTTCCAAGAAAATTCCACATGCAATTTTCCTACAGTGTCAGGAGCCAAAGGAAATACCGCAGGACTTTCCCATGCTTTCTGGGTGCTCTTTATAACCTTGGGTGAGGAAGACACCTTCAGCCGCAAAACACAAAGTCTGACAGGGTTCTAGAGGGCACGGGAGGCCAATATTCCTCCCTTTGAGAACATGTGCATGTTTGCCCAGCTGAGTTCTCCTTGCCCAGCCGAGGGGTATGAGGAGGATGGTAGATCCTGAGAGAGAAATCTCTGCCTGAGGGATGGTGCAAGTAGTAGGAAGGAACCAGTCACTGCAATGCAAAGTGCACCTGAGGTTCTTCTCCCACTTTTCTCAGGCCACTGCAGAGAGGTGGCCATGGCATACCTGGGGCAGCTGTGGTGGCCCTAGTGCTGTGGGCACCGCAAGAGGTCTGACAGCTCAGAGAAGTGAGGAAATGGCCAGCGAGGCTGCCTGGGTTGTCCTCAGCCACCCAGGCAAACCCTGAGGCTGTGGCAGGGGCAGCAGCAGCCCCGCAGCATTGGCTTTAGCACAAGCAGCAAGGGGCCAGCTCCTTTGCCTGGTCCCTAAAGCAGTGTGCCTTTGGGGTGTGCTCTCTGCTTCATTACACCACCAAAATTTGTCACCAAAACAGATTTATGGGACTGTCTGCTGAAAAGTAAAGCTGGAGGGGGAAGAGCAAGGAGCAACACCTTTCCCTTTAAATGAATAAGAAACTCTCAAGACTTCCTGTCACTCTGTGGAGCATTTCACTTTTCAGTGAACAACGCTATAAATTTCATCTATTGGTAGAAGTAAAGATGTTTTACGGTTGTCTGGACTGAGCTGTGATTGACTTAAAGTCTAACAAATCATTCCTTTGCTCTCCTCCCACTGGCCTTTCAACCATGCTACACACAGCACCTGCTCTTTCTTTAAAGACAACCAGGGTGGGAGGGAACAGCTGTCACCAGCACCTAATGAATGATTTTTGAACTATTTCCCTCTGCTTAGCTGTAAGGACACGAGGAAAACAAGCAGAGTAGAAATCCGCTGGCAAAAAGCAAGTGGAGCTGTTCTCCTGAGCATCACGCCTGCTCCGTTGGGAGACAGACTGCTCCAGGGGAAGCTGAAGCAGCTTCCTCAGTAAGGTGTAGGGTGCTAGAGGACAGGACAAGGAGTCAATGGGAGCCTCGTCATGAAGGGTTTTTTGACGAAAGGTGTTATGCAACACTGCGTGTTGTGGTGGAGGGGACACGGTGGAGTATTTCCAGCAAGAGATGGTGCATCTGTACCAAATCAATATGCACACTGTTTTCTCTGTTGGAATATTGTTGTTGTCCTTTATTACATTAAAGGGTAACATCTTTATCTCATGGTGATTTGGGTGGGATGTGACATTGCCTAATGTAAAAGGGGCCTGTAATATCAAGGAGACAACCGTGAAATAACACATTACACACTGAATTGAACAGCAGGCTCATTTACATTCCTTTAATTTGGAAATGTGAACATTCAGAAACCCTCTTCTCCACTTGCATTCCCTTATTTGGGAAACATGTAAATTACATTTATGATAATTTAGTGTTTAACTGATACAAGCAATGCAAATTTCAGAAGCAAACGTTTCGAAATAGGCGGGAGCTGTGCCAGCTTCCTTTGCAAATGCGTGTGGTAAAGGCCACCTCTGTACACGACTCCAAACA
This sequence comes from Trogon surrucura, assembly GCA_020746105.1. Taxonomy (NCBI): domain Eukaryota; kingdom Metazoa; phylum Chordata; class Aves; order Trogoniformes; family Trogonidae; genus Trogon; species Trogon surrucura. The sequence continues at coordinate 72,324,178 of CM036619.1, forward strand.
CAGCGTTTCCAGCTTCCGGACCTGCACTTGCAAACGCTTGTAAGGCTGCTGGGATGGCTGGGGTGAGGCTTGTAGGGCTAGACCTTTTGTCCCAATGGTGGTGTAGGCTTATCACGTGTGGCAGATGGATTTAATTAGTAAACTGGGAGTATCTCTTCTGTTGTGCGCAGAGTCATTTCTTGCAGCATGTGAGATCCCAGAATCGCAGATGAAAGCAACAGCAAAGGGCCTTTCGAGCTGTGCTTGAACGATGCTGATAGGCCTCTCCTACGGTAATCCCACTGCTACGTTTTCCACTCTTGCCTTGGAAACCTTCTACCAATAGTGACTCTCATTCAGTTGCTCACCAGGCAGCTTCTTCTGTTGCCTGAGTAATGGCCCTTATTATTAAGTCATTTCTCTTGTATCTAAATGGGATTTCTCCACTTTTAATTTGAGATCTTCTGCTGCATGGAAGACCCATCCTAACGTCACACAAATACTAGCACTTGTCATGGTGCTAACTGGTGTTCCCTCCTACCCTCCAAACCGCTTTCCATCATGCAGTTGCCTTCACCATTCCCGCTACCCCTCCTGAAGTCAGCTGGCACTTTTCAGTGTCCTTTTCAGAAAGTGAGGCTTAAAAATGCATGCTGTGCTCTGGCTCCATCCTCATCCAGGCTGCATAACGCGGCACTCATCACTCCCTTTCTGTCACACAACAGAACCCTCTTTAGTCTGTACGCCCTGAGACAGCGATTGCTCTCCCAACCGTGTGAGCTCTTATGCTCTTCATTACCCACTACAGCCCCAAGGTCTTTTACCATATTAATGCTTTCTAAATACCTGTGTTGATTGTTGTTATTTCTCTCTAGGTGCATTACTGTCACATCCATCAGTATTAAATAAGTTTTATTTTGTCGACATCTTCCCATGACTCAAAACCTGCCAGTTAATTCTGCAATGGGGATTTACTAGCACTTTTCATTTATTCATTTAGTATTTTATTGCTTTCAGTACTAGCAAAGTTAAACACAGCATTGCTTCATATAAATGAAATGCCCAGAATACAGAAGGGAATAAAAATATTTGGATAAATAATTGAAAGCAGGATTTTACTTTTTCAGAAAAGCAAGAAAAATGTAGTCTTTTCTCATGAAATACAAAATTTGTATTTAAAATTTTTCCCCTTGCCCAAACCTGAAACAAAGAGAGAAGAAGATAGTATCTGCTTTAAGAAAAGGTCGGAAATCTTTGTCAAATCTAAACTTTTATGTGAGCACTTTCATCCAAGCTATACAGGCTTTGGGGGCAGAGGTGTTCTGAGTAATTCTGACAAGGGCTGTGAGGAGGCAATACCTGTCTTTTTTTTTAGGCTCTTTCACAGAAGGGACAGTACAGAAATCATTGCTCTAAATAACTCTTCATCCCCTTTCAGGAGAGCTCTGAGATATTTGCCTAAAGTTCTTCAGGAGCTGTGGCTCAGTAGACTTCCACGTGTCATTGCTGTGTAGAGAATGGACTAAAGAAAGGACATGCTGCAGAGCCTCAGTCAACAGCAATCCCTTGAGCAAAATTTTCTTTAAAAAAAAACCCCACAAAACAAAAATAAGAAAAAAAACCCCTTCCCCAAATACGTCTGAAAAGCAGAAATATTAGTATACTCATTTCTTGACATTGTCTTTGATATATTTATGTGTAATTTTCTATAGAAACTTGCTCAGATCAAAGAGAAAGGACAAGTTTAGGACAATCCCATCTATAATAGGAAAGACACAATTAAATAAAAGTCTTGTTAAATGAAGAAGCATCTCATTGCTCAGAGACCCAAGACAATGGGCTGAGCTCAGAGGAGCAAACGAGGATCTCATGCCCACTCAGCTATACTCACGTTACAAATCACCTCTCATGCTCTGTGCATGGAGCCCTGTCTAAACAAGTACCTGCCACTGCATGAAGGTGGCAGAAGCTCTGGGCATATGTTGTCGGTCAGAGGCTGCTGGTGCTTCTGAAACGGCACGAGTCTATGACTGCTGTTTGGCACTAAAATAATCCTGCCTTTTTGGTTTTTTTTTAATGGAGATCCAGAGATAACACCATTTGACATTCTCTGTGGATGGCTGAATCGCAGATGCCATTACCAGCTCCTGGCAAATATTCTGAAGTTTTGTTAACCTTCCTAGTAAGTCTGCCTTGTATCTGTGTTGCTCATTCCCAAGAGAGTTGAGGAACATTGGTTTAGGTTATCCCTGAGGCAAAGATGGGTTCAGGAGGAGAGCCCAAACAGGACTCCTTGATTAGGTGAGATTTGCTCTGACAGATTCATTTACAGTAATTGCATCTGCACACCTGATTTAGGGCTCCTCAGCAGACAGTCATGGAAGCTGATTTCTTTGAAAGTAAATACCCAGCAGCCAGGACTGTAACAGATGTTGCGAATGGGACCAGTAATTCACTTAACTGTGTCTCAAAACCCCTCCTTTCTATACATTTCTCCCCAACATTCTCCTGGGCAATCACTAGCCCTGCTAAATTTGTGATTCTCATTTAATTCCCTGACATATTCTTATTTTTAAGGCTTTATTTTCAGCTAGTGAAGTACAAGAAATTGCTTCTGGCCTCAAGCCTTGCTTTCCAGAGAGGTGACAAGAGACTCCACTCCCGGCAACTTAAAGGCAATGCTTTCTGCTTTGGCGTGAACAGCTCTGAGGGTGTTTCTGAGCCCGCCTGGTCCGTGCTCTCAGTGGATGCAAATCTTTTCCTGCTCTGCCAGCAGAGGGCACAGTGCTTTGACCAAGCCCTCATGATGAAGAAGTAACTTTCTTTGAGATGAAAGGCTTTGATTTAAGCACAATCAACATATCCCTCCACCCTAGGGCTTCTTAATTTATTTCTGCCTGCAAAGCCACTCCCCAGCAAGCAGTTAGTTACAGTGTGAATAAACCGCCTGCAAGAAAGAAGTGGAGCCCAGCTCTCCTGCGCCAGAGATGGGGAGGGCAAGCAGGACCTGTGCCGAGACCAAGCACCCTGGGACAGCCTGTGGCGCGGTGGAGAATCATCTCTTCTCCGTAGCAGGTCAGACCATGATGGGGATGCATGGGCAGCTGGTGAGGCTCCACTGAGGGGTGTCCCCGTGCCACAACCCCCTGTCATCACAGCCTGCAAGCTGTCAGCAAGCTGTTGGTTACATTTGGCTTCTCCTCAGATTTGGAAACTTCTTCCCCATTTGTCTTACATCAGTGGCTTCCCTGGGCAGGAGGATAAGGCTGCAGATGTTCAGGGCTGGGAACAGCCCCAGCAGGAGTCACCCAGGGGGCACCGGTGAATCCTTTACAGACATGGTCGCACAGCTTGTGGTCATCCAGCCCATGGCATCACTTGGGTTACAAGGTAAGTGCTGTGAATGGCACCTCTCAGCAGGGGGGATGTAGATGCACATGTAGATGCCATGCACAAGTAGTTGTTCTTTTCATGGCGTTACATCAGAAACATTACTGAAATCATTACAAATTATGTCTGCTGTGTAATCTTGTTTTCCTTTACCTAGTCTATAATTACAGCATCACAAAAAAAAAAAAAAGTGTATTGGATTTTTCTGTCGTGATCTATGTTTAGGGCTTGGCAGGATTCAATTTTAATTTCAGCTTCAATGATAACATTTTGTTACCTGTGTTCTTTATTTATAGTTACACACTGCTTATTTATACTGATGTAAATATTTTTTGACTTGTATCCAGGAAAGCACTATTATCATTGACTGGAAGAAAAGCAGTCTATCTCTTTTGAGTAGCTGGTGTGATTTCAGAGAGATGGGGTCTACAAATTCATCCACCATCACAAAATTTAGCCCTTAATCTAGACAGAAGACAAATGACAAACATGTTACAAAACCCTTCATGACAGAGCCTGTTCATGCTCTGTTTTCTTGGAAAACCGCACGAGGTGACAGTATGAATCACAAGTAACATTAAATGTGAGTTTGGACAAGCTAGAAAATGCTCTTTTTTCCTTGGAAGAAGGAGAAATATATTGTGCTATTAAAACCAGAGTTGAGCTGAGAATAAGAAAGATTGTGTTAAGTACTTTGTGCATTTAGATAACCCAGCAGATCCCATATGGAACATGACCAAGTGTTAGAAGAAAGATCACTAATTGAGTAATACGCCTACTGGAAACAGAATCCACAACAGCTTAGAGAAAACAGACAAAAAGTTATCCTGTTGTTAGGTAAGTAAGGGGATGTCAGTGCTGGAGCATTATTTCAGAGACAAAGCAGCAGGGAACTGAGAACAGCCATGGGTCTGGCATTTCAGCATCCAAACCCCTGGTACCCCAGGACCCCAGTACCAATCAGCTGACACCCAAAGAGTGGAAAAAGCTTCCTGAATCAAGGCTGCTTGCTCGAGGAAGAGAGCAAAGCTCTCTCTGAAAGCTGAGAACACGTCAAAATTTTCATGTGTGAAGGGAATGGATTAATTTTAAAAGAATGTATAATAACAAAAAATAATTAGTCCTTACATGCAGGAAACATGGGAGTTACTGGTTCAGAGCCGCAGAGTGGAGGAATGGGAGATGACTGCTCCCATCTTGATGCTGATATTTTTTTGCAAAATTATTTGGCAGAGCAAATCAAAAAAGCCAAGGCTATAACTATTTTTTGCTGCCACCTTAATGATCCTAAGTGCTCTGAGGAAATTGCTACTAAGTGTTTTTCCCAAAGTGTTTGTGGAACTGGCCTTGAGATTTATTGTAAGAAAATAGTAAGAAAAATAACAGAGAGTAAGAAAATAACAGATATTGATGAACATTTTCACAAAGCTAATGTATCATCAGAGAATTTACAAGTCCTAATGGGCACTAAACTTGAAAAGTACGATTTTAATTCCATTCAGGAGAGTATTTAAATCTTAAAGAAAATTACTGACTATCTAAGTAAAGGATCTAAAGTACAATTGTCAGAGCTGAAACATCCTTTACCTCCCCAAATAAAACCAAACAAGTCCATCAATCTCAAGGTTTTTGTTCAATAGTCCATTGCCAGGAACTGTTTTCAAATTGAGATGAAGGGAAAAAACAACAACAATCCTAAATATATCATTAAAAACTCTGTGTAGTAAATAAGACAGACATCAGAGCAGCTTAGGGCCCTTGATCTATGCCACAGCTGCAGCACGAGAGAATAGAGTGCTCCAGGACTCGTATAACAAGATGTTACGTTTATCCATAATGAACAGCTCTATATCAAGTCAGAGGAGAAAGCAGTCGTCCAAACCTTCCTTGCTTTACAGGATTGTTGGGAATACGTTTTTGATCAAGCTCAGTTCTTGGATGGGCCCAAGTGAACAAGATTTTTTGGTCTTCCTTGGAATGTGGTGCACCTCGCAGGGGGAGGGAGGGAGAGAGGAGTTGTGAGCTGAGGGAAGCAGGCAGGATGCATCAGTTTGACGAGATGGTTCTCTCGACAACAGCTGCTCTTTTAGCATCATGTACATGGGTGAATAAGTACGGAAGCGTGTGAAGATCTGGGGAAACAAACCATGGTTTCTGAATAAGCTCGTTCTCCCAGCATGTACTCTGCAGTGTCTTGACATCAGTTCACCTTCGATGATGCAACATTGGCAGCGATCCTTAGGAAAGCATCTGTCAGCCTTGGTAAGTAAATGAGTAGCAGCTGGGAAAAAAAATGGAGTTCATGTGGGGACAGAGGCATTGAAGGGCTTTCTGAGCTATTGATTTTTGCATGTGCTCAAGGGAGCACAATGGGGAAGCAGATTTTGTGTCAGCTCGGGTTACCCAGAAATTTCTACAATTTGCCATCCAACCCAGTTGCTAGCTTGACTGAACCTGGTTAACACTGCTTAGTAACCAGCACAAATGATCTTTGAAGAAAATTATCAAACATTTGAGAAAAAAAACACCTCCAAACCCTTGCCAATGGGACTTGTATCTTAAGTCGCTACACAAAACATTTTGTGTGAATACTGAGGCATATAATGGGAGAAAACAAGCGGCAAGTGTAGGCTGGGATGGCACTTGCCCAGTTACGTGGCCCATTCTACAGGTCTGCGTCATGTGCCAGTGGGGTGCTGGGATTGCTCTTGCCCAGTTTTTCCTCTCTGCATGGCGGGATCTCTGGCACCCTGAGCCATGCAGACATCGGGTGAGCAAGAGGATACACCTCCCGTATTCTCTATCACTCATACCCCACAGCGTTTTTGCTCCACTCCAACCTCCTCCTGCTCATACAGGCATTGCAGTCATTTTAATTTTGCAAGAACACCCATGGTGTTAAGATGTATTTCCAAGCCCCTGTATTCCTTGGATTCACTATGTCTTTCCTTGCAAGCACACAGATTGCGTTTGCTTTAGGACTGTACCTGCTTCTGCACATAGTGCTGTGCTCACTCGCTCTTGGACGTCTGTAAGCCAGAGGTCCTCTCAAAATGCTCCATATGGAGGGATAGGGGTGCAAGTCAGCAGTTAATAGCCCTTTTCACAGATCTCTTTAAGAGACATTTGCACCCAGAGACGGTTCAAAACACAGCTCTGCCTCTCTGTGTGGAGCTCTCTCTGCTGCTTGCTCAGCTCTAATGACTAGGACCTGATCACTTCAGGTAAGATGAATGCATTGACGAGGATTTTTTGTGTCCTGTTGCTCATGAATCATTGTTCCTGTCACACCATAACTGTAATTATTACTTTTCTGGATTGTCTTAGCAGAAGAAGAAAGAAAGCATCAGAAAACAAGGAGGGGGGGGGGGCAGTGCTGTGCGCATAATCAGATATCTTGGAAATAAAAATAACCTCTTGCCTCTTGCTATTAGAATTGTTCTCTTTAGGTCAGAGCCCATATGCACACACAGGTGCACACATTGCTTCCTCTGCTCTGCAGTGCCTAAGGCAGTTTGTATAGCTTTAAATTGGCCAAAGTAGATGAAGGGTGACAGAAGGTTATTTTTAATCTGTTAATGTGTTATGGGAGACTGTTATGGCAATGAAGCATAGAAAGTAGGGAAAGCAGAGGGAAAATGTAAAATAATTTTGTTTGAACTAAAGGAGCACATGATGTAAGAATTCCAAAGGTCCTGGTACTGGATTGTTACAGTAGCAAAAAAAGAACTTTTCCCCCTCCCAACACTTTCTTATTCCCTGAGAGGACATGACCCTACATAGAATATGAGAGTCTTGGCTTGACTAAGACTATGGTGGAGGGATAAGGGAGATCCTCATTACCGGACTTTTCCAGAAAACTCCTGGCAGGTTACACTGCTCAGCACAACAAGGAGTATCACCACCAATACACCTAGGAGCTGTGGATTGTGCATCACACTGTTAGCCTGCCTGACCCTGGGAGATGGTGTGACCTGACCAGACAGGCAATCCGAGGACATCCTCTTCCCTGGGCAGCTGTCAGGTGCCTGCTATTTCCACTCCTTCCCCTTCAAAATACCAATTTATTCCTGTTTCTCATGCTTCTATGTCTTTTTCCTCTTTTTTTCTTCACTTTATGTAAGAGCATCCTTAGCAATTCAAGACAGGTCCAGCTGTGGTTAATTTGTCATGAAGAAAATAATATCAAATGAAGCAGTGCTGGGGAAACAAACAACCCAGTGCAAAGCCTGCCCCTAATTGACTGATGAAAGGAAAATTAGGGCTGCCTCAAGAAACAATTTCCATAGCAATGGGAATAAAGAGGAAGCTGTGCTGTGAATTGCGGGTGACTTGCTGCAGTTCTTTGGCCTCCAAATTGCCGGACTCGTCATTTATTTGGGACTAGTGCATGTGTTGCACATCACCACTGGCAGTGAGGTCCTGGCCAACATATCCAGGGTCCTGCCAGCAGCTGGGGCTGGATGTGCCAGGTCAGCACCGAACTGGTCTCCCATCCACAGACCCCTCGGGCTGGGCTGTGTCCCTGCTCAAGCCCAGTTAGGGGGCTGCAAGCACAATGCTGTACTGTGGGATGGGAGATAAGCTTCCTCCCCCACCCTGGCAGCCCTCCAAAAAGGAACAGATGCCATGTTTTGTGGTCTTTTCTCTTCCTCTTGCATTTCTTTTAGGCAAGAAATGAGATTATGCCTCAGCCTGATTGCTATCAGTTCAAACGGATTGACTTTCTTTTATTTTCTCTGTAACAAAATCATCCAGGAGACTTCCAAGCAAGAATTTTTCGCCTTCAGAAAAAGCTCTGCAGGTGCCATGGGTAACAGGGGCACACTGACAATTATTAAGACCACGGTCTTCGGTTTTGATGTTTCAAAAGTGACTAATGATATGGCCTGCATCTAAAATTTTATTTGCTTGATTGGAGATGTCTTAAGGAAGGCTTGCTTTCAGGGAAGGAAGCCCACTGCAGGAGTCTCAGGGTGGGGAACCACAGTCTCCCATGTTGCCAGCTGCTTTTGAAAACCTCGGTCATTCACATGTGTGCGTAGGAAATTTGTGTGTGCCCCCTGTTTGCCAGGTGAGCCACAAAACACAAACTCAAGGTGCTGGCAGTTAATTCACGAACAAATGTTATTCTTGATTTGGTGCAGTAGAAAATTAACAGTTTACCATTTTTAATAGGCTACAGAGAAAAAAAAAACACAACAGCTCAAAGAGGAAAAAAAACCCACCCTAATTCTGAATTTGAAGCTTGAAAAACCAAATTAATCCATTTTCATAGCTATCCATTGGGCACACCTTCTCCAAGCTGTACATTTACCAAGGCTTAATTCCCGCTCTGTTCTGGCTCAGTGCTGATGAGAATTTGGCACCTAGATAGGAGGAGCCATCTCTCACAGCACACTGTGCTGTAGCTGGCTATATTTCTGTGCTTTAAAGCCATACCCTTTCCAAAGCCAGATCGTACATTACAGCTTTTGGCAACAACGTGATTACCGGCTATGACCAAGACTGCATTAGAAGAAAAGAAAGGCAAGGCTGATCTAATTTCCTTTGTGTTGTCTTTGTCTGGTTTATCTGTTCCTCCTCTGGTCTGTTGAAAAACACCCATTCCTGAAATAAGTGGAAAGACCAGTCACTAAACAGCCTCTCTCATAATTAGTGGCCTCTTCTTTATTGTCATTGGTACTAACAGCCTGGAAAACACATAGAAGAACCTGCCTGAAAGGAAACAATCTGAAGACGGGGAGAGAGAAATACAGTCAGGACGTGTTGTGCATCAATTGACCTGAATGGATTTGTCTCAAAGCAACATGACATATTTTTATCTGCCTTTTATGGAAATAAATTTTACAGCACTGCCTTTCAGAGCAGACCAAAGTTAGCAGGTTCTGAGGAGCATACATATTTCAGGAGTCTGGAATAAGTTAAAGAGTCAGTGTATCAGAGACACGACTTAAGGGACAAAAACAAACTGGAGGGAAAAGAAATAACTGGAAATAGAGCTGTGCTGAGGATGAAGTTGGTCACTCTACTGCTTGGGAAACAAATCTACTTTATTGCTAAATACCCTTTGAAAAGCATCTGTTTTCTGGGGAAAACTGGGGCTTTCTGTTGAAAAGCTATTGAAGTATTGCTATCTTTGGAGCATTTTCTGATATTCAGCTTTCTAGTGTAGAAATTAAAATTTGCCAGGGAGAGAAAACATCTTCTGTTGTTGCTGTTGTTGTTGCTGTTGACAATTTTTAGTAAGAAATCTCTTCTTACCTACCTTCACTGGGGAATGAAAAGCTTACACTTGATGCAGAGCTAGAGCAAAAGACAAACAAGGAAAATAACAAAATTAGACAAGTCAAAGCATTCTGATTTGTTTTTTATCTACTCTTTGGTACTTTCTCTTCTTAGCTTCTTGTCTATTTTTTTTTCTACTTGTCAGGACTCTTCTTTTAGGCTATCAGCTTTTTTGTACACGGATTGCTATTGAGTTTTCACCGAGATTAGCTTGATGTGGGCTTGACTGGCAGAGGGTTAAGGGTTACAGCATATGCCAGTCACTGCAGACAGCTAGAAAGAAAGGTCATCTGGGCAACCCTTTGCTAAAGTAAACAGCAGGGAAGCCCAAACAAGAAGGCTGAAGTATTTGATGAAAAAAAAAACAAGCAGAGCCCTCGTTTGGGAAGGGACCTAGGCAGACAACCAGCTGAAAACCATCACAACCAGCGCTCCCGCTGCCTGACTGCAGCCTGGGCATTCGGTCAGACCCTGGAAAGCAGTGTTGCCAAAGGCTGGTAGTTTTGCTACGTGCTGTATCTAGCTCCATCTTACAGTCTTACCTGCCATCAACTCCGAGGCAAGACTACACACCCGTTAGATAAACTTGAGCAGTCATCCTCAGCTGAAACTCAAGCACTTGCTCTATGACTCTACGAGGTCTGGATTGGCAAGGCCCTGGTGCCCATTCAGATGTATTTACAGGGAATACAATGCTTAGGTGGATGTGGTGGTGTTTCTAGGGAAAACAATTGGGACTAATGGGGTAAGGACAGATCTGATGCGACAGGGTCAACTAGAAATAGGGGCTGATGCCACTGGGGTGACATTTTAAATATACTCTTATATGCTTTATTTGCAAAGAACAAACATAATGCTCCAAGAGATGAAGAACTCCACCTGCTCCAGAGATGTAGCTATAGCAACCTCCACACAATTACATTGCTAATCTGCAGGTGTTGAAGAGGCATAGATAGATGCTGTTGAGTAATTCGGCTCCAAATAGATACTTTGATCTGCATAACAGCTTGCATTTATGTCCTAAATATGGATCATTTCCAGTTCTGCAACTCCTCCATAAAAAAGCAAAATTCCCATTCTTTATCTTATAATGAGAGTCTTAAAACTTGACCATGCTATCTAACAATACAGACAGCTCCATTACTTTTGGTGGGGCAGGACTAGGGGAAAAGGAAACGTTTAATTGCGAAATATGCCCAAACTATTTCTCGCATGTGTTATCCGAGTGACTCAACAGGAACAAAATCAAACAAAAGAGAATACTTATTCTACCTTTCTGTACACATGACGTATTGATGAATCAATTGCATCTTCACATTAAAGATGATCTATTTTGCGGCAGACACTGGCGACAGTCTCTGAACATGCACCAATTCAGATCATGCTTCATTAGCAGCCACAATACCGTTAAAAACATCAAGCTAACATCTGTCCTGCTCTCCTCTCCACGAGAAGTCATTGAACTTAGTGGGGATGCCTGGGATGGAAGTCGAGGCAGAATATGGCTCATCATCAAACAGCTCCAAAGAAACCTAGACCTTTGATAAGCAAAATCTACAATTCATTGATTCAATAAAAGGCAGGAATTCAACAGCTCCAAGAGAAAAATGACCCTTCATCGTATTCCCTGCTAATCTGATAGAGCACTCCTTTTAGGAGGGTAGTTCAGTCACACACTCATCATTTCATGAAAGCTGTTTGAGGACATTTGATGAAGCCTCTAAAGTCTATATTGTATGCCCCTTTCCTTCTGTCCTTTTTATCCTTTATTTCTTTGCCAGCTGAACATCCCACAGCCCAGTTGCTCTTCTCACTTCCTGGAGCAGCCTACTCTGCCCTGTTTCCTGCTCCTGCTTCATTTATTTCTTTGCAGGCTGCTGTGTAATCAACTTATTTATTTATCTGAATGCCTTTCCTGTATTAAAGAACAACAAATCAAAGCAGAAAAGCCATCCAAAATATCTCTATGCTTGCAAGAATCAGTGGTCAAAATCAAATGCTCACCTTTTGCATGAACTGCATGCAGGTGACAGTGCAGTGGGCCACAACACAGTAGCCAAATATTTTTTCTGTGAGGACCTGCCCCATCCCTTGCTCAGGATGCAGCTCTTCCAGCAACATTATCTTACTTGTGGCTTTTTCTTTGTGTCTCCCACCACAACATGGCCCCAGCTGTGATGGCTACCCACCCATCACAGGGTTAGGGGACAGCTGGAGGGGTGAATTACAGCATTTCTCTTGGCCACCAATGGGAAGCAGTGCTTTGGTCTTTGGTGACTTGGTCCTGGGTGTCCTGCACGCTCAAACCTTGCACGTTAAACAGATTGGTCCTGCCCAGTTACACTCTGTCAAACGCACTTACCACTTCTGGTGATCAGTCTGAAATCACAAACTCCTCAGTAAGGTCATATTAATTTGTGGTGAGTTGATTCTGGCTGGATGGCAAGTGCCCACCAAAGCCGCTCTACCACTCCTCTCCTCAGCTGACTGGGGGAGAGCAAATATAACAAAGGCCTCATGGGTCAAGATAAAGACAGGGAATGATCACTCACCAATTAGAAACACAGGCAAAATAGACTTGACTTGGGGATATTAGGTTAATTTATTACCAATCAGGTCAAAGTAGAGTAATGAGAAATAAAAACAAATGTTAAAACACCTTCCCCCATCCCCTTCTCCGGGGGGTCAACTTGACTCCCAGTTTCTCTTCTCTTGGGCTGCAATTGCTGTTGCACAGTAACATTTTCGCCAGAAGTGCTACTGCTGTCACTGATGGATTCAGCCTTGGCCAGTGGTGGGTCTATCTTGGAACCATCTGGCATTGACTCTATCGGACATAAGGGAAGTTTCCAGAAGCCTTTCACAGAAGCTGCCCCTGTAGTCCCCCTACTACCAAAATGTGGTCATGCAAAGCCAGTACCTAATTATACTCCTATCTTTTAATTCTTTATTAATTAAATTTTCCATCAATTTCTCCATTACTTTTCCTGGGATTGGTATCAAGTCAATCAGACCACATTTACCTGCGTGGTTTCATTTGCCTTGGAATTTTTACACAAAATTGACATTGACCTTTGAGAATTTCCCCATTATTTCATGTCTTACTAAAAATTGACATATACAAGCTGAAAATATCCTACATTTACTCTTAGGGGTCACTTTAGTGGACCTTCAGATTTCAAAAATTATTACCATAGTGCAAGCTGTTCAACACCTCTTAATTAGTAATATGTCAGAAAATACATTATTCCAAACAGAAAGCAGAAGTAATTGTTGAACAGTTTGGGTGTTTTCTTCATCGCTATTAATGACTTGGCTGTCTCCACCTAATCATGACCCTATGACATTGATAGGTTTTCTGCTAGTATTCATAAGTTTCCGAGAAATGTGTCTTCTTAAACAAAGCCTGACCAGTCATGGACATTTTTTCTGATGTCTTTAGTAGCCTTTATCAATTTTCTGCACTTCATAAACTCTTATTTATATGGATTTTTATTATCTCCCCTTTTGTTCCATATGCTGCATATTGCTTTTTAATTCGTTATTCCTGCCTTCATTCTTCCGCTGAAAGAGAATGGGCTTTTCACCAATATTATTCAGCTCCTCTACTGTGAAGTAATGGCTCTTTGGCCATTTAATATGTGCTTCTCCCTAACAATTTTTTACACTCAGTTTCACTTGTAACTTTTCTCATCATGGTAAACTAGTGTCTTTAGTACCGAGTGTATGCAGTGCTTTCTGCTTCAGCACAATTTTCCTTGCCAGACAGTCCAATGCTGAAGGAGGACACGGGTCTGCACCTGGACTGGGGCTGAACTGCAAAGGGTCTCGCCTCTCTGAAGGACACTGGTTTGGTTTCATAGGAGAGTGCAGGCTGAGGAGATTTGCTGCCTCCGAGATGCCTGCCGTCCCCAAACCAGTAATGGTGGAGAATGTGCCACCTCTCCTCTCATGGCCCCTGCCTTGCCCAGGAAGGTTTTATGCAGTACTTTTAGCACTGACACCATACAAACCCTTCCAGATGGTGTCTGTAGGCCAGTTAGTTATATTGGATTTCTTTCCCATCAGTGATTACTTTCAGTTCCTCCTGGTTTTTTTTCCTAAACTCCTCATGTTGGTATATAAACCCACTGAAAACAAGGTCTCTAGTGGCACAGGAAGTGGGAGAGGGTCTCTGGCCAAGGGGGACTCTGTGATCCACATAAACCTGTGCAAACGCAAAGCTGGGAGGGAGGAAGAGGCTGGCTCAGAGGTCAGGCAGGACAGAATTGAACTGAACTCTCCTTAATCATCTGCCTCAACTGCAAGACTTATCCTCCCTCAAGAGTTGCTTTCGAGCTGTGTTGCTCTCAAATGCACAGAAGTGGTTTTAGCAAGTCCAAATAGCCCCTCAGTTATCTAGTTGAGAGGGAAATGTCATATATTGCTGAAGGAAAATCTTAACTTTCTCTCTCTATGCACATGCTAGCCCATAGCAGAAATAGTTTCAGCTAGAAAAATATTATTTTGGGAATCAAAATCAGCACTTTTTCTCGTTTGAGTGTGTTATTTTTCACTTTGCTTGGCACTTCAAGTGCAAGGTCATGTGGCAAATCATTACACCAGCAATGTTTATCTCCATTTGAAAAACTATGTCAAGAATTGATTTGAAAAGGTTTGGGTGGTGCCTTTTTTTTTTTTCTCTTTTTCTTGATGACAGCTCCATTATTCAAAGCCTATTTATGCAAAATCATTTGCTGCAGATGTATCTTCCTTTTAATTGCAGAAATAAGCCCCCTTTTTTTTTTAATAAAGGAAAAAAGATTCTTAAAGCGGGAATAATCTTCTTTAAAATGATAATGCTAAATTGTAGCACCCCTCACTCCCACAGATTCTCTTAGAAAATCAGGGAAATATTGTTTAGAGAGACCTCTGGAACTCTTCTGTACAAACCTCCCTCTTGAAGTTGGAGCAACGTCAACCTAGCTCAGGCCAGCATGAGCACTCACACACACGCAGAACAAACATGCACGCATTTCTGTTTATCTCTTGCACATACACACCAAATCCCAACTTGGATTTGCTTTCACTATTTTTAGTAGTTTTTAAAACCTTACATAGGCGCCATATCTTAGAAATGCAGCTTTCAACACCAGCTGGTTTCATTCTGCTAAGTGTTTTATCTAGAAGATTAGACTACACACCCCAGGGAAAAAAGCGACTTAACCACATTGTACAGCAGGTAAAATGCTTTGGGCTCTGCATTGTGTCATTAAGACCAATATAAGGAAGCAGCAAGACTTATCTTAATCTTGCTGATCGCCTCAATTAACACAGTCCCTATAGTGTCCTCCTTGATATGTAATCCCCACAGTTTCTTGTTCTATGGATTTTGCTCTGATAATGTTATCAGATCATTGCTAAGGGTATAAAAGTACGTATGAAGTAAGCAAGGATGAGGCAGCTATTGAGAGAAGCCACGTGCTTAATTAACATGGAAATCAAGCAATGGACTATTAAGTCTTTCATGTAAGGCATCTACTACATTTCACAAAATGTACTAGATACAGGCCCTAAAAATAAAAAGTAAAAAAAAAAAAGAAAAAGAAAAAGAAAAAAAAAAGACGGAAAAAGTGCACAGGGAAAGAGGATAATTATAAACAGAACTCGAAAGCAATGCCATTCATAACAACCTGTCTACTCCTGGCAAACACTTTAATCATTTGGAAATAACTTTTCATATACAGCAACAGAAGCAAGTGGCAAAAAAAGAGGGGGGCTGTCCTCCTACATCTCGCATATCCAAGATGTAGTCAAATTATCTCTACATTGGTGGGATTTTTCCTTAATCCTGAGGGTAGCCTCTACTCCCAGAGCAGCCCTGGGTGCATTCCTCAGTCATGTGAAGACAAATAAAGATGAAGATTCAGATCCAGGGAACCTGATGAAATTACAGTCTATATCTTTGCAGCCAATTCTGCAAATAGTGCTTAGTGTAAGAATGTTGTGGTTAAAAATAAATTAAAAAATATATAAATAGGTCAATCTGGGAGGCTGAAAACCTTGAACTGGCACTAAGTGCTGCTAACAGAAGAAATCCCATGGCTGGAATTGCTTTCTGCTCTCTGATGTGCCATATGATTCTCTGCACAGTTTTCAACAAGTGTTCCAGGACCAGGCTGCCACAGAATGACAGCATGAGCACTGCGGTGAGAGCACCTGCTTCACAGGGGCAGCGAGGATGCAGGATGCACTCTACCCGCTGCAGTGTGCACCCTGAAATGAATCCTCATCTCAGGGATCGCATCCCTGTCAGTATGAACCCTCTTTCCTCTGAAGTCTCATGATGAAAGCTGCTGGTGACTGCTTCAGTTTAGGGATTTTCCCTCTGTTTCCAACCCCCATTCCATCCTACACCCAGTGTGCGACACACGAGATCTTGTTTTGGAGAAGGGTGGAAAATGAAATGTTGGTTTCAAATCTTGCATATTTGATAACGTGCATCCTTAAATATTTTATCTGGATCAATCTTTTAAATCAACTCAGCGCTTACACCTCACTGTGTAACTGCCATGAAAGAGAGCAGCAGAGGCTCTGGTGGTGAATGACTGCTGCAAAGATTTTTTTCCCTCCTCTTCCCTCTGCCAAAATTTGAAGCGATGTACACCTGTTTCTGAGCTAGGAAACCCACTCTGCCTTTTGTATTTCCTTTCCTAACTGACTTTCTGACTCTATGTTACAGTGACATGCCAGGGCAGCACCAAAACGAAGTATTTCTGGAGGAGGAACAGCCTCCTACTAGTAAGAGTATATGTAAGAGTATCCCGTTCTTATTACTCACAATGCAAACAGCACCTCATTTGCCTTTCTGTGGTTTAAACGTAGATGGTCTAATATAAGTCATTGTCAGATGCCTGTAAATATGGATGAGTGCTCCAGGACCTGGTTTGTAACCATTTGTTCCTCTTCTGTCACAACCTGAGAGCTGCACATTAGTAGAGATGTCGATGGAGCTTCTGGGAGGGAAATGCACATTTGCTTAGCGGGTGACAGCAAAAGGCAAGAAGAACGTTAGGGAAGAAAATTTCCAGATGAATAATGAATCCAGCCAGGTTAGAGGCTGGGGAATCTTAATTAAAAATACGCCATATCAGCTGCCTCCCATTCCTGCACTCAGATAGATGCTTGGTAGCAGCTGCGGTAGCAGTGTGGACCCTACCTGTTGGTGACCATATGATAGTGATGGAGCCTCCTGTTGGAGCAGGGTGAGACGTGACCACCTGAGTTGGGGACAACACTGCTCCTTCTCTCATGCAGACTGAAGGACAGAGCAAAACAATGGGTAAAGATGATTCTGTGGCCACCCCGCCTCCCTCCAGAGATTACCAGCAGGTCTGGTGAATTGTATTAATCTTGTCTATTGTGAACAGAACTTGTCACTTATTTCTGCTTTTATTTTTTTCCTAATGGAAAACAACACTCCTACTTGAGATGTCTTAGTGAAGTGCCCGAAGTTACAAGGAAGGGAATAAGAACATGAGTCTGCATCTGCTCTCTCCTGCAGAGAGCTGTCATCAGTCATCTTGTCTGGACTAGCAGGTGAGGGACAGCATGACCCAAGGGGCAGCCCCAGAACTAGGAAACAGGTGAGGTTATCCCAGGCTGCACTGTGAGAAGGTCATGTCCCTGGGCCTCAGTTTCTCCAAATTTAAAATGAGAAAAACACTTACTGCTCCAATTTATTTCATGTTTTAGAGGAAAAGTACGCCATAAGTGCTGCGGTTTATTATTCTAATGTGACTGTAAAATCATGATGTCTTTATTGCAAAATGATCTTTAAAACATGAAGCATTAGGATGGTGACTGGAATCATTAGAATCAAATTGTTCTGCTTTTGCCCTGTCACATTGATACTTCAAAGCAAAATTGTCTTGTGGGCGTTTATAAGATTTTATGACGATAACTTGTCTTTTCAAACCGTGTTCAGGATAGAGGGCAAAAAAGCCCCCAGATGTTTTCTTAATGAAAAAGGACTAGGGTTTCTGCCTGCTTAATTCTGAGGCTGTCCTTTAATATTTAAATTCTAAACCCACTAACAACCAAGGTGATCAATGATCAACGTGATGAAAATGAGCCTCCAATTGTTCAGAAGTGGTGCAGGCAGATGTCCCCACACCTCTGTCCCATCCAAGGCTGTTGAGCTCGCCAAGACATGGAGGGGTGGACAGCCATGGTGTCACAGGGCCCTGGCCTGAGTGCCCTCTGGCAGTGACCATGTTCCCTGCTACGTTTGGGTAATTGACACATAGCATAGGGAAGCCACATCCATGATGCAACTCTCTCAGGCACGACCTCAGCAGAAGTACAGTGTAAGCAAAAATGGCATCATGCATTGCACAGCTGCTGGGCCTGTAAAGTGCCTGGTTCTCCAGAACTGTCCTACATTCTCTGTTTTACAGGTTATAGTCCCACCAGGTGAACTTGGGCTTGAATCTCTGCCTTCCCCCTCCATCCTCTTTCAGACTGGACTGCATCTCAACATCATGTTTCCTCTTCTGGCAGAAAGTCCAGGTGACATTTCAGCAGACTTGGTGTGTGCACTCTGCTATTTGGGGACACAGCATCAACAGCTCCACTGGTGCATTTTTCTCATGCTCCCTCAACTTGTCACGCCTGAATCTTCCCTTCCCTTGTGTACATGGTTCTGCAAATCATGAACACGCTTGTGGCTGCCTGTGGTTGCCCTGTTCTGACCCAATCCACATGTGCAAGGAGGGAAGATTTCTTCTCTTGCTTACCACACATGGCATGGTATTACCATTTATTTTTTTCTTTTAGCCCAGTTATTTAACAAAAAAGTGTTACTGGCAAATGTGTTTATTTGCTTCTTCACACCCTACTTTCTTCCCTGCCAGTTCGCCCAGAATGACTTTGGGATTTGCTAGGTAGTTTGCAAACAAGTTTGATGGAATTGAAGTGGCTTCTAATACTAGAAATGCAGCAATGAATTAAATGTGTCTGGAGCTGTTTCCTGGTACCGAATAGTTCTTGCCCCTGTTATTCAACTAATTTTTCCTCACAGGGAATGGTCATGGGCCTGACTTCTACATCACATCCAAGAATTGCTGGGAAAATGCACAGGTCAAAACGGGCCAGCACAGGCCAAAACAGGGCAAAGGGATCACCATCACCACTGGGCTGTGTAGATGACAGTGTCCCCATGGCCATGGCTGGTCCCAATTTAAATGGAAAGTCTTTAATGGATTGTAACCCCACCACCATCCACAGCAGCAAGTGCCTGTGGTGCCTGAAGAAGTGCAACCCAAAAGGGCTGCACCAAGCTGGCAGAGAAATCTTAGTAGGACTGTTTTGAAGTCTCTACAGGGGACATTCCGTAGGCAAAGCTGGGGGAACAGCAAGCCCCCAGATATGGCAGGGAGGTAGACAAGTACTGTTGCCTTTAACTCTTCCTTGACTTTTCCATGAGTTCATCTCTGGCTCTAAAATCAGATTTCCAAAGTCCACACGATAGTTGCAGGTTTTGAGAACTTAGTATCTGAAGAGTTTCAGGGAAGTCCCTTTCTGCTGAAGTGTGGTACACAGGTCTGGGATACACAGCAATACTTGTGAATTTATGTACATAATGTCACAGGTGAAGTCCAACAGAGGAAGGACCAGTATTATGGCTCTGATGCAGCTATTGAGTATGACTGCTATATAGTTTTATGGCAAACCAGTTCATTAGCATTTAAATTGATTCTTAAATATTTTCCTAGAAATTCACAGCAATACAAGCCTTAAATTCAGGACGAGTGATGTTGTGATTTTTATGTCTAATTTTAGGTTTAATTTTTAGTCCAATAGATTGTGATTATATTGCCATGCAATTTCAGAGAGCTGCTTTAAAATGCACAGATTTGTGTTTTGCCATTAATGAATAAAAGAAAAAAAGAAAAAGGAAGTAGGTATTACCCCATGTCCCTATGCAAAACTGATAGCAAATACTGAAGTTCTTGGACATAAATACCTCATGCATTCTAGTTACATGGCTATTTTACAAATTAAAAGCCCAGAAAGAAGATATATTTTTTAAGCTCTGTACAGAATGCAGAATATCAATCAAAAGGACCTAGATAATCCTGTGAATTGAATGGCACAGACATCAGTCAGTGAATACCTATATTGTTCTGAACTTGGTATAAAATACAAAAGGGTTCCATGGCCTCTGTCCAGCCTCCACCCACGTGTGATGGAATTCAGTCACCCAATATGCTCAGTCTGACTCCACCCACCTGACCGGTGCCTCCGGCTGGGGAGGAGCAGTGGCGGTTGGCTTGTGTGGGGGGGGGGGTAAATCACATTTGCAATATGCTGTCGTAGATAGTGTATGGACATAAGCAGTACCCCTTGCCAGTGTCAGCTATACACTTTCAGGCCATTAGTTTCTCTATTAAATGTCACCAGCCACCTGTGAATTATTAAAAAAAAAGACATTTCATATGGATACAAAAAGGCAAAATTCACCATAAGACAAACTTGTGTGTTTTTTTGGTAACCTTTGTAACTGGGGGCATGTTTTCACTCCATTTATTTGATCCTGTTAGTTAATGTCATCCCATGTCAATCCTTGTGAGTTTTGTGGTTTTGAGAAGTGGGGTTTTTCCAGCTGTGGTTTCCACGGCTGAGTACTCTGCTGCCACTTCCCTCAGCCACGATTGAAACAAGAAATTCTTCAGAGACTGCCAAGTTAACAAATGGACACTTTTGCAATATCGCATTGCTCATCTGCTTGAATCTGTATTTTAATTAGCTTGAGGAAGATGTAAAGGCTGCTTCTGCAGGTGTAAGTTACTACAAGACTCTGGGGGAAAAGACAGAAACTGTTGAAGGGAAGAAAGTGTTTGTGCTATTATAGCCACAGAAGGCTGACTTCACTCAGTCCTGCCCTGTTGACAAGTGCTGCTAGCGTTGTGTAAGCAACACCTCTTCACAGGCTTCTTTGCAAACTCTGATGTGGGAACCATTTTAGATGATGAAGTGCCACAGGACTGACAATTGCACATCTTCAGTATTGCATTAAAAATGAAAAAAATTTCTTTAAAACATCCTTGTTGGGCATTAGTCAGTGAAGACATCTGACTTTGGTGTGAGAAAGGCTAGGTCAAACTCTATGTGATTCTCATCCATGTAACAAGCATTGCTGTAGGCAACCTAAGGGTGGAGAGAAATTACTGTCACAGAATTTTATTTCATTGAACTACATCTTCAATACAAAGGGTGTGACCGCAATTTCTCTTTAACAATAAAAGCTTGATTATGTCATCAGTTCAGCAGAGTGCATTTCACTAAGTGCTAAATTCACTTCCTTGCCAGGGACATATTTCTGTTCATTAAAACATGAGGCTACTTATACTGGGTTTTGTACTGCATCAAAGGGGACACTGCTCAGCTGAGAGATTCACATTTCCTCTCCCACACTTCTTTTACAAGGCTCGCTGTACTTGTAAAAATCACAGTTAAGAAACTCAGAAATTTATGCGAAGGGACAAGGTTAAATCACAAGCTTACAAGCAAATCCTCTTGATGCAATTTGAATTCAAGGTTACATCCAGGTGTTCTGGGTCATTTGAATCAATCCCTGACTCTGGTTCTTTGAAAAAGAGCTGACCCCAATGGGATTGTGAATTTCATACCTATATGGGGGTTTTTTATGGAAGATAATGGATTTATTTCCATGAATCTAGCCCAAATGTCAGCACAGTCAACAAGAACTCATCACTGGCTTCAGTGGACTTTGGACCAAAAACCTATCACATTACCAAAAAAACTCAACCCAGCCAACAAAAAAAAAATCAAATGAACGATGGGCTGTTCTAGCTTCAGGGAGCACAAGGTGGCTTCAGTTTTATGCTCGCACTTCTACCTTGCCTCCCAAACCCGTCTAATTTGTGCATATTCTAGAATGTCTTATTTCTTAAATTTTTTTATAGGTCTGCCATAGGAATAAAGTGAAAACAAAACCTGCAAATGCAGT
This sequence comes from Trogon surrucura, assembly GCA_020746105.1. Taxonomy (NCBI): domain Eukaryota; kingdom Metazoa; phylum Chordata; class Aves; order Trogoniformes; family Trogonidae; genus Trogon; species Trogon surrucura. The sequence goes on from CM036619.1 coordinate 72,345,848, forward strand.
GCTGTGCATAATGCTTAACACAGTAATTCTGGGTGCTAGGCTCAGGGCTTCATGCAGACTGGTACGTGGACCAGCTTCCTCTTTGGTTTTAACCAGGGTTGGATTAGGCCCTTCACTTTGAATACACCTTTGCCAAATGGTTCACAAAATCAGGCAACTGAGCTCTTTTAGAGCTCATGTTTCCTTCATCCAGAGACGTCTGACATTGCTTCTCTCCCACACAGCACTGGGGGGGTGGGCTGGGAACAACTAAGTGTGTCAGAAGGAAAACTTGCAGAACTGCCACGTATATCCAGCCCAGGACAAAGCAGATCCCTTGCTGAATACAGCCAGAAGGAGTTGACCATAAAAGGGTTGCTACTATCTACCTAAATGATCTTGTTAATATCTCTTTCTCTCAGTGACTACATCGTTTTATATATTACATAGCTGGTGGACCAAATGCATAAACCTTCTCTCCTGATAGCCCATTAGGTATGCTTCTGAGGTACAACCTCAGTAATGACTTCCTTCCAATGTAATTGTATTTTAATTACACATTTAAGGCCAAATTCTTTCCTGGTCTATCCCAACTAAAAGTCTGTGAAACCATATTAATTTTAATTAAGTAGAAGTTGGTGCAAAATTTTTAGCTGCTGCATTTTGCATTGAAAATTTTAACTTCATTTAAACATGGTTTTAATTTCGATGAGCACTTCAGTTAGTAGTGTGTCTCCTCATTTAGTCTTTCAGGGCAACAACATGAAATATATGGAACGTAAAGTCCTTTCCCATAGATGATACTGGGACATAGCCCACCTTTAAATGCTTCCCATTTGACACAGGTATCTGAGGGATGTTTGCTACAGGGATGTCTCTCTTGTTAACACGAGTAGCAGTGGTGCTCCGTAAAGGATGGTAGAAATTGCTTTTTTGAATTCTTTTACTCAAATATTTCTGTACACTCAGTTCCGCAGGAGGGAGGGCAAGGCAGAGGGTCTGTGTGGGAAGCCTTTGGAGATGGCATCAGGAAGCATATAGCAAGAAGGTGACCTGCAGCTGGAGATAATTTGTCCCCTTATAAGAGGTGGGCCAGAGCTTATGTCATCAGTCAGTGTGGTACGTGCGTCACTGCAGCAGCCGCATCGCTAACGAGCTGCTCCTTTGTCCAGGCAAAGGAAGACAGCCTGGAAATGGAGCAGGCAAGCTGTCAGAAGGGACTCGGGGTCACCAAGAGCTCAAAAAAAGAGTTTGAAGTCTCCATGTGAGCATGGATACAGCAAAGGAAAGAGCGGAATTGATACACGGAGTCGTCTGTGAAAGACACTGAGAGTACATGGCAGTAAAACTTTTTACTGTCTCGCTTAGCAAGAAGGACAAGTGACCTGAGAGAGACTATTTTTAAAATAATACTTGGAACAATTGAACCGTTGAGAAAGTTATTTGAAGACTTGATCTGGACAGAATAACACTGTAGAGGGACACAGTAATCGTGCTCAAAACCAAGAATAAAAATAAGGGACCACAGAGCCTTATATTTTAGATGTAAGATTTCCAACATTATGCATACCTTTGGAGACATTATGGAGCCCGTAATTAAAAACAGAGTTGCTTGCGGGATTCCAGCCTGCAAGTGAAATTATTGAGAGAAACAAATCCAGCCCTGGAGAAATTAGCCAGCATCACAAAGAAGTCACTGCTGAGTGCTCAGACAATTACAACACATGTCATTGGGACTCCAAAGTTCCCAGGTGAGAGGAGGGTACTGCCCAGCAATGTGTCTGGCAATACACCGAGCAGGGCATGCTGTGCAGAGTATCACGCAGGTCTGTTTGCAAAACCTTTACAGCCCAGAAGGGAGGCTCCAGCAATTGCTATAACATACTGCCCATGATTAGCACTGCAGGAGGTGCCTGTCCTAACTCCCAGTATTTTTCTGAAATAGTCATCCAGTAGTTCCAACTAAGATCTGACATCATTTATCCAACCGACACAGAACATGTGGGGAGACAGGCTTGCCTGAGCAGAGCCGCGGAGCATATCCTTCGGTCAAGTATGAGTGCCCACCGCAAACGCTGTCAGACACGGAAAACAGTGAGCTGGCAGGAAGGGAGCCCAGCCCGACCCCTGGAAAAAAAATGGACAGGTCTGTTTGCTATTAATAACAAGAACATGTACAGCCACTGCAGCTCGTTGCCCCAGATCCACAGAGACCCAGCTGCCTCAAGTCAGGTTTCTAGTTTTTGGGAGCCATCAGTGGAAAAGGAGTGAGGTTGCAGTTTTTGATCTGGGGCAAAACAGCAGTGAAATGTGAGTTGAGTCTAAATAATGGAAGGAAAACTCTGCCTAACAGAAATTCCTGGGAGAGGAGCTTAAACAGCAGGAGACAGAGCTGCATCTGAATAAGACAGAAGACAGATTACAGTCATGTAGAACATGATACACTGTGTAAAATATTGTGCAACAACAGATCAGAGGCTTGCTGTGAGTTTTAGGGGTACATCTGTAATTGCTAGTTGTGCAGAAAGTCCCATGACACAAAGAGGAAAGCTGGATTATATGGCATATCCGTCTGACCCTGGTAAGGCCTCTCCAGAAAGGATTGAGATGCTCTTGGCCCCAGAGGGTCAGGGAAGTCTCTTAGCAGTCTGTGCACCAGCCTCATGGGGATCCTCAATGTCAAAATCGCCAGGATTATCATGTCTAAGGTGGTATAGACAGACACAGTGTCCTGGGTGTCCTAACTCGCCAGGGGAGAGCGCGAACACAGTCCCCCACTACCACAAATTATGCAGTCGAGTTTCTTCCTGAGTAGATTTACATTAGACCTCAGGAAGAGGGGTTTAGAGAGTGTCTGTCCATGTTAGTGGCCGGCCCAGTCCTAACCCGCGACACACAGGAAGCCTGAAAACCATTTACAAATTGGAAAGTCCAAGAAAACCCTGGGGATATTTGTTACAAGCAGTATCATTTACTGCTAGAACCGATGGTACTGGACAGATGGTACAACAAACCTTATTGTGTGAAAGAGTCTGAGCAGTTGATGCCACACTCAAGCCCAAGAGAAGGTTACAAAGATATTCATCCACCAAGGTCTTGAACTGACAGAAGACTCTGGTATTCAAGATCTTCTGTCTGAGATTGTACAGCAGCTGTAACACCAGATCACCACAGCCTCAAAAAATCAGTACTCTTCCTCATGCGGGAGTAGCCAGCTGCCCAAACTGAAAGATTTACCAACATGAAAGATTCATCAACATGAACAACAGAAGTGCTGATGAGTCAGGGGGAGAACTGGAGTTTGAAACAGTACAGGATGTTCCAGGGCCTCTCCTGAATTAGTGGACTGTGAGCAAGTGGCCTTCTCTTACTGTTTGCTGCTGATGCTTGATGTTTGGGTAACAAAGACATGAGGAAATGTAGCCGTAGGCTGCTCTGGCTCAAGGCAGCTGAGCCTCTCTCTTTGGATTGCAGAGGTCTCTCTTACACACGTATCTACTGACACTGCTTAAAGCTGGCCTCTGCCAGGTGTCTGTGCTCTATGTGATGGCTACAGCATCATCTACAGCTGCAGTACTCTTGAAAAGAGACTTTATCAATAAGGAGCTTTGTTCATTTTTACAAGCAACAAAGCACTTTTTGACTGTTGCTCAGCCTGTGTTACCTGACATGCCAGGCATTCCTGGCAGCCAGGAGGAGAGCCAGGCAGTGAGGAACTGCTCCGTGTACTGAGTCAAACTTACTTTCTTGATTTGCCAAGTTTTGGGAGGCAAGTAAATTTTTTAAAGCTAATACGCTCCTCTAAATGCAACACCTAACCACATCTTGCTGCATTCTATCCATCTAGCAGGCTATGCTTACGGGTACAAAGAATGACCTGTTAAACTGGCTGAGAATTACAAGGGAATAGGTGCTTCTCTATCACAGAAAGAGTGGCTTGAGTTAAAATATTCCAAAGTATGCGGGGGACGGGGGAAGACAACCTGAACCACCAAATGTTGCTCCTCTGCAGTGTGAAAACAGGAGGCAGGAACATCAGCAGCACAGCGAGAGAGATGACAGCCGATGGCAATCCTCCCAGCACAGCAGGCACTAAAAGCCCCAGAGCTCCTCTCAGGTGCCCGTATATACTCAGCACATGGGAAGGAGCACTGTGATTGTCCACTTGGGTCCTGTGACCCATCCTCTCCTCCCCACAGGCACAGCTGCCCCCTCTCCCGCACTGGGATTGCCCCCTGTGCCAGGAGCCCCACCGAACTTTTATCCCAGGGCTCTCAAACCAGGACAAGTTTTGTTGAAGTTTGAAGCTCACTGTACCTCACCTGCTTAAATAACGATAAGCTGAGCTTAATGGTATATTTCTGCATAATTGAAAATGCACAATCTCAGGGAGAGAGACAAAAGAGAGAAAACTAGCTAGCTGGAAGCAGTTTCCCAATATTCGCAAGTCACTTGAACTTGGCCAACAAAACCTGCAGTTTCAAGCTGTTTAGACACTTTGGAAAATTTGTTCTGGTTATGAAGCATGCTTACAGGGCAGCTGCAGTGCCAGTCAATACTCTGTGCTGCAGCCAGCCCTGGGGAAAGAGGGGTCTCTCGGCGGGCTGCAGCCAGCATCCTGGGCAGCTTCCAGTCCTTGCCTCCTTCCAACAGTAAATAAAAGCATAATGAAGTAAGAACTGCTAATGCCAACGCCCAAAAGCTGATGAAGAAAGGAGGAGCATGAGACCAGACAAGTGCAAGCAGCATCTCCCTTCTCCTCCACGTACTTTGCAGCCATTTGTGGCCCAGACACATCCTGAGCCAGAATTGTATTCTATGTATTTAGTAGCTCTCAGTGGGTTACCTCTTCCATGAATTCATCCAGCCTTCTCTCAAGGCTGCACTAGTGATCAATGTTTTCTAAGCAGCCAGTCACACTGAGGAAGGAGGAAATCAATATCCACTTCGGTCTTGGCCTTTCCAGTCCTTGGCTGTTCCCTTATGTGTCCCTAGGTTAACAACTGCATGTGAGGGATAGGAATGAGATCAGCAGCTGCTAGGAGGGCCCTGTGCCATAGAAATTTCCAAATAATATTTGTTTTCTGTCTCTTAAGGACACAGAGTGCAGCTGACACTCCCGTCCTGCCATTACGCCTTTTTCTGTGCATACAATGCATCTGGCGGATAGACGTTAAAGTAAAAAGTAAGAAAAAAAATCAAAATAAAAGCTCGCAAATGAAAACAAAAGGCAAATCAACATGAAAAGTGCATTGCTGAGGTTTTGTTTCATGCATATACATATGTGCTAATGTTTAATAATATGCAGAAATTGCAAATGTGACTTACTCCTTCTAAGACTTTATGTTATTTTCTCCCTCTGTAAAATAAAATTGTCAGTGGAGGAAGAATGATATGAAAGAGAATCGTAATGTCAAGATGGTCAGTATTATTGACATTTTTTCCACTCATATTTTAATTTCACAGAATTAGCTAAACACATTTCCTAAAAGAATGAACCCAAATTGGATTCACTTGAGTTACTGAGTGAAAGAATGAATTATTTTCTTAATTTCCCCCAGGAAAGAAAGGTCTCTGCATTACTCGTACATGCCATCAAATTCAAATGCTGTGAAGTCTCTAGATGCTCAGCAATGAAATGTTGTGGAGTAAATGGGAGACAATCATTAAAAACCCTCATCTGAGCAGCAAAGGAGAAAATTCCTTTGTGATACATGTCAGGTGACATCATCCTGGGAACACCCTTTCCACAAGTGTGGGGCTTCTTTGCAGATATTCCCCAGGAGAAGTTTGCACATCGTTTGTCAACATGGCTGTACATTTATGTCTTTGTTCTCTTAGAAATATAGAACTTTGTAGATTCATTGGATTTCAGTCTAAAATTAAACAGCACAATCATATTGTACATTAGTCCTTGTAGGATTGCCACAGACTTAAGTTCTTTCCTCTATTTTCTAGCTAAATTGAAGCATGTCTTCTGCAAGGAAAAAAAAAATCATCCAGCTTTGATTTAAAGATGTCAGGTGTTAGAAAACTGTCAGACAAAATCTGATTCTTGGTCTGAGTTGTCTTGTGGTTTTCATCATGTGGTTCATCGGTCCCTGGGCATCTGTGGGCTACCTCTAATGCGGTCATGAAATGTGATTGAGGAAATGAAGTTCTTGGTCTCTACATAGCAACTGACCTGTATAAAATGTCCTTGAAAGCCTGTATTTCCACTGACAGAAGTTGAAGGATCTATAAATTTTACAAATTACTTACCTTGTATCTAAAAGTGCCAGCACTAGACCCCTCAGAGGAAGACGCAAGCAGTGCCATATTCTGTAATTACAAAGTAATGGGTCAGAAGGGGATATTATTCCTATCCCAACCTTTTATGAAGCTTGTTTATGCCCTGAAGAACAAATTTATTTCACTAATTTTTTTCAGATTACTTTTATTGCATCTTGTAACTCGGAGTGGCTTGGTGGAAAACAACATTAGATTACTGGTCAGTTCTCTAAACCACAGCACAGTATCTGACGTCATTTTCTTCACCATTATCCTTCAGTAAACTACGTATTCCAGCCCATAGTCCTGTATAACCTGAAAACACTACATAAATAAGTTGTATCACAGATATACAAACGTGGTGGCTGTCATGACAAAAAAAAAAAAAAATAGAATGGTAAAAATAGCAAAGTTACTCCATGTCAAAAGATGACAAAAATTGTCCAACTCTCATACGGATCCCCCCAGCCTTACCTGGAGAGGTAAAGATGGGATGTGTCATGGAAGAAGCTGCATCGTCAGGGATCAAGGAGAAAAGACCGAGTTGTGCAACAGTTTCACGCCTGTCTTGGTGAGACTGGTGTCAGTCACTTGTGTGGAGATCTCAGCAGCTTCCGTACTCATTCTTTGTCATAAGTCTGGTGACGTTTGGTTTCAAGCATTGTACTACCATACTTTCACTGCTGGGTGCTGGAGGCCTCACCCTCTTCATGTTCTTAGTCCTGATGACATTAACAGGCATGCTGATGAGGGAGGCACAGAGGTCCAAACCTAGCCTTGGAGGGGAAGGAAATTAGAACTGAAACAGATTTTGAAGTAGGAAGCACTTTTCCCATGTTGAAGAGTCACAACAGTTCTGAAATGAGAAGGCATATTTTAGTGATCATTCGCAGTCAGTCTCAAGAATGCTTTAGGCTTTGTAATAAGTCAAACACAATATCCTCTCCTCCATGGAGGACTGAGATGTGGAGTTTCTGAGTGGAAGAACAAAAGCATTACAAATGAGATATTTGCAATAATTCCTCCACTGTGGCTATCCACACTACATAATATTTCCCCCTAAACCAGAAATTTGCCTTGAATAAATGTAAGAAAACTACATTAGGAGAGACAAGTCATATCTACAAACCACATGTAAATCAGAAGTTCATTAGGGGAGCATACAAAGAAGCTTTTGGAAGGTAATTTTACTACAAACTAGTTTTTACAAGAATGAAGTAAATCTTCCAAAAGCATGATTCCTCTAAGTAATTCAAATTATCTACTCTACCTGATACTAAGCCTTCCCACAGAGATTACAAAGCACTTAAATTTTTACCCACTTTGTTAGAGAAATCCCCAAGGAAGATTTCAATCCATTTACAGGCACTGCTGTAAGAAGGAAAGAAAAGATGCTGGAAGTTTTCAAAACCACCTCCAGTACTGCTAGAGTTAAATGCTTTTTATGATGTTGCCTCTATATCATAAAGCAATTTGTTCAGATATGTACCACTGAGTCACACAAGAAACCCCACTCTGGACCAAAACTTAGTCTACAAGAGTTCAGCCAAGAAACAGTATTTCCTGGCTCTTCATCCCCTTCTTTTTTCTAGCACTGAAATCAAAAAAGGTGCTAAATGCTCTACGGTTTCGAAGTGCAAATGTGCTCCTATTACTCATAAAATTAATTTTAAAATGAAATGGCACAGGCTTATAGCCTACACTGTTGATTATGTTTTAAGCATCAGGTGAGCTCCACAGCGCCAGTGGCCACAGGCAGCATGGACTGCCCAGCCATCGCTTGGAGGCGTGCAAACTCCCCTTGAACATCTCCCACTTCATAGCAGTCCAAAGTCTAGCTTTTATTTAGGCAAAACTCCCACTGGCACCCTGTTACAAGGGTCATTAGGGAAGATACTGCTCACCAGGTGGCAGCTTTCTGTCCCTGCCCCATAGCAAGCGAGACCTTGACTTCAGTAAAGCATCTGACACAGTCTCCCACAGCATCCTTGCTGCTAAACTGAGGAAGTGTGGTCTAGACTCTCGAGTAGTGAGGTGGACTGTGAACTGGCTAAGGGGAAGAAGACAAAGAGTCGTGGTCAATGGGGCGGAGTCTGGTTGGAGGCCTGTATCCAGTGGAGTCCCTCAAGGGTCCGTACTGGGACCAGTGTTATTCAATATGTTCATTGATGACTTGGATGAGGGACTAGAGAGTACTATCAGCAAGTTTGCTGATGACACCAAGCTGGGAGGAGTGGCTCACACACCAGAAGGCTGTGCTGACATCCAGTGAGACCTGGACAGGCTGGAGAGCTGGGTGGGGAAAAATTTAATGAAATATAACAAGGGTAAATGTAGAGTCTTGCATCTGGGTAGGAACAACCCCAGGTTCCAGTATAAGTTGGGGAATGACTTATTAGAGAGCAGCACAGGGGAAAGGGACCTGGGAGTCTTGGTGGACAGCAGGATGACCATGAGCCAGCAGTGTGCCCTTGTGGCCAGGAAGGCCAATGGCATCCTGGGGTGTATTAGAAGGGGGGTGGTTAGTAGGTCAAGAGAGGTTCTCCTCCCCCTCTAGTCTGCCCTAGTGAGACCCCATCTGGAATATTGTGTCCAGTTCTGGGCCCCTCAGTTCAAGAAAGACAGGGAACTGCTGGAGAGAGTCCAGCACAGGGCAGCTAGGATGATTAAAGGAGTGGAGTATCTCCCTTATGAGAAAAGACTGAGGGAGCTGGGGCTCTTTAGTTTGGAGAAGAGGAGGCTGAGGGGTGACCTCATTAATGTTTACAAATATATCAAGGGTGAGTGTCACGAGGATGGAGCCAGGCTCTTCTCGGTGACAACCACTGATAGGACAAGGGGTAATGGGCTGAAACTGGAACATAAGAGGTTCCGCTTAAACTCGAGAAGAAACTTCTTCTCAGTGAGGGTGACGGAGCACTGGAACAGGCTGCCCAGGGAGGTTGTGGAGTCTCCTTCTCTGGAGATATTCAAGACCTGCCTGGACACGTTCCTATGCAGCATAATCTAGGTGTTCCTGCTCTGACAGGGGGATTGGACTTGATGATCTTTCGAGGTCCCTTTCAATCCCTAACATTCTGTGATTCTGTGATTCTGTGAGACCTACATTTTGCAGTGTTGGAAACACTTTGTGGGGACACAAAGGAGTTTTGGACATTTTATCCCTCTCACAGCCCAGCAGCAGCATTTAGCAGTATGGCTATGTTTTATCTGGCTTGCCAAGAAGCTGCACGAGACTCGGCTGGTTGCAGCGTTTTCCCACAAGATCGCTCCTCAGGGTAACCAAAAGGGTTATGAATTGGGGCAGACAAAAGCTGGCCCAGCTTCAATCGAAACCACTTCTAGCTAGGGGCTTGTACTTACATACAAGGGGTTTTGCTGAGCTCTGCTTTGTGTACTGAAGTTTGAGCAGCTCCAAACACAACATAAAAAAACATCAAAAAAGAAGATGCAGAGAAGGAAGCCTGTGTGAATAAAAAGGCCAAGGAATGAATCTTTCTAGAAGCTCTCTTGCAAGCACCAACGCATGCTCTGCTTTGAAACCTGCAGGTGAAAATCCAGGCCTTCTGAGGTGAGTGGGAGCTTTGTCTTTGGTGTATCCAGGCTTACAGGGAAGGTCACCACTTTGCTGTCTTCCAGATCCTGCAGCTTGTACAAGCCTGCAAAGTTCCTGCAGGTCCCAGCAACTGCTTGAGGGACTCACGTGCCATTCCAATCACAGCAGGAGGAACGAGATCACAGAGAAGTTGCCAGAAAATACACCATTGAGGTAAAGTGAAGTGAAAAAATGTCTGTATTATTGTGTTTGGCTGCTTCCTCTCCTAGTTGTACCTTGCTGCCTACATGAATACATGGCTAATTCAAGACTAGCTATGCAACTGATCAATAGCAGACCAGCAGAAAAGGTGACATAAATAGGGTCTCTCAGTGGCCTCCTTTGAAACCATTTGGCAGTCATCTGGGAGAGAAAATTGCTCACCAGCTTCTCTGGGGCTAGCGGATAAAGGAGTCTTCCAGCCCAAAGCATGGCACAAAGAAAGACCTGGAGCTTCTGAAAGTGGCTGTGTTGTATTAATAATTGAGGAAACCCCAGAGCTAGAAAGACAAATACCTTCAGATTTTGCACTCACAGCCTCCTGTAGAAATAGTCAGAAAGGAAGCAAAACATTTTTAGTTTTCTTGCAGTGTTGCTTCTTGTATTTACTCCAGCATGCTATATTTGGTATGGTTGTTTCTGTAGGAGACCTACTTTCTAACAACTGTCATCATGTAGAAGAAGCAAACCTCCTGGGAATTTAAGGCAGTTTTTATTTAGACCCACACTTTGTTATTATACCAAGTTTAGCCGCAGCCATACCACATTCTGAAATCCCAGTGTCTGTGGCTGCTTGCAAGCTAAAGCCTGTCTTTCTTTGTTTTCACTGTATTTCACAGCATCATTGATCTCAGAGCAACAATGTTTGGGATGGAAGGCAGGAAGATCAATTCAACTTCTTTGATGTGCCATATCTTGCTGGTAAAGGTTTAAAAGCTATTTCTGCATGCCACATTGATGTTCATCACCACGGGTCCTCTTTCCGAGGTGAAGACTTTCTCTCAGAGAAGATCCCTAAACATTTTTAGCTTGGGATGATGTTATGTTTTAAATTACAATATAAATACGCAGACACATACATGTGCCAACTTGCACTATCCATAGATCTGTGTATGGTACTGTGTAATTTTAGTTTTCCATCACAGCAGCATTTAAACTATGGATTTGCTTAAAAAGAAAACAAAACATAAGCCACCCTACTTGTAAGTACAACACCCTGAGTTGTCCTGCTTGTTCATATTCCCTTCAGCTGGAGGTTGGGATGCATTAAGTGATGCAGACCTTTGAATCTGCCCCCTCAGAAATTCTGACAACTCAGAACGTTGTATGCTCTCCATTATTATTACAAAATATCAGCTTGCACAGTCCACAACTGTTTAAGAAATACTGATTTGACTGTACTCCCCCATGTTTTTGCAACTGTTATATTTCATTGTATGCTGAGTGTGACAATGGTGGTCCCTCACTGCTGTAAAGAACAATCTTTTTCCTCATAAATTCCAGGAACAACTTCTTTCTGCTGTTCTAGCTGTTTCATGTAACAAATAATCTTTGCAATAGGAGCATTTGGCTCCTCATGCAGATTTGTGTTCTTTATAAGTGGAAAATAATAGCAGACAGTTTTCCCTGTGTGCCAGTGCTTTTACTCCAGTCCAAGTTTATACAAATATTTGTTGAGAAGAAACACACAAATCAGCTGCATAAGAAACCCTTCTGCTGCTGAGCAAAAGTGTCATTCCAGTGCAGTCTAGTAAGTGCAGTTCAGCATGTCCCAGCTCTGCCATGGAAAGAAAGGGAAGATCCTGTGCAAGACTCGGCCGTTTACTTTTCTTAGGCCTTAGATGCTTCCCTACCCCCTAGACAGCTTAGCTCTCCAGCCTACAGCTCTGGCTTTCCCTGCTGTCTTGGTCATGTGCAGAAAGTACAATCCAATTACTTCTTCCATGTGGAGAAGATGCAGAGAGTCAGCAGTGATAGATAGATAGATAGATAGATCCCTGCAGGGTAGAAAGACCCATCCTCTGCAAAATAATGAACCCGGTAGCAAGAAAAAAAAAAAAAGGTTGATAAAACACAACTTCACAACTGAAGAGCCCACAGCCCTGAGTGAGCTGAAGTTGAAAGTTCATGTAGTTTTGAATTATTGCTTCAGGCTCTCTTCAGAGTTAAAGGCATCTCAGTTTACACATCGGTTACACGTTTAATCTGGCTTTAGCGGCTGCAATCAAGTCAAAAGTTTTTAGTGTCTGGGAGGGTTTTTGAGTGAAAGCTGACACCACATGTGGGTAGAGAGGGCTTTCTTCAATTCCACTGACCCAAAATAATCAGTACCCCAGTGTGAGCTCCACTTTGTTCACATGCACTGTAGGCCAAAACTTCTTTCCTAGTACTGGACTACTGTTCTGGATATTCTTCACAGAGGTGTGAGCACGGACATTTCTGAAGCGAGAACTGAATTATCAATCACAGCAGCCCCCAAGCAAGTGATCTGATTTTCAAAGTGATGAAATGAAAGCTCCCAGTGCTTTTTTCACCTCTGAACATCAGACAGTGTGCTCACAGCCTTCTCTGGATGAAGGCATTTATTATTAGCTACCGTTTTGAAAAGTGTCCCCTCTTATTATGTTACAAACATGGATGCAAAAACCTGAGTACTGCTATTGTTTGCAATAAAAAGCAGTGAATATCCACTTATCAGTGCTGCACCATGATCACATTAGCTACAAACACAGTTAATTGACTTTCTTTGATGTCATCGCATTCATTATTATGTATTTCTTTGCCTACTGCAGAAATCAGCATATTTGGGGATCTTCTGAATGAAAGTATTACCATTTGGATATTAATAAAACCATAGATCTTGTAAAACAGTCCTCCTACGGCAGATTTCTGAGAACTTGTCTATCCTCCCAAACCCCAATTTTGCCAGTTATAGGACTGAGAGATGCAAACATCATTCACTATATGGCTCTCAAAGTTTAAGGTCAGCCAGCCACTAAACTCTGACATACGCTTTTCGTGGTTCCCCCCACCACCCACCCATGGGAGGATAACAGGGGAACCAGAGACAGAGAATTTGAGGTTGAAAAAAACTTGAACCAGTATAATGAAAAAGAAAATAACACTTAAAATAACAATGAAGATGTTGAACTATATACAGATATTACACAAGCATGCAAATATATCCAAAGATGACAACTAGGTCCAAAGCAGAAAAAGTCCCAGAACAGACTCAGCAGCAGAGCCCAGAGTCCCAATGACAGTCCAAAAAAGACCACAAAAAACCAAACAAAAAGCAGAAAAGGAGCTCTGCCAGTTCCACCTGCGAAGGCAGGGGAAGACAACCTGTCCCATCAAACGTTGCTCCCCTACAGTGGGAAAATATGAGCCAGGAACACACCAGGGAGAGATAACAAACAACCAACAGCAAACAACCAACAGCAACCAACCCGCCAACCCACCCGCCCGCCCCTCCCTCCCCCCAGCCCAGCAGGCACTAAAGGCTCCAGGGCTTTTCTCAGGGGCCCTTTTATACTAATCATATGAGAAGGAGCACTGTGATTGTCCATTTGGGTCACCTGACCCATCCTCTCCTCCCCACAGGCAGAGGTGCCTCCCCACTGTGATTGCCTCTGTGCCAGGAGCCCCACAGAACTTATGTCCTGGGGCTCTTAAAGTAGGACAGTGGGAGTACAGCTTGGAAAACCTTTCCAAAGCTATTTGGCCACCTTGTGGCCGCAGATGTGGTGATGTTCACTTTCTCTGCTTACTGAGGAGCCTGAACTTAACCACCACAAATTAAAGAACAGATACTTTAGAGTCAAGCACCCACTTCACACTGCACATGCACGGGTGTAATTCACAATTATGTGAGTGCTGCCTGTGTCATCTGATCAGAGAAGAGAATATTCCCCCATGGTGTGCTTTCCCTCAGCAAAGTCTGGGTTGGGTGATGGCAATGTTGCTCCCATGAAGGAACATCTGCAGATAGATTCAGAGAGAAACAAGTGTGTGGCAGAATCAAACTCTGCAACTGCAGCCACCTCTTCTCAGGTCACCTGCATTTTTTCTGAATCAGAGAATCACAGAATTATTGAGGCTGGAAAAGACCTCTGAGATCATCAAGTCCAGCCTATGAACCAACACCACCACAATGGCTAGACCATAGCACTAAGTGCCACATCCAGCCTTTCCTTAAACACCTCCAGGTACAGTGACTCCATCACTTCCCTGGGCAGTGCATTCCAATGTCTGATCAAAGCTGGGAAATGCAAATGGGTAAAACACATGCAGAGATTTTTTCAGCCTGCAAATAGAGTTTAAGCCATGGAGGGGAACTTCTGTGGGCTGCAGAACAAATGGGTGCAGTTTTCAAAAATCTCTGCCTTTTCTTCTTAGTCTGATGCCTAACAACAGGAGAGTTTATTAACATTTCCACTCATGAGGCATAAATATCTCTTTTTCATCCAGCATGGACAAACTGAATTGCTTCCAAAACTGCTGATCCCCCTGTCAAAAGTCATTGCCAGCAGGTCAGTGGCATCAAACTGGTGTGCAGTTTGTGAAAGGAGCAACCTGCCACACATACATTCTTGCCCAGACAAGCAGGATTCTATAAACCTCACTTCTTTAGAAATTCAGACTCAAAAAAATGTTTTATTTTTGCCCCCTTTATATTATGTATTTCATTCAGCTGTGCTTCTATCACTGTTTGCCAGCCTTCCTTGCTCTTGTGAGGCTGGAGAAGTCATAAATATGGCAGCTCCCTCTGAGCATTAATGCTGGATGCTGTTCATGACTGCTGAGCTGCAATATGTGAGTCAGCGATACCACAAACTAAGAGTTTATATTCCTTCCCTATTACATATTTTTAGTGTGTAAATCCATGGACCAGAAAAAATTTACAGGAGAGTGAGTGGTCTTGGGCAAAGTAATCTGCATATAAAGCAGTGGCAGATACCTCTCTCTGCCTGGGACTCCTCCTGTCGTGAAGTTTCATACCAGGCTGAATAAAACCCTCAACCACTGGTGTTGTTTTCTTGTGCCTGAGTTAAGGGCAACGGGGGGTCACTGACATTTTTTATCCATTATTCATTTAGCAATGGCTCTGGGGAGCAACTTAATGTCATGTGTTTTTCACTTACATGAATTGCAACAGACTCTTTTCTTCTTCAAGCCTGCCTGCACAAGGAAAATTTTGTAAGTTGTTTTACAACTGGCATAGCTTAAACTCTTTTGGGCTGCAGCAAAGAACTGGTTATAGATAGCCTGAAGTGAGCGATCAGTTTTTACTGAAGTGGTTTCAGACTGTGGTACTAAACTACACCTACTAAAAATGGAATTCTTAGGACTACACAATCCAGAAATATTTTGGCTTTGTTGAAATACATATCTAACTCCCTTGGACTGAAAATACTTCTACTCCTCAAATTGCTCGTTCTCTTTTGAAAGCACTGGCTTTCATCGAGGGATTTGAGGTTTTCTTACTTTGTTTTCCTAGTCTTCTTTAAAATGGGTATTTTAAGCCAATATATCACTAACAAGCCCAGATGAGATTTCCAGTGCAGCCTTTACTGACAGAATCAAAATTACATGAGGTATTGCATTTTGAGGCAGTGATATGTGTGCACTCAAGAAGGGGTTGATTTTGATCTGGCCTGGTGAAATGCTCCCAGTTAAATCTCATCACTTGCAAGGCTCTGTGCAACCAACACATTTGTACACTAGTAAACCGAGAGGCTGGAAAGAGAAAAATTGCCTTTCTGGGTCTAATAGGAAGGATGTGAATAAAATCATGGCAGAAAACCTTGGTAGATCCTCAAGAGACAGCAATGGTAGATCCCTTGTTGAAAGAAGGCGGCTGAGGAGGAGGAGTAGGTGCTACACAGAAGTGAACATCTGTCTCTGCAGTTAGGACCTTCTGGTCCTGACATGATAAGTATCTGGGTCATTGGATGTGGTGGATTAAAAATTATCCCGTAGGCACAAAGACACATTTCCTGAACACTAGTGAGATCTGCTGAATTTCAGCTGGAGTCAGACACATGTGCTTTACTCCTTCTGACAGTCTCCAAAAATAGTAGAAAGAAGGTGGGATGTTAAAGCATAAGTCCAAGTCCTTGTGAGAAAATGCTTCCCTCAGCATGGGAGGCATTCTTGCCTTAGGATAAGGTACTGGTCAGTGAATCATAGAATCATAGAATGGCTTGAGTTGGAAGGGACTTTAAAGATCATCTGGTTCCAGCTCCCTCCCGACTACGGACAGGGACAACTTCCACTAGACCAGGTTGCTCAAAGCCTCATCCAGCCTGGTTTTGAACACTCCTAGGGATGAGGCATCTACAAGTTCTCTGGACAACTCATTGCAGTGTCTCACCAGACATAAATATATGTTTATATATAATAAAGATAGCAGAGATCATGGCCAAGAGGCCATGGTTAGTCAGCTGTGCTCAAGCTGTGTCCCAGGAGCACCAGAAGATCCCGTTTTTCCTGGAGCTCCCGTCTCCCATCCCCATTGGGCTTCTGGCATAGCGAGGCAGGGGCTGTGCTTTGCAATGTGCCAGAGATGAAGTCACAGGGAAGAGGAGAAGGAAGGCAGCGAAAACAATCTGGCTCTTAGCCTTTGCTACCTGTGAATCTCTTCATGCTGTTTCCCTCCTGTGAACTGATCCAGGGCTCCCTATGAAATCAGAGGGCATGTGGTCATATGAAGATATCCATCCCAAAGGAGAGTGGCTCCTCTGAAGCAGAAATCAGCTGTAATTTCCTTCAGTGAGCTCCTGTCCTCTCAGACAGGCTGTGGCCTCATCTCAAGCCATTGCTGGACTGGGTTTGGCTTCCAGGATCCCCAAGCCCATGCCACAGCTTTGGGTAAAAGGTAACTATAAGAGTAAGAGGTGACTATAGTTGTTTCTCAACCTCTGTAAAGATACCACTGGTCACCTTTTCGCTATGTCTTCTCTTTTGGGGGCTAGCCTCAGTGGTCTGTTGGCAAGGCTGTAAACCCTAGTTTACATCAGGTTGGCTGGGGGCTGAAGCTGGAGGTTTTACACTGACCACAGTGACAATAGCAGCAGGCACCTCTGATCCTTGTACAGCGTTTGCTCAGGTTCAGGTCTGAAGTGAGTTCATCTGTCCCCATGCAGTTGGGTAGCCCATGGTCAGCACAATACAGATCACAAACTGTGTCACAAAACTTCCCTCAGTTTCCTCCAGGGTAGGCAGATGTGTAGGGTTGGATTTCTCTGGTGTCAGAAGCCTGCAACTTGCTGATTCACTAGCACAAGGTTTAATGACTCCTACCCTCCAGCGCCGTTTCCTCTTCCACAGTTGCACCAATTGGCCATGGTGCCCAGCTGGCAAGCGAAGGAGGTCACCTCCAAAGAGAAGGTGTGCTGAAGCCAAAGGGGACTTACAGTGGATAAAGCAGCCTGTATCTTGTGCATCATCCACTTTTAATATGGTCATCTGTCCCCTCAGAGCAGTACACTCCTACAGCATGCAGAAATATGGGAGTGTGAAACCCTTTTGAGGCTCCACTGGAAGCCGCCTTATAGGTGTGTTCCCATCCTGACCACAGGGAAGTGCCAGATGGAATCAAAGATCTAGCTTTTCCCCAGCATCTGGGCTGCACTGCAGGGTGTCAAAGTTACCCCCACCTCCTGCTGCATCCTAAATTGTGGTACAACTCCAGCTACAGTTGCATGAGAAAGAGCATGCAGGTAACCTCTTCGCCACAAGCAGGTAACCTCACTCTGCCACAAACGGGCACCCATATAGACAAAGCAGGAAATGGCAGCAGCATATCAATGTTGCCCCCCCTTCCCCTACAAAAGAGTGGGTCCTCTCCAAATAGAAGGTAGGCTGCAATGAGCCATAGGCAGGAATTTGAAGCACCCAGTGTTGTGATAACATAATACCAGCTATGGACTAGCAAGGAGCAAGGGTCCTTCCCACAAATGCAAGGTTAATACTTTCTATCCCATCTATTAGCTATGCTTAAATTACCTTCTTTTTCATTTGGCTATGAAAACACTGGCATAAGTGTGAATGGAAACTCCATTTAGACACCTGTATTTAGTTCCATTTTTTCCCTTCCAATGAAAGTTTTGGTGGCTAACAAACTTCTGCTGTACTGCTTGCATTCATATGGACTATCTGTGGGTTTTGATCTGCGATGTATTAGTTGATAGCCAGATATTGCCCTAACCAGCCAGATATTGCCCTAACCTAATTGTTTACATACTAACTGGGGACACATAACTTACAGCCTTGGTTTTATTTAGTGGTTTAAAATTGAAGTTTTATTGAGTGGTTCGCAGACAAAATGTTACATTGTGAGTTATTTCTTTTTTTCCCCTTGCCCTATAATATTTTACTTTGATTAAAGCTGTACTGAGGTAAAATTGCACGTCTTATGCAAAAAGCAATTTACCTCTGCTTTTATTGAAGTTAACCGCACTTATTTGTCCTAGCATAATGTATTTTTCTAGCTGCATTCTAACTGCAGTGCTTTATCATATGAACCAAGTTAGATTTAATCAAATTCAGCTTGTGTTGTGAATTTTAAGACATTCGTTCAATTAGTTGGAATAAAAGCAGAACATTTGCAAGATGGATTAAAGTTGAAAAATGCTGGTGCTTAGCTGGGCATTCATTGTTCCTTCTGCACCTTTCTCACTCTGAAACATCTCATGCTTAAAAATGCTGAGTTTTTTCTCTCTTTGTGTTTCTCACATTGCTGGTGATGTTGACGGGATAGGGAAGATAAGAGTCATTTTATCACATTGCAACACCTAGGTGTGTGTAAGACCTAACGTATTTTCCTCCTGAGGTGCATGTCATGAGCTTTGTCTGGACACTGATGGACAATAATGGGAACCACAAGCTGGGACTTTCTTAACGTACTGGGGCTCACTGGGAAGCCAAAATGCTGCTCCCCAGTTGCACTCCAGTCTGACCAGTGCCACTCAACCACTTTCTTATTACTCTTCTTGTTGTCACCTGATGGGAAAATTGCCATCACTCATTCATGATTGTCTTTCAGACCTGGGTGTGCAGCTCAGGGAGGTCAGCACAAGAGTGGTGGTACACCAAGGAGATCAGTCAGCCCATAAGGCCACTTTCCAGCAAGCAAACTACTTTATCCTCTCACCCTTTCTATTGCTTCCCCCTAAAATGGTTTATTTGCACACATGCCAACAATTTTTGGGCCATCAGGATGTTTTTATTGTGTTGTCCTGTGTGCTGAGTGCAGTGCACATTAATTATTATTAGCATGTTTCCTTTACTAAGAAAATTTCGATTTCTGTTGTTACTATGTCTTATGGCTGTAATTTTCCTCATCTGGGAATTCTTGATTAACTTGCCTTAGGTTCACCAGCCTAAGTGATTTGAAAAGGCCATTGTAAAATAATAGAGAGAAATAAAAATGTCTCGGTGCAGTCAGACTCCACTCCCTTAACCAAAAAAATGTGTTGTTTTTACATTTTGAGACAGTTTCTCAGACAGCCAGACAAGGTGACATTAAACAAATCACACTAATTACAACACAATTTATGTAGAGAGATTTTACTGGCCTGCTAATACTTGGCAGGAGCTGCCAATTATAAATGTTTCAGAAAAAAAGCATTTCCAGCATTAACTTTTTTGGTTCTTAGAGAAATGGAATGATGGAGCCTATTGAGCTCCATCATTTTGTGCCAAGGGAAGCAGAGCCCAGAAGCAGTTGTCAAAGACCTCAGTTCAAGTCACAGCAAGTTGCACAGAGGTGCTTAAGCCTTCAGGCAGACCAGTCCTGAATGCACCCATGTCAAACAAAATCGGCAGGAATTTGTGTGATCCCTGGAGGCTTTGCATCTCTCTGCCCTGTGCTATCCGACACCAGGTGTCCTGCTGTGTGTGCATCATCCCCAGAGGTGCAGACAAGACATTGCTGTTCTGGTCTGGGGATGTTTTGCATGGTTGAGGGTATGTCGTACAGCAAGAGGGGAAGATCCCACCCTCTGTGCATTAGCTGCTGCATTAATAAAACAAGCATAAAAACCTTACCTATAAAACTTGCCAACAGCACCACAAAATTTGTTTCCCAGGAGCCTGTAAAGCACTGCAAGTTTAAACTTCAGAGATATGTAGGGCTTTGCCTTCTATTCACTTTGCATAAGTCTCTGATCAGGTAAGATGCTACTTCCCACCATCCAGCCCCAGCTAGTGATCACCTTCACCTTCGCAGAATCAACAAAAGGGTATGGGGCACCCACTCCTCACCCACGTTGGTGCTTGCACCATAGTTTAAACACTACGGTTTACAAAAAAATACCTTGTCCTGACACATCATTGCTGGTTTTGCTGCAGGACTATCAGTAGTCTGGTAATAGCAGATGGCTTTGGGGAGAGGGCAAGGGGGAGAAAGCAGGAGGGGGAGAAGTCTGATAATAACCTCTCATTGCGGAGGGTTTACTGAACATGGGTGCCTGCCAACGTTGTCTGGATGGGGCTCTACTCCATACAGTGGCCACTGATCACATATGCAAATGCAAAGATCTGGGTTAAACACCTAACTTAAGGAAGAGTAAGCTGGCATGTGGAAGGATCCTCAAAAACCTGCTGCTCAGAGCTAAATCAGTTCAGACTCTTCCTCTGTCTTCTCTGGGACAGCCAGAAATAAAAGTCAATCAGATAATCAGTTTACTCTCTGGAACAGTAGCAATGCCCTGTCAAGTTTTTCCTCATATGCTCAATGGAGGATGGTGTGAATAAAAGTGATTTGGAGATTCCCAAATAGGCTGATGGATTTGATGCCTCGCACTGGAGGTGGGTTTGGATCCTCCTCCAGAACAAGCTGAACTGAACTCACTGAACTGGTAGCTGAACACAGGGCTCCCAGCACTCAGCTGAGTTGTCTTCATTATCCCATGGTCATTTGTGTTGTAGCCTGTGCCTGGCTTTGGTATCCCTTGGAAGTGCCTATAAGCATGGGCATACCTTTGCAGAGCTTGGGAATCTTCTCTCTGGGCTTTTTATTCTGTTTTGCTCTGAGGTAGATTTGCAAGCAACTCTTCATCTATGCTTCAAGGGCTTTGTGCTGCCAGTGAGAATTGATGATCTCTGGTGAGTTCTGGATACTTACAGAAATTGCCCAGGATGTAAGCTGTATTTTTGAGAGGGTCACAAGTACTCTAAACGGTAGATTTAGCACCAGCTGGAGATAGGAAGATCTTAACGGGTCTTGGTGGAGGTGGCACTTTTTGCATGCATAAAGAAATGCAAATTCCCGCCCTTCGTAATAGCACCATTAAGCCCTGAATTGCTTGCACACCCAGTGAGTACCCCTTTGGAGTTGTTGCCTTTCAATCAGTGTGATTTGCAAAGGTTGCACAGAAGAGGTTTAGGGGACGGGAGCAGAATACCACAAGGGGTAAAGCTTCCATGGTGAACGAAGTCTCCTGGCTTCACCAGCCATAGGAATTCCTGGGAACTGACTATGATCAGCAGCTCACCTCAGCAGTTACACCTCTGGGAGTCACACCTGAGAACTAGCAGAGGCTCTCCCGTGGTGGCAATACACAGAGCTAATTTTCCTTTACAGCTGCACCTGATGGCATGTGTGATGGTTGCTTCCCTGTACACAGGCACATTTTTATGCTTGACTCACAGTTAGTCCAACATCACAAGCCAGCACTGACCATGGCTACTTGGAAATTCAGTAGGATAGGGAACATGTAGAGCAGGTGAGAGAAATAGGCCAGAAGAGTTATTTCAAACAGATGTTGGTGATAGCTGCTGGTGTCAACAGTAAGTTATCAAAAGGAAATAGATATATCTCTCTCCAAAGAAAGAAAAACAGCATCTGCACCTGAACAGGGTTTGGTGATTAATAAACAGCTCCACAGGCAAGAGAAGAGCTTTACAGACAGAAGGTTTTGCATAAAGCAGTTGTTGTTTACACCTGAAACTTGCGTGCAAATAAAGCTATCACTTTTTACTGCCAATCCTCCTCTACTCCGAGCCAAAACAGCCTGTGGAGCTGCATGACAGCACTCCTTGTTATTGTTCCTTGCTGGTGTAGCTTTTATACACATTTGCCAACAGTTGTCCAGGTCAACTTACATGCTGAGCTCCATTTAATCCAACAAAGCAATGTGTTAAGAAAAGCAGGTAAAGCTTTACACAGCAAGAGGAACTTTGGTCTTGGACAGAAAAAGGAGAATATGGAGTTCATTTTCTGCTTTGAATTGCCCCGCAGAGGAGTTTAAGCTTTTTTCCACTGAGTGTCAGGGGAGCCCAGGGACACAGGTCACCATGGACAAAAGTTTCCTTGTGCGGCTGCCTCACTTGCCTTTCCACGGACAGTAATCACAGCCCCATAGACTGACCTTCAACTGCATAAAAAACAAAGCCTGAATTCTAAGCCACTGTAAAACATTAGGTCTGAAATCCAACCCTTTTCTCCTTCCTCATTTCTGTTCCTTCTAACAAACACCATCATCTGTTTCTTCTGTATCTTCTTTCTTGCTAAGGTAGGTAACATAAGGTGCCTCCACTTCTAGAGGGTCAGTTTTGGGAAACATGACCCTCTGGTACCTCTCATTGCAGCTGCACATACCCTGCTATTGCAACCCCCAGCTGCTTCAGATGTGCTCGTGACCCCCATGACCCTCAGCACCAAAAGCCCTCCACCAGGTCTGTCTTTGACTTCAAGGAGGCAGCAAGTGCCAAGTTATTACATCATCTTCTACACCTTTGATGGCCATCAGGAGCCTGGAGTGACAAAGCGCCACTCTCACGGAGGAGACACAAGAAGGGGACCAAGGGACTAAATTACAGAATCACAGAACACTAGGGGTTGGAAGGGACCTCAAAAGTCCAACCCCTCAGCCAAAGCTGGATCACCTAGAGTAAGTCACACAGGAATGCATCCAGGCAGGTTTTCAATGTCTCTGGAGTAGGAGACTCTACAACCTCCCTGGGCAGCCTGTTCCAGTGCTCTGTCACCATCACAGTGAAAAAGTTTTTCCTAATGTTTTTGTGGAACCTCCTATGCTCCATCTTGTATCCGTTGCCCCTTGTCCTGTCATTGGACATCCCTGAGAAGCCCTGCTGGTGCTCACTGGGTGCTCACAGTGAATGGGAGGAACAAAGGGAGATGGTGAAGAGGAAGGAGAGTCTGGGAGGAGCAAGGAAGAGGGGAGCTGGGGGATGGAGTAACCCCAGGAAGAAGGAGATGGAGAAGCAGAAAGGGTTTGCGAGTCTTAGCAAGAGATATACTGTGCTGCATAACCGTAACACAATGTTGTCACAGCTATGCTTTAAAAAATCACAAGCTAGGCCTCAGAAAAGCTTGAAATTAACTTATAAGTCTATAGACTGCTTAAAACAGTAAGTTCAGTACTTTTTCTTTTCACTTCTCCTTGTGAAAGGAAGACTCTGGTCACGTCCTCAGGCTTTTTTTTCTAGAAATTAACATTTAAGAAAATAATTCTTACCAAGCTGTGGGACTCACAGAACTGAGGCATTGGGGAAAACATCAGATATCAGAAACCTTACTACAAAACAGCAAGTGCTAGCAAGTGAGGGATTAAGTTTTCTCTGGACCTGCCCCTTTAAGTTCCTGGCAGCAGTGGTTTTTTTGCAGAGCTAGCTTTGATTTAGTAGCTGAGAACTGAGGTGGAAGCAACAGAACATATACTCCCTCCTGGATACTTTCTTTTTGTAGTTTTGTCTGATGCTCTCAATCTTGGCTAGAAATGGAAAAGGATGGTTTCTCTTTGTGACTGGAGCATGGATATTTCCCATGAAGGAATTCACAGTTATCCATACATTCGAAGAGGCAGTGGGAAACAGTGTCAAGCCTGTGCTAAGTGTGGCTTCAAGAGACAGTTTCGGAGCAAAGGTTAAGCCAGCGCTCACAGCCTGATGCCCAGTCACACGTGCAGGAACAAACCAAGTGACAGACTCACACACCAGCTGTGGAACACCTCAGGGTACAGTGCTGCCCACCTGGCAAGCTTTGTCTAGTACTTGGAAACTCCTGACAAACAGCCAAAGTCTCCAAACCATATCTAGACAAAATTTCTGGATGGAAAAAGAGTGTGTTTCTAGAGACATCTGGACTGTATCCAAAAATAAATCCAGTTTCCCACTCAGACACCAAGTGACAGCCAGCCCCAGCCTTCAGAGTGACAAATGCAAAACCCAGGTCTCCATGTCCCTTCAGACAGCATGAAAGCTAATTTGGGCATTTGTAGAAAATCCAGATAAAATCAAGTTCGTCTTAATCTTTCATCCAATGAGACATGTGATATATCTGAAAGTTTATCTCATCTTTTAAAAGTACCTGTGGCTCCCTTTTAAAGTCAGAAATCATCACACCCATAATAGATCTCTTTATGGATGTTCAACTTTGTGCAATAGAATAGGAAGTGGCTGTATAGACAGATACACAGAATAAACCGGGCAGGGCGGTTTACAGTGATGTATATGGTCTGCAAGGAAACATTTCAGCAGTCCCCCATACAAAAAACACCTTTCTAACACTATGGAATGCATTAAATGACTCTTTTTAATCAAATACGATGGATAATTCCGTCAGGGCCTGCAGATGCATCTTATCTGGTCCCATGGACTTGTGTACCTTCATGTTCCTTAGATGGTCTTGACCCTGATCTTCTCCTACAGTGGGCAGTCCTTCATTCTCTCAGGCCCTGCCTTTGTGTCACGGGACTTGGGTGGTATGCCTGGAGCATTTGCCAGGAAAGACTGAGGCAAAAAAGTCTAGACTACAGTTCTTTTCTTTAAAGTTAAACAACCTACTTTTCTATCTTACATCTCTGTAAGACATACATTTTCTGAGATCCAATAGATCACCCAGAGTCACAGATATTGATATTGACTCTCAAGCAAGTCTTCATCATTCCTTGGAATTCTATTTCTCCCAGAAAAAGAAGGGGGAAAAAAAGTAGTTTTTGTTAACTATGTTCAACTAATGTTTAAAATATTGATTAGTCAGGAGACTTAAACAGTTAAACCTCCACTATATGTGAAGCAGCTCTTGATGACACCAGGTACCACTGTCTGGAGTCATGCTGGCTCTGTTCACCTTTTTCACTCCAAGAAGACATAAGAAACCCCCCCTCCCAAGAGACACTGCTATGCAGTATTGAAAAGTCGTAGCCTGTTAAGGAGTGCTTTTGAGCTTTTGCTGAGGCTCTTTGGGGCCTCCACATTGCACACCCATAATTGAGGGCTCTCTTCCTCTCTGCCCCAGCTTCACCAGGTAACACTGTTTGTTCTCTGTCCTCTTCCATCCAGACTGGCATCTGGCATCTTGTGACAACTTTCTGCTGACTGAATTCCACCTGTACAGCGACAGGGGATTTATGGCTGCTTCGGCACAGCTTACTGGCTGTGCCAGTTCTAGTTTCCCACTCAAAGGCTGCTTCTGCTTGACCGTGGATGGCAAGAGAAGCGAGTCAGCAAGTCCTTTTGCTTTTCAGCTGTTTCCCAGCGAAAGAAACATTAGCACGTCAGACTGCCAGACAACACACCACAGAGATTCTCCCACATATTGCTTCTTCTCTTCCTTTTTTCATGTCAAGAGCTAAAGAGATGGGTGACAGATTTCCAATGGGGGAGGGAATTTATGCTGAGCACTGCTATTGCGACCTCTATGTCTTTTACACTTGAAGGGAAGGGGCCCTGAAGTGAAGCACTAAAGCCAACAGCTTATCCACAAAGCCCCTGGCTAATTAGTCATTAAAAAAAAAAAAAAGAAAAAAAAGAATTGCAATCTGTCAAGAGAGAAAAGAGGGATTTAAAAGGATATACCTTTATAGTTATAAATTGCTAAAGAAAAAGAGTTACAGGATAATGTGCAAAGGGTCAATTCAATAAAAAGAAGGGAAAGAGACACCTGAGTTCCCTTGAACTCACCAGGGAGGCAGCTGTGTTCCGTGCGCTTGCTGCACATACATGCAGCTGGGTAATTGCTAGGTTAGGAACTGAAATAGCAGCATGTGGGCATCAGCCAAAGGAGCAAGCACACACAGAAAAAAAAATCACCAGCCCAGCCTTGGGCAAAGTTTTGCTGCATGCAGGGCAGATCAACTATTTATTTCTGAAATTTACACTTTGTAAAGCATAAATAAGCAGGGAGGATCAGCGTGCTCCCCCAGCAATGTACATACACTCTGACAGATAACTGAGTTTGGCTCTATCTAATGAGTGCAGCCCCAGAATCGAGACCAGAGCCCTGCAGGAGTTGCGTCCTCTCACATTGCATTTTTTTAGAAAGCTCAATTAATCTGAAGGTTAACTTAATTAAGTAAAGCTCACCTCCTTATCAGGTTCTTCAAGGCTTTTACATCATACCAGGCACTATGGAGCCATTCATTAGGCCTCACAATGTGCCTCTCAGCTAGGTAAATATGTGCTAATCGTATTTCACAGAGGGTTCAGACAAAGGCAGAACAGTTAAACCCAAAGTTTTGAACGTCCGGCCTTCGGGAGTTGTGTAGGGGCATAAAGGAAAACCTGGGGCAGGAGAAGGAATCCCACAGCACTCGGGGACTGCGAGAGCCATACAAAGAAAGAGACCAGAAATGAACAGTCACCCAGAACACTGACGGGTGTTTGCTATGCCCCAAACTGTGTGCTGCACATTCAAGGTGGGCCACCAAGGCTTCTTGGGGCTGGGGCTGACCAGAGAAAAACCACAGCAACCCCCATTCCTGAAGCTGGGATGCTCCAGGGAATAAAGGGCACCAGGATGGTGTAACAATAAGGATCATTTCTGATCCATTTTATGGTCCTTTCTTTTTAGAAAAAAATGGGAGCTCACACTCATCAGTGGGTGTCAGCCCCAACCAGGCAGTCACAGCACAAATCCAACTGGAAACCCTACATGCAAACGTGGTTCATGTTGTTCGCATGCAGCCAGCAAACCAAGTCACAGTGGGTCTGTGCTCTGCCACTCACACTGACACATTGGTGATGTTGCAATGTGGAGTACAACGCAGGGATATATGCATGTGAGTGTTCGAGACTGGGGGGAATTGGTTCTTGTTCATACATGATGGAGAAGACTTTGTCCTGCTGTCCTACAGTCACACGTACTGCAGCAAAAGAAACCTAAAGGACAAGGTCACCAAGAGAGAAAAAAAAAAGTCCAAAAGAGGTTTTCAAGACATTCTTCTCTGGATCCATGTCCCAGTTATACTTTGCCTGCCTGTCCTCACACTCTCAAATTATAATTCCTTTCCCCCATTCTTTTTTTCCTGTGAAAGAAAAAAAGCCACGAAATGTTTATTGTTACAAGAAGCGCAATGCCATAATCAAGTTAAGAGAAAACAATTGACTGACTGCTGACATGTATTACTGAAAATTTAATTCTGAAAAGCTTAATTCCCTCATTTGGGACACTTGCCTTGTTTACAATGTCACTTCTGTTACAAGCGCTTTTAAGGACAGACACTTCTGAGAACAAGAGGAGCCTGATGGTCTTGCATACTCGCCATGAAAATTTATCAGGCAGATTCAGCCTCTGTTTCCTCAGCTGTCTGTCCTAACAAAAAGCATGTGTATCTACCTCATTTGAAGAAAAAGAGATTGAAAGGGGAAGAGAATGAAAGAGAAGGAGATGTGAAGAGAGGAAGGAAGGAAGCATGCGGACCGGGAGCGGCAGCAGGAGTTAGCAGCAGAGCTGTATGTTCATCACTAGCACACTGTTCTTGTCTCTGTTTGCACTCCACCAGTTCTACACATGCCTGGAAAATAAATTCTTTGGTGCTGCTTAATTACTGCATAGTCTCTGAAGTTTCAGAGATGAATATGTCTTCCAATGACCCTATTTTCATCTTGTCCAATTCTCCACATTTTCAAAAATGCACCACCGCCCACCCCAGCCTCAACTAGTCACGTTCATCTTTTTCCATCTTACCTCAGGACTTTCTCAGCATTTTTTATACCTATTTTCATTAATCAAAGTGGTTGCTTTAAAGGCTGATTCTTCCCATATGCTGCTGTTTTGTAGGTAACAGCCTAGGTAGTTGATTAGGATCTTCCCTTTCCCCCACTAGAACAGAGTCTCTATTTTAAGGACACACTTTGCTCACCTTCACATTCATATCTACTTCATTATAAACAAAAGAGAATTTATCCTGAAAAAAAATAAATCTGTGGCAGCCCCATCCTCCCTGAACTTTTCCTAGAAGAACAGCTATATGTGCTCTGATGCAGCGAATACTCCGTGGAAGTGAGAGTGTCTCTTCACTGACTAACCTGGGGCAGTCTTGAACACACATGCATTTGCAACTTTAAGGAGGCTCTCAATCTCAACCGCTTTTAAGGGACTTTAGATGATCTTCATCTCAATATCTCTTGTTTTCATGTGCTCAGATTAAATCACACATGCTCTGAGCATCCTAACACAGCTAGCACAGCTCTGTATGGTGTGCTGACTTTTTTTCCAAACAGTGAGCGTTTGGCATGTGAGGCCACACTCGGTCAGCTGCACACCAAAGGGCACCGACTAAAAAGTGTCCTCTCTGAAAAAGGAAGGGTCATTTTATTGACAAACCACCAGCAGTAAAAGACTATGCTAAGACTGTAAATAATGGAGGTATGATAAAAATATATGCTTTTTTCCCTTCCTTGATCCCTTTATTATGTTTCCTGGTATAAAATCAATAACCTGCTGTTGTCCACCAGTTTCCTCATTTATAGAAGACTTAGAGCGTCCCTGAAATTTGGGAGGCTGACTCTGCAGGAAAGGGCCTATAGGTTTATGAAGACCTCTCCTGGCTCACGGGGAAGGCCAGGAGGAGTGCTTAGAGTGGTGTGCCAGGAAACTGGAGCTAGCAAGTCCATGCTGAGGTAGTTCTGTAAAGCAAAACAAAACAGAAGAGTAGAGCTGGAGACTCACGATTGAAAGGAGCATAAGTGGAATTTTTTGCTGGGCTGTGTGAAACTGCCAAACCCACAAACAGTTTGAGACACCTCCCAGTTCATGGCTTGGAAAATGTATTCGTATTAAGAGCTACACATGCTCATAAGAGCCCACAGTTTAGCCTAAAACTAAGTCTGATTAATTCACACACAGGCCAGGACTGGGAGCAACATGGAGGTGGGAGCAACAGGATAGATCTGGGGAAAAATGAAACCATTCAAGAGAAAATACACTTCGCAGATCTGTGGTGGTAGAGTACCAGTTGCTATTAGCAGTCAGTGGGATTGATGCTGAGGCAGCTTTAGAAAAGACAGCAGGTAATGAGAAACAGCATTAAGAACACATGAAGGTGGGAAAAATTTACTCGTGCGTCTGCTGGGAGACTGTGGATGGAAAATTTGGAGAGAGATGGTGAAAATATTAAAAAAGGCCAAACAAACAAATTCCACTAGAACCAGCAGAGTGTTTTTAAATTGTATTCTTTAATAATCTACTATTTGCATTACCAAAACATGCCATCACATTATTCAGCCAAGTAAACAATTTTTGAGTCCCCAACTGCTGCTGCTGGAAAAAAATTATGACCTGGGGGTAAGAATTCTGTAGTAAATACCTCAGCATGAATAATAAGATGAGGTTATTTAAGTGACAGCTCCTTGAAAAATTAGCCCAACTTCCTAATAACTGTAGTACATAGCTTAAAGAAATCTAATTTTATCTTTGCCTTCCACACAGTAAATCTCCCTATCATTTCTTTTCTTGCTTCATTGCTATTTCTTTGCTTAATAATCAGCTACTTAAAAGATTGAGGATAATGCTAATAATGGGCAAATTAGATACACAGAAAAGAAATGTTTTCTGTGCGTTCAGAGGTACTCAGCATGACTGTCATTAAACCAAAACTGAGGCTTGAAGAGGGAGCATAGAAACCTGGGCAAGCTGCAGTGGAACAAGGCAAAGACCTGCTAACTTGGTGTCAAGTAGACAACATTATTCAGTGTTGCAATGGTAAAATATTTAACAATGGGAGCTACTCTTCCCTTCAGCATTTTTCTCCCATAAACTAATTATGCTATAATATTATGAGCGCTTCCTTGCAGGCTAGGCTTTCCTTTTAGCGTGACTATGGGCAGACTGGGTAAAGCTGGGTTATTGCTGTGATGAAAAAACTGGCACTACATTTTGCCTCGGTCTCCTTCATTATTTTTTTTCAAGCTCTACACAAAGCCACCCACATGCCCAATGGCTCAATCTCATTTCCAATTAAGTCAATGATAAAACTCACATTGACTTAAATGGGAGCAGGTTTGCATCCCAAAGGCTAACAGTCAAGGCTTTTAACAGTCAGACTACTAATAAGGAAAGTAGAAAGAGTTAGAAAATGTCTTTTTCTTCTCTTTTCTTAGGAGCAGTAATTCAAAGTGAATAGAGTAGGCATGTTCGGTTTGAAATTATTTTCAGGGAGAAAAAATACGTAGTGAGTCTATTTATACTGCAGTGATTCAGCTCTTCTTATAATATGCGTGGATGGATCTGTGGCAGAGAGGAGGCGGCACATAGCACGAATTATCGACTCTCCCTTTAAATAGTTTGCAAGCCCTTTCTTAGCCCTTACTGTATTCAGACCTTACTATATTACCTAGCCTGTGCATCAGCGTACACTGCTAGTAAAATGTTTTGGCCAATTAACTTGGTTATATTGGAGTACACTGCTGAATAAAGAGCAAATGACCCATCACGCTCTGGGCACTTCCTCAGCACTGGCCACTTGCTATGGGCAGAGCCCCTACAAAGCCCGGGACGAAAGAGAACTTTGTTTTTCTTTTTACAACATTGACAAGATTAAGCAAAAGGAAGAGGTTAGATTAACGACTGGCCACATTAATATTAATTTGTCTTGCATGATCCCATGTATTTTTGGGGGGGGGGGCAGGATAATCCACAAGTGAAAAACCCTGGAGAATGGACTTCGAACACAGCCTGAAAGAGCATTTAAACCTCCCACAAACGCTTCAAAGGTAGCTGCTTCCACTCAACCCAGTTTCCCCAGCATCTGTTACAATCCCCACTCTTCACAGAGGGCAGAGGTACCCACACAGGACAGCCCTTTGGGAGCAGTGGTTTGGGTGCTGACTACCTGCTGGTGGCGATGACCAATTCTCCTCCTTTCTCCCTTCTCCTCTACCTCACACCAGCAGAGGGAGAGGGACAAAGACTGAAGAGTGACTAAGTTGGCACACAGGGACTTCTTCCGGAGGCGAGTGAGCAGGAAGGACATGAGCCCTGAAACCTGCTACCTTGCAGGGCAGTATGCGGCAATGAGTCAGTGCCCAGTGGATACTCAGCTCCATCCCAACAGGCCTGCAGCTAGGGGCCTACCAGGGGAATCCTGTGGCTCCTTGCCTGGCACCTCCTCAGTACGTACAATGGAGTCATTCTGGAGAGGCAGACATCGTGGAAAGTTCTGGACTTTCTGCCACATGGACTTGATGTTTCTTCAGGATGCCTGTGACAGCCTTAGTTGTAACTGCACACCATGTGTGGGAACAGGGAAGCCTGCCCTGCCACAGCATTGAAAGTATTTTCCGTCTATTCTGGGTATTGTTTGTTCATCACCTGGTGGATACCTTTCACCTACAGTTACGTCTTTCAGTGCCTTTTCTACTCCTTGCTTTTCCTCTGCTAGCAGAGTGGAAGGAAACATGTTTGCCTTTTGTGATGTTTATTATCAAGTTCAAACAGAGAATGCTGAACTGTAGCACTGCCTGAGCAACCTGGTGCGACACACCCACACAGGAGGGAGAGGTAAAGGCAACAGCTTTTGTGAATGACACTGAAGTTCAGCTTGTGGGTTTGCAACTCATCTGACTAATTAAAACGGCTCCTGCAGCAAAGACTGGGAGCAAAGCTTCATGACCCATTACTCTTAAAAGGAAGCCAGGTGGCTCAGCAGAAATCAATGGAGTTGCTCTGGATGAACATGAGAGTAACAGGCATCTATAGCATCAGCTCCCAAATGTTTGCACCTTTTCTTTCCTCTGTCTGTATCTGGAGAGTACATCTGCACACACCCACACCTACACTGGTTTTGTCTCCTTTTCTGCACCACCCTCTTTTCCAAACCTTTTCTGATTGTCATGGCTTCAGAATTCAAAACAGTCTCAGTCTGCTTCTCTAATTAAAGCAGAGAGTGTGGTTTTGCATTTCCATGTCAAATGTTGAGGGCCAATGGTATGCTAAATAACCATGAAGTTAATACTGAAATAGTTACTTGGTACAAGTACAAACTGCAAGACCTGTTGGAAGAGGAGGCAATGCAGTCCTGGAGGCCTGGGCTCTGAGTTACCTCCTCTTCCTCTCTCCTTCCCTCGCTGCCACCTTAGAGCTCTCTGCTGAGAGCTTTTGCCTACTCTCATGCTGTGGATACCCTAATCCCAGCATGTTTTCCGTATGCTTCAGCTGCACTGCAAGATCTGCGCCACAGACTCCCTCTGGCATAGTGATGGTGAGGAAAAGATGTACCAAGGGCATCGCATAGAAAATCTCACCAATCTCCCTGCTGCTGCTGACACCACCTCATCTTTGGAGATCAGAAACAGGGAAGAAAAATCAGAAATGCAGTGGGACCAGACAGCAGCCTGTGGTTGAGGTGAGGGCACCCAGTGACTCTGGTACGGTTTGGTGCTGCATGCATGAAGACCAGCGACGCTGCCGCGATGTCACATTGTCAGCCAGCAGCAGGACGCAGGAGCATTCAGGACAGGGCTTTTATTGCAGCCACTCTGTCTTTAAAGAAGATAAACAACTTTAAAAATGTCCTCTCACAGCTAGATTGCTTTGCACACCAGTGTTAAGAAGGTAGAAATCTCCTCCCTCCTTTCCTGCCACCACAGGCACTGATCTGACTCATGTCATCACTTCCACTGGAATTTTGAGTTGACCCTGTGTCAGAGTTAGGCGATTGATCTGCCAGATCTTGCCTTGCTACCCTCCTTCACCTGCAGGGAGGAAGGATGTCCCCAGACTAGCCTGCCTTGCCTCTTTGACTCAGCTTAACTTAGAGAGATGCTCTCTTTCTTTACTTCTGGAAGTTTACACGAGGCTCTTAATGGATGTTTCCCCTGCATCACGACTACTGATAAACATTCTTCATTAAAGTACTAAATGAATCTCTGTTGAGTATATGTGATGCAGCCTGAAGCCCACCTCAATCTCCATTAGCTGCCTTGTTCTTTCAGCCAAGAGAAATAAGATTTATTTTAGTCAGTAAAGTGAACAAATACCACCTGTGATCCACTCAGGAAGCTGACCTTAGCTAGAAGGTAACATTTTTACTGTTCCTTTTTGACTACAAGCAAGCCTAACAGTCCATGGATTATTATGCTTCCAGCAAAGCCATTGTTTTTAGTTGGAATTGAGGATTTTGTCAATTAAATTCTTAGCGAAACAAAGATATGTACACTATATGTATAATTCAAGTTTAAAAACATACTGAAAGGAGCTTTAAAGAATACCGCTATGAATGCTGTACAGGAATTTTTTTTTTTTTACAGCTTCAGCAAATTGCCACTTTTTTTCACCTGCTCTACAGAGCGATCACAGCCTGAATCAGTCTGCAAATATGAACAGCCTCTTCGCTTTCCAAGCAACTCACTGGGTAAAGTAACTTTTTATGGATAAAGAGGCTAAGTCAGTTCCTCATCCTGTCCGTATGGAGCTCTGGCAATCAATAAGCTCATGTTTTGAAGAGGGATGGAGAAACTCTTTCAGTGAACTGCGTGGGAATATCAAAGCATAAATAGAGCTTAAATAAGGACTAGGATACTTCTTTATTACATCTCTTTTTCACAGTTAATGCAACTCCAGGAAAGTTCAGAGCTTGTGAGAGTGCAAGCTTTTTCCATACACGTTGAAAAGCAGGTTTCCTCCAGCAAAGTCTAACAGTACGTGCCAAGCAGATAACATTTCCCCACCTTGTCCTTCAAGGTGTACTGTGCCTGATTTCCTGCACATGGCATGACAGTGTTAAAAATACAGTCAAGAATTAAGTCTTAGATCTTGCGTTCTTCTGTATTCTTTCTGCTGGGACTGTCTGAGGGTTGGCACCTTAATAGGGCTCAATGACTTGAGCACTTGTTAAAGGAGAAGGAAGACGAAGGTCCCCCCGTCTGAGAAGGGGGAGGAAGAGAACAGGGAAGCAGAAAAGCAGAGAAAAGATGAAATCACAAAATGTGTGGGCATGCTTGGAACAAACTTCTAGATTTGGTGTCCCACACTCAGTCTCCTCTTCTATCACCACCTGGGAATGCAAGCTGAAATCAGAGTCCCTATGGGAAGAGCAAGAATCATAGAATCATAGAATCATAGAATGTTAGAGATTGGAAAGGACCTCAAAAGATCATCAAGTCCAATCCCCCTGCCAGAGCAGGAATGCCTAGACTATGCCACACAGGAACATGTCCAGGCAGGTCTTGAATGTCTCCAGAGAAGGAGACTCCACAGCCTCTCTGGGCAGCCTGTTACAGTGTTCCGTCACCCTCACTGAGAAGAAGTTTCTTCTTGAGTTTAAGCGGAACCTCTTATGTTCCAGTTTCAGCCCATTACCCCTTGTCCTATCAGTGGTTGTCACCGAGAAGAGCCTGGCTCCATCCTCGTGACACTCACCCTTGATATATTTGTAAACATTAATGAGGTCACCCCTCAGCCATGTCAACTCATGCTGACCTGTGCAAGAAGCCAGACCAGGTAGGACTCATGTGCTCTAATTCAGGACACAAAGGATGCATACGCCTCACATGAAAGGAAAGGAGAGAGAAGAGTCTGTTAAAGGAACAGAATCACAGAATGCTTTGGGTTGGAAGGGACCTTTAAAGATCATCTAGTTCAACCCAGGTCTGTTCAGGACTAAGCTTTGGTTCATTATTTGAAGCAGATCTTGTGAAGCAGGTAAATTATAGGCAGTGAGACTAATGCTGTAATGATCATTACTGTCAAAGCCACCTAACTCCTTCAGATTCCCTTGAAAATCCCTGTACTGCTGTGTGTTGCACTAATGGAGCAGAGTAAGGGCTCTGACTAGTACAGGAAGAAAAAGCTCCCACCATTTTCACGCTTCATCTATGGTTTCCATAGCAGATTTGGCACCATCTCAAACCTTCCTCAGCCCTATACCTATTATCAGTTTCGTTACATTACAGTGCTGCTTTTTAATTGCTGCATTTTCTGAGACAGAGGGAGCTGAATCTAAATATATCTCAAGCACCAGCAGTGG
The DNA here is from genome assembly GCA_020746105.1 of Trogon surrucura. Lineage (NCBI taxonomy): Eukaryota > Metazoa > Chordata > Aves > Trogoniformes > Trogonidae > Trogon > Trogon surrucura. Next base: position 72,380,909 of record CM036619.1, read on the forward strand.
TATTTAGCACAGATACTGTAATTAAGTATTCAGCCATCGCCAACAAATAAACTTCTCACTTGAGCAAATAGCTTCTCTGAAAAACACCTGAATGTTTGACAAAATTCCATTTTCTGTTATTTTAACATCATTAGGAGGCCTTGACTTTCTTGATTGGCAGGGTGTGCATCTAAACTGCCAAGAAATTACCCGTTTTGATCACAGCTCTTTTCCTTTTACGAATGTAGATACTGACAGTTCTAACAAAGATGCTCAGTAAGGAAGCTTTTCCTCCTTTAAGAGAAATGAAATATTGCTGAGTTAAAACCACTAATTACAGTTTATAATAACAATATTTCCCGGAAAAAAAAAAATTAAACTATACTTAACTGCTGGGTTTTTTTCTTTAAACTAGGGGTTTGGCTACAGTCTGACAGCTACCTACTTGCAAAAATCTTCTCAGTTGGTACAGTCTAGCTGGTAGATTCCAGAGCAAAAAAAAAAAAAACCCTCCTCCACAGTTTAGACATTTTTCTGTCAAACCATTTGCTCTGCATTTCTTGTGTAAAACTTAATGTATGTAACAGGAAGCATTTTGAATAAAGATAACTGAAAAAAAAACCCCAAAGTACAGCCTTCACTTTGAATATTTTGAAAAGATCTTGAAATTTTTGTTAGTCCGTATGGGATAATTTAGAAAGGGGAAAATCACTGCACAAAATGTTTAGGCTGGAGTAAACTAGTGCAACTGCAGAGATTTATACCCAGACCTGCACTCTTCTATCCAAGTGCCTGTGTCCTTGTTTTCTGCTCAAGTGCAGTTGCCTCCAAGGTCTTCCACCGAGACCGGGAAGTTTTTCTCGCTTTCGTTTCCCTCAGAAAATGTCTGAACACGACTTGTATTTGAGAATACTGAGGGACTGAGCTTCTCTAGCAAGAATTTTCAAATTATCAGGTTTTATGCACCCAGGATTGAAAAAGATGCTGGAGGCAGAGCCAGGCACACACAGAGATGCAATGTCTGGGCTTTTCAACCCAATGGGAATTAACAGGGCAACGGATGGCACTGGAGCAGTGGTGTCCCATGGGTTATTTTGCTAATTCTTTCCACTGACTTGCACCAAAGAACAAGAGGACAAACTGAATAGTGTAAATGGCATTGAAAACTAAGCCAGGAGCACAGACCCAGAAGGCCACTTTCTGAATGAAAGCACTCTCATTTAAATCATAGCTACACAAAGTGTGCAGAAAACACTGAGTCTGATCATAGAAGTGAAGGTGGGAATATTTATCTACCTTTCTTATAACTATTTTATTTTTCCCATGGGAAATGGCCATCTGAAATGGACTACAAAACAATACTTATCAGGTAAAGGACTCTTAAAAAAAAATCTGCCTTGTGATGGGCCTAGGACCAGCACCTGCTACTCTTAATCTCTTGAGCAGAGCTTTGTTTTGTGTGTATTGCCACTGAAATCAATGAATACAGAATGGGGCAAAGTCTGGATGATCACAAACAGTCTAGAAACTTCCTCCGAATTATTTATATCTTATTCCCAAAATTAACCGTATTTATTGCCACATAAAGAGATATATCTTTGTAGCTTCCTAAAAGATGTCAAAATGGAAAGATCAGAACAAGAACATTTTTAATCACCCATGTTATTTTAACACCACAAAATACAAATCCAGAGTCCTCTTCTGGGCATTTCAGTGGCATACACATTTTTTCAATACAGATATTTAAAACATTAAATCCCAGTATACCCAGTCTAATGCAGTATTAAAAAGGAATGTTTCAGCTGAGTGTACTTCAGTACTTTATTAGATGAGACATACTGGCATGCAATGTTTTAAATAAGTGGCAAAGTTAAGCCAAAACAAAGAAATTGTGTGGCAGCTCCTACTTAAGCTGAGGCTCACCCTGAAGTCAACTGCTGAAGAAGTGAAAAATTTGTCCCAGTGAGAGACAAACAAACAAACAAACAAAAAAATCAATGCTAATCACAGACATGTTCTCTGCTCAAAACATTTGAGGTTACTTAATTCTGCTTCTACTGAAAGCTCACACCTACAAGTGCTGAAGAACAGGTTGGACTACTTGACCTTTAAAGGTCCTTTTCAGCCCAACACATTCTATGATTCTATGAAACCTGCTGAGTTTTTAAAGGGCAGATCATGAGATACTTGCAAACCATTCAGCATTTAATTCACTGATTCCAGTCAAATTCGCAGAAAGAAACAAAAAGATCAATCAATGCCAGTGGCACTGTAAGCACAGTAACTTACTACCTGATTCAGATCTTTCAAGCTGCATACAGGAGCAGGCAGAAATCTGACATCTCTGGATCTAGGAGAAAGCTTCAAAGATCAATTCCAAGGATAAAATTCCCAAGTCTGCTCCTCTCAAACGTTCAGTGAAGTCCCATGCCTGTACCCATCTCTCATTCTCTGTTTACTCCTCTTTCACGTTGGTTTCTACTTGTCTCAGACTCGGTTGAAAAGATGTGCCCCTCTGGCTGCAACACAAGACACGAGGGTTCAGAAAAGCTCCCATGTCCTGTGTTGTAGCCGGAGGTCTCACAATAGTTTAGAGCAAACCCTCTGGAGTGCAGGCTGCTTCCGCAGGCAGAGCTCTTTTCCTGCACTTTTGAATTCAACCTATGTGTCAATCTGCAAAAGAGAAGTGGAAAAGAATGGAAATCAGGTGCTTGTGGACAGCACACAGATAATACTGTGTGCTGTTGCTACTGTCAACACTGCAAATGGAAAAATGACCCAAGTAGCTGCCAACCTGGGGCAGAAATGTCAAGTTCAGATCCAAAGTTAAAAAGCTGCCATTCAATTGACCTCAGCAATGGCATGCCGGCTCACACCAGTTTGTATTAGCCCTACCGCCTTTCCAGAATGATCTCCAGAACTTGAAGACTGAAAGCATTTCTTCAGCAACTTTGCCAGCACCTGTTCTTTCAACAGCAGATAAAGCTAAGCAAATAATTAGCAACTAATCATGTATAAACAAATTCTGCCTTTTGTTTCTTGTTTGCAAATTACCCTTACACGGATCACAACATTTCCTAATTTGTTATGCAGAATTATTTATGAATGCCTTCGTAATTAATAATTCCAGGTCTGCAGATCACTCATAAGAAGTTGAGAACATTTGCAAATCACATTGCATTTCTTAATTGCATAAGCCCTGTAAAACTTATTCCTGATGAGGTTAGTTGTCTAATTAACTAACTGACACTGTGGATATACAGCTCAAGAAATCACTTTTGGTAAACGTTCAAACTTTTGAATTTAAAATGGGCACTGTTGAGAATAACTTCTGCTAATAAAGCTCCATAACAAATATCTCTAGTAAACAACCCCCAAGAATGGTTCAAAGAGTTAAACTGAAATTCACTTATGAATCCGAGTAGATATTCACAGGACAGCATGTTCTTTTACTGCTTGCTCAACTCAAGTCATAAATTAATGCTAACGAAAATATTCAGAGCTGTTGTTGAATTTCTTATGAGCACAGTATTTACTTGTATGTGTTCTTTTCCTTGTAGGCTTACAATTCATTCCCAACTGAAATGCTTTGAGAGGCAGAACTTGAAAAGACCTTTTCCTTTTTTTTTTTTTTTTATAAATGTCAATCCAGTATGGTACATTGCTGTGCATTACAATAAAGATCAGCAATTTAGAGCCAGGTATACAAGACAAGATTATTGCTATCTCTGTTCAAAATATCTTTGGCAGATTTATTGCTCTTTTGTCCCTGACTCTCTACCTATCACTTTTATGCTGTCGCTACTTTGTTTGATACTTTTGCTTCACCAAACAAACTTGAAGAAGTGGGAGAGGAAATTAAGTGTACTCAGCTGCTATTTTTATGAAGATGATCCACTGAATGCCTGTTCAGATATTCTGATAACTACTCACATTAATAGATTTAGTAAACTACATAAGCTGTTCGTCCTAAAATGTCAAACTTCCGTTCAAAAGATTTGGTTTTTTTTTTAAATACTTTCGTATCTACTTTAAATAAAACTCACAGCTATCAGCTTCGTTCATTTCCAGACTTATCTTGCATGAAATAAAACACAGTTCAACCAGTCAAAGCTCAGATTAGGCAAAGGACAAAGCTATGAATTAAAAGATCTTTCCATATGAGCGCATCAAAAGGAATGCCGCCAGTGTTTTTGACAATAACGTGACTCTTAAGGCTAATGACAAGTTCAACAACAGTTTTCAGCCATTAGTCTGCAGCTTCAAGAAGCTCCAAATCTTTTTGTGTATTCATTCTGAGATTTTTGTGATGAATTATATAGTTTAACTAGAAATTAGTTATTTCTAGCCACCTGCCTTTCTTATCTTAGCTGCATAGTAAAAAAAAAAAAACCAACAAAAAAACCTCACCACAATCATTTTTACATTCAGTGTGAAAAAAAAAATTCTGCCAAGCTCTATCTGTCTTACCATTTCCCTAAACTGTGCCTATATAGGCACTAAAAGGAAATCAAAACACAGAATACTAGAAACTTGGGACCTAGAATTAATCTGCTTTTTACAGAAAAAATTTTGTTCAGATAAAGCTAAAAGATTAATTCCATCCCTATTACAGCAAGGAAAATCAAGGTTAGAGCTGAAATTGCATCCTTAAAGATTTCCTGATGCCCTGTGGAAAAAGCATGAAAATCAGTTGAGTTAGAGAACATTCTGTTTAATTAGTCTGCATTTCCTCCTTTTGTGTCTCCTTTTTGTTCACTGAAGGCATTTCCAAGAGAAGCTACTCTGAGTTCACAAGCCTCTCTGGAATGGTCTTGTCTGTTCTGTGTGATGTCTCAAATAGGCAGCAAGATGTGTTAGCACTCCAGCCTGCTCTACACAATGCATCCTTTTACCTGTTTTATACTACCAACAGGGTAAGTCAATTTATGGATAAATGGGAAACTTGATCATTCCTCAGGATTCATTTCCCTAGTCTGACAGTACAATCATCTTTCACTCCATGGCTATAAACTTTGAGTCATGATAAATACTGATGCAATGGAAGGCAAGGAAGAGATTTGCAAGTCACCTCCTGAGTGGTGTTTTGCTCCCCTCTCTCCGATGTGAGTGGGAAGCTGGTACAGCAAGCTGTAGCAAACAATCATTGAAACCTGGCCTCTCAGCTCAGCTGGTCAGCATAATCTTCACAGTGACCCATTCCAGAACAATCAGTGACAGTATCATTAGCCAGACAGTCATTACTTCTATGATTCGCAAAAGCAGTAAGAGCAGCTATAAGGTGCTCATATGACCACAAAGGTGGCCAAGGCATCCTTCCCTCAGGTGAGAAGCTGCCATTCCAGACCCAGCCATCAACCCAAACCTCTAAACTGGAGGTCTGAGAGGAATCCTGACTTCGAAAAACAAACGCATCCTTAAAATTTGGTGGTGTGGCTGGAGCCAAAATGGGAATGGCGTTATTTTCGAGTTCCAGAAATGCATCACAGGGATACTGAAGCCACAAAACATGAATTGGCGCTTGAGCCAGGGTAATTTGTCCTCATCTTCAAGCCATTAAATGTAAACTAGCACTTCTTTTGGATCTGGATGCTGCCTTCTCTGCCCATTACTATCATTAGTTAAGGGAGATATTTCTTGCCACTGTTGGAATCAATTTTCTTTCCCAGCCCACACTCTTTCTTAGAATTTTTGAGTTTATGACAAGAACCCTTTTGATCTTCTAATTAAATTTCACATCTGTTCCACAGCAGTTCACCTTACTCTTTGGAGAGGACCGTCTTGCTGGGGCATATTAAATATTTCAGTATAGAAAAATAAATGTAAAGGCGTGTTTCAATTTACCTAACCACTATGAATTCATTGGGTATTTAAGAAGATATTGTACTAATTACGTATTAGCACAATGACGTAGCTGCAGGCTGTAATCATTTCCCTTTGAATGAACAGTGCACACTTCCTATAAGGTCCCCAAGAACTGTTTTGGAATGCCAGAAAGCAATTATCAATTCTGTTGTTGCCACTACTTCCATACAAAGTGAAGAATTGTCTAGCTTTATTTTTAAGAACATCAATCTCTATTTATTATTAGTAAAACATTTTTGACAAACTCTGCCCTTGCATGAACACAAAGTCTTGTTGTACTCAATAGGTACACATCACCTCAGGCAGAATTTAGCCCCCAATGACCTTAAGCTCTCCGTGAGCCCAGTCTTCTTCTAATCTGTATTCAGTGTGAGATTTCCCTTATTTCAGACTCCAAAGCCTCATAACCATGCAATTTGGGACAAGATCTCTGTGGGACATGTGGCAGTTCTAGTTTGACACGGTTATGCACAAGCATTTATCAATGGTGACTATTAAACTTTAATTTGAGAGAACAAAAGGAGAATTTACTTTTAACATGGAAAGCTTCATACAATATTTTCTGAATTAAAGACTGCAGTTTAAAATAATATTGTAAATTGAAAATCTATATCTGATGTGGCTGAAGGGGGACTTCTAGACCTAACTATCTTAAGTATAGATTTGAAATCAATATGAGTAGTTTTGGAGCATTACTGTTCAAGGATTTTGTGCCACCGCTGTTAAAGCATTATTAATTCATGTTTTTATCTTTCTCATTTCATGAAGTGTAAGGGGTTTCTGGTGAAAGTCTATTAATGCAGGAACTATAATCCATCTTTTTCTATTTCACCTTAGTATTGTCTCCCCAGATCAAAGTTAGATTATAACAGAGTGAATTTCATAAATTATTTTGAATGATTTTATAGGAAAAAAAAAAGAGGAAAAAAATGCAGTTAAAGTCAGAAGCTCATCACATATCACATAATTTACCAAGAAGCAGTCAAGACTGCCTCAGATAATCTGCTAAAACTCAGCAATAAAAAGTTTGTTTAATTTCTAAAGATGGAAGATGTCATAAAAAAGGAAAAAAACCACAAGAGGCTGATGCAAAAAATAAAGCCTCCAGAGTCTGGCAGGTCTGTTCAAATGTCAATAAAAGATAATGTAACCTGTCAAATTTGCAAGCATATTTTATCCAACCATCGCATTCTACCTTCACCACTCAGGTATTACCTTCCAGGAAACATCCGCATCTGCCTGATTATCCTAAAGTAATTCTGATGAAGAGAGCAGGTTGCAAATTAAAAGCATCTTTCTCTTCCTAGTTTTCTCTCTTCCCCCCTCCTATCTCACTTCTTAATCCCTCATTTTTTACAGTTCAGCTAATTTTTCTTGAAAGGTTAAGGAGGTAGCAATTATTTCAATGGCTCTTGCAGCTTTAGGGTAAGTGTCTCATCTGGCCTTTATCTTCAGGATTTTCTCTTCATGCTTCACACTCGATGTCTCTTGTTGAACACTGAGGTCACTCGAGTTGCAGTACAATGGTAACTTGGGAGATATCAAGTCTTGTTCCTACTAGAACATACAAAGTGTGGTATGGAGATGGCCTGCAGTTGCCCTGGATGAGTTGTCATATCTCACATTCTGTTGAGCTGGTGTTGCACCACCAGACAAAATACTAAAGGCTGCTGCTGGGTTTATGCTGATTTAGACATATTCCTTTCTGGGAAAGATTTTTTTTCTTTCCTCTATCCATTATGATTTTCCCAAACATTTAAATTTATCTTCTATTAAGTCAGCCTTCACTTTTTTTTATCATTGGTTCACACGTCATGACTTCAAAAAGTTTTGGAGGCTGCTTGACTACTTCCATTGTATATGTTCACTTCTGGAAAGAGGTCCCAAAAATGCCCACAGTCTCAACAAATCGAGCATTTATTTTGAGGCTTCTGCTGACAGCCCCCATCGCCGAGATGAGAAAGTTCACATCATATTCCCATATATTTTTGTGTTATGCTTGATGAATTCAATAATTCTGGCCATTGTGGTTTTGGAGAAGCTGTCCAAATTCTGCACCAACTTCCAAAGAGTCTGAGAGTTAAAAGCTCTGTCCTTGCTTTTCAGCCGTATAGCAAAACATGCAAAAAAAAATCCATGAATCTGTCAAGATCACAGATTTTTCAGAAACTCGGAATGGTGGAGCATTGCATCAAGGTGAAAACATTTGTGCTAGTGATTCTGCAGCATCAGTGTTTAGCAAACCCATCCCTGTGCAAGCATTCACTCCTTAGGCAGAGCTGGTTTATGCTGTGAGGAGGCTGCAGTGCATTATGCAGTGGCTTGAGGAGCACAAGAAAGCCCATCTGCCCAGATAAAACCAAAACTGAGCCAGGCATTAACTCCTAAACAACAAGTGTCTCTTTCCTAAATATAGGAAAACAGAGGGAAAGCTGGTCCAGTACTTCCACTCATCGCAGAAGAAATCCCACGAAACTGCCACTTTTTCTCCAGGATTTGTATCGGTTTGGGAGGAAGGCTGTTGACACAAGCTCTGTCTCATCAGGTGGTGCTGTCCTCCAGTGGGTTTGCTCTGTGTGGCCGTGGTCTCTTCACTAGGAAGCCACCAGCACGAACCTCTGCTCCTGCCTGCTCACATCCTCTGATGGGCATGCTGCAGGTTCCTTTGCCTCACTGTTCCTGCAGAATGAGGACACATGGGGAGACTGTCACTATGACAGGCCGTAACTTTCTTTTCTGCTTCTCATTCAGCTGTGGCTCGAGCCATCCCTCACCCATAGAAATAGGCTTGTGTAACAGCATCCACATTCTGCTTTTGCACACTGAACACTGTCTTTCCACCGCTTTCTGGGTAGTAATTAATGAAGCAGAGTTAGGTAGTCATTAAAACTGACTTAAATAAATGAAATAGCACCAAGGGAAGGCATGTGGCTATACCTGTGGACTGATATAAAAATCTCTATCTAGTGGTACTCTTCACTGACACAGTGACCCTCAGACAAATGTCTTCATGGGCTCAAGACATGCCACAGAATATTGTTTCTCTGAGAAGTGAGCAGCTATTACAGACACTGTATCTAGGAGTGTTGCTGCTCACTAGCTCATGGCAAGTGTGGGGCAGAATCAGCAATGAAAAGATTTTAAGGCTGTGACTGAACAGGCATCTGATGATGTATGTAAAAATCCTCTGCAGGGTTTGAGCTGATGTCCAGAGGGCACCAGAAAATGGATTTGGACACAGCAAGCCTGTTGTGCCACACTGACATACAGAAATGGGCCTCCCATGTCCCCTCAGCCACGCGCAGCACTTGCCACATTAGCTCCCCCCAGCCAGCCCCTGGATGCAAAGCGCAAACAAAGCCTGTAAACTTTGCCTCCCCAAAGACTGATTTCCATATTCACTGTTAAGCCCCTGTTGGTCTTGTCTGTGGTACGTACTTGAAACGTGGTGAATAATGAAGCTAATGATGGATTTAGAAATGTTCTAAATTTGCCCATCTGTAGGTGGTTTCGTCCACTGCTACTTCCTTCCAGTACTAAGCACTGACTAGTGCTTCCAGAATTAAATACTCTCTATAAAAATACTGTTCCCACAGCACAACTGACAGAAATTTGAAGTGATATAATAATAACGTACACTCCATTTGCTGTCTAATGTATGTGTGGGATTGAATAGTTCTTTGTAATATATTCCCTTCTTGCTAAATTACTCCAACTTCAAACTGAATTAAAGTAGTTAGTTGCTGCTGCACCATTGAACTTTGATAGCCAGATTCCAAAACTTGGGACTATAGTTGCATTTCTTGCAGAAATTCACAAATAAGGGTAAAAGACAAGATAAAAAAAATATACTAAATTACTACACTATACAAGCATTGCACCTAGAATACTACCCAGAGGCCACACGCCAGCTCTAGCTTAGTTAGGCTGTAACTACGACTGTTCTAAGTCAGGTACAGATATTTACTGAAGTGTCTACACCTGATTATACCACGTTGACAAAGATGCAAAGTCAGTAAGAAACTATTTACACTAGACATGTCTGGTACTTGACTGTTTAGCACATACCTCGCGCTTTATTTCATTTTCTCGGTAGTGAAGGATATAGGCAGATACAGCCTGATGAAACCAGCTACCAGAGAATCATCCTGTTGTATTCTCCATGTTTTTGATTACTCTTTAATTCAGTAAAATTTTTGTGCAAAGTCGTTCTGACTCCAAACAAGCACAAATATATCCATTCCAGTTCTTAAGAACATAAAAGACTATGATACTATCCTGTCCATTGACGCCCTTCTGTTACCCAGCCCTCTCAGAGAACAAATACATTCATTTAAGGAAGGAATGACATACAAGGCATTTTTTGAAGTTCAGACTATTGAAGTACAGTATTTGAACACTTCCTATACTTCAATGTCTATTCTTGAAGCTAGCTGCAAAAGAATAGACAAAAACAGTAAGTAACTAGTCCGAGGTCACAGAGACAATGTCTGACAAGGGCAGCACAAAAGCTTAAACATTCTCAAAAACTGAACATGTCTGCTGTACAGGGATAAGCCTGAAAGCACATTAGCTGGTACAGCTGGGAAATGCGCTCCAGAGCATGTGCCCTATCAAGATCAGCACATCAGTGTGTGGCTTTCGCAGCCTGCTCACACACATCATCCACTGCCTGCCTCCAAGGCAGTCGCGTAGAAGGAGGTGAAGAGGCAAAGGACATCACCCTTGCACCTAACTGTGCAGCCAACCCCTTCAAAGTGCTGTAGATACATCACAGACGCTGAACTGGTTCTCTTAAATATCATTTAATGCTTTTCCCATTTCCCAGGAAATGCTTTGGGTGGAAAACTTCAAATTTCGGTAACTTCAGAGGCACCACATTCAATACCGGGAATAAGACAAACAGAGAACAGAAGGTTCCCAGAGATAGCTGTGGAAGTGAAAGTGAGAAAAGGGGAACAGCAAACAAAGGAGTTGAGTTGGATATCAGGGGATAGCAGTGAAGTTTTTGGTGGGAGGCAACACAAACTTGGAGCTCTGTGCATTTTCTACAGTCAGTCAGGTCAGAGCTGGGAAAGTTTGCAGTTGTGCAGATATGAGAGCCAGCAAGAGTAACCAGTAGTTTTCAGTGAGACATTTGCAGTAGTCTGAACTGCCTGCGTGTGAGAAGTAGCAAGAGGTGACCAGCGCAGATCATGGGTGCATTTGATACAGCAAGGGAATGTGATGATGAGAGTTGACCCTTGGGATGGAGTTATATTGGTTCAGCTTTTGCCAGCACTCTGGTACACTAGGGCTAATATCCACCAGCCTCTGTCAGCTTCCAGAGAAGAATATGTTCTTAAATAATCTTTGAGGATTTGTATACATAATGGTATTACTGCTATCATCTGTCAATCCACTCAAGGAAGTCCTCATGACCAGCTTGGGGAATACTGCTTATAGAGGTGGGAGAAGGTGACTCACGGTTTGGGAAATTTGTAAAATAATACATTTATATAAGCACTAAAAAATCCAAAGAAAATATTAGCATTCAGTAAATGAGGACTTGTATTGTTTTCTAAGAGGCCAGAGACAGGTAAAATTAGCCCCTGTAGCTGTTCTAATATTCAGACAGACAGATTACCTTTGTAGTCCCACATAAAAGAATGCAGGCAAAGAAGAAACTAACTATGCAATAAAAACCTTCTCTGGGGTTCAAATGTTCAAAAATTCTTCCTCCTGTAAATACTGTTTTTCTAGCTCAAACCTAAGTATAAAAGAAAAGCAATCTCCATCACTCAAAATTATGCTCATTTGCAAAACATATACAGAAACACGCTCTGCAACAAATCTCTGTGTCTTATTATAAACAGGGAGGCATCAAAATACATAATATCATTTATAAGAGAAAGATCAGTATGGCACCTGGTATTTCAAAGGGAGAAAATTACTCTATTAAATTTCTACTAGTAGAAAAATGCACTGGACAAAACATCTAAATCCCATAGCAAGTTTTAGCCTCTCACACTGTGCCCCTAAATAAATCACAGAGAAGCTATCACAAATTTCTTTGTAAAAGATGCACAAGAGCTTGTTTCCCCATCTTGATTGAAACGATAGCATTTAGCTGTGCTACAGGAAGAACAATTAAAAGGGGTAACAGAGTTAAGTACTCTAATTTGGTTTCCCATTTTAGATACATAAAAGCAAAATCTAAGAATGGCCATGGTGGGTTAGAACTGATTAAGAGATCTCTGAACACAGTTGGGATTGTCAACAACCTCTTGTTCTAGTGTCTTGATAAAGAATAAAACCAACACAGTATGGTTTTAAGTGGTGGTTATGGAACAGTAAGAATAGTACAACTATATATAAAACTTCTTGCTAGTAGTCTCTTTGCCTTTAACAATTTTAGCTCAGGACTTTTATTTCTCCAAATGTGAGCTTTATGTATTTTTCCATGCTCAGAGGATTTATTTTTATGAGTTTCAGTCATCCTTTCTAAATTTTTAGTATCTACCATACAATATCCTTCGGCACAAAGTTTCACAAGTCATCTACCTATTGTGGGAAAAAAAGAATGAGACAACACTAATCACTGGGAAGTTCTAGTGTCAACCCACTGGCTGTCAATGTTGCCATGTACTCAGTAACTCATAAATGGAACTACAGAGGAAGAAAATAGTTTTGAAGTATGATGGTGAGGTAAATGTTGACAAATATTTGCAGAGTAGTGCCCCCAGCATGAGGGACAAGAGAAAGGATGGAAGTGCCCATTTGCAAACCTTAGAGATGGGGAAGATGGCCTGGAGGCTGGACTGAGCTATTGGGTTACCTACAGGCACACGGTTCCCACGGCTGTCTGAGACCTTCCTGGAACTGGTGGCTCTGTGAATACAGCACTGAAGAAAGGCTCAGGAAGAGCAATAGTCAGGCTGTATTTCAAATACAAGATAATTCAGATACCACTAGGCCAGAAAGAAGTCTGGAAAGTTGTATCTTTGTACCTCTTCTTTTATGTAAGTGACCAATTATCCTGTTCCTTCATTTCTGCAAGATCCGGGATGACTGCATTCTCAGAGGAAGCTAAAGCAAAGCAGCAAATCCCTTTTTCCCCCTAGTGAAATCTGTGTGAAGGTCCGCTTTGCTGCAATGAACTCTGACCCTTTTAACAGTCAAATACAAATCCAGCTGCTCATGGCACCTGTTAATGGCCTTGCCTTAGAGGAACACTCAGTGCTGAAGCCAGTGACATTAAACAAGTTAAAGACTGGAGTTTTACATTCACCCGAGATAAAATATAACAACTGGTATGCAGCCTTAGAAACATGTACATCAGTAGTAATTAATTAATACCAATCATTAACCGGGAGCCACAAGGGCTTAGGGTGTCTGAAGGCCTCCAGTGGATGCTAATAAAGCCAGACTTCTATACAAGGAACAGAGCAGTTATGGATAAAAGCAGTAGGACGGATGTGACAACCAGCAATTTCAACTTATCACCTTGGAGCTTTATTTTTGAAAGCTTTTACTTCCCACTGATCGCAGGCTTCCAATTTTGTGTTGTCATGTAATAAATTACAAAAATTATCTTTTTTTTTTTTTGGCATGTTGCTTCATAGACAAAGTGTCTAAAAAGCTTCTTTTTTTTAATCGAATGAGTTAAGTATTGCTGCCATGGTGATTATAAGAAGAAATCAGCACCAAACAGTAGCCTAGAAATCCGGATACAGATTCAAAAAATCTCAAAAGTAGCCAGGGTATTTGATTAGAGTCATTTCTAATAGTAGGATTTCATTGTGTGTATGGAGTGGGTGAGGTGGAAGGCTGGAGCAAAGAGGTCATTTTGAAAAACAGATGTTTAACCCTTTTCCTGAAAGCAAAAAGACTGTATAACTTACTGATTTGTCTGAAGGAAATTTGAAGATCACACCTAGCAGGGAGGTGAACCTCCCCCTCTCAGCAGGGTTGTGAAGGAGAAGGCATCATCACCCCTGAGGTGGCTGTAAGGGTTACACCGTTGTGCTGATCACTTAAGAGCTCTACCATTTGACTGGGATGTTCTCTATTTAGCATTAAGGTAAATCAGAACTCTTGCACATACCAAATGCTAACAGAGTTTATTAACATTCACTGCCACATTTACTGCCCACTGAATTTACAATCTAAATAAGTATTCTAGGCCAAGAGGTCTAGCTTGCTGACAGAGTACCTGCTTGATAATAACCATCATAAAAAGTCAGCAATGGATGCAAAGAGAAACGTTTTCAATATTTAATTAATTATGCCCTATGTATCACCCACAAAAAGAGGACAAAGATGTGGGATAATTAGAGAACTAAAAGCACAAAGCCATAAAAAAATGCCTTACTCAAAACCTGTAACTTATCCAGAGCAGATATAAAACCAGGAACAGCCTGTTAAACACCTGACTAACAGGCAAAGTTTTTGCATCAGAAAAAGGTAGTAAGATCAAAGATGGAAAGTTTTTGCCATTAATGGCTTGAGAAGGGAGCCCACGGACTGACAGCTAAACTGACCTCTTCCAGGGACATAGAGATGTAGGTGGTCACTTCAAATGGCTCTGTTCCCTACTATTAGAGTAGTTGCATTTTACAGTCAGTGACATTAAACTCTTTCATAGAGATCCATGTGCTGTAAGTTATGATATATTATTTATAATATTTTAATCATCTAAAGTTCAGGGACCTCAAAGCACATATTAATTAATGCCTGTTTTAATTAGTTCTGCCTCAGAGAGAGGAAGAAGACAAAACTGTGCAACCTCATTAGCACTACATTCTAGCACCGTAATTAAACCCAGAACACACAACATAATACATATCAGGACTTAAAGCAGTGGAAGGCTGGTCATCACCATGGCAGCCTCCCACTCCTGTAACTTCCTTTTTCCTTAACATCATTCTTTTCTCCTTGTGTCTTCCTGTGAACGGCAGTTTCCATAAGGCAAAAGGAGAAAGATTTCTGCTCCTCATGGGCTAAACCTAGCTCTGTTCTTGCAGTAACAGCATCATTGTCAGTGGACTTATTCCATACTCCATTGTACCTAGAAGAATATATTATAATGAGGAAAAATCTTTTTGCCCAGGCATCTTCACATGCAATTTCCCCCCCCCCCCCCCCCCCCCCCTCATTTTGGCTACCAGTCACTGTGGATCTGTCTGCTGGCATGGAAACCTCTGCTTTGCTGCCTTTAAGCATTCTATCTCCTTCCCTGTCTGGAAGCCCTGAAAATACTTTATTTTAAATTTCACAGCTGCTGGATTCCAAAAGGTAGAAGTGAGTTTTCCATATTTTCTGACTCTTCACCATAAATTACCTGTGAGCTGAAGGGGCAAGTCAATGTGCAAAGGCCATACAGCTGGTCAATGGGAAAGCAGCCTATAACACTCTGTAGTGCCAATATCTTGCATTCTACCCTTGTCTGCTGAGTGACCAAATTAGGAAATTACAACCACTGCCATTCAAGCATTTTTTCTTAAATACATTTTAGACACTAAATACAAAACTCCAATAAACTGAGATGTCCCTGGAAGTCAGTAACAGCTCTCCCATTGAATTCGAGGTTTTTAGGTTAAGACCTTAAGAGCATAATAATGATATCAGAAAAAAATTACTTAACTTTGTACTGGTACTACCATAAAATTAGTTTTCAATCTTTTTTGCTTGCAGCTCCTTAAAATTTACTCAGTAGACTTGATTTTCTGAGCAAAGTTCTACAGATGCTTTAGGAGTGGTGCTCAACCTTTCAGGTATGGGGCATATATCGAAAACACCCTAAGAGTAAGGAAAGGAAATTCATATTAAAAAACCTGAATGTAACTTATCAGTAACTAAATACAGGAAAGTTCTGTTTTCTCTTTCTTATTTCATGCTAATGACTAAATTCTTTCAACTCTAAATGGCAAAAAAATTTTCCTCAATTTCACTCCCTTTGCCTCATTCCATAAAACTTCTCCAAATAAATAATGAAATTTAATAGTTAAGCTTGCAGAAATTGCTATTACTTTATCAATGCCTCAGCCAGCAAAAGCATTTTTCATGCACTTGCATAAAAGAGAAGGAACTGAATAGCTTTTAAGAAATGTGCTACATTTTTATATGCCCTGGCGACGAGCAGAAGCACATCTATAATGCTGAAAGGCGTGGAAATGGAAGAATGGGTGGAGAGGGCTTCAGTGATAATATCTGAGCTCAGAGCACTCAGTAATACCAAGAGATTTTGTACACTCATGCTCCTTTGTAATGAATTTACTGATATTAGAACAAATAGTGGTGCCTTGCTCCAGAAAATTCTTGGCCAATAAATTTTGCATAAATTCCTAAATAATCACTTTAGTAATTTCTAAGAAGCGAACCAATGTAAAATGTTAATGTTTCAGTACCTTCTGTTCTTAAATGTAATATTTCACATTCTTATTATTTGCTTATTTGTATTCGCTATTATTTTGCATTCATCATTGCTCTGCATTTGCTACTATTTTGCTTTACTGTATTACAATTTATTTTAAATATATCACAAAATGAGTTAGAATTGCAAAGTGCTTTATCAGTTCTGATAGTTTTGTTAACACGACACAGCAGAATATTTAATGGATTATAGCAGGTTTCCTTCCACTACTCGGCATCAAGTGACTGTAGAGACATTAATGTATGCCTAAATTAGACCAAGGAAGCAAGTGAGTTTAGACTGGTTTAACCTTCCCTGAAGTTTTAGAGTAGCTCATTAATGTTGCTCTGCAAAGCGTATATAGCCTTATAATGAAGCCATTATGTGATATTTGTTATGATACTTTCCTCCCAAGCTCCCAACGCCTTGCAAGTAATTGACTTTTTATGCCCAGTTATTCTCACTGGCAATTTTCAGCTTGTATCATCACAATTCTTAATTTTGACTCCTCCCATAAAGTTTCCTGGAGTCCTCCTTGTATTTCTCATATTTATTAGAAGGACCAGGAAGAAAAGGAGAAAACCAAGGGTTAGACTGTCACTAGCTGTATTCATATCTATGAACAATGCTTTGCTCCATAAATAATTCACTGAACTCAAAGCATAAAGTACAGGTGTTAGTTTGCCGCAGTTTAGACTCACATGGATATAACAGGTATATTCACGAACCCTTGGGGATTAGGAGAAGACTCACTTGTCTTTTGAAGCTGAAAATTACAAAAATCAACCAAAATTTTAGGAAAACTGTTTACAAGTCAAAAAATATACACATACATTAATGCTTCAGTAGCTGAACCCTAGCCTGAGAACTCAGTTTGAGACAAAAGAAACCCTTGAAGGGTCTCACAAAACTCTTGAATTTAGACAGATGTAAAACTGAACTGGGTCCTGGGGGTATCTTTAAATAGAGCAAAAGAGGGCATTAGCTTACTGAGGGTAAATGCTACAGTCAAACTCGACTGAAAAATTACTTCATTTTTTCAGACAGCTTCTGCCTTCTCATTAATGCATATCCACGTATAAATTCTGAAAGCTTAATGAAGATTTATAAGAGAAAACAGAAAACAAACAGGTTCAGTCACCTCTGCAGAGTATTTGCAGAAACTAGTGGATGTTGGACTAGAATCTTTGAAGTCAAAGAAGGGTAGATGAATGGACACAAAGACTGACACTGCAGATTGACTTTCCACAGAAAGCTGAAAGTCATTTTCGAAATATGGCAAAAAATGTCATTATTTTTCCCCTCCATCCCCAGCTTCTCTCTTCTTTTTAACCCTCAGGGAATTAACTTTTTTTAACTATGAATCCAAGTGCATTGGGGTAACTTAATTTCATTAAATTAGGCATCAGCTGTTCTTTTTAGAGCTCCTTTTTTAAAAATTTATTCATTAGGTATTAAATATTTAATTATTAAATACACTTTCTGCATGTGTGCATGCTAAAATGCAAAATGCTGGGCCCACTTCTGTCTCTCTGCATTCAGGTGGGAGAGGTAGAAGTAGAAACCAGATGGAACACACCAGATGGGTGTTCTGCTGCTGCAATGAAGTCCCTGGAGCTGTAAAAGGTAATGCAGTCCAACTTCTGAAAATTACATTTCAGGCAAGATGACTAACTAGAACAATCACAAAATCACCAACAGAAAGGAACAAAAATAACTTCCTGCAATAAGATGAGAAAGAGAAACAAAGACAGTGACAAACTAGAAGACTGACTTGGCAACACCTTGTGGTACTGAGCAGTGAACAAGATTACAGTTGTTCAAGTTAAGGCTGGGCCAACTACTAAACTTTGACAGACACTCTCTGTGATCCTCCCACCACCCTCCCAGGGCAGGATATCAGGGGAACCAAGGAGAGAGATTTTGAGGTTGAAAAAAATTAAAAAGAACCACTTCAATGCAAAAAAGAGAGTAATACTAACAATAACAATGAAGATGTCAAACTATATACAGATATTATACAAGAATGTAAATATGCTCAAAGACACAAGAGAATATGTTAATACAGGACCTCCACCTCCTGGATGCCACTCCCACCTGAGGATGCAGGGAAAAACAATCTCTTCCAACAAACGTGCAAAGAGGAGGCAGGAACACCAGCAGCACAGGGAAACATAATGAAGAACCAGGGCCCCCCCCCCAGCCCAGTAGGCACTAAAGACCCCAGGGCTCTTCTCAGGGGCCCTTATATACTGAGCACCATGGGAAGGAGCACTGTGATTGTCCATTTGGGTCACCTGCATCTGCCTCTCCTCCCCCACTGTGATTGCCCCCTGTGTCAGGAGCCCCAAAGAACTTTTATCCTGGTGCTCTCAAACCAGGACAACAGTGAAGAAATTCATACTGAAAGCTGGACTGCTTCTTCCAAGTGTAGCAGACAGTCTAAAAAAAGATAATTTCTCCTCTAAAACCTTGCCGCTCTTATATTTTAATCCATTCTGAATAGAAGAACTATTACCATTTCATTTTTCATTTGGAGATTTTAAAGAGCTTTACAAAGAGGTTTACAGATATCCCCGGGATCTTGATGTATAAAGTGTGATTCACTATATCACCAAAAAGACAAGTATTCCTTAATGCTTTCACACCTTACAGACCATATCCTGACTTAGAGACTGATGCACTATTAGATAGTGCATGGGGATGGTCAGGTGCCTCAGCATAGGACACACGGAAAGCCAAACTGCTGAGGCTGGCTGAGGTGCCCCTTATTCTTCCCCCTCCTCTCCAACATAGCTGTTATCCTTAGCTTCAGGTGGTGCTTCACTTCTCCTACGATTCATAGTTATGAACCCTCTCCTGAAGATGAATACTTAAGCTATCCCTTTCTCTCAAAACACAGACAAGATCCTCTCCAATCTCCTTGGAGCTCTCACCTAGGATCTCGAATCCCAGCTTCAAAACCTGCAAACGTCTGAACGTGTTTGGTCTTTTCTTCTCTATCCCTTGGTACAGTTCATTCATTCCATCCCCACACCCCAATCTAATGAACATTTAATCGCTTTCTAGAAAATGGAAGAACTTCAACTGAGAGAAGGAAGATGTTAATTCCATGTCCCATCACCTTTTCTCAAAGCTTCCTCTATAGTGTGGTGTTCAAGCTCCCTCCCCTATGAGGTAAAAAATGCAAATTTATATCTACTCAGGCAGAGGTCGCTTTTGAAGTGGAATCTCCCAACTACTGGATGAATGCTACTAGACCAAACTGAGGGTGTCAATGCTATGCTCAAAGAATATCCGTAACTTTGGATCCTGCAGGTGAGCCATCCGTTTCTAAGTGAAATCCTGGCAGGTCTGAGGTGCAAGACAGGTGCTGCTGAATGGTTCAGCAGCATCAAGGCTGGAGACCTTCTGGGCATTTAGAGGAGCATGACTCAAGGCACATCAGGAATACCTTAACATTAGATACCTAGGCTACACCTTCATATTCAGAGACAAGTGCTTCTGCACATACGGGATTGCAAAAACTTATATATTTTATCTTGGATATATATACCTTCACACTTTTAGCGTGTCCGTGCACCACCAACTTCCAAACCTAGAACACAGAGCAGCAGACTGTAAACAGAAGAAAAACCTAGGGTACATTCATTCGGGCTTTATAAATTAATAGCTGAACTACTCAATAAGATCCTGCTTACTATGGATACGTAGAGAACCTGGTGATGGCATGAAGGTGTTCTAAGAGACAATTCAACTGCAGGCACAAATCCAGCAGAGACCATGAAATCTACCATGAATTTTGCACAGACCTCTCTATACAATTAATTTTACAGTCATACAAAAGGAGGCTTTTCATATCCGGTGTAGGCAGCTATGGAAATTCATGGGTGTATGAAATGGACACATTTTATGACCCCTTAACTAACTATTGTGCCATTACTACCCTTGTTGCTTTCTACATTTGCTGACCCAAGACTATACTTACACACCTCTCTTCACATGATTTCAGACTGAATATGACTTCCCTCTCATATCCATTTTCATTTGACTCTGATTTGTTGCTTTTTTGAAATTCCAAGCTAGTTTTCATAAAAAATCGTATCTACAATCAAAGTTCTGATTCTGTTTAATGCTCTTGGATATGGCCTTATCTCATGTTATTATTAAAAATTGAAAGCTCTTCTATAGGTATATTTTTGACCTCTGTTCTTCACTGTTTGGAACAAAACCTGCAGCAGCATGGCCAAGAATAGAAGCAGCATCACTCAGCTCCCAGTTCTGTACTTTAACTGCTAGATGATACTTCCTGTGAGCATATAAAATTTCATTTAAATGCAAAACTCTCACTATGTTTGCTTCCACTTACGATGTGTTAATATTATTTTTTACATCCGGCCTCTCCTTGACTTCCCTTGTCCTCCTGGCTTAGCAGATTTTCAAGATCCATTACAACAGTGGAGAAAGGTTTATGTGGCTACTTGTCACTCAGCCTGCATGCAAAAGGTTCCCATCAAACAGCTGGAGATAGTTATTACACCATAGTCAGCCCTATTTGAACAAAGGACTCCATGACTCTGTGTGAAAAAAACTTCTGATAACACAGATATTTCAGTAAACAAGCAGAAACCTTTCAAGGATATTATCACCAGCCAGGCTTTGTATTACCCAAGAGTTTAGCACTTTGAGTATGTGATGTAATGTCCAAAAGTCCTTTTTGCAGCCACATGGATAAATTGGGATGCATTCTGCTTAAACTAAGAGCATTATATTTGTATAAAATAGTGTAAAGACAGAGTCAACCCTAGCCAATCAGCATTACAGTGAAATAAAACCAACACTGTGGTTCTGTAGATAAAGCTACCAGGTAAGTGGATAAAGAGTTGTTGTTAGCACATTGTGGCCCACCAAGGAATTCAGACTACCAAGAAATTAAGAAATAAGTAAAAGCAGATAAAAGGATCAATAAAGGAGGCTATATCACACATCAATCTGTTTCAAAAGCTTTTAATAGTAAAACCATGACTTATTTATGACTAAAACTGATTTCTGACTGTAGGTCAGAATGCTTTCCAAGTGCACAAGGAAGGTAAAAGAAACATGCTATTTTCTACAAAAGCTTGGGTTCTATTTAAAAAATCTTGTCAACCAGAAATGGGAAGGAATGTTTGGGTAAGAGCAACCATAACAATAGTCCTTATCTTCTGAAAAATCAAGACTCCATAGACAATGTATTTGACCAGCAATTTGATCATATATCCATGTCATTTTGATTGGGAATAACATTAGCCTGCTAAACACTTTAGCATAGAGCTTTTCATTGAGTTAGTGAACAGTCACAGTGAATTAAGCACTCGCTGCATTGAGAGATGGTCAAAATTGAAATTTCTGTTCTGCAGAAAATCCTGACCCTTCAGAATCTGATTATGCTCTAAATCAGAAAGAATGTCACTACTTCAGAATTTGCCATTAAACAAGTGTCTTGAAGAAAAAAGATTCAGGAATCTAAAACAAAAGCATTTTGGTAATGACAAAACAATTTATTTTTATATGACTGAGTGGTTTTAGTTTGATGTAGAAAGAAGCTTTACATCAATTGTATCTATCTAAACCACTTTAGATGACATTTCACATCATCAGAGTAATACGGTTAACATTAATACATAATGTAAAAGTCAGGGCAAAATAAAGAGCTGGTATTACTACACCAGAATATTTTTACAAAATTGATATCATTATTTCTGCCAGTTCTTCATGGATATCTGCATCATATCTGTTATAAAATCTTAAAATATTGACTACCCTTTATTCACTCTTAAAAAAAAACCAAAACAACCTTCCCTTTCCTTGCCCCACAACTATTCCAAACCACGGTTAGCTCTGGCCTCACTGAAGTGAGTGGAAGTTTTGGCACCGACATCAATGAGGTCAGAATTTTATTCACTCATTTCGGAAGGACTAATTGTGTACTTGTACACATGTAAACATAAGTCCTGTATTGATCTGGAACCTTAACAACAAAACTTGACCTCATCTCAATTTCAGCTGAGAGCATAGATTCTCAAGCAATGAACAATATTGTCCAGCCAAGTTCTGAGACCATTTACATCATCTGGAACAATGGCAAAAATAGATTATCAAAGCCAGTACAACCAGTCCACCAACATTAAAGTATCTTCAGCTACAGGAAAATAGTGACACTATTTTTACCATGTACCTAGAAAAAAAATCATTAGTCTTACTGCATTATTAAAATCTGAATACTTATAAATAAGGTATTGATTACTGACATTAAAGAGATACTGTTCTCAACAGTTAATGTAATAACACTAAACCATACAGTAACATAAAAAAAGAATTCACCAAACATGGGCAAATAAGCCTCAGGCACCATGTATTCTACGTATATCTGCCCACAGGGCAGATTGCTACCACCTAGCATTACTAAGAGGCTCCATGTATTTCTCACGAAATGAGTACAAACACTCCCAACAAATCATGGTGCTAAATATATGTTTCTATGTCAGTAAGACATTGTCTTCCATCTTGGTTATGCCTGAGAGAGAACGTTTCTTTTTTTGTGAGTTCAGAAAAAAAAAGAGTAGATTCTTTTCTCCCCTCCTACCTAATCCCTTGAGCATGTGCATTATTACAGATCTGAAAAGCCTTGTGGGGCCCTTTTGTCGTAAAATAGGCAGGGTTTCATTGCCCACATGTGAGCTTCTTTGGGCATCTATGCTGCTTGCCACTTTTCTGATGGTACCTTGGAGACTAAAATTCTTTTGTACATCCACTGGCCTGGATGTAAACATGAAGCTAAAGCTCCTTATATCATCTTAGGTCAATACAGTCTTAAGTGACATCCCCTGCTGTAAATAACAAACGGCTGACAACTATCCCCATTTACCTCCAAACCCAACAGCCAGTGCAAAGTAAAAGCATCTTGATTTTAAACAACGGAGAAATATACTTAAGAGAAAGTAGGAAATAATATTTCAAGAAAGAATCAAACAATGCATATGACTGCAGAATGCCACGGAAATTTTCAGAATGATCAATTAAAAGCTTCTTTGTTTTCTTTAAATGAATGTTTATTTTTGGTACATTAACTCAGTATTTTTGGTATCTGTGGGTGGAACGTACAGTCTAATCTAAACTTCATAATGAGCATTAGCCAGAGCTTTACAATTACTTTCATACAAACAGATGACTGTATTAATATTGCAGTATAACCTTGCTTAATCTCCAAACTGAATTTGCAAAGGGAGTGGAATACTCTGAGGATAATTAACATGATAGGGACTTTTTTTTAAATCTTGATGTCATTATGTGAAACTGACTAAATTAAATCTGTTATGTTAAGGAACCTGGGGCACCAAATGGAACCCTACTTACTAGGTACAGAAATATAGTGGGAAACAAAGCCCTGTCACAAAGCAGACTATCCAAGCAGCCAGGGCATAAGAAAGAAGATCTGTCAGCCCTGTCATGATGGGCACAAGAGCAACTCACCTATGTTCCCAGAGAAAATACATACCAGAAATGGAAACTGAGCAGGGATCTCCCAAGTGTCAAAGTCTTAAGTATATGTCATAGAATCATACAATCATAGAATCATAGAATGGTTTAGGTTGGAAGGGACCTTAGAGATCATCTAATCCAACTCCCCTGCCATGGGCAGGGATGCCCTTAACTAGACCAGGTTGCTCAAGGACTCATCCAGCCTGGCCTGGAACATCTCCAGGGAAGAGGCATCCAGAACCTCTCTGGGCAATCTATTCCAGAGTCTTGCTACCCTCATACTGAGGAATTTCTTCCTAAGATCCAACCTAAACCTATTCTCCTTCAGTTTAAATCCATTTCCCCTTGTCATATCACTGGACACTCTTGTAAAACATCCTTCTCCAGCCTTTCTGTAAGTTCCTTTCGGTACAGAAGAGTGCAGGTACAGGTACAGGTACAGGTACAGAAGAGTGCAGAAGAGGGTGACAAAACTGGTGAAGGGCCTGGAAAATAGATCTTTGGAGGAGCAATTGAGGGAGCTGGGACTGTTCAGTCTGAGGAAGAGGAGGCTGAGGGGGGACCTCATCATGCTCTACAATTACTTGAAAGGACATTGTAGAGAGGTTGGTGCTGGTCTCTTCTCACAGGTCATTAGGGACAGAACCAGGGGGAATGGGTTCAAGTTGCAACAGGGCAAGTTTAGACTGGACATTAGGAAGAAATTCTTCACAGAAAGAGTGGTCAGACACTGGAACAGACTGCCTAGGGAGGTGGTTGAGTCGCCATCCCTGGATGTGTTTAAGTGTCGCTTAGATGTGGTGTTGGTTGATATCGTTTAGGGGTGAACTTGTAGTGTAGGGCTAATGGTTGTAGTGTAGGGTTAATGGTTGGACTTTGATGATCCCAAGGGTCTTTTCCAACCTGAACTGTTCTATGATTCTATGATTCTATGATTCTATGATTCTATGATTCTATTGGAAGGCAGTTATAAGGTTTCCACGGAGTCTTCTCTTTTCCAGGCTGAACAATCCCAGCTCCCTCAGCCTGTCCTTGTAACAGAGCTGCTCCAACCTCTGGATCATCTTTGTGGCCCTACCTTCCCAATCATCACAATGAAAGAAGATGCAATGACCCCACTGGATCTATATGTTTGAACTAAAGCAGTGAGATACAAGACAAAACAGAGACAGGGAGCAAGTCAGCATCCACTGTCAATGTTGACAGATGGGTCATACCATTCTGACAATGCAGTTTGATGAAATTTCTCTAATCACAATTTAAGTACTGCTGGATGTTGCTAGTGATTTTGCCATATTTTAGATGAACAAAGAAAGATTAAATACCTCGTTCTATTAATGTTATGCAAATTTTATCCTATGCTTACTAATTTCTCTATGGCCAGCAAAAGCAAATAAGGTGTTTAACAGTGATGAGTATTAATGGTCTGACAGAATGTGCAAAAGTTGCACTGGAAACTTGTGGATGGTGGCCAGAAGTCAACATTATCACAAGCATAAAACTAGACTAACTGCAAGGATGAGTTCAGGCCAATAAAGGTTCAGTTGACATCTGAAATCTGTGAGTTCCTTATGTTTTTTATTAAGCCAGAATGAAAGCGTTAAGCACATAATTCTGTACCCCTTTTTCTTTTTTCTTTTATTTTCTTCTATTTTTTCTTTTTTAAGAAGAGTCTCCCTAGAGGTCTCCTCAGGTCTGAATCTATTGCCGCATTTAATCACTTTTTGCGTCTTTCCTTCTTCTTTGCAGCAATTCTGCCTGAGCACTCCTGGGACTGGTGTTGCATTACAGATTCATCAATGATTTGCTGCTTACTCTTCATTATCCCACAAGTGCTGAGGCAAACAGTTCTTTGCCAGGATCAAATGATGTTCTATATTTGCCTGCAGTTTAAAATCTTGTTAATGTTGACACTTCTGATGAAAGCTCCAGTGAAACTGGAATGAGTGAAACCTGCAGGCTTTGGTGACTGCCAAATAAACAGGTACTCAGGGCACAAAGTTTTTTCCGTGTCCTCTATATGCCCACAGGGGCATCATCCGGCAACATCTTTCCCAGAAGCAATGTCAAACAGAACACCTAACAGACCCTGTCTGTAGGTGATCTTGCTGATGGCTGACATGATGACTGTTGGCTACCTTATGTTGCTGAACCAGTGTGTCTGAGAAAGAACTTTGCTCTAAAGTCAATTAACTTTAATGGAAAGACTCCAAATTACTTCAATGATCTTTGGACCAAGCTCAGTAAGAGCTAATTATGCCTCCCTTCCAAAGGTTAGCTGTCAGAATTATTAATGAATTTTTGTTTGTTTTTAATATTGGATGAGAAGTTCTTTTTTTAATTATTTAGAGGGACTGACATCACTTTGAAAGTCGTAAGTTGCCAATACAGATGCCAGTATTAAAAATATTACAAGCAGAGAAATTTCAGACACTATGCAAATGTAGTTTACTTCATGAGGATGAAGGAAACACAAACTATAGTCAGTGACACCTGTAATTTAGTTCTGTGGTAATTACTATACTCCACAGCCTTATCAAACCTTACATGTGCTCAGTATAAGTACAACTAGGTTTATCAACTATAGCTTCCAGTTCTGACAACAAAATCCAGGACCAGGTCTGGACTTTTCAGAACTCACCTCGCTCCCTCTTCCTAAAACTCCTGACACAGAAGAAGACTGTATGTCTGAAAAGCTTACCACTGGAGAGAAGACACCTGAAGAAAGATGATGATACAGGTTCCTCATGTGGGAGTGATGCAAATGGCTGAGCAGTCTTGATTTATGTATTCTGCCAGTAGATCATCACCTGCAAATCAAATTAAGAAATGCTCAAAATCTGAAAGTTACAAAACAGATTAGGGTGAAGTATATGATGTCATTTATCTGACGATTGATTTTTTTTCCTTATAATTTGTCCCAGTAGGCTATGATTTTTTTTTCTTTGAACTTCATCCATTACTAAAAATAAGTTGTTAAATCATTTCTCCATATTGCTCAGTAGCTTACTGCTTTTTTTAAAGGAAGTTTTCCTGGAAACAGCAGGAAATACTTATAGTTCAAAGTAATATAATATAATATAATATAATATAATATAATATAATATAATATAATATAATATAATATAATATAATATAATATAATATAATATGGTTGCATTTATAGCATACAAGACAGGAAACAGAGACATAATTCTTCCCTATGAGTTTGTCAGAGAACAAAATGATTTAACTTGGAGCATAGTATTATAAAAAAACCCTCAAGTGTGCTTTTGAATACTTCTGTCCAATTCTCTCTGGCGCTAACAAAATGTCAAGTCATATTCTGGCAAAACGTGGGCCTGCACCTTGGCTGCTGAGGTCTGAAAACCTAGTTGTATGAGGAGAGTTCGTCTTTGTGATTACCATAGCTCACACCGTCCCATGGTGCACAGAGGCAGAGAGCAACAACCACTTCCTGTGGGCAGAGACTGCTCCCTCCTTTCTCCCTGTCAGGGACTAATCCCCCTGAAATACCAGGGGTGAAAGGAAGATGATTCCTCCTCCCTCCTTGCTTGTACTCACCAGAGGGACAAACTGAAGTGAACTCTAGCGCAGAGGTTTTCAACAGGCTGTTCCCACCAGCCCCTTTGCCAGAGGTCACTTTGGCTGTAAAGTGCATCTGCTTTGTACCCCTCCAAGTCACAGGTCACTCATTAGCTTAAAGCAGATGGAACACCAAGCCACAAATGGGAAGCACTGAAGGTCACCTGCTGGAAGTGGTGGCGGGTGTAGGTATACGCACGCTCGTCATTTGCGCTGTGTGTGCATACGAACCACTGGCAAACCCGTCGGGTACCAAGTGTTGGTCTACAGAGCTGCCCTGTAGTCAACAGTCTCTTGCAGAGCTATAGGTTAACTGCAGAGCCGAGGTGTACCCTGCACAAATCCAAGCTTAAGAAGCAGGGACACTGTTGACTTGAGCTAAAGCCAGTGAAGATGTGAGCAAAGAGCCTTTCGGGAATTCAGTTTGACAGCAGTCTTTAGTTGTACTGAGTAACACACAGATTTGTAATTAATAGACAGATCATATTTTGGATTAATAAAACCAAAACCTGGAAGTGTTCAGATGCGTTAAATATCTGTGACGACCCCAGCCTAAAGGTTCAGTTATGATGTATATTTGCAACCTAATGTTAAAAATAATAACAGAACTGGCACTAACTTATACCCAGTCAATCAGAATGATCCATAATGTGGAACTTTTTAACAAGCTGCTGTCCAACAGTTTTGACAAGTTTTAAAACAAGCCATCCTGATCAGCCCTGTAACAGCTAATGCTTCTATGCTTAATGACTCTCCAAAGAGCAGGAGGCATAACGATTTAGCAACTCAGTAGACATGACTGCACAGACTTCTGCAGCCAGCTTGGAAATGACAAACAATTTGCTAATAGAGAAGCTTTATTTCTGTATTATTTTTTGCCAATGAAGTGAAAACAGAGCATTGATTAAGCAATCCAAGCTGAGAATATTCTATCCAAATTAGAGAGCTTTCACACTGGCAGCTGGTTTCAAGGCTTTGAAATACAACTTCTGCTTGTGTTTCAGTGCTTGAAGAAAACCTATCCTAGAGCTACAGACAGTAATTGGTGTCAAGCTGACACTGTAGTTCACAGATAGATTTCAGTTGTGGGGGCCATGCCACATGCAAAACACATGTGTAAAAAATGCTTTTTTGTCTCAAATCAAGCTGAGAGAAAGGATTAATAGAGCCATCAACAAAGAAGTTCTGTATACAAATAGAGTATGGCCGAAGAATACCAATAGCTCAACATGCTCTTAACTCACCATCACCCCTCTCTTCCTCTTATCAGATGAAGTAATTTGTATATAAATTTTGACTCAGTCTTTCATGCACATCAGTAGGTTTCCGCACAGCTCAAATTCTAAGCTCATTTCCTGTGAACTAATCTTACCGCAGTCACCACACACATTCAACAGTAAATGAGAACTAGGTGTCTCGAGGTAATTAAAAATATTTGTGATTTTTTTTTCTTTTCAGAGAAGAATGCAATTTTCCAGAGGAGTTTTAAATACAAGCTTCTGGCCCTCACAGATATTAAAGTTTGAGTGACTCATACTCTCATTCCCTTGTGTAGCTACATTATTAGACTCTATTTCCCCCAATTCATCAGAGAATAGGTTATGTCCATAGCCATAAAGCACAGATAGCGGCATGTCACAGAAGATTAGGTCCAGACAGGAAAACAGGCCCCTAAGTGGAACAGGAGCAAAAAGCATCTAAATTGTAATACTCAGAAGATATTATGGAATCTTTTTGGTATTAAAAATAATATCATTTTGTGGTTGAATACTTGGGGTTTTAGGTGGTTTTGTTTTTTATTAAAATAAACCTGTATAAAGAACATATCTTTCACTGCAAATCTTGTAATGCACGGACAGAAAACTGCTGCAATGAAAAATGTTCACCTTAATCAGGTCAGTTTGTTTGGACACACTGCTGAGTAAATACCTACGCCAGACTATTTGTGTTGTACCTGTTTCTCCACAGCTAAGAAAATCAACATAGATGTAAAAGCCAAGCAAAAAAGTATGCATTATCTTTTTAAAAAATAAGCATTAAAAGAAATTATGTGTTTTTTTCCACTGGTGATCTGTGCATTTTACACACATGAAAATTAAACCAGTTATTTTTATTGCTCGCAATTTTAAACCAACATCCATCACTTTAAGAGCCTGTGAAGAGAGGGAGTGTCTTTGACATCGTAAAATTGTTTTCCTGAAAAGCTCATGCAGGAGTATGAATCCCAAGGCTATGATCCTGTTTTTTGAAAATCTTGCTCAGAAAGTCAGCACAAACACTGGAAGGGGCAGCTTTCCATTACTATGATTTATCATTTCCATTTAACCTGTTTCCTTCACATTCTTGATGGAAAAGCTTCTAATTGCTTTAATACTTCCTCTTTCCTTGAAAAACAACAATCAGAACAAGCGAACAAAACAAAGATTTGTGCTGGCTGTTTTAGAACAGAGACTGGTAAAAAAAACCACTACTAGGGTTAAAATTATTTAGATTTTTTTTGTTGTTGTTGAGGTGAATTACCGAGCACAAGATTCGTTGGATGAGTGCCAGCAGCAACCCTCTTGTAGTGCTCTTCACAACACTGTGCTGGTAGCTGACAATTCTGCAGCTATTCATAGCCTAAGTACCATCTTGATCAGAATTTCTTCCAAATTCCTTAATATAACACTGTGTAAGCACTTCTGTAAGATTTGTGGCTGTTCTTTTGGTAAATACAATACCTAGTTTTGCTGCCAGAGTAATAGCTTTGTACATACATGAAATGACACTCTTCAAAACAAAATTGTTTCCTTTTCTTTCCTATGACCCAGGATCCTGCCTTGTTGTGAGGCTGACACAGCGATAAGTACTGTATCACATACAGATTCCTCACTAATATCTTCTGAATCTTTTTGACAGACACAGGAGTGACATTGCAGGTAAGTTTTACTGGTCAAACTTAGATTCCCTAAGATGCTGCTGAAGTAAAGAGATGTATTTATATACAAAAGAGATCTGGAGTTGGTTTGTGATTTTTTCATGCCCATGGCAAAAAATGACAAAGTAGCCATGTGCATTAGATGTAAAAAAAAGTAAATTCTTTTTTTGTTATTTTAAATGTACTTCATGATTTACTTGTAGTAGAAAAAGTATTTATAAGTAGAAACCACAGGAGAGTCAGAATTTAGGGCACATTTGTGCAGCTCAACAGCTAATCTGAAAATCTAAATGTACTGAAACTTCCTAATACCTTCTCGAAATTACATGTAATATTACTTATGAATAGGATCAATCTAAAAGAAAGCATTTTACATACCAACAAATATTTTCTGCAGTCATCTACTTCTTTGTTCAGTCATTTCATGCCTATTGCTCCAAATTTGTAAATTAACAGTGAAAGCAAGTTTTGACCCATCTGCTGCCTTCTCTCTGTAACAGATTAATAGCTAATATATACTACCCTACTGGATTGGCTACAAAATGCAGTGGTACCAGTAGACAACATACCATGCTTTCTCCTTCTACCAACTACTTTGTCATATAGTGACAGATCATTAAAATAAGTGAAACAGCAAGAAAAACAAATGAAATCTTGTCTCCTTTCATTCCCAGTATCCTACAGAAATTTCCTACCCCTATTAATGACTGTAGCAGATAAAAATAGGAAAAATCTTCCTGCAACTGAGAGATTGAGAAGTCAAGGAGACTGTGGTCAGCTACTGGTCATTCCCGAGATGAATGACATTGACTTATTTCCCATATTTCACAGTGACTGTAAAATAGTCTTTACTTCCTTTTCCCTTGAATGTATTTTACGTATTTCAGTTGCAAGCTCTTTGGGGCAGAGTCTACTGCTGAGTATGCTTTTCCAGGGTTAATGCAACACAGCCATGATATATCTTGAGACCTGACAAAAATCAAGTAATAAGTAGTTACCAAGGAGCTTTCTCCACGGAACAATTTAGTTCTGTGAAAGACCATTTTCCTAAGCACTCAGTACAGTACTAGTACCTTTGCAAATCACCAGGGTGCTAAAAGAAAATCTAATAATACTTAAAAAGACAGAAATAAAACCTGAGTCAAGTGGCAAAAAGACTATTAAAGAAATACTGGGCACCTGGACAAATCCCTGTATCTTTTGGTTTCCAGGCAGTTTCATCTTCCAAAATACTCTGTGCTGCTTTTGATACTGCATGTGTATCTCAAACAGCTCTTACAGTTCAGCTAAAAAAGCCACCACTGTGAGAAAATGCTGCACCTGGTGAAATTACTTTTTTCTCACACAAATAATCTTCATAGCTTTGATTATGACATGAGTAGGATAATTTATGTAAGAGAGAAGCAAAGTAGGCATAGGACCTTAAGAACTGCACTAAGATAGTAAAGCAATAAAAAAGGCATTTAGGCTCTCTCAAGTTATGTACTACAGAAAAAAGACAGTAAATTGAACAAGGAGATTTTACAAAGCTGCAGCTAGAAACTAGCAGGACCCTGTAAGAATTGATCTCAGGTCAAACCTGAATGAACAACCATGTCAAAAAGAAGGCACTGAAAATAAGCTGAGTCCACACAGAATGCCAAAGGTACTGTCCACAAAATAAAAACATTTGAGAAGTCAGGAAGTACAAATGCAAAGTTTGAACTGCCAAGAACCCAACTGAGATACCTTGCAAAGAACAGGAAAACAAATAGTAAAAGGCTCTTTGGTAGTATAAATAAATAAATAAACAAATAAAAACAAGGAAAAATGCTGTGGCGCCGTGGAGGAAGGATGGAGTGGAGGTCAAAAACAACACAAGGGAAGCCCTTGAATAAGTATTTTGCCAGTTTTCAATTCTAATTTTTAAACTGAAGCTAGAGACAAGATAGGGTGACTAATGAAAATACCACAGATAACACAAAAGGGTAACTCAAAGAGTTAAATGCCTGAAGCTTGAAGTCTGATTAATCGTGATCTCTGACTTCTAAAAATTTCTGACGCGTGTAATGCTGGCCTAACGACAAATATTTTTAATAGCATCATCAAACTGGGATTGAAAGCGAGAAATAGTAAACTTGGTTTCTTTACTGAAAAAAAAATATGTGAGGAAAAATAACAGGAGAAGGCAACCAGGAAATTACAGGCTATTTCATTTGACTTCATTAGTATGAAAGGTCTTAAAATACATTTTGAGCAAGACAATACATAAAGGCACAGATAAATAAAAAATGGGATAAAATGCAACAGCAATTTACCAAAGAGACACCATACAACCTATCCATATAGTTTTCTTAGATGAGGTAAATGATTTTCTGGACAGATTTAGTGTAATAGATCTCATCTTTCAGGACTTTAGGAATACATTTGACACTGTGTGATACATTATTAAGGAATCTGAGGACTAAGGAGAAGATGGTTTTGGTCGTTAAAAAGTAGCTGAAGGAGAAGCAGTAACAGGTAAGTGCCATTAAGAAAGGGTGCATTAAATCAATTGAGATTAGCAATGAGAGTCTTCAGGATCCATCCTGGGGCTTCTGCTGTCTTTTCATAGCTCTTGATCATTGTGACCCAGGCAGAATAGTACCTGTGCACTCTTGTACTGTCAATAAAGTAGGAAAACTATACAAATAGAGCAGCTTGAAGGTGGAAGTCATAGAAATGAGGTAAACAGCAAGGTCATATGCAGGAAATTCAAATGTAACCTGGGAGATGACCAAGCAGAGACATGAGGACTGTAGTTGACAATGAAAGGACGACTAAACGAGTAACATGATGAAAAAGACAAATGAGAGTGTAGGACATGAGGGTGGAGACTTTCAGTAGAACGTGGGAGATACTTGTGATCATGTCCTGAAATCCTATACACATTCAAGAAAGATGAACTCAAATCGGGAAAAGTGCAGAGAACAGCTTCTAAGACAAGTGAAGGAATGGAGTTCCTCCATCCAAAGATACTAATAGAGCTAGGTTGTTTAGCCTAGTAATAAGTAAGGATGCAAGTGCTGTCTAGAAACGCCATGAGGAAGAGGCCTCCAGGTGGGAGAAGTGTTATTTAAGTTAAAGAGCAACAATATCATGACAGGAAAAAAAAAAACAGAAGAAGGCAGTATACACATCACACATTCATGAAGGCTGTGAAGAAAAGGACCTAGCAATAAGTCTACAAGTTGCTCATATAGTCTCCCAGATGAAAGAGTTTAGGCAAAATTACAGCCTTCAAGTTGGAGCTTGAGATACAGTTGGAAGTATCACATGCGATAAACACCCATTGCTTCCTTACACTGGTCACAGAATGTCCTGTAGCTCTTCCACGGATAGTCTGGTGATGACATTTTTACTGCTTTAATGTTACTGGTGTCATTGTGGGGGGACATATCTGGCAACATTTACCATCCCATTTTTCACACACAGTCTTCATTACAAAATCCATGTAAAACTAATTACACAGATAAAAGCTTTTCGATAACACAGGCTACTTCTAAGTGAAAAGAAATAAATAGAAGAATGTAGAGTCCAAGATTACTTGAATAGCTAGTGCTCACACAAATACAATCAACAGGAGCTTTAATTAAGAATAATTAAGTCTTCAATGAAATAATCCAGGGTAGACCATGGAATGGTTAAAAAATTGTTATTAGCTGCTCAGATGGAATTTGTCAGATGGGTTTTCAGTACTCTAAAGCTGAGAAATTTAACAGAAATAGTGTGTTGTTGTATTTTCAGAACTTGAGAAGAGATGCATCACTCCTGAAGAAAGTGAATATTTGGCACTTTATATGAGCAAGGAGGATCTGGCCCATACACTCCTCTTTGCAGATGAAGATTTTACTGTATTATTCACTTTGTCTTGGCACAGTCAATCAACAGAGGAAGTACAGCAGACATAACAAAGCCTTTTCTCTATTTGCTGATAACATTTTTAGTACATTTAAGGAGAAATCTGAAGAACCACAGTAATTTCTGCAACCTAGAAAATGTGTTGAGCAGAGAGAAAAGGACAGAGAGGATTTCAATACTTCCAAAATATAAAACAAAACCCAGGAAAATGTCTTCCAAAAAGAAAAGTGAAAAAATAACTCTTAAAATACATTTCAAGGAAGTATTTGAAAGAACCTTTCCATGACACAATGCCTATATATACCCATTATGTTTACATCTATTTGAATACAAATTGGAGGATTTATATCAAGGATGAATCTAAACAGTGTTGTGTATCCAAAATAACAGGTTCAAGGGATTAGCCAGGACAACACCATTTTTATCAAATACAATTCCTTCGTATCCATCCTCACATTATCAGAAACGCAGCTTTCTCCTAACTAGCACATCTCCAACTTCAAGCTTTTGTCTTGACTGCAATCTCTCAGATTAGTGGTGATGTTCAGCTTCCTCCAAACTTCTTTCATAAATTGACTATCTCCATGGTAACAGCTGCCACTTTCATTCTACAAGCATGAGGAAAATATGATTTCCTTTGTATCAGTGGGCCAGGCTGGGTGCGCAACTTTGGCCTTTGTCAATGCTCTTTTCAGACAAAACTGTTTATTCCAGAAGAAGAGGAAACAGGTGCAAGCACGATTCAGGAGGCAGGTGCTGGCTGATCCATGAAGCAGGACTGGCAATGGTCCGAAAGCGAGCTGTCGGATGACCCACCTGCAGCGCCAGTATGTTCTTCAGCTGCAACAAGAGGAAAGGACAAGCACATTCAACAGCAGCCACCAAACTTAATGTGATATTTTCTGTGCAGTTTTCTTTTGGTTTTTTTTTTTTCCTTGGGTTATTTTTTCTTTCTTTTTTGCTTGTTTCTTTGGTGGCTCCACAAACAGTAGCAAGATATCAGTTTAACACCCCCGCAAGAACAGTTGAGAAACACTTAATGTAAATCAAACGTTCTCATTCAAAGAGGATTGAACTTAAGCCAAAAAGAACATCAGTTCATTGCTGAGAAGCTGACGCAGGTTTAATGATCAGTGTCTTCAACACTCACACCAGTCTATAACCAACATCCTAATCTCAGCTGAAGTCAGTTCCCAAAGTAACATCATCTTCAGTGGAACCACCAAACACTCACAATAAAAGTATTTTGTCTCCTGTCAGTCATGCGAAATTTTCTGGAAGTTTGTCAAATTGGAGGCTTTTTCCAGAAAACCCATCTGTTCCATATGAACTCACTTTGACACCTTTACCTTCTTTGAAACTGAAGGTTTCCAAGTCAATCTGTTAAGGTGAGAATGAATAAAGTGAGATCCACATCTACTTCTTCAGCAATCCACTGAAATAATCGAACTTTCCCTTAGTCACAAATGTAAGATTGTGTCAGAAAACAGAGCTGAGGTTTTCCGAAGTTAGTATTGCATGTTCGGTTTCTTATATTGGTCTTTAAAATACATTTTGACATTTTTTATGACATTTTTAGCACTCATGTAAAGCACTGGCAGACAGCAAAGGGACTGTAAAGACACTGCAACCACTAAACTAGTATATTTACATTAGTGTCGCAGAAACCGATTGCCATTCAGATGCAAAGTCGCTGTGTCGTAATCCATAAAGGGCCAAATTAAGATTTTCAGTTCTGAGCTGATACTGGGAAAGCCTGGATTTGAGTGTGAGCTCAGAGCCCTAAACTCATGTTTATTTTCACTTCAGCTCACAAAATATTGGTGAATAATCCAGAACTGCTCATCCAGGAAAGATTCCAAAGGCTTGCCAAAGTCCAGACAACTGTCCATGGAAAAAAGCAAGTGCACAGATCTGCCGGCAGGAGAAGCCTCTATCTGTACTCAACACACACGTTCCTAGGGTGGTTCTCAAAAATGGAACATGCTTGAAAAGGGAAGGTTGAGGCACTTAACTGAACCACACCTGCGAATGCTGTGAATACCCCTCAGATTTAATGTAAAGGAATACAAAAAAGAATTACCGCAGATTAATGAAAAGGAGGAAACGGTTGACAGAAAAGGTTGCCTGCATGACTTGCAACATCACAGCAACAACAAGCATTTTACAGGACAACTCGCAGATTCTGCACTGTAGATGTTTGCCATCTCAGTAGTAGTAGTCTATATTCTGATGTCACAGCCCAATTTTACAATCATACTACAGGCTCCAGTATTCTTAATGTATTACTTTCATGCCCCCCAATATTAGTCTGCACTGTTTTGTGCCTTCCTCTGCAGTGCAGCCCCTTCTTGAAGGGCTGTTCTTTTTCCCCAGTAAAACACCAGAGCGGAGAAGAGTTGCTGTATATATACATTTTAAAAGGATCTGTGGATCCTGAAGAGTTCAAGGATCGCATGGTGCGAAGGCGGAAAGTCCCATATTGCAGAGGAGGGGATCCCACTTCCAAGGGTTTCCAAGTTAAATCCTTAATGGGCAAATCCTGGCTTCTCTTCCACTACCCCTGCAACAACATCAGCTCAGATCTCACAGGAAGCAGGTCTGTCCTGACCCACAAGTCCCACAAATTCCACTTGCCCTTTGCTCAGAAATGTTAACAGGATTGCCGTATTTAGTGTCTCTACTGTTTGTCTTTTCTTTTTTTTTGTATCAGTAATACGTGAGATTCAAGTGGTGTTCCTTTGTCTTCAGACTGCATTTATCTCCAACTTTTGTAAAGCAGTGCATCACAGGCACCTCCTACCTCATGCCAGGGAGACATAAACAGTGTCCTTGCATTTCTGTCTGAATGTTGAGCTTTTCTGAACACTCTTCCCATGTATCGATGGCAGTCAGCCCACACCAATTGGTGAGCTAATTGCTGTCAGAGCAGATGGTAAGATAGGCCTGAGAAACATATTTGGTACTTTTTTATCACATGAGGGAAATGTAAGGAGCAAAGGACGTCTTCCAGTTCCTGAGGGCTGCCACAAAAGTTAAAGCAAGCTTTTGTGATCAGTGGAGTTTGAGGAACAATTATCCAGCTCCAGTAGATGCACACCTTACATCTGGCTCTATCTGATTCCCTCTGTGGTTCAGCTTGCCTCCTGGGCAGATCATGTGCTGGGGGTTCACAGACTGCCAGTATGCTAGTTCGACCTGCTCCAGGTACTGTGTTCACAGAGTAGCACTGTGAAGCAATTTAAGACACCAAACCAGGAGTAAACTCATAAGGTCCTTAGCATAAAGAGGTAATGTTTCTATATTTTGTGCAGTTACCTTGGAGGGATGTCAGCAAGGTAATGCCCTCTGTGGGAAACTATTGCTCGGTGCTAACTTTCCAGTGGCAGCCACCATAAATATTCAAGTAGATATATAAATAGCAGTGCACTATAAAAAGTATCAACAGCAACAGAGGTCCATGTGAGGATCAGACCTCAAATCGTGACACTGCAGAAGAGATGCTGCATTGGAGCTATTCAGGCAGAAGGCCTTGTACTTGGAGAAGGAAGAACAGCTTGCCAATTCGCATTCCAGAAGTTAGTTGCTGGCCAGGATTTTCAGAGTTGCACTTTATAGCCTTAGTTTCACAAAGGTCACACTAGAAAACTGTTGGGGCTTAATGGACCAAAGATGCATTTTATTCCAAGGCCCTTTCCCCAATTTTAGTATTATGACAATGGAACAGACATCTCAATAGCAACACAGAAAGGCCAATGCACAAATGTGCTATGCTCAACATATGGAAGAAGTTTAAAACCTTTCAAACCTTTTCTGTTTTAATGAGAAAGCTGTGGATATCAACAGCAGAATGAAAAACCTAAAATGGGAGGAAGAAGCCTATATCCTTCCATGTTAAACTGTATTGTTAAGGAGGAAAGCAAATAACAGTGTTAGCTATAGTAAGCATTTTCAAAAGTTCTATTTATTTTGGTTTTTGTTTCAAAAAAGTAATGTTTTGATAAATCTGCAGCATGCTGGGTCTATGGCACTGGTAGTGTGTCCATCACCATGGTACCGGAGCACTCAAGCAAATGATTAACCATCAGAGCAAATGAAACAGAAACATAGCCAAGAGGCACTGTGACAAGCTCTGCACAGACCTGCCAGGACATCTCTATCTGGATCTTTACTCCTTTGGGCTTTCCACTGTCCTATCTTTCAGCCATGCTCTGAGAAAAGTAATTTTCATTTGCACAAATTGATTACAAATTGACAAACTTTGTTACATTTGCCATTCTATCAGCTTGACCACTTTAAAATTACTTTTCCAAGGAGAAAAAACAAATCTTTTCCTCACAGAATGCCAAAATGACCTTTCAGGAGACGGATGCAGACCACACATGAACACTACTTATTGATATCTAACGATAATGAAAAGAATACATAAAAGCATATGCCTATGGACCCTCTGGAAAAACTCTGGAGATTGCATCAGCCCCTGCCCATGCTTCAGATAAGTAGCAAGTTAACGACAAGCCTGATGATGTTTGTTTAACCTATGTGCATATAACTACTTCAAGCTTTTTCTAGATCAGGATGCTTAAGCAGAGACCTCTGGGGTTTTAGAAAAAAAATATTCTGTTGTATAATCTACCCCTTACTGTTTTGTTTCCTGTGTAAAATCTCTGAAGAGCACAGGAAAGCAAAGGGCCTTGCATGCAGACCAACTTTAGTCAGCCTAGCTCCTTTCTGTACCGGGCAATTAAGCAGCTACAATACAACCGTCACAGAAGTTTCCTGCTTTCCATCACGAATCAAGACAGTAATACTGCAGTCTGATTAAATTACTGTCATGTGGGGTTCTTCTTCCTCTTTACTGGAGCAGCTATTGTACCTACATCCTCTCCATTCCAGTTTTTCCTCTAAAATAGGAATAAGTTTTGGGGACAATGCCATGTGACCAGCACTGAAGACTCTTCTCCACGCAGGTACGATGTGCTGTGCTACCAGCGTGCCTCAGCAGCAGTTTTGAAGCAGATAAGGAGCATTACACCACCCACCTATATTTGACTGTGAAACTCTGGCTTAAAGTTCACTGTAAGCATCAGCCTGATTCTGTTAACTCTCCTGTGTCTAAATTATACCCATCACTGTCACCATCTTCAGATCCTCTGCGCACTTTTATCAGGCTGCATAATCGAAGCTAATGGAAGAAGTGTTTGTTTAGCTGTTGTAAACGGCTTTGAAAATCTCAGTTCCCAGCAAGGATGATGAATTAAGGATGTCAGATGGGCAAACAGTTTAATTTTGAATGTGATTAGCCAAAATTGATTACTGCAAAACTGATACGGATCTTTCAAGTTCATATTATTTCACATACTTTAGCAGTAAATATTCCACTCCTTATTGCCATCTGACTCACCAAGCATAAAAGTCATAGAATCAGCAATGATGCCAGCTTTTCAGACATGAGACCAACTTTGCATATTAGAAACAGGTGTGAGAAGCCACTTTTTGCCCGCAGCAGGGAGTACAGCCTTCAAAAGGTTTAGCCCTCAGCTGACCCAGCAATTCTCTTAAGCAAGCTGAGCACAATAGCCAAAGCATCTTATAACAAAACCCAGAACACAAAACCCAGAAACCAAAAACTGCAAAGAACTATTCCATGACACAGTTATTTATTTGAAGTACCTGTTTTTCAGTCTCTCTGGTCCATTTTCCAGTGAATTGAAATAACAACAGGCAAGAAAGAAAATTATCTTAAAATAATTGTGCTTCTTTTCCTCTCCTAGGTAATTTGGAGTCCAGAAGAATCCAAAATAACAGCACGAGTGTTGAAAATTACAGGGTAATGGTGTAAACCTCCAGAGGTCATCTAGCGCAACCTCATGCTCACCTTAGAACAGGCTGCTCAGAATCAGAAGGAAAATAAAATAACTTAAAGCATAACAAAATAAAAATGAAGGCTTCCTCTACCCCCTCTTTGCACCAGAATAATAAAAAAAAAAGCAAATAATGTTTTCCTGAAACATAGAGCTCTTCTGTGTTGTTCATAGGTAAATGTGACCAATATGGAAAATGTCTACTGCTGCCTCCTTTGGTTGACCTAGTTCCCCTTCTGTCTTGATGCAGGTAACGTTTAGCACAGCATGTGGCCGATTCGGACTCAGTTGCCAGCACTGGTCTCTCACACTCCAGGCCAGAAAAGGCGAGGAATGCTGCACGTGCAGCTCCAGTGACAGAGAAAATGCTCCCTATCATTTTTGCCCTGTCCCTTCCAAGTTAATTAAGGAAGGGACCCAACAGCTGCTGAAGAGGGTTCCACCCCCTATTGCGGCTGTGAAAGCAAGGCCTCTAGGGCAGGGCCTGGACAATGCAGCAAAGGAGAATAGGGTGGGGGAACCTTATGAGATCTGAGTGAAACCCATATGACTCATCATAAAGTAAAATGTTTGTATTTTGACAAGAGGCTGAAATAGCAGCCCTGGGTTGTGCTGCAGCACAGCGATAAACAACCCTGAGCATTTGGGACAAACTCCCTGCACATCGATATTCCTAACAGTAGGGACTATTTCACATCTCATTAAGCAAAGAGGTTTACATGACAATTAACACATTAATTAGCAGCATCTTTTTCACAGGTGGAACTTCAGCTTGAGATTTCAGCGGTTTTAGACAACTGTTTTGTGAACGAAGATGACGGAATAGTTTTTTACAACTCAAGGTGGCAAGGATTCATATCCAGAACTGGTATAGGAATGTATTCATCTACGTATTGAAGGACGCTACAACCAGACAATGGCCTTTCCCATAACTTCTATGCAAGGAGTGCCTCCTTGTACATTTGCAGCCAAAGCATTGTACATTTGCAGTCAAAGACTAGTCCTTAGCGTGGGCAAGGTGCCAGGCTGGCCTCTTCATAAGCTGACCATAAAAAGTCCCACAGAGGTGAAGCAAAGCCCGGACTTGAACAAGCAGAAAGCTCCTATTTCTCAGCCCTAGCTGCTGATCTGTGTTGCTGTGCACTACAAAAACCCCTTTGGTTGTAACTGTAGAGATATGACCCGTGAGAAAACTCTTAAGTAAACACCAACAAGAAACCATGCTGATTTTACTTAAAACAGATATCAGCTATAAGAGAATGTTTATTGCCCTAGAGTTTCACATTTTAGATAAAGAACTAGTAATTTCTACCAGAGACCACTTTAAAGAAGAGTTGGTACACACAAATGCATTTCCTTAAACTGCAAGTATGTTTCTCTCCAAGGTTGTTGTTCAAAACCATCTTTAATTTCTATTACCTTTTCAGAGAACGGATTTGCAGGTGTACAAGAAGATCTAGAGCACAGGAAATGGAACGAAAGGAATTAAAAATTGGGACTGGAACTCGTAGCTTTCAAAATCAGGGGGATGCTCATATTCATTGAGTCCCTTACTTGTCAGATGCATGTTGCCAACCCATGGAAAATAGTGACATGCTTTATACATGTTATCTTCCACTTCCCTCGAGTACATACTGCAAGGGAGCTGTGTTCAAAGCAATGTATAAACAATCATCTTATTAATCTTTTACGTATTTTGGCACTCAAAGCACAGGTAAATCATTGTGTCATAGCCTTACCTACCATACCACTTAAAAACCAAATCCAGGCTCAGGAAGAACACTAGATAACTTTTCCCTCAATTAGCTTTTCAATGCTGATGGTATTTTTTAGAATATGATTTATTCATTTTATTTATCAGCCTGCCTTGCTTCAGATGGGTACTGTCTGACTGACCTCTAGATACCCTTGCACTTGCTCTGTGATATCCCCAGAATGCCAGTGCTTCAATTCTTCACCTTTCATTTCTCAAATGTTTCTTATTGGTCACTTCTGGTACCAGTGGCAGCCGAAGAGGAAGTTTATCCTCTGATAATCTGTACTGCTTTAATGGTTCCCAGCATCCTGAGGATATTTTCCAAGTGTTGTGGTGACACCAGCCGAGATCTTGGAAAGAGAAAAGTGTTTTATATGTTTATTTCCTAACTTGGTCTCTCGGGGTTTTTTTTTCTGCTTTCCTAATCCTATGTCAGCCCCTTGATTTCTGTGACTTAATTCCTTTTGCTATCGCTATAATCTTTGTTATGACTTCTTGGCATCTTTCTGATAATAGAGCCTTTGAAGAATCTGAGGGCATTCCCCCCATGCATCCAAAATCTCTTAATAAATTTCTCCAAACCTCTAAGTCTTATTTGTCCAAAAGCTTAGCAAAAATCCCCTCTAAAAGGAACAAGAATAGTCACATCTTCTTTATGTATTTTTCTGTAAACTGGAGTCTAAGAACTACAGCACATAAACACTGTAAAACGATAAGCATGTTTCAAACAGTTCTAATATAAAATACTACACATAAGTCACCAGTTTTAGCATGTCTCCAAAATAATGTATGCTTAGAAATGCTTATCCCTGTAGCATTGCTATCCCTTTTTTTCCCCCAAGATAAAATTAGTCCTGCACCAGCATGCCTGAAAAAGCAAAATTCTCGTATAATTTCAATCACTTGGTTTGCTCCTGACTTTTATACAGCTGACTGAACGTCTATTATCTCACCTGAAAGAGAAGCTGTGAGTTTGCTCACCTCAGTCACCTGCAGGATCTTTGAAATGCCTCCTCTTCTGTTCCTTCCTAAGAGTGCCTTCCCGCATCTCCCAGTCCATTCTCGAGTCCCCTGAACATGCAGTCATCAGTAAGTTCTGGCTAAGTTATCCTACGTAGCTCTGAAGAAAAAAAAGGAGAGACTTGCAGATGCTGCAGAAGGTCTGCTTTGCTTTCTTTGAAAATTCTGTTCTCTTGGTGGTCTGTCACCATCAGGTCTCCAGTAGTAAACTGAACAACCTATCCTCCTGGCTCTTCTTTTCTTCTTTTTCTTTTCTGTAAACACATAATCAGCGCTTCAAATCCTTTAGGTATCACAAACTGTATTTCTCTATTGCCCTCTAGCGACTGCTAACTAACACCGCCTTCCTGGAGAACAGCAAGCAACAGATGTACACTGCACTCTCCTCCACCGCCCTCTCTCGAATCGATGATGATACACGATGACCAAAAGTCAACACAAATCACTCTATTTTTTCCTTTGTTACAAAACACCAGGCAAGATTTACAGCGTGTTGGCCAGCCGTGGTAGCTGCAAAACACTACACAACAGAAGCAGGAAGCAGTTAGCAATGTAGGTCTGCTAATGTGTTGGGTTTTTTTTGGTGAACAAAAGCCAGGAAAAAGTAGAGACAATGCATTCTGCCTTGAAACGCGGATGAATTTACCCCACCAATGCCATAAATACAGTACACCAGGGAGATGAGGGTTGTCTGGTTTTAAAAAGGTCTCATCCTGCCAGCACTGGATGCACAGAATTACTGACTTTTGATGGGAGTTCTGCAAAAAGGCTTGTAGAGAGCCGTGAACTGGAGGCTGTGGTTTCTTGGTCATTTGCCCTTTTGTCTCTAGAGCTTTAGTTGTTTAGCACGTTCAGAACCACACCTAATGTGAGAAACGTAGTTTCTGCCTCATGAGACAGATACTGGGACAAGGCACAGGACAGACTGTGTATGAATGGCACCAGGAAGCACTGTTTGAACCGCTCTTTGGATAAAGATGATCTATAACGCCCAGAGAAACCAGTACAGTAATGTTAAAAAGGGAATGGCTCAGCATAGTTTCAGGAGCAGAATAAAAATACGTGTAAGCATTTCAGACTGGAAGAGACTTAAGAGGAAAAAAAGCATAAATGAGTGTAAGAGTAAGGTGGGTGGAAGGGAGAGAAATAAAAATGAATCCTTTGCATTGTATTAGTCACTGCTTAATTAGTACAGTACAGTGCTTGTTAACCAAGTCACTCAGGCACTTGTTCTCATCCCCCGTCAAAAAAAAGTTAACCCAAGTGTTCCAGCCCACCTGCACTGCTCCTGTGGCAGGGAGGAGTCAGGTCCCAGCTCCAGACAACAGAAAATCCCCAGCACATTATCCTTTTGCTAGGCAGAAACTGGGAGACAATGTGGCCCTATCTTAGCTTGCCATTCCCCCTCTGCAAACAAGTCCCCTAGGGGGCAAACACGGTTAAAAACGATTAAAACAGGCCCACCCCCCAAAAAGGTGCTGGAAATATTTTTGCTTACTTGTGTTCAAAAAGTACTTTCCGTTTTCTTTCCAACACTATTAATAAACGGGAATATTTCATTTGCCAAAAATCTGTTGAGTGATGAACACAGGTTGTGTTTTAAATAGATATTATGTGACAACCCTGCTCTTCCACTCCTGAGAGCAAACACAAAACCTATCATCAACAAAGCCAGCAACGTGGCAACAAAAAAATGCAACATCGAAAGATCCATTGAAAATATTATTTTTAACTCAAAAATAAAGTCAACACAGGCCCTAACTGTAGCTATTATGACCGTTTCATTAACCTGCCCTGATTTATTGACTGCATTGTTAATCCAGTCCTATT
Organism: Trogon surrucura; assembly: GCA_020746105.1. Lineage (NCBI taxonomy): Eukaryota > Metazoa > Chordata > Aves > Trogoniformes > Trogonidae > Trogon > Trogon surrucura. The sequence goes on from CM036619.1 coordinate 72,425,518, forward strand.
AAAAGAAGCCCAGAAATTCAATTTTCCTTTTCTATTTCTAAAGCCCTCAGCTACTCCACGTTAGAAAATCAGAAATAATTATGTTTATTCAAATTCCTCGATAGAATACCGGAGCCTGCTCTGATGAACACCTCTCCTAAACGAGCACCAGATCAAAGCAGAAGCCGAGCAAATGGACGGGGCCAGGGGAATTAATAAAACACACATCAAACGTTGAAAAGCTGAGGTGGTCTTTTTTTTTTTTTTTTTTTTCCTTTTTAATGGGAGCACATTTGCAGAGCGATAAAGCAAACTATGTAGTTGCTAAAATCCATTAAAAGGTATCATCGAAACAGAGCGGGAGACACCTCATGTCCCGGAGCTCCTTGAAATGTTTCGCGCGACGACTCTTGAGAGAAATCTATGAATTTTTTTCCCCCCCCTAAAGTAAAAGTTTTCTTTCCTACGGAAAAACGAAAACGCCCCAAACCCTCACTTTTAACAGGGCTGGAGGCACAAGCGGCTCCCAAGCACGGACTCGCCTTCCCGCCGCTCCTTCGCGGCCTCCCCGGCCGCCCGCGCGCCCTCCCGCCCGGCGCCGCCGCCAACGCACGCGGGAAACCGTTGCTGCCGCCCCGACGGCCGGTGGCGGCGCGAGCCCCGGCGGATCCCCGGGAGCCGGTGAAAGCGGCGGCGGCAGCAGCGGCACGGCGGTCACGGCAGGCCAGGGCCGGCCCGCAACAACAACTTCGGGACGGGCCGGCGCGGAGCGGCTAAAGGTGAAACGAGGGCTGCTGCACCGGCTGCCTCCTTCCCCGCCCCGCGGCAAGGTGTCCGCCCCTTGCCCCTCACTCGCCCAACAGCCCGCCGCGGGCTGAGCGGGTGAACGCGGGTCCGTCCGAAGCCGGAACTGCGGCGCTGCGACCGCGGGTACCCGCCGGGCCTCGGCGAAACGCTGCACATCCCCCCCCACCCTCTTCCTTTCCCCTCCCCGCCCCCGGCCGCCGGACCTGACTGGCGGCGGCTTCCGGCGGGGAGGGAGTTCGGCGCCATGGGGCGGCAGCGGCGGTTCCTGGAGGTGGCAGCGGAGGGGCTGGCGGACACCTGCCCGGGCCAGGCGCGGTTCCTGCTGTAAGAGCCCTGCGGCGGGACGCGGCCACCCCCGGGGGCGTGAGGCGGGAAGCGAAGGGACTGCGCGCGCCGGCTGGGGAGGGCGGGGCGGGAAGGGGGGGGGGGGGGGGGGGGGGGGCTGCGTGGGGACACACGTGGGGAGTACCCGCCCCCTGGCCTCGCGCCTGCCGGGGCGCGCCGGCGCGTGGCCGGGGCCACAGGGGTTGTCGTGCCCGTGAGGTGACAGCGTGTCTTTCTCCCGCGCAGGTGGACGCTCCGCAACTGCCGAGGCGAGTGAGGGGGCCCGGGCAGGCGCAGGCCGAGGCCGGAGGCTGCAGAGGACGAGAGGGGCTCCCGCTGCCCGCAGGCTGCCGCTGGCGGAGCCGAGCCAGGGGGAGAATGGCGCGTAGGGGCTGCCTGGGCTGCTGAAAGGCGGAAGCCTGGCCCTGGGAATGCAGGCTTTCCTTTTCTCCTCCGTTCTCTCCCTCTCCCCGCACTGTCCCCCCACCACCGTGCTAGGGTGTGCTTTGGGGCTGCTGGTGGGAACGGTGTGTTTGGTAGGCAGTGGGGTCCAGGTGTTGCCACGGGGGTTTAGAGAGAGATGCTCAAATCCAGCTCTGGCAGCAGGAAGTAATAAGGCAGGTGCAGGAGTGTGCCTGTTGTTATTAGGTCTGAAATTTGTCATTTCAAAGCGTTTCTTCATCCCAGGCTGCGATGCTGTCATCTTCTTGCCCTTAAAATGGGCAAAGAGCTTTACAAGGCTTTGCTGGCAAAAGAGTGTGCCTGCATGGAGCTCCTTGCAGAATTGTGATCCTACATTGTTAAAGATTTTTAGGAAGGAATTGCATTTTTTCAGGAAAATTTACAGTCACAGGCTGTGTACAGTTATGCTGTGCATAAACTTAGAATGAGTTGTGCTCAACTGAGCACATACTGGTGCCCATACTGTTGCTTAACATCCTCTCATGTTCTAGTTGTAGCTGAAACATAAAAATATATCTAACTAGATAATATTAAAATAGGAACATGCTGGTTTAGTGTTTGACTATAAACCATAATTATTTCATTTAAGCTTTACTCTTTCACCTTTATTAATCTGTAGATGATGAACATGGATTAGAAAGGATATGCCCTTACTGCTTCCAGTTCCTGGTTCCGGATAGTTGCCGTGTGCGTCTCAAACCAAAGATGAAATTGACTCCACAAATAGAGAAAGTTCTTAAACGAGAAGCGAAGAACCATAAACTTAATATGAAACAGACAAAGCTTTTGAAAAAGTACAGGGAGTCAAGAAGTGTTCTGGTAAGGATATTTACTTGAAACTGCCAAATGCCTAATACTTCCTAAAACCTTTCAGTGGCATAAAAAAGAAGATGCAGAGATTTTTCTCATAGAAGAGAAGCTCACACCTACGTTTTTTTTCTTTTTCATGAGCATGTAACTCTTCCTTTATCTTGGGATAACTTCTGTTCACATCCAGAATTTTTTAAATGTGCTCTCCACAATAGAGAAATCAATAAGGAGAATCATGGAAGTTCTTAGCTGTCAGGGCAAACTAAGACACTCCAGAAAGGCACCTTTGCTATTTCTCTCTCCAGAGTGTAGATCATAGTTGAACAGAAAGGGTATCCGAGAAACTTGAGTCTTTGCTTAATTTTTCTGGCATCACAAATGTTTAGTGTACTTTAAGAACTCTCTCTTTAGATAACTGATGAACAGTGTCCTATGGAATTATGATGGGTTCTTAGATTTGTCCTGTAGCTGGAGAGGTATGTAGGACACGTGCATACATATGACTAGTTTAAAATTCTGTTTTAAATAGGTCCAGTTTAAACTCTGGTTAGTATTCTAATTTGGGGATGTAATTACAGTTTTCTACACTTGCGTTCAGCTCAATTCTCCTTGCATTTGTGCTGTGGATTATGATTTAAGTATTTCTGGCCTTAAGTATTCAGAATGCTGTCAGCAATGACAGCTTTCAAAATTAGCAATGTAGATCCCTGTACTCTAATACCCGAGACTTGAGGAAATGAAAATTTGAGTGTGGTTGAAAATTAAACCAAGCATCAATGTGACAGGTTGTGCCCTCTGATAGATTTCTTAGCAAGTAGAACTTGATTTGAGAATGCTTCTGCTGTGAAAAGACATATAATATACAAAGTATTTCAGGGTTTTTAAATTTTTAGGAGCTAACTGCATGTCCAATTCAGGGAATGGAAACTAGCTGTGGTGTGCTATGATTAATTCACTAAGCCCTGCATTGTATGGTGTTCACCTCCATTTATATTCTGTGGAGTGCTAAATTGTCATGTGATGCTGCTTTTTTTAATCTGAATTTCATTTAGAAGAATTAAAACCACATCAATACCTAAGCTGTGCAAGTTAATAATATTTCTCTTTTTTAGTTTGTTAGGCTGGCAAAATAATGTCTACAGACAGTCAAAACTCTTAAATGAAAATGTTTCATTTCGGCATTTCTAAATGTAATCCTTTCTAAGCAATCTGACTTCATGTAGATTTACACACTTTGAAATGAATCATTTGGTATAGGTGCTTTCAAAACTGCTTAGACATTTTTGTGACATTCCTCTCAGTATGTTTATTTTTAAGCAGAAACAACATGTAACTTTTTCAGTCAGTGTAATTGTGTGCCTCAAAAAGTTGTCTGGCTGTATTACTCTCATGTCTCTTAAAAAAGAGTAGTTGCCATGGCAGTAAGGGATACGCGGAATATCTGACAGTCTCTGTGATTGTCTGACGTTAGCTGTTCCGATGCATCTCTGCAACATACTGTGCTGCTGGAAGCTCCCTGCAGCCTAGAAGTAAACACACAGAAAAGGAAGTTCCCTCTCTTTAGAACCTCCTGCATATTGTAGTAAGTATTTCTGCAGTAATAGAAAGTCTCTTTTGTGTTCAGTAGGACTTGCTGTTGTTAGCTATGGATGACTTTTTGAGAGTTTGGTAATTTAAATTTTTTATCTCAAGACTCCCTGGAAAATGTGTACTATAACTTCATCAGGGGTAGAATATGCTGATGAATTTAGATCACATTGTATGCGATGGTTTTAGCAAAATATGAATACTCCTAATGTATACTCAAGACGTCATATATCCACCTCAGGTAGTGGTGGATTTTGACATTTTGACAGGGTTGTTTTCTGTAATTCACTGTACAACATTACATTCAGAGTTACAAGTCTCCTGAAAGTGGTTGCTAGGGGATTGAAGTAATGTTTCTAGATAAACCCATAGGATGTGTTTGGCTTAAGAAATCTGAGCAAAAATACAAAGTGGAAAGTGTATTTTGCTTTTTAGTATCTCATGATTCACTTAAGCAAATATTTAATTTGTGTCACAATACTTGGAGAATAGTCTGAGCAATTCGTACAGTGGCTTTATAACATAAAGATGGAATGACTGAAAGAATGGTTGACATTTCCTTTCTTCTCTCCCTAGTTGGTTACTTGCAACTCCTGCAACAAAACAACAAGACATTATGGTAAAAGCAGGGATTTTCTGGCTACCAGGACACAAAATTCTGGCACTCCAAGTATTAATTCTAGCCTTAGGACACCAGATGTAAAAATTCAGTCTGCAAACAGAGCGACACCTGTAAACTGCAGTAGGTTGGGATCTAAAGGGAACAGTCCCTCTTCACTTTCCAGGTACCCGTTTCTTCTATTTTGAGGCACTTGCTGAGTAAAGGGTATTACATCTTGTGGTGAAGGGGCATCATGTACTTATTTCAGATCAATCACTTAATAAACTTTAAATTGATAACTAAGTATTTTTCTTCAGTGGTCTGACTAAGCGGATCAATATTAACTTTCCAACCTTTAAAATCAAAGATTCTAATGAGAAGCGACTGTGTGCAAAGAAAGCCCAATTATGTTTTTGTCATTAATATATCTGGCTTAAAATTTGCGTAACAGTGTTGTACTTCTGACTGCCCACTTACATATGAAAATACACTGTTTACATTCAAAATTTTTCACTCAAATTATATCTATGCACTTTCATAGTTACTTTATGTTAATTCTGATTCCTCACCTTTAAGACATTTGAGTCTTTTGTTTTTCAGAATACGTGTATCGGGACAGGCAACAACCAGCTCTGCTTCCAAGACTCCCCGAAACTCCAAATTTCACTTTTCTAAGCTGAAACGGATGCTTAACCTAGAAGAAAAAGAGAGAAGCCAGAAGACAGATTTGACAACCTTCTTGACGTTACTTTAGTTATACGTTATTTCAGAGATACAGATCACAGCAATAAGTATTGTTCCAGTTTCAGTAAATCAACTAAGTGATTTCTTTGAAACCCAAGCTAACAGCATGTATCCTGTGAAAGCATAGACTCTATTTTGTAGAAGCAAACTCCGTTTCTAAGGGAATCTTGAACGTTTTAAAGTCTCTAATGGCCAAAGAATTATAAGCCAAGATCTGTCCGCTGAGGAAGCTGACAATACTCAATCCATCAGTGCATCCTGCAGGACCACAGATAACAATTTGGGGCTGGGGACGCTGCAGTTTGCTCCATCTCACTCTCCTACTTGTTTTAAGGTAGTGCATCACAACAGAATTTAAAAGATCCTATCCCTGCTTTTCATTCTTGAGTAAAACAAAGACACTTTCACCAGCACTTTCTGCAGGTACAGTATTTTCAAGGGTCTACTGTAGTGTCACTGTCTTTTAACATCTGTGGTAATTTAAGCACAGCCTTTAGCACGGTCTTCACAGAGGTTCCAAAATAACTTTTAAGACAGCACTCATATATAAAGAGAGCTAAAACAGCATATCACCAGATTAAAGTTTCATTGTTTTCTTAAGAATGTTCTCTCTGATTTGGACTGTAGACGATACTGGCCCCGGGATAATGCAGAACCTTGTAAAGCTGTGCTCTAATGTGGGATGCTGTAGTGGCTGACAAGCTCCGTGCTAGAATGCTAGACTGCTGTCAGCACCCTGCTTTGTTACTGCTACTAGAGTGGCACCATCATAAAGAACAGGGGATGCATCTTTTCCAGTAATTCTGGCACTACTGAAATGCGTCACTTCTGTCTCGTTCAGAAAAGACTACAGAGAGAACCTCTTTCTGAAATGTCTTTAGGTTTTGTTAGGCATCAGAGTTGCTTCCTTCGTGGACTTCATCTGGAAAACTAGGTTTGCCCTGGACAGTACTGAATTTGTTATGCCAGAGTGTTTTCATGCAAACAGACAATTGTCAAGGTTAATGTGGTCCCACTGGCAGATATTGTATTTTCAGTTTGGCACAGAGGTGAGACAGGACAGTAGAAAGTCACCGTTCAGGACTCCGTATAGCCTGCCCTGCGTAAAGTCTGCTGTGACAGTTCTGCAAATCATGCTTCAGATTTCCCCTCTGAAAAGAGAATCAATCAGTTAAAAACATTTAAATTATTTAGCTTAAAAGTCTGTATTTTCCCTATTTTTTTTTGGTATTCTAATGCCGAGTTTTCTTTAAGTCAGTTCAGACTCGGTGAACACCACTTAAGAAACAGGTTCCACAAATAAGTTGGCAGACTTAAAAGTAATCCAGCACAGAGGAGAATAGTTGGTTGCAAATTCTACTTGCAGTCTCATCAGCACATCAACTCACACAGCAACTCTGAAAGGTTCACTGCCATTTGTTTCCTACGTATATGTAGGATCAAATTGTCATTTCTTGATCAAAATACAGACCTTGGAGTTAGGCCTTTTCCAATGTAGAACTTGGCATTAATTCACCTGTTGTTGCTGTATTTAAGATCCCATCTTCTGGAAGAATACTTCAATCTGGTTGATGTAAAATGCACACTATGCAAACGTATTTGGCAAACAAGTTTTGCAATAAATTTTTATATTAAAAGTACAAACACTATGTGCTCTACTGCTGTGGTTCCTATGAGGCTTACATGAAAACAGCACGGGTATCTGCTATATGTTGCTTCAACCTCAATGAGTTAGATCAAATCTGTTTACCGTGTGTTTTACGCAATACCAAGTGGTCTCAGAGAATGAGTCACATTCCTTTTGGATAAAACTACAGGTAATGGAAAAAAGGTGTGATCCAGGGCACAACCAGTGAGCTGCAAATGCTAATGGACAATGTGTCCACAGGATCACAGGGAGAACTAGCCTGAAGCACACATCAAAAAGTGTATTGTGGATTGCAGGCATTGAGCTTAAGGTATTCTGCACTCCAGGTGTGTCACCATTGCAGTGTGCTGTTGGTTAGTGTAGACAGACTCTTGTCATGCCCCAAACAGCTTTTTCTTTGCAATTACCAGAGTTGTCATAGACATGTCCCCGTGTGGTGGTATAAGGGATCGCTATTGCAAGCCAGCAGACTACTGTGGAAAGAAAAGGAGAAAAATCATTCAGTATGTGCCATGCCTTGTTTTGCAAGTGTGCTTCAAAATGCTGGGCAGAAATACTGTTGGTATTTTCTGTCTGAAGAGCTTTTATGTTATTCCTAAGCCTCAAATACACACAGCCTGTTACTGGACTTTTACAGAATGGGGCTATTGAAAAACATGCATACAGTTACACACACATATATATGCTGTATATAGGTACTTACATATGTATACCCAAATATATTTACACATACATATATATACACACCCACATACATGCATCTGATGCACTCTTCCCTTCAGAATATATTACATTCATGTACTCACTGAAACACTGAAGGTTTAACTGTTGGCTGCAACAGACTATTGCTGAGCCTTCTCACCAAACCTCTGCCATGCAGTGTTACTGGTTTGCGCTTGAAGAACAACTCTATCGAGACGAAATGGCCTCAGTGTTTTCAGTGAGGCTAGAATTTCACCCAAACTTCGTAAAGCAAGACCAAGAAGGTTCTCTGTTAAGCACACACCCCTGCACACAGGTATTTAATTATAGAGTGAGTCATTTCCCAGCTCATACAAATTCTTCATATGCAATGGTGTGTATATCATTGACAGTAATAGTATCATACCACATTCTGAAAAGGTGACCGTGTGTCTTAATACAAGCAGCTCAACTACAGGGTGTTTTATTTTGAAACATCCTTTTGAGCCGTTTTTCGCAGTTTTGAGTATTGGGAATCTCAAACCGGCATATTACAACAGGTTCTCTCCCAGCCAGCCCTAGCTCTGAAGAAACAGAATCACAGAATCACAGAATGTTAAAGGTTGGAAGGGACCTTAAAGATCATCTAGTCCAACCCCCCTGCCAGAGCAGGACCACCTACACTAGAGCGCACAGGAACGCGTCCAGGCGGGTTTTGAATGTCTCCAAAGAAGGAGATTCCACAACCTCCCTGGGCAGCCTGTTCCAGTGCTCGGTCACCCTCACAGTAAAAAAGTTTTTCCTCATATTTTTATGGAATCTCCTGTGTTCCAGCTTCCACCCATTGCCCCTTGTCCTGTCAGTGGACGCCGCTGAAAAGAGCCTGGCTCCATCCTCCTGACATTCCCCCTTGACATATATATGAACAATATTCCTTTTTAACAAAGTTATAGTTCTAGAGATATGACCTCAGACTTCTTAATGCACTGCCTCCTCTCCAGAAATTGTCACACAAACTACAGAGTAATAAACTTCAAAATTAGTATTGACCATTTCCCCTGCATCATCAGATTTTGGGTGACTCCTAAGTTTAGGGAACAGTTTACATCAAAGCCATTTCACACCATAAGATTGAGTAGACAAGCAATAAGCCATGATTTCAAAGATGTTTTTACAACAATGTTTTATTCTATTAAATATGAAAGAGCGTACATACAGGTGTTATTCTGAGGACATAAATTACACAAAGATTACAACTTCTGTCAGAAAAGCACAATAATGAAACATCTTTACTTTTCAAACTTTTCTTGTTAGCTTTTAACAAATGAGTCTATTTCTGTTGCAAACAAGTAACGAGTGCTATTGAACTTTTGCAAATTCCCACAGAAACATCATGCTTAGTAGGATACTTCAAATATTGTAAAGATGAAACCAGGATTAGATTTCTAAATAAGATGGAAGAGATTTCCTACTTAATTAAGATAACTGACACACTGAAATAGGAGCCAAGACAAAATTGGTCATTCATTAAAAAAAAAAATGCACTTCAGACACTACATTTGAGTCTGCTTTCTTTACTTGCAGGAACAGTCACTGTGATTATATGCATGAGTAATGAGCAGAACTGGCCCTAAATATTTATAAATGTAACCTCTTGGATTTTAGATGTGCTGGTTTTCTAGTTCACTAACTTTTCCACTGAAAAAAAACCCCACACCCACGAATCTATTTGCTTACGTTTCAGAAGGTTGAACTCCAGCTGTTCTGTAAAGGGCCAGGCGAACCTGCGCGTTATGTCCATGTCTCCCATGGTCATGTGCACAAGGGGCTGCTGCGTCCTACCTCTGTATTTTGGGTCATCATTGAAGCACCAGACTTAGTTACCGCTGAGTTGTGAGAGCAGTGTTAGTCTGTGGAAGTCCTAACACATTGTCTTGTTAAGCTTCAGGTAAAGAGGAATGTGAATTTATCAACACGAAATCTCTCTGTTCGACATTCAGAAGACTACTCAGATCAAATATGCAATAAGCATGTAGTTTGGGTTGTGCTGCTAGGGATTAACCGACGTGTTTTAATATATTAATACAAACATTAGCGGAGTGAAACAGACAAGCTAATATTACTGCAGGCTGTACTTTAATTTTCAAAAGAAATAATGAAACACAATTTCTAAGAATGGTAATTTTTATAACTAAGGGCTTCACATTGATTTTTAAAACCACAGAAGTAGGGTAATATTCTTGATGCTTTCCAAAACATTCTGCAAAAACTCCGCTTGAGTCTGCAAACACTAGAATATACAAGCAGTGCCAGTGACCTCCGAGGTAAGCATTCCCATATGGTAAAGAGCTGCAGCAATCTGCTTTTTTCAGAGAACGTTCAATGAAAGTGCAATATAGTGAAGAAAATAATCTAATTATCATGTTTTTAATATTAGATGAAAAAATGTTCAGATATTTTATAATTGTTCCTTTTGTAGGGTGGGCATTCTGGTTTGAGTAGTCAGACCACGCTACAAGAGATGGGCAGAGTACACCCACACCTTTTCTTTCCCGGGGTGGGGACACCCCAGAGCAGCTCTGTTGTAAACTCCCATCTGAAGCTAAAACATTGTGCTGCCCATTTGCAGACTGTTACTTCTGTTTTGACAAAAGCTGACATTTGTTTTGCTTTTCCTTTCCACCCAGGCATGTTCTTCCTTCCAGCTCCTAGGGGCACCCTTCCTTTCCTCACCCAGCCTCTTTTCTTCCTGAGATGTCAGAAGTACATACGTTAAGCTTTGGAACCTGAGAATTTGGAGGTATTTTTTTGATACTACAGGGCTGCACTTGTATCATACCAAGTGATCTCCTCCTATCCTATTAGAGTTACAATTCAGATCTTCTAACTAGTTGACACGTGATGCCTTTCCCATATAAATAAAAACCAACATACCATTTAGCCACTAATACATGACACTTGCTCTAAGAGTGACATTTACCTTCCGCAAGTCCTCTTTTCCAAATAAATGTTGAGAGATCATTTCCAAAAACCCAGCTATGAAATATTAATTGAAGTAGACATTTTCACAGTAAAGTAAAGAAAAATATATGCAGAAAATAGCACTTTCTCAGAATTAAAACATATATATATCAGGAAGTTGAGATTTTTCCTCATTCTTTTATCAGTTCTACATTATCTGTAGATAAACAACATTATCACTAAGAGTTATGAATAGGAAAAAACAAGTCTAGTGAAGTAAGTGTCGCATCTTTTTAAATATTCTTGAGAGATCAAGGAATTCAGCATTCAATTTTACTATTATAATAAATTTATTAATTTTAATTAAGGTACCAAAAGACTGTTTAAGCTTAATTCCCTATGGTTTTGAGTATTGAAGACTTAGATTCTTCAATGCACCCTGAACACTTAAAATCTCCTCTGGGTAGCAATTAAGTTTTCCACAGATGGGATTCAACTCTGCACTCACTATTTATCCTTCTTGTTTTATGGTTTGTTTTAAAATTCTTAATAGATTAAGCTGTTTTAATATTTATCACAGATTTAGTGCTACTCTTTATCAAGACCAAGATTTAACTGCAACTGCAATGTACATACATGTATGTAAGAATTTATGAGCTGAGTCTAACATACTAGAAACAGAAATATTTAAAACATTAGAATTGTACTTGAACATTTATTTCCTTATGAAGAAACTGCTGAAAAGATGCCAGTAATTGTTACTTCACTTTGCATATCAGACTTCAAAACCCACTCCTCTGGATTCATTACATTTAGCTCTTTTTTCCTATGATAGAAAAATTGCCACTCAAAACTCAGAGATCTTCGGACAGCTAGTGAGCTCTGATGAACTATTTCCAGCATTCCTACCTTCATTTAGAATTTTTTATGAAATTAGTGTTCTATATTGCATACTATGAAATGCTATGCCAACAGCTTGTATTTTTATCTTTGGGGTTTTTTTCCTACTTGACTGAGGTCTAATTCATGGTAACTTCCATGAAAAAAGATAATGGGACTGAGGTGCTTATGTCCAAATATATCTACTTTACAGAGAAAGATTATTCTCCATTCACATCCAACAAGTATTCTAGCAATTAGCCCTGTAGAAATCAGTAACAAGTGATGGATCACTATCTTCAACAATTTCAATCCAGGACTATTTTGAATTGTTGTGGGTTTTGAAAAGGAAGAATAGATTTTTCTAAAAAAAAATTCTTTCATGTGAGAAGGAGTATTAAACTTGTAAACTTGAATTTAACTGATGTAAAACAATGCCTGAGAACTGCAAACCCATGAACAAACTGCAGTCATTAAACACTCTGATGATACATCTGGCTCAAGCACTTGCTGTTCAGGTTTTTAAGGTCATCTAAATGGCAAAGGTAGAGCTAGGCATTTTTTAAATCACTCCTCAACAACTACATGCCTAATTCCAAGTGACCAAAAAGCATAAACTGACTGGCAATCTGCTAGATGCCTGTCTGTATCTTTAAGTTTTAAAGTGAACTTAAAAGCTGGTGCATATTACAGTAACAAGGACTTTTCACAAATTCAGCTACCTGTAGCCAAATACCACGTTTGTGCCGTGCACAGGACTTTTTAAAAACCAGACACTGGGCTATAATTTTCCACTGTTTGACTTACACAGAGGCCTGAAGTCCCTCTTCCTGTTCTGTGAGAAAAGGCCATCAAGATCTAGAGATCTTTGCTGGAGCCAGTGGGGGGGGGGGCCTGAGAGCCCCTGCCCACCTCCAGGGCTTCTCAGTGGAAGAGGATGTACAGCACGGCCGTACCATCGTGTTGCTGCATGTGTGCATAATGCACAGCTTGTAAAATTTTTATAATGGGCATTTAATGATTGGGACAGTTTAGAGAATGACCTTTCGATTTAATTAAAACTGTAAAATGGCTTCACATTTGTGGGATTAACTTTTTGTTAGATGGAGACGGATGTTCTAGAAAGGTATTAGAGTACAAACGAATGGTCCCTCAATTTAGAAACTAAGCAGCCGTGAAAAGAAAGTTACAATTTTGAAACATAATTGAACTGATCGATTGCACAGATTCTTATGCTGACTTTTAAATGATATTAAAAAAATGCAGTATTTTGAGTCATTTAAAGATCCACTCAGTGTAACAAGACTTATGTTTCCAATACAAAATTGGTTATTAACATTTACTTCAAAAAACCCTCACCTGACTTGTTTTGGGAGTGGGTAATTTAAATGTAATGGACAGTAAGATCACTTTTAACTTTGGATTGAATTGCATCAACCTTCTTGCAAACGTAAGCTTGTGATTTCCACATTTCACTCCCTCACTAGCAATTGAAATGTCTCAATTTAGAAGTATATGTTGATTATATGTTGATCTACAATAAATATAGGGTACATAAGGAAAATCTTAGCATGTTTTTTTACAGGGCACCCAACTAAAATCTTTACAAAAGATAAGATAATTATCCATTCTTCAATGTAATAGACACAGATGCCACTTTTATAAATGTACCCTTATGTTCACTCGCCAATAAAATAGTAAACAAATCAACTTTTTAAACCACTTTTTATAAATTATTAGAGTTTTTTTACTGACACTCTCCAACAATATACAAAAATAATACTACAAGAGTACCAATCATTCTGACCTACCCCTCATTTCACAGAAAAGTAGAGGTTATGGAAGGATGTTCTTGTAATCAGTCATCACTGTAGATGTCTCCAGCAAACGGTAGGTGTACGTGGCTGCCCGTGACGTTGGGAAGTCGAGAGAGATCAGGCAGATTCTGGATGCGCGACCTGAGTTCTTTCCGTACCTGGGACACTCTGGCTAACTTGCGTTTGTACTCCTGTAATGCAGAAGAATTCAATATAAGCTTCTTCTGCTAACACCATCTATACTAATTACTGCACTCAACGTTTTCCAGATAAAGTAATCCTTTTGTAAGTGAAATGACTAAATAGCCTTTAACAGGTGAGAACCCAGAGAACTGGATATGTTGGAAGCAGAGGCATCAGCTCTTGCATTTTCTCAACGTCAGACTTCAGAAGCATAGCTATGAGATTAATTTGCTTTGAGTTGTAAGTACATAAATGCTAAAAAGGGAAGACAACCCCAGTTAACATAACTACATGTGTTTCTCCATGTGACTAGTAGAATTAGGGATTATTGGGATCATTCCTAAAGAAACGATATTAAGGATAATTGATACAGATACTCAGCTATTACTCACAGAGTATGACAGGATAAACTTACTGATGTAAAATAAGTTACTTTCAGTTCATACTGATGAAACAATAAAAACCAACCAAATACCACCTAACCAGGATCGTTGACCAGCCCCACCACATTGACCAATCATAAGTATTTTGTATTAACTTTCATAATAAAAACCATATTGCATCAATGCATTTATGGATCTGAGTTTTCAGAAACTTTCTGAATTGGGGACTTAGAATTTCAGGTCAAACCACTCATAATTCACATATCTAATGATTATGAGGCACTTGTCACATGAAACAACATTATACAAGTATTTAACATTGCAAACCAGTGCACTATAATATAGTTAGTGCTCACCTATTAAGAATACAAGACATAATGGAGAAGAATACCAGCTATAAAATGAAAACAGTTATTCCAAAATGTAGGAAGATTAGGATACAATTTATAGGAATATTTACATTTCAGGAACTTGGAAACACATTTCTCTGGAGAACAAAAGAGACTAAGCATTAGCAGGCAAAAGGGCACTTCATGGAAACACACTGTAATTCGCAACACATCAAATGCATCTGCTGTCTAGTGTGGCTGCAAGCTTTGCTGCAGCCTGGAAATGGCTGGAAATAACAAAAATAGTTAACCTACAACCTGGATAATCAACCCATGGATAACCAAGATCTAGTGACTTCTAAATAACAGCAGGGAAAAAAGTCTGCACTAAAACTGTCAAATATAAACACGTGAAAGCTCCAGCAAGAATAAAAACACTGTGCAAAATGTTTACAAAAGACAATTGTGCTATTTTCAAGGCCTAAACATAGTTTTAAACATTTTTCTATAGTATTAGTAGCATAAAGCAAAAAGGAAGGCCACTGAAAAGACCGTTTGGTAGTAGAACCCAATACAGTTGTACAAATGTTAAATATCTGGGCCATGATGAAGATTGTCTTTATGTGTGTTGGACCTTGTCCAATAAAGTTTGGGACTATTGGCAGCAATGCGGCCTTCTTATGAAGGGCAGTAAGAGAACAATGGGAAGATAATGCGAAGCTAATAAAGAGTAAGTAACTCTTCACATAGAGAGAAATAAGAGTCCCTGAATTAAGATCATCAATTCCTTGATATCATTTATATTTAAAAAGTAAACATTACATATATTTCAGAGTCTGATGAGATACTAAACACGGTGAAAATATCACAGAAGGCTAGTCAGCAGAACTTTAAACACTTGGTGACAGTACACAGGACAAATCACTTGCTCATGCTTGCTCAAAACATTCTCTCTGACGCAAGTGACTTCAGGACATGGCTGTGGAAATGAAGGGCTGCATCCTGATACTGTAACCTTACAGTAATGGCCAAAGGCTACAGCTTACTGTTTCATATCTAATATTATGGCAGCACCTAGAGGCCTCAGTGATCTGCGCAAGAGTCATAGTTCTTTGCCAGCATGTAAAATGCCAGTAACAGAATACTTATTGTCTTTCTCACTACCTGTTTTAGTCCAGAACGCAGAGATATACTCCTATTATTTTAGGGAACAGATTTTAATGTCAGAGGAAAAGACAGGTTTCATTGTTTAGTAAAACAAACAGTCTGGCAATGTACAGAACGCTAGTTAACCAGAACCGGTATTTTCAGAAGCAGGATGGCTGGAGGTAGAGCACTGGGCAATGAGGGTTTTGAGCAAGTCTGAAGCCAGGAGGCCTGGCTTCCATTGTGGAAGATGTACTGCTGTACAGAAGAGGATGAGTAGAACTGTAATCAGAACCAAAAAATGCTCAAAAGGCCCAAAATTAGTAGAAGAAATTAACTACAAATCATTCCAGCAGGTAAGTCTTGTAAATAGTGTTTGAATCAGCTGAATCATGACTTAAGTTCCTTTCTGTCAATGAAGAACATGAAGCAGAAAATCAGTATCCCTTCATAAGCTTGAAGCATGATGCTAGGCAACTATGTACAGATCACACTTTGCATATATATTCTCTCATGACTTTACTCCAAAATCTGAAATGTGCTTTAAATCAGATTGCTAGGTGCTTGACTCCATTAAAATTCTCTTTAGTTGACAATAAATCATTTCCATAGTAACATCACATTTCTGACATCCAGTGTTTTCCATTTGGATTGTGCCTGGGACTTGTTGCCTAGTGAGTATCAGCTTGATCAATATTCCTGACAGTAAGTTCCCTTTTCTCACTAAGAAAAATGTTCTCATAAATTTGGACTCCCATATAATGCAGCGTTCTTCCTCTCGCTAACATCTTGAGCATAATGCACACTCTCAAGGAGTCAAAACTTGTTCCTTGTGCCTTCTCAAAAAGAGATCTCTGAGAAAGTTTGCTCAAGGTTTTTACTATAAAATTAAATAAAAATTACATAAGGTTTTATAGTCCATTATCTTACTGATGCAGTATAAGCTGCAGAATGCAATTTTAATACAATTTTGGTAATTCATAGCATATGTAACACCTGCAACTACAGGTTAGATGTCCATGACAATCCTCCCCCCTCAAGTAGAAATATTCACGTTAGCCAGAGCCCCTCATTTTCCATAGCACTTCCACAACCATTCTAGAAATCATTGGAAATGACTATTTTTCAGGACTGGTGAGCAACTTCACAAGAGGGATGATTTTCAAGTAACGTGACTTAGCAGTTGTGATGTACTTTCAAAGGGTTGTTGCACAGTTTGATACTATTTGAAATCACTAGTCACTGCTGAAAGGGTTTGCTTATACATTTTTAAAGCTGCTCATATAGTCCTGGCATCACCCAAGTAGTCTGGACTTTTGGAATACAGGTATCAAGTACTCATCATCAATAATAATCATATGTCTACTCTTTCTTTTTTTATCATAACAGCATGAACATGTACCTACAAACTTCTTCCTCAGTGTATACAGCGTGACCTACTTAAAGCAGAGCAGTGGGAATGGGGGTACCTAGGTGCTATTTCTAATAATATTGCTCTATTAGAAATGCTGTATACTATGCAACCAAGTAACAATTTAACCATATTGTTGACGCTTCTAACTGCAGAAATCCTCATGAAGAATTTAAATTTCATTTTCATGTTGATTTTAAGATATACTTCAAATTACCCCTGCGTAAATGAGGCAAGATTCGAGCTATTTTCTTTAAACAGTTAAACACACACAGAAGTATAATGTTTTCTTTTGCTACCCTGAGCATAATTTGCATTGCTAGCTACCTAAGGAGAACCTTACTCTTGGGATACATGGGCAATCTGATGTACGGAATTAAAGTCTCTTTAATTTCTTCAGCAGTCTAAGATAACACTACTTTCAAACAATAATTTTTTGCACTTCCAGTCATACAAGTAGGTTTATGAGATAATTAGAAGAATTTACTTTGCTCATTAGAATCCCACTGATTACTACAGTTGCCATTACTCAACAGTGTAGAATATGGCTATTTTGTGAAAGCAATGCTAACAACATAGATTTCACATCTAGATTAACAGCAATTCTCTATCAAATAAGTATCAGGCAAAAAAAGCCAAATAATTTTTTATTAGACACTAATAATAAAAATGTGGGCAGGCCAAACAGGCTGTGCAGTGCAGAGAATATTTTCCCTTCTGGCTGAAATAGATGTTAATATAGATTTTCTGAAATTACTGTAGAGAGGTGCTAGAGCTGAAATAACAGGGAATTTTATTGATATGCTTTCCCTTCACAACATTAATATGACTTTGAACCCTCATGTGATCACTATGGTTATGGCATGCATCAAAATACTGCATGGGAGAAAACGTATAGCAAAGCAAAATTCAAAAAGACTGATTCCAAAGCAAGAGTAAAAGGTTTGCAGATAGTACAAGTAATTAATCTGCACCCTTGTTTGCTACAGAAAGAAATGTAGCATGGAAATCAACACTTTCCATATAGAAAAACACAACTCAAAAGGCTTAGAAGTCTTTTAAGGTGTTGGGGGGCATGCATGTACATCAGCATCCATGGCCTGTATGTACACTGCATTTAAAACCAAGATCTCTGACTTTCTAGGTCCATTCCAACCTTCCAGATTTCAGGTGCAGCTGTCAGAGCTCTGTCACAGAGCAAACGTTTCTCACACACTATGAGAGCACAGAAACCACTAAAAATCTTCAGAGGCTCAGACAAAGGCAAATGGTGTGTGATGTCCTGATACCTGCATTGTGAAGTTCAGAAATTGTTTATAGACTCAACCTTGTTAAAATCTAATGCCTCACACAGTCTGGGTATATTTCTGCAACTAGACTTGAAGGAGTCAGACAAGCCTCACTATCACTCTGGAAAGCAAATGAGCAAGGTTAAATGTTGTGCTGCCTTTAAAAATTAGGTTGAAAGACGCTGAAACAACTTTCATTTAAGACACTGAACTGAGTCTGAACACATCTATATGCTACACACACAGAGCTGAAAAATCCAGGACAGTTTTGACCAGCTTAGGAAGGGATTGACTTAGCTAACCTTCCATTACGCATTTTTGCCTGTTTACTAGAAAACATATTTTTGGAAGAAAGCCTCAGCTCTCCAGTACATTAACATCTATCAGCCTTCCATTAGGTTTTACCATTTAGAGCAAAATAAATAGCACTAAAACAGTGAGCACCTACCTAGTGACTACTCTGTTTATTCCTTATTGTTCTATGCATTGCCCCATGCATTACTAACTGTACGCATTACTCTGCAGATTTACTGATATTCTCAGTTTTTCTAATGGCATACTTCACAATAACAAGACACAATTTATTCTTCAGAAAACCTCTTTGAGCTGACAGTTCAAAATGCAATACATTCTCTAATTTTGAGTAGCCCATTTTTCCTAGTACTTAAAGTTACCAACAACTTAATGCTTCAAAGCAAATGCAATTAAAGTATTAGAGATTCCTTGGCTTGTCAGCAAATGAAGCAATAGGAAGCAACAAACTCAGAAGTTTGAAACCCATAAACTAAATTAGTGACCATCTGGGGAAAGCTTGGTTAAGTGACTTTGTCTACCGTCAACTGAAATGCTGTGGTACAGACAGGAATACATTGCAGATATTCAAATCATAAATTACTGAGTGTGGCAGTAGTAAACAAGAACAAACATAGGAACATTTCCCATCTGAAGAGCAATTATCAGAAATGTGAATTCCTTGACAGTGGTCACAAACTATTCTTCTCATTCTTTGAAATGCAATTTCTTTGTCCAGCTCCTTCCAGCCTGAACCTGAGTCTCAAATCTCATTCACCCCAGTCTTGGGGTGAATGGATGTCTCTACCTCCATTCCTGGAACACTGTTTCTAGAATGAACCTCTCTGTCCAACAAGGCTGTCCAATGCTTCTCTGGCTCCTATCACAGCTGTATTCACATGTAATAAAAACACGCACAACTGGTTTTTGCTTAATTGTTCCCATTTCCTCCCTTTCTAGCTTCATATCCAAATTCCTTCCTCTCCAGTCCTGGTCTGCATTTATCAGTTAGTCTGTATTTCTGGCTGCATCTGTTTTCAGTTCCACCTATTTCTTCCCAGTCCTATGCTCAGCCTATCCCTTACATAATATCTCCATCAGATCTCTCTATCACCTCATGCCAGTTTTTGCTCCCATTCTCTTAGTCCAAAGGAATTCTGCTTCCTCCCACTTCAGTCCTTCATGACACCATGCTTCTCTGGCCAGTCACGCCCTTTCTTCTCAGTCAGCTGATCTCCTGTTTCATTCTCTACTGTAATGTCTAGTCCTGAGTCCCTTCTTAGTCTCTGCAGCCTCTGGTGCCAAGTTCTGTGGGAACTTGTCCAAGTTTTGCATTAAACCCATCAGTTTTCACCTGCCCATTACTTAGATTCATGAGAGCCACGGACAACCTATCCATGGAAGAAGTTCTCTGCTCTCATGTCAGGTGCTTGTCCCATGGTAATAGAATCATCCAGACCAGAAAAGACCTTTTAAGATCACCGAGTCAAACCACTAACATACCACTGACAAGTCCTTGACTAAACCATATCCCTAAGCACTATGTCTACATGACTCCTAAATACCTCCAGGGATGGAGACTCCACCACTGCCCTGGGCAACCTGTTCCAACACCTGATAACCCTTTCAGTAAAGGAATTCTTTCCAATATCCAATCTAAATCTCTCCTGGCACAACTTGAGGCAATTTCCTCTTGTCCTATCACTTGTTACTTAGTTGAACAGACCGATCCCCACCTCTCTACAACCTCCTTTACAGCAGTTGTAAAGAGCAATATTGTCTCCTCAGCTTCCTTTTCTCCATGCTAAACAACCCCAGTTCCCTCAGCTGATATTGTTGCAATTGCAAAGCCATATTTAGCTCAAGCCCAAAAACTCTCTTGCAGAGAAGCTCTTCACCGAAGTTAGTAATGTTTTAAGAAATCTCTGATGAGCATATTAAAATTAAATTCAGGTTAATTTTCTTTAGCATATCAAAATGCATGTCGCTGACAGAAAGAATGATTTCACCATTCCATAATACTTTAAGAAAAACATGTTAGGTCATGTCAAAAAAAAAAAAAAGGTCATTCTTTAAGACTGTTACATTACACACTTGCCCTTAGCTTTATCCTTGAAAATTTTATTGGCAAAAAGTTGGTCAAAGCTTAGGAAAGCTAAAGAAACCAAAACAAGGACTTATAAGCTTAATTACCAGGTGTACTACTAGGCTTACTGAGTTTATATTTACCTCCATTCAATCATAAAAGATCCACAGTGATGAATATTAATTTATAAAATAAAGCACTGTTTAGAAACATTGATATAATTAGAGAATCTCTACGACACAATGATTTAAATTTAAAGTATTTCAGGATGACAGATATGAGCAGCAGTTGGAATGAAAGACACCTGCCTGAGGTCAAATTTTGTCTCCTTGTGTTTTATTATTCGATAGAGCATTTTTATCTGGTTTAAAATTTAACCATTATAATAAACTCAAAGCTACATATTTCCAAGAGATGCTTAAATTACACTGAATTCTTCAGTTTCAAATCTTGGCAGACAGAATGAAGTTTTGCAGAACTTCTGCTAACAAGCAATCAGGCACTTCAGAACAATTATGAGCAACTGTGCTCACACAAATATTCAAATGGATATTCTGTACAGACACACAAGGGATAAAGCAGAACAGTTTTGGGTGTCAAACCACAAAAACATGGATTTTGATGATCATTACTTAATAAAGACAAATGGACATCCGAAAGGATGAAAATTCTGTAAAGGCAAGGCTGCATGCAACTATTTTGAAGATGGAAAGTGAATCTGAGCATGAAAGTAACATTGCAGGTCACTAGGTAGGGGATTTATCTATAGCTAGTCAAGAGACCACCACTTCAGATCTTTTGTCAAAGATAGATCTACATAAAGCAGAAGCATGGCACCTAGTTTTATTGCCGGAAGCTAAGTACTAGCAGCAATCTAATCAAAGCAGAGAGTTTAAAGCAGGCTAAGGTAAACAGCTTTTGCAACTGCAGGGTAGCGCAACTCAATGTTAAATTGTGAGCAAGAAAGAAAATGAGTAAGAAGTGTTTGAATCAGAAGTATTTTATTGACTTGAGATTAGGTACTAGCTATATTTCAAGTGAAATAAATAAAAGTGATACAGAGAGAGGACCTCAACTTCCTGCTACAGGTGAGCCCAGGCAGACCTTGCTCGTTTAAGTAATCTATCAGTGTAGGTCTATTTATGCAAAAATGGCCTAGGACATTTTTAACAAGCTCTTCCAACTAATTTTATTTTTTTTTCTATTTTTTCTTATTTCTGTCTTTTCCTACTTCATAAATTACTCTTATCTAACCTGAAGAAACAGCTGTGGAGGACAATCCCAGAACAGTCTTACCTGAAAAGCATGTGGCTATTTCTTAGGGAACTTTAAAGAATGGTTTTCAAAATAAGTCAAGAAATGCCACGGGGTCATCCAATGTGTATATACTGTAACAAATTTTATCAGTTAGACAGTTTCATATTACACTTCTCATTCTCACAATTTCATTAATAGGTTGTAACATCCATTTTAGAGACATGGATTCTAAAGCAGAGGACTTACTTACAACTCAAAGACGAGTATTCACATGTCTGATTTCCTTTAATAGTTGTTCAAAGGGCTGAGCATCACTTGAGAATGGAAGCTACAGCTTATGTGACTAATAATTACCCGTGTAAGACAAACTGTTGACATGCAGCATGGTAATTTTGTTTTTCTCTCCTTTTGTGAGTGCAAAATAGACACTTAAAATGCAGTGTTCAGTGATGGGAATGGGAACGTGAGAAAGGTAAAGTTGGAAAGGGAGAACTACATAGCAGTGGTAGATATTCTGGCTTACTTTTTAAACTGCCCCTCACATGTCCTGTGGGAATATCTCCAACAAAAACGCTACCATGCACAAAGCCAGCAAACAATTGTGCCCCTTCTATAGCCAACAAGAAAGGAGCAAAATTTCCTAACAATACACAGATAGAGGTTCTATGATTTAAAAAAATCGTGCTCACCCTCAAACTTTAGTATTAAAATATGATGAGAAAGTTTTGTGCAAGGGAAACAATACCACTAGAAAGCATAGAACAATTATGAGAAAAACTCACAACGTAGCAGTCTCTTTTCCAACAACCAATTTCAGGCAGCAAATTTGGCACACCCACCCATTTTGACATTATTTACCCAATTCTGAACTGTTCAAATAGCTAGTTTTATTTTATAATACTATATATAATTTCAGTCTTGAAAAGAAGACTTCGGGGGGACCTAATAGCTGCCTTCCAATACCTGAAGGGATCCTACAGGAAGGCTGGGGAGGGACTTTTTACAAGCACGTCCACTGACAGGACAAGGGGAAATGGGTTTAAGTTGAAGGAGAATAGATTTAGATTAGATTTTAGGAAGAAATTCTTCAGTACAAGGGTGGCAAGACTTTGGAATAAATTGCCCAGAGAGGTTGTGGCTGCCCCCTCCCTGGAAGTGTTCAAGACCAAGTTGGACAGAGCCTTGAGTAGCCTGATCTAGTCGAGAGGCATCCCTGCCTGTGACAGGGAGGTTGGACTGGATGATCTCTAAGGTCCCTTCCAGCCTAGGCCATTCTATGATTTTATGATAATAAAAAGGGTGTAAGAAGAGGTTGCGAGGCAGAAATTACGAGCAACCAAGTACAGAAAATGAAACACAGAACAAATAAACATTAAAAACAAAGAAAGACATTTACAATGTTTTTCCTAAAGTCTTCCTTCCCATCATGAACCATTTACCTCCCAAAAGCCTACAGCTTGCAATAACCCTGCTAACGGGCATCCTTCTGTGATCTACCAATAGAAGAAAACATTTATCAGAGATTAGCAATCATTTCTATATACAATGCATTAACTTTTTAAAGTACCTTTCATCCGTTCAAGATACTTGTATCTCATTAAAAAGGTTTTTAAAGTTACTATCCTGGTTTATAGAGAAGCTCCAAGACTACCTGTGGGGTTTTCTGTCTGTACGTCTGTATTTCTATCCAGTTGTGGATGAAATGACCTTGGAAGATCAGGTCACCAGGAAAAGATGGTAAGTTAAATGTTGCTGAAGTAATTTATTACTAAGATATTTATATATGAAATCGTGAGCAATTCAGTAGATATGTTACAGAGGAAAAATGCAAATAATGTAAAAAAAATACTTTCTTTTTTCAATTTTCTTCCAATTTTTTAATAAATGTATAATTTGGGATAGAGCTGGAATGAAGGGAAACACAGGGAAGAATCACTGTTTGCAAAGTACTGCATTTCAGATATTACTGATTCTAATGACTGAGACTATTTAATAGGCAGTAATAAAATATCTAAACACTGTTACTCTTTGTCATTAGTTCCTTTACCATATCTCCTAAACTAGCTATTTGGGTTTCTGCAGTGTTGGGGAAAAAAAAAGGAATTATTAGTAAATCACTTAAAGTCCCTGTTTTGCCATGTGCTTCTTGCATGTCAGCATGCTAGTCACTCAGGTATGTTTTCAGTAGGTCCACTACCCTGGGCTTTTCTGTATGACAGACCCTCCAAATTTCTCTTATTCATGCAAAATCCACTCTCACAAACTTGATATACTTCTAAATTTGAATCAAAGGATCCACAGAAAATCTCGTCTGTTTCCATTTTTACAGGCTAAAATAAGAACCTAAAATCTTTTAAAATGTTTGGGTTTTTTTTCTTTACAATATCTCAGGAAAGCAGGGAAGTACGTGGGTTTAAATAGATTTAATTTCCAAATTGCAAAATAGTTACATCTGTCTCATTCTGCTGGTGAGCTGCTTCAAATTCCCTGAGAAAACAAGACCCAAAGCAGCAATGGAGACTGTTGCTACAGAAAGCACCTACCATTGCGATAAACTGAACGGAATACAAATTGAACATACATGGCTTCTAGGGCAACTTAAGAACTTTGAAAATACTCGTCCATCTCTTCCCTATTCGTTCAGTAAGCCATTAACACTGGTCTGTTCATAACCTCATGCTTCTGGATCTCTCATAAACATGATGTTTGAAAGACAAAATAAAAAAAACCCCTACACTTAGCATCTGACAGCTGGGACTTTCATCAAAAGAAACAAAACCAGCAGGTCTGAGCCTGCAGCTGAAGTTCAGGCAAGAGCTGGATCAACCGGCTGGCACAGCAAAACCAGCCTGCTAGGACGTTTTAAGATTTCTGGTCTGCTGGACGTGATCACTTGTGGGGTAGAATGTTGAGGAAGAACAATATGAATGCCCTCTGAGTTTATGTTTCCAGCCTGTTATGAGGAAGAGAGCTCGAGTATTAGGCCTGGGTATGCCACTTTGCTTTCTCTCTGCAGGGCAACCATCATGCACAAGGGCAACATTTCCCCCACATAGGAAGGGAAACAGGATAATGAACAGCACTGAATCCAAGGTACGCTTCTGGTAAATGATTTATGATTTAACCACAGCTTAAAATAAAACATAAGGACTCGCACCCAAACTTAAGATACTGTCTTAGAGTGACCGTAAGCCACCACGCATCCAATTTTTATCTTTTTTTTTTAGGGCTCACCTTGTAAAGCAAAGGCAATTTCACTACTGGCACCCTGCAAACCCACCTGTGAGTAAAAAAGGTTGGAAAAGACCTGTAAGATCATCTAGTCCAACCATCAACCCAACACTACCATGACCACTAAACCATGTCCTGAAGTGCCACATCTACACAGTTTTTGAGCACCTCCAGGGACAGCAACTCACCCACTTCCCTGGGCAGCTTTTTCCAATGCCTCACCACTCTTTCAGTAAAGATTTTATCCTAACCTAAACCTCCCTTGGTGCAACTTGAGGCTATTTCCTCTTGTCCTATCAACTGGGAGAAGAGACCAACACCCACCTTGCTACAACCTCCTTTCAGGCAGTTGTAGAGAGTAATGAGGTCTCCTCTCAGCCTCCTCCAGATTTAACAGCCCCAGCTCCCTCAGCTGCTTCTTAGAAGACTTGTTCTCCAGACCCCTCACCAGCTTCATTGCTCTTCTCTGGACCTGCTCCAGCACCTCGATGTCTTTCTTACGCTGTGGTGCCCAAAACTGAACACAGTACTAAGAATTAGTGCTGTTAACAGAAGAATGAACACCTACAGCTTCTATTGAGTGTGCACATTTTTTCTGATCATGCTGTATGAAAAGAACATCAATTTTCCACTGACTACAGTGGCTGTTATCCAGTATAGCTTCAAGGATTTGGGGCGAGGATACTTGCCAAGTTGTACACGCATATAGAGAATGCAGAGGACATGAATGGAATAAACGAGATGCTCCTAGTCAGCACAATGACAGGAAGCTTCTTTATCTTGAACGGTAAGATTTGAAAAAAATTATGCTCATAATAATAACGTTTTGCATATACATCAGACCAATTTTCAACTACCTGGCTTGAAAGCAGTTACGTGATCCTTTGGAGTCCAACCTTAGAAACATTGATTAGCCCAGGGCTCAAGGTTTAGCACTATATGTATAAACAGCTCTACTGGAGTGTGAGCTGGGAATAAAGGAAGATTGTAGCATTCCACAAAACTGGCCTGGATTCTTCTTTCCGCATAAGACAGAAAACACTAATCAGCCAGGTTAAAAAATAAAAATAAAAATTTTTCCAGGTGCTTCTTTCTAGAAATGCTGAGAACATGGTTACAAAACAGCTGCAAAGGAAACTGCCCATTACATTTTCAATGACATTAGGATGATTTTTGCTTACAGGTATTACAGCGAGAGAAGGCACTGACAATATGACAGGTGAGAAGCTAGCCAGGAAACCAAAGGTGCAGTGTTTTTTCTGTAGGATAGCCTAGTTACATTAAATTTCTTGCTGCTCTGTTCTAAGACAGCACTAATGCACAAGAAGAAATACAGAAAATAAGGACTTATTAGTTCTTGAGAGGAATGCATTGTTTGAAAAAGTCCATGCAGCGTCCCCAGAACGAAACCTCTGTGTAGTGACTGTACTTTGTGCTCTGGGTTTGCACCTGCATCACTGTTTGTGCTTTATTGCATAATCTTTCAGCCTTAGGATAAAAAGATTTTGATATAACTGCTGAGCAAGAACACCCGATTTCTTCCCACAGATAAGAATATTATAAATATGGACCTTCCACTCCTACATCTTCAGACAATGTCTCAGCTAACCACATTCAATGTGCTATCGTCAAGAGAGCAAATTAACAGGTATACACATAAACAGAATTTATTTCTTTCTACAGAGGTTGCATCCAATACCATCCTATGCCAAATGATGGGTTTCTCTATTGGAAATGGCACTCAAATCATTACACGACTTGTGACAGCACACACTAGAAATGCCTGGCTTTCAAGCTGGCATGCTAAACAATTTTTCTCAACAGTCAGTGTACACAATACTAATTACAGTGGCAGTTTCTAGATCTAAATAGTTTAAAACTAAAGGTTGTTTAATGTACCACTGGTTTAATAAAACAACAGCAGCAACAAAATCACTACCACCATAAATAATTTTTTTCTAGGGCAGAAGGCAGAAATCAGGGAAAGATGAAAACATAGTTTACTGGCATCTGTGCAGTATCTGTCACTAACATTTTTATTATGATCTCATAGATGAGTGAAAGACTGAAAAGACACAGCTAAAAGCCACTCATCAAGTATCAATTTAACTAAAATCCTGTTTTTTTTCAGGATGCCAAGTGATTATCAGTATCTGGGAGACCAAATACTCCACAATAAATTTGATACAATGATGGCACAGCTCTCTCCTTTTATCTATCAATCAAATACACTGACCTTATAAATGACCTACCACCTTTTGACTACAGTTCACTATGGCTGAAGGATGTCAACTATCTCCATCAGAAACCAGGTCACTTAAAATGGGAGATTTAATGATCTTTCTAGAACATCTCTAGAATTTAACCAGGTTTCACCTTGATACTCTGAAATTTTAGGCAACAAATAGCACCAGATTCAGCTTCATTGTTGACTCTTAATGTGTAGGATAATAAAAATTAGGTGGAGGTAGGGAAAGGAAGAGATTCTATACAAATGCAATGTTCTCTGTGATTTTTAGTGACCATGGTTTGAGAAGAAAGCACAGTGTGATAGCATAGAAAAGCAGAAATAAAACAAAGCGGTCAGATTAGTGATTTGGGATGTGTTGCAGGAAATGACTGATTTCCTATTTGTTGCTCTTGCAGAATCATTCCTCCTACTCTGGTAGTCACTAGCAACCTAGAAATAAATTACACTAAAACTTTGCGTGTTTGAAATGCTGCCAAGTACAGCACTTGGGGGAGGTACACCGTCTGCTCAGTCTTCTGCCTTCTACCATCTTCATGATCAAAGGGCTCACATTTATCGGGATCAGGACAGCCCTGAGGCTTGTTTTCAAAGAAGTTAAAAGGAGCTCAGAGCTCCACATAAAAAAAAAAGAAGGAAAAAATCGAAGAACGTGTTTACAGGCACAAATCTGGAAAAAACAATGTTGTCCCTCTACCTCCTTTACTGTCTGGTGAAGTATTTGGGATAGAGTAAGGCGAACCTTATCTGATACTATTGACTGAAGAGAAACAAAAGATGGAAATAAATACATAATGAGAAATGGAAAGGGGTAGCAAGAATCTAACATCGGAGGAACGAGAGCAAAGTATCTACTTGACCTCTAAGACCACCATCAAATGTAAATCTTGCTTCTCCAGCCTGCTTCATGTTGGTTTCATTGCTATTTTTGACATGTCATTAATGTGCATCTTTCGCAAGTGAGTTCAAAACTAAAATCTTTTAAATGGTGGAACTCAAAGCTCAAATCCTTATCTCCAACTTCCAATTATGTCTTTCACAACTTGACTCTCTCCCTCTTGCAAGGTATTAACTAACAACGCAGCCCTTACATGTTTTCTACCCCCAAACTCTGCATGCAGCAGAGCTCTAAAACTGTTCCATGTGCTGACTGCAAAACTGAATCTCCATATCTGATTTAGAGCACCTCAAAGATGGAGCAGCACACCAAAGTCTGGTTTGGATGCATGGGGATAAGGAAAAACCCCAAAACTCAGAAGTAAACATTGAACTTGCAGGAAGATCAAAGGCCTAATACTATGGTAATTTCTACCTATCAGTTACACTGGCCTACACTTAATAGTTGCAGAATAGCTTCAAATACTTGAGAACTTGTGCCAACTCACAAAATATCAGTTCTCTGGTGCACATCTACTGTGACTTCTTCAACTCCTTTTAAAAGCATGTGGCATTCTTCCTACTCTCAGCTTCTCCCTCACCTGCACTTACAAAAAGGTGCACATACGATGGCAAACAAGCCCACCTGTGAAGAGAGAACTGATTGCTTTTGCATCGAAAAAGTCTGAGGGAGACAGGGCTGAAGCCAGATAATGATAGTAGTAGTAATTTATCTCCTCAAACTCACTGTCCTTATTTTGTCCAGTAACAAAAACGTGAAATTTTTTAAGTTCACTAACTTCTCCGCCTAAAAAGTCACACTACATTACTTTCCTGCCTGTGTCCCTCAAAAATACCACTCTTTGGCTTAAAAAAAAAGTTTTATTTTTAATTTGGTAGTGTAGAAGTGTTGGAAAACAAGTAACTAAAATTTATTTTTGACACTTAGACAACAAAGAGTTCCAAATATTCTCATTTAAATATCTACCATCCCATTTCATGAAGCTCTTCTTCAATTTGAAAAAGTTATGACAGCAGATTTTTCTTCACTGTCTTAATAGAGCAAGTGTACTTTATTTGGTAACTCTGCAAAAGGATTTTTAAAATCAATTTGAATTCATAATATATTTCTAATTTACCAAACCACTGAGAATTTATAACCTGCTGTGAGGTCAATTTCACAGACAAAGAAAACAGAAAGGTGCTTTTGTGAAAAAGAAACAATAAAGCAACTAGTGATGCTGGACCCTCGGTAGTACCGTTTATTCAAGATGAGGCACCACACAGCAGTAAAAGGATGTTCATTCAGTGAATGGCGATACTATTGATTCCTGTAAAATGTCTAAACGTCTAACTCCATCCCAGTTAGACCAATCTTCCAATGCCCCAGCAATTCCCACCCAGTGTGCCCCCTCCAACTCTCCCCTCCCCATGCCAGTATCCCTTGATGTCTTCTATCTTGCCCAACCACTGCTGTGGCAAAGAGCAGCAGCGGTTATTGCTGGGTCCACACTGCACAGGCTGACCGGATAGCACACTGAAGGGAGAAGAGCTAGTCAGGCATTCCTTTGGGCCTCTCTTCTATCCACTTATTCACAAAACTAATTTTATCAAACTTTTAAGGAACTTAATTGTTAAGATTGTTTCTCTTTGAAATGAAAGAATTGATAGACTGGCAGCATGGAAAATCAGATGAGCACAATACCTACAAGCCTTCTGTAACAGCAATTCACTCTCTCCTCTTCCACCAATCACTGCCAGAAGTATCTGAGAAGTGTCAGAAAAATGTTTTGCCCTCTCTAATCAAGTCAACTTAATGCACTTTTTATCTCAGGCATACATCTTCATAGTGTTGGTGGAATGAAATTCCAAGACAATGTAAGAGTTCACTTACAGGATTTATACATCATCCTGAGTGGTTTTTTTCCTGCTTTCTGTTTCTCCGTATTTCTATCATTTTTAGTCTATGGCATTCCACATTTTGGCAGTGGAAAGACTTTATCAACAACTCCAAAGTAGACTAGTCTGGTACTCTTTTACTGTTGGCAGAACTGAAAGACATCGCAACTATTTCAGCCTGAATGAAGAGATTAAATGTATTCTGGCCATTCCTTTGGTCCAGAATTAAATTTTAAGGCAAATGTAAGGACCACTTTACACCCTTACCAAGTGATGGTGAGCAGTCTTGTGAGAAAGAACTTCCATTTCTTCCCAGCTAAAAAACTGATTCTCAGCAAGCACAACACACATGGAATACATCATTTCCTTACTGATGCTTAAATACCTCTCCTAGTTGCTGCATTACACCCCCGAGAATAACTAACACATACAGCTTCAAGAGACTGCAGACAGACACCTGTATCATACCCTGCTCAACCAGGACAATCTAGGTACAGAAAATAATCCATCTCTAAGAGAAAATATTTCAAAATAAGGTGCTAAGGAAGGGGGGGGGGGGGGGGGGGGAGAAGTGTGTATGTGCGTCTATGAATGTATACATGATAATCAAACTCAGCTTTCAGTTCCAAACAATGCAAGAACAAACAATTCTACCAGGTAGCTGTCGCACTGTGTGAAAGCCCTGCAGTTCTCTTTCTCCCATCCTCTTCTCAGCATTTTAATTCAGAGTACAGGCATCGCGTGTGCACTTCAGAATGGAGGTGAGCTTTCAAAACTGGCTTCTCCAAGGGAAAAACCCACTACTGTTACTCTTGGAGATAAATTTTCAGAATTGGGCCAACTCCACTACAGTTGCTACTTGCTGAAAGGAAACATTATTCAAAATGCTGTATTTCACCTGCATGCTGTAACAGAAAGACTGTCAGTTTTTAACTGGAATTTTCAGCAAGAGCCCAGCTAAGAGAAGCATTATTTTCTCTAACAGTTTTCATCTTTTCCTAGGTGGGGCTCTTAGCCTACTGCTGCATGGAGTGGCCTACTTTTCTTTGAGCTCTGCCTAAGAACTAGGGGGAGCCAGTTTTATTAAACATTTGGATTTGGGTTTTGAGAGTAAAATTTCCCAGGTTTGCTATAGTGACTTAGACAGTGGTGTGTGATGATCTACAAAATTGTTTCACTTTGAGTCCTACTGAACAGTTATTCTACCCTCTACATTTAGCCTTAGCTGAAAAGATATGGAACTCACTAACTTCCATGATCTGCTACCTAAGCAATTAGCAGAGGTTACTTAAAAAATAGCACAGTGGAGAGCTACTAGTCAAACAAAAAGACCATGCTACCATGATTTGTTAAAACTACCTGTTGAGTAACGCTTGTCTTCTTACTCATACTTTTATTAAGAACCGTGGATGGAGAATTTAAAATTAACAGAAAAGTTAAAAGTGTCCTTCAGATCATCATCAGCTATCTGAAAAGAGCATACAGATCAGAAAAGATGCCTGAAATGGTCACAATAAATTTTGTGACTAGTTTAGTAGCGCCTCTACATAAGATCATAATGAAATTAAAGCAGGGAAACAAGAGTTTTGGTGCCTGACTAAAGAACTTCAACAACAAATT
The DNA here is from genome assembly GCA_020746105.1 of Trogon surrucura. Classification (NCBI taxonomy): domain Eukaryota; kingdom Metazoa; phylum Chordata; class Aves; order Trogoniformes; family Trogonidae; genus Trogon; species Trogon surrucura. Next base: position 72,457,067 of record CM036619.1, read on the forward strand.
TACTAATTCTGATTCATAAGAACTCAATTTTGACAACAGAATTATTAAAACTAATTATCCTCATCTCAGACATGCAAGATTCATATGAATTCTTCCATGTTGTTATTTTTGGTGATATTTTACCCATAACTGATGGATTTAGTAATAGATGAATTTCAATTCAAGCTTTGGGTTTCAAAAAACCAAACAAATGCAGAAAGCACACTGTCCTTACATATCAACATTTGATTTATTCTAAAAAAATAGTATTTACTAATACATTTTTTTTCAACTGCAAACAGGCTTTTGTGATAAAGGTATTACCCATACCTACTGATTAGTTTGCACGAGCTAACACGTCTCGTAAGAACTTGGCTGCTCCCTATGCTGACCTTGAAATACAACTACTAAAACGTAATTTGTTATTACATTAGTGGGCTCTGAAAATAATTGCTGTCTTTGACTATTACAGAAGCTGATGAATTATTTTCCTATGTATATGTGATGACACAAGTAAGAGCACTTTGCCCAAGATTTAGAGTAACTACACTGGATACAAACTTTCTTTCAATGCTGTTGTTATCTTTCAATGCAGCCAGTTGTTATCCATTTATAGACTGTGTCCCTACTGTGCACATTCAAATTCAAAAAGGTATCAGCCCTGTCCACGTATGCACAAGTGCTACCACATTCTGCATCAGATTTTATGCAAATCACTCTTTCTGCCTAATACTACACTGGTTTTAAGTGGAAACATCAAAAGTTTGCAGCTGAGATGGAATGAAACCTGCCATGTGTTGTTTCATTAAGACTGAAAGAAAAAGTGAGCTTATGCTCTAGTAATTTCTCTTCTTTCTTCTGTCAGAGATTTCTAGAAGCACTCCTTACCAGCCCTTCCAGCCAACCAAGAGAAATCATTATCAGAAATGCTGCAAAAATCCTAACTACAGTATAGGTCGTATAAAGAGTAATCTGAGTGTGGTGCTTCCTTTTCACTTCATATAGAAGCTTGTTAGACAAAATATAATAAAAGTTTCTAGATGTTAACGGTGGTAGAAAAATTTTCCAAGTGTAACTTTTTAGTATCAGTCTGATGACAGGCTTTAATTAGGACACAATTGAAAGAGAACATTACAGAGCACACCATTTGAGGTGAACTTAATTACCTTCAAATACACATGGGCTTATTTTCCTGCTGAATGAAACTACTAGAAGACATTAGATAAAGCAACAGCTTGTTGATATAACTGATCTCAAATCGTGGAGCAGAGCTTTCTTATAGCTTCACTTTCCTTTTCCCTTTCCATCCACAACGATGGGTTTTTTTTTGAAGCTAGATTACAAATTTTTCCTTTTTAAATCCCATGATGAGTGAGAAAGCCCACTGTATAGTCTGTGTAGTTATGACCCATCATTCCACCGTAGTCTTATGTTTCTATTCAGAGTTTACAGTTGCTTCAACAAACAATTCCAAAAGCAAGCTTCTAGTTGCAGGAGGGATACAAGCAGGGCTTAAAGTTCAGCTGAATTTGTGTTCATACTACAGATTAAAAAAAATGGTCTTAAAATTTAACATCTAGTTAATGTCTAAACATCAGAATTTTAAGAAATACCAGCAGCAACAGTGTTACTGTGGGAAATCAAGGCTTGTATAAAAAGGTGTACTCTTAGCTTGAAAAACTACACTGCTACTACTGACATATTGAGCGTGGTGTTTGAAACACCAAAGGTCATGGGTTCAATTCCCGTTAGCTTCTCACGTGTTGCCTGACCTAGTCGAGAGGTGGCGTCCCTGCCCACAGCAGGGAGGTTGGATTAAAATGATCTCTAAGGTCCCTTCCAGCCCAGGCCACCCTATGATTCTATGATAAACAGGCACTAGTTTCAATATTTCTTATAGCCAGTTCTCATACACAGTTATGTCCATTTATTTTTCTTTTCTTCCAGCTAACATCTGATCAAAGGGAGTATCTGCTGCAGAAAGCACCAGAACTAGTCACTTGCCAATCTACAGCTGTCCTTCAAAAACTTAAGCAGCTCTAGATAGAGCCCCGATTACTCCATTTTCAATTTCCCATCATCTCAGATGTTTGTTTGCACAAAAACTGAATCCATTACATACCTGCAAACCTTGCTCTTCTGAGGATGACACAAATGGACCCATTCATTTTGGTTAATAGTGTCAAGTTTTTGGCTTACAACAGCCAGGAACATCCTGTCTAAGTCTCACAAACAACAGCAAGTCCTACCTAGGTAGGACCAGTATCTTTCTCTGTATTTTTATATTTAAAATCCAAAGGAAGAAAGTAAAGGTTTAAAAACCCCACCCTTAACAAATAATAAGGGTGAAGCTAGTAAAAAGCTTTCTAAGTTTTAACATTATTATTACTCTGTTTCAGAAACAGAGAATCTTCAATGGGATAAGCAATGTTTTAAAACACGAACTGAAGCAAAAGGTTATGCTTATTTTACAAGGATGAGCAAAGTACAACCTACAACCTGCCCAGTCTTGTAGAAAATCCAGGATTTATACTGAAGTACCAGGTAATTCAATCGGGAACGGGGAAGTCTTCCAGGGTTTCTGTTGAACTGAATAACAACATACAACTGAAGTATACTATTCTTTTGAGGTACAAATTAAGAAACTATGCACCATCATATCTGAGGCTACAGTTAAGCCACAATATATAAGAAAAGGGATATTTATTGCTAAAGTAGAGAAATGGGCAAACATTTTCATAAAATAGGTACTGCATAGAGTAAAAAAAATGCACTGATCACTTTGTTGTATTTGATGTAAGGGCTGCTGTTCTCCACCCTAGGTCAGCAAATTACATGTACAAAACTTAACTTTTACACCGGTAACTCCTGCCACTGAACAAAAATGCTAAAGGTAACAAAAGACCCACTTTTAAAAAAGAGGTTAGCAACCTGTGGGCATGCATAACTACAGCAGATAAGAGATGCAACCTGTATCTCATTTTGAATATCTCCTCACATTCTTTCTAGTCTAATAAATTTTAAGGAGAGATAAGTAATGCAGTCATTGCTTAATTCTTCCCATTCATCTTCAGGTAGATAATTCCAAATATTGAGTTTACTGAAGCTCAGACTTTTTTTGTTGGTTGGTTGTTCTTTCATTTTGGTGGTTGTCATTTATTTGTTTGAGTTTCTTTAAGAAATACAAAAAAAAACCCAGTGATTATTTCACTAAAGGACTTCTGTACAACTCAAGATGAGTAAAGCATTTACACTGTACAATGCATCTCAAATGGTCATTCAAAGCCAACCTATGAGCAAGGGCTTTGAACTGACGTACAAAAAACTCTTAAGTACAGGGGCTTCTTCTTGAATCATATTCCATTTCATACAGAGTAGGATGGGAAGAACTAGAATAAGGAGAACTCATCTATTAGAGATCCTTACCCTAAATTTCCCTCCTCATGGTTTAGAGCTACATACACTTCCCTGAAAATCAGTGAAAGTTACTTGGAATTCAGCCACAGAAGAAAATAATTCAGGCAAAAAAAACTTTCCTCCCTTTTTTGTTATAAAGGGATCAACAGTCATGCTCCTCTCAGGCCAAGAACATCTGGATTGATTCAAACATCTCTTTCAGAAGTCACATACTCCCTTCAACTGGAAGCACTGTCAATCCAGCTTCAATTTTTGAAGCTGTAATCCTGAACAGAAATGAACGTGATAGTTCATAACATCAAGATCGCACAACATAGTCTGGTATCATCACTTACAGGCACTCTTGTGCTGCCAAGTGTGTATCAGTAGGCATTAATACTGGTTTTGATTATGTATGAACCTTATTGCCCACTTCCTGGTACTTTGCAGCTACCAGTTCTGTAATCATTGCACTGCCAGTAGAGCGTACAAAACAGCACAGCTCAGTTCTAACTCAAGATGAACTTTGTTTACTGCAGTGCTGCCATATTTAGGGAGTTTTAAGTCACTTGTAGTGCCGCAAACTCCACCCCGTAACAGAAAGCAGTGTAGGATTCATACTACAGATCAGTCTTCCTGAACTTCAACTATAGCTCAAAATACTTTAGCTGCTCAGCTGCAAGACTATGAAGAAATGAACCACAACTATTTAAGTGGACTTAAAGCATGATTTAATGTATTACTTTAAGCTCCGCTGCCATTGAAAGAAACTGGCATACAAAGGTACTCGGCAAATAAAAGGGCTCTGAAGAATAACGAACAGCACGGAAAACACTATACCCTCTGGTAAGACAAAGGCCATGGTGGAAGGAAACAGGAGACAATACTTTCAATCCAGTCTTGCACTGAGGAAAAAAAAAAAAATCCAACCCTAAACGCAAGACGCCTGTTATTCCACTGCAATCCCTCAATTCTTCGCTTAACAATTTTGTCTGCACTTGACACCATTAAGCTGGAACAGCAAGAGAGAAGAGGAAGAAAATGAAAAAAAAAAAGAAAAAGAAAAAGAAAAAAAAAGCATTTGACTCCAGAGTTACAGACTAGGATGACTAACTGCTTGCTGTTTATCCATAAAATCCTACGACAAAATTAAATCCTTTAGGAAAATAAGTCAAGCTATATTGAGCTATAAAGCTCAGTCATAAAGTAAAAGTTCACTAAACATAAAATATTCTCTCAACATGCTCAGAAACCACAATTGTAACAGATGTGTGAGTGTACGGATATGAATATTGTTCATACAGCCACAGAAAATAAGGAATGCAAGATGGCAACATCAGCAGCAGAAGCGTCTTCATTAAATGCAAGCTGATAAAACACAGCAGCCCTCCCACAGTTACATTTCCTTCATAAAAATTTGGATTTAGTGATAAGATGTTCCCCAATTTAAAGTGGCAATTTCATAGAAATATTATGTAAGAAAGCGGGTCATCCAGTAAATGCTAAGTATAGCAATGCTGTATTTATCTTCAACATCAAAATGAATGTGAGAAGAGGCTGCCTTGCTTTTCTACAAAAAGGTCATGTGATCCTCTACCCATACTTGTTAATAAGTCATGTAAGATTTCAAACTATCAAAGCCTTTATTTGAAATTTAGTAAGAGTCTATTTAGTCTGTAACCAATGAGAGTGTGGAAGAGGCAAAAGCAAAGCAATATGAAAAAACAGGAAATCAAAAACTTCTCCTGTTCATGTCACCCCTGTATTTTTAAGGGCATGTTAATTCTAGAATGTCTACAGATCAGTCTTTATCAAAAGGAGATGAGTGCACCTGGATGTTAATACATGTATACCTAATTGTCTGTTCCTGCACAACATAGAAAGTTCTTAGCCTTCAGCGAGATCAAGCAACTTTTCTGTCCAAAAACCAGAGGATGTGCAGGGAAGTTAGAGGGGACAAAACAACGAAGCAGAGAGCAGAGTCAAGATAGGAAAACAGGAAGTTAACTTAATCCTCAAAGTTCTGAGAAAAAAAATCTTTGTGCAAAAATTTCCCGTTTCTGTAATGGACAGAATCATGTCTACTATAAATCCTACACAAGCTTCAAGATACAGTTACAGTACACCAAATCTTAAATATCTGTAGTGCTTTAAAACTTAGCAAGGTGAAGCAAAAATATTCTTAGGACGATCCTAAATTTGAGGGTGGTTCAAAAGGGGCACAAGAGCAATTACAAAACACACCTTCTCTATTGCCTACATAAAATGTTAAATAGATGTATATTAAAGTTCTTTATTATGCTTGTGAAGGACAAGTTCTACATCCACCACTTCTCATTTCTGATGTTCAGTAAACCTAACAGCTAGAGTGTAAGTCAAAAAAGCAGAAGTCTGAAAAAGTCTTGTTTTCACACCTCTTTCCTTTTGGTAATGGCAGCTTGAATGCAAGTGACATACAAGCTTCTGCATTTGCAATTTCAAATGATTTAAGACAAAGTATTTGTGAGTTTTTTGAAAACCATGTGAAAGTTTTAATCTTCAAGAAAAAGGAATGACACTGGATCAATGCTTATCCATCTCAGGCATAAACTCAGTGCTTGTGAGAACACAGATGAAATAGCAGAGGTTTGGTATGAGTAGTTACAGAATTCTTCCTCTTCCGTTTTCAAAAACAACAGACAATACAAGATTTTGATTCTTAAATTTATTTTTAGCAGGATGTGTGTACTAATGGATGTTGACATCATTAGAAGATAGGTCCATGTCCACCACCTGCAACAGAAGCTAGACAGATGTTAAAGAAAACAACATAAGAGTTAAAGATGACATTACTTACCCAGAGCAGACTTATGAAAGTCACCTACTAGGCAGTACAGTTACTTTTTGATGCAGACATGATAGCTCATATTACTTATCTGTCGTCAAGATTTCCCATCAAGACTTAAGGCATACATTACCTCAACTTTGCTAGGAATCAGGCACTTCTGTTTAGAAATAACTGTCAGAAAAACTCTTACTCTTAAAAAAAAAAAAAACTAGTTGTGGGAAGATTGGTTATTCAAAGTTACTTACCTGTAACTTTTCTTCAGAAGATTAAAAAAAAAATAAATCTGCACATTTAGGTCTAAAGCTCCCATTCAAAATGTAAAGTTAGCAAGAATTCTCTGGGAATTCAAATTCTAATACTGTTAAACCAGGTCAACAGCAGGTAACATTTCTAGATTCCACTACGAATTCAACCACTTGTTTCTTACCATACCTGAGTGTTTGACCAGTAACATTGGATCTCAGCACTATACTCACAGATTGGTGACACTATTTCAGAAAGAAATGAAGACTTGATTTGTTACAACTTGGAAACCATGCTGTATTCAAATGTCAACAGCCAGAAGTCTAGTAAAGGAATTTTGTCTAGAATAATTTCACCAGAAATAGAACCTAGGGACAGACAGTTGAGGAAATACATTCTCAAAAGAACGAGGTGACAGGCCCCTTCCTAGTGCTATTTTAAATGAGAAGCCAAGGCAGCTCAAACCGAGGTGTGGTATTGCCTAAGACCGTAAAAACTGTCATTGCTTCAGGAAACAAATGCCTTTGGCTACAGGTATTTGTTATTTGCATCAGAAGACAGCCATTTCTTAAATATTAAAAAAAGATAAACTACATCAGCTGGCCTGATATACTTACATTTCAAAACTTCACAAGGCTTATCAGCCTCACTTCCTGAACCAAGACATGACTGGTAGTGAGCAATTTCACTTCACTCGTCTTAACACTAGTCTAGAAACTTGATTTTCAAGTTCCTGTTCTTTACAATCTCCTGGCTCCCAGCTTTTTATTAGCACCCTGGGTTGACTCCATCCTGGCTCACAGCTCTTTATTAGCAACCTGCATTTATACCACATTGATCAGCCTAAAAACATTCTTGCAATATATGTCAACATCCTAGGACTTCATCTGCTTAATACAGACTGCTGCAGATGAAGACTACTGAAGACTGTCTCCTGCTTTCTACAGAAAGACCTCCAAAACCAGCCCGAAACTGGAAGTGTGCTGTATTAGAATGCAATTCCTTAACAGCTTAAGTAATAAAGTCAAGAAACCCAGTCTTAAGGAACATGACGGCATGGAAATACGCAGTTGCCTTCCCTTAGTTATGAGCTCTTTGACCTAGTAGTACTGGGAAATTAAACTGCTCTATATTTGTTGAAAACAACTAATGAGGGTGGAACCTGTTCACAGCTGCACTCCATTTGTAACTTCTGATTAACTGAGCTCTTGTTTTTACAAAAGTATAAATCTGTCTCAAGTACTAAGTTGTCTTTTCAGTGACTCACTATGCCAGCAGTATTCTATAACTAAACAGGGCCTAATTGCTGGTAATCATCTCCAAAAAGAAGCAAGTGTTTCAAGGCAATCAGTCCTACCCTTGTACTGTGGGAACCTGTCCTTCAAACACATTACACACACACACAGGGAAGGTACAGCAGGTGATGAAAAGCTTAAGGCTTCCTGTTCTTTCATCTTCCAGATTCCACTGGTCAGTTGGATCAGCTGCTACTGCAATCAGCACTACCATGCACACCACCTATCTTACATGAAGTTGGTGGATATTCTTCCCACAGGACAAACACAGTGAAGTTGACAGGAAGAACCTTCATCGATTGCTTTTCTGTGAGGCCTAGAGCAAAGGAAGTAAGTCAGGAAATAAGAGTAGTCTAGGAATGACACAACTGATCTGGACGATCACTTCAGATACAGCATTTTATCCTGAACAAAGATACCACAAATTCCGAGTTCAAATTACAAACTTATAAAACAGTAAAGAAATAAGAGTGAGGGAAATGTTCTTGATGAGCCTATATAATGAAACCTGAAAAGCAATTAATTTCTGCATCATGCATGCTTATGCTGCAGTTACAGGACATCACAACTGTTCAGCTATCTCTCCTTGCAAAAGGCTGCAGCTTCACTTCTCTTACTGTAATATCCAAGCTAGTGCTGGAATCCATGTCTCAAAGTTGAGACAAGGCATTTGGGAAGCAAGGGCCATGAAATTATGGACTTGTTTAGAATATTTGGGACGATCAACAGGAGCTTTGACAGTATTATGCACTAGGAAGGGAAAACAGATGACTGGTAATAGTGAAGAACTGCATAACTCAGGAAATCATTTGTGCATAATGAGCTGTTCAGTCTTCATCCTTTTATTAATGATTCACACTGTCATAACAGTGTTAGTGCTGCTAACCAGCTGTGTTAGAGGCTGTAGAAGCTAAAACTACATTTTACTAGATATTTGAACCAGGTTAAAAAGCTGTACTGAAACCAGTAACTAAATTCTTATCTTTTAAGTGGCTTTACACATCTATGACTACCAGAAAGATCATTCTATTCACTAGAAGGATATTATTAAACAACGTAATACATCACTAAGACTTACAACAATGAAAGAACAAGAACAAATTTACTGTATGAAGAATAAAGTTTGTACCATTCAAGATAAGACTGTATCTGCACTATTAAAACTAGGTTTGTACATATAATGAATACTAAATAGGCTAAAAAAACCCAGAAAGACAAACACAAAAACACAAAAGTGACTACAGTTGTAACATTACCTAATGTTGAGCTGGTTTAACAGGCTTACAACACTAGAACCAAAAGAAATCTTGTTAATAATGGGCTGGAAGCAAAGACCTAAGAGTGGCAATTAAATATTTAGCTTTGGAGAGAAAAGTTGTTTAGGCAAACCAAAAACATTTGCAAGAACAATCTTTAGTGAAGAATGGACTAAACCAAAACATTACGCACTTCCAGCTTATGTTCTTTCTCTGCAAGGAATTCTTTTTGACATCGGAGAAAGTCTGACAACATTCGAGTTAGCTGTTTTCTATCATCTATTTCAGCTGCCAACCTGCCATTGTAATCCGCCAGCAACATACATGCATCATCTACCATTTTGGAAAGTTGTTCTCCAGATTCCTTATCTAAAAAGCAAGCAGAGAAAAACAAGTAAAGCATGATTTCATTATACACTCTTAAGTTCTCAAAACCACTTCAGTTACTGGATTCCCCAGCCCTCACCTGTTATTCTGTCTAACAGGGACACATCTTGGACCTCTATAGGCAAAGAAGCTATTCTCTGATGAACTGCTGCATCCCCAGAGGCAGCGTTTTCTAGTTCTTGTAATGCTCTAATGAGATCTGTGGTCTGAAAAAAGCATGCAAGATTGAGAACTAGTTTAAATAAACAGAGTCTATTAAAAACCAGTATATCACAATAAGCTTATGGAATCTATTTAATGCTAATTTTAACAGCATTTATGATACCAGCATTATAGCAACATTCTATCCCCTCTCAGACTGAAAACAAAACAAAATCAAACCAATAACTCTCAGAACAACATTGCAGTGTTCTTAGTTTTAAAGGTCACCTTCCTAAAATAAATTTTTCACTTAAATTCTTGGTATAGGACTACTTACACATCTTTTATTTTTGATAGTAGTCATTATTTTACAGGACCTTTCATTTTACTATACATTTTTGAAATTATTTTTTTTGTAGTTTTGTTTCACTATGGTATCAGGCTACATCAGTGCCCGTCTTTTGGGAGTCGGGCTGACGTTCACAGAAGCCCAGAGGTCTGTTACAAAGAAACATACTAAATTGTGATTATGAAGGCAGTCATTGCTCACCATATCAAAAAGCCTTCTGAGATGAGGCACTACCACAACAAAAAAATCCACAAGAATTATAAAAGCCATAAAAACGCAAGGCAGACAAAACTTTTTCCACCCATCATGACTGTTACATTGAGAAATATTTTATTGATAAATTGACAATGATATTATTCTAATACTCGTGCTATTCAATACCGCCCTGGAAACTACATGAGAACACAAAATATTGTAGAAACTAATGCTAAAATCTTGATGTGGACAAAGTTAAACATACAGTTTAGTACCAAATTGACTGAAGTTACAGCAAGCTCCACTTTTAACCTAAAGTACTGCGAAGAAAAATTTCAGATGTAGCCATCCTTACTCAGAAACTACCTCATTAGAAATAAAAACAGGCATCATTCAAAACCAAGAGTAACTGAAAAATTCTACAACCCATGTGCAAATACAGAAGATTAGAAGCATGCTTCTACCTGTGGAGGGTCAGTGGGAGAACTCCGAGGTGAACAGTTATTTTCATCAACTTTTATCTGTTCATATGTTCGTTTCCTCACCTTTCTGTCTCCATCTAAATGAAAACAGATCAGTCAATGAAATAATATTTCAAATAGGACAATGAATTTTCATACAAACACAAAATACTTACACAAAGCTTGCCTAAGTTGTTCTAATACATCATTTTCATAAACAGACCTTTCTTCCCAGATAGAGAGCACTCGGCCAAGGTGTTTCTTACAACTCTCATCGGACTCACTGTTATAAGGAAAAAAACCAAAAAACAGTGCTAGGTAAAAGTTACAGCAGTGCCATATGATTATCTTTTACAGAAGGACCTTGGCATACCTTAATCACAACAAAGTATCAAAAGCTCAATAAATCTCAGAAAGTATCAAAATCATGTTTTAAAGAAAACAAAGATCAGTTCAAAATGTCTTAACAAGCGCATTAAAAAGGTCAATGCCCAATTCCCTCATTCTATTTGCTTGCTCAACCCATAAATCTGTAGGCCTGTAACTCTATTACACAAACACTGCAAACAGGTTTGTATTGCTTCAACAGCTGTGCAGCACGTGAAAATAATTCTGTATCAAGACTCTACAATCCTCATGCAACGAGATGAATGGCTGCAGAAGAAAAACCAAATCATGCAACACCAGTAATCACATATAAACTTGCAGCACATATATGCAGAGTGAAAGCAAGTCTTACTTTAAGGCATAGCTAACAGCTTTCTAAGGCAAAAGGGATCGAATGCAGACGATTTTACTCTTGTAACTTCATCCAACAGCATTAAGATTATCCAGGATCAAAAGAACACTGAATAAATTAAATTAACAAGACTTCGAGTACAGAAATAGCACACAAGGACTGAGTCAGGTGAACTGAGGACTTCGCTAAATACCCCTCAAACACAATATGATGAAGGACACTGCACGTAACAGTTTACTGTACCTTGAAACATGCTTAAAAGCCTCCACTATTACTGGAGCAAAGTCTTTTGTAAATTCTGGTCCTTTCCTTTTGCTGTTCTGTATGACATCATTGGCCAAGTACAGGAATGTCAGCTTCCTATTTGGTTTTGCTAGAAAAAAGAATAATAAACAAGAATAATTAACAATCTTAGTTCCTCCAACTAATATCTATTTATCCATATTTATACTAAACACAAAAAAACAACAATCCAAATCAAATGTGTGTTTGCTCAGATTCTTCCTCCTTCATAATAGGATACAAGTTCCCTCTAGTACCATGTCCAAAAATAAACAAAGAGAAGCATGGTATTTCAAAGCTGTCTTCAGTCCCAAACTACTTTCATGTGTTTTCCTTAACCTTATGCAATTTTTCTGTTTGGTAGTCTTTGCGGATTTCTTTCAAGTACTTCAGCTTCTCTTTGGCCTACACAAGTTTCTTACACCCATGAAATTCTCTGACAAGATGCATCACAGATCCACAATTATTCTTGTGAAGATCCTCCTCCTTTTGGTTTGGATTTCACTCAGTCTTACATAAGCACCCTTCATTCTCATATTTGAGCAAACTGAAGAATCATTCCCTAGTCAATCTATCCGCATGACTGTGATACTCCCCTCCCTCATCTCCTAATCATTAAAACACGTGCCTGAAGCTGTAGTATCATGAAAACATTTTCAAAAATTACTTTCAGGCTGTTGTGCTCTTAACTGTTTCGTAAGTGTCTTAAGGATTCTACCTCATTTCTATTTACATGCGATAGATTACAAGCTTCCAATCTACAAATTGCTTTGAAATTGCTAATTGCTAATTAAATCTTCTTAGGTATTTTCATTCACCATCACACTTCATCTAATATTCATCAGTCTACAGGTTTCTCAGAGCTGCAATTCTATTTCAACACTTTAAATCCTGTGTTAACATCAGAAAAACTGTCAAAATCCATTACCACTACAGTCTCAATATTTGAATATTTGACTTTAAAAAGAGGGTTCTCTTGAAAGACAAGATTTAAGTTTTTTCTGCTCTCTTGAGCAGCACTGTGGTAAGGACTCTAGGATTTCTTAAAACTCATGCTTAGTTCTCAGCAATTTCCACTCCAAGCTTTCAAACATGCAGAACCACCATCCTCACACACAACCAGAAAATTCGATGTGGATAGCTTTTTAAGGAAATGTTTTTGAGAATAAATTTTGCATCAGACTCCTCTGAAGGACTCTTCCTTTGAGCACTGAATTTTTCCCATCCTCTTAGACAGACATACCCAACAAGTTAAGAGAATTCTGGGTTAAGTGGGGAGGAACCCTGTCTTAAAAGTAAAAATGCACTTAGCTCTTAAAATCAAGGCAAACTAAAAGTGCTAAAAAATAATTAGTTTAGAAGCACTGGACACAAGATGGATCTATTAAAAGAATGCTCAAAAGAACAAAGTCACTACATGCAAGCACCCAGGGAAATTAATCTGTTTGGGTCAAAAATCTGGATGAACTAAACCACAGATTTTATAAACTTATACTACTTAATTTCTATATTAAAAACTGACTGACAACATAGCAACACATCTCCTTCATGTATTTCAGGTAAATCACAAACCCAACATGTAGAAAGCTTTGAACTACTCAAAGATGGAATCTCAGAAAACACGTCATGTCTCAGGGATGCACCAAAATTAACTGGTGTCTACCAAAGCTGGCCCTGCCCCATTCTCTGATTTCTTAAATGAGCCCCACTTAGGGGCTCATTCAAAAATCTAATGAAGCACACTGTTACCCATACTACACTCTCTGAACTGCATTCAGGATACGTACTTGACCATTCGTTTCATAGAAAATAAAAGTAATGTTTTAATTGTTACTTGTGACAGACCTCAACTTGCTTGCTTCCAACACATAACCAAAAAAAGAGACATATGCAGTGCGATGAAGTCAGATGATGCCGATTCTCACAAAGACTAGACTTCATCTATCTACAGTAAAGAGATCAATACAGCATGTTTGAAGAAAGCATGCTAAAACCCAGAAAGTAATTTTCAAGCTTATTTCCTCTAGCATTGTCTTTTCAGCTTACTACTACAACTCAACATAAAGCTGTATACAACAAACAAAACTTCTCAAGATACCATCAATTTATTTGCTTTGGTTTGAAATTCAACAACTATTCTACCCTTACTTTCAAAAAATATTGTGAAGTATATAGCTAAAAACTATGCCTACTCTCATAAGGTGTTCCCTTTCACTTCACAAATTTTCAGGAGTTACAAACTGGCTTAGTATCACTCTTCGTTACACGCAAGACTGAAGTGCAATGTAACCTTTAGCAACTGAGGTTGACAACTCTGAGGTGGAAAAAAACCCAAAGTGTTCTATCACTACTATGACCGTAAATTAACTACTGAAGTCTGAAACACAGAATTAAATTCCAGACCAGATGGATCTGCTTAAAGATTACCTGCTTAAAGCACCTCCCTTCAGTAGCAGTGACACTAACTTTTCACCCCTGGGCTCTGATATACCTCAGAGGACCAAAATGGATCAAAGAATAGTTAGACTATTTTTAAAAGTGCCCTCAACACACGGCAAGGCTATTAGCAGAAGTCCTCCTACTATCAGAAGAACAGGAAAGATAAAAGTAAGATCTCAAGTTAAAGAAGGATCTGAAAGGCACATACTGCCAGAGTGTACAGTGTTAGAAACAGCCCAGAGTATCTCTGGTACACTAGAGTCTGCAAACCCAAAACTGCTAAGAAAGTATCCAAGTTCTTTTCAGAAGCTCTGCACAGTTTTCACACAACTCTTCTGCTTATTTCAGTTATTTACCAACCAAAGCAGCTCCCTGAAGAGTTGAATTCTTAAATATTTTAACAGGTCAGTGGTGCTGGTTGATAATAAGGACCATATCAAGCAGATTACTCTTAAAGCATCCACAACGAGACAAGCTTGTGTGGCTTGCCCTTGGTGATCCTGCTCTGGCAGGGAGGTTGGACTGGATGATCTTTCAAGGTCCCTTCCAACCCCTGACATTTTACGGTTCTATGAAACTGGGATTGGCATCTCATAACAGTCTGTCACAAAAGTGTTTGACATTTAAATGCAAATGAATACACTGCAGATATTACTGGTGTTTCACCTGCAAAGGCACATATGATGGAGAAATTTAGCATTCTCATTTTCCATTATTAGTTTCAGCAATCTGTATTTAGGAACGCCTGGCCGGTGTATCCCTGGTTCTCTACCAATCCAATATAGATGCTCCGAGATTGTGTGCTTGAATTAGAGAGAACTCTAACACTGCTGATCCACCACTTCAGTGCAAAAAACTCCAGTATATTACCTTGGAAGGCAGTAAGCGTGTTATTTTCACTGAGATTAACTCTGGCAATCAAAGTCAGCATAATCATCCGTATTTGTCTTATGCAGGTTTACTTCCTGATATTGGAGACTGAGCTCCCATGAAGATCACTAGAAACATCCCCAGTAGTTTCATGCTGTTTTACACTTCTTCCCTACAGCTGTGAGATATTTGCTGTCTTAGACATACAGGAAGAATCCACAGAGAAATATACAAGCATAAGGGATTTCACTCACATCCCACTACAAGTGTATGGACTACTGACCCATCTAAAAATGTCATATTGAACTTTGCACAGGCCAGTTCTGCCATGCCAACTGATCTTGAATGAAAATAACATTTATCAAGCAGTTTTGAGAAAATAAGCATCAGCAGGTTAAAATCCCACAAGTTTTCAGCACTGAACAGTTTCTTTTCCATTGCAGTTCTTCAGTACAGATTCGTATAATGATTTGGCTCAATTGCTTTTGAATTATATTAATCTACACACATGCAGCAGTGCATACGAGTGCCAGCACTAATGCTCAAATCCCTGGGACGTTCCCTGTGTGATAGCATGCTTCACAGCTTTGCAAGAGAAGTTACATGACATCTTTGTAAACACTTGACAAGCTTTCAAGCTTTTTTTTACAAGACCAATTTAATCTCTAAGTCAAGCAGCACTGAAAATTGAGTGCAAGATCACAGACCTTTCACACTGAGAGCTAACCTGAGGTTTTATGCACGGTGATTAAGTGCAGCATCATTGGTAACACGACTGAAAGTCTATCTGTAAAAAGTCACTTAGGAGGCTACCACCAGAAAGGATGTTTCAAAGATAACATCCGTAAAAGGCATGTTGTACAAGCAGCACTTAATCTCAAAATCCATTAACCTTCTGTTACGAAAAAGTTAAACTAAGTGTTCAACATTGCACAGTCATCTGATTGTCCTGGTGATTTTTACCAAGGTTTGAAAAAGAAACACAGCAGTTTTCAGAGGGGAATGAAACAGCCCACAGAATCTGTGTTCAAGGTTTGAGGACCCAAGTATCTCAACTTTGAGTTTGGAGGCTAGCAGACAAAGGGAACACAACATACAGCCACTGCTGGGAAACAGGTCATCAGCATCAAATTACCATGGGGATTTGTGAAAGTTGGTCACAAACCAAGGAAACCATTCCAACATAATTAGTCTGCAGTCTTCCCACTGCGCTTAGTGCATCTTGAATTACCTGAACACACGAAAAAAAACAACTGGCTTCACTGCCTCTCCTTGCTGGTACAAAGACAACAGTTTTAGTATAGGAAAAGGCACTGCACTTCGGTATTCAGAATCAGAATGGTGAAAGACAAGCACATACAGGTAAGATATCAGTCTTCTTCCAAGACTAATATTAGAGAGTCAACTAATGAGGCTGCATTACACAATCCAAATGTAACTATTAAGTGAAAGACTCTTATATTGTTAATACGTTGCTCCTAACTGAAGGTCATTTTGTAGACCATAAGTAGAAAATAGGTTTAACTTGACTCAACAACTCACTGTCACTTAAGTTTTGCCTGCAGTTGGTTGATATTCAAACCTTTTTGCATAGATAGGATTCATGTGGATAAGCAGGAAGGTACCTGCAAGCACCTATGTCTTAAGTATCTTACTGGCCTCCTCAAGAACACCTACTAACCAGTGAAATCAGTAAGCCATAGTTTTCTTTTAAATGAAAACAAAACCTATTTATTCGCTCAAGTGTATCACATTGGCCTATGACACTTTACCACCATTAAGTAAAATAATCTCACCACCACCAGAGACAGCTTTCCTCTTGGCAGAAAAGCTACACTACATGGGACAGAAATAATTCCATTACATCAAGAACTGTTTTCTTGAAATTCACTTCACATGTTCAGGGTGATGTATTTCCACCAGTTCTGGCTATGGTTCTGCTCCAAAGCAGTTGTCTGAGTATCAGAGTAATCCAGATGTACTACAATTTTCAAATCTGGTTTCAATGCTGCTAGGCCTTCTCATTTTGCCTACCAAGATCCTCTATCTTGCAATTTTCAGCAGCATTGAAAAACTGCCACAACAGTCACTAGCTTCAGAAAAATGTATTGCATCGATGCCAATAGCTATGAGGACCCAAACACTAGCATATGTCCCATCAGCAGAAGTTGAAGACAAATAGCCATCAAATAAGCAAAAATAGCTGCTGCTTATACTACTGAATGCCTTCAAGACCCCAAAACAAAACCAAAAAAGTTCAAATATAATAAACTGGAACCACAGGTAAACCGGCAGAATCAGGTGCTAAAAATTTGTTCCTCTGTAGCAGTCTAGCTGTACTTACACAATTGCAGCTATCTTAAAGACAATATACAATAGTTCTACTAACCTGGATAAACTTCGCAGCAAAGTCAATGATCAGTGTGACACTGGTGGGGTGACAGATGACAGCCAAAACATGAGGTTAACTGATTAAGAGAGAGGAGGGCAAGGAGGGGAAGGGGTGTTCAGCATCAGTTTCTGAGACTGACTAATCTACGAGACATCATGTCAGGCTCTGAAGAAACAGATACCCGAATGAGAAATCAGGTTTAAAGATACAACACAACAACTATTTAAATATTCTTAGTATGTAAATACCTAACAAGTGACTGAGCTGGACATGGAGAAGCTAACATCAAGTAAGTTGACAGCAAAAGAAGACATTACAGACAACTAACTGGAGCTTGAAATAAGAAGTCCCATCAATTCAAACATCTAGCAATTTTTTTTTCTTTGAAAAAAACACATTTTAACCCAGTACAGCAAACAGCACATGGAGCATACTAAATAAGCACTTACTATTTCACCCTTGAATTAGCATTCTTTGAATTCTGGAACTGAAATTTTTCATTTCAAAGCAAAACACACAAACAAATAAACAAGAAACTCCTGCAGTTGCAAAGAATCCTGAAACCAGAGAGCAAAAGAACATAGCTGATTTGAAAATAACAAAAAATAAGTCTTAACAGTCTCCATCTCCAAAATCTCTTCAATAGGGTTCCTAAGTGGTTTCTCAGCAGCCACTCAGTGGCTGCAGGCTTACATAACAAAACTCTATGTGAAATGCTGCTACTTATTTTACAAAAAAAAAACCCAACAAACAAAAAAGCCCCACAAAACAATAACAACCTGTAAGCCAATCCCTTTATAGATACATAAAATTAAATAGTTTTAGTGGGCCTACCAGCTGTATTTTGTAAATGACTGATGTATTCAAATTAGAGTTAATTAATAAGTACTAATAAAATACTGAGAAAGCTTACAACTACTAAGTAATTAACTATTTAACTTGAGTGTTACATTCCCTACATCTGAAATCTAGCTGAAGCAGGGTCATTTTCTTCAGTACACACTTTTCAAGTCTTTACAAAATTTTCCCCCAACCCCCACTGAAATAGCTTATGTGGCAACATTGGCACAAAAGTTAACCCATACAAATTACTTTGAAGCAATCAAGGTGCTGCCATATCACAAGTACAAAAGGTAAAAAGCCACACTTGTCTTGACTAAAAATCCAAACAGCATGAGAGTCTCATGTTAGCAAGACATTTACTACAAATGAAATATTGAAAGATTAGGCTCCCCAACAAATTACTTATTCCATAGATCAATTACAAAATTCAAAAGAATGCAGACTCATGATGAGCATAAGCCAGTTCTAACACAGGCTGCAGCCTACAGGGGTGATACAACCCTTGCAGTCTCCTTTGTGGCGGCACCAGCTTTTCATCAGGGAACTCATCTACTACTAAAGTAATTATCAGTTTTGCTACATGTTCATCAGCAGCACAGCACAAGATACTGTCAGCAAAAAAGGCATCGGAAATATTTAAAGATATTTCACGAAGAGCAGAGTGGAAAAAGAGCCATTCTGCTGTCATTGTAGACCTCTGTTTACCTGTCAAAACAGGAGAAATCTTGTTATTTCATTACAGTTGCCACTTCAGTTAAATAATTTTTAATGAACTAAAGATCAACAAACTACAGAATCTATTCTCTACTAATCATACTAAAACAGTGAAAAAAACCTACTACATACACTAAAATATAGAGTACCTTGAGTGACACCTGAGTGTTTTTGCACAGATGCAGAATCAAGAATACTTAATACCTCAGGCGGAGTCCTGGCTCTGTGACAGCCCCACCCTAGTGGCACAATTCATCCATACCTTTTTTCATTAGCACATATTTGAGGTCGGTCATTAAACAGGATGTCTCTGCATTCAGTCTCTTTGAAGCATGTAATATGCAACTCCTTACGATACATTCATTAAGCTACATACTCTTCTTTTACTTACTAGGAATGCCTGGACAATTCAGAGTTACCAGTACTTTCACAATACAATCAATTCTAGAATACATTTTACTAGTTTTCTTCCATACTTTTGGTATTTCTAAGAATGACCCTACAACTCTTACAGGCCAGCATATTAAGAACTACATACAGACGTTATGGTAATATTAGTGAAAAAACACATATGCATACTTCTTCAGTAATCAAAGTTACATCAACTGTCTAGATACAACTTTAGCAACACTGGAATTCAGCAAGACAAATCCAATGTTACATAACTGATCCATCTTATGACAAAGATGTGCAAGTTTTGCCTTTTCTCCAAGTTTACATCTCAGAGCAAGAATTCCCAAGAGATTTAATGAAAGTTCAATTCTAGAAAACTTGTAGATGAAGATGTGTGGAACTGATGATCTGTAGAGATGTCCAAATACAGGACCTGAACTCTACCATTTAATCCAACTAAACAGAAAAGGTCTAAGATTTTATGTTGCCTAAGTCATACACCCATTTGAAAAGCTGTCTCTTCACCTCTACTCCAGGATTAATGATATAAAGATAACGATTTGTTTTAAAAATAAAAGAATTACAATCATTTAGGAACAAAAAAGCTGTGATCTTAGCACTTATTTTCACAAATAACTAAAGACATCTTCAGAGAGGCTCATGTAAGCTGATGTGATGCAACGGTTCTTTTACAAAAACTGAAAACACACAGAAAAAAAAGTAGTATTAACACTGCACTGTGTTCAACGTGGTTATAGTGTTCCATGCACCTGAAAGGGAGCAGGCTGGAAGGAAGGTCTGGAGACAGAGGGTGCAATAAAAAAAAAAAAAAAAGGATACAGTGAAAGAAAATAAAACTTAAAGACAAGATTCAATTTTCAGACTCGGAACACTACTGGCTGGCAATAGCAACAGACAGTACCAATAAGTTTTGTGTCTGTATTCCACAAATAAAGATCATTTTCTTCTCGGACAGGAAGGACATCATGGTCCTGTGGCTTGGATGATGGGCAAGTCAGGAGCCTTAAACTTACTCTATTTATGGTCTCATTGCCAGCATCCTGCACGGATGTTGTCTGCTTAGATCACTAAATACACCCTTTGGGGATGTCTTATAATTCTGTGCTGCAATTAGCCAATAGTTAGTACTGGGTAAACTCTAGGTGACATTTATGAAGCTCATGTACTATCAGAATTATCAGAGATTGAAAACTAAAATACCTCTCGTGTATATTAACCATGTCAGCTTCAAATTAACTGGTAGAGGAACACAGGAAAGAAGAAACACTTCACATACAGCCTAAAAGGCTAGAAAATGTGCAGGATCTTGAAAGCAACTAAGCTACTCATACCACAGGTAGACTATCATGTGCTTTTTCACAGACACTTGAAGATTGGCTTCCAAAAAGAGATCACCAGAAAAATCTTAGTTTGAAGCAGCAAAAGCTGGAACACAGCTTCAATAAACTGAAGATGGAACCAATTACAGCAGCTATGCTCATCCAAAGCTCAAAACAGGCTTAAAAGAAGCCAGACACTGAAAGTTGACAAAAGCAAAGAATTCCCACGAGTTCTCAAGAAAATGCTTGTCCCTGCCTCTCAATGCCACCTTCAAATATGTAGCCCGTATTTCAAACATTTCATTTCTCCGACTAGTCAAACAGCACAACAGGAAAACTAAATTAATACTAAGTTAAGGACTGATCACTAATATTATAGACTACTATGAACTGCTATTGTCTATTGTGCATATTAATTAAGACAAGCAACCAGAATTCTGTCTCCATGCAAATTACTGTAAGAAATCTTTCCAATATTCAGAACACAAAACATTCAAGTTGTTTACAAGGCCCAGAAACATGACATGTTCCAGATACAGATGGGAGATCCATCCACTTTTTCTCAGAACAAGAAAGAAACCGTGCAACAAACACACAGTGAAAGTAAGTTTATTTTTATTTCGTAAGATGAAATATGTCAACAAGTAAGTCTTTCTTCAGGCAACAGAAAAAAAAAGATTTTAACTTGCACTTGAAAGTTCAAAGGATAGTATTTCACCAAAAGTAGGTGTATTTTAAACACAGAAGCCATGTGAAAATCTAAGGAGTTTATAGGAACATGTTTTCAAACCACTTCATGCTCCAGATCAAGGTAGTTCAATCCATGTGCTATAAAGTTGTGCCCCTAACCAAGAGGTAGTTGTGATCCAACCACTCACTCTTTGTATTCCATTACACATCATTTCTGCAAGTTAACTACTGCTCTTAGTTGTGTGAAACTAAGGGAGTGGTTCCGCTTTCAAAAGTTCTGTAATGGCTTAGGGTTATCCTTCCTCTCCACTTCAAAACCTAGCCTTCTATCTCTCTCGTTAAAGATGCACACGTTCATGGGGCTCCAAACGAAGCTACTGGAGCAAGGCAGAGTTCTAGCAAGAGATTTTTCTTTTACTTAAATAAGTCAACTTAAGATCAAGTTGTTTTCCAGTCAGGTCAAACAAACCTTCAGGTATCATTTTTGTCTTTCACTCCCTGAATCACTGCCTACAGCTTCAAGTTCTTTCCTGTTAAACAGAAAGCCACATAAGAATCTAAGTCTATACACTCAGTATCAAATACTCAATATAGCTAAAGAAACACACATTTTTATTATGCTAATATCGATACTAACCATCTGGCAAAACCAGGAAGTTAAAACTACTTCGGATACATTAAGGTGCTCTTCCTCCAGCAGTACTCTCATCCTCAGCTGCCCCACAAGAACAGCTGCTGGCATAAGTGGATGAAAGCCAAATAGTATTATTCCTAACCATTATCGTAGCTGATGAAAGACAGTACCTAAAAAGGGGCATCTTGGAAGAGTCGTAACTACCAGTACGAAAACAAAACGCCCTGAATCCCACGCTTGCCAGCTTCCTCCCCTTTTCCCACTTTCTTCTCTCTTTCCACAAACAAAAAAAAAAAAAAAAAACGGAGTAAAACATATGAGAAATAGCCTCCTCAGAGGCATCTCGCTACAGGAGGAATGGAGAATGGGAGGGAGAAGAGAGGACCCAGGGGAGTTGGGGAAAAAAGAGGGAGGAGAAGCACCTCCCAAGCCCACAGTCATCAAAAAAACCGAGACACAGGGCTTAACACTCGCCCCAAAGCCTCCGTTCTCCTCCGGCGCAGGGGCGGCCCGGCCCTCCCCGCTCTCCTTGCCCGGCTCGACAGGCCTGGGTGCACTCCCATCCTTCTCTCGACAGCCGCACGCCCGGGGGCGGCCTCCTCTCACCGCGGCCACGCCGGACATCGCCTTCCCCAAGCAGGCCGCCCCGGAGGAAGGCCCCACCCGGCACCTGAGGGCGGCACAAGGCCCGGCGGCGGCCGTGCCAGCCTCACCTTTCCGCAGCTCCCGCTCCCATACGCTGACGATGAGCGCCGAGTGCTTGCGGTGGTGGATGAGCCAGAGGCTCAAAGTCTGCACGCTCTGCTGCGAGTTACTCAGCTCCGACAGCTTCCGCTCCAGCGCCGCCTCCGAAAACGCCGACATAGCCGGGCCCCGGTCGGCCCCACCGGCCCGGCTCGGCCGCGCTCAGTCCCCGCCTCTCCGCCTCAGACGGGGGAGGAGCCCGGCGAGCCCCGTCCCTTCCCGCTTCGCCGGCCGCCACTTCCGCGCGTCTTGGCAGGCCGGCGCTATCAAAATGGCGGCAGCCGAGCCTCCCGGAGAGCCGCCCGACCCCGCCCCCCTTCTTCTCCCGCCCTCACTTCCGGCAGAGGCCCTCAGCGAGGCGGAGCGGGCGGGAGCGGTGTGCGCAGAGCGTTTCCTCCGGTCGAGCTCGCTCTGTCCTCGCGCCCCTAGCGGCAGCGCGCGCGCGGCCCTGAGGCTGGGAGGGCACGCGCCGCCCGGGGAGAGGAAATAACGTTGGAAAGCGCAGACACAGCCAAAGGCCCGGGGCGGGGCGGGGCCGGTGGTTTATCCCGCCGAGCCCGTTAAGGAGCTTACTGTGACACAGAGCGAGTGGTATTTCGTATTTGCAGGTGGACGCGTACAAATATCTCTGGCCTCGTTTTTAAAAGCTGTCTCTTTTTTCCTTTAGTTTATGCTGTTGGCGGTATTGGGACAGAATTCCACTGTTCACTGGCAAGATCACCTGCAAAGCTGTTAGTTGTTTCAAACGTCTTCCCTTGAGCTTTCACTGAGTCCCTGCTACTTCGGGTGTTCTGGAAAGAGTGAATAAAAAATGGTTCTTTGCTCACCTGTGCATTCTTCTGTAGAATTTGTAGTGTATCATCTCAAGTAATTTTTCAGGTTGAAGGATCCAAGCCAGTTCTTACATGGGAAGTACTCTGTGCTGCTAAACATGAGTAGCATTACTAGTCGTAGTGCCACCATTTCTAGCCTTCCTGCTGCTCTTCTAGAAACTGCCCGACATCACTTATTTTAAACATTACCAACTAACTCACATTTTCAGAGAACTATCCACCTTAACACCTACAGGTCTATCCCAAATCCTATTGCTGTAGCTAATAATTCTGACTGCAGTTAATGTCTTTCTATAAAATTATGTATGTGTATTAATTAGAAAAATGTGCATATACCTCATTCTTGGGTTAAGTATCCAGCCTTAAAACAGTGTTCCCATAACCTTTCATGCATCCAGTTTGTCCTCACCAAACAGCAGAAAGCTAGTTATGAGTAAAAAAAAAATAATGTATTTTTAAAACTTTACAAAGTTTTCTCCCTATTTCATGTTTGGCGTGCAGAGAAGATGTCCAAAAGGACTGTTTTCAAACATTTTTCCTAATATTAGTTCTTAAGGAAATCTTCCCTGTAAACATAAAACATTGGTGAGGGCAAGGTGGAAGGTATGAGGTTTTAATGTGAATTTTATTTGCAAAGGCATCTGTAGCATGAATAATTTTTCAGGAACCAGAAAGGATTTTAAAAAAATGCTGTTGACAGAGAAATTTAAGTGAGAAGCTGCACAGATCCCTATGGAGTCTCCTTTTCTATCACTTCACTGCGTTTTGATTATTATGAATGAAAGAGCCTGTAATACATTGCCATTTTTTTCTGTGTACAGCAGAGGACACTCTGGTATTAAGTAGAACTGGCCAGTGAAGTAAAATTAAGACACAGCTAACACGGATGCAAGCAAAAATCAAATCTGACTGGCAATCTAGTAACTAACATCCAAGTTGCATTTTCTCGAGGCATATATTCTGAGGTTAACAGGAAAAATTTTGCAGGCAACTATGGAAAAAGAAACTTTTCTCTCACATACAAACTAGATAAAAAAAGTATCTAGCAACAAACAGTGAAATGTAGATGTTAAAGCAAAACAGGTAAGGGCGAAGACCAGGAAATTGGTAAAGATTTTAGTAACGATTGTAAAAATGTTTATTGCTGCTTCCTTTGCATCTTTCATCTCAGATTATCAGAATGTTTTACAAACAAGAATAAATCCTCTGAGACAGGTATTTGTAAATAAATGTAAATACAGAGAGAGTGATTTATCATCTGTGTATAATATGGTGTATAATATGCAGCAAAACTGAGATTTTATTTTCCCCATAAATCTTTGCAGCACATTTTAAATTTATAATTGTAAATGTTTACATCAGTAATCTAATTTTAAAAGCTGTGCTT
The DNA here is from genome assembly GCA_020746105.1 of Trogon surrucura. Taxonomy (NCBI): domain Eukaryota; kingdom Metazoa; phylum Chordata; class Aves; order Trogoniformes; family Trogonidae; genus Trogon; species Trogon surrucura. The sequence continues at coordinate 72,481,896 of CM036619.1, forward strand.
ATCCAGTTGATGAATGGAAATTTACTATGAGACTTAACTCAAAGTGAAGTCACTCTGAGACAGGACCTTTGCACAATGGAGCGTTCGTTTGCTGCGGAGCTTTGAATACATCAGCTATCATTCAGAAATGATATATTATTCACCTGCCTTTAAAAAAATCACCTATGTCCACAGCGTTGGAGCTGCCAACAAATGGCAGGTTTTCTTCCCCCCCATTCCAGTGTCCAAACTGTACTATCACCTTTCCTCTCATTTCTGAAGCAAAAAGTTCTGCACTGCTTCACTTCTGTCTGAGAATCATGGGTTAGTGGCCATCCGCTGTGTTCTCCTGCTCCTAAGAAAGGAGGCCCGTGCAAGTGGAAGATGATGATTTTGAATAAATTAATCACCTGATGTTTTTGTAGAACACGGGGCTCGGAAGCTCAGGGTAGTTCCAAGATAAAATAACATTTCAGACTGCAATCACCAGGGGGCTGTATAGGATCCTTACGCTTCATGTTCTGGTTGCAGATTTTTTTGTTTCTCTTCTCCCCTCACTCGAAGACGTCCACATAAAACCTTTCATAAGAGGGGAATTAACCTTAGTAACAATTGGAAGTTTTAAGTTCTGTTACTCTGAGAGAATCCTAGGAGGTGTTTAAGTGCTGGAACGGCTGATCTAAAATAGCAATGCTTGTGGTTCATTGTGGGAAAGGTAAAAAATGAAAATATGTCAGCATTGAGATAAAGCAGGCTGCCTATAATGAGTATCTCTCTCTCCTCTTCCAGGTGGTGCCAAAGGACTGGCAAAGGTGGCAGTTTGTGTTGGTTAACAGAGTGCTTGGAGAGGCAAAGTGAAACTGGCCCTTGCCTGTACTCCAGTGATCACGTAGTTCAGTGTGAATTGGCTGCCATTGCTCTGCAGAACAGCACTCCAAGAGGTATGGACTATATTAAAAATACACACGACCTGACTTGCTGACTTGCTTTTCACCCAGCCTACGTATCTCGTTGCATGGTTTGTTGATATGAACATGTCTTAATCTCAGAGTCAATTTTAACTTTAATTGTTTCCTCCAGGGCACTGTAGCCAGAAATGTAGCTGGACAATTTATTTATCCTTAGTAATATTCTATGCTTCACTAGAATTGTTTAGGAACCCTTATTTTACATCACAACATAGAGCAGTAAAACCATCTATGTTTATACTGGTTTACTGGTTTATTAAACATTGCTCATCAGCTGGGTGGGATTTGAGCTGAACCCAGCTCTTACATCTGAACAGACCACATCTTTCTCTCTATGAGGCTGGCTTTTTGTAATTTTTGACTTTGTTTTGTAGCTCTTTATCAAGTAGTCTCACCCAGGAGATGCAATAATATTAAAGGAGGAATGAGGTTTCTCTAGTCTTGTTTCCTGTCTCAGAATTCGTTCATTTTTATTGTTCCAAGTATCCAGTCTATCCAGTACAACAGTTTCTGAAGTTTCACACTTAAAAATATTTTTTCCATCTGTCCCAATACGCTTGCACACCTTGCGATCCAATTCTATGTAAATGATTCTACTTCTGCATTCCAATAAGGACATTAAAAATGGAGAATCACAAAAAGAATACCCTGAAATATAGCTGTAAAATTATTCCTGACAAAGCTGATAATTCATCTGGGTAATTTTTTCAGAAACATTAAACCCCATTTGTTACTCATATAACAAGAGGGTATATCCCTAACAGAAATTATAAATAATAAATATTTGGTTAAATCAGTGGAAGTCCTGCAGGTAGAGAACAAAAGAAATTTTAAATGGAAGGAAGAAACCCCCTGAAGTAGCTTACAGGAGCTGCCTACTTGAGCCAAAAAACTCAGGGTGAATAATTGTTCTTTTACATGTGTTCCTGCCTCTAAGCACTTCACCTTTTCAGGTAATTCATTAAAGGCAGAAATTACTTGCTACTTAGGAAATTTGCAAAAACCACTTACTGTGATATGTGTGTATGATCCAGCAAGGCATTCTCATATTTTATGGAGAAAGATAGATTGTACAATCTAAAAAGAATCTCTCTAGCATTTCTCTTGCCCTCTGTGGAGACGTAAAGATGTTTCTAGAAAACCTTCGTTTTTCCCTAAGTCAGGCATTCGGACAGACAGCTATGTATGTCTGGCCTCTTCATCATTACACTGTCAAGTGAAGTCATACTATGTAAACACACCCTGTGATTAATATATGGATGCAATCAAGTCCCAGTTTTCCCTAGTAGAGAGAGTGCTATGACTACACGAGAAAGCACTCCAGGGTATGTACTAACTCAGGTGTGCAGAAAGGCATGAAACATTAGGCTGAGTAATTTTAAACATCCGAGCAATATATTAATGGATCATTAATATGTGCCCTAGAGTGTATAGAACTCTTTGTCACAGCATAAAAGTAATAAAGCACATTCTTAACAATAAATAATGTTACCTTTTAAGGAAAATGAAGACTCTGACATGTATCAATATACTGCGTGAAAAACCTTCTTGAAATTTCTAACAATGCAAATTCAAATTTGCCTTAAATCAAAGAAAAAGTGCTGATTCACCTTTGTGATCCAGTAGAGGACATGGTGTCCCAGAAACCATTCAACTGTAGAAAGCAGACACTGTATTTTTGTTACTGTGTACTCAGCTTATGGTTTTGGAGATGCTGGCTGCCAGCATGCTGTGCTGTACAGCCAGAGGGTTGAGGGAAATGTGTATTCACCTTTACTCAGCACTCATTAAACATCATCTAGAATACTGCATTCAGTTTTGGTCTCCCCTAGTACAGCAAAAATATACATTTGAGTAGGTCTTGCAGAAGGTCATCAACACGGTCAGATGGTTGTAGCACAGAACCTAGGACAGACAGAGGAAACTGGGCTTGTTTAACTTGGAGAAGTGAAGGCTTTGGGGCATCCTAATGACAGCTTTCTGATGTCTGTGAGGATGTTACTGAGAAAATGGAGCGATACATAGACATGCATGATGAGGGACTGACAAAAAAATGGTGATAAACTGAAATGGAAGATTCCAACTAGACATAAAGAAAAAGTTTTTTTCCCCACAAGGACAGTCAGACAATGGAACAGGATGCCCAGAAAGATTTTGCAATCTCCATCCTTCAAGATTTTCAAGACTCAGCTGGATAAAGCCCTGACCATCCTGGTGCCATCTTATATGTGACCCTGCTTTGAGCAGGAAGATGGTGGAGTAGTGCTCTGGATTATGTGTATATACTATACTATTCTCATTTGCTGAGTGATGTACAACTTGGTTTGTACTTGTACAATTTCAAGTATGAATCCACATTGTAAGGCTTAGCTTGCTCGGTTTGTATCAGTTGAATTCACGTAGCACAACAGTTTGTTCAGATATACAACACTCCTACTATGCAGAGCACCTCAGATTAGCTTGCACGTCAGTGGGATCTTTCAGTACAGAGGGTACTACTTGTCTTCTGGAGTGTGCTTAACCGAAGAAGGGTCCCTTCGGAGAGCCGGCCAAATAACGACCATCCCACCGATACGGCTACAAGTCGTTCTCCCTTTATTGCTCCGGACAGCCCAATATATACAGTTAAGGAGCGTCCACGCGCCTGCCCCTTAACAGAGTTGGTCAGTTACAGGTTTACACGCGCCAGCGTTTTATTGGGTAGTGCCATTCCACTATGCAGGCAGCTCTCGGCCCCCCTTCTCCCCCCAGCAAGGCTCTCACAAAACAGATGCACCTCCTCCTCTCCGTGCCCCAAGGCAGCTCCAAGGACAGAGCCTTTGTTTAGGCCTAAACTGGGTTGTCCACACCTTTAAAGGGATACCGCGCCTCTGCTCCACAAGAAATTCCTCTACACTTACCCCCAAATTCCTACTGATCAATGAGCAGGCAGAGTGGGATGGAAAAGTCTGCTATTGTTACTACACAGCCATATCTTCTGCATGATAGCTGTCAGTTACGTTGTCAAAAACACCATTTGTTTCAGTATCCAGTTTCCCCACCAGTCTGAGGTTATGCTATCCAGAACCTTCAAATTACAAACCTGTAGCATCGTAAATACAATCTGATGCATTTTTCTGAGTTGCGGCTTTAATGCAGCTACTGGTATTTTTCTTGGAAACTAGGTGTCACTAGTGTTTTAGAAATAGCAGATGCAGGAAAAAGGAGTGAAATTGTAACTCTTTATAGTCTCTCGGCCTCTCCCTGCACACCTTCAAAAGAACTTGGAGCTGCCTTCTCTGTAACTGAAGACTGAAATTACACTCTTCTGTGGCCATCATCAAGCCAAAAATACAGGTCCCTTGTCTCTCTTTGTGTGTCATCTTAACCATCCTAGTGTCCATTTATGAGACTTTCCCAGTTATTTGCTTTTCTCTCTGTGCTGAGGAACCCAAAACCAGACATAATTGTCCAGGTATGGCCTCATGAATGCCAAGCAGAGGGCAAGTATCAGGTCCTTTGACCTGGCCACAGTGTGATAGTACTGCCCAGTAGAGGATGATCCTGCATCATCACATGGGCTCGCTATTCACGTCTGTTCCACTTTTTGCCGCTAGGACCTGGAGGTCCTTTCCTGCAGAGCCTCTCCTCAGCCAGCCTAGCCCCAGCACTCTGCAACATCTGTGGTGCAGTCTCAGGATTTTGCACTTCTGGCAACCCATCCAAATAGCTGCCCTGCCCTCTAGTGCATGGACTGCCTTCCTCCACCTCCCTACCAACGTGCTGTCAGCTGCAAACTTAATGAGGGTACACGCTGTCTCCTTGCCTAGGTCGTTAGTAGGTATTAACCAGTATTTATTCTGGTATTGGCCTCAGGTCACGCTGGCGGTACACACCTAGTGATTGCCCATCGGTTGGACCATTGGTCACAAACCTTGGAGCCTGGTGATCCAGATGCTGTTCACTGCTTAGTAGTCTGCTTCTCTAGTCTATGTCTCACTGAGTTCATAGAAAGATACTGTGGTAGGCCTTCATGTCCCTGGATGTGGTTTCCAGGAAGATTTCTCCATAAACTTCTTGGAGACTGAAGTTCGACTAGCAAGTAGCCCCACAGTTTCTGCCTTCTTGCCCATCTTGAAAGAATCTTAAGCTCTATCTTCTCATGGTAATCACAGCCAAGATTGTCACCAAGTATCATATCTTCAACCAGTATTTTCTTATCCACAAGGACACACTGGAACAGGCTGCCCGGAGGGGTTGTGGAGTCTCTTCTTCTGGAGATACTCAAAACCCTCCTGGATGCAACCCTGTGTAATGTGCTCTAGATGATCCTGTTTTAGTGGGAGGAAGGTGGACTAGATGGTCTCTAGAGGTCCCTTCCAACTCCAGTGATTCTGTAAGGAATCCAGCAGAGGCACCTCCAGTGCTTGACCCATCTGTATTACAGAATTGTATCTAAACTCCGGAAATTTCCTGGATTCTTGTGACCAACAATGCAAGTACTACATAGTGCTGGAAATATGTCATATAACACACTCTTTACTTTCAAGGTAGGTTATACCACTCTCACTGTGGTCCAGGCAGAAAACAGCAGAAAGAATGTTCTCCCAGGGGAACCTTACATTAGTGACATAACTATAAACAGTTCCCCACATTTTCAGGTTGCACAGAGTAATGGTACCGATCATCAACAATTCAGAATTAATTTCCAGATAGTCCTCCCATCTCTGTTCAGGGCTGAGATAAAAAATAATAAGAAATTTTAAAAGCATATTTAAATAATATAGTTATTGGTTACTGCCTGGTATTTTGAGTCAGACCTATTTAGCTGTGATCAAAGTCATTACTGTTTCATTAATAAATGAATGAAATAATCTAGCTGTCTGACCTAGGCATCACTGAATTTTAAGAAAGGAAGATGATCAGCTGTGTATTTGAACACAGTCCTCATGGCACAGTTAGATAAGATTTTCTGTACATAAATACATATTGTAACAGGATGAAACAAAACTTTAGAGTTATATTTTTTTCACAGCACAACATTTGATCACATAAAGCAGCTGATTTCTCCATGTTAAGACAGAGCTCAGTTTGCTTGCATTCAACAGACTGTCTTTTCAGCATCTGTTCCCACCCTGGATATTCAAAACAGCTCAAGAAAATCATGTCTGCATTATGAACATGAAATGGCATCAGAACAGCTTGGCAGGACAGGGATTCCCAGAACTGCCTGTGTTGCTTCTTTTGTGAGGAAGCAGCTCCAGCAGCCTTGAGCTCTGTCAGTTCCATTAGTCTCGTAAGGTACCAGGACTATGCCAACAGACTTCATACGATACCATCAAGAAATTTGTCTTTCCACAAGCAATCTGTGCTTGCTTCTCGTTAGGGTGTATTTTGAATGAAAAATAACCTGAAATCTCACTCCCCCCAATGACTCTAAGCCTATTTACACTGAGGGTAACCACACACCGTAAATACCTGAGTTGACGTGGCCTGTACCTCTATCACAAGCACCTTATGTTACTGCATCTCAGGATTCAGTGCATGGCTTCCAAACCATTGTTCTTGTTCTGATGTGTCTGTCTTTGCTATCTGCCATCACAGCATTTCCTCCTTACCATTCTCCACCTGTCAGCTGTACACTGGCATAGCTTCAAGACTTAAAAGGGCCTGCTAAAAATTCCTAACAGTCATCTTCCATTCAGCATGAAAAATACCAGAAAGTTGATGCTGCCCTCTCTACCCTCAAACTTTGACCTTTTAGAGTGGAAAATTTACCAGCCTAAGAGCAATTTGATTCTTGGAGTGGGAATGACTCAGGCACTGAAACATGTCTTGCAGGTCTATTTTCACCCTTACACATAGGAATTAGATCAACAGTTGAAAAAGCCTGGAAATTTCATAGATCCCTGTAATGTTCAGATGATTAGCCAAATGCTTTCAGTCTTACTGTACTTTGAGGGTCAATAAACCACTAAAGACAGTATTTGGCATCAAGAAGCCATCAGGCTTGTGGCAGAATGGGAAAGGTCGGCATTGTAAGTGAAATTTTAATCCATTCTCAGCACAACAAGACGAGACTGAGGTCTCCAGTCCTTTTTTTAATTGACAAACTCATGACCCGAGTTTGTGTTTGTAGCAAAGTTCATTCTCATCTTTCTTAGTGGTACTAATGAGGGTAGATACCCTGTTTGTATAGCAGTCCCACACCAATGTTTGGGGTTCACCTCCAGTTTGTACATCCCATGTCTCTCTCACTGATATCAGTGTGCAGTCAGTCTCTGGCAAGCATATCTTAAACGCATATCCTTGCCCACCAGATTTAAGATAAAATGGAATTCAGCCAACATTGCTGGAGCTTTCCCTATACTCAAGATTACTATTCTGATCTGGATGTGTGGTGCTGTGAATGCTGCTGTGCAATGAACTGTGCATTAAGGCATGCTGGCTCCTGTCTTTGCTAATGGCAGTACTTGCCACGGGGGTAGGAACAAGGTTTTCAAATGAGCCCTTACCAATTCAAGTGCTTGTCTTTTCTATTTTGCAATTGCATTGTGCATAATCTAAGAAACACTTTCCAGAGGTTCAGATTACATACAACTAACATTCACTGATTTTTTTTTACATTTACCCTTAGTCTTGATTACAAACTACACTCAGTTTCAAAAATAGCTTTAATATTACAGCATATATATTATCACAGTAACATTGCTAGCAATGTATTTCTGCTGTAAAAAGATCTACTTAGCTCCATATTCTCTGTTTAGACTGTAAAATTTATCTGATAGAATACTAAAATACCAGACGGAATAGCAATCAACATGCCACTAACTACATTGGTTGTGGAATAGATTTTAAGCATCAACTTTGAAATTAAAAGTGAGGTAAAGGTAGATGTCAGTGAAAGAATTTCTGAAAAACAATGGCCTGTGAAACAAATGAAAAAGTTACACAGAAGTCAGAGCTGGTGTCATCTTAAAAGTTAAATGAAAGAGAGCAAAATGCAAGCCAGGCAAAACAAGATTATATTTCACAATTGTTTTCCCAGCTGATAAGAATAAAATCTGCTTTCCTGTTTGGCTTTCAGCAGTCTCCAGAATAAATCTTCCCATTTCTACTCTTGTTTGTTCAATGAATGCTTTTTACTCTGGGTGCATGTGTGGTAAATGAGAGGCTCTGATGACACATCTCAGATAAAGGCTTTATGTGCCACCAGGTGCTACTCAGGTAGAACATCTAATTGCAGCTCCAAGTTATCATTTGGTAAGTTAGCTGTGGCCACTGGATTTTATTTTCATTAAGGAGGCTGGATGGAATACCAACTGGTTGGTATTTCACTTTGTTCTGCAAATACTGGTTTACAGATTGTAAATTTTGCCTTTTTATCAATTATTTACCTTTTTTCATTAATAAGAAAGTGAATCTTTTTTTGGGTTGTAAGTTATTTTCTCTATTGCTAGAGAAAAACAGTATAGAGGAAAAAGCCATCTTCTTTATTCTCTCGCAAATGGATATAAGAAGCCAATGAACCTGAGATTAAATCCATCCCAAACTGTAGGTACCTTCACCAGTAAATTCCAGACCCTATCACAGTTCTCCCAAAGTTTAGGCAGATCTTGCCTAGAAAGTCAATCCTGAATGCCTGTTCAGTCCAAGTGGAAAGCAGGTACCAGAAAAAAGCATCCACCTCAAAGAAGCAGAGAAGTGAGCAGCTCCCATCAAAATGTAGAGACCACCTCTGCTGCCTGCAGCTACCTGTGCTCATGGGGTTACAGCCTTCCCATTAATAACTTCCTCTGAGATAAGTGATTGATTACACCATCTGGTAGAGCTGTACTTTGTTTCCTCCATCCCATTCCAGCTTCAGCCAACCCAACTGGCAGAATGATGGAGGGTCATTTCTGTGATCAGACCTTAGAGGCTCTCTTAGGCTTTCTGTCTTAGGCAGGGCAACACACAATTATGCTTTAAGAAGAGGTAAAGCTATTCTAGGGAAAAGCTTTAATGGTGACATAATAGAGACCCTGAAATCAGTCTTTGAAGAAAATATACCAGAAGAAAACCAAGAGTTTCCAAGCAAACCTCTTCTGAAGGCAACAGATTGCAAAGCAAGTTTTTTCTTCATTCTTTAAGCAGGGCTGTAATAGCTGAGGATATATAATGAATTGCCTTCAGTTGAAAGCTAAAGTTATTGACTATTCTGCATCTAGATTGTTCTCAGAATATTTTAGAACTTACTGTGTTAAATCTCTTCACTGGAATTGCACTTTGTGGTGGTGGAAGCTCCAAAAGCTAGGCTAATGAAAGGTAAAAATGGCTCCTAATTTAAGGGCTGTCTGCTAGGACTATCAATTTATTCTTCTAAAAGGAACCACCCAGGCACCTTAATATTACAGAAAGATAGCCATGCTGGCAAAGATTATGACAGGAAAAAAAAGTCAGTTCCTGCCATGAACACCAACTGTCAACAGACTTGGTGGCATGTGACTGCCATGAGGACAGGAAAAAAATGTAAGGATTTTTTGATGTTTCAGGTTTGGGGGAAGGATGAACGCAAATGTAAAACTAAGCCTTTTTACTCTTTCTCCCAACCCTGGGTCAGCAAACCAGACCTTGCCTCTCCCTGGTGCTGCAGCAGGATTGTGGTTTGGTATCGGAGGAGTAGGTCTACTGGCTGGGGATCAGAACAGCACCTCAGGTTCTGCCGTGCCACTTCCCACTTGCCTCAGGAGAAAACTTTGCTCTTGCCAGAGGCAAATTTTCTCTGGCAAGAAGATGGTTTCCTTAGGGCATGTGTGAAGTTCATTATTCTTCCACTTCTCTACTCCTCAAGCAGTTGGCTATTTAGTCTTTGTCTGGGACACACCCTTCTCTTCCACCACTTCTCCAGCCATTTTGCTCAGTTCTTTCTTTCTTTCCCCAGGACAAGCTTCAATGCTTAGTTCACTCTGATCTGGAAAAAAGGTTTACCAAGAATTTTAATATAAAATGATTTTTAGAAGAGCCATGTGCCATATGCCAAGAGAACAATTAAGGATTCATTGTTAGACTGCAGCTGTGTTTGATGCTGTGGACGTGGTGTGCGTTTGCTTTTGCATGTCTGCAGAACATCATTAATCATGGTGTTTCTGGCTCCTGTGATCCTGTTCTTGTGTTCCTCTTTGGCCTCTTCTGAGCAATCTATTTACTAATGACTAGCTACAGTGCAAGAGGTTTAAAGGCCAAGAGACTGAGATCAGGACCCCATCAGGCTACAGACTTTTATCATCTTCTCTGGGGACTCTTTCCTGACTGTCTGTCTCTCCTCTCCTTCTCTGTCAACAACTGAGTTATGATTTAAGCACCTCTATTGCCACTGTGGTTGGGAATGGTCTGCTAGGACCTTCCTCTAACATCAACACCATTATACTTCTTTTCCACTATGATTTTCTTCTATTTTCTAAAAAAACCAAACCAACACACCCTTGTGTCTTTGTCTTGAAGTAGCATTTACCTAGTTATAAATATTAGAAAAAACCTCAAATTGCCAAACTGTCCCCCTAAAAAAATCCAAACCAAAACCAAGAAAATGAGTGTTGTGGTTTAACCCAGCAGGCAGCTGAGCCCCACACAGATATTCACTCACTCACTTGCTCGCCAGTGAGCCAGCCACTAAACTTTGACAGGTGCTCTCTGTGAATCCTCCACCTCCCTCCCAGGGAAGGATAACAGGAGAATCAGGGGGAGAGACTTTGAGATTGAAAAAAACTTGAACCAGCATAATGAAAAGAACAATGACGATGTTGAACTATATACAGGTGTTATACAAACATGCAAATATATTCAAAGATACAAAAGAATATGTTAATAAGGAATCCACAGCTTCCAGGTGAGAACTAGGCCTTGAGCAGAGAAATCCAAGACTGGGCTCAGCAGCAGATGGAAGCACCTGAGCCCAGAGACTTGATGATAGCGCTCCTAAAAAAAAAAAAAGTAGAAAAGGAGCTATGCCACTCCCACCTCCAAAGGCAGGGGAAGACAACCTGTTCTGATGAATGTTGCTCCTCTGCAGTGGGAAAACAGGAGACAGGAACACCAGCAGCACAGGTAGCGAGACAGCAAACAACCAACAGCAGCCATTCCAGCACAAGCAGACCCTAAAAACCCCAGGTCTTTTCTCAAGGGCCCTTACATACTGAGCACCATGGAAAGGAGCACTGTGATTGTCCATGTGGGTCACCTGGCCCATCCTCACCTCCCCACAGGCACAGCTGCCCCCTCTCCCCCATTGTGATTGCCCCCTGTGCCAGGAGCTCCTGAGAACTTTTATCCCGGGGGTCTCAAACCAGGACATCCCCTCAGTGGGATCGGGGAGAGAATTGGGAAAAAAAAGTAAAACTTGTGAGTTGGGATAAAGACAGTTTAATAGGACAGAGAAGAAAGGGAAAATGATGACAGCAAGAGAATATACAAGAAAAGGGATGCACAATGCAGTTATCCACCCTGACTGACCAGTGTCCAGCCAGTCCTAGAGCAGGGAGCTGCCACCCACCCAGTCAACTCCCACCAGTTTTATTGTTCAGCGTGACATCATATGGTACAGAACATCCCTTGGGGCAGTTGGTGTCAGCTGTCCTGGCTGTGTCCCCTCCCAGCTACTTGTGCACCCCCACTTGCTGGCAGGGCAGTGTGAGAAGCTGAAAAGTCCTTCACTTAGTGAAAGCACTGCTCAGCAATAACTAAATAATCAGTGTGTTATCAGCATTATTCTCATCTAGACAACTGCAGTATATTAGCTAATACGAAGAATATTCATGCTATCCCAGCCAAATCCAGGATAACGAGGAATAAAATGGTAAAAATCAGGGAAGAAAGAATAAAAAATATTACTCTCTTTACATTCAATAGAACAAATGAAAAAAAGAAGAAGGGAAAAAATCTGACCCCAAAGGCAATTTTAAGAAATATCTTCTATTAGATATTAAAATGGTGACCTATAAAAATGTATCTATATCTAGTGCAAAGCAATTTTAGTAACAGCTATAATCTAGTCACAAATAGAAAATATATTTTCTTTATTAAAATAGTGTGTGCAAATACCATTTCAGCAACAAAATATTTTCTGTCTGAAGTTATATCCATGTGTTTGATGGGTTTTCTTCCTTGAATTTTTCTAATTCTTTTCTAAATCCAATTTTGCTTTGATGTCCACAATTATCCTATAACAGAGTTTACTTTTACTCTCTGTTAAAACTTACTTCCTTTTGTGTATTTTTAAGTTGCTGATAACTTCAGCTAATTCCTCTCTTTTTTTTTTCCATTGCAAGGAACCCTAAATAATGACGTCCTACTCATTTTCTCTCTTTCCACTGCTGCTCGCAGACTTCTGTTATCACCTCTCTGTCATCACTTTTCCAGGCTGGCAAATCCTGCCTGTATGCATCTGGTACAGCAGTTTTTGTAATAAAAACTAAAAAGATACTAAGTATCTATAACCTAAATAACTCACATTGCACCAACCACCTGGAAGACTAATTCCAACTCATTTACACTTGAGACCCCAAGTTATTTTAAGTAAGTCATTCCCTTTAACAACTGCGATTATTTAACCACTTCGAATATGACATCCTCTGTTTAAAAAATGCTAATGCCAACATTATCCAAGGCCTGCAGTTCATTCCCAAATAATAACATTATTTTAGATGCTCATACTTGCTCCTATGTTGCTGCTGCTGGTACTTGAGGTTGGCATGATGTACCCTACAAGATATATCTGTCAGCTTGAATCCTGAAGACACAACTGTTTTTCGAGACCAGTCAATTTGAGAGATATATCCTGTCCTCAATCCTAAAACTTTACATACCTGAGTGGATAAAAGTGTGACACAAATTGCTTTTGCAGGATTACCATTGCTAGGGAAACTATCTTTTCTTGGTAAACAAATTCTGCATTAGCTCTCAGCAGGAAAGATATAATTTGCTAATGATGTGTTGAGTAATCATTCTTGTAAATGTCCTTAGCTGGATATTTCTCTAGAAAAGCGACAAGAAAGAATGTCACAGTTTTAAATGAATAAGAGAAAAAAACCCCCAAGTTTTACAGACTTGAAAAATTATGATTGCTTTAAATTAAATACTTTATTTTGACTGGGAGAGTTAATCCTCTTCCTTGCTCATTTACAAAGACATTTCTCCTTGTGATGTTGCAGTCAAAGTATTCTGTCATTTGCTTATGGGCAATTTCCACTAATTTCAGTGAGACTACATGGAAGTGAAAAAGAATGTTTTATGGAGGAAATTTTCTATTATAGGCTCTACTTTCAGTGAACACCTCCCATCTTTGTCAGAGGCAGATGTATGCCCAGGGTAGTTGCAGGGTGTGTTCTGCTGAACAACAAAACACACTACTCGTATGAATTTAGCTTTACCTGTATAGAAGATTGAGTGCCGGATCCTGCTAAGGTTACTTATGTGAATTGTAATATTGATTTCATGCCTAGCTGTACAAGCAAAGTTGGATTTAGCCCATTGTATTTTTAATACACAAAGAAAATCATATATCTCCTCTCCCTTCTAGTTTTATTTCAATGTAAGAAAGCAAAAAAAAGTAAGAAATCAAAAAAAGAATTCAGTTCCATGAGTGTGAAAAAGCAGATAGTTTTTTTAGCTCGGTTTTGTGGCCAGTGTTTCTTTGACAAAAGAAAAGAAGAAAGAGGAAAGAGGAAAGAAGATGACAAAGAAGAAGAATTTAGCAGTGCTTTCAGGTAGGACCACTCTCTATGCTTCCTTGTTTTTTTTCAGTGCAAACCAGAAGCGTCTAATCAGTTAGTGCTGGGCAGATACCATCCAGACCTCCTTTTATCTAAACAGTGCTTTTGGGGAGAGATCAGGCAGTCACAGAGCTCCACACTAACGCTCTGTTAAATGTAACAGCTAGGTAAACAGCTAGGTAAATAGGATGAATCATTGTGTTCCCAAAAAATGCTTTGGCACAACATGCACTATCACAAAACGTTGTTAAATGGACATTCAGATAGTTTGAAGCTGTCTGCCAGGTTCATTGGCTCTGACTGATTTCAAAACATCATATCCATTAGCATTTACAGAGTAATTTGCAGAAGGCATTACTCAAAATAAACAGGACTGTGTCAAAATTACTGAAGTGTGTAATGCTTTTTATATAGTATACCATTTAAAAATAAACATGTTTTCAGCTTCTCTGCCTTCCAATAGCTCCAAAGTATTATAATTACTCTTGGATGGTTTAGTGCGGGAATTTGGCTGATAAACCAGGATAGGACATTTTAAACAACTTTTCCTTTTAAAGAATCACATTATTTTCATGCCTTGGCATGCCTTCTCACATAGTGGCTGAGCCAGGTATTTCCAGTATAAAGGTCCAGCTGATGAGCTGACAGAATATTATCATGTCTTATTGGAGTCACACATGGCCTGCTTCTAGAGCTCTACATCCACAGAATTCCAAATCCTACAAGTGTTAGAAATACATTTATTATTTACAAAACAGAAGATTATAGAAAAAGTTTTCTGCACGAAAAGCCAGACTCGGTTTGGTTTGATTTTTAGACTGTTCTTTTCGCATTTTTCCGTGGATTTTTTGTGTCATGCATTGTCATCAAAACTGTTTTGCTGTGAACTCCTAACAGGAATAATGATAAATAACTACTGATGTATTATTGTAATTCAGATATATGAGGTTTCAGATTGTGCTTATGGGACACTACTGGCTGATGACCCTTCCAAAATGGCAGGACTACAAAATCCTTTTGACAATGAAAATGCATGATTAGGAGGCATTTTTGCCATCACATACACATGTGGCTTTCTGAAATTTAGCTTGATTTAATCCTGCTATTCATTAATCTGGAAAAGCCTGAGTGTAACAGATGTAGTCTACATCTACATACACATATATCCTTTGGACTTTAATGGCAAAGTTAAAAGGACCTTTCATTCTTCATCCATTTCTCTGATTGTGGACCAATTTACAGTCATGCACAGTTATATGACATGACAGTCATATATTATATGACAGTCAAGGTCAGGCTTGATGGAGCCCCGAGAAACCTGATCTAGTTAAAGATGTCCCTGCTCACTGCAGGGAGGGTGGACTAAAAGACCAAATGCATTCTATGATTCTATATTTTTACATAACTTTCATACACTGAGACTCCCCAAATGCATCTTCAAGTGAAATTTTTCCTCCATTGGAACACATAATAAAAGTTCCACTGAGTTCTGTAAGGTTTATGGACTTCACCTGTGTTTATTTTATTAGTCTTGAACTGTGTAATTCAGATCTCATTCTGGATTTCAAATACCACAAAATTTGAGGAAATCTAAATTCCAGGCTTGACAAACACCCATCTTGCATGAATCTGTACTCAGGAAAAAAAGACATTTTGGGACTGACCACACACGATACTATTTTTTCATTAATATCTGGTTGAGCAGGTTTTCTATTAAGTCCTGCTGGAAAGCTACTCAAGAAGATATCATACCAGTTCCCTGACAATTGCCCCAGCATCCTGTTAACTTCTTTTCACATAATAAGGTATAAATCATGGTATGATTCGTACAAGTTCTCTAATCATTAAACATTACTACAGTGGTTGACATGAGTTTGGTACAGAATTGAACATTTAGTCCTGACCTGGTTCAAATCATGGAAAAATAACTTTGCAAAATGTGTTGCCATTCTGAAGTTTCTTTGATTCTGAAGGCTTAAGAGTGGAGACTTTAGTTTTTCCACCCACATGTTTGTGACCTTTCAGAAAAGAATATTCGAATAGTTATTTTTTCCTCTTTCTGCTTTTTTTCCATTGAGTGTAAAAAAATGAACAAAGTTCAAGGTTTATTTTGGGTTGTTTTTTTTCTTTGCTGTTCTATGACCATTCAAACTTGCTCCAATTCTGAAACGGTTATCAGATCTGCACTCATATATTTTTCCAAAGGTATGGACGTGCTGAAGAACTCCTAGTACAGTGAAGAAATGTGTATAAAAAATAAAGGAACAGAGCGAAGTGAAAAATAGCAATTTCTTATATGAGGAGGCAAAAAAAAAAAAAAAAGAGGGGGAAAAAGAGAAAAAAAGAAATCTGTTTGACATTCAAATTAAGCCTATTTCTGTGAAAATTGAAAAACCTGAGGAAAATTTGGGAGTAAGTTTTTCATTTAAAAATGACCTTATAATGAAAAGTTTGATAGCTTTGCTGTTGAGGCTGCTGTTGCTGATTCAGTCTCACCAGAGAGAGCTACCGGAACCTACCCCAAGCTTTACACCAGCTGAGACAGTGGTCTTAGCTCATTTGCATAATACAACATAAATTGCAATAGCTTAACTTTTCTACTAAAATGAGGCCAAAGTTGGCACCTACTGAAAGGTAAGGCATTCAGAAATGATTCTGTTAGGAAACAGAAGACATCAGACCACACCATCTCTCCAGGATTCCTGGTCATTTGGGAGAGAGGTGGAGTTAGGAGGGTGATCCTTACTTGCTTCCTTACTTTGATTGCCACAATTAGGATTTGAGAGCACAGAGGGCCTTTTGGTTGTATTTGGAATCAGGAAAACTAACATCACTTCTGGCGACAAATTGACCTCTCAGTTCTTGGATTCACTCATCATAAGACAAGCTCAAAGTACTTACCTGTTGATACACCCATTATTGTGCTAGAACAAGTCTGAAAGTTCAAAATTACATTCTTATTATTTTACCAACATAAGTATATGTCATTAATAATAATAATAATTTTCAAAGCATTATTGTTCAAATAGTTTGTGCATTCCTGTAAGATAGCATTAGGGCTAGGCAATGCAATATTTACATTAATCATTCCTCACACCTCTCTGTATAACCCCTTTCCAGGTGTACCTTGCTGTGACTGTTTCCAAATCCATCTGGATAGAGTGAGGAGGTTCAGTTTCTCACGTCTGCTTCAAAATATCATCATGGAGGTGAGTCATTTATCATTTAGACAATGAGTGAATGATTTATGATATTCACTCAGTAGAAGTGAAGTTAGTTCAGAGTAACGTGTGGGTTGTCAGACCAGCTGAGTAAACCTATTAACTGCCTGGGATAACTGCATAATACTCCAGTCACTCAATTGCTTAATGATACATTTATAATAGAAGCTGTCCCAGATGTCTGTGTCTTAAAAATTATGCTCCAACCTCAGATTTAAGAGGTTCTGTGATTTTATGTAAAGATAAAAGAAAGCAACGGGTGAATGTAGTGGCTTAAAGTCTTAATTTAGCAAGATACTCATGCATGTGTCCAGCATAAGTATAAGCAGCTCTGTCAAAATCAATGGTACTTAAGGATCATTGCAGAATTGCTGTTACTCTGGAACAGCATGGATGCATCTCGCAACAATGCCATCAGAAATCAGAAAGGAGGAGGGACTGAACAAAAAATATCAAAGTATAAGCCTGCTGTAACAGTGCCTCTTGCTTGGATGAAGTGTATCATTGAACAAGTAAGTTGTACTGAGTGGTAAACAGCAAGTAAGCTGTTTGCAAGCACATACAAATCTAATAAGACACCATTGTCTCAGATGCCCTCCAGAATATCTCAGGTGTTAATTTATTTCTGCTGCACACTAATGAGACTCTTGCACTAGAGTCATGAACGCTGTGTGGCGGAATATTGATGTGTCTTGCTTAGGCTGTTTCAGAGCCCATAAAGGAAAGAACAGAATTGGAGATTACTAAGATTGTTGGTTAAATTCCTCTGTGCCCATCCTTCATAAGTTAGTTTCTCTGAAGTATCTTTAAATCAGAAAGTAAACTATTTTCCTGCATTTCAAAACTAGACTATACAGGGATCAACCTGCTTCCCAAAAATTAGTAGTAAAATTCTCCTTAATTATAGTCTGAACAAGACTAGATCTTAAAATGGCTGCTCCTAAAGTGTTTAAATAGAGAATTTAGTTATACATGTATTTTTCCAGAGATGGTCCTTGAGTCACAGCATTCATATTCTTTTCAGCTGATCCTAGAAGCTGGCACTGTATATGAAATTGCTGTTGCAAAGCTGTGATACCAGCCAAAAAAGAGCATTTGAAGGGCTTTCAAACAAACGAGGAAAGGAGCAAAAGGTAAAATCAGATATCAGTCCTGGGGAAATAAAACTCACAATAATATCTGGATTCTGCATCTGCCCAGCATATGTAATTTCTGGCAATAAGTAACTGCTGCTGGAGAAGTAAATAAAGGATGACAAAGAATCAAGCTCAACACTACGGCTGTAAAAATCAGGGAGGGCCAAGTTAATAATGAAATAACATTGATGGGCAAAGACTGTTACAGTTTTTTTGACTCTTCCTGTTTTTTAGAAAAAGCTTCAGTCCTGCACATGCCGTGGACGGGGAAACACTGATGCCACAGTTCAGAAGTAAAATTGTATTTTGGTCTACCAGAGCTAATTTAGCATCGATACAGCTGTGTTAAAATAACACAGGTAACAACCTCTTTCACTCTGCTTAGCAAGTTGACATTTTAGTTTGTTCTTTTCATTCCACAAAAGGAGAAAATGCTCTCTAGATTAAAAGGCACATAGAAGCCAGACAGTTGCAGAGAAGTCTTTTGTGTTTAATGTGGAGATGCAGTTCTTTGTCATGGGAAGAGAGCAGAGAAATATTGTCCTTGTCCTTTATCTTTTTATAAAATTCTTCTAAGGTTCATCTCAAAGATGTTTTCAGATAATGTCTTCTAGTCTTTCCAGGCCCAGAAGGAGCGTTATGGGAAACTACAGAATGGTCACATCATACTCTTCTAATGACAGAGAGTCATTTTGGCCATTTAATACAAAGTCTCTTGTTGTGAGCAGGAAGAATTGTTTCATCCCAGTAGAACAATATCTGCTATCAGGCCCAGTCCTAACTCTGAGACTGCAAGAAGAGTGCTCCAGTCTTTTCTAGGACACTTTCCAAGTGTCCAAGTGAAGTCCTTTCTGACAGAAAATCAACTTGAAAGAGTGAGGATGTTACAGTATAGATTATAATGACACCTTCTTCTTCTTTTTAAGAATAAACTGAAGAAAGTAGCTTCAGCACTTACTTTCGGTGTAGATCACAAGTCAAATGGCTTTATAATTCCAGGGGAAAACAACTACCTTGGAAACTAATCACCATACAAAGAGTATCTCTCTTTGTGTGTAGATGCTTCAGGTACTATCTGTACCTGAAGAATCTACATCTCAATGGACAGAAAACTTTAAGTGTTTAGGACAGACAAATGTGAGTCTGTTACACTGGAGGCTTCATATGGGAGCAAGCCGGTAGTATTGTATTATCCAAGCAACCTGTTCTGATAGCAAGTTGCTTGTCGTATCTCATGTAGATCCTTCCTTAGTTTCTATGGCTTCGTAGTAACTGTGAATCATTATGGCTGCTTCTGACCCCAGTAGGGAATGATGCAGTGTCTGATTCTTTTGTAAATTGTCACCATTATTGTTGCCTCTCCACAAGACATGTTATCAGATGACAGTTAAAAGCAGCACATCAAAAGTCTGTACAATGACCTGATCTAAGCACTAGTGTGGGATATAAATGAGATTTTGGCTGCAGCGACCATGAGATAGTGGAGTTCAGGATCCTGTGCGGTAAAAACAGAATAGCAAGCAGGATCGCAACTCTGGACTTCAGAAGGGCCAACTTTGGCCTTTTCAAGCAATTGCTGGGGGATACCCCTTGGGACAGGGAGCTGCAAGGTAAAGGGGTCCAAGAGAGTTGGTTGGCATTCAAAGACCACTTCTTCGAGGCTCAGGATCAGTGCATCCCATCAGGTAGGAAATCAAGAAAGAGATCCAGGAGACCTGCATGGTTAACCAGGGATCTGCTGGGCAGACTCAGGTGGAAAGGGAGGGTGTTTAAATTGTGGAAGGAAGGGCTGGCCACTTGGGTGGAGTACAGGGCAGCTGTCAGGGAGTGCAGGGAGGCAATCAGAAAAGCTAAGGCCTCCTTGGAGTTAAAACTTGCAAGGGAGGTCAAAGACAACAGAAAGGGCTTCTTCAAATACATTGCTGACAAAACTAATACTAGAGGCAATGTAGGCCCTCTGTTGAATGCGGTGGGTGTCCTGGAGACAGAGGACAGAAAGAAGGCAGAGTTGCTGAATGCCTTCTTTGCCTCTGTCTACACTGTTGGAGACCGTCCTCAGGAGCCTCAGTCCCCTGAGGCCCCAGAGGAAGTCATGACAAAGGAGGAGTCTGCCCTGATTGATGAGGACTGGGTTAAGGATCAGTTTGAACACTTGAACATTCATAAATCCATGGGCCCTGATGGGATGCACCCACGGGTGCTGAGGGAGCTGGCGGGAGTCATTGCTAGGCCACTCTCCATCATCTTTGGTAAGTCATGGGTAACAGGTGAGGTGCCTGAAGACTGGAGGAAAGCGAATGTCACTCCAGTCTATAAGAAGGGCAGGAAGGATGACCCGGGTAACTACAGACCGGCCAGCCTCACCTCCATCCCTGGAAAGGTGATGGAACATCTTATCCTTGACACTGTCTCTAGGCATATCAAGGATAAGAAGGTTATTAGGAGCAGTCAGCATGGCTTTGCCAAGGGGAAGTCATGTTTGACCAACCTGATAGCCTTTTATGAAGACATAACCAGGTGGATGGATGATGGCCATGCAGTGGACGTGGTCTACCTGGACATCAGCAAGGCCTTTGACACCGTCTCCCACAGCATCCTCATAGGTAAACTGAGGAAGTGTGGTCTGGATGACCAAGTAGTGAGGTGGGTCAAGAACTGGTTGAAGGGAAGAAGCCAGAGGGTTGTGGTCAATGGGGCTGAGTCTGGCTGGATGCCTGTGTCTAGTGGGGTCCCTCAGGGGTCAGTGCTTGGGCCGGTGCTGTTTAATATATTCATCAATGATCTGGATGAGGGATTAGAGAATGTTGTCAGCAAGTTTGCTGATGATACAAAATTGGGAGGAGTGGTTGACACACCAGAAGGCTGTGCAGCCATTCAGAGAGATCTAGACAGGCTGGAGGGCTGGGCGGGGAGAAATCTTATGAAGTTTAATAAGGGCAAGTGTAGAGTTTTGCACTTGGGAAAAAATAACCCCATGTGCCAATATAGGTTGGGGACTGCCCTGCTGGAGAGCAGTGCAGGCGAAAGGGACCTGGGGGTTCTAGTGGACAGCAGGATGACCATGAGCCAGCAATGTGCCCTCGTGGCCAAGAAGGCCAATGGCATCCTGGGGTTTATTAGAAGGGGAGTAGCAAGTAGGTCAAGAGAGGTCCTCCTGCCCCTCTACTCTGCCCTGGTGAGGCCACATCTGGAATATTGTGTCCAGTTCTGGGCCCCTCAGTTCAAGAAGGACAGGGAGCTGCTTGAGAGAGTCCAGCGTAGAGCCACAAAGATGGTGAAGGGAGTGGAGCATCTCCCTTATGAGGAAAGGCTGAAGGAGCTGGATCTCTTTAGCTTGGAGAAGAGGAGGCTGAGGGGTGCCCTCATTAATGTTTATAAATATGTCAAGGGGGAATGTCAGGAGGATGGAGCCAGGCTCTTTTCACCGGCGTCCACTGACAAGACAAGGGGCAATGGGTGGAAGCTGGAACACAGGAGGTTCCATAAAAATATGAGGAAAAACTTTTTCACTGTGAGGGTGACCGAGCCCTGGAACAGGCTGCCCAGGGAGGTTGTGGAATCTCCTTCTCTGGAGACATTCAAAACCCGCCTGGACGCGTTCCTGTGCGCTCTACTGTAGGTGATCCTGCTCTGGCAGGGGGGTTGGACTAGATGATCTTTAAGGTCCCTTCCAACCTTTAACATTCTGTGATTCTGTGATTCTGTGATTCTACCGGCATCATCCATTAGATGTTGTATTTCATTAGCCACAGAGGAAGCCAGGAGGCAATGCTGGTCATGGTTGAATAAAAAAAGATGTTAAGTTGTAGGTCTTGCCAACACTGGACCTTCTCTGCTCTTCCTGCTTGACTGCTGTGGATTTGTACCTGTGTGGGTACAGTCACTGCCTCTGCTGCCTTGATGTGACCCTTGGCTCCCAGATATCTTCTCTCGTCTCACAGAGTAGGCCTGGAATGACACCCAGCTTCACCTAACAGTCCAGGTCACCAGGCAAGTCTGTAGGGATGGGGCAGAATTAAGGTCAAGCCAGAAAGTCAAGCCAGTGTGTAAAGATCAAGGCCAGAATCAGGGAGGTACCAGAGTGAGCACAGCTGAGACAGCAACATAGCTCAGGCAGAGAGTAACAACCTGAGTCCTTGAGCAAATACCACCTGAAGCAGAGGCAGGCTCCCACTGCAGCTTCTCACAGCACTGGTTTAAGGCTGGATAGCTCTGTTATGAAAATTGACCCTGAGGCCAG
Organism: Trogon surrucura; assembly: GCA_020746105.1. Lineage (NCBI taxonomy): Eukaryota > Metazoa > Chordata > Aves > Trogoniformes > Trogonidae > Trogon > Trogon surrucura. The sequence goes on from CM036619.1 coordinate 72,504,168, forward strand.
GGTGTCAAACCCCCAGGAGGGTGAAGATTTGCACAGGTCAATGATAGTACAACTACTGAAAGTTTGAAAGCGTCAGTTGTTGGACAGAATGATGGAAAAAGAAAAGGATGCTAACATTCTTAAAGGAACCCTTTTTTACTTAATTTCAGATCATTTCAGGCTGTCTTTCTAAATTGTGACTGTCACATAGACATGTGTTGTAAGTTTGTAGAGGGTATGTTGTATTCTTCCCATTTAGCTTTACCTTAAGTACAGATGCAACAAAGCATTCTCATAATAAAGTTTTATAAGGCTATGCCAATGCTCTGGGTGTCTGAGCATTTTACCTCCAAGTGTCTGGTTGCTTGTCAACTCTGTGCACAAGATGCTACCAGCTTGCCTTGATGCTTACCAAAGACGGTAATTACCACATACACTAAGTAATGAAATGATTAACAGAAGCCACTAAGAACTAGGGATAAAGTCCACTTACATTTGCAGATGTTCTTCTACTTCACGGTATTCCCTGAGGCTTTTCCCGTGTATGCCCTGTTCCGGATCAGTCCATGAATTTGGGTGAAGCATTGAATAGTTTTATCTTCTGTGATGAGACATCTAGTGCACAGCAAGAATGCCGAATGATCATCTATATTCTTCTGTGGTTGTGTTTTGAGACCCTCACATCTTTGTAGGATGTCTTAGAGAACATTCTTAGATGCCTGAATGACATAAGAAGAGATGAGAGTAGCTAGCCAGTCACTTTGTAGTGTTATCAGCCCTCATTCATCTCACCAAGCAGGCTCAGAAATCGATGAAAAAAAATCAAACTTCAGATAGACTTGCTATTGAATTCCCTCAGCAGCCCTGTGGTTTTGAAATTTGTTTTTGCCTTTATGCACTCTTTTCCAAGACCAGGAGATATTGATTATAAAAGGCCTGATGTTTTCCTAAACATCTAATAGCTTCTAGAAACCCAGATCTGTCTTAACTTTTGTCATGTGAAACCTGTAGAATGTGTTCCTAGCCAACATGTAGTCCACAGCATTCTAGAAGCCCTTTTTCTTTATCCGACTATATTTCTACCCATCAGCTTGTCCTTGCTGGGTCTTCATGAATCCTAACACCCCAGACACCTGGGAGTACAGCCAGCACAGAACATATTTGGGAACTTGCCACCTACCCAACTGAGAAAGGCTCATAAAGTGCTTGGAAATTAAGAAGGCAGAAGATAATATGATGTTCGGTGTTGTTTTTTAAGTATTTTGGTTTTAAACCAATCTGATGGGGTTTTTAAGGGAGAGAAAGGTCTAAACTATGAATTTGGGGCTCACAAAGCAGGATACAGTACTTTCTATTCTCAACAAACCCAACTCTAAAGCAAGGAAAGATTGTAGGCAGGAAACGCAGAGTGAAGTTTGAGAACTCAGCTTTAATTCCAACCTTTGTATTTATGCTATGCATTATGTACTTCAAAATGATTTCTCAAATAGTAAGAGTCACAATTCACTGCAACCTGGAATTGTTTATAGAATCTCACAAACAGCAGTTCTGAGTCCTATGGGCAACAGCTGCACTCAGCTGTGTGTAAAAGCTCTTCAGTCTGAAAAAGTGACATTTTGAGAAATTTCTGCATTTCCCATCTGAGAGCCTGCAAAGGAAGGTGTTAAGTCAAGGTGCTAAGTCAAGACAGTCTGTTGGAAGAGAAACCTTTATATGCTTTCCTTAAAAAAAAAAGAGAAAAAAGCTTTCCAGAATACCCTTGTGAAATTGAGGGGTGGGTAGGGAAGAAGGTGTTAAGTGTGTGGAAATGTTTATGATACTGCATATTGATTCCACTCTCTGTTGAAATTTCTTTCAGTCTTCAGAGCACAGAGCAGCAGTAGACGAGAAGTTAGTCTAAGCTTAGTAGAAGTCAATCAACTCACCATCTAGGTTCCTTCTGTAGTAAAGAGAGAAAGGTGAAAGGTCATCCAGAAAAAGACAGTGGTTCAGAGCTCATTTTATGCGCTCTGAAAACTTCTCTTTGCTCATGGTCTGTAAACACCTAGCAAGCCCCCAGGCTAGTAATTTTGGCATCTAAAGTGATTACCTGAAGCAGGGAGGTGTGATTACTAGCACATGAAGGTTTGTCTCGTGGAGCCTGGGGAAGGCTAATGGGGCTGGGTCTTCATGTGGTGCACCTTGTGGCCTCTTCCTTCCTGTGTTTCCAAGCCCTGCTGTTTGTCCTCTGGAATACAGTGGTATTTTTTTTCTTTTTTTTTGAATTGATTGGTCGACATAGTCTGGATGGGTGCCAGAGGATGAACCCTGCTGTCTGGAACCAGAAACAGGTACTAAGAAGTTTCTCCCCATGTCCCTTATACACTGGAGAACATGAAGGAGCTTTACCCCACTGAACTCAGTTCTTATGCTAATTCTTATCTGAAAACTCTCAAACATCAAGGAGCTTGAGGTGTTTTACATTTTTTGATTGCAGCTGGAATTTGGGAATTGCTTTTCAGCTCATCAAGAGCTTCTGATGACTTTGGACTTTTCCAGTGCCCATGCAGTCCTCTGACAACTTTGTAGGGAAGAAAAGAACAACCCTCACTTTGAAAAGTTGCCCTTGTATAATCTTGTGTCTTTCTGATTTATTGTGGTAAAAAAGGATACTGGGAAAGGCTCAGCAGAACATTTGTAACCTTTACTGTTTCTTTAAAAAGTCTTGCAGCAAACTTACAGGGAGATTGAAGAACACAAAGCTCTTTCTCTCTCTGCCAGTATCTCCTGACTAAAACCACCTAGATTCACTGTGCAAGGGTTTTCCATGCTGCAGCCCCTCTCCTGGAAACTCTCTCAGACTCTTAAAGATCCTCTTAGCAGGTTGAACTCTAGTGTGTGTTGTATGCTGTGTTGGTTACCTCCCAAATACAGAGGCAACATAACAAAGCCAATCAGCTGTCAGGCTTCAGGGCTTACAGTGATTAGGGCCAACAGCAGTCTGCATTTTTTATGGATTTCAACCATAGAGAGCTGCAAAGAAACAGGCGCAGGTACTAAAAAACCCCCATCTTGTGGATTCAGTATTTGCCTGGCATTTTCATTGTTGTTGGGGTCTTGCATTGATACACTGCAGGTTTTGCCATCCTAGCAAACAAGCCAATATGGAGATGAGACTGAAGGTAAATCTTTACTGATTTTTTATGTCTGCCCCTTCTTAGTTTGAAATCTTGTTTCATGTGAGTATTTTTCCTCCAGATAAAAGTCTCATCTGAGATTCAGACGTATTTGGGTTTGAATTCCAGACACTGACTTGGAAAATCTTGCATTGCACATGGAAAAAGTGATACCTGATTCTAATGGTTCACTGTAGCTTTAGCATGCTCTCATCCAGTGGCAAAGCTTTCTTAGCATACTGTGCTAAGTTCTCTTTAATGAGGGCCTGCAAATGATTTGCGAGCCTTGTGAGGAGGAGAAGTCAGAAGTTTGCTTTACACAGTCACTATCAGAGCTGAATGCTAATGTGCTGCAGTATGAAAACCTACTTTTGTACATATGTAGAGGGATGTGTATCTGTGAGTATAAATACATCGCTTCATATACTCTATAGATATTTCCAAGCAAAACTGCATTTAAACCAAGCTACACTTTGTATAAATGTAAGCCAGCTCCCTTACCACCTCTGTGCCTTTTATCATTCATTTACCCATCACCTGCCTGCTTGCCTGCTGATTTTCCAGTCTGGTTTTGATCAGGTTTGTAGCCAGTCAAGCATCTTCAGCATGGACAAAAAAGCTTGGAAACGGATGCATTTGCAGAAAATCACTTAGCAAACTTAATTGCCCCTTATTTTCATTGTCTGCAGCTTTCTGGTTTTCTATATCCTAACCAACTAAATGGATATGGTTTTAAAATGTTCTTAGAAATTACCTAAAAATATAAGGAATGGACATCATTTAAAGTGGCATCTGGAGGACAGGATAAATCATTAAATGAATAGAAGTCTAAATTTTCAGTTACTCAGGCCTTTTCTTCTGCAGTGCAATTTTTGGCAAATCAATTTTCTACTGATAAATGCAAACAAGAATTGTCAGGATTCCACTCTTTGGATGCTATTTTTCAGGAGCAAAACAGGTTCTGACAATATATGTCTCACATTGTTATGGAGACTGGAAGCAACATGTTCAGTTTGGAGTAGGGTGCTTTTTCTTTCCACTGACTATTCCAGTAGATCAAAGGAAAAATTTCTCCACTGCACTGGGTTTGGTGCTGCTTAAAAGGAAAAATCTGTAAACTTTATTTGCAATTTGTCATTTAAATCAATCTCTTCCTGACAGAAAAGAATAGCTGTTGGCTCAGGTGTCTAGTGCTGAGGCCAAATGAGATTAGGGAAGGTAATGTTAGCTTGCATGTCCCAGAACACTTTGTGGTTCGTGATAACCATTGAATAACCAGGGTCAAATGTGTGTTATGCCACTAGTAATTTGCTAAGGAGCTCCCACAAAAATACTGTTGCACCAAGCCTGTGACAAGGCATGTGTCTCAGGGTACAGCACTGCTGATGAGAGAAACTAGAGAAACCTGTCTGTGCCTGAGTTTATACATCGAGTGGAAAAAATAATGCTTCTTTATTTCTTTTACAAACCTTCCACAAGTTTAAGTAGTGGATATTTCTAAACAACTAAGTCACAAGAACTGTAGAGTCTTTTTGCTATTGTGAGTCACATCTGACAGTTTTCTTGGCTTTACTGGTGACTTTTCTTCCTGTAACCAGCCATTTTGCTATATGTATTCTGAACTGTTATATGTAGCAAGTCCAGCTGTATGTACCCTTAGCATCGATTTGAGTTTCTTGTTGCTTGATTATGGAACCAAGTGCCACTTCAAACTGAACAAAAACATACACTTATTTGCACTTTGGAGAGAACAGTTGCTATTTTGCTGTCCTGTCTTCAGAATGTCAGATGACAGCTGAAGCTGAACTGTTTACAACAAAGTTCTACCAAGGCTGTATTACCTAATTCTGTCTCTGCCTGATCTCTTCAATATGGACTGGAGAGTTCTTTGAATTTCACTTCTTCATTACATTTGATTTCTAAACTGATGGTACTGAGTCACTGATTGCTTTTCATGGATTTGAACTATGTTCCAGTTCAAGACGTGACTGGAATTGCTTTCTCACACTTAGTAAATATTGCTCACCTACAGATCAACTTAACTTCTTCTAGCCTGGAGTTATTACTCTAGGCATGCAAATCCTCTAAATGTGGCTATTAATTCTTCTTTTCACCATCGCTATGTAAGCTTTTATCTGATGATTGCAGGCAGCCAGGAATGTCTGCAGTACATTTAGAAAACCTTTCCAAAACTCCCATTGCTATTCACATGTATGCCTCATTCACTTTGCTCTTTAAATGGTTTCATAGCTTGAGTACTTCTTAATTTTACCTTGCTACTGTTTGATAAAGTACCTGCTAACAGCCAGGGAAGTGAACCTGGGCTCTGTATTCAATGGAAATATAGACACTTTCTTCCTTTTTCAGATTAATCCAGCAAGGTGCTAAAATCATAAAAGTCCTTGTGTTCTGTACCAAGACTCTGCAGACAGCACACTGGAAGATCAGCCATTGCATCTTCCAGGTTTGACATACTTTCAGACAGCAATTTTTTGCATTGTGTACGTAAGACCTAAAGAATCAAGATACAAGTCTGAAAGAGAAAATAACAGCTCACTTAATGTCAATGCATGTTTTTTCTTGAGGGATTTCAACACCAGCACCTAATCTTACAGATGCTTTTGCTTCTGGTGTTATTGCGCTAAAGCATCCAAGAGGCAAGACAGGAATTATGGAGAGACTACACTGATGCATTTATACAACAAGTCATAATTGGGAAATAATTTATAACACTTGTATCTGATCAGATCTGTTCAGGTCAGTATTTGTCAGCTCATCCTCTCTTCTCACATGAAATGTAGAATAGTCCTTTATATAAATTCATAAAAATAATGAATGAGTGAAAGAATTCTGTGGGACAGAAGATGATGCCTTAGATCTGTCTGTGGGCATCAAATACAGGCAAGGTTGTTAGTCATATTTTCCAAGATAACAAGGTGCTTAAAAAGTTTAAAAAGATAACAAGGTGCTTAAAGTTTCGGAAAGAAACTTTGCAGAATTGTTGGATGCACATAGGCACTTAGATCCTCAAGATGCAGGCGAGGACAGAGATTCAAACACATTAAAGAACATGGACACAAGAGTACCCTTAAGCAGAACCCATAGTTCAAGATAGATGCTGGCACTCTTCACACATTGCACAGAGTTGGGAAAATCAGATCAAGAAAATAAAGAAAGTCATCAATAAAAAGGCATTCAGGCTGCAGCAAGCCTGAAGTCCTTGCTTTGATGGGCTGATGTTTTTACTTCAGATTCATTACGCTGCAGTCTCTTGAAGACTGGTGAGTGAGGCCATGCCTCAGGAAACCAGTGGAGGGTCACTCCTTTCTTTCAGAGAACGGTTATTAATTTAGCAGATGGCTTTCTGGGTACCCATGAAGCTTTCATATCAGAAGCCTGAGCACTGACACACTGTAGCTCATAAACCTACTGAGGATTTTGAGAATCTACTTTTAGACTTGAGTATCTAAGACAATCTTCACAATATTTACATATCTGTGTCCTTTAAGAACCTAAATCAAAGAGAATTTTTTTTGAAATTTTTCAAAGCTTTGAGGTTCTTATTAGGTGCTTATGTACCCCATTGGGTAACAAAAGACTTTTGAAATGCTGGGTATAGTTAGCGTGCACAGATACTGAGTTGAAGTAAGGATGTGAACCAAAGGCCCTTCTGCTCTGAGTAGTTAAATATGCAGTCTAGTTTTCATGAACACTATTATGTTATATGTTAGTATGTAGGACCTTAAAAATTTGTTCCCACAAACGTAAGTGCTGCTAAAACTCCATCACTTTTATGTTTCCAAAGAAATTAATGTAAAAGGAGTGTGAGACTGACCCATGCACCATTTAAACCTTTATATGGTTATTTACATAAAAAATGGGCACCATTTGTCCAACTGTAACTCTAAGTGTAGCTTTTAAAGTATCTGAGACCCTGGACTACTTATTTATTGTTCTAGGAAATGAATTTTATGAGGGTGGCACAGAAACTAGAGACTTTGATTCTAAGTCTAGACTAAAGCTCAGCAAACAGTCCAGAGGCAGTGACTTTCTGACTTACTGCCCAATGTGGAGGAACAGCTTCAGTGACAAAAGGAGTTACCTCAGACGAGAAAGTTGGCTGGCACTACCATGAGGTGTTCTCAGAGGCCATGCACGTACCGTAATGTCATGCAAATTTCTTCGAGGGGACTGCTGCCAAGCTTCTTGATTTGGTGGCCACTGTGTGCAGTATCATTTGAAAACTTACCAGAAATGCTGCTTTCATCCATATTTTCATGCTTTTAGCCCTCTGAAATTAACAGAATCAAAAAGATCTTACTGACCCACAAACATACAATGTTGATTGTTTCTCCAGTCCTTGGAAGAAATGGGGCAGGACTCGACGTTTGAAAAAAAAGAACAAAGCAAAACAGAACTGAACATGAAAGATGGAGCACGCAACTGGTGATACAGCTTCCTTGTGAAACAAGACTCCACCCTGACAGTGCCCATCTGTGAAAGCAGGGAACGTAAGAATAGAGGGCAGACCAGCAACCTCTCTTTTTCCAGTACCCCATCTCTGATAGTGGTCTCCAGCACACGCTGAGGGAAAGGAGCACAAGAGCAGGACAACCATGGGATGCGATTCCCCAGCACACCTTCTCCACTGCTGACTGCCTCTGTCCTTGCACTTCATAGACTTCAATGGATCTTCTAACACGAATTTCTTCAGTTATTTTTTTCAACTGATACAGCCAGGATTTGGATTTTGAAAGTCAAAACCAACAAAAGAGGAAGTCATGGCTCTCTCAAGTTCTGTGTCCGTTGTGGAGCATGTATATGCTATCTGTTTAGAGCAGTACCCTTCAGTCCTGTTTGATTTGAAGGTTCTTACACATTTTCCAGGGGAGCTTCATTTTTTTGTGTAGCAAATATAATTCTACTGATAATAGGCTTGTTGTTCTTAGTTACAGCTTGTGGCTTAATTACAAGTAGTCTGTGGATTCCCAGAAGTCTACTAACCCCTGGGTTTACTATCTAATATCCCTAGCACCTCTCTTAGAAAAAAGCCTGCTAGTCTACAGTACAATTTTCCTGAAGAGGCTTCTTAACATTACATAACTGGACCTTTATGTTGGAACTATTCACATTTCCAAAAGACATTCCATTTATGCAATAATGTATTACCTACCATTAGCATAATGTAAGAATATTAGTTATTCTTGAAAAAATTATTCTGTCTTAAACTGAGTTTGTAAAAAACTTTTCAAAGCAAAGTTAATTAAGTATATGCATGAATTTTCCAAGCCAGTCTTGAAGGAGGAAGAATTGAAAAAGTTATTAGATTAATTTAAGAAACCTGTATTTTATTTGTGATCTATAGCACCAAAAGAATTGAGTTGTTCCTTCAAGTCTTAGTTTCTATTTCCATAAATTTTATTTGGAAAGTATTTCGATATATGAATAATAAAAAGTCTTATATAAAGACTGAATACTGTTCTGCTACTTAGTTGGCAAAGGCATATTGTATAAGTATATCAAAATATAGAAATATAAGGCTTTCTATGGCAGGCTGAGTCATAGCATGAAACTAATTTCTTGAGAAGGTCCCTACCAAATACTTTAGAGAGAAATAAATTTCAAATGCAGCAGGCAAAAAAGCCTGCTCAATGCTCCATTGCTGTTCTCTGAAGTACAGAGTATTCTCGTTTTAGTATATGTCTGGCTATAATACTAAAACCATCCTATTTGTTGAAGCTTCATTAGGATCTTATGACAGAGACTTCCACAGGTTCATCAGGCATTGTGAAGATGGGTCTTTTGTCAAGGGTGAATGTGTTGCCTTCCCATTCTTTATGTTCTTTACATTCCCATGTCTCACGATGACAGACCGGAAACCTGGAGGCATCTAATGTACAAACAGCATTCGTTATTTACTAAATAGTTTGTAACAATTACCTACTGCAGCTCTTTTGTCTTCATACTTGTTTGCAAAGAGAAGCCAAACCCAATGCCCTGAATAGCAGTAGTATGTTTGGTTCTCTTCTATAGCTGAAATCTTGTTGGGTGCTTAAGAGCTAAGCTCTGTGTAAATTACCTGGACAGAGGCTAGCGCAAAGGGACTTCACATTGTTCACAGGAAAGCAGTAGAAGCTGCATCAGAAAGGGTTACTTCTGATACTAAGTAATCTGTATACTGTCCTGGTATTAGCAATTGCTTAATGCTTGATTATCTAAGACCTGGGAAGGGGGAAGTTATGAGTGGGCCACTGAGGGGGTGACTGTGCCCGGGTAAGGGAAAGACAGATAGTAAAAATGGAATAAAAGAAAAAAAAAAGGTACTAAACAAATGACTCAAAATCACATCACTTATTGGAAAGCCCTCTTCATTTCAACAGGCACATACATGGGCCAGCTAAAACCTTTAACGGAGGTAAATCAGCACAACCTTCCATTAACATGAATGACCTAATGATGATTTAATCTATCTGAGGATCTGGCTGTGAGCATTCATCTGCAGGTTAGATCTGTTTTTGTCAGTTTTGCAGCCTAATTTTCCTGCCTGGACAGTTGGAATGAGTCTCCTCTAAGCACATTTTGTTGTCTGTGTCATCATTTTGAACCAGCCAGCAAGCTCTGTATGGCACCAAAATACTGCTGGAATGAGGTGCAAGCCAGAGATCCCAACTCAGACAAGCAAATGCTTCTGAACTCACGAGCTCATTGTCCAGGATTTGTGCTAAAGAACAAGCCCAGAACACCTGCCAAAAATCACAAGATGCTTGTACAGCTAGCAAGAAAAAAAGAAAGAAAAAAGAAAAAGAGAAGAAGAAAAAAAATAGACAAAAATGAAACCCCAAATCTTAAAGCTATACTGAAAACATTAAATAAAATCACACCAGCTCCAGGCAAAGAACAAGGATTTTTTTTTTTTTTCCTCTAAAGCAGCTATTTAAAACACACCAACACTCTACAATGCTGTCTTCCATTACAATCTCTGGGTTTGGGACCAAGGAACTTGAAGTAAAGCATTAGATCAGACAAGTGCAGAGGACTCAGGATTCAAAATGTTGCTTCCAGCTCAAGGGGACTTCACGACTGTAAATTCTTTTCCTCTTACACACAGGCCTGGGGAGAATTTACGTGAAACCAAAACTGTTCTTATCTTGGGACTCTCTTTTCTCAGCTGGAGTATTGTAATTTCAAGCTTATTTAGTTCAAAACAGCTAGAAGACTGCTGTAGCAGTGCTTGCTTGGGCAAGCAGCTGATACTGGGGCATCAGGCTGAACGACCTGGAACAGTGCCCTGGGTTGGGTCCTCCCTCCACATGTAGAGTGGGTGAGTTGCACAAGAACAACCTGGATAAAACGGGCTTAAGGATTACAAGTTTTTTTGTCTTTACAGGTGTGGTGACTGTGCAACCCTTAATGCTTTGTGGTCCTGTGAAAAGAGGAGGGGTTTGGGTGGAATATGACAAGCAATAGGCACTTGGCCTTTGGTCATGTATCACTAGCTTCAAACTCCCATTGGGCGTTTTATAGAGAGTTAGGATCCATCAGCCTTCGATTGGGAGGTCCTTCAGTATGATACTAAATAGGAAAGTGAGCCTTTCTCTACAGAGCAATCCTAGGCACTGTGACACTACAAATTGCAATGCCTAATTTGGGTTTCTCAGATATTTAAATGTGTTATTCCCTTTTGACTAACCTCTTTTAGCAGTTCCTTCCAGCAGTGTCATTGCTGTGTGGTAGGGAGAGGGGAAAAGCTGTGATTATTATCTGTAGGTGTGGACACTTCCAGGCGGGAGAGCTGAGCACTGAATAATTAATTAGGACAATTTGTAGTTCCCTGTGCAGTATAAAAAAATTGCAGCCAGTATCTCCTTGCTTCTACACTATCAAATCCGTCTTTTTCTAATTCTAAAAGCCCTGTTAAACAGCCCAGAAGCTGAGAACCCAGAACTTTGTGCCCTCTGTTCCTACAAGAGGTTTCGCAGTCTTTTCCTAGGCACTACCTCCCTTTACAATACAATGGAAAAATGCACCCCCTGGGAAAAGAAAGTGAGATAAATCAAACACAAATAAAGATTAGTGCACTGAAAGAGGCAAGAGAAACACTTGTAAAACTCAGAATTAACAGCACTGAATGGTCTTCTGATGGCAAGCACTTAACTGCTTCAGTAACCAGGAGTAAGTCAATCCTTCATTTCAGATAACTGTGGGGCTCATACTCTCCTTTACCAAGGAACCCAAGGCTAACTTTTATCCTTGATGGGACAATCCACTTAGGGCTGTGTACTTACTTGTTCAGACAAAGGCTAGGTACTAGTGTGGTGGCTCTTCTTACTGAAGGTGTTACAACATGAAGGGAGTAATTATAAATTGAAGCTATCACAGACAAAGGTTTAGCAAAGGAAAGATTTTCTAGGCTGGTGGGCAGGTTATGCACCTCATAGGGGTCAATATGGAAACTAAAGCTAGCTTAGTTTCTAGACTTTATTCCTAGGATGACTTACTTTGCATTTTTCCAAAGAACTAATTAAATGTTTACTACTTAAAACAGGGGTTTGGGAATAAGCAGTGATATTTATAAAAGAAGAAGTAAAATCTGAGAATCCCACACTGCTTTGGCTTTTATTATCACTGTATACCTGAAAAATGAGTAAGACAGGAGACATGAACAAGCTCAGCAAGTTGATGGAGCCAGAACATAGGAATGTTGTGGAAATGAAGGGATAGAAAAATGTTCCAATTTATGCAAGGGATAGAAAATTTATGCAAGGGATAGAAAAATGTTGCAATTTATGCTGTTGAAATAAAGGAAAGAAAAGGTTGTCCCAGTAACATCCCAGATCCATAATCAAGATGTTTATAAACATAATATTTTTCAGATCCTGATGGAAGAATTCTGAATTTCTGACACAGCTTTAGAAAAGAAGCAAAATAAAAATATGAACAGTGACAAGATTATGTGTAATGGACATGAGATGTTAGAGAAGACATAGGTAAGCCATGTGAAATCCTTGAGGTAATACATGAAGTTCCTTAGAAATGTCTTGTATAATAAAAGAAAAATGTCTTTAGGCACTAAAGGTCAAAAATCTGGAAAAGCAAGAGAACAGCCACCCAAAGCAAAACGGTTGAGGCTTGTCTTGTGAAATTAGCAAATAGTGAAAGAGGAATTAATTTATGAAGTTAGAGACAAAAGATGCGAAAACTCAAAGAGCCATTGGAAACCTATCACTGGAGATAGATCAATGAACAAAACACTTCTAGAGGCATGAATGCGATAGATACAGCTGGAATTCATGAAACGGCGCAGAAGAAGCATGAAATTACAAGAAAATCATAGAATCATAGAATCATAGAATCATAGAATGTTAGGGATTGGAAGGGACCTCGAAAGATCATCAAGTCCAATCCCCCTGCCAGAGCAGGAATGCCTAGACTATGCCACACAGGAATGTGTCCAGGCAGGTCTTGAATGTCTCCAGAGAAGGAGACTCCACAGCCTCTCTGGGCAGCCTGTTCCAGGGCTCCGTCACCCTCACTGAGAAGAAGTTTCTTCTCGAGTTTAAGCGGAACCTCTTATGTTCCAGTTTCAGCCCATTACCCCTTGTCCTATCAGTGGTTGTCACCGAGAAGAGCCTGGCTCCATCCTCCTGACACTCACCCTTGATATATTTGTAAACATTAATGAGGTCACCCCTCAATCTCCTCTTCTCCAAACTAAAGAGCCCCAGCTCCTTCAGTCTTTTCTCATAAGGGAGATGCTCCACTCCCTTAATCATCCTAGTTGCCCTGTGCTGGACTCTCTCCAGCAGTTCCCTGTCTTTCTTGAACTGAGGGGCCCAGAACTGGACACAGTATTCCAGATGGGGTCTCACCAGGGCAGAGTAGAGGGGAAGGAGAACCTCTCTCGACCTACTAACCACCCCCCTTCTAATACACCCCAGGATGCCATTGGCCTTCCTGGCCACAAGGGCACATTGCTGGCTCATGGTCATCCTGCTGTCCACCAAGACTCCCAGGTCCCTTTCCCCTACACTACTCTCTAATAAGTCATTCCCCAACTTATACTGGAACCCGAGGTTGTTCCTACCCAGATGCAAGACCCTACATTTACCCTTGTTGTATTTCATTAAATTTTTCCCCGCCCAACACTCCAGCCTGTCCAGGTCTCGCTGGATGGCAGCACAGCCTGCTGGTGTGTCAGCCACTCCTCCCAGCTTGGTGTCATCAGCAAACTTGCTGATAGTACTCTCTAGTCCCTCATCCAAGTCATCGATGAATATATTGAATAATACTGGTCCCAGTACCGACCCTTGAGGCACTCCACTGGATACAGGCCTCCAACCAGACTCCGCCCCATTGACCACAACTCTTTGGCTTCTTCCCCTTAGCCAGTTCGCAGTCCACCTCACTACCCGAGAGTCTAGACCACACTTCCTCAGTTTAGCAGCAAGGATGCTGTGGGAGACTGTGTCAAATGCTTTACTGAAGTCAAGGTAGACCACATCCACCGCTCTGCCATCATCTATCCACCTTGTTATATCCTCATAAAATCACACTGAAACAAAATCACCACTTAGGAGCAGAAGAGACAAAACTAAGATCGATATGTTTTTTAGAGAAAGGATGATACTGAAAAATGCCTTGCTTTTATGTCATGTAACTAGGGCAACAGAAACTGTGTCAAAGCTCACTGAAAGAGAAAATGCAGAATGCTGAGGGGTGATACTGGGTTTCAGAAGATGGACCTTTACTTGTAACTGACAGAAGGGCAATGAAAAACATATCAAAAATAAATGGTTTTTAAAATAAACCAGGGCCAGTGGCAAAGGAAAAAGAGATCACAAAAACTAGGGCACTATGCCTGAGAGAAATTGCTCCCAAGGTATAAGATTTTCCCAAGAGTGCAGCAGGCATGAATCACAGAATCACAGAATGTTTGGGATTGGAAGGGACCTCAAAAGATCACCTAGTCCAGCCTCCTGCCAGAGCAGGATCCCCTACAGTAGGTCACACAGGAACATGACCAGGCATGTTTTGAATGTCTCCAAAGAAGGAGACTCCACAACCTCCCTGGGCAGCCTGTGCCAGTGCTCGGTCACCCTCTCAGGGAAAAAGATTTTTCTAAATTTTTGTGGAACCTTCTATGTTCCAGCTTGTACCCATTGCCCCTTGTCTTGTCAATGGACGTCGCTAAAAAGAGCCTGGCTCCGTCCTCCTGACACTCTCACTTGACATATTTATAAACATTAATGAGGTCACCCCTCAGCCTCCTCTTCTCCAAGCTAAAGAGACCCAGCTCCTTCAGCCTTTCCTCATAAGGGAGATGTTCCACTCCCTTCATCATCTTTGTGGCTCTGCACTGGACTTTCTCAAGCAGTTCCATGTCTCCCTTGAGCTGAGGGACCCAGAACTGGACACAATATTCCAGATGTGGCCTCACCAGGGCAGAGTAGAGGGGCAGGAGGACCTCTCTTGACCTACTTGCTACTCCCCTTCTAATACACCCCAGGATGCCATTGGCCTTCTTGGCCACGAGGGCACACTGCTGGCTCATGGTCATCCTGCTGTCCACCAGGACCCCCAGGTCCCTTTCCCCTGCACTGCTTTCCAGCAGTTCAGTCCCCAACCTATACTGGCACATGGGGTTGTTCTTTCCCAAGTGCAAAACTCTACACTTGCCCTTGTTGAATTTCATAAGATTTCTCCCCGCCCAGCCCTCCAGCCTGTCCAGGTCTCTCTGAATGGCAGCACAGCCTTCTGGTGTGTCAACCACTCCTCCCAGTTTTGTGTCATCAGAAAACTTGCTTACAGCGCTCTCTAATCCCTCATCCAGGTCATTGATGAATATGTTGAAAAGCACTGGTCCCAGCACTGACCCCTGAGGGACCCCACTAGACACAGGCCTCCAACTAGACTCTGCTCCATTGACCACAACTCTCTGGCTTCTTCCCTTCAACCAGTTCTTGACCCACCTCACTACTTGGTCATCCAGACCACACTTCCTCAGTTTACCTATGAGGATGCTGTGGGAGACGATGTCAAAGGCCTTGCTGATGTCCAGATAGACCACATCCACTGCATGGCCATCATCCATCCACCTGGTTATGTCTTCGTAAAAGGCTATCAGGTTGGTCAAACATGACTTCCCCTTGGCAAAGCCATGCTGACTGCTCCTAATAACCCTCTTATCCTTGATATGCTTAGAGACAGCGCCAAGGATAAGTTGTTCCATCACCTTTCTGGGGATGGAGATGAGGCTGACCGGTCTGTAGTTACCCGGGTTATCCTTCCTGTCCAGGCTAGAAAAATACTATTTTGCAAGACAATGTTTACACAAGAAAAACATGAGTGGAACCCTTCAAGCAGCAGAAACAATACAAGGAAGAAAAGATGGCAAACTGTTAAGTCACTGCTAATTGTCCAAAACACCTTCACTACACTCTATTGATATGGCAATGCCACAGAGCTTAGGACCAGGGAGGAGCTGAAAAATTTGTAAACGGATTTTTATCCACTTAGCTTTGTGGCATGAAAATATGGTGACAAGAAAGGAAAACAAGGCTTGCAATGCGATAAAATCAGCATGTAATACAATGTGTAGCACATATCAATATAAGCCAGTTTCTACACAGTGACTAGCAAGGATGTTAGAGCAAACTATACAAAGTAGATTTACAAGTGCCCATGTCTATCATATTGCCAGAACAGCCAGACAGCAGGAGAGAAGCCTTACTTACTGCCTAAGGGTACTGGATTTTAAAGGAAACCAAGTGTCCAACATAACATCATATGTACAAGCACTTAAGTAATCATACCCAGATCACTGGAAGAGGAATTAATCACAAAAATACTTGTAAACCAGGTCAAAGCAGGGAGTTTCTCACAAAAGCCAGATGCACTACCTACTCTCGAAATGTGATCAAAGCTGACCAGGGTTGGGCAATGCAGGGTAACAGGCAGCAGAGGAAATCCAGACCGACATACCAGAACACCCAGCCTCCCTCCCCCCAGCATACACAGCATTCATAGCTGGCTTTGAAGGAAAAGTGGGAAATCCTCACTATAATGCACATATTCAAGCTCTGGGGAATCAGACGAGCTGTCAGACACTCCTGCAGCTAACACTAAAGAAAACATTAAAGCTTTTCAGCTGCTAAAATAGCCCCAAGATTAGGACTCAGAGGAATGTAATTCTAGTGAATGTGTACGGTTTACCTGTGAATGGGAATTCAGTCACATAACATCATCAATATATACAGACAGGCAAAAGGCCAAGGTGAAAAGACAGTTACAATTGCTTTGATGCTGTTAATGAGTGCTGAAGAAAAAAGTATCAGAAGCCTCTTTGGCATGCAGGAGCATTCCCTCCCAAGGCATTAGCAGCAGTCTGATACTGCACATTGTGTTAAGACATACATATGGCTTTATGCTTATAGACCTGCACAAGTAGACAGCTACACCCAATAGCTATGCAGTTAGAAAAATAATACCAGATCCTACTGCAACCAGCAAGTGAAAGACTCCAGACACTACGAATGGAGTAGGATAGTTCACACTACTTTCCTAGGGCAAGCAATGCAATTGCATGGCAAATCACTATAGAATTAGGTAATTATCACTAATATAATATGAATTCTATCAAGTCTACCTTGAAAATAAAAAGCACAGACGGGGAGTATGATGAACATTATGCTCCACTGAGAGTGGTCAGTGAGGTCTGGAAGGAACACGTCATCCTGAGCCAACAGCAGATTTTCAAAAGAGTGCAACAGGAGTACATGGAGAGAAAAAAAACCCAACAAACCCACAAAAAAGTCTTTGGCCAGTACAAGAAGGATGCAAACCCATGCCAAAATACCCTTTGAAAGGCTTTGGAAGGAATATTTTGTACAATATTGTGATGTGTACCTTCCAAAACTCTCCAGCAAACGAAGAACTACTTAATAATGTTTATTTTCAACTTCAATACATCCAATTCATAGCTATATAAGATGGAGATTTCGAAATCTACATCTATGGTATGGAATGTTAAATATAATATACATGACCACCATAACCATCTCAGGTAAATACAGCAAAAGAAACGTGCCACAGACAGGTTTCCAACAGGGACCATTGCCTGTGACTGCAGGGGACTTTGAAAAATTATGCTCTTAGGAATTACTGGATGGTGGAAATGTGTTTGTGGAAGCACAGGGCCTAGGGGACAGCTACAGTGTTTTGGGCCCACAGTTGGAGCCAGATGAGTTGTGTTTGCCTTGCTTGGGGCTCATTCCCTCCATAGGGGCTGTGTACAAGGGGAGGGCAGAGAAGCAGGGAAATGGTGGGAAGGGGAGAAGATGAGTGAATGGAAAAAGGACAGAGGAAGAAGTGTGTGTAGAAACAGTGCGACAGAGGGAAATGACCCACTGAGCAGAACTTTTGTAGCAAGGGAAAGGATAACAGCTTGGTCAGGGATGGGAGATCAATATGTGCCAGAGCACAGCAAATTACTGATCGTAATGTGAGCAGATGGTACACAGTCCTACCCTACTGCTGGCATGAAGCACAAAACAGGGGTGCTTACACACTTTTTATCTATCTCCACAACCTTGGAGTTGTTGCTGTGGTGCTCTGTGCCAGGTCTGCATTTCCATATGCCACACGCATCCAGGTTGCCATGAGCCTGCTGCCCGTTTGTCCTAACTAAGCACCCCTGAATACTTGTGTAATTACCATTAAGTGAACCCATGCTCCCAGACAGGCCATGCTGAATTGAGTGGAAAAGACTTGAGCTGTGTAATAAGAAATACAGAGAATCAGGCATTTTGAGAAGTTGCAAGAAAATGAAAGTAGAGTCTACTATTTATTTTCGGCTAGTTAAAAATCTAACTGTGCAAAAGTTCAGAGAATCTACTCCTGACCCAGAAAAGCATAAATATAGGAAATAGCTGTTCTGAACCAAGAACAGAGCTTCCTGTGGAATAGGACTTTTACTGTCTGTTTTTGTTTTGTAGGAAGAAAAATTTTTATTCTCTCGGTAACCTTTCTTTCCAGTCATTTAAAAATTAAATACCTTTATAACAAATATGCATGTATGTATATGGGCCACTGCCATTCTGCCTTTGAAGAAGGTCCCAGCTAGATTAGCTCCTTTGCTTCATTGTCTAAAAGATGACTCATGGAGGGATCAGACAGTATGTTCAATCAGACAATATTGTGGGTTTTTGTCCTTGTTGCTCTATCTCCTATCTTGTTTTCTGATTGTGTTATCCTTTCCCCTGCTTTCTCTGGAGATGCCGTTCATTCCCTAAGCTCTTGAGCCTGGCAGGCTTTATCTGCTCAAATATCTTGCTTGCTCACCACATAGATTTTCCCAGGCTCTCTGTGCTCTGGTCAAAATACATGCAGGAAAGCTGACTAGACATCACTTCTGGCTCCCTTTTACCTTACATGACCTAAATTAGTACCTAGCTATACTCTTCTTAGTGGTATAATGTGGTGAAGGCAATTTATGTGACATTTTCTAGCATGTTTGGTTTCCATTAGAGAAGCTAAGATACTAAAAGACCTCCAATTGGAGACATATAATTTTACCAGGGAAAAGACCAAGAATCCTTTAAATCACATGTGTACATGTAAGTTGATGCATATGGATGCATTTAAGCTTTTAGAGAGCTAGCCATTTCTTTACAATTCATGTGTTACTGTGGCAACAGCAGTACTTACTCTGGTTCCTTTTGACATTCTTGCTTTGATAGCGGAAAGCATATTGGGCGGGTTGGTTTTTTTAGCTCTCCATACATTAGTCTGTCTTGCTAAATGCAATGAAAGTAAGTATTGAATCAGATTCTGTTCATGTTTAGAGAGGTGCAAACTCATTCTCAGCTGAAGAATTGCATAATGTAATTGGCAGCAAAACTTGGCTGTTCTAAACTGCATTGGGAAAATTCTCTGGTGAAGAAGAGCCCTTTCCTTGCAAGCTTTCTGAAATGAGCAGCATCAGAGAGCTAAAAAGTAAAGGCTATTTAGCTTTTCCAGAAAATGCTTTATCTTAGTAAAAGTAAAGCTCAGCCCCACTCTCTGTTTTTTGCTGAATGGAAAGTAGTTTATGAATACTTCATTGAAAATACTGTTTGGTATCATGATTAGATGTTATCATGTTCACTGCTTTGTGGATTGCAACTTATGGATGTTCAGAGGTCTAACTAAACAATCTGGGAAACAGCCAGATAATACTTGGCAGCACTTGGTGATTAACCCGGAGAATAACTATTTGCCCCTGAAATTAGGTTGATGAAAACAATTTGGCTATGGTCACTGTAATAAGCTGCCCTTCCATACTGAGTGGGCTTAGCATTCACTTAGAACAAAGAACAGGCTATAGAGAAATACTGTAACTTTTACCTGTATATATTTTCAGTTTGTGACAAAGAGATGTATGCAGTTATACTACTCTTGTAGTTTACCAAATAAAAAATCTCCAATAATAGCATACCACAAGGCACCTCTAAACATATCTAAACAGTATCTGTGTATGTGATGTGAGGTAATTTCAAAGCCTTTTACTGATAACACAATAACTCTGTTCATGTTTCTGGCAGAGCTTTTAGAGTACATAACACAGTACAGGGGACAGGTGGGAGAGTAATCCCTAGTGGGGATTCAATATCAGAAGAGGCCACTGAGAATCTTCAAGGAAGTCTCTGAACAAGAACCACTTACTGAGATCACGTATCTACTGTGTTTTGCATCAAAGGGTGTTTTTAAAGACCACTATAGAAGTGGAAAAACCCCACCACTTTTATTGGGAAATCTGTCTGTACAAATGAAAACATCCACCACCATTGCATTATCTAGGCAGTAGAGAGGAAGCATTCCAAGATCTGGGATATAATTACAGAATGGTATTAGCCTTGTAGTTAAAACAATGTATTTGTAGGCTATAAGGCTTAGCTAGAAAAAACATGAAGATTTTCAGCCTTTCATATGTGGCTGCATGGGACAATAACTACTAGTTAAGTCACCTGAAGGTGATCTTGTTGGCAACCTGGCCGCCTTGCCTTCAAAAGACGGCACTAATGCTGCCTCTCAAGGCAATATGACGCCTTTCCCACCAGTTTCCTTCAGCCTCAGTTTACACTTCTGTATTTGTTCCTACAGGAGGCCAGGGTAAGGCCTCATGAGGGACCAGGGCTTTTATGAAAGAGAAATACACTGGATTTTTCAGTTCCAAGAGAGTTTCCTTTACTTATGCTTCTACTGTGAGCAGCTACCCATCTGAAAGATGTGGTGGGATTCCTTTTTTATTGCCCTTCATTTCCTTCTGATTCAAATATTTTCCATTTGCTTACTCAAGGCTCTAACCAACCCTCTAACCATCAACCATGAAATATAGCTTCCCAGTGAACGCCCCCCCATTTAAAGAGGAAGTAGGTCTGTCACAAACCCTGTAACAGGAGAATTATGTCTGTGGTCTGTGCCAGTTACTGTCCTTTTTCCTTGATAAACAAGCATTTCTCTTAGTTTTGTCACAGAGCCTTGTGTTAAGCTGAGAGCTAAAACACCCTCAGAGCTGACATCAAGGTGGTACATACAGAGCTGCACAAGCCCAGTGATACGTGTGACATTCAAGCGTCACTATTCTGTGACCGGTAACTAACCATCATTTGCCAATACTTCTACGCTGGTAGGCAAAAGTGGACATATACTAGCTCAACATCTGAAACCTGTGTTGTTTTTGCAAGTTTAACAGGCCTGAAATCCCCCTATTTGAAAAAAAAAAAGTAGCTGTTTCTGTGAATACATACAATAATAAATTATGAGAGAGAGCAATAATATTTTACTGGTTGTTCTTCAGGTTTGAGCACAGCTTTAAAAGACAATCAGCAGCTGAACTTTATCTCTGTTAAAAGCTTAATATACACAAAGCTAGGGCACAGCTCATCAATTATATTTAAGCTTTATGGCTCCATGGTCCAAGTAGTTACAATGGATTTGCAGTATGTAGCACTGGAGCATCACAGCAATCTCTCAAGCTTTCTATTATTAAAACTATGTTATTATTAAATAATAAACATATATTTATGTTCCAGAAGAGCTTAAAGAGTTTAAAGGAGTCAGGAGAGAGACAAAATGAGCATTATGTAGTTCTCAGGGATAATTTCCTTCTCAAAAATTCAGAGTTTTGCTTAGTAAAAATTAGCAAAGTTATCTTGCCCAGTTAGTTCTTGCAAATCACAAGCTCCTAGTGTCTACTTAGGACAAAAGAAGATTGAAAACAATTTGTTCAGTGATGTTAGAGGTTTTTGTTTCTCATCTGACTAAAAATGATGGAGAAGGAAAGAAGAGGGAGTGATTTTATATCTAACAAAATTTTGAAATACATTTAAGTGTGTGTGGGTTTTTATCCATTTCAGTATCTGTTGTGGAGGAGAAGCAGAATAAGGTACTTTGCCTTACGTGGTTTGTAGTCTTACCTGAGAATTAGAGCTCTGCAGTTCCAGCACCTTTGGAGACGGGAAACTTAAATTGTTTCAGATCCAGCAGAAGATATTGCAGATTCATTTACCTAACCAGAGAAAATAAAAAATTAGCTACATGCACTATATATTGCCTCTAATCAGAATACATGTGAGATGAGATGTATTTACATGCTGTTCTTATTGTTGACTGACAAGGCCAAAGCCAAATTTGAGTACAAGGGTGGCCTGAAATGAGAAAGAAGTTTTTAATTCCTAATCCATTTCAGAAAAAAATAATAAAAAAAAGAAAAGGCAGAAGGGCATAATGCAAGAATTCAGTACAGAATATGAGAAACAGAAACACTAAGCTCCTGAAAGCTCAAAGGAACTTCTTGCATCATAAGAGATTGTCTTGATCACTTCCCTGGTCCTGCCGGTCACACTATTTCTAACACAGGCCAGGATACTGTTGGTCTCCTTGGCCACCTGGGCACACTGCTGGTTCACGTTCAGCCAGCTGTTGACCAACATTCACAGGTCCCTTTCTGCCAGGCAGCTTTCCAGCCACTCTTCCCCAAGCCTGTAGCATTGCCTGGAATTGTTGTGACCCAAGTGCAGGACCTGGCACTTGGCTTTGTTGAACTTAATACAACTGGCCTTGGCCCATCAATCCAGTCTGTCCAGATCCCTCTAAAGAGCCTTCCTACTCTCAGACAGATCAACACTCCCACCCAGCTTCATGTCATCTGCAAACTTATTGAGGGTGTGTGTGCTCAACCCCGTTGTCCAGATCATTAATGCAGAAATTTAAAAAAAATGGCCTCAAATTGAGCCCTGGGGAACACCACTGGTGACCAGCCACCAACTGGATCTAACTCCATTCACCACCACTCTTTGGGCTTGGCCTTCCAGACAGTTTCTCACCCAGTGAAGGGTACACCTGCCCAAGCCATGAGCAGCCAGTAACTCCAGAAGAATGCTGTGGGAAATGGTGTCAAAGGCTTTACTAAAGTCCATGTAGATAACATCCACAGCCTTTCCCTCATCCACCTTGTCACAGAAGGAGTCAAGCAGGACCTGCTTCTCATAAACCCATGCTGACTGGGTCTGATGACCTGGTTGTCCTGTATGTGCCATGTGATGGCCCTCGGGATGATCTGCTCCATAACTTTCCTCAGCACCAAGGTCGGACTGACATGCATACATATACATGAGGGTATAAGGGCATCCTGCCACATCTCAGCTACATCTGCATGGTAACTGGTAGCTAGTGCCAAGCAGATCAACAGCTAGTGCGTGCCAAGGCTGTGCTGTTTATACCAGTTCACCACCTGCTCTATTTGTCATTTTATGGCACTCACAATACGACAATAATGTGCTGCGTGTTTCTTCATCATCAATTTGTCTGTTAGCCTAGGCAGGGTAGGAGCTGGATACTGGCCCCGCTGTGGCATCACTGGGGCAGGGACTGATGCCATGGGGGCTGTTGGGGTCCTGGGACATGGGCAGGATGGGAGAAGTATCAGGAGACAGGAACAGTAGGGTCTGCAGTGCTCCTCTGGGCACAGACAGTCTGATCCACATGAAGCAGCAGAGATCTCTGAATCCAGCCTGATGCACACAATTCAGCAGCATATTTGGGGAGTTTCAGTTTTAGACTGAAAATAAAAAAAATCTGAGGCAAAGGTTCATTTTCAACATGGTAGCCTCTCTTGCCAGACAGGATATTCTAATGATGTTCTTGTGTTGAACAATATGAAACATCAAACAAGTCGCTTTACAATAACATGGGTGGATCTAACTGTCTCCATATGCACATATTTAAAGCATCATTGTTCAATTAATACTTCACATGGTTAAAAAAAATAACAAAAATATTTCATCTGGAAGTATGATCAAAGATCAGTTCCTTGCTGCTGAATATTGTGAGAGCGTATAATACAGGACATAAGTCAACTTCTTCTTCCAAATGTCTTTTGGTTTAATACTTTGAAAGTCTTACAGCTTTTATTGCGAAGACTATATAAAATGTCAGGGGAGGGGAAATATATATGTATTTCTCAAATCATCCTGAAATGCCACAAAGAGGGAGGGAAAAAAATAGAAAGTCATATTGCAGGACTGTTCTTGTCTTTAGGAAAGAGTAACCATGATGTCATACTGAATAGTTTATAGGGTCACTGTAGTAAAAAAGATTATTTTAAAGGACAAACTCTTGGATTTCTTAACTTTCAGCTGTTAAAATTATACCTTCTAGTAAAAAGTGGGGATATCCTATCATCACAGCAATAATAAGCCTGTATATTGGAAATATGAAAATGCACTGTTAGCATGAATTTTCAGCTATTTGTATTTTAGTGAAGAAACACAGATCAGAATTATGTCAGAAAAATAACTTCTTTCCATGTAGTATTTCTTATTCTATGTCATATTCACATATACTCAGAGAAACATCCAGCTATGGTAGTGAATGATAAAGGTTATGGCTGCCTATAACTCCCAGTGATACTGCTGCAGAGACAGTATTGGCTCTCTGGTCTCCTTCCAAGTGCAACAAAGACTTTGTGGGTTAAAGGCTGTCCTTGGATTCCAGATTTCTGCATTCATTGCTTGGCTCTGTTGCCAATATGATGTGTTACATGAAGCCATCCTTTCTAACCATGAGTTGAAAAATAAGATGTTTCCCTTTGTCACTGTGGTGAGATGTAAGAAAAGATAATCACCCATTGGGAAAAGTTGTAGGGGCTGGCAGGTCAGACTAGCACATTGGACCTGGACCTACCATCACCCCACCAATTCATCTTTTTCAAGTAGGGAGACGTATTACTAGAGATATGTCTATTCAGTGGCTTCAGTAGGTGCAGGCATTTCCTTAAACTTTAATCAGTTTCTTCCAGAGAGGGACAAAACCAGATCTGAAATAAAGAAAACACCATAGCTTTCAGAGTTTTCCAGTTCCTTTTTTTTCCCCTGGAAGTCCCCACAGAGGGGAGAAATATGGTGGGCTCCACAGTGCTGAAATCAACAGAGCAAAATAAAGACGATTTATCCAAAAGTCTTACTATGGTGTAAATGAGTGAGGCAGATTAATGCTAAAAGTAAAAAACCCCACCAAAACACACCTCAAAACCACAACCTAAGAAATATAAATCTAACAGGCTTCCTAGCACGTAAAAGGATAAGCATCTTTTAATATACATATGAACACAGTATATGACTACTTCCTGTCTCACTTGGTGTCTGTCCCCAGGGAAGATTTATGTTTCTCAGCATCTTTGTTTTGTTCTCTGTGGTTTTATGATTTTTAGTTTTGCCCTTTCAGGGGTTTCAGTGAATTCCCATTTATTTTGCTTAAGTCACAACTCTGAATTCCTTGTAACAAGAAGAAGTAGTCTTTTGATATGTTATCAAAAATGTAATGGGAAAAGTTTTATGTTCTAACCACAAGCAAGATGCCAGACTTTTGTCTGCTGTGGATAAAAAGTATGGGTCTAAACAGACCTGAAGAAACATTTATTTTCTCCTTTTAGCAAGAGTATGAATTCAGCTGTATATCATTCAAGACACTAGAGTCGAGGTACCTTGGAAAATGCCCATTTCACAATAGATGCCATGTTCAGTAGAGACTATTATGTGCAGTTAGAAAGTCCTTTCACCGTGCTCTTTTGAATCCCAGCTTTAGACATCTCTTAACCCCTAAACAAGGTCAGGGTGTTTAGAAATAATAACAATACAATTAGTATGTCAAACATTTTCTAATTCAACACTTCTCTTGAATATTTCAGTCTAACCTGAAAATTTATCTTCATGCTCCAAACCTCCTTGGGATGGGCAACTTGCAGTATGTGAGATATGCACTCCTCGCCACATTTCAGAATGAAGACTATCTATCTCTATTCTTGGGCCAAACTTTCTGGCATACAAATGTGTATTGCACCTGAGTAGAAATTTTCCTCCTGCAGACATCTGTCTGCACCTCTATTGCAGTAAAGCTGGTAGCATAAATCATGTAAATGAATGTCATGCATTTGATCTGCTTTGCAGGTGAACAGAAAGGCCATAGGGAGGAGATTGCCAGCAAACTAAGGAAGATGGAAAGGAGTGTATTACAACAGGCAATATACTGTTGACATTGGGTTAAGGCAGACCTAAATGTACACAGGGAAGAGAGTCAGGTAGATGAAAATGAAGAACCTGCCATCAGCATCATGCCAGCCTTTTCCCCCCTTCAGTAGAATCGATGCTCACATACTGAACTTCGAAAGTTTGAAAACTTTAACTATTAAAACATACTTAGCTAAGTATGGAAAGTTGTTCTTTATGTCGTGGTAGTCTTTTTTGTTTCAGAGGAGGAGCAGATAATGTAAGTGTAATATAAGCAAGTGTTTTGCTGGAGTTTGTATCAACATTGAAAAAATATCAAGTCTCTGGTAGAAATTGATGGGAGTGGCACCAGGTGTGACTCATGGATAACTCTAATGGCAGAGCACGCTGGAGCTTCTCGTACACCCTTGAATGAATGCAAATACACAGAGATTATCTGGCAGGTTTTGGTGGTGGCTGCTACTGTTTTTCACCCCTTTTTTACACATATGGCTTCAGATGAAGAAGACTTGTATGGTCTTTTACAATGCATTGTATAATAATCACAGAAGAAATCATACAGTTTTCAAAGCAAATATGGCAAGTTCTTCTTAAAGACAACAGTGCGCAAGGGAGTGGTGGGAAGCATCTGGGTCACCACTTCTGTTTTGTCACAGAAGTGACCAGGCCTACTTGAGGGATGTGAGCTTTTATTAACCTAAATTTAACTGCTTATTAGAATCAACCGATACTTTTTTCCTCCTCACATTATTCTTAACACTTAAAATCAGGATTTGCAGATGGTTTATTTTTTTAGCACTTCTAAAATGACACCACTTACATGCTGACAAGAGTAGATGGATTTTACTGAATGTAGCAAAGAAGTGAAGAAACCCTGTGGCCCAAAAGTTGGTCAAAGGACCTCTGAAATAAGTTGTCTGCTAGATGAACACCTTTTGCAAATACTTCCTTTGTTAGGTTGCTGTGCAACCAACTTTCCAGATGGGGTTTGTGATAGCAACAAAAATATGTGGCTATGAACGCCAAATGTTGTCGTTCTAGCTCTGCTGTTAATGAGATGGCAGAGGAGATGCTAGATACAAATGGTTGAGCCCTGAAGGAAGCAACTGTGTTTGAAAAACTTCCCTTAAGCAGAATGAAAATATTGGTCTGCTGTGCAATCTTAATACTAATTTAAATATGATTCTCCAAGGTTGAGCTGGTAGTCAGTAGGACCTTTCTTCTTCTTGGTCTAGTAGCCTAAGGTGGTTTCCAGATCCTCTATTCACTTTAGACAAAAGTATAATGATTATTAAAAAATAAAAATTACTTCTATAATCCATCTCTGAAAGTATTTTGGATGTTACATCCACTTTGAGTTACAGTGAAGGAGTAATATTTTAAGAAAAGTTAGATTTCCTGCATGGT
The DNA here is from genome assembly GCA_020746105.1 of Trogon surrucura. Lineage (NCBI taxonomy): Eukaryota > Metazoa > Chordata > Aves > Trogoniformes > Trogonidae > Trogon > Trogon surrucura. The sequence goes on from CM036619.1 coordinate 72,531,253, forward strand.
GTCTCATGTTAAACTTATTTTCAAATCTCTTCAGCTATAGCCTGTACTACAGAAGGGAAGACTTTTTTATCTGTATCACTCACATGCACTGGCATGTCTTAGTTCTCAAGAATCCCTCAGCAGAGAGGTAAAAAGGAATTTAAACCACTGGAAAAAACATAACATTTGTTGTGTTACTATGATGTCTGATTCCTAATAGAAGCAAGGAAAATTGAGGGTAAGACTTTAAATCAGTTCTTCAGCCTTAAGTATATCAAAAGAAATGGGGACAAATTCCAACTGTAATTTGGCACTAATAGACTTCTGTGGAAGCAACCTTCATTCTTTCACATGCCCACTTGACTGAAGCACTGTCTAGAAGTTAATTAAATTGCACTGTCATTTTTTGTGAGTGCATTTTGTAGTCTTTCCATTACGTGACTGTTTCTTCTGTTGTCTAACTGCCTTAATTTCTTAAGGTAGAATTCCAAAGAGAAATGTCTTAGAACAACTGAATCTGAGGTTCTTTCAGACCTATCATCACATTGGTACACACGTGAGGATTCAACATGAGAATGTGGCACGGAGTCAGTGAAGCATTTACAGCACTTCCTTACCTTTAGAGATTTGAGGCACATAGGGAGCCATATGTACAGATCTTTTTCTTCTTTAACTTTGTAAGACAAAGCCTGCCTGTTTTCTTAACGTAGCCTAACGAAAACTACTATAGACTTACAGGTCATCTGAATAGTAGGATATGAGCCTGTTTAAAGAGATGTTTACATGCAGAACCAATACATACCAGATTGTATGTGAGACTGACTTCAAATGAGTCTTCACCTCGTTAAGTGCAGCATATGGCTGATTTACAGCACAAACTAGCAGGTCCCATTTCGCAAAGTATAGCTTTCCAGAGCTTCCACCAAGCCTGTTACTTAGGTTCTTTTCCTTTATGACACGGCTCATGAGAAAAACATTGGGGTTTCTTAGTCCAGGAAGGGTAGTCTTCAGATACTTAAGGGAATGCACCATCTCTACAGTAAATAGAAATACAATAATGTAAGTTAGTCATTGGCACAACTCTACAAGTGAAGCTAAGAAGCTCTGGAAAGGCTTGTTTGGGAGGCTGTGACATCTCTGGGGACAGGAGAACAGGCTAGATACAGTTCTGCCAGAGATGGTTCGAGAAAGATTGGTCCTTCAGTGAAGCAGAGGATTAGAAAGGATGGCGCTGGAGTTTTTTGTCCTATTTTCTAAAACTTTTTGTCCCATGCTTTCATAAACTTAATCAGTTTTCTGTATGGCAACATAAAAGTACCTCTCAGTTCTTCTGAGTTCCTTCTGCTGCATCCTAATTTATTTCATACCACAAGCCTGGAATAGGGTACACACACAAAAAATAGTTTGCTAATCAGCTGCTCATCTCATGTCTGGCTTCTTCAGGGGTACTTTAAACTACACGACCATCTTTCTTCTCCCCGCTTCAACTATCAGTTCTGTGCAACTACTGCTGCTCTCAGATCTGTGATGAAAGTACCAACATGGTGAGAGCTTGCCAAGTGCTTATGTCTCCTATACAAAGTGTTATAGGAGAGAGAACTCTTGCCTGCCTTCACATTCAGGATAAAGCACACAGGAGTTTTAAAGGAGAGAGATATTTTGCAACTGTTCTTCAGATTTTTCATGCTTTTTAGAGAAATGGTGCAACCGAGAGAACGATTGTGCCGAGGTATGTCTGAGCATCCCCCACCCTTAGGTTTTTCCTCAGAGCTTTGAAGATATGATGTGCAAGTGCTGAGCAAGGTTCCAGAAACTGCTGGCAACATGCTGTGGTGTATTTATTTCCTTTGCATGGGCTTATTACCAATTTTGCACATAACTTGTGACCTGCTGTTTCCCTTTATGGCAAGCAACCAAAGGGAATGCAGGTCTTTAATTAGAACCAATCCATTTTGCAAAATGGACTTCAGAACAGCTTTTATAGGCAGCAGGATTGCAAGTGTTAATACTGTGAAGATGCCCAGAAAACATCCCCTACTGCATATTTTTGGGTGTTAGTACTTAAAAAAAAAAAAAAAAAAAGGAAGAAAAAAGAGAGACGTTTTGGCTATCATTAAGTATGAGCCATAACAAGGTCGTTTTCTGCCATTTGTTGCTAGACAGCACCCTAAAGCTATTCAGTGGGATTATCTTAATAACTTTTTCTTTAGAAAGCAGCTGTTCACCAGATGTTCTGCAACCCATACAGCAAATCTACAGGTAGTTATACTCCTTTCTTTTTCAGCCACAAAAAAAAGACAGGTTTGAAATCTAGCTTCAATATCCTTTTATTATTGCCTTCTATAGAAAAATAGAAAAAAATAACATCTACAGTGTAGTATAAATGGTCACATAGAAACATGTACTTATGCTAATTACTTTTAAATATATTACAAAGATGCTTTTCATGATGTACTAGCTACTGTGAATCTGGAACTGATTAATCTATGAAAACTCTCCTGTTACTCCAGAAGTATCTGCCTACAACATTAAGATTCATTCTCTTAATTCTGTAAAAAACAACTTTGATGTGCACATTTTTTACTATGCATTGCAGCATATTTTATTACCGAATTCTAACAGAAAAACTATTGAAGATGTGGAAGATAGTTGAACATGGGCTTGTTTAAAGCAAAGTAATGATTTATTAACTGTCACAAAAATTGTTAGAGCAATGATGCAGCATAAAAGATTGAGAAGGGTTTTGTAGAAGACAAAAGCCTGTCAGAACTGGTCAGAGAGATGATTTTTCAGAAACGGAAGCTATTCACCAGACTAAGCCAAGAATACCCCACCCAGGACAATTTATAAGGAGTGTATATCACATTGTGTTAGGAAAAAAATATTTGTTTGCTGTGATTAATTTTCCCCCCTTACTTTAATTTCTGTTTCTTAAGATTGTTGTTGTAAGTCTGAAATGTCAAAGTACATCTGCAACAAAAAGAGAGATCTGTAGCATCTAAAAAGAGGCATAAAAAGTTGAGCAGTTCCTAGAAAATGAAATCAAGAAATTTGGAGAGGACAATTAAGTCACCTGGACATAGGCATCCTGTACCAATGAATGAAACTGGGAGTGGGCTGAAGTAGATACATGTAAGAGGAAGGACCAAAGGACAGTGATGAACTTGGATTATTCATGGACAAGTTAGAGACATTTCTGCAAGATTTAACTAGAAACTGTTCAGAGAAAAAGATTATCCCTATGTGGGATGACGGATGACAAGGTGTCCTGCTTCAGTTAAGTCTTACGAGTTTCTATTATATCAGTCTCCTCTTTCTCTCCCCATGTTTTAGAAGACAGGGCAGAGGAACTGACACCAGTAGGTGAAATCAGGCTGGCTGAATTTCCCAGTTTGGAAGTTTGCAAGCCAACCATGAAAACTACATACCTGATGAAATACATCTTTGACATCAAGAATCCTGCAGGTGAAGTAGGAACATTGGTGTGGGAATTCAAGAAGAGCTCAGAAAATCTTTGATCTATACAGATTTTTAAAGTGCTGAGCATGGAAAAAGCTTTTGCTGCAAGGAATCCTTGGCTACTCACCTGGCACAGCCTGAATAGGGTGACTGTAGGGCCTGTTTCTCTATACTGCGTGTATGTAGCTGGGAATCCTTGGGCACTATAGCCAGATTCTGCGTGTGTGTATATTCATTTTTCCTAGAACTCTGCAATATCAAGGCATGTGGTAAATGAGAGCATGCCATATTTTGGAAAGGTATTTGACAAACACATGCGATGATATGAGCCCCTCATTTCTACCTTATTATGAGGATAAACTATAGCAAGGTCGCTTTGCATGCAAGAAGGCTTTAGAATAAAACAGAAGTATGGAAAGCCCAAAATTCCGCTCGAGGTGGAAGCCTTGTAGAGAATTTAGAGGACAGCACATGGTATCAGGTATGCAGATACATGTGTTTATGGTTTTCCTCAGGATGTCTTAAAAATGGAGCAGACCAACCTTCATCTTAATTACAAGCACAATATGAAAACATAAGGCAGATGAATGGCTGTATGGCCAGATTTGGTCATGGTAGAAATAGGGAAGAATTTTTGCAGTAAAAAAACCCTGTAATATTCATCCCATAGGAATGATACTGCATTAACAACAGAATGAGTTGATAATGCTGCTATGCTTGTGTGTACATTTGTGTAAACACAAACCTACTTAGGCACTTGCTCTGAATAAGAGTCTGCTCTCTACTCATAATGCTAGAGCTGCCTGATTAAAGTGAAACTGGAGTAAAGTATCAGGCATATGGACTTGTGACAGAAATTATATGCATTGGAAAATAACATCACCATCTACTTACTGCCAAAAAAGAAAATATCATAATTTAAAGTGAATGAAGTATAAAATGGAAGGGGAAATCATGGACCTTATTCATGTAGAGCCCAGCACAAGAACACAGGTGCATCTCCACATTTGCATCCTAGGTTTCATACAGGTTTGTTTTGCCAGTAGTCACGGAGTCAAGATTTGCCCGTCTGATGTTGAAGTTACATTCCAACCTCAAAGCAGCAATTAACTTTACATGATGTAGTAGCTTCCTCATACAAATGACAGGCAGCATTAAACTGGATCATCTGTGGATACGTTTGCCATACCTCAGCTACCCTGGTCTTCTTTATTGGTTTGGCCCAATTGTACTTTCTTCCAGAGCTTCTGCCTGCAGTCAGCGTCAGTATTATCAACACATACGGGCATTTGCCTGTGAGCTACTTACAAAGCAAAAAAAAGCTTCTACGTTTGTCAACAGTCTGTACCATCCAAAGAGTTAAATTGACATCAGACATTGGCACTATGGACAATCCTAGTTAAATGAGCAAATCCAGTGTAGTCAAATCAGTTTCACAAAAGCCGGATTATAGAAGAATAATTTAGAAGACATGTTTACTTGGCTAGGTGAATGCACTGAGACCATCCATCTGTTCTCTGAGGAAATTGCAAGGCCATCTTTCAGGGCAGTTATACAAATGTTAGAAAGCTAAATCAAATTGTACATTCATTTTCTGCTGTCAAAAAAGCAGAAAAAGAACATTGCAATATAGCTGTACTTTTGGAAGGGTATATATTCACTCTCAGTTTTAGCATTTTTCCCCTTGGTATTTTTGCTTCTTTAAGTGACAGTTTTAATAAAAGAAAAATTTAATAAATTAGAAGGATACAATAGTTTGCTGAAGACCAAGAATCCCTAGTCAGGGACTATCACAATGCAACTGTAATAAAACAGAATTCCTGAAAATCTCCCAGACGTGTACTAGTCCCCAGACTTCAGGTACTCAAGGTTCTCTATATCTCTAGCATAAAATGAGAAGATAATTGTAGGCTTGCACCTGTTTTCTGTTCTGAAAAATAACTAATGAAATGACATTTTGTGAAGCCCCTGCTTCTTTTCACAGTTACTGCAGTTGCAGAGATACTTGTTATTTTTCTCTCCAGCCAGGTTCTGAGGTGCAGACTGATTTTTCTTCAGTCTTCTATATTGCTACTGGGTGCATTGCATTGCAAGGGAGGTTGCAGATGTGAAAACTGAGGTGCGTCTAGAATAACTGCATGGTGTAGATCAGGGACCAGTGGTTGGCCTTCCTCCTAGCAACTGGGCAAACGAAGCAACTCTGGATTTTGAGCCTGATCAAAGCCTGCCAAAGCAGTGGATGCGGGCTGTAGTTCTACTTTCAGGACCCTTTTAGAGCAGGATAATGCCTCCCCCACAGCTTGTAACAAGGTAAACAGCACCCATGTGCACACACTTAGAGTGGGGGACATGATCAGGTGTCAAGCTTTAATGCAAGGAACCCATGTGCCCAAAATGTCATTATGCCATCTTACAACTAACAGTAAAAGTGTAGTTAAATATATGTTACCAAATAATAGGTACTTGTGTTTACAAGATTTACTAAAGGAGGAGGCAATACTATTCAATCAGCGACCCGGATGAGGGAACAGAGTGCACCATTTGCTGATGACACAAAACTGGGAGGAGTGGTTGACACACCCGAAGGCTGTGCTGCCATTCAGAGAGACCTGGACAGGCTGGAGAGGTGGGCGAGGAGAAATCTTATGAAATTCAACAAGGGCGAGTGTAGAGTCTTGCACCTGGGAAAGAACAACCCCAAGTACCAGTACAGGTTGGGGACTGCCCTGCTGGAGAGCAGCGTGGAGGAAAGGGGGGGTCCTGGTGGACAGCAGGATGACCATGAGCCAGCAATGTGCCCTCGTGGCCAAGAAGGCCAATGGCATCCTGGGGTGTATTAGAAGGGGGGTGGTTAGTAGGTCAAGAGAGGTCCTCCTGCCCCTCTGCTCTGCCCTGGTGAGGCCACATCTGGAATATTGTGTCCAGTTCTGGGCCCCTCAGCTCAAGAGAGACAGGGAACTGCTGGAGAGAGTCCAGCGCAGTCACAAAGATGATGAAGGGAGTGGAGCATCTCCCTTATGAGGAAAGGCTGAAGGAGCTGGGTCTCTTTAGCTTGGAGAAGAGGAGGCTGAGGGGTGGCCTCATTAATGTTTATAAATATGTCAAGGGGGTGTGTCAGGAGGACGGAGCCAGGCTCTTCTCAGGGATGTCCAATGTTAGGACAAGTGACAACAGATGCAAGCTGGAGCACAGGAGGTTTCACAAAAACATGAGGAAAACCTTCTTCACTGTGAGGGTGACAGAGCACTGGCACAGGCTGCCCAGGAAGGTTGTGGAGTCTCCTTCTCTGGAGACATTCAAAACATGCCTGGATGCATTCCTGTGTGACCTACTGTAGGTGATCCTGCTTTTAGAGGGAGGCTGGACTAGGTGATCTTGTGAGGTCCCTTCCAAACCCTGACATTCTGTGATTCTGTAAAATAACATAAAATCAAAGAATCTGCATATAGGTCACAGCAAATTAGAAACCTGCATAATGCTCCCTTAGCTATGACAGAATAAAAAGAAACACCACAAATTGGTTTAAAACCAGCAAAAAGTGCATGTGCATTTATTTTAAACATACTTCATATTACATGTACCTTCACCTTACCACGCACTCATGACAGTCCTTCCCCCTACATATGGGGCCTTGTGGGTGTCGGGATCAGTATGATTTCCCTCTCCAATAGCCAGCTATTCTCTGGAAAGAGGGACTCCTTTTGTTTTTGTCAGTTCTTGGGCTGTTGCCCTTCTAGACAAAACCAGTCCAATAGTCTCAGCAGGAAATCACGCCAGTGCACTTGGAGTCAGTTGGTCTCCTATTATCCTATTCCTGTGGAATGGCTTATCTTGAGTCATTGTTTCCTTACAGCCTCTTTTTAGACTTAATCAATGTACTCATACAGTGACTACCCTGCAATAAGGTCAGCAATGTATTTATACATTGTTATGGCCCACTCAACATCTATCACAACAGTTAACTTGTCTGATTTCTGTCATTGTAGAGATGGGCCTTAGGCCCATAACTTCTTGGCTGAACTAAAAAATATCTTTTAGAAAGATACCCAAAGCTTAAATAATTTTTGGAAAATATGATCAAATACTTCATAAAAACAAACGTGTAATGAAGCAAAGAAATACAACCAGAAGATGAAAGACTGGGCAGCCTTTTTTCTTCAAGAGATGGGAATGTGATATCTGAGACAATAAATAATATTAGAAAACAATTTTGACAACAAAGTAATAAAAAGGAACAGGAAGAATACCCTGGAAATCATCTTAGTTGTATCTGGTTTCAACATCAATTCATGAGTGCACTAATATTACTCATTCCTGCCCCCTCCCAATAAGACGCAGTTTTGTGTAACCCAGTAATCCACCACATCCCTTCTCTGCTGATTAAATAGCTTAAAGATGTTTATTTAGTCTCTCTAGCTTTCAGGATGAAAGGCTTTTTCCTCAAATACTCAAGAGTTGTAGATACAGAAGGTTCAAGCTTCGTTCCACATACTAACCTGGAACATTCTTGGCCAAGGACCCCCTCAGACTACAATCATCTGTGCAATGGGAGCACACAGTGGTCTGGAAGCACGTTGGCTGCTGGTAGGTGACCTCCCTGCCCTCCGTGACTGTGGTTCAGCTGAGCAATGCAGGTCTTGATTCAGATTTCTTGACTGTGGGTTCTGAAGCAAGGAGTCTACACTGGACCCAACTCTTCCTCAGTGCAAAAGCAAAGAAGACAGGAGGCAGCCACAGCTGCCTATGGCAATCGCAGGTCACCGGCTGGAGCAGGATTATCTGTTTGCTTTGGGTTTCCTTAGGTGGCTAGAAAAGTAAGATGTCTGAAGACATTTCCAGATTAATAGGAAAAGGACAGGTAGGATTCTAAACTTCTAGGAGAGGGAGGCTTTCTAGACTAACCTACCCAAAACTGCCAGATCTCTACATTAGAAGAAGAAAAACTCCAAAAGGCTTGTTTCATTCCTTTTATAGATTATTTACAAATAAAGGGATTACCTATAGAATAAGAACACTAATGAGAGTGTTATTGAAGTACTCTTATGAACAAACAATAAAACTAAAACCATCTTGGATTAGGTGTGAAATACTCTGAGTTAGACTCTAGGATTTGAACCAGGTAGGTATAGAGCTCAAACATGAGGACTTCACCTTGTGCAGAGTTCCCTGGGGCAGAGCAATGAGATCAGCGGCCTTCCCTAGTACACAGCAAGTCCTGCATGGGCAAACCGGGGTTATACCCAAGAGGTTAGGTCAGACATGGTGCTCTCTCACTCAGTGCACAACAGCAAAAGCTCTACCGTGGTGATAAGCTCTGCAGTGGCATTTTTCAAGCAAAGGCGAGAGCGTCAAGTTTTAACTGGTTGCATCAGCACAGCACAGTGCAGCTCTAACTTTTACAGGACTGGTAGACAAAAATAGAAGCTTGCTTTTAGCATGATTTTAACCAGGCCTTGTTCTGTCAGCAGGTAAGGACCATTAAAAACAATTCTACCATTCTGCAAGGACACACTGATACTCCATGCGTCTTTTAAGCTTTTGCTTCTCTAATTCACCTTCTCATCAAGTCGACAAGGTCACAAAATATATGAATCTGGCAGACTTGCAAATTGACTGGACTGAAAAATTATTAGTTACAGCATTTATGATAGACAGTATGTTTGTGGAGCCATATTAAGAAAAAGTGAACTGTGATTACTGACATTTTTACAATTTTACATTTTGCCCAATAAATCTCATAGTAGATAAGTACGGGAATTTGTTCAAGAACCTTGCCATGTTCACTATTTACAATCATGATTTTTTGGATCTTCACTGTAGCTGAATCCCTGTTTGCCCCTATAACTCTCTAACACTTTCTAACTTTTGTTTCTAACTTTTGAACCTTTTAATGGCAAATAGAAATATATTAAATCACTGTGATCATAACCAGATTATATATTCAGGGAGAATAGCTCCATGTAATATTATTTTTGGTATTTACATCTGAAAAATTTGAAAGAGGAAAAAAAGTGACACGGAAAATGTGGAGATAGAACTGTGAATGAAAACTTGGAGTTCTGTGAGAACGGTAGATTAGCTAATTGGGTTTCCTGATTTTCCAACAAGGAAAGAAGACAACTTTGGCTAAGGGCTCATAATTTTTTTAGTGGTAAAGTGAAATCTGCAAGGTGATAAATGTCAAATGAAAAAAAAAGATGATGGTAGAAACAGAAATGATGGCTGGCAGAGCTACAAATGTTAAGAAGAAATTGCATATACTAGGCATTAATTCTTGCAATAGGGTAGCTCATTAGCAGTAAAACTGTTAATATAGAAATATTGAGGGAGAAAAGACAGAAGCATGTCTCTAGTTTTTCTGTTCTGCATTTGGAAAGAAGTAGAATGAGATACTCATTTCATAAGAGAGAACTAAGTTTTTAACCACTCTGCTAAGCAGTATTCATTGAGAGAGAATCTAGGAAAAAATTATCAGGTCTGAATATCTCAAATGCAAAACTCCTTAAAGTTTTTCCTGGGGGATCTTTAGTCCAGGAGAATGAACTTTTAATAATGCTTTGAATACCAGCAGGATTCCAGAATGCAAACACTGTGAGGGAGTCAGGGAGGGCGAGGGGGATAACCCAGTGGACCAGAGCAGACTGCTGTTAATCTCTCACAAAATTAATGGAAAAATTAATATGGTACTGCCACAACTAGAGGTATTCAAGGACAGCGATATAATTAATATGTGCTTTTTTTGTAGGAAGTAAGTTCATTTAAACAAACTACAGGTCATTACTTGATGAGAAAACAAGATTGGATTATAGAAGTAACAAAGCAGATATAACCTGTATTAGGCATTTGGGAAGGCATTTAACCCTTTAAAATGCATTTTATTTAATTTTAACATAAATAGATGTTATAGCGCATCAACAGAGCACTTCAAATGCATTGGGAACCAGTTTTCTGATGTGCCATATTCCAGCAGACTAATATGAGGAAAAACTTTTTTACTGTGAGGGTGACCGAGCACTGGCACAGGCTGCCCAGGGAGGTTGTGGAGTCTCCTTCTCTGGAGACATTCAAAACCCGCCTGGACGCGTTCCTGTGCGCTCTGCTGTAGGTGATCCTGCTCTGGCAGGGGGGTTGGACTAGATGATCTTTGAGGTCCCTTCCAACCTCTAACAGTCTGTGATTCTGTGATTCTGTAACAGTGACCGGCACATTAGTGGCAAAACAAACACACGGATCTACATGTGACAGCAGAGCTGTATCTGTGACAAGTGGTATGTAGAGCCACTGTCCTACCCATTTCACATGTGGACCCTGTGATATTCCCTACTATACCAGGTAAAGGTGCTGTCGTAACCTGCAGGTGGATTGAACCACTGCTCCACATCCCGTAACTGTTCTCCTTTTCTGGTACAATGAGTGCAGCTCCGGTTACTTGATTTCAGCTATCATGCAAAGCAAATGCCTTATAAATTTTTTTAACTCCTCAGGGCAAGAACTACCTCTGGCTTACTTACCCATGCAGTGCCAAGCCCCATGTGCCATTGATGCCCGCTTACAAAGGTGTTTTTATGCGTGCAGATTTATGCTGGCACATGTTAAAGTTTGAGTAGGTGCAAAGAACAATACTCACTTAGGCTAAGCAATGATTACGGGTTCTGAGCTGGATTTGTCATGCTCTAAAGGTACTAGTTAAGCCCTTCCTTCAGACACACATTCTGTGCTCTCCTCAGGTTTTCAGGAACTACTCACATACACCTGCAGCAAAATTTGTTCACCTGGCTAAAATATGATCTGCAGCACAAACAGAGAGAGTGCCACTCACTTAATGACAGCTGCCTTTCAGCTTCAGAAAACTTTGCCTGAGGACTAGCTTGTCTCACCTGGGTGCTTCTCCAGGTGATGTCTGGAGGATTTGAGATGTCCTGCACATGTGTGAGGTGTGGCATCAGTTCTGCTCTTCAGAAGCCTCCTTGATAAGAAGTTAAAATCAGATATGCAGTACGCTGTGGTATGAAACCACCCACAATCCCTGGGAGAGTTTTCAGAACCTTCTAGAATTACTGGTTTTGGTTAGGCTACTGTATGAACATCTGGGCAAACAGTTATGTGCTCAAATAGCCGTTGGCATAATGTATTGAGATGCAGCGGGTCTGTAATTAGATACTAAACCCCTTGTTTACACATATAATGAAATTGTAGCAGATGCAACTACTCCAGCTGACAGGTCAGCAGTAATCAGTCCATTATAATCTAAAAGACATACATTTTAGATGGCATGGACATTTTGTAGCATCATATACAAACTTTAAAACTTCAGGGATGACAAATAGGGAACACTATCATCATTTTTTTTTTAAAAAAAAAAGTCTCCAAACTCTCATGATCTACTTCAACTCCAATTACCCTCTGGGCATAACTATATTCATGAGGTTTATCACAGCCAGAAACTTCAGCCAAAAGTTCTTTCCAAAGCTGTGGATAATGTAGTTTCTGCCAAGTATAAGTAAAGACTTTGAAAACACATGCCACAAGGCAGTTATCCTGCAACCATAGTCCTCCCAATTAAGAGACCTGAATTGGTTGGTTGCAATATCTGAAATGTTGACAGGGCTGCACTTAAGGATCGTGTATTTTTTAAGAAGTCATTTGCTGCGATGTGCTACAAAGTCAAAACATGTCAGAAAATGATCTATAGTGGAAAATCCACTTAAGAATAATGTAGGCTTTAAGGACAGCCAGAAATGTTCCGACAGCAGTGCACTCAAGATTGCATTCACATTTTATAATGGGAACAAGGGAAGACAGCCTCTTTTCTCTGCTGCTGTGGCAAAGTGTCGTTCTATACCGTAGTCATCCTGAGCACAAGCATCCTTCCGTCTGACTCTACAGCGGGCTCACGATAAGTGACCATGACTACGTACTATATAAACTATTCTGTACCTAGTGGTACTACTGTCTGCTCTGAAATGCATTTACAGCTCCAGGTTGCAAAGATGTCTCATGTGGTTCAAAGCGGAAGGAAGAAACTCTCTTCACCAGTTTGTGCTGTGAGGTCAAATTTTGACCTAAACCTGCAGCTCATAAAAGTGTAAGAAAATCTCATGATATCAGAATAAAGGAGTAGTAACTGAAACTCAAATTCTGTTTTCTGCTTCTGCGCTGAGGTAACAGAGCTAAGTAGATAGAATTGCCTACAAAATTGAATCCACCACCTATTCAAAAATTTTACATCCATTTACCTAGTCCAAAACCCTTATGTCAGAACAATCTATTTTAAATTTCCGTTTTCTGAGAGAGTTCTCGAACGCTTACTGTGAGTATGGGTATTAACAGTAGCATCTTATACTCTTTTTGAAGCACTAAGGTTACCTGTAATTTTCCACACTGCATCAGTCTAAATGAAGAGATGTCTTTGGCTCACTTGATTTTGTGACTGGATTTCAACAGCTGTCATCTAGTGAACATAGACTTCCAAATTTAACCTTTTTTATTCCAACTTAGTTTTTTTTCTAGGTCTCCAATTCCCAGTGAAGATATGAAAATAAGCAAACTGCATATAATAAGTAATTATGCCTTTATGTGAACAATCTATATTCCATTATTTCCTATATTTCCATTATTTGGCTTTCCAATCTATCACATAACTTGACAGAAAATGAATTTTCTACCCCATTAACACCTTTGAAGTATTAGAATTGTCCCAGGATCTTAGTATAAAAAAAGTAAAAAGCTTCAAATCTTTTGAAAACTAAAATCTTGATTTTGATGTTTTTTTCCCCAGGTTCTTAACACTTTCTTCTATATTTATTAGAATTTCAAAGCTAATCTATATTTGGAACTTTAAAAATGTAAGTTTTGTTAAAAATATAAAAACAGATTTAACAAAGTCTCTTTTTCTTTTTCCAGGAGGGTCACCAAGACTGACCACCTTTCCAAATAGTGCTGGTTTTAGTTTCCTCATGAAAAGAATCCAAATCAGTTCTAGCTACTTCAGTTTCCAGAGTGGATTCCATAATGTCTCCCATCTCCGCACCCCACGCCCCTCCCAATTTTTTATCTTCTGCCCTTAACATTCTGAGTTTTTCAGTAACTTTTACATGCCAGATCTCCTTTACGAAGTCTGTACATTTGTCTGTGGCAATAATGACAGAACCTAGTCAGAAAATCTTTTGTGTGAAATAGAAAAGAGTGTCAGCTTATTTATCCTACTTACTTGCTACAAGTAGTTTCTGTTAGATATTAAGCTGACATTAGAAAATGAGTATTTCTAGGCAACAGGCTTCTATGTGATTATTTATTTCTGGATCCCAGGAAGGAAGCACAGAAAGGGAGCACAGTGATATCAGCTGTTATCAGGGGCCTGCTCCAAGGATTCTGTTCTCACTCCTGGGTCAGAACTCTGGTATTAGAGATCACATAAGGAAACTTATAGATCATGTGAAACTAATTCCTGGAACTTACTGCCCAAAAAAATTAACAAAAATAAAACAATAGGACAATGAGTAACTGGAACTTTTAAGATGAGCAAAGAGAAAGCAAAATGCTACCTACCTGGAGTTAGACACATTTCTCAATGACTTTTATTCTCTGACTTTCCAAGAAAACTACCCCAATTACTTTGGGGTTGGTTACTGAGATCTTTACAATGTAAAGATGACGATGTTGTCAAGAACAACTTTTTAGAGTTTCCTGCAAATCATGGTGCTTATACACAGAAAACTTAAACCTTTTCTGCATTGCAGTAAGCCAGCTTTCTCTCCACAATTACACCCGTTTCACTGCCAAGGAGAAAGTTAAGCTGCTAACAGTCTCATGGGGGAGACCACAGAGCCTTTTGACTCTTTTCTTCCTATTTCCTCTGATCAGTTTTAGCAGCTGGGGATGAGTTGCGTTAAACTTTGCTGGTATCTGCTCACCCAGATGGTTTATTAAGGGCGAGTAATTTCATCAGGGTGGATGAAGAGTGACTGACAAAGGAGAGAACAATCCCAAGTTTAACCAGAGGTTGTCAGTGACGTCCATGAGATCCCTGACAAGAGGAGTGACCAACTGCATGTTTCATTGAGCATTCAGAACCACTGACATAATCCTGCTCTAATTTGTGCTTGCTTAGGGGAGATACGCATTTGCAAAATCCTCCCAGCTGATGACTGAAATACTTTTTTTTACCAAGGTCTTGTGCAATATAAAGCACAGTGCAGCCATCTCCATGATATTCAATCCCACTTGAGACGAGAGGGCTCTCTGTGCTTTCTTGCTGGGGTTGAGACTCTTTGGCATCGTGTCTGCAGCCTCCAACTTGTTCTGGTCCTTGCCTTCGTAATTCTAGTAGCACTGTATCATTTTTTTTAGCCACCCTAAGGGTACAAAATGTTACTTGAAGGAGCCCTAAGGCTACTCATTGTGAGGAAAAGGGGCAAGTATCCCTTACCAAGCAGAATTGCTGGCCATTTCTGTGCCCACTGCTGCTTCAATATAGATGTTGAAAATGGGAAAGTCAGAGGCCACAAAGCTGATGATGCTCACCCCAGCAAGAGTCCTGTACACTGATCCGAGAGGTGGAATCCAAGCTCCTTCTGACAAAGACAGAGGGTGCAGCAACAGCTGAACCATCACTTACCCCGTGTACCCCAGTCAGGACTTTACTGTAGCCCAACAAGGGGTGATGCCCTTGCTGTCACATGCTGAAGTAATTTGTGATTGTCTGAAGGCAGCAAGGCTCACAATGGCTCCTTTCTGTGACTCTTGCCTCATTTACATTGCACTTATATTTTTGGTGTTCACTGCAAAAAAAATCTAGGAAATTATCAAACTCTTTTAAAATGGATTTTAGACAGCCTGCTTAAGGCAAATCCACCTAATATTCAGGAAATGTATGATGTCCCCTTTTTTATCCTCTTTGTACACACTGCACTTCTCTCCTTATAGTCACATAGGTCATAATGCATCTCATTTTTGTTTTCATGTAGTTTAATTAATGCACAACTTCTCTAAAAGTCAGCCTTCCTACCTTGCACATTCAGCTAAACATCCTCTTCCCAGGTTTCAAACTCACATCTGGGCTTCACTTAGTCCAATGCTACAAGTGTTGCTGCTAAAATCGTCTCCGGCTTTCTTTGCTGGGTTCACCTGTACATTGAAATAAGAATCTTGTCTTTGTCATTAAACCTCTTCCTCACTTATTCTTACCCTGTACTGCTGATTCGAGTGTTGATGTTGCTTTCTTTTTTATTACTCAAATTAGTTCATTCCTTCTCCTTCGGTGTCCTTTCTGCAGCGAGGAGCCCTCTTTGATGGAATTTGAGTACTCACTTGTGCCTCGGTGTTCCCCTTTACTGGGACCTTATGACATCTAAACATGCAAGAAGTTGTGACTGCGTAAATGAACACTAATAATGTGTAAGAAGCCAGTAATAAACTGCTAATCATTCTTCAGGAGATCCGTATCCCACTGTACTAGGTCTTCTGCCTTGCTGTTGGTTGAAGAGCTCATGCTCTGAAGGGCCAAAAAACCTTGCTACTTTCTGACACTGTCAACTGCCCTTACCAACAAATACTTTGCACAAGTTAAACCATTCATGTAACCATTTCATTGCCCTTCCACCTTGCAAAACTAAATTCAAAAGGCAAAATAACAAGTTACTAGATTACAAAATCCACATGCATATTCAAAAGCCTACTTGTGATACGCCATAAGTGTAAACGCGTACGCATATGCATTCCCCAAAACCAATTTTTATAATGTTGTTAAGAGGTATTTGAAAATACAAATATTTAGCTTTTACATGCCTTAATGTAAAGCCCACTCTCAGATTAATCAATATCAAGGAATCACAACTTTATGAATACTCTGATTACCTTTAGAATGCTTTATAGGATATTATTGAATAATTAAAACATCCATTCTGTACGCCAACTAACTCATTCCCACCACAGGAAAGAAAAAAAAAAAACACCTTAAAGACGGTGTAAGTTAACATGGCATGGAGGATGCTGGTTTGTAGAAGGAACTAGTACATTAAGCAAAACTGCATGTCAAGAAACTTATATCAGCCTTAAACTTAAACTTATTGGTTTCTAGTAACCCATTTACCAGTGTCTGTCTGTAGAGACGTGATAAAGAATTTTGTAACAATGATTTGTCCTAAAATTTTATTTTCCTGTGAGGAAATTTAATGGTTGTCATGTCCCATTGTAAAAAAATAAATAAATATTGCAATTGACTATTTCAGATTGTTTTGTTTTCAGACTCTGCAGCGTTTTGACTTCTAAAAAGATACACAATTTCCAGACTATATAATTTTGGATGCTAGCTGTGTTTCATCCCACATACTTATAATCTGTACACATTTGAGATAATTTCTCTGGAAACAAGGATTCACTCTTGGTTTTCAGACTACGGTGTGCTATCCTTTCTTGAAAGAGAATTCCCCAGTGAAACTGGAGAGGTTAAAATGATTCAGAATCACTTTGTCAGAGAAACAATTTCATTTGTCATCAAGTTTAACATTCTAATAGTTATCTCTGGGGGCTTGATTCAACCTCGCTCAAGTCCATGAGGCTCCTTTCACTGCTCAGAGAGCCAACAGCATCAAATTTTCATTTGGCTTTGGTCACTAATGCCTGACATTCAATATAGTTTCTTTATCATCATACTCGCAGTTAGATTTATACAGATCAGCACTGTTGACACTGTGATTATTTAGATTTTTATTTATTAACTTGCACAGCTATTGTTACCTATAATTAAAGTGGCATACTTGGGAGGGGTTCCAGATAAGCCTACGTGAAGGCAGTCTAGTTCCCATTCAAATAGGTATCTTGGCATTTTGCAAGAAGAAGTTTCTTTCTTTCTTGACTTTGCTATGAGGTCAATAATTTTCCGTAAGTTTACGTGGGGAAAAAGTTTGTTGAAATGATATCCAGGGCCTCCTTTTAACAATAATTTTCCTTTGCTGTATCTTGCCAAGATTATTTAAGCCTCCCAGTGCATACTTATAGGAAGTTTGGACAAGGATTGAGCTCTCATTCAAGAGTGAATATTTCTCTGCTTTATTAAAAAGGAGAATTTTCACTCTGCTGTAGCTTTTGGATAACTGCAAGAAATGTGTTTTCACAGGTTACTCCAAGGTTTTTAGTACAAATGTTGACACCCAACATGCAGTCACGGCACATGCCTTTGCTGTGATGGATACACTCCAGAGCTTTTGTCACCTGTCAGTCCCTCACCCGAGCCTGTCTCGGCATTGGAGGGGCTTTGTGCTCCCTGTACCAGGGAGAAGATTTCAAACCACTGCTGTTAAGCAAACACAAGGCTTTTCCAGGACAGACACAGATAATGTTGACTTGAGACAGATCCAGTACAATGCTGACTGGAGGGAATGATGTGGCTTTGACCTCACCTTTGCCTTCAAGTTTGTCCAGTTTCAAGTGCCGTTGGATTTCACTGCTATTTTCTTCTTCTTTGTTGCTTGTAAACTGCTGCTCTTCTTGCATTACCTTAAGCATGGATCAAACAAAGGAAAATACATATAAAAGTTCAGACTAGTTATTTTGTCTGTTGTCTAGGCAGAGAGATCTGAACACTCACCAAGAGAGGGCTATAAACTTATTTCTAAGTTTTTAACATGCACTTAAAACATTTCCATTCACCATTACAGAAATAATGGTGCAGGATGTGCCCAGCTATCCTGGGTGTCCCATTTGGGACAACGAAAGAGTTTCACCCTCCGCAAGTGCTGGAACACGTATTCTGTACATTGCCATGCTCCACGGTCTTTTTCCAGATAGATCCAGATAAGTAATAAATGAAAGGCTCTTGACTTGGCTCAGAGGAGAAAGCAAGCTCAGTGGGGTGGTGGGAGAGGGGTGGGCACTGGGGAGGAGAACAGCCTCGTCTGACTCCCAGGAACTGAGAAGCAGTATTATTGAGCAGAATACCTCTGCAGACGGATGAGTCTTGCTCAAAAATCATTCAGGAAAAGTGGGGAAGAGAGGCCCTCGTTGGCATGACACCTCACGTAGACTGTGTTCCTTTTGGGATTTCCCAGCAGAGGTCTGTCTCATCACATAGTTGACTAATGGAGCACAGCCATCATTCTTCATTTCCTGCAAAGAAACTCGCAAGAGGTGAAGTTTCAAGAACAGTCTTCGCCTTTTTCCAAACTGCATTCCCATCAGAAAACTTGGAGAAGTTATAATAGGAAAAAAATGTATTTTTTTTCTTTAATTGTGTGTTCTCAAAGTGTTCTGAAGGGTCTATAAACCAGGGCATGCAGCTGTGCAATGGATAATCTGCATACTTACTTGTTCCCTGACTACAGGCCAGAGGCTTCTCTGTGACAACACATGAGTTCTGACTGGGCACCAGGTCTGAAAAATATATGTACGCATTGTCATTGCACATCTGGAATTTAGAATTGCTAATGGATATGCTGTGATAGAAAAGTGTCTGGCCAATAAACTTGGGTTATATATTTATTTTAAAAAGCATTACCACATTTCTGGCTAGTAGCCTTTCATCCTCTAGACTTTACACCAGTGCATCTGGAATGCTAAGCAGCTCTTTCAGGGATGCAGCCATATCCCAAAAGGCACCTTTTTATTTGAAATAACTTAAAAAAACTAATTAAAAAGAAGGAAGGTGGTGATTTTCCCTATGGACGCTTACATACCTAGCATTTTAAATCAGCTCCTACAATCTCAGAAACCATAGGTGAAAATTTCCTCTCCAACTCTCACTTAACCTACCTTATCTGCCAGGATGCCTATAAACACGTGTAGCTGTCTTTGAATAACGTATTTTGACTTTATCACGTGTGCAACTCTAAAGAGCAATTACTTGCGAGTGGCTTATTGCAGGACTAGCAGTGGAAACCTGAGCCCTTTGAGTTTCTACATGTCTCTTTGACCCCCGTCCTCGTCACAGTCCCTGAACCTGAGGGCAGAGCAGATGCGAATTCCTGCGCTGTGGCTCACCCTCCGTAGGGCCAGGGATGTCCCGTTTGTCAACTCAGTCCCTCTCAATTGGTGGGAAATTGCAAGAAAAGAAAGAATCAGACACCAGCAATTGGAGAAAACTGACCGTCCAGGCACACTCATAGGTGGCCACCAGAAAGTTACATATCATGGTGATGCATGAAATATTTCTCAGCCAAGTTAAAGGCATGTCTTGTTTACTCACCACCTTTACACAGACGAAGCCCTGGCAGACACGGCGTTTCATGGCTTGATGCAGAGGTAATCTGAAATTCTCGCCCGCACACAGGTAGTCTTTCATTTTATTTATATTTGCTTCTGTAAATCTCATGCCTTTACGCAACGTGATCTGTGCACAGAGTATTTTTAAAACAGGAACCAACTCTGAGCCAACGGCAGCAAGCAGTAACCCTGTATGTTTACTGAGGATTTGTAGGGCTGCAGTAATGAAATCCTTGAGAACCACGTTCCATTTTCCTCACTCAAGATTAGGAACTAGGCTCAAACTGTGAAACTAGGGGTAAAAGATCAGCTTTTTATGATCAGACCACCCAGATGACTTAATGGCAGCTGACCCCCTCCCCACCCACTGCCCACCAAAGCTCTTGTCATTGGCTTCACCAACAAAACCAGAACCAGCCCAGTCAGTGCTTTATAAAGCTTTATTGCAAGATGTGCTTACATAATGCTGTAGAGGTGAGGTGAGCTTTTAAACTACTTATATCAAGAAATTTTGGACACAGGTCTGTGGTCAGTTTTCCATTTTGACCCTGCATGGCACAGGAAAAAAAAAAAAAAAAGAAAAGAAAAGTATGATTGCATCTTTCCAGACAGCCAAGTGGGGACAGTGGGGGAAAAAGAGGAAGATGAGGGGTGTGTTAAAAAAAAAATAATTCCTGGTTTACGCAAAATGTGACAAAGCTTTTTAAGGATCAGTTCAAACGGTAGGTGCGCTTTGTGTGTAACAAAATCTTAAGGAGTAGTTCAAATTCTTGATGAAATAAAACGGAGAAACCAAAATGTAGTCTCATGGAAAATTAAATTCAACATAAAACAAATTCACTTAAAATGAGAAAATAACAAACAAAACCAAAGCTCAGCCAAAAGGACTTGTAGATAATATCTCTGACCATGCATGGCTTGTTTTTTAAATTACAATTCACAGAATAACACAATGCTGGAAAGCCTATTTTACACTATGCTACACAGAACATGAGAAAACATGAGTAGTGACATTTACACAATTTTACAGTATTTCTCCTTCGTCTAAGAAACACGTCCTTTTCTACTTTACATTTTTTTTACAATTCCCAGCTCACAAAATAAAGGACACTATACGCAGACAGTCTTTAAAAAGGAGAAATGCACCCAATGCTACAAATAAACCTTTTCTTTCACAGAAGCCTCTGTATTAGATAGTGATTAAACAAAATATATCTCTATCTGCCACTCAGTGTGAAATGGACTAATTAAAAATAATTTTAATTTTTTTTTTTTTTTTTTGCGTAAGCATAAAACTATACAATATCCCTGGAACTCCTTGCATTACTCGCTATGTAAATATTAAACTGCCTGCCAAAAACCTCTTGGAATCACATCTGAAATGCCGATTGAGCCCCAGTCAAAAAAAAAAAAAAAAGGAAGGTAGGTTTTTCATGTTTTTCAAGTGTTTGCAAATAAATTTCAACAGTTGCCTATAACCACACATTTTCTCTTTCAAAAACGCTTCAGTTTATTATTACTTAGTGCCTGTAAGTCCCTAGCAGTTTCCCTGCCGACAAAACACCGAGAGCTGTAGTCCCTACAGCACAGGCAAGTGTTTCTTGCATCCCCACGCTGGAAATGCAGAACCACCACGTGGACCCAGCAGAGGGTTGGGCTCCCTGCCCACGTGTGCACAACCCGCCTCGAAGACAGCGAGAGGATTAGTGCAAGGGCAGTGAGTGTACAGGAGTGAAAACCAGAGAGGAATTATGCCTGTGCCTCTGCCTGACACCAGGTCCCCGCACACCCTTTACCTGAAGGCAGGCAGCGCGGGCGCCCGCCCGCCAGCGGCAGTGGGAGCATGAAGGATGACAAACTGGTCAGCTGCCACCCGTTCCCCATTTCATCTCAATGAAATCACATCGTTGTAAGAACAATAACCTCACAGCATAGGCACACCTGAATCCAGACGGCCACCAGTTCAAAAGTGCTTTAGACAGACACTTGCTGTGGCTACACTAGTGGGGACACTGGGGCAGAGCATGAGCCCGGCTAAAGGAACCATTCCCTGCACCAACAGCGGCATCGTGCCCCTTAGGTTAGTGGCCGGTGTTGCAGTCCTCACCTGTGGCTCTTCAATGGCTTTTAGCATCCGTCAGGGTACGTTCTGAGCACAGCACACCAGGGAGTTAAGGTGCTGTCCTGTCAGGTTATCTACTACCTTGAGGGGGAATGGAACACCTCACGGGAGGCCCTTGCTGTTTAGTCAACATCAAAGCTCCGACTCAAAATTTCTCTTAAATCGGGGCACGAACCCTTATCTAGGTATTCAGATGTGACTTTCTATTAAGCTAAGGCCAAAGTCTTGTCTAGCTACAAATCTGAAGCCTTATTTTCCTGACAGAGTCAATCACTACAGAGATTCACAATAAAAGGAGGTCAAAAGAGAAAAAGAAATGTATTGTGAAAACTGTTTTTGATGCTGTTTCCAGTATTTATCAGAGCAAGAAAGACCCTCATTAAAATGCCATTTTTTTTTGTTGCTTTTGGATTACGGACAGGGATCTATCAAACAGAAGGGTCACAAGGAGCAGCCAAGGGGCTATAAAACATCTGGAATCCATGAACCTGGTGCCTGGCCTTACTGAAAGGTGAAGAATGATGAATTTAATTTTTGTGCGGGATCTTTCACTCCTGACTGTGGCACACAGGATTCCCTAGGGGTGTTTCTTCAGCGCAGCCACATAACTGCTACTGAAAGCTATCCCTCAGCTGGGAGCGAGGGAATACAAAGTATTTGTATGCAGCCCGCTTTTAAACGCCATGGGAGATGAAAGGAAATTAGGAGAGCTTCCCTTTGTTGGCCATTCCACGTGCTAAAGTTTACCTCGGCATCTGAATCACGAAGGCATTATGGTAGTAGACAAGACAATTTATTGTCAGCAGATGGGTGCTGAAATGAAGACCAGCAGCAGCTCTGAGAGTTTGGTAGAGACAGAAAACTCTGGGCACGACATTTTTTTAGCTGACTTCTATGAGAAAGGGAAGAGAGGTAGTTATTATGGCTGCAAGTGTTTAAAAACAGCCTTCGCGCATCTCTAAGTGAGAAGTGGGAACACATGTTACTACATCGTGTTTCCAGGACCTTTATATTTGTCACAAAACCAACCTATGTCCCACACACATTTTAAAACAACTGTTGCATCCTTATGGTGGGGTCTTTTGACGACGGGAGGGGAACGCGGCAAGTCAAATCCTGAAGGTTACAGTCTGATTAGACAGACAGACAAAGGCAGGCAAATATAACCAATTCCTCCAATTCATCAGGAAACCACTTGTTAGGTGGACAGGAACAAATGCTATTCCCTCACTCAGGACATGCTAGCAGACTCTGGAGGAAAAACTGCTACATTGGGCCACTGGCCAATTTTATCATGAATCTTACCGTATACTAACTCATAACCAGGTTACCTTAAAAAAAAATGATAGTGGTTTTACAGATTGAGAGCAGGAATTTGGGCAAAAACAGAGAAAACCAAAACAAAATGGAGAATGACAAAGATGTATATGCTTCACATTGTAATATGCTTGCATCCAGAGAACCTGAAAGAAACTGTCTTTTTTTTCCTGAATTTATTCTTATCCCACTCCCCACACTTATTTTTCTTCTAGATAAGGAGCGTAGGAAGTTTGCACAATTTTTGTATAATTCCTGGAAAATATATATGCCCGACTATTAGTAATTCATCAGCTATGTAACATTTCAGACACAGACGATGTACTATGCCTAAATGCAACACAGATTTGTTTCCTGTTAGCAAGTGGTCACCAATGGCCAGCCACTTTTGCACATTCAGCACATTTTAATTAAAATATGCTGTTTTAAATACTTGTTTGATTTTTCTCCCTCCGATCAAATATAGGACCTCTGTCAATGTAAACGCATTTTGTTACATTTTGGCCTTTTTTTTATCATTTAACCAGTATAACAGTTCAACATAGCAGCTACATTCAGGGTGTCTTCCTCTTGTTTCAGACCTCCAAGACCTTCACAAACCACCATGACCTTCATTTCTTTGTTCTAAGCATCCTTAAGAGAGATTAAAAAAATCCATAATGGTGAGCAGCACATAAACGTCCACTTTAAAATCCAGATGCTTCTATCTTGCTTATTTTACAGTGACATTAATTATATGCCATTTCTTTCTGTTACCTAACCAGCTTCCTCCTTTTCCTAGCTTTCAAATACACAACACATTTTAGTAATTATGCAACTATTTCCTTCTGCTTACTTGTACAATTGACTTTTTAACAAGCTGAGGGAAAAAAAACCAAACAACAGACCAAATTCAATGCTATCCTTAAGAAACACTGCTCATTAGTGACTTTTTACCCATGGACTTTGACATATGAAAATTCAAGGCAATGGCAAACAAAAAATTAAATGTTACAATCAAGAGAGAGATGGCATAGATAGGATATTCCACCACAGATCTCACTGCAGTGTTGTCATCTACCTGGTTCGCTCATCCCTTGGATGCTGTGCTCAGTGCAATGCGATAGATGACCGAGGTTTCAAAGGTTTATTGTGTTTGGTTCAACTATCCTGAACAATCTTCGGCAATTATCCTGTCCTTAATGAGAGCAGAGTAGAATAACTTGATGATGTACCTGACCTAGCTTGAGTGCCAGAAGAAACATAGCTATGGCATTAGAAGCCCAGCATGGACTGTTAATTAATCCTACTTTTCAACTGTGTTTCGAAAATTGAATCCAGTTATCTAGTTACCCTACTTAACTGGTTCCCCAGTTAACTAGCTTGAAGGAAGCCTCAGCTCTTACTGCTGTGCAGACACACCCTGAATCTTAGAGGCTAAGGCAATGGAAAGAGATAATCCTGTGCATTCTTGAGGATCAGTTGGTCATATACAGACTTTGGCTTAAAAAAGTTCCCTTTACATTCGCAGTTCTTTTCAGAGTGCTTCAGCACTGGCTAGGGTGACTGTGTCCAATTCACCTTCACTGCTGTATATGTCCTCCACTTAAAGGCAGATGAGTTGACTAAAGGTTCTTCAAACACACATGCTGAGGGCAGTTATAAAAGTCAGTTATAAAACAGTGAGATAAGGGCAAACGTATGGGAGTGTTCACTGTGGTACCCTCTCCACTTGCATCAAGGATAATCACAAAAAAAGAGTAAAGAACAGCAAAAACACAGCAGGCTTTTAGCAGGGCCATTTCATATTCAGAACAATTAATATGAAATAAAATCACCACCACATTATCTTGCAGCAGAGAAAAGCAGCATGAAGGGCACAGGCAAGTGAACAAAACTTCTTGATCTTCACATCTGAATGCATTTATCGAGTACGTAAAATTGTTGGCCTAGATCTCTTTGAAACTGTACAAATGCACAGTACAGCCATAGCTCAACAAGAGGGAGGTATTTTGTGTTGTCCCCTCTATGTGCATGCTGCTATGTACAGTATGAGTGTGTATTAATACACATGAATTCGGGTTCCTAAACTTTCCACTTGTATTGCAGGCCATCTCCTACCCCATAGGACGAAGCCCATTGAATAACACCAAGTTCCTACAAAAAGACATTCTTTCCTCCTGTCCAGGTGGAATGGCAAGGCCCCAGAGTGAAAATCATGGTCCAGCAAGCTTTAGCAGGAGCATGATTTCACACCATGACTATATGTGTATAGATATACACACACGTTTGCACATTCATTCTGTACATATACAAAGGTACACATACATTTTTACATTCTTTGGTGGCAAATAATAGAAAAACCCAAACAAACCGCAGGGTTGCACAGCCTGTGCATTTTTGCTTAATGAATCTGCTTCAGGAAAACTGGGGTCGCTGTAACAGGAGTCATTTTGCCTCTTTGAGGATTGTTTCTTGTACTGACAAAACGCCATACATTTACAATGACTAAAACAGGGCACGAGGAAAGCCAGCGTAAACACAGCTCACATGACAGATAACTCAGGGAGAGCCCCCTCCTACCCACACCAACACACCGTGAGAGAAGAAGCCATATGGTTTCACCTACAAGCAGTCAAACATTTCCTCAGTTACTGTCTGGATGTCATGCTGAGCTGTGGACCACCCTTCTTCTGCCCTGGCTGTGGGGCGTTGGGTTTTGTTGCTTATTAAAATCGAACTACAAGAGGATGGGCTGTTGGGAGGAGCAGCAAAGGAGGCCGGCAGGTCAATTCCACACCGAAGGGTTCTCAGCCTGTGTGCTTCAGATGAACGGCTCTTCTTGTCGCCACCTCTGAGACATCAAACCTGCATCTCAGAGGTGCTGATGAGGCCCAGTGCTTTGGCTTCTTCTGGTGTCAGTCCACTCTTTAGTGTCCTTCTCACTGGATCGTCATAAATTCCAAAAGCAGGGGAAAAAACCACCCAAAACAAAGAACAAACAAACAATTAGAAGCAATAATTACACAAGACTTCCAGCTGAAAGAAACCCCGTTAACCTGTAAGCTGAGTCAAAAATTGCTATGTAGTCAGAGCCTCAAGTTCAGAAATACTGAGTAATGCCCTATGCCAAATCCATGGGAGCATCCAATACCCAGCAACTCCCAACAGGAAAAAAGACATTTGTCATTGACATTTAGCATTTTAAGGACAAATACCACAGTATTTTAGGACTTTTTTCCTTCTGAAATTGTATCAGTTGATTTTCAGTCCACGGAAATTATCATCTGCTCTATTATTTTATAGTTTCATAAAGATTTTTTAAAAGAGCTTTTGGATCTTTATAAGGATCAATTGAATTTATCAAAGGTGTAAAAAAACAATGCAAAAAGTTAAAAGATTAGAAATGTGACTACTTTATAGTAGTTCCAATCATTAACACTATTGTCTTCACACACACTCCCCTTTCTTCTACAATGCTCCCCTGTCCAAGCCCCATTGCATCATCTTTGCCATTAGTAGTCTGCAGGTTTTTAGCTGAATTTAAATGATAAATCTAGGCCAAAATCTTGTTCTCAATTTCCTATGAAGTGTTCTGAACACTAGCCCTGACATAAAACTTCTAAAATTTGTGATTGCCATTTTTTATTCAAAAACAAGTGACTATGTGACTGCACACACTGAGCATTAACATGCTCCTCATTTCTCTGGTGCCACAATTGTGAGGTGAATGGGCTTTAGTTCAAGACACAAATGGGGTGTTCACACTTTGATGTTGCTCAAGTACAAAAAGTTCATTCAGAAGTTTAAGCTGCATGCAAGGCATAAACAATGACTTTATGTTGAACAAAATATATTCAGAGTCTCAAAATAATGAAATCTAGAGGAAACTCTTAAAAAACCCAATTGCAGACAGAGGTTAAGACCTCTAACTTACTAAGATATTGAGTCCATGTAACTGAAACTGGGTGGTCACACTCAAGAATATAGCAGGTGTGAGAGGAGGGAATGGAACGGCATAGAAAACGAGGGTAAGATAAAGGCAAAATTCGGCACAGTTGAACATTTGATCCCATGCGGGTAGGACAAATGTGAACCAATTTGATAGTCAAACTGCTTTCATCAGTCACTGAGGTTAATCAAAGGAGCTGGAAGTGCCACATGTGTAATTGTTTCTCCATTATCAAAGTCGTACTTGAAAGTTTTTCTTCAAGGCCCTGTCCTTTCTCCTGCAGTATTTACATACTTGTTAAACCCCACTAGGACTCTGTACGGCAGCCTTTTATGATGCCCACTTTTTCCTACAATACTGATAAGCAACATCTTCTAAGTTTAACAATGCTTAGCTTAAAGCAGCACAAAGTTAAATGCAACTGATAAAGCCATGATTAAGAAAAAAAAAAAAAAAAAGTACTACCAGAAGAGCAACACACTTCAAAAAATGCTACAGTCTCCATGGTGGAGAATACCCAACATGGGCTTTTGAGTCAGTCCTTATCCCTTGCACCCATTTATACTTCTCAAATTTGATATCCAAATGTCCGCAGTGACAGATGTTAATTTCTAGGTATGAGTTACAAATTCCTTAGTCTTAAGGTCTCAGTGAATCACCCAATGCTTTTTTTCTGTATCAAAATGAACTGTATCAGGAGGGAAAGAACAAATACAAAAAAGCTGCAGCAGAAACACTTCTGTCTCATCAAAAGCAAAGACTTCCCTGTGCAGTTCACCTGCTTACATGCCTGCACTGCCTCTCCCCTGAACATGCTATTTGCTGTACCCTCTATAACATGCAGCCAAACACAGGCCATTGCCAGCTTGGCCACCAATGAGTAGAGTCATGTTAACATAGGTTAATGCGATCTGTCTTCAGAAGCGCTTATCAGAGACCAGCCAAAAGTCTCTGTTACTAGACTCCAAAGTGGGATTGTTCCCTAACTGAACATTCCTCCTCTGTGGACATGAATTTTCCACAGCAGCTATACTGTTGAACCAAGGAAACTGCCCATCATCAGAGAAAAAACATGTGTACAGGAGACCGAACTTTCACAGGACGGCTGTCTAGACGACGTTACCTCTTCCCACTGAAGGCAAAAGGGAGCTGGGAAACTGAATACGGAACAAATTTCAACATTTTAGACACTTTTGTAGCAGTTTCCACCCATCCATGTTCATGACTGCTCTCACACATATCCCCAGCTCCCTCAGACCACAATCACTCACATTTGCAAACTGAGCGCAATTAGCGCTGTCAAACAAAGCTATTTTTCTTGTCAGATGGTAAGACAGGAAGAGTGAGAGAACAAGCAATCGCTATTCCTGTTTGTAAATGTTTAATAAGAACTGAGGTGCTCTGCTAATACTGGTCACGTAAAAAATTCTGGTCTTATTTATGACAAAGTAAACCTGGAATAACCTTCTTTAGGCCAGTAAAATTACTGCTGCACAAACCACTATGGCTGAGATTCCATCTCAGAACTGAAAGGGAAACCTGTGCCTCTGTAAACTCCACCAAGCAGAAGAATTTTTTAAATTTCCCCATTAGCTTGAGTTATGAGGTTAGCAGTGTACTAGAAAAAGCCAAATGAATTTACAATAATATGTAGGTGTCTTTGAAGCAAAGAGTTAATATTAAGAAGTCACAATCAGGAGTTAAAATACCATGACAGAAACGATCTTCATGGAAAAACAAGGAAGAAAACTAAGGAGAGTCTCCTTTACATAAGCAAGATTTCTCTCTGAATCTCCAAATATGTACCTATCAAACATACTGAAGTCTTAGTCCGAGGACTTTGTATATAACCCTCAGATGACTGAAAAAAGTAAATACTGTATGCAGCATGTGCCAAGGACAAGTGCTGTGTTCTGGGTTTGCGGTATGACTCGCACAACGGAGGTCAAGCCCAGGTTTGTAGTTCTTGTGTCATTGCAAAAGAAAGTACTAATGACAACAGTCAATGAACTGCTGGGACATATACAGCTGTAACAATCTAGTAGCATCCCTTGATTGATTGTTCTAACTTATCTCCGCTCTCTTATAATACAGAGAAAGCTAACTTGGATTTTAAAATATTCCATTGACCTAAGCTTTCAAGGCCAGCAGTTAGGAGAAAAGAGCTCCAAACAATGTAGGACTTTGGTGGTCATAATGAGATTATCAAGAAAACAGTCAATAAAAAGCAAAGATGCGAAGAATCCTGTCAGTGACAGAATGGTTCGTTCCCATAAACACTGATGGCTGCTGACTTGTGTAAACTAAGTGTGTGGGGCCAAATACTGCAAAGTACTGTGACTACTGGAAAGATTAAAGCTGTCCACCATCATCAGGCAAGTGGAAGGATAACAGCTGACAAAATCACAGTCTAGACTCAGATGACTCAGTTCTTGCCCCTACAATGCAAGTCTGACACAGATGAATCCACTTGTAGCTTGAAATACTTTATACTTAGGGTGATGAAAGTGGCCTGATAAAAGGTCTCTTTATATGAAAATGATAATTAATATGCGCAAATTACAGTACCTTTCTTCATCTGAAGATACGGCGGATAGGTGCGGTATGAGTAGTAACACAAGAACAAGTTCCTGCCCTGCTATTCTCTGCATTGGCTTGTGGACTATGGAGACTTGTGGGTGACGAAGCCAGGAGAAAGCTGAGCTATCTTGAGGAGCAGGGACTGCTCTGGGAGGTGGGTGAACCTTGTCTTGATATACTGTTACACAGATGTCCTCAGGCATTTGTCTATTTCCTCACAAAGTGCTTGGCAAGGTTCCTCTACCTCAGGAAAGGTCATGAACACATTCAGTCATCAAAACTGAATGTAGAGAGAGATATTTTCCTTCCATGTTTTATAAGCATTGCAAAATTACATTTCTCAAACTGGATCTTCACTCCCCTCTCTTCACTAACTCTGTCATGTCTCTAACTGGACTAGACATAATATCTTGGCTTGTAAAACTCTTGGCCTGCTGCAGATCACATTAAACTGAGTTATGGAATGTATTTTGGAGGCAGTGACAATAAAAATAAGACTTTCAAATGACCTTTTAGGTTCTTCAAGCAATTTTTAAAACATTTGCTAAAGAACCATAACATAGAGACAAAATAACTTTTACTCTTGTCACAAGGAAGGCCTGCTGAGATCCCATAACCAAAAATCTAAATGTTGTTTTTCTAGGGTCACAGGGTATGATATTCTTTGTTAATATAGAATTAATTTGATATCCTGGCAGAATGCAGTGTGCTTATGATGAACTTGATGTATTTGACTCTGCCTGTTGGGTCAAAATCTACACAGATACGTAGCTCCCACAGTATGCTGGGAGTAATTTTAAAAAGAGTAATTTCTTAAGTGTAGCTTTGTCAGAGATTGTAATTACCCAGGGACTGGTTGCTTTTAAAGAGCAAATAGCGGTCTTAATTTGCCCTCCTCCTACCTTTTTCTTGAGATGCAACGAACAGTAAGGATCAGTCTGGCTGGTGCCATTTATTCTTTCATTTGCAATGGCTTTTGGCATGTGTGTCTATACTTGTATGGATGAGTAAATGGTCTCTGCATAGATAGGGCCATTTTCCTGCTTGAGAAGTCACACAGTAATCATCATTCGCATTATAAAAGGCTGTAGCAGCCACAGAACTTTCTTTTGGGCCCAGCTGTGAAGTAACGCAGCAGCTACTTGCTGATTTGGAACAAAGAAAATTCCAGGTGGCTGTCAATTACACAGTGAGGACAGCTGGAAGGACAGATTATAAAAAGGAATATAGGCCAGCTCCACCATCTCATGTCAGTTCATTTCAGGTATTTTAGTTTTATTTTCTGTTACTTATCCACATTCAGCTTGCATATTTTCTCATATATTTACATTTAACATATCCTCTTGGACTTGACTCCAATGAGTCCAGCAATGGCAATTTGCAACTCAAAAGTTCAACCCAGACATTCCTGTTCAGATTCTCTTATTTTAATCCTTTTCTGCATTTGTATATTTTGATGTCACTATTAATAAGTTACATTCATGTTTAATTATTCATGTATCATTTCTTAATATTAGTAAACCTAAATGCTTGATAAAAACACCAAAATGTTATGCATAGAGATTTTCTTACAGGAATTTGTAGGTAAACTTTTGCATTTTATTATGCAATTCTCTGAAGAAGTACAGCGTGAAATGTAGTCTTTGTCCAGGTCAGCCACATAAGAAACTCCAGGCAACAACATATTATTATTGCCCTGCAGTTTTGCTTTTAGTCCTGTCAGCACTTCATAGATAGCACAAGCCTCTTCTAACAAGAAATTCTGTGGTGCACAACCATCTTCTGGTGTAACTTATGGTGGCTGTGACATAAAGATGAGTCTAGCAGAGGAAAAGGCCAAAGTGCCATTTTCTGAGGAAATCTTGTGTTTCACGTCCAGGTGGCTTACTTTATAGGGAACAAAAAGTAATACTGCTTTGGAGAACCTGGGCTGCATGAAGAGCATACTGGGTTTAAAGTAACACCGAACACGTAGCTCAAAATGTTTGTTTCTAACTTTATGTGTTTCAGAGATCATCACTTACACAGTCTCAACAGCAAAGCAGAAAAGAAGATTTAACTCCTTCCTTGAAGGCCTTCTGTGACAAAAAAACCCACAATGCATTTTTAGGACTTCTGTGAATGCCACTGTAAAAAGCTACTACTAAGAGCAATCCTGCTGCCCCCTGTCCCTTCATAATTTCTCCCGCTTCACCGAAAATGATTCCCCTATTAATAGGTAAAGCCTCAAGGGCATACAGCTCACCAACAACTCAGTCTGCATACAAGCACTATACGCTATTTTCAAGACCAGACTATACATTAACAATGTATAGGACAAAAATAAGGCAGGAGCTATGATACAGAAAAAGAGTCATTTATCGCAAGTGTTTACATTCTATTTGAAAATTTAAAATGACCAAGTGAGAGGGTAGCTCAGGGTTATGAACGCTGAGCCATCTGAGAGTGACTCGGCAGAGGAGTGTGACCGTGTTTGACCACCCAGGCTCTGTGGAATGCAAATTAATTATTCCCATTAGGAACTGGCACTATGAAAACAGTGAAAGGCATCATCCCTACCAGCCCATCAGATTAAAAATAACTATGATCAAAAGAATCTTGTAATTATGCTAATCAGGTGGTGTTATTCTGCCCAGACAAAGCCATATATACATATATATGTATACTTCTGACGTGGAGCTTGGGCAAGATAAATTCAAAATAGCTTTCTGTGAAACATTCATCTTCTGTGAGACAACTGACACATCCAAGCACAGCCAAACTCCTGCCTTCACAGATCCTTGTGCTAAACTCCTTCGTGGCAGCAGAGGGCTCTCTGGCAGCTGTGATATCGCGATGCTCTTCTGGAAACCCACATATCGGATGGGTTTTGTTACTGCACTCCTTTTGTAAGGTAATTTGAAAGGCAACCCTGTACTTCCCCGTCTTTTCTCGTTCTCACGTGAAGTGCTTTACGTAACAAGTCAGTGATTTCGTCAGCCTAAACCCGATGACTTCTTACTCGGATAATAAAAACAATTTTTCAGGCAGGAAGGATAATGTAAATAAGGAGTATATTACTGACTGGAGATAAACTTGAAAGCCACTTCAGTACAGAAAGAAACCAAACAAAACACATATTCTAGCAACTTCGCGCAAACAGTGTGCAACTCAACCATACATATTATTTTAATATTTAAAGCTTATCTATCCCACTTTAGGGAACGAATCCTGTGATAAGAATTCAAAAGCCTTGAAATATACCTTTAGAAATAAACCAACTAAAATGAAAGCAGAGGGTAACTTAGATGAATTCACTGATGCACTGAATGACAAACTGATAAAAGTGAAAACCACTATTTGTATCTCTTGTAAGATGCAAACAAAAATGAATCATTTTTTTTCTCCACATCTACAGTTGAAAATACAACAAAAGTGTATACTATAAAAAAAGCATTTATATAGAAAATGTCAATACTGATATTCCGTGACCTGTGAGCACGAACAGCTTTATTTTCTACATATACTGACACCACTTGCTCTTTACCAGCTGCTCATCTCCTGCTGGTTTCTCCCATGTTACCTTCAGTTTGTACTTTGCTGCAATAAAAAAGTGCCCTTTGGCCGAGAAGAAATGGCCACAAAAATTCCAGCACTTGTAAATCCTTGTCTAGAAGCCCCATGGGGAGCTGCAGAGCACTCCCTCTTGGAGATACAGCACAAGGTTGTGCCAATGTTCTGCCTTTGCTGTAGGATCCTGCTGGGATACAGGCTTCACCTGCTCCCAGGATGCAGCCTGTGCTAGTGCAAAATCTGAGCCGTGGCTACCTCTTCCTCCACAGAGAAGCATGTCTGGGCAGGCGTTTAACCTCATGAGGTGACAACCACCCTAAAATCTCAAGGGACAAGCCATTAGAGCTATAGCTTTCTCCTCGTACCTACATCATGTCCTCTGTGCTTGGGTAATATAAAATACATGTGCATGTGAATGTCTGTGTAGTGTTCAACATCTCTGTCTTCTCTCTCCAAGCTGAAATAAACAGGGATAAATCATATGTATTTTTTCTAAACATTGTGTATTTAATTCTGATTTCTAATCAATGCAATGACTTCTCTT
The DNA here is from genome assembly GCA_020746105.1 of Trogon surrucura. Taxonomy (NCBI): domain Eukaryota; kingdom Metazoa; phylum Chordata; class Aves; order Trogoniformes; family Trogonidae; genus Trogon; species Trogon surrucura. Next base: position 72,564,934 of record CM036619.1, read on the forward strand.
TTTTTTTTTTTCTTTTTTTTTTTTTTCCCCGGTTGCTGTATTAAAACAATTCTGCTCAATTTTGAGCAAATGCTACAGACCACAGTATCTCTAAATACTGGTACTGGAGTCCAATGCAAAGCTGAGGCCTGTACATAACGGTGCAAGCTGGGTTAATTCTATATCTGATTTTCCTTATATAAGAAAGATACAGCTGTTTCAAGCAGAAAGTTTGAGAATAGGAGCCCCCAAACAAATAATTTATATCAGAATAAACACCATTATAGAAATGACTCGTAGATTCCTCTAAAACAGTAACTGGAAAATTAATTTAAGCCTCTTTTATAAGTATTTTTTACTAGATTTTTAAACCAGCCTTTAAAAAAAACTTTTATTTTGAAGGCTATGTAATCTTGAACTGTACAGAATGATGGCAATTTCAATTTCAGAGTGCTAGGACCAGGAAAACACTCTTGAATAAAACTTGAGATATGAAAGATACAGTTTGAAGCTCATGGAGGCTGCCAACAAAATACATAGGTACTATTCATTTGAACAGCTAAAAAGCAGAATGTCTACCACTGTCTGTTAAGATCAGCTATTTTTAAAAGAAAGCTATAAAAATAAATATGATGTGCATTGTGAATCAGAAACTGGACACTCATGAATAAACACCTACTTATAAATGGTATTAGGATCAACAAGCACAATTACATATGCAATTGATTACAATGGACAAAACTGAAAATACAGAACCAGCTATTCCGCCTCATGCTTCAAACACATACGCTGATTACAACTACTAAAACTCGGGATGAGACCTACAGGTTACTCAACGAACCCCACCTCTCCTGTTTGTTCTCCAACAGCTGTTGATGCTGGCCTGGGGCACAGATGAGCTACAGGCCTTGCCCCGGATGAAGTACCTCAATTTCTACAGCTTACTGTGGTCAACTCTATTTATTATTCATTCATTAATGATTCTTCTTATTTTTTATTTATCATTTGTACTGTTATTTGTTGTAGATCATGAAGTTTGGCTCTGCCATTTTTGCAAAGATCTTGCCATCCTAAGGATGAAAGAATGTATTGCTTAAAAGGCATCCAGAAGACACTTGTTATCTTGGCATCTAATGGAGATAACCTTCCAGCTGACAGAATTTTAAGTGCTTTATCTCATGTTCTGTTTTCATTCAATAATTAGATTTCTATTAACTGGGTACTGACCTTGTGAAGGCTCAATATTTTGTGTGCAGACAAACAGACTCCGATATGGAATACCATTGGTGATTTACTTTTTCTAAATGCAACGAATTGTTGCAAAATGTGTATCACTAACTAGATTACTCTGCCCCTCCTCTAACTTCTGATAGGATCCAGTTACTCAAATCCTAAATAATTAGCTGCAAATTCTAAGTGGAGTTGCTTGCCTTTAAAGCATTTTATATAGACTTTCTTCTTGTAAGGTTTCTATTTTTTTTAAATGTATAATTTCCATTAACTCCTGCTTTTAGTCAGGCTATAAATACCAGAAGAGCAGTCTCCCTTCTGGTATTTTGGCACTTCTGTATCTTTTCATAGCCAGAAAAAGTAAGTGGAGAGACACAAAAATGAAAAATAATGAAAACACAAAGAAAAGGAGAAAAAGTTAGCTGAAGCACCCTATGAATGCCAAACAAAAAATACACACCTTAGGATTCAAATAGTCTCCCATCTAGTATTTTGTTTGCTGAGAAATATGTTTATTCCAAAGCTGCGTGTGTTACTAAAACCTGTCTAAAGCTTGTCTCCACGCCTGGACCCTTGGCAGAGCTCCTTCCCACGTTTTGGCACCTGATGACAGTGTGCTAACTCCTATTTCACTTTTACTGAAGGTGGAATGTGGTACAAAATACCTGACCTGGGATGTTCTGTAGTTAAATCTAATCCACCAGCCCTGAGCTTACTTGTCTAGGATTCAGGTAATCTTGACTCAATTCCTATCTCCTCTAGAATCCACTCATACGAGCCTGACAGATTACTTGGATGGTACCTCAGATCTATTTCGGCATAATGACTGTAAGAATTTTTTACTCCCCGCAAAGCATTATCCAAATAAATAAATCAATAAATCCTTACAAGATGTTTCCACATCTGAAGGGTCAGTCACAGGGTGTATTATTAGGTTAACATGTGACTCCAAGGCCTACTAAAAGAACACGGCATTATCATGTCTTTCTTTTTTAAACATCACAAATAATTTTGATCATCTCATTTGAATATTGGATTGATTATTATCTGGTCCAAACCCATTTCTCTAACTCAAATCTAAAACAGATTTTTCAATTGTAATAAAATCGAAGAGAAATACCCGTGCACACACACAGAGACACTCTGAGATAAAACTACTACGTGGAGGAAAACAAGCCTCTCACTCTGCAATGTCCTCATGCAATGTCTCCAGCAGAACCCAATACAACCACCACTGTGCTACTCACCATCAAATATTAGTCACATGTTATTAGAATCTTGTCTGGCAAATGCTTATTTGCTTGCACAGATAAAGAAAAAACAACCCTTTTTGGCTCAACATTTCTAAGTATTGCTCTGCATATGCTGGAATTAGTGCAAATATCTCCCATATGCTTATTCTCGCTTATTAAGCTGAAGCATAATTCTTCGTGACGCTGACTCATGGGGAGTACATCATTCTCCTGAGACAGATCCATTCAGTTCAATGAGACCAACACAGAAATGGCACCTCTGTAAGAGTCTGGAACAGGTGTGAAACTCTCATTTAGTAACAGGATTTTCTAAGCAGCTTATATGCAATTTCTTCTCTTACCTCACTTCTTGTAATCTTTACAGTGAACTCTGCTTATCTACCTCATATATTTTTTTAATTTCATCTCTCTGTATTAAATAACCCCCTTTCTTGACTGTTTCTGAGATTTCAGTGGTATCTCATATTGAGAGTTTAATTTTTATTTCCCCAAATCCACTGATGCGATGCTTGTAATATTGTTCTGTAACCTGCTAAAATTAACTTCAGTGGTTGTATGCAACAGAATTTGGACTATCAAATAGAGTGATTCTTAAAACTTCCTTATCCTATTTTTCCTTTGCACTCACTGTTTGTTATGGCATCATTTGTGAAGGTCATCCTAACCCTATGGGAGCACCAGACAATCCTAATAGTTTTATTTATTTGCTAAGTTGAATAGCACCCCATAATGTTATAAAAACTTTTCTCACAGAAAGTTGCCCTCAGTCCTCAAGAACAGAAACAGCATATTTTCAACTTGATTTGTACGTTAGGCTTTTAAAACATGCTGAACTGACATCTCTGCAGGCTGGGATCTGTTGTTTACACTCAGAATAAGGACATAAGAGAGAAAAAAACCCAGCAGATGCTCCCCATGGCAACTTGCCTTGAAGCTGTCTTTGAACAACCACCTCGAGGGGTGGTTTTCAGTTTTCAGTTTCTGTGGCTTATTCAATCCTGTGGCTTTCTGATGAGGTGGCCTCTAATGAACAAATGCAACTGTAATGTTGTTTTTTTCATATATAATACCACTCCAGTATGTCTGGTAGGCAGGTCACTGAACACCCATCACGAGGCAATGACATCCAGTTGGTTACTGTCCTTCTAAATGTCCATTTCTATCTTAAAAAAACCTCAACTGTGTAAAGGTCTAGCACATGATTAAGTTATCTCTTTGCAGATCATCACAGAAACTCCGTTGCAATGAATTTACTGTGTACCTTAGCTGTCTGTAGTCCATCCCAGCTCCCACTGAACAAATTCCTTCCTACTAGGACTCAGTCAACTTCAGTCATATCTGCATTTATCAGTGACCTTTTGTATCTTCAAGCAACAGATGCAGACATTTCCATCTGTCTTTTGTTGGATGAATCGCTGCCTTACTCCTCCTCCAAATTTATAGTTTTGTTGATGACTCCAAGAGTTCAAACTCTTCTATGTCATTAAGATGTAACTAAGCTCTCTGCATACCAGATACAGTCACGTGGCTCAACGATTACAAAAGGTAAAATGGTTCAAATGAACATGCCGAACTGTCTCATGTTCCCATTACAACCATTTCTTGAATTTAACTTCACCTTTTCCATCTTCCAATTTCTGTTTCCCCCCTAGCTATAAATTACTTGATTATCATTTGCTTTTTGCCTCACATTTTTCTGTGTTTTTTTATCATCCATAAGAACCTTCTACCTGAATCACCGGAAATATTTACAGTACAGTTGCATATAAATATTTTGAGTTTATCATTTTGCTAAAAACATGTATCTCAGGTCAGGTTCACTAACTTATTTGCTGAATGCTAAGTAAGCCTGACAAGATTTCCAGTTCTGTACTGAAAGCGATGAGATTTATGCAACATGATGCCCAGTGAAAATGATTCCTTGCAACTGAGTTTTGCTTTGATGTCCACAAATAATTGAATACCAAGCTCACGGCAGCAGCCAAAGGACGTGTATAGGAGCCTGAAGACTGAAGGTGGTGAGTCAAACCCATCAGATAATAGGGTCTCTTTGTTCTGCAGATAATAAATATCTTAGTGTCTGCTAACCTGAATCATTGAAGTATACCTAAAAATCCACTTTCTGATATGTTAATGGAAGACCTGTTCTATACTTCTACCTGGAAGATCTTCTGCTCGTTTAACTCTCATCATGCACTGACAAGGGCTGGTCTCTGTTCTGTTCATTGAGATGCCTTATTATCAGGCCAGCTGAGTGTATTTTAGACCTAGACTACTTCATTTATTCATCATCCAGGTACACTGACTATCTATCAGAAAGAAACAGTTCAGTTAAGACACTCTCCTTTGACACTTTCTTTCAGCACACGTCAGCTGAAAGCGATGCTAAACTACTGAACTTTATGTTTGTTTTGAAACTGTCTTTTAATCCACTTAAGAGTCTCATCCAGATCTTGAAGAACAAACAAGCATAAGAGCTGGATTCTATCATGGTTAATTACAATGGAAATCAGTCCCAGCCTAAACATTTACTGAATGTTTAATCCCTGTTACTGTTTTTACTGAGTATAAAAGCCGACTCCATGGATAAATACATAGTATTTTCATTATCCTGTTTTGTTTTTTTCCTGCAGCAAGTGCTTCCTTGGGAAAAAGGTACATGGTAAAAAGCAAATATAAGACTTTTTGGTGTGTGTGCATGAAGGCGGTGTTGCTAACAGAGGAAATATTTTAGCACGGGATAAACCATGGAAATAGGCAAACATACAGGAGGTTTATTTGATATGCACAAGCCAACTAGGGCAGTCAGCACGTGCGGAACACCAGAACCAAGTGTGGAAGTGGGTAGCAGCAGAAGGTCATGCCACAAAGAGGTACGGCACAGCATAAGACAGAAAGAAAGACAGACAATCCAGTGTCAGCTCATTTTCTTTGCTTAGAGTCTGGCTCATCTAACCAGTGTCCTCTTTGCTTTTGTTCTTGCCACATGCAGAAGTTCCTTTCCTAGCATGTTGGGGAAAGTGAATATGCTTTCAGCCCATGCTAGTTTGCAGCAATCACTGCTTATGCCACACGTTTCTGATCACCCACTATGTTAGAGTAACTTCACAAAAAACCAAAATCCGTGTGATTTTTCACTCACTGTTGTTGTCTCCTCTTTGTCCTAACTTCCAAGAAATGCTAAAAAGATGGATGGAAAGGTAGTCAAAAAGCCATGTATGGTGAAAGACATGAAACAATAAAATCTAATGTTCTTTGGGTACTTATCCTTCTCGTAGTAATCGCAGTAGTCTCTGCACATCAGGAAAAAAACATACCCAGAAAGATCATGACCTCTTAAACAGTGTATTTGCTAAAATTAGAAATCAAATTGTTCAAAGTCAAGTGCCTCAGCTCAGCCCTGTGGCCACACTACACCATTGAAAGACTACCTTATAAACGTGCTACCTTTTCTTCCCAGTGGAAGTTAAGCTCCTCTATAACCACTCTGCAGCCAAGCAGCAATACACAATTTGTTTTCAGGGCTGTGGAAGGATAGTACACAGCATGAGAGAGAAAGATTTTAAAAGGCGAAATATCTCAAACTACTTTTTGCTTTATGAATATATTCAACTACAGACACAACTATTAATCTTTATGCCAGCTCACAGTACCTTATAGCATTTTAAGCACTCTCCATTTCAGGTCTTGATCTGACTTCTCTAGTTATGAATAAGTACTGTCATCAGCTCTAAAGCACCATAAACCATTCTTCTTCTCTTATTGCTAAGGACATTTCAAGTTCTGTAGAAGACAGAATCACCCACTGCATACAACATCGTTTAAACAATGGCAAGAGGAATATGTGCCAATGTAAATATATACTTAAGCTACTATGAACTACCAATGCATGTCTGCCCACTAAAGGCGGGGTTCCTACACCAATATACATAAATATTTGCACACTTGCTTATTTTGAGAAATTTAATAGCCATATACTCACATGACTTCCTATTTGCTCGTGACCTCTTCCTCTCTCTAGGCACCGCTCGCTGGCTTGGCACTTGGGTGGCGGACTTTACAATGCGATCCATGATCTCATCTGCTGCATCATCCGTTGCGTTAGGCGAGTCATCATTGCCAGCGTTCCACGAACTGATACGGCCTAGAAAAGTCCAGGAAATGAATTGAGGGAAAAGAACTTAGAAAGTATCCTGTGTCACTTTGGCTAGTTTTGCAATTGTTTGGGTTTTTTTTTTTCTGGAATTAAAGAAGCCATTTCAGTCATTGCTACATTGCTAAAGAAGAAGACTCTGCCTAACAGAGAGTATTTCTAAATAATACCCTAGACTCTGCTGTATCAGCACAAAACAGAGAGCTGCAATGCAATTATAATTTTCTATTCCCTTCAGCCTCAGAGCCTTAATTCTTGACCGTACAATTGGCAAATGCCTGCTAAAGACCACGTATAAGCCAAAGATTGCTGGTGTTGTGTGACCATGTTTCCCTCTGCTCCTATTACACAAAGACTGGAAGACATGGCACATGTTAGAGATTGATGCAAATAAACAAGACAGGCCATTTGTACCAAAATAGAGAAAGAATCAATTTCCGAGAATCTGTATGACAGCCAATTGCAAAGAAGACATGAAAAGGGCACTAAGTGTGGTTTGCCATGTCTTGTCCCTTTCACAACGAAGAAGTCACCTCATCACAACGCTGCATGTGTCCTGGCACAACTGCACATGCTCTGTATGTGAGCAGAAAAGCAAGAGTCATTGGCAAGCTGAAAAGCTAAATATACAATTGTGGTTAAAACCACAATGAAACAATTCAGCCATGTCTCCAAACCCAAGGTTCTGGCACTCCTTACTCCACAGAGTTGTGTCGGACATATCTTAGGGGTCATCCATGACAGACTAGTGTTCCATGTGCTTTTTGTTTTTAAATAATTTGAAGGCTAGTATTCAGTGTGAACACTGACAGTGAGCTTTGCAAAAGAGTGGGTGTGGTGGAATTGCAAGCTGCTACCAATGCACTGGTGAGGCCGCTCTGTATCACGTCCGTGATATCAATAAACAACAGCTCTGATTAGCACTTTGCTCTGCTGCTTGCCTCCTGGCTCTCATCAGGAGCGCTTGTATTACAGTAGCGCTCCTGACAAGCTTCTGCCTGGCTCATGTCTCCTCTGCCTCTGCTGTTCCTCAGGGGACCACAAGCTGACTCTCATTATCAGGACACACCTCTCATTAGTGTGCAGTGGATTACTTCAGCTACTGAGCTTGTTGCAGTGCATCTTGAATTATTTCACCTTTTGTACTCTAGCTAGTTGACTTGCTTCTTAAATTGGGGCCGTGAAACCTCTAAATTAGATGGGTTCATGGTTTCAAGCCTTGGTAAATGACACACACACAGACTTAGTGGTGGATGATCTGGTTGTGCAATCAGTGGTACCAAAAAAGAATCAAGAAAGTGTAAGATATCTCAATGTGAGAGGAAAAAATCTACACAACAGAAAACCGAAGATATGAATTTTCGTGCATCACCTTTACTTCAAAATCATCTTCCATGTGCATGGGAGTGAGTGAGTGTAAGATAAAAGAAAATAAACTGTTGAACTCAGTGTCTGTAAAATGATTTAGCATAAACTGGTTTAGGGACTACTTAAATGAAGAGGTGTACCAGTGATCATGTCCTGGACAGAAAACAAAGCAATCTCATTGCCAGTACCAGTGAACTCTTCTCTCAGAGTATCAGGTGTTGGGATTGGCAGATTGGGTCAGGTTTTAATTTCCTCCCTGTCAGCTTTCAGTAATCACCGTGGTAATACTTGGAAAGAGCAGAGCACTGTGGACCTCAGAGAAAGAGGTATCTGTCAGGGCAGCAAGGAGATGTGGGGCTGTCCACAGCAGCTTTTTATGCCCCTAGTCTCCACTTAATTCAGTACCTTTGCAGACTAGCAGGGAGGTGGTTAGAAGATTCATCATCCTTTTCCTACTCATTTTCCTCTCTGCAATCATTCCTAAAATGCTGCAAGGCCCTTTCACTTCAATTTGAATTGCTACTTTCTATTTGTTTCTATTGAAAATAAGAAGGAAACCACATCATGGGTTCTCCAGATTCTCCGTTTTGTTTTCCCGATGAGAACAAGAATAAGGATTGAGGTGGTAGTGGGCAGCCACGTTCACGGTCTGGGGAGAGGTGAGAATTTCTGTAGGGTTGGGCTCCTAATGCCCCCAGGCACTACTTTGGGTGGGATCTATGTGTTAAAATTTCAGGGAAATTCTTCTACATCCCCATCCCTCAAATCACCACTTTCAGCATGGGAACACCACTGGGGTCTTCTTTTCCAGTCCCTTCGACTGTGAGTGTTATGCAACGGGGCCATGACCTGTGTTCGGGCCACTGTGTGGCTGCCTTGCCGTGAGAAATACTGCCACAAGTCAAACACTGGCACGTACCTCGGCTGGCCCGGCTCCGAGTGCGGACCCCGAGTGCCGTGGTGCTTTCTCCACCGACCGAGGAGGTCTTCAGCACAGCCTTCATGTTCTCATGCTCTGCAGCATCCTCGGCGTACTGCAGCCCTTGGGGCTGGCTCTGGCAGGGGGTTGAGCTGCTGGAGAACTTGCCGGACTGCGGGAAGAAAAAGGATTTGTTGTTTTAACAGAAAATGGTGTGAATAACGGGCCAGAGTCTCAACCGTGAATTGCAAGGAGGAAAGTGTCCTCCTGGGTTTGGTCTGGAGTGCAACTATTCCCAAAAGAGCCAGGCAACAGTTGTTCCTCTCCCAGAGCATGTGCCCTGAGCAGAATTAAACTGAAACCAGGGTGACAGCAGACACAGAACAAAACCACATGCGTTACCTTGAGCTTTATAATTTTGACCTTCTGCCTGAGAGTATAAGGTACAAATCAAAGATTTACTTTGAAACCTTTGACCCAGGCTGGGCTTAATCTGGGCTCAGGTATGACACCAAGGTAGACAGCATGAGACCTGACACAAATAAGAAATCACTTATTTTTCTGTACAGTCACCTTTCAGCATCAAAGCAAAACGGGGAGAGTGGTCTGGGAAGTTCAGAGGCCTTTCCCTCTTGCCTCCCTTCATTGCTGCACAGAAAACCCTCAAACTGCATTAGAAGACAAATACCTACAAAGTAACCTTAAAATACCTTAATGGTAATACTGAAAAAATCCCCGGTCCTGAAACACCCAGCCAAACTATTTCATGGCCAAAACACAAAAATTGCAGTCAGCAGTTAGAAGAACAAACAAAACCTTACAAGAGATTTAGGAATCTGCCCTCTGCTTCCCCAGCCCGCCCCGTGATTCCCCTGTCACCAGGACTACGTGAACAACAGCGGCTACATTAGCTGCGCAGGCAAAGCATGTGGATGCAGCAGCTCCACTGGTTACTGAAAACAGCCGTCACCGAGGAATGGAGGAGAACAGCAGGAACAGACACTGTCTAAGGAGGAAAGGAAGAGCTCGCATTGCCAGGCTGCTCTCCCTTCCCAGCCCCTGCCTACAGAGGGCTGTGATGTTAGCATTCGCTCCACTGCTCTGAGCTACAGAAAGGATGAAACACATTTAAAATACAGTCCTGGCTGCAGAAAATACCATCTCTGTCAACAGCAAACAGGCATCAACAGATAATAATACCCCTCGGTATTCTCAGTCATATCAGCCCAGCATCAGAAACTGAAATATATTTTCTTTTTCCTTTTAATCTTTCTTCCTCTGACCAATTCAGCACAGATGAAAGAAAGTGTGCTCTATTCTCGTCTTCCTTTCCACGATAAACAACATTATTTATTCACTTGATGGTATTGAGCCAGTCAGTTAAAAGGATGCAAACCTGCAGATCCTTTCTGTCAACCAATGGAGGAAAAGATTGTGCCCTACTTTCAGAGCTTTGATTGAATCACTGGAGCTATCAAGAATGCAAATTGAAAATACTCCATCTGGAAATCAGGGACAGGATGATTCTATTTTAATATAATAACTTTTTGGGGTAGGATAGCAAGTTAACTGAGTAGCAAAACAATAATCTCTACAAGGCACTGAGCTAAATATACCAGTGTGAGATTTATTTTTGATAATGAGAAGTTTGTTTTCTTGTTAAAATGTTAGCTTGCAAATGTGGAAAGTATGTAAGTGCTAGAGTTTAATGTGTTAAGCATGTAAGTGCTAGAGTTCCACACGTGAAATCAAAAGACAGAAAAACATTAGAAAGAAACTTCTATGAAAGTGCATGCCATTTTTGCATTAAGAATATTCACTTATACAGAATGGGCTATAAAGCTAATCAATACCATCTCAGAAAAAAAAGAAAGGGTAAAGTCTTCACATAACTGTTAGCTACTATTCACACAGATTAGTTAAATGTTGGCATAAACAAACTAATTCATGTAATTTTCTTCTGCACCCCAAGCTATACAATACAAATAATCACTGGGGGAGAAGCTCTATAGCAAGAAGTGTTATTTTACTTCCTTAATTTTCAGATGTTGCTGTAGATTAATGACCAAACCCCAGTCTCTTGAGCAAACGACTGCCATTATGAAACAGCGGGAATTAAGCCACATTGTTTATGTTCAGCAAATTGAAGAAGGGTCTAACACTGAACAAAAAATGCATTGCACAATAGATGCTCTGTATCAAAGTTGGTTTATTATGAATATAGCTAGCGCATTATAGTTCTTAAATTATTTATTCACTTCTTTATTAATTTTCAACATCACCTTCAGCAGCACTTTGTGATAAATACATGAAATACTCTATGGCTCACCTTTTTGGTGACTGAAGCATCTTAATCACAATTCACACAGCAAGGAGAACCATTAAAATTTGCTTTACATCTCCATATCCTGATGCTTTTGAACATTTTATAAAATGATATCATTTGGACTTGCATATCTTAATAATCGGTATGAAATCATCACGGTAACCCGTAGCCCAAGGTAACTGATGATCTCTCTAACATTCAGACCACTGATGTTTGGGGTAGTGGGGATACTTCACAGTTTAGTAAACAGACATTAAGGAAAAGAAATTGAAGAAACTTGAAATGTTTAAGGCCTCGGATATGGATATCCTTATTCAAGAGAGTAGGTATGAATATGGTTAAAGCTGATTTAAAAAATGCATTCTTATGTTTGAGCCAAAAAGCTATGAGAAAAATGTCATGGTTCACAGTTTCAGTTGAGCAGATGGAGTTGAGCAGTCCACACTATCTGAGTTAGAAATTAGATGTCAGAGCACACAGGGGACATGGGAATGACATGCTCTTTCAGAGAACCATACCTCAGCATCCTCTTCTTCATCGGTCTGCCACGGGAAACAAAGGATAGGGTGGAGAAGGACAAACAGCAAGGTTTAGGAAAGACAGTATGGTCAAACCACGGCAGAGTAAGAGGTAACCAATGGTACTGTTTATGCAATTATAGGATGACATAAAAAAATATAAAGTGTATAAGGAATTCATTCCTTAGACAATCAGCTTGCTCAGTTTTGTTTTTTTTTTGTGTTAACTGTCCATATAACAGATTGTCACTCTTAGTAGGGTATATAAAAATGTCCTGATTCTTCTTAGAGAAATGATGAACTAAAACTATCCCTAACCCATTCTATTTCTCTCTTGTGGTTGCTTGCCCACTTTTTGCCCTGTGGAAAACTGAGAGCACTAGTCAGGACTCCCTCTCCTTTTCCCAGCCCTGTTCAGCGCAGGGAGGTCCTGGCTGCTCTTTCTCCCAGTGCAGAGGTCAGCTTCTTGGCAATTCCTTTTCTCTGCACTTAAATGCTTGTTTTAATTCCTTTTTTAAATCTGAGGCTTTTCAACTTCCAATTTAACAGAGCATTCAAATCAAATGCTTAAAGTTCTTCAGTAACTGCTCAATATCAGATCCTGGAAATTAGAGAGATGCAATTATCCTTTGTCATTCAGGGCTTCTGCCCTCTGTGACAGCAGGCATATTAAATTATTTTGTCATTTATGCTATATTAAATGCAGTGGGCATATCAAAATATTGTGGCACATGGCGTGTTCTTACATTTGGGGATTAACAGGGAATTAGCAAACTATTTACCATATCCCCCAAATGCCTGGGGAATTTTTCACTGTGTCCCACACAAAAGGCTCCCGAAATAAAACACAGTTTCTCAAGCATCTGGGCTTCTTGTTTCCATAATTTTCAGTTTGATTGCTTTTAAAGTGCAAACATAGCCTAGAAATTCGATGAATTTCTTTTATTTGTGGGTTTTGTCCTGGTTTTTTTTAGAGGAAGCATTCCACCAATTCTATTCCCCTCCCTAATGTTTCTAATACATATTTTTGACCTTATCTCCATTCTCAACTACGATTTCTGTCTGAGATTGATACATTCTGTTCCAGAAACATTCATCACTAAAAATGAAAGCCTGATTTACTTTGGCCCTCAGTTTAGATCCAGCACAATCTCCATAAGAAGATTAGCTGTAAGAGTGCTGAGCAGAACATTAACATTACTTTTTAAGGGTATGTTTTATTCAAAGAGCGAGATGCTTATTTTTCTCTGGACATGGTAGCACTGACAGAAACACAGGCAGATGTTTTGCAGAGGGACCTTGGCAGGTATCTTCCCTTTACATTAAAATGATCCATTTGTTTTTTTCCATCCCCTGAAGGGAGTCACACTGTAAAGCAATTCTTTTGAAGAAGGCCACTGTTCACTTTCTGACGTGACTAAGAAACAGAAAGGAGAAGAATGGGAAGCAAGAACATACTTGCATTCTAATCCATATGTACATCTGTCTGATAAAAGGCAAGAGGAGAGTAAACTAAGCTAAACAATATGCAAAAAGGCACTCAGGGAAAGGTGAAATAGTGGAGTACACACATTAGAGTGTGCTCCAAACAAAAGTGTATCATATTATTACTTTATATCAAGCTAGGTTTTTACAGGGGAATTCCCAGCTGCTGGCCTTCCCACCCTGAGGAAATGAAAATTTTAATTTACTAATCTCTTGGGTTAATGCTATCTTTTAGCCCATTTAGTCTAGCTAAAACTGATTTGCTGCAAACTACCTTTGATGGCAATGTACCCTCTGTCTGACTTTGTTCATCTCCAGTACCTGGGGCATCACTATTTCCCTTCCTCCTGCTCTGGGTGGAGTGGGCTCACACCTAGAACCACTGCCCTTCTACACCCAAAGCTACTCCAGTGCACAGGAAGAGCAGTTCATCATTTCCAGCATGTTTCCATGGTTGCAGACATATTTGCCTCCAGCAAATACTGACAATAGGAGTCAAAATAGCAAAATAAATAAATTCAACTTTTGTTTCACAAGGAAATCTGTTCTCACTCAGGTGCATGCATTCTGCCTTTTATTTCCTTCTTCATTTCAGCATTATAAATGCACTGTGAAATACTAATAAATTAGGACATTTTCAACATGTAATGTTATCAAAAAGCACTGAAAGAATATTGCTATAGTGAATACCTCTTGGAGGCACAAGATGCTAATTTTAAGAAGGTTGCTTCATTCTTCTGTCACCCAATATTGGATGTTGCAAGACAATCTGAGATCTTCCTCCCTTCGCTCCCTTCTTCCCTTTATCCCCCTCTACGATTTTTCCTTTAGGCTAGCATTTCTATGTTGTGGATTTGCCATTTGAAAATATTATTTCTATTACATAGCAATTTTGAAATTGAAGCTCTAAAGTATTGTCAAAAGCAGAGCTTCATGAATTGGTGAGACAGATGCTTATATTGCCTATTATTATAAAAAAATCATTAAAAAGTTCAGACTTGTATCTACAATTGTATTTTTTCCCTATTTTGCTTGCTTGTTACTTTTTCTGTGCTTGAAGTGAGTGCTATCATTGGCTAAAGCCAGATATAAGGTAACACAGACTAGGCAATTTTCCCTGTGAAATTGTGGCAATTCAATGGTTTTTGTCCTCATCCTCACCATCCTGCCATCTCTCTGTCTCTTGCATACAACATTCACCAAGATTTAAATTGACAGTACCCAGTTCACTTCAGCTATTAAAGAACATATAAACATAAAGATCTCTGTGTTAAGAGGCTGAAAGAAAGGCTGGAAATATTCCCTATCGTGCTTCTCGGCTCTACTCCCTGTGAGCTGTTGCTGAGGCTGATGTAAGTTCTCCATGCGAAGAGCCAGCAGACTCCGTGCAAAGCGCCAGCACCCCTCTGCCTTCCAAGTCTGCAGGGGGGACCAGGGTTTAAGAGATACATCCCTGCTTGGTAAGAACCGGGATGGTTCTGGCTTACTCCTTTCCAATTTCTGCTACAGTCCCATTTCTTCTGCCTAAAAGCAACGTACTGAAAGGTGATAAAAATGAGATCCTGAGGAAACTTTTCAAAGCACAGGGTTGTAAATATCAAATAACCTCTAGATCACCAAAAGCAGAAATTAAAATTCCACATGACTCCTTCTTATTAGAATTACTTTGTACAAAGAGTTTCCTTCCAATGTCAAGATATAAACTTTCTTCTATGGGTGTTTTGTAACTAGTTGAGCATACTGTCAGTGCATTACTGGTATGTCTTTCCTTTCCAATGCCTTCAAATATCAAACATTAAGAAAATCAAGACCAGATAAAAACACAGCCAACACAAGACTGCAGTAAAACTCTTCTTCTTCATCATTCTTCACGCACAAATACACCCTGCTGACTTGGAAACTTGTTTTGAGGTAGATCTGACTTTGAAGTCAAAGGAAGCTGTGACAAACACTCTGATGCAACTTTAATTCTGTTTTATGATGTACTGCAATCAAAGGAGTGGTAAATGAGGCCGTATTACTGGGCTACAGTTAAAGAGTTTTAGTAAGTCCTGAAATAACCATATGGCCCCATGAATAACTCCCTTAATGAACATCTCTATAAGGGGAATTCTAAAGAATGTGTTTTTCTCACTTCAGCAGGTGTTTTGTTTTTAAGATCATAGGACCACTATATAATTGTAGATTAGTGATGGGCAAAAAAATGCTCCCTTTCTGGACATCTGCAATGTATTTTTAGGTGGAATACTGGCTATCAGATGGCATTTAATTCTCATCAAATCTCAACTATCCTGAACTGAACAAGACATCTACTTCTGATAATATGGGGCTTTTTTAAGAGCTACAAAGATGATTAAGGGCTGCAATGATGACCAGGGGACCAGAACATCTCTTATGAAGAAAGGCTGAGGGACTTGGGGCTTTTCAGTCTGGACAAGACTGAGAGGGGATCTTATCAATGCTTGTAAATACTTGAAGGGTGGGTGACAGAAGGATGGGGTCAGTCTTTTTTCAGCGGTCCCCGGTGACAGGATGAGGGCTAATGGGCACAAACTTGAACATAGGAAGTTCCATCTAAACATCAAGAGGAACTTCTTTCCTCTGAGAGTGGCAGAGTACTGGAATAGTCTGCCCAGAGAGGCGGTGGAATCTCTGTCTCTAGAGATATTCAAAACCCGCCTGGACACTGTCCTGTGCAACCTGCACTAGGCAAACCCACTCTGGCACAGGGGGTTGGACTAGATGATCTCCAGAGGTCCCTTCCAACCCCTAACATTCTGTGATTCTGGGAAAGGCTTAGCTGCCTCCTTTCTTACTTTTTCAGAAAACAGCCATCATCCCTGGCTCCGCTCCTCAGTGACTAGTTGTCAACCCTGAGCCTTTTTTTTTTTGGTTTTAAAGGGTCCCTTCTCTCTGCTTCCCGAACCCAGCTGCCAGTGGGTTTCCCTTTCCCAGATCACATTTCCCTTTCTCCTTGTGTTTCCTGCAGGAACAGGACACAGAGAAGCTTTCCATCCTGCCACTGCCAGTTCTTCTGGACAGATAATACAGAAACACTACATCATATAGTAGGAAAACAGTTACTTCTTCAACATCACTGTATTGTTTAAACTAGTAAAAACTATTGAAGCTATCTGAGGAAATGAAAATTTCAATTTACCAATCTCTCTGGTTAATACTATCTTTTAGCTCCTCTAGAATATGGCCAGAAAACTGAAAAGCAAAGAAAGTGATCTCAGTTCCCCAGAGGCAGTTCTGAAAATTTCTATATTATACCCCCCAGATAAAATCAGAGCCTCTTCCTTAACCTGAGGCTAGACCAAAAAGAGAATCTTCTGAGATAATAATACAGGCTTAAAATTTTCTCTGGATGGGGTAGATTTCCAGATTTAAAGAGGATATTGCCAGGAATGAGCTATAAATGATTGTGAGTCAATGACTTAAATACAATCTCAATTTATATCAGTCTTAATACATATATTTTATCTATGTTGCCTGAGCCATAAAACTTTAGTCAGCTTAGGGCTTTTCATGGCAAAGGCAGGAGCAGCTTCATATGCATCGAAGCACTCACATCTAATTGAGACTCCAGATTTGGATTTTGAGACAGCTGGAAACTTTTATTAAGTACTGACACTTCTTAGAACTTTATTAGGATTGAATCAAACTACATCTTAAAATAAAAAAAAATAAGATAAAAAGAAAAAAAAATCAAGGGGATTTTAAAGCTCACTATGCTGAGAAAACTAATCTTATTTTAATTTATACTACCAGTATGCAATCATACAGTCGAGGAGTTTGCAAGGTACCATCTACTATGACCATAAATTTGTCCATTCTTTCAAAACCCCAATGTAGTCTGTTCCCATAAAGTTGGCTATTCTGTGCTTTAATGTTAAGTACAAAATTGCTCTGTGTGTGTATGCATATATACATAAAAATATATAAAATATTAAGATTAAATACTATATTAGAATATTCAAAGTTGAAGGAAAAAATCCATTTAAATTCAGTTGTAATCACTTAAACAGCTATTATGGTTCATCATTTAAATTATGTCCTGAATTAGGAGCCTAATTTCTAGGTTTTTTTCCTTCTTTCATGTTCTTGGCTGATCAGGTACACACAGCTCCTGACATCTTCTAGACAGTTTGGGCACTGTCTGTGCAACACACAGATGCTCTTTTTGGATGTTTAGTTTCAGTTTGTTCTCATTCTACAAATTTATATAAAGCAAAGAAATACACACAATCAAGGACTTGCAAGTTTTATCTTCTAAGAGAATAGGTTTTGTTACTTAAGAGTAGAAGAATCTCTTACGAATAAAGAATAACAACAGTTTATATACGACATTCAATAAAATAAATTGTTAAAAATCCATGCTGTGGGAGATACATTTTGCCACTTACATCTGTTATCATTTTCCCTCTGGTCTTGTTCCTTTCCCTGTGGTTAGCTCGTTTCTGTTTTTGCTGCAGAACTCGTTCCCTGGTGGTGCGGTATTCCAGAGCAAATTCGCTAATTATCTTGCAGAACTTATTGATGTTGACTTCACGTATTGCATAGGGAGGATGGCCCATAAATAATAAAAATGAGTGAAACCTGGGAAACAAGGCAAAGGGATAAAACTCTTTATTGATGGTTTCTGGGGGAAGAAAATCTACCTTTCAGTGAATCCATTTATTACTTTATTAGCTCCCATAATTTCTTTTACGCTAGAGAATTCTCATGGGCACTTTGCATAACAATGGCATGTTTTATAATTAAAACCGTGAGAGTCTAGTCTATGATAACTTCATCCCAGTCAACTTTCCCAGGCTGATGCAGGAGATAAGATGTTTATGGAACTCCATCTACTTTATATGACTAATTTGGCATGTCAATGACCAACTTAATTTCAGCTATAGAAAAAATATTTATTAAGTTTCAATTCTGTTTGTTTGTATTAAGCAGCTTCAAAGAGGCTGTTAGGATGTTGGGGAAAGTCTAGACAAGAAGAATGCAGATTTACAGGCTAGCACACACAAGAAGGAAAGAATTTCTGGTTCACAAAACTGAACATAAAATTATTTTATCTACCAAGTACTTTGTTTTTGGATACTCTCAATTCACAGTTTTACTGCTTCTCGTGGCATTCAGAGCTTTTGTACTATTTGCAGTATTTACTATCACTATTTACAATAGTGCACTGAATGTTTAAAAATGTATGGGAATTCCTTTTAGCTTCGTGTACATCCCTGGTGCTAAAGTCTTCCCAAACCTAGAAAGGTGCAAGTATATGGATACATTTTTTTGAGAACTACAGTAGTAGTTGCAGGACACAACAGAAAAAAAAGTTACTATTTTTCTTATTTGTGCAATGCGTATGATAAATACAATGGAAGAACGGTGAACTCACTTCGCTTTCACTGCAATTAGGATTTTGCTTATGGCAAGAAAACCAAGTCATGATGAAAACAAAAGAAGAGTTGAATCAGCTTCTTAAGTGTATGTCCACAAATCTGGGATCATTTGGAATACAGATTTTAATTCTGACCACACCAATTTGGAAGTTATTCAGAAGCTGGAACATCTCTCCAAATTTCACTAATAAGCAGGAACACAGATAAATTACTCAGATGATTCAAGCTACATTTATGAATCTGAAAAAGAAAAAGTTCAGGTGCATTGCAGAATTATCATGAACATGTACACTTCAAAGCACTGCAACTACTGTTAACTCCATTGGATGAAACTAAACCCAACAGCAGCTCCTAAGGAGAGGAATCTTAATCTGTCTTCTGCTCCATAGGCGTAAAACACAGAGCTGTAGATCTTGCAGATAGGAGTGGTATTGCCTACAGAAGAACCCATTATAGAAGACTCATTTCAACTTCTACACATGATTTGTCATTAGAACTTTTTTCTTTTGCTATAGCCTGTTTTTGTTTATTGAACAGTAAAGCCAACTCCTCCCCAACAGTATTCAGGGAAAGACAGAAAATAAAGTGACTTAACCATAAAGTTGCTAGCTTTTAGGGACTAGGAGTCAAAAGACTCAGTTATGGCACCTTGGAAATAAATGCTTGCCTGGATCATTGCTTCTTTTCATCAGAAATAGAGAAACTTTCTGGAGTGGGGATCTTTCTTAAAGAGCACCTGTATGCACCACATACATCCTGGTAACATTTCTTGCTGGAATGTGGGTTAAACACTTACAGAAAACATATTTATGATGCCATAATTTATAAGTTTAGTAAGTAATTTATCAAGATACTGCTGTCACCAATATAATTTTCTACCTGTTAATTATTCTTCTATGAACAATCTTCAGGATTATGATTCTTTCTGCACAGTCTTTAAGAAACTCAGACATTTTTTGCTTTAGAGTTGGCTTCATTTCATGCTTTGCTATAGCCTTAAGGTGATCCCATGATGCTTTGCATCGTCTTTCCATCTGACACAAGTTTTCCTGGAGTTGTTCAAAGTCAACCTGAAAAAAAGACAACAAAATGTAACACTAAGTGAAAACACTGTGGTAGTACCCTTGGATATTTGAACAGTGCACTGTACGTACAAGAAAGGGTCAATGTAGTGGCAGCACAACATTAATTCACGTTATTAATTACTACTAAACAATTAAGAAATAGCTTTATCATACTTTGTCTAGACACGAATGTTGTTAAGGAAAACTGAAAACAAAAAAATACACACATATTTGGTTTTAGTCTCGGGGGCCTATCACCTAAAGAAGGGTCAGTAAAACAGGGATGTGGTTTTTTCCTTGCTAATAATTTCAAGCCTGCACTAAGCAACTACATGACTCAGTTATTTCTGAGGTAATACAAAACTTTTTCTTTTTCTTAATCCTTTTCTCTACTACTCATAGCTTTTTATACCCTGTTTACTGCTCACTGTTGTACCCGGCCAACACCTCTTCAATTAAGGAAGCACTTGGATCTATTCCCTAGCCATGCCCTGACTTGTTAATAGATGATCTCCTTCTAATCACAAAATTCATGGGGCAGAATTTTTTAAAGCTCTACTGAAAGTAAATGTCATTTAGTGATCTCAGCACCAACTTTCACCCCTTGATATACAGTACGAATTGGCTGCCCTGTAACAAGATCATACAATGGCTTTGAAAGTCCCTCAACACAGTTAAAATAAATGACTGCATCCTAGAGTAATAGTCATCAGGACAGAAGCCAACACATTCCACGGAAGACGCGAGAGAGCTTCTCCTTTATTCGTCAACCAAAAAAGGTGTTCAGATCACAACAGCCTACAGGAGACATTCAGGATGTGTTGCTAACAACCGGACAAAATGGATTGACGACACAGCCACAGCACACGACAGATGAAAAAAGTAAAACTACCCAACAAGTTCTTGAATTCTGAAGAAAGGAAATATTTATTTTACAATACCACTTTAGAGTTCAGATGAACCCAAGCTATAAAATACAGATTGAGCACTCAGATTCTAAACACGTCAGTGTTTGGGATGTCACAGTCTGGTACTCCAGTTAATTCCTTAACGCTAAATGAAAAGAAGTGTCAGAGACAGGTTTTAGTTCACTCTTTTCAGCTGTGTGCAAGCACCCACTGCTGAGACCTATACTGAGCATAGCCATAAGAAATACATTATTATTAAAAAGCTCCTGGTATTGATTTGATTTGGTTTTGCTGTGATTTATAAAGTGATGAATTTTTCCTCTTCACAAGGAAATAAAAACAGCCTTTGATCCATTCTGCTATCCAGAAAAGCCCTGCAGGCAGAGCAGCTGTGAGGTTTTTGTTTTCCTTATATCCATATCAATGCCGATGTTTTAAAAGTCCTTTCTAGGTCAGTATTTTCGCTGTTGATGATAAACACATTGCTGCTTTCCATAGATGGTATATCTAAAACACATATGGGGAAAAATACTAGCATTCCTCCTAAAAAAAAAGAAAAAGGCAAGAGGAAGTTTTACTACTAAGAATTATCCAACATGGTTGGGGAAGTCTCCCAGCCCCCATAGCAGAGAAATTTAATTTTATGATATTTTATGACAGCTTTCACTGAAAAAAGAATGAGTTTAAGCTCTCAAACAGCTCTGAGGTTGCCGAGGTCCAAGAGATATCTCTGGAGAACAGCATATCTGCAGGGAAACGAAGTGGAGGATTCCCTGCCCCCTGAAATCTGCCAACAGCAGATCCTAAGGAATCTGATATCCTCAGAACCTTTTCTCTCTTCACTGTGAGGCCAAATGCATAGTGGAAATAAAGAAGCTTTTATGTGTTCTGAGCAGCAGCACTCCAATGACCACATTGCCAACAAACCCTTCTTTTTTATACACATTTATATCATAAAAGAGTGGGTACTTGCATCAATGGAAAATGTAAGTTAAATACAAATCCATCTGAAAAGCAAAAATACAGCCTCACTTTAACTGATGTAATCAACCATGACAGATGAGCACAGTGGTCTAAACCTAGATCTAATATTTCCAGAGACAGTCTATCCAAATAGGATTTAAAGACTAGTTTAGGTGACACAAGCCCTTCAGGGTCAGTCCGATTCAGGAAACCATTGGTGTAAGTCACTGATGGGCAACTTCAAAAATGAAAATAAACCCATTTTTCAATTTAATGCAATACCATATTTTGCACAAATGACACGCAGACCAAGAATGAAACCTTCCAACCACATGCCAGCAGTGCCAGCACTCTTTTCAATCCCTTTATATCATTATTTATTGTTTGCTGCCATAGTAACAGATGAGTGGGCCATAAACAACAACACAAAAAAATACTTCTCACTTCATTGGGCTGAGAGTTCAATATTCAGTTCAGACCTAGTGTCCAAAGGACTTCTGTTCTCACTGGTTTTTACTAGACTCAAAATTGCCACCACCATCAAATGGCTCAGTATATAGTTCCCTGCCCATTCAGGTTCCGTGAAACCTAGTCCTTGAAAAGGGCTGTTTTTTTCAAGTTAAATTCCATGCTGTACATCCAATATCACTTGCTATGTATACAAGTTTAAAAGCATCTAATTCACGAAATACTAGACCATGCTCCTTTCAGGCAGGGAGCCTTTATCGTCTTCAGGCTGGGATGTTTCTCTTTGCGGCTGCAAACATCTCATGGCAACACAGGAATTGGACTCTTACATTTTGTGAAAGAGAGGAAGGGCTGTTTTGAGGTGTCATTGGGAATGAAATGCATTGACTCAAACGTCAAGTGCCTTCTGCTCTATATTCCCTAGGGCAGCATATACAATTCCAGGTATGCATTGCCATGCACAGCAAACAACTGTGGTCACTGTGAGATAACAGGTCGTTTTTCTTCAGCATTCCCTCAGCTGGAATGTGCTTTACACATGTTTCCTCTTCCAAATCTCCTCTAGTCTCTGGGCTAAGCTCCACCACTACTAAGAGTACAAACCCATCCCAAAATCCAAGGTGCTGCACCTGATTACACTCACGTTTCCTGCCTCCTGTAGTTACATTCAGCCTTTGAACAGTGTCAAAAATGTCACAACTGGGCTGAAGTAAAAAAACAACACAACAAAGAAATGAAGAGAAACTGGTGAAGCTCAGGTTTCTGCTTAAAAAGCGTTTCTTTTCAAAATCACTGTAAACTATCCCGAGGTTTTTTTGGAAGGCCAGTGAAGAACTTGTTATGTAGCCTCAGTATTCTTGTATAGATTTTCTGTTGCTTGATACTATATTTATTGTTTATTGGTAGAACGTGTTTCTTTTAGTGGTGAATGCATCAAATCCAGGTATTTTCTAAGGAATACCTGTATCTCTGCATTTTTACCCTACTCACAAGGTGCCTTAAATAAAAGACTGATGCTTTCACATGACAAATCTTGCCTTAAATTTACAATAAAATGACAACTATTTTATCACACACCATAAAGATATACAGAATCACAGACAAAATCTTTCTCCCTTCAAAATTCAAGACATTTTCTGCAGCAGACCACAACCTAGTCTGAATTGTTTATAATTTAGGGTCAGACTGTTTGTTCTCACATTATTAAAGGGATGCATTCTGGCAGGGAACATGAAATCTTTCTCTTTTCCTGAGCTGGTTCAGTGCCAGAGGAAATTCTGAGAATTGCTCCTTGCAAACATACTGTCATCTGAGTGCAGCGACCTTCTGTGGCACATGTTCAAAACTTTTGTCTCCTCTGGTATTTCCACACTGGCTTGCTTCACCAAATGTCACAAGAATTATACCAAGACCAACGTCAGTCCAACTTGCACAGTGTTGGTCACACATTTTTAGTGAAGCAGATGCCAGCTCTCAAAAGGAAGCAAAATATAAAGGAGTTTCTGTCCAGACATGTCTAATTCTAGGATAAGAGGTAGCATCTCACCAAAATAATTTTGGAAATAAGAACACCTGAATCAATCCACTAATTAAAAATCAAAGACAGAGGAATGACTGAGGTATGACCACATGAGTCTACCCAGTTGTATGCAAATCTCCACTGCATTTTAGTGCCTTAAACAATCTAAAGTAAACACATTAATATGGGATCTTTTTGCAGATGCTGTACGTCAGCTCCCACAATCTGGGATGAGGAGGAGCGGTACTGATAAGAGGTGGTGTAGGTCCCTTCAGACAGTGTTATGGCACCTGCAACACTGCTTGCAGTCATTTCACCTGGAACATTATTGAAACACCACAGTGCCTCATGCACATGTGCTAAACTTTATTTGCTCTCTTTCAGACAAAACCACAAAGTCTCCTTTGCTGCTGAAGCTTCTTCCCCCTTGCCCAAGCCTGCCCTGCAGCCAGTAGGATCTGCCTCACCTTGCTCTGTCTTCACCTTTGTTCCTGTCAGCCCCTGCCAGGAGCCGTGTCCCTGCAGCTGATGCCACAAGAACTGATACAATTGTAAGAGACCTTGCATCCTCCAACCCCTTTATTCCATGGTAAATAGTTTGACTTCTAGCATTTATTTTTCTTTGAAATAATGTAGGGAACGCATACTTGAATGATAATTGCACATGAATACTTCCTGTCAAGCAAGACAAGAGAAACCTCAATGAAGCAGTGCAGGAGGCAGCACAAACTTCCCTGGTTTGTTTTTTTTTTTTCCTTTCTCTGTTCTCTGCTTCCCAGCACAGCAAGCAGAAGCTACAGCATGCCAGAATGGCACTTCTGTTTCACCTCTCTCTCCATGCCTCCCTGCTAAGTCCCTTGTAGGGCAGCTGCAGGATTCCTTCTCGCCTGCGGAAGCCTCAGTCTTGTCCTAAGTTCTTTCCTACCAGCAATCCTTGCCCACTCCCCTGCGTTGTTAACATCTCCTACTGCTTATGTCTGTAAGACACCTGCTTCTCCATTGCCTGGTATCTAATCTGCAACTAATCAAAGTGTCTTGCTGCAGGGGTTAAAAATCAGCCAGAAGTGTGGCATCTTGTAAGTAAATTAAAATTAGAGGGACAAAAGGACAATTGCTGTTTTACTTTATGGAGCTGGCCAGTTTTCAGAGGTATGGGGAAAAAACACTTATGGGCTTGAGAGAGAAGACGAACACTTTTAGTAAGAATATAATTTTTATTCACTAACAGAGAAGATACTAGTGCTGATGCAATCCCTCCTCACTGTATTGGTAAGAAAACTTCTAAGAATAATCACGAGCTTAATTGCAGAAATCTGGGGGTCTGTTTCAGTATTAGATACATCAGTTCCAGTACAACTAACTGCAGCAAAAAACAACTTAAAATATATTTTTTTTAAAAAAAGCAAGTGCTTTTAATAATGAGATACAAAACAGTCAGTGCCCTGGAATGACCTTATATATTTTTATACAACTATGAATACTTTTATTTACCTAGAATTCTACCTTTTTTGTACTTTTTTTTCACTTGCGTCTGGCTTCAGACCTTCAAGTAAAGACCACACGTTTTGCAACAACTATACCATTTTGTTTCTGGTCCTTCCATCTCCTTCTTTTTGAGGCGGCCTGTTCTCTTTGTGGGTTTTTCCATGAACTGAGCCTCAGGAAATTCTCAAATGATGTACATCTCAGGGGAAGGGGCATCTCTGTTTATCTACAGGATGGAAATTGTTTAGCCTTTGTGGTTTCTGAAAGATGTCTGTAGACAAAATGGAGCTCAGAATACAGCCTAATCCACAGTGAAATATTAGTTCTCCTTTCCTGTCAGCTTTCCTAAACCAAGATTTTGCCTCGTCTGTGAACATTCCCTTGAAGAGGGCAGCCTGGATGGCTTCCACATCCTAACTCTTTGATTTGTGGCAGCTAAGATCAAGTGGGAATAGAGTTTGTTACAGTAATCCATCAGTGGTGTAACACATGCAGGAACATCCCAAGGAGGGAGACCTTGGGCATCACAGGGAAGGTTAAGGCTATAATTCCTCTTAATGTGATTTTGTCTGGCCTTTTCCGAACTTCATCCGCTTTGGGCAGGGCCACTAGATCAGCAAACCACACACTGGAAGACTGTGCTTAATTTTGAATGCTCTTGGACCTAAAAATTTTTTATTAGTGACAGCATTAGGTTAAAATTTCTTCCACTTTCTAAGAATGAGAAGTAGAAGACTCATTTGAGAGTACACCATAGGTGGCAGTGGTGTGGATTTTGGAAAACAAGGGGTCTTTCTTTTACAGTAATTTTTGTTTTAGTGATTAAAAAGTGAATATTTAGTGATTAAAAAGTGAAATAATTTCTTAACAGAGAGAAGAAGCAGACGACAGCACAAGTAGAATAGACAAACATAGCAAATGTAACATTTATAAGGTGAGGTTGGGACACTGTTTGGTATTGTTTAACCCATTCTAAAAAAGATGACTGAGAAAAAGTATGAAATGGTCCAAAAAAAAAAAGATTTTAAAAATGTAGAAGGATAATTTGAGACTCAGACAAGGATCTGGGCAGCCTGGTTTAATTTGGTCTTGCACTGAAAAGGATGATGGACCAGATGACCTTCAGGGG
Source organism: Trogon surrucura (assembly GCA_020746105.1). Taxonomy (NCBI): domain Eukaryota; kingdom Metazoa; phylum Chordata; class Aves; order Trogoniformes; family Trogonidae; genus Trogon; species Trogon surrucura. The sequence continues at coordinate 72,591,103 of CM036619.1, forward strand.
TCCTTCCCAACCTAAGTTATTCTACGAAATGGAGAGATAAAATAAGTTCTGACTGCTCAGTATATTCAGACAGTAAGTTTTGAAACTGGCAAATTCAGACAAAATTAATTAATGAATCCATTGTCACAAGGACTTCTCTAGGAGCCAAAATAAGATTTTTTCATTTTTTTTAAAAAAAGTTGTATTGTGCAGGTTCCCCCTGCTCTAAATATCCAAAGAAAGTGGGTTTGGGGAAATATTTCCTCCATTTTATGCATATATTGAGTATTATAGCTCATGAAATCTAGGAGAGATCTTCGTCCTCCTTCAAAGCCTCTCATAGCTCTCCTCTTAAGCTGGTAATGGTCACTATCTGAATCTGGACTAGGTGGACACTAGTATTATCTGCTGTAACTATTTCCATTTTCACGTGAGACATGAGTTAAAACCAGAATTTTCATGTCTGTCATCTCCTGATGATAATCTGCCATGTTTACTCCATTAATCAAGTAATGTACTGTTTTTTTAAGGGTCAGTCATGAAACCTCACACACTGAGAGCTCCAAGAGTGAGGTTACAGTGTTTCTATCATGCCTGCTAAGAGCAGTAATTAATAATCTGCACACCACAAGGAGCCACTGACCAGACACATGCATTAGCCAAGGGACTACCACTTTTAAAAAAAGAGGTGCTGCCACAGTTTTCCATTATTTCTATTTATCTTCTCTAATTTCTATCATCAAAATGAGGAGGATAGAAAAGGAGTTAAATATAATATTTCATTCTGGAAACAATTTTATCATGGAAAAAGTTCATTCCCTCTATGCCCTTAAAAAATATTTCCCCAAAGCACAAAATAAATATATTTGAAGGTATTGGTTGAATAAAGTTTTAACCTCGAAATAGTTATTTATATACATTAATCATGTATATAACATTAAAACGGCTGTCATGACATGGTCCTCTCTTAATGTATGGTTGAGGAAACCACCTGACAGCCAGAGATAGAGCTCAAAAGAGAAAGTACTAGCATCTTTGAAATTCAGTGGGAATGACACAACGAATCCACATTCATCAAAAAGTGCTGTGACCAGAAAGCAACAAAATCAAAGAATAAAATAAAATCTTAAATATTTCACTTTAAAGAGTTTTTCTAAAAACGTGTATGTATTTACCCACTAGACATACCTTGGCTGACCTAGTGATGGCCCCGATCTCTGAATAAAGATCAGTACTGTCTGGGAACTTTTCCACCACCATAGTGCAGACGTGGTGCAGGAGGGACTGCTTGTGCACCGTGTCCTTGACTTCTGGAACCTTCTCGAGGTAGCTCAACTCAAAAGCTTTGGCCTGTAAGGGGAGAAAAAAAGGAACCAATAAAAAATAGAAATGTTTACTTTTTCCCTTGCAGATTAGTAGCCAGAAATGATGACCATGTAGGGGTAGAGGGGAAAGAGAAAAATAATAATCCTACTTATTGAAAAGAAGAAGAAACATTGCTTTTATTTTTAACTTGCTGAAGAGTAGGTCTAAAATCAGCCCATCTGCAGTGAAACGACTCATGACACAGTTCTCACAATATAAAAGGGGAGAATCAACACTAAACTCAGGGGAGTTACACCAGAAGACTGCCTAGCTCCACATTTCCCTCAGGTTATGCTAAAAGAGGCAAAGAGCACCCCAACACACAATAAAAATAAAAGCTAGGTTCTGTATTCTAAATTACTTTTCTGGTACAAAACAAATACCAGACTGCAACGATCATAATGGTTTTGACTTCTGTTTTTTTAAGGAAAAAGCTGCAGGGTAAATACTGGGACATCAGGCTTACATTGGTTCCATTCAGAAAGTTCCCAATGGCTAGTAGAGTAGAAAGGATAAATCCCAAAGTTTTATTGTGCTCCAGTTGGTCCATTCCTTCCTTCAGGTCTAGAAGTGGTTCTGCAACTTCCTGCCATGAAAACAGAAACAAGAAAGTGAAGGGTGCAGTTGGCTATAGCTGCTTTAAGTTTTTAATACTATGTTCCTGAACTGGTGTCTTGCAGAGTGCAAACTGGCCGTGTGTGCTGGCTTTCTTCCATATTCCAGCTAATAAATCACATGCAAGGACAGCAAAAAAATAAATAAAACACTTTCCTAATGTTGCTTCTTTATGCATGCAATTGCCTTGCTTGTCCTGGGGATTATTCTGTGATTCCAAATGGGAAAGAGAGAATCAAAAAAGAGGCTGCTGCGTTTGAGGGTACGAATGTCCCATTACCTTACCTGACAGAAAAAGCTTCTTACAACTATTTTTTCTAATCTTTGAAAAACAAACAAAAAAAAGTTACAGCCTTGGCTGACTTGACATTTGTAGCCCAACCTTAAAGCTTTCTTCAAATTATGGCCATCTCTGAGTTTTAGATATGGTTTTGTGCTTGTGTGACTTTAAAACTGAAAAAAAACCCCACCCCAACCACCCAACCACCCACCGTAAACATCAAGCTTTACAAGTGTTCTCATTTCAAACTTTTAACTTAACACATGTGGATGGAAGATGCATTATCTGAGTATAGGTATGTAAACTGATAAGGCTTGAAAACATAAATTCCGTTCCATTATCCCGGGAAGTGAACTACACCAGAAAGTTCAAAGGAAGAGAGTGAGGGTAATCGAGTTGATGGAGCTTATTTCTACGTCCTTCTGTGAGGCCCAGGGTTATTTATTTTGCATGCACAGTAAGAGTTCACGTTGTTTCTATCTCTAAATGCCATCCTAAGCATCTGTAACCAGCATTCTTTTCCCAAATTATTACACTCGTTATGAGCCAAGAAGTCAAAATTAAGCTGTTATTTTAGACCAAGAGGCAAAATAGCTGAGAAGTTCACTTCCTTGGAGAAATACAATGAGTCATTCAACAACTATAGTGATATTTGACTATAAATAAGAGCACCAAGATGAAGGAAAAACACATTTCTAGTCACTACAGAACAATTAATCTCTTGAAAATAAAAGAATCTGGCAAATTTGAGACAAATTAAGAAATGATATAGTGAACAAAGTAGTTTATACAACAGAGGAGAGGTGCTAAATAATCCAAGACTCTATCAAATTAAACTAAAATCAATGAACTGCTGCACAGAATTATTTGAATTGCTTTAAAGTCAGGGTCTATTTAGTTTGCTTTGTTGCATTATAGGGATGAATCAAACTGCTCTGCATCTGCTGTAAACACAGGCTTTGGAACTATTTTACTTGTATCGGTTAGCAACCTGTTAAAAAACAATGCCTAAAAGGTTAATTTGGAACATTTTGCAGGTGCCTAAAAGGCTTCCAAAGCAGGCCATGCTGTATTCCTTCATTTAACTACTTACACAAAAGTTATCCAAGCTTAAACTTTCTTGCATAGAGTAGAGATGTAAAATTGGTCTTCGTGTTTTATTTGATTGTAGTATTAAAAACAATAAAAAGAATGCCAGATACTGTATAATCAGAAGAAATACTCATTCTTGATTCCTACAAAACTCATCTTCCACCTAAAGAGGGCAGATACATAATGCAGGGCTACCTCATACCCTTAGACACCTCGCATCCTTATATGGTATGGTTTTACTTTTCACCTAAAAGCATGCTTGAATGTAATTTGAGGATTGGTCCAGAATTTCTGGCTGTGAGACGTCTGAAAATGCCTGATAAACGTTTGACGGATTTGTACAAATGAACTCAACTATATGTGTGCAATGAATCCAGCGGTCCTGGAGCAGTTGCGTACAGCTGCTCTGGGATATGCATTGATATCAAAATGCTCTACTGCACCTGTAAAAATGCTATTCTGGGAGGGGTAGAAACCTGGCTGCGATGGGAACTTTGTGGTGACCAAAATGTAATTTGCTGTATTTGCATTTAAGACACATAGATTAACAGCTACAGCTGACTCAGGTTACATGAAAGGAACAATTTAGCCTTGTCATACCTTCAAAGAAGAATAAAGAGCTGTGCCAGAATTTAAAAAAAGAAATATTCAGGTCAGATACAAGTCAGAAATGGAAAAATCCTGAATATAGTGTGATTGCATTTCCTAAAATCTAAGAAAATTAAGCAGAGGTTGAGTGATTTTAACAGTATGAGTTGCAAATCAATCCACTGTTGTAAAACTTGTTAAATAACCATGGCTAGGTAAACATAAGGTATTTTCAGAAGCATGTCCCAATTCTCAAAATCCATATCACACAAAGTTATACTGATCCTTTAATATACATATATGCACAGATACACATAAAACCCCCTAACATATACAGGAGAGAGCTGCTTGAAGAGGAGGTATGCACCCAAAGTGCAGCCAGAAGAAGGTTCCTGCACTGCGATTCCTAAAAGAGCTTGTGAAAGTGAGCAAGTAGCTGAAATTGCCTACAGTTTCATTCTGTTTATCCTATATACCAAAATTATATGCTGTCATTTTGAGAATTTTGTCTGTTATTCATCATTCATGACAGACAACCCAATTACAGTTGTCTCTGAATAAATGCCATCTACGAAGAAGGTGGCAGCAACTGTCTTTCTGAACTGAACAGACCTGAAAGAATTCTTATCTTTTGTTTGTAACTTTGAAAGAGAGTTATAAACATAAGAAAATCGTAATGGAAAGTGTTTTCCTTAGTTCAAATGGATGTAAGATCAGTAAGATCAATATTCTCATTTTACAGTGTAAGGCTGAATGCTGTAGTCCTCATTCATTCTTTATCCAAAGAAAAATTCTTACTGCTATGAAGTAAGAATTTCCTGAATAACAACATCTGGAGAAGATGTGGTAAGGATTTAGCCCTCTTTGTTTCAATATCATTACTGACTAATTAAAGGAAGGAAGACATAATCTCTAATTACGTTTTATAGAAGGAACAGATTATGAAAGATCATTTTAGCTGTTTCCTGGTTGGCCACCGAAACAAAAGTGACCCATTTACTGTTTCCTCAAAATATATGTGCTCATGTAATAACAAGGTCAGGGAAAGATGAAGCAAAGCCTCGGAAGAGTCTCCACCCTTGCCTCCCCGCTTTCCCCTTACCTTTTCCACTATCTCGTAGTCCATCTTGAATGCCCAGAGCTGGAGCCTGGCAGAGAGTTCACTGATGGAGGAGAGGGTGAGAAGGAACTGCTCGGCACTGCCCAGGGGGACATCGGGGTTCGCCAGCTGCGCCTCCTGGATCTTTTGCTTCTCCTCCTCGGTCGGGATCATGGTCAGGATTTTCTAGAAAGGGAGACAAAAAGCAGGCATCAATGTCAGGGCTGAGAGGCACGTGAGGGCTTCTGGTGGCTTCACAGCAGAAACAGTAGAAGTCCTCGAGTCCCTGACTGGTAAATTAACACAGCGCTGTAGTAACTAAGAACTAACCCACTGCAAAAGAAAGCAAAAGAAGGCCTGCTATCTCAAACAGATGCAGTGCATTGAAAAGCACATTTTTTACGTGGTGAAAATGGATGAAGCACTGAAAGAGACACAAGGAGATTGGTTAGGACCGTTCTCAGCTTTCATATGTTTAAGTCAAAACTGGCCTCCTTCCTGCAAATTGTATACGGAAGTGAGGTTAGAAGAATTGCAATTCTGTGGCCTGTGATTTACAGCAGGTCTGACTAGATATTAAAGTCCATTTTAACCTCAATACCTACAAATCTTCTAGCGCACTTATGTGTATACAGAAGTAACTTGAGGACTCCTGTCCCTTGCTGTTTTCATAATTTATTACTTTTTGTTCAGATTGCTTTTTTTTTATGAAACATGACAACTATTGCAGCTTATTAGGTCACTCCCAAAAATTTCACCTGAATTGAGGACAACTTCTCAAGGAACACGCACTGAATTTAAAGTTGAATTATTCATGGCATAATATGGACTTTCCCTCTTTTGGTCTGAAAAGTCTAAAATATTCATGAAAAAGTTCTCAATATTTTCAGACTCTGCTGTCAGTATGGCTCAAAACATTTAAACTTTCACTTTAACTCTTGGATTTTACATGCTTGTTTACATGTGGCAGCTTTTCTTCTCAAAGTATTGCTCTCTAAGGTATTGCTTCTTAATTAGTTTTTAACATAATAAATGCATTTGAAAACCAAAACCACAAACAAAACAACATAAAGGCATCAGATAAGTTGAGGTCTTTACCCTGCTGATCAATGGCTCATCAAAACAGAGTAGCAAATTTTCAACACAACCTCTGTTTATTCATCTAAGGAAATACATGTTTTTGCTGTAGCCTTCTATAATTACAGAAGCTGTTTTGAAGGGGAGGAGAGAATAATAAAAATATAGCCAAAGAGCTATCAGTCCTGCCAATCCAAACCACAGCCTTGTTCCAGCACTGGACATAGCTAATTCATCAAAGTAGCAGAACTGCCCCCTGCCAGTACTGATAATTTATCTGGCTCCTTATACAGCGCTGGAGCTAAGCATGGAGAGTAAGGGACTTTTCCTGGTCAATCGGGCGAAGAACAAGAGTTAAGCAAACAAATAATGTTCAATTTGTTGAACTGGGAGTTATTCAATTTTAGCCACAGCATTTGTCTCACTGTCCATCTTCTTATGCTGACTCCCATAAACATAAATAAAGAAGCATTTTTTTCTGTTAATGTTGGCTCTGCCTTTTAGACAAAAAAAAATAAAAACCAAAGAGAACCTATTGCTTAGACACTACAAGGTTCTACCTTAATAAACTAATAACCTAAGGAAAAAAGGAGAAAAATCCTTCAATACACTCTGGTGCTTTTTCATCCCCTGTCAATGGCTGGAAAATATTCTGATGTATACCTGTTCCAACTGATAGCATCTGTGTATTGATTTTGAGATGAGCCTTCCATCTATTCATCCTGAAATCTGTAACTTAGGTCATACCTAACATCAAACTATATTTATAAGTAGCTGCTTCAGGGAATTTCTCAGTGCTTAACCAATACTCATCTAAAAAAGTTCATAAAAAAGAGAGACTGAGTCTGAAACTCATAAGAAAAGGTGTTTTGCAGAGTGTACTTTGAAGAAGTCAGGCCTCCTAGTGCCTACTTCTCTCTCCAACACCGACCCCCCCGAGTCAGGGCTGCTTGCAAATGGGACCATATGAACACTGATACATGGAGAGTTTAGTAGTAGCCATGTGGTGGATGTAAAAATGCTTCTGATGCATTTTTGAAGGCTAACACTTCAGCAGTATTCTCAATTGCCTCCTACAAACAACTAGTACTTCTGGAAGTCACCCAGAGATCCCACAAGTATTTTGTGGTAGTACAAGGCCTTCACTCCAGAGATTTTGCACCACTTTCAGGCATTTTAAAGAGAGCAATGAAACAGTAAGCTCTATTTCCAAAGGGACTCTCCTCCTCCTTGAGCTTCATGTAAACACCACAAGCCAGATGGAGCTGACAAAAAGCATTCGAGTCCAAGTACTGCGAGGCTGCTGTGCTGTGCTTACCACAGTATGCGAAACAGAGAATGCCAAGTGAAATAGCCTGTACTCGTGGTGCCAGCTGCCAAGGATCACCCCTGCTGTCTCGCCTTGCGGGGACCTCAGCTGCCGGCGGGTCTCAGACCATCCAGAGTGCGACTCCCCCCGTAAGCATGCCCTACTCACCAGCACTTCTAATCTGCTCAGGCAAATAATTCTGACCTTGCTGGTCAGAATTATTGGTGTGCCCCTGAGCAAGTGGTAAAATGTTCCTATTCTTGATTTCCACTCTATGACTAGTTTGAGCCATTTGTTCAGTGCTGGAAACTGACAAGTACACCATCTGCCAGCTCATTATTATTTTTATTTTTATTATTTTTTTTAGATATCACTGACAACAAAAGTAGCATAAAACCACAGCAGAGCAGAAGGTTACTGGAACTTGATGTGACCATTAAATCATAAATAGTTTTGAATCTAATAATTTAGTTCATAATACTCTCCCCAGTACACCGTTCTTGAGATCAGTTAAAGAACTGGTTATCAACAAATCTTATGCTCACACCGTCTAATATGTGTAATACACAGACGTCACCTCCATGCATTCTTACACAACCTTTTGGCCCGGAGACTAGCATTCTGAGGAAAATCAGTGCACAAATCTTTTCACAGAGAAAAACAAGTAATTTTTGGAGATCCTGTCCTCATGAGATAATAGATCCTAATTATTCTGCTCCCAGACTGCTGGCCCCAGCCACTTGCTTCAACTTTCAGTGAAGGGATCAAACTGCTTGCACCCTGGACTCAGCAATCCTGACATCTGACCTCCAACAATTTCTTAGAGGAAGACTCACAGGGCAAAATTTATAAAGCCCATATGCCTCAAGGTTATGGGTTTCTGTGGGACTCAAGGAAGAACCTAACCAGAGACTGAGAGTAGCCTAAGGCCTCTGAGGAAATTAAGTGCTTATCTCTTTCAGGAGATAAGCTCACTTGGTTGAGCGTGGTGCTGAAACAGCAAAGGTCGCGGGTTTGATTCCCATTCGGTCCTCATGTGTTGCATGATCTAATTGAGAGGTGTCCCTGCCCATGACAGGGAGGTTGGATTAAAATGATCTCTAAGGTCCCTTCCAGCCTAGGCCATTCTATGAAATATCTATGAAATAATGGGGCTTCTCAGCGATGATGAGGTTGTGGAGGCATCTTGGCTTTCATATTTGGTTTCAACCAACTTTACCAGGTGGACAGGAGCCTGAAAAGATTAGAAAACAAAATATCTGCTTGTTGTTGGGTCCAAAGCTTTCTCTGGCTCGAGGCCCACAGATTCGTAAGCCACATAACCAAATACACATTAGTGGGTATTTCATCAGATATTTGACAGGCCTCAGTAGACGATTCAGCTCCAAAAAGGCTCTCACACTTTAGCTTTCCAGGCAGCTGTTAATGAGACACATTGGTGGTTTGCATTACCTGCAGAAACTCTAAGAAAATACAAAAACATATGAAGGTCAGAACTTCACTGTAAGTGAGGCCCTCTGCACTAATTTTATTTCAACTCTTCCAAAAAATGATACAATTCTGAGAGAAGCTTTTTTAACACCAGGGTCTGATTTCTTACCCCTTTTTACGTGTCAGGGACTACCTAGCTAGTCCAGACACCTGAACTTCAAATTGGGCCTAGTGGTCCAATTGGTATGGAGGGCCTAGCATACCTGGAGAGTCTTTTAATTTCAAATAGTTTTACTAAAAGCTACACCTACCAAAGCAACCAATATTTTGCAGCATCACAAAGCTATGTTGTAACGCACAAAGCAAACCACCTTAATTTCCTCACAGAATTAACCCAGTTTTACTCTGCTAAATCATACTCTTTGATATAATTTGATTTCAATCCACGTTATCTTACAGAGTAGCATTTTCACAGAGGGATTCGTTAATTTCCTTTAGTAAAGACAAGCTTCAAGAACTGGTTAGTTGGACTCTATTCTTCCAGTTGCCCATGAAACACTTCATAAAAATTAGGTGCCAAGATTTTAAGTTTGCCTGTTTTGCATAAGCTCATAGAAAGCCCTTATCCATGCTAAAGCAGGCAGTTCTTTATTCTGCAGCAAGTTCCAAGTTGTTTGAACACAATGAATGCCAAGCTTTCAAAGAAGGGAAAACACAACTACTTGGGCAAACGTAAGGTGGCAAAAATGTTTTTTGTTGGATTGACGTATGCTTGCAGACACACATTGTCCATTCTTTTGAAAACACATTTCTAACAGTGCCCGCTCTGCATACTAAATGATCTGTATACTAAATGCCTTTCTAGCACCATGTCCCCATTTGCTGCCCTTTTTCACAGCTAAGAGGTACCTAAACACTGCAAATTGGCCTAAAAATACAAAACGTACTTAGGTATGGAGGGCTTTAAAATATCTGGAGAATTTTTTCTCCTATCTTAGTTACATATTTGAAGTTAAGAAGTGAAGTATGGATTACTAACAAGATTTAAATGTCACAAGCAAAGCAGCATTTGGCAGAACTTAGAGCCTGCATCCCACTGCATTGCTACCTTGTTGCTAGCACTACTATCAATGCTACTTTAGTCCACTGTCATTAAAGGAATTGCTAAGGTCAGTTTTAAGATACCATTTAATCTGAATTTATCCACCAAGCTGCAAAACTAAAGCCACACACACACACACACACACACGACAGTGATGATGCTTCTCAGTGAAGGACACAGCACAGATGTCACAGCCAAGGCAAACGCTGGCTCAGGTGACTTTTTACCCTGTTGATGTTCTGCTCCTTGTTGGATCGTCTAAAAGCTGAAAACAATCCTGAATTATAGCTTCTCTGAAATTTTAGCAGTGAATGTTATGTCCTCACGACACACATGATATCTCTGCTCCTGCTCTCCTTATATCTCTCTCTTCTGCTTACTCACTGTGACGTCTCTCCTAAACAATTAACTATGCAGAAAAGCTTTTGACTACCCATTGTAATACAGTTTTTAACTAGACCAACTGCATAAATTTTCTCCATAATAGTCCTGCCTCATTCAACTCACAGATTAGCTATGAAATATACCATACGGCACAAAATTTGCTCTTTTCTCTACGGTTTTATATAAACGAAGTTGATGCTCACAGTATTACTGATTCATTCATCATCACTAGCAATTATTTCCTAGTATTTAGGAACTGTAGATATAAAAAGACAATGCTTGTTCCCGCTAAGCTAACTCTAAGGCTAAAGCCAATAACAGATGAATATAGAGAAGAGAAACAAGAAACAAAGCTTGTCTATACTGTAGATCAAAGGGGCAGTGTGGAAAACTAAGGCATGGCTCTGCTGCAAACAGTGGGACTCCCAACAATGCATTTCTGTATCTCTCCGTGCACCTCTTGGGCAATTCTGCATAGCTTAATCCAGCCTTCTATCTTGTGATAAATGTCTGTCTGACTCTACAATGTGCTACAAGACATATCTGTAACTTGGGACTGGGGAAGAGAATTTGAATTCAGTGCAAGGTTTTAGCTGATAAGTAAATAAATATGAAACACTGAGGGAAAAAAATCTCCATTCTCCATGAACATCATCCTTCCCGACCAATGACGGCTTCATTCCTCAAGATGCAAAGTACCTGGGCTCTGCTCCACTTACCCTTTCTCTTGATTTTAAATATCTGAACGTTCACATCAGGATTACTCACATCTTTCACTCCAATCTGTGGACACAGAACTAAGAAATGCCATTTTCTTTGGCACTGAGCACACATATAAACAATGTGTCATTTCCTGGTTTCTGAATTCTTCAATTTGAAAGTTACCTGCATATATATTTTAAATGAAATTATGGGTTTCTGGTAACTAATTGAAAGGCCACCCAAAGGAGGGTGTGGTTGTACAAGGCACTCACAACTGTGGACACCACAGGTGGTCAGCAGATGGGCAGCCCAGCTACAGATATTGGCACTGGAAAGGGTGATCCATGTAGAGCAGCTGAACTTTTGTTAAGTGTGGCAGACAAGGACACAATTCAAAGGAGATGATATGTTGCAGATAATGAAGGTGTGCCCTTCTTTACCAGCCACTTTATGTTAGACTTGGTATGGAAATACTGCGTACAGCGCAGAGATCTAACTGGTGGTCTGTAAGTTGGGCTTGGATGGAGGGGTACTTCTCTCCAACACTTTAAATCCTAGTGCTGCAAACTGCCGTGGTGGGTACATGAGCTGGGTCATGAAAAATTACTTTTTCAGCCTGATTTGTCACCTTCATAATATGAGTAAAGTACATGTACAGCAAATAAACACTACAGCTTGGGGAAGAAACTATATTCTAGTGTGGATAAATCAGGCCTTGCCTTCTAGCTAGAACAATCTTTTGCCTTAAGTATTCCTTTTGCACGTAACTGCTGGCAACTCCATTTCTATTTCAGTCAGCTTTTCTCATTTTCTTCTGCAGTCAGCACAGTGAAGGTGGAAGGGGGGAAATCATGAAACACGGTGCCAAATCACTGAAAGGTGACTGTGAACCAATACACGACCTCTGCAGCTCAGCCACTGGTTGAGATTTGTAGTTGTGCAGATTACTCTTACTAGATGATATAAGCTTGTTTAAAAATAAGTAAATAAATAAATAAATAAATTGAAATTAATGTGACCACAATGAAAAATAGCAGGGAAGCAGCAGGCTTCTTTCACACTTCACAGAAGAAAAATGCTTTGATAAAAAAAAAAATAAACAGAGCTCATCTTGGATCTCGGTAAGAATATCTGCAAAGTCGAACATGTAATGGTAAAAATTACATCATCTGTAATCTTTATACCAACTGCTTTTCTTCAGACAGCAGTAACACAGAAATGCTATTTTGAGCAGAACTAGTCACTGTATTTGTTTTCCATTAGATATACAATCTAGAACGGCTCCAACAGCTAGCTGGGCATGAACTTTATTAAACCCTGTACCAGTTGCATCAGCCCTAGTAATTCACTGCCTATTCTTGCTACTCAGAGTATTTCAGAAGAACAGAAAATACTCTGAAAATCCTGACAGGAATTAACAGCATTCATTGTTACTCAAACTGAGACACAAAGCAAGCAGAGAATCCATGCTTACTGAGCATACTGAACCTCAGGTAAATACTACAGGCTTCTGAGCACACTGCAGCAATCTGACAAATTTCATGATACGACACATCCCTTTTGCCCTCTTCCATGAAAAGTCTGGCCTGTGCCACATGCAACACCAAAAAAAGAGGAAACAATGAAAATGCAGACTTGAAGACATTGACTATTCTTTCTTACCTCTATTCCTTCCTTGTTTAAGGCATATTCGTCAAAGTTCAAAATAGCAGTCTTGATAGTACGGGGAGGGGGCAACACAGTTAAGCCAATATTAATAGCGTTGCTTCGTTTTGAGTCCAATACAATGATCTCCTGTCGCTTCCCATCTGCAGCAGTTTTCTTGGTAAAGAAGAGAACAAGAATATTATTCCTCCAGCCTGTTTTATAAAGAAAAAGTCACTCCTTTCACTAACGATTTCCCCTATGCAAGCATGCTGACACTGAATGTAAATCTAACTCAGTTACAGTCATCCAAAAAAGCTGAATTCTTCTACCACGTCCTTGCTGGTATTACCATGAGCTACCAGGATTTACCCAGAGAGCTAAAGGCAGTCTCAGACACTGTGCAAAACCAAGCTACTCTGAGACACAAAAGTCCCCGTGAGGTCTTGGAACATTGCAGTTCGAGGTTGGAGTATGTCTGAAAAAAGCCTGAAGCTGTCTCTACCGGGCAAGAGTTCTGCCAGGCAGCAGGACCAGCCAGCTGATGGGCTCTGGGGCTCAATTTCCCCTTGGATGCATCAACTCGGAGTGGCCACTGACCTTCTCTCACCTACATGAATGGCTGGGAAACAGGTAAGGTGGTTCCCACCTGCCAGCTAGCACTCTCTTGTGTTATAAATCCACCTTGGGCACTGGCAAAGGAGCTGTAGAGGCCTTTCTGGAGACACTGTCATGGTTTTCTGACCTCTGGCTGCCAGGGGAAGGGCATCCTACCCTGTTGCTCATGAGATGCCTGTCAAGCCCTTCACAGGTGCAGAACAAATTCAACCATTTGCTTTTTGCAAAGTTTTGAGACTAGACATATCTTTGGATCTTACCTCCTGAATAAACTAGATTATAAATAATAATGAAAGCACAAAGAAATAACAACATACAATTTAAATTTCATTCTAGAGAAGACATAAGAAATTTTTTCCTCTCTCTCCCCATCTATTTGTGAATCAACTAAGCAAGGCGACTTACAAATTATTTATATGGCATAATGCAGTGTTTAATATGTGGTCTTTGCTTTTCTGCCCCAGCATGCCTCTCTTTCTCTCATTACCCCAGGCTAGAAGGTGTCTCTGGCAACTACATATGTCATATACCAGGCAGCTGAAAGAGGAAAGGACTCTGCTCCTCACACACAGCATTTTTTCCTCCCTCTCTACGCGTGTGAACTTTGGAAACAAGTCCTCTGTTTCTCCTTCCTTTGCCCTGTCAGAGACAGGCTGGGGGATGCTGTCAAGCACAGGAATGTAGGGAGAAGACCAGCACATGGATGCAAGAAAGATCAGAGATGCTTCACTAAATCTGTGTTACAGCACAGGCTGAAGACATGGGACTGTGACCTCCTTGTAGAGCCTGTTACCTGGACTGTGGCTCAGTCAGCAGCAGCCTTAGCACAGATGCACCTCAAAGGGGCAAAGAGAGAGACTGAGCAATTCCTTTTTCCAGGATTTTCCAGCTGTTCAGAACAGGGAATCACCTGTGTTGTCTACAGCAGTAGTGTTACTTGCATCTCTTGTGTATTTGGGGGAAGCCCTGGAGGAGACTCCTACTGCCTGAGTCTCAACCTGTGCTCACGTTTGCTTTTTAGACCATGAAGCTTTGCTCTCCACTACTTTTGGGTCTGCAATACAGACACCAAGTCAAAAAACACGCTACCCTACATGCTGTTTCTGCGTGGGAAGAACTGTGTAAGTTAGTAAACACGATCTTATCGAAGTATCTCCAGCTGCAGGTCAGCCCATTATGGGAATACAGTTGTATCAAGATGTTTTCTTCTGGCGTAGCTCAGTTTCTTGTCTGCACAAGAAGAGCTATGCCCACCGGTCCCACCAGCCCACCCAGCACGTGTGTGGCACCACAGTCCTTCCATCATACCTCTACAATTAACGTGGTATGATGCAACTTCTGTGTGCAGAGGAGATTGAAGGCAAGTGCAATTTACAGAAGTTGGGGACTACCACATGTGTATGTCCTGTGAAAGTAGTAAGAGGGTTGGGGTTTTTAAGTTAAAAAGAAACGACTCTTTTTGCAGTAAACAGGAGAGCAAAGATAACATTTTAAATTTTTATATCACAGTCACAGAGTGTTAGAGGTTGGAAGGGACCTCAAAGACCATCTAGTCCAATCCCCTTGCCAGAGCAGGATCACCTACAGCAGAGCGCACAGGAACGCGTCCAGACGGGTTTTGAATGTCTCCAGAGAAGGAGACTCCACAACCTCCCTGGGCAGCCTGCTCCAGTGCTCTGTCACCTCACAGTGAAAAAGTTTTTTCTTATATTTTTATGGAACCTCCTGTGTTCCAACTTGCACCCATTACCCATTGCCCCTTGTCCTGTCAATGGACGCCACTGAAAAGAGCCTGGCTCTGTCCTCCTGACACCCCTCCTTGACATAAACATTAATGGGGTCACCCCTCAGCCTCCTCATCTCCAAGCTAAAGAGACCCAGCTCCTTCAGCCAATATATGTCTGTTCTGTCAAATCGCTCTCTTCGTAACATCCTAAAAGCAACCCTGAAGCCTTCCTGAGCTTTCCCTTCTTTGAGTGTGATGGTCCTCTTTTTCTTGAGGAGCTACCTGAATGATTTGAGATTCAGCTTCTTCTTTAAAGCAGGCATTTTTACTTCCAGGGCCATTAGTCTCATTTTCAGGACCACAGCTAGTGACCACATAAAAAGAAGCGAGGTTCACCAGAGACTGCTTCCTCTTGAGTCCGTGTTGCACTAAGCCTTTTTTAAACCACCACTTTTTACCTTGTCCTTCACAGCACAGAATTACACAGCTCCAAAGAATGTATGCAGAAGGGAAAAGGCTGGGGGAAAGGACTTAAATTTAGGCTTCCCACATGCGGTATGGGTAAGTAAACCTCAAATCTACAGCTCTGTTTTTAAGCTACTAAGTTTGACAAGAGAGACATATTCATTTGGGGGACATATGATGCTAACCGCTGGGACGACTGCGATTGCAACAGTGTGCTCGCTCCTTCACGATGAGTTATGAAAGACAGATGAGCTGCACAGGGGATGTACGCACATAGGTGTTTTCCAGAGCTATAACTGCATATGGGGTACAAAATTTTGGGGTAGAGTAACTTTTCTCAAAAACAGGGGCAGAAGAGATCTTAAATCCATTCTGGGGATGATGGCTGAGTTACAAAGAAATCCCTTCCAAATAAGAAAAAAAAAGGATGAAGAAAACAGAAGGATTTTACTACTATGAACTTTTTGACCCCACCACTAGGAAAAGAACTGCTTCTTGTCTGCAATGAAATTGCACATGTGTAAGTGTCTGACTGTTAAAATAAGCTACAACCACTAGTTTCTATTACAACAGTAGGTGACTTCAAACTGTGCTTTTTAAGTTCATTAACAGAATGACTTCAAACGCTTGAGGGAACACTGCACTAGTGCACTTGAGTTTATATTTTAATGTGTCAGTATGTAACACGAGCCCTGAGCTTCCAAATATTATATTATTAAATGTAAATACAAAATTAAAAAATACAACTATATCAGGTAGTATAATTTGTGAGAAACAAATATTCCTGCAATGTATTAACAATTACGGTGAGTTTAGATTTTTATAAGACCTAACTGGACAGGTTCTTTTAGCTCTAGTGAAGGCTGGGTAGTCTAGATAGTTTATTTAAAAAACATTCCCATGCCACAGAAGGTGATTTGCAGACCGATGAGCACAGTCTAAATTACACCTCTTTGCTTTAATTAACACAGGAATCAGAAAAATTTAAATAATTTTTCCAGTCGTCAATATAAATAAGTAATTATATATGAGCATCAAGTCAGAAATTTAAACTTGTAGAACAATCTGCATCAGTAGTGCAGAAAAAAAATGGGCAGTCCCTTAATAGCGAGATGCCAGATTTTTATTTCTATCTCAATTAGCAAGGATGTAACACTGGTAATTTAAATTGGAATCACTCAGCTGCCACTGACTTTACCCAGGATACACACATATAAACTTTCTCAGAAATTCTGGTCCACATTTAAGACTCATGTTGACACTTATTCAAGTTGCAACAAATGATTTCAAAAGGAGTATGTGTTTAAGCATACATATAGGTGTACATGAAAACACATTCCTTAATTTTTCCCTCCTATTAGTTTTTATGTCTGTGGGCACAAGATGGATCACTATATTGTATAGGTTACAGATGAGTCAGCAAAATAATATTTTCAAATGACATGCAGAACTAAGTGGACGGCAGAAGGGCTGAACAACATTGGATTTAGTAGTTTCTGCATGCTTTCATTTTCTTCATAGAAAAATAAACACTTTGAAGTGCTTTGCTAAAATATCTGTTTTGTTTGGTGGAGTGAGAAGGAAAGAAATTCTAGACCGGCTTGGGAGGGGATACCTGATCAATTCTCTTTTATTGGCAAACATAATGTCTTGGTCCTCTATTCTAGAAAATAAATTCTGAAACTAAAGGTGCTTCTCTAAGTATAATCGATGTGCGAGTTGTCCAGTGTGGCATAAGTTTTCCTAAAACCAAAAATCTCCCCTCCCAGCCCCGCCTCCCCCTCAACTCCCATATTATACGCTACAATTTTAAATCCACTTTATTTTATTGCAGTCTATTGTGTTTAATGAAAAACTTCTCATGAGCCAGGAAGTAGCTGTTTATAGCTGTGTGTTGTGGAAATCACAGTGAAGGATTAGAAACTGGAGTAAAATTGGTTACAGCTGTAAGAGAGAGCACATGCACAAGAGACAAGCCTCCCCCTACTTTGCTTTTCCTCTCATCCTTCTGGACTATTCCTTTTCCATGCACCTGCTTCCATCTGTTGCTAAGAAATCTGGAGATCTCTCTTTTGATTTGTTGCTTTGTGCTCCTTTTTCAGCTGAACCAAACTGAGCTGTGAGTCAGACTTTACGATATTATAGAATAAACCTGTTTTGGATTGTAGCCATTGGACAGGAGAAACTAGACACAACGGGGAATGTACTCCCTGGAAACAAACCAAGCAGTCTGGAAAAAGCAAGAGCTATCCTAATTTGAGTGCAACCTTCATACCAAACCTCAAGTCTTCCGCAGATTCCGTCGTCTGCTTAATTATTCCCACTCTCACTTGAACTACGGACCATCTCCTACCCTGGAAGACTTGCTGGTATTCACCAAACCAGGTAGGAGTCTCAGAAGTCTGGGTAGACTTCCACTACAGCACTCCTTGGTCACCATTGTCTTCTCTACAGAGACAATGAGACTTCTATGTCTGCATTACGGGACAACGTGGAAAGAGAGCCAAAAGTATAATGTCTCATGCAGAGAGCAGTTATTAGTCTCTAAGAGGAAAGCAGTCACCTAAATCATTCCTCAGACTTGCACTAATTTCAAAGGAACCTGCTCACTCATCTTCCAGCCAGAAGCCAAAAGCTGTGCCAAAGCATCAGGCAGGTTTGGGAAACAAGTGTGAGGGAAGGAAAACGGCCAAAGGTAGTTTGGGAACATGCATGGTGGATGACTGGAAAAATAAACAAGTCAAAATTCCAGCAACTTAACATTCTATCAAAATTTCAGGTGAGAACAGAAGATTAAGAATCAGCCGGAGTGATTCATTACAATACTGGCATTTAGCACAAGACTAAAATTTGGAAATGGCAAATATGTCATCATTCCACATTCAATACAAGGAATTAAATGTTTTATGGATCTAAGAAAATGCTCTCATTCCTTCCATCTATGAACCATCTGTGGCAGATTTTTATTTACAGGGAGAGAGAAGAGAAGTAACACGCCACGACGTCACCAGCATTCCTTCCTCAGCAGAAAAGGAATGAGAGAGAAAAATTAATCTTAGCCTCAGCCAAATGAATAATCTGTTGAATCTGTTTTGAGAGCTGCTACGCCATACGTTTCAGATCTACGCACATCTGTGTCAGAAAAAAACCCCAGCTAATAACAGCAATCTACTCAGGATCTATGCGAACCATCTATTTATGTACCTGTTGTTTGCCAGGTACTTAGTGGGAGGCTTGATTATTCAAATTGCAGTGTTTCCACTTGGCCAAGAAGGGCAAGGATTACTACTAGAAAATTTTGAATTAATAACCCAGACAAGTGACACAGAGAACTTTTACTGTGAGATATCTAGTCTCCCCAGATTAAGTGCAAACAATAATATATGTGCTATACACAACAATTTTGGCAAGCCAAAGGGATGTAAAATATTTAAGGTGTTGGCTGAGTTTTATGTCACTATAAACCATATAAGCATACAGAGAGAGTATATAAGTGATTTAAGTAAGAGAGTTGGACATATTTTACTAGCATTTTAATTGGGAAAAATCCGATACAGGTTACTCTGCTTAGATGAAAGAGTTTATGTAGCCATGAAAAACAAATGTGCAAGCTAATAACTTTCAAAATGCTACTTCAAATTCCTACGAAGTGTAACTATAGACGACTTCCTTTTGTTGCTGAGGTTAAACAGCCATGTCACCAGCTTTTGTGTATTTATTTTATAACAATACTAAGGAAGAGGGAATCCTAGCTACAGAGGTTATTCCCCGTACCAGCTTCCACCATAAAATCTGGATAGCCACATTGTACAAATTAAGGACTTAAAATAGGCCTGTTCACGAGTATAAAACAAAACGCCAACACTCCTGCAGAGTTAAACTGTAAACTTAGTCCAGCTGATAAATTGATCCTTCAGAACAAAGGACTCGTGTAAGCTGTTTACAGCCAATTCAGGTTGATATTCTAAATTTTCCACATAACAATTAGGAAAATATTACCAAGTGAAGAACTGTCAAATACAGAGATATGAATCATCACGCTTTGACCTTTATGCGAATACAACAGAAAATATTTCAGATTTCAATACCTACTTTGGCACTCAGTTACGAACAAGCTAATGTAAAATTTGATAGTATTCCCCAGCTGAAGTGATATCCCAGAATCAGCGGACCTGAGATAGGAGGACAGCTTGGCAATGCACCACCCTAAATTCATCTCCCTAAGTTTAAGGCCATGGAATATCTTCCGTCACAGGCCAAGCTAGAAACACATTTGGTAATTTCCACTGTTTTCATATAAACAACATAAATCATCTAGATCTAAGTCAGAATGAATACCAATACAATAGCAAAATAATAGCAAGCTGAATATGAGCTGTACCTTTGTAACAGGCAGTTCCTTGGATTTAGACTCAAAGAGATGCTCCAGTTTGGAAGTGTCTACCTTAATGGGTTCCAGTTTCGACCACAGGAATTCTCTGCAGCGTTTGTTGTTTTTGCACTGCCATTCAAATGGCCGTACCTCGTTCCAAAACAGACGGATGGTTTTCTTCTTCTTTATAAATGCTGGCTGACCCCTAGAAACCTGGGGTGACCCTAAACCCTGAGGAGTGCTGAACAGCGGAGGAGGAGCCAATAAATTAGCAGAGGGTGGAGGTGGAGGCGGACATCCAAACAGCGGGGGAGGTGGTGGAGGAGGCAAACCCAGAAAAGAAGGTGGAGGTGGTGGAGGGGGAACAAGGGAGTCCCCAGGACCCATATCCATGTCCAACACATCTACGTCATCCTCCTCCCCCAAGTCTGTAAAATCCATGTCTTTGATTTTCAGTTCTCTAGGATTAGCCATGAGCTGATCCCAGATGTAGTCAGATTCCTTCTTTGGCTGTGCTGGTGTTTTCTCGGGGACCTGTTCACTGATTTCATCTTCAGGCACAGCTGTCCCCTTGGCCAGCTCACCACTGTTGAATTTTTCTGCAAAGGCTTTCACGCTGCCTTGGTTGTCCAGATTTCCAATCTCCATCTTTTTGACACTTTCATCTTTGGCCTGCTTGGTGGCCTGAAGGATAGATATCCTGCTGGCTAGGCTAGTGAGTGATTCCTCGCTTTCCTCCGTCTCCTTCTTTTCCTCTTTCGCCTCCAGCTCCTTCTCATCTTCATCCTTGGGCTTTTTGTTATGTGCATACAACATGTCCAGCATAAACCGCTTGTTGTTGAGGATGTTGCTGTACTGCTCATTCACACCAGCATCCTGAATGGTCTGTGACCATGGACCTGCAATCACACACACACAGATGGAAAGAGTCAAGGGGAAGGAGCCAGAGCACCAAGAACACTTTTCAACCCACCAGAAAAAAATTGGGGGGGACATGCACAATTAGTCTGAAACTGGGTAAGCAGTAGCTTGGAAAATTTTGAAATAAGTGACAGTGCTGCTCTATGGCCCAGTCTTGACAGGCTGGGAGTAATTCTCAAAAAATGAATGGGAGCAGAAAGTAACCAGTGTAGCTTGGGAGGGACTATATAACTGTCAAAATTTCAAGGTTCAGGTTTCTCCTGTCAGGTTTCACTTTGTACTTACTATTCCAGCTCATATTATACAGTCCATAAATGCTCAGAACCTTTAGTAATTCAGAATGGGGCTTAAATGACAATGGCACAAAATAATTTATTGTCGTACTTTTTATCTGGCCATAAACTGGAACCACTCTGGAAAAATTTCCGTATAAAAGAGATCTTCTCTGGGTGATGCCAAGGTCAACACGTAACTCCTTTCTCCTCCTGGTCCTCCTCCTCTTCCCTCCCTGCTAGCTAGGGGAGGACGCCTTTCATATCTGGCTGTTCCTCAGACCTCCTGGCTGAGTACCTGGTTCATCTTCACAACACAATTTGAATCACAGAGCAGCCTGCATATACAGGGTAGTGCTCTCAGGGCAACTCAGTGAATATAAGCATAAGCGAGGCTTTTAAAGTTATTTCTAGGAATATGAGCACCTTTACAAAATATTTTTGAAAATGCTGCTCACCAATCACTGTTACCCTCCCTGTAACCTATGATGGTATTGAAAGCCTAATGGCCTTCTTCCCAAATCACAATCATTCAACATGTCACTGTAATGAAGCTTCATGTTTCTGAATACTGCTTTTCTCAACAATAACCTGAGAAATACCATGTTCGAGACAGCACCATAAATAGCAAACTGTAGTGGTCAAACTGTAAAAATATATGATGTAAGTGTCTCTTAATTTACATTTGCCTGAATATAACACTGCTTAACCAATGTGGATAATATGTCCAAAAATTATGGTGCTTCTTTTTCCAGTGGGCGTCAGATAAAGTGATTAAACATGGGCAAAGATAATTCTTCACACTTACTGAATTTCCTGTACGGCATTCCTTCTGTTCCCCATAGTCTTTACACATTTTACTAACATTTTTTTTATAAACTTCATTTCTTAAACATTTTTATTTTGATCACTAGCCTGCCTTTCTTTCGGTTTCTTGTGGTAAAAAATTTTCTTTTATACCCATCAGTTGCCTTTTCTCTTAAACTTCTACTTTATCTTTGTTTCTTCCATTATGCTCCCACCTTTTCAATACTCCAGAGTTTTAAACATCTTCTATGGCCTACTTCAACAACAGAGTTCCTTTCCTACCACGACATCTAGCTCTGTGCTCTGAGAAGGTGTCCCTTTGGTGAGACCCACATCCAAAGCCCCACAACCCCTTCACTGCTTTAAAATAATATGTTAAAATGTAGGACGTCTTGAAGGACAAAGTAAAGACTCACCTCTATGCCGATCAACCTCTAAACCACATTTTACAAAGTGTCCATCGATCTAACCTCAGACATAAGAAATCTTTTTCAGCAATAAGTATGACTTTCTACTTCGCTGCAGGCCACTTGGTGTCTATTACCTGTTTATGCTTCCTCAGGCATTATTCATGCAATTGCTTTCTCACCAAGATTTGTCACCTGAGGGACAACGTGAATAGACAACTCCCTCCCTACACCATAGATTTTACCCATTTGAGCCCTGCCAGAGGATTTCCCCCTACTCCCAGTCTTCCCTTCAAAGATGTTCAAGATTGTTCCTCCTACAAACCCCACGTGACCTAGCTGCTCTCAGTTTCACCAGCTGAGATCCTCCAGGATTTAATCCTTTGCAAAACCGCTTGTTAAAATTTCCCCAGACACAATCTCTAATTTGGATTCCCCAAGCCTGCCTCCATCTGCTCCATTATTGCTGTGAAGACTCTCGCTACCTTCATGGCCTTTTCTGACCTCCTCTCCGCTAGTAAAGTTTTGAAATACTGTTGGAGAAACAAGACTTGTTGGAAGCCAAAGTGAGCACGATGGCTAGTAATGGAGGAAGTCAGGATCAAAGGATTTATTTCTTTGTCGTTACTGCATCTGGAGGCCACCTCGTAAATGGCAAACTGATTGTTGGGAATGTGAGAACTCAAGGAGAAAGCACTCTCTTGTTTGCTTTCCAAATCTCCTCACCAGCTAGAGAGCAAACTACTCACTATGAGAGACCTCCTACATCACACATTCTAATAAACCTTTGTTCTGCTGGAAAGCTAGGTCAATTTAAACAAAAAAGTATATAAGCACTTAATTAGAGTGGTAAGAGGGCAGTAACAGACAAAGACAAGGGGAAAAATCCTGGAACCTGTTCTCCCTTACTTGCACTTGGACCATCTTGGACTATGCCACAGTGTAATGACATTCTTCATCTGTCACTCTGCCCCTCCCTTTCCTACATATATATCCATCTACACTCCAGAACCAGGACAATTCTGCAAGAGTACAACATCACTCCAAGTACCTTAATTTTGGTTCTAGTTGAAAAGAAGAGAGCTCTCAAATTTAGAATGAAATTAGCAATACATTTCACAGATAAAAGATGTGATAGGGTTTAAACACGAACAGTACAATTTGACAGTTAATCTCTGTGATGTAATCCTTGTGATTCAGAGTTACCTCTCCTCTGTCAGAAAAGGGTAAGACTATTCTGTGCTGTGAAGCAATTCTTGTTTTCTTACCCAGAATTTAGAAAACTTCGGACAACACACTCCACTGTACAGCCCTAAAAAAACTTGGGAACCAAGTGCCCTAATTACATCACATTCCTTTATCTCCCTATAAAGAGGTGAAAAGAGTAACTAATCAACAAAGATCAAAATCTGCCTTTTACACCCTCCATTTATGGGCTTCATGAGAAGCTCTGGTTGTCATCCTCTATCCAGGCAGAAAACTGGTTCTTAAGGTGTTTTCCAGGCTGGTGGCATATCTGACGAGAACCACTGGTCACTACAGAACTTGTTTTTTCCAGACTAGGTCTGTTTCATGTGCCTGCTCCACATGAGCTGAAGATGGCCATAGTCCAGACCTATCTTCAGCAGCTCCTGTGTATCTCTCTCTGCTTTCTGCAGCCTGACAAAGACAGAAGAGCTGGAGGGACACAACAAACGTTCCATCCCTCATTGCTCTTTCTCTTCCACTGAAATGATCAGAAAAGGTATTTGGAATCTCATGACAAATCATGTCATCATGGCCCCTTGTCTCATTGTTTTATGCCCCAAATTCTCTGGGAGGTAGAGATGCAAGTTGCTGCAACACAATGATTCAGCAGTTTAATATATTAATCTTAGGGGAAGAAAATCGTCTCAAATCAAAGGAAACTCCATTTCATCAAGGCTTTACTGTCCCTCAAACACAGAAGCCCCATCAAAGTCTGCAGATTTCCAAGCAGAGAGTAGACCAGACTTGGCCATGGTGAAGAAAGTCTTAGATAGGCGCAAAGCGTTTGTTAGCTAATTAACACAAGAACTGCTAGGTTAACATTTTTTTAGCACCAGAAACTCTTCATTATTGAAAAAGCTTCACTTTACCAGTTTCATTGTCACTGGTTAACTTGTCCTCTCTCTCTTCCCTCTCTAAAGTGCTGCTTGCTGAGGATATGCTGGATGCAGAGCAGTTGTCTTTTTCATTCACTTCCTCATTCTGCCTCTCTTTTTCACTGAGTATTGCACTTTCTTCTGGCTCTCTCTCTGGTCCTTGCTCCACCTCACTCTCTGGTCCCACCTCTGTAGCCTCTATTTCCTTGGGTGTCTCCGTTCCCTGCTCGGCCTCAGCCTCCTGTTCTGGTTCTGTCTCTGTCTCTGGTTCGGGTTCACTGGCACTCACTGGTGGAAAGAACAACGGGAAAAAGAGATTCACTTAAACAACGCAGTCATCTCAGGCCCACCTCTTGAAACGAGAGTGATGTGAAGGTTGCACGAGTGCCTTACAGAAAGAAAATAAAAACCAAGTCCACAGCATGCTGAACATAAGGAGCAACAGACTGATGAATGTTGTGCGACGACAGCCCTGCACGTGAGAGTGGCCTGGCAAACCCCCTCGCTTGCTGCCTGGAGCCAGCCCACTGTTTTTGTACATATTTCCACAGCTGGAATGTCGGACTCGCATAATGATTTGAACGGATCAGCAGAAAATGGGCATCCCACCTGAGCATGGCATTGACAACTCAGTGCCTAGACAGAGCCAGGAAGGAAGAGGTCTTTTAAAAAGCAAAAAGAAGTGAGATTGTGGCTTTTGGTTGAATTTTCTTTGGGTTCTGGAAGGATTCTTTTTTCACCTGATGAGGAACACTTTAACAAAAAAAATACAAATATTAGTTTTACTAACACAATTGAATGGCACAGTCTGGAAATGGCACTGTCAAACATTTGGCTGACAAAAAACATATGTTTTTTTCATGCACATTTATTTCAGAATAGCCACATCAAAACTGAACAAAGTTTCCAACTGCTTGGCATATGGCACAAATTTAGTTTCCAATTGGTTGGCATATGGCATACGATGAGCTTTTTTATCAGTTGTCACACAGCACACACTGTTGATAGTACACTTGTTTTCTTCTTCTGTGACAGTGAAATGAATTCATTCACCTTTAGGGTTTTTGGCTTAACAGCAGATTTTCACATGCAAATATTCTCTGCATGCTGCAAAGAAACTGAAGAGCATCCACACATATTCACATCAAGCAGCTCACATTTTTCTGAAAACTGAAATGGCCATGCAAGAGTGATGAAAATGGGCATGCATGTTACTTCTACATACTTGCCAAACTTCTGTACTAAAACTTGTGTTGGGTGGCTGAACTACAATGAGAAAGTCATACTTGGTTTTTCCCTTCTGTTAACTATTTTTCATTACAATATTGCAAAAGAGCCTTATGGACTTGACATGGACTTTGGATCACATGATATATGATGAGACATCAAGAACTACACAAATCTTTGAAGGAAAAAAACTATCACACTGGACTGCTATCCAAACATTTCAGTCCTCTAGGAAGCAGGTAAATAAATTTATCCTGAGAAAGCACAAGTCAAAATAACGAAGGCCATAAGGTTTCCTAAGATTGTTTCAAGTTGTGTGCCTATTCTATTTTCCGAGACACCCACCCAAAGAGTAAAGATTTCTGACAGTGCTTGTGCCTATCTTTTAAATAATACATAGGTTTTCAAACTAGCTTTCAGTAATGAATCTTTGGTACCACACTATTCCACTTTGTTTGATAGAATTTAAGTGTACAAAACGGCAAATAGTTTTTTGCCACTGATTTCACTGGAGCTAAGCTTCTACATTTTCACAATTGATTTTAAACTTGCAGTTAGTTAAATAACCAGACATGCATATAATAGAAATATACACATAATATGTTTAATATACAGACCATGCTTACTCAAACCCCTCCAAGATGTTTGAAAACACCCCCAGTCAGAAGCTTGCCTTTCTCCCTCTTCCACACGGAGAGCATCTAAAGGTCTAATGTTAGATATGTGAGCAGCTCTGCACATGCTTTGTCTCACTAAATGTACCTTACACATGACTGTACCTTGGACACTGCCTACGAGAGAATCAAAATTACAAAGAGCTGGCAAGAATCATAGAATGGCACATTCTGAATCTCAGTGGTGTGATTCTGACCACAGCTGTCAGTGTGTAGGTATAGCACAAAAGCATTTTAAAGTCAAACCAAAATTTGACTATAACTGAGATGGAAGCTTAGGAATCCTTCAGGAGTTCCTGGAACTAAGACAGCACTGTCCTGTGAAAGACCCCAAGTTTGCCATGCTGCATATGATCCTTATATACAAATGTCATCAATTCATCATTGAATAATCACAGTTTTTAGACCAGGACTGTTAATGCTTATGGCACTTTTGTCATCTGAAGCTACACTGAAAATTCAACAGGATAAAGTTATGTATCCCTAGCTAGGAATATGTAAGAAGTGCTTGAGAAAATGAGAATGTTCAGAAGAATTCTGGATACTCTTCAAACAAGGAATATTCCACACATACCAGAAAGATGCAGTATCTTAGCAGAATCTAATATATTGCAGAGTCAAGAGCAATAGACTGACACATGCTGCTCTTGTGAGTTTAAGGAGTATCAAAATCTAAGCACTTCTAGAACAAAATAAGGATATGTCGACACTCATTTGGACAGTCTCTCTCTGTCTCTCTCCCTCTCTTTAGGGATAATATCAGATGATCCCCCTATAACCCAAAAAAGTTATAGTGAGCTAAGTCCAGTAGCAGGTCTCTTAAAAAGCTTCAAAAAACAGTTATGTCAGAAAATAGTAGCAGGAGAATATCTGCAGCAAGCTAGATGTGTGTCTATCACTTGCACTTCCATTGTGCAATCCATCGCGCTGCTACTGGTGAGCCCTTCTAAAGATGTTAGAAAATACAGTTCTTAATGAATGCTTGGTGGTGGCTTATTTGAAATATGCTGCAACTTTCAGTCCCGTATCTATCAGATCCACTTTCACACCAGACAAAACACTACTTTAAGTGGCAACCTTGTACGTGGTAGTAGAGTTAAATAATAGACCAGGTTCTGTCCCTTCTCTTCAGACTCCTGCTGACAGAGAGTGCAGAGACTGAGGGAAGCACGTATGGTCATGTAAAAAAGCATCAACAGCAAAGGTGGTGTTCCCGAGACATTAAGAAGTGTGATGCCATTAAGAGCAACAGATCATATTTTTAAAGAAAAAACACCCAATTCTTACACATATGGAGTTCTTAAAACTTAAGCTGGGATTGCCAGATTCAGTAGCACAGGTCATCTCTTTTCACTTACATTTGCTATTTTTCACACTCCTCTCAAGTATTAGCTTGCCCAGTTCTCCTTCTCTCCCCTGCTCCGCTGCTAATAAAACAAATGAGTGAGTAGAGGTTTTTAAATGAGAAGAAGTTTTACTTGCAGTTGGATTAATCAGGAGGAGGAAAACTGAATGTGGCTTTAAGGGCTAATTTTTGAGTCATATGCCCACCTCATTTTCTGCCAGAACTTAATCTCTAAAAATGTATTATTGGAAAAAATGTGAAGACTTCTCTGAAGAACGAAATCTCCCAAAGAAGCTGTGTAACCTCACCAGAAAAGAGATGGTAGCACGGTCCCTCAATGAATGTGTAAATATTTTGTTGTTTTGAGAGATGGTGCAATCCACATTCGACATTTTCAAGATTCGGTTGAGTAAAGCTTTAGCAACGTGATCTACTATGATCTGATTGGATGCTGGTCACAGCCTTCTTTTGAGTGAGAGGTTAGGGAGGAGAGCAAACTGCCCCCTTCTGAAAAATATGGCTATGAGTTTATAATGCTATACAAGCACATGGAAGGAAATAACTTTTCTTGTGGCACTCAACAATAAATGAACTCTGAAGCAGACAAGAGATGTTGTATCCTTAGTATCTGCTGATAAGAACACAACCCTTCCATCATATATCCCTGAGAGAGAACAAACATCCCTCCGGGCACACATCTAATCTCCTGTCAGGGTAATAGACTAGGCAACCGCATCTTCATCTATTTTCTCTGCTCTCTACTTGGAGATGGGTGATATAAATGTCAAGTGCCTCTTTAGGCAGCATACAGTAAGTCTGAAGATGGCTATGTCTACCTAAGCCCTCTTGGTTCAATTGTTTGGGCATCACTTGAAGTGTTAGTTATCTTCCTTCAGTTCCTCCAGCACAGGATTCTCTTTGCTGGGAATTTAGCAGGGACTCTCTTTCTTCACCCCTACTCCAATCTTTTCTTCCCATTCCTTGTGATGGTGAGAAGTAGCACACAGAGATCACCAGTAAGGAACTGATTCTTTCTTCATCAAGTCAGAAATAGCCCTTCTTTGTCCCTCACCTCAGCTCCTCCTCTGACTTCCTGTACTATGGTTGTTTTGGTTCTACAACTGGGGTTGGAATGTCCTCACTGCACCTCATGCTCTGGTACTTCTCCAGCTGCTGAGATGCTTTCACTGGTCATACTTTAGGTGCTATGTGAACCTTGCTCAGCTACTAATATGTTCAGAAGGTTTCCTGATGCCCACTCTGTGCACTTGGGTTGGTCTGCTTACTTCCTCAAGCTGTTCCTCTCAAAGAAGGATTCATCTCCACTCCTTTGTGGATTGACTTCAGAGATGTCCTTGTTATTGTTGCCCTCCTTTACTGCACATGTGCACTTCATAAAATATTCTTCAATAAAATTACAAAAGAGGAAGTAGCTGTTCTGAAAAAAAAAATACTAAGTTCCATTTTGCAGTTATGAGACTGCCTTCATTTCCTCTGAATGCCATATCCCAAGTTTTACAAGAGCAAATCTTACAAGACTTGATTACTTTAGTGGAACCAATTGCTTTATAGCAGAAAACACTTCAGCTTGGTAATATATTGTGTAATGATACTGAGATGTTTCACAGCATGGGATAAAATTCCACAGACAAAATCCATTTCCTTCTGAACCTCAGTAGATACTGGATGGACAAAGTACACTTTAGCACAAATGGTATAAAATAAATCTGAAAAACACTTATTGTTTTGCTAGGAGAGGAACACACTTCCCATCTGACTTCTGGTTCTGAATTCTGTGGACAAATATCACACATCTGTTATCACTGTTTTTGCAGAGTCTTTGGAGGGCCCTATGCACAGAACTGAGGAAATGTTTTCCTCCTGCAGTTTCAGCCTTGCTTGGGAAGATGGTGAGCCCCATGTTCAAAGTAACTACTTGGGGTGCAAGTAATCTGGGTCCTGTCTAGGGCTTTATTTCAGTTGTCCTACAATGAGCTTAAGCATGTTAATGCCTCGGTTTCTACATCTAGTAAGGGAGATCCATAACATTTCGTAAGGGCAGTAAAAGTTAAGATTTTAATTCATTGTGGAGCATAAGAAACTCAGGTAACCGTCTAGAGGCCATGGCACAAAACCGAAAATAAGCCTGCCAAGAGTTGGCTGATATGCTACAATCTGGCCACATCCAGATGAGAGAGCCTGCCCTGCCCACATGCTCATTACTTCATGTGACCTTTCCAATGCTTTTGGTAGGCCTGAAACAACAGTCCTAGCTCATGCACAGCTCCCACTGAAGTATGCAGACTTCAGGGCCCTGTTCTGCTGCTGTCCTGGCCATCAGCCCACAGCTGCCCTTGGCTGGAGGTTTATCCTGCCCGTCCATATGTTCTTCCCTTGTAGTCCACTCACCAGGCTTTCAGGTGCTGCCCTCTGATGCCTACTGATACTGCCAGAAGTTTTGGTTAAGACACCCTGCCTTACCCACGTGTTGATAGCTTTGCCGTATATTCTGGCTGCCTGAGTTGTCCTGTACACCTGCTCTAAATGTATTCTCCAAATGGATTGTGCTGCTCCATTTCATGCTGCAGGTATTTTTAATGCTTCCAGGAGAAATATGTTAAAATAATCATCATAAAAGAGATACTTGCTCCCTACCCAGCTCTGAAATCCTAATGATGGAAAAATCCGGCTTATTTGCTCTAAAAGACAATATTGCACTGAAAAAAAATGGGCACCTGGATGTTTCTGAATATTAGTGTAATAGAAAAATATCCCTATGTTTTACATTCAAATCATTCCACTGAGAGTTTTAAGGTGTCAGACAAGAAAACTGGGAATATGACTGGGAAAATAGATAAACTTAAACTAAATAAACTTCACCTACTTAGTATGGTGAGGATAAACATATACAGCATTCAGTATTTGCAGCTTTTTTCCTAAATTGCATTGCTTTACAGCATGCTACCAGCCATAACACTCAATAAAACCAAGCAGTGCAAGTTACAAATGCATTAATCACCAATAGCACGTAGCAGGAAATCAAATAAAATAAAAATGAATGATGGTGATAATTCATCCTCAACATGCATTCTAGCTCCCAATGTTAATGCAATATCATGAGGCATAAAAATAAACCTGTATGGGTGGGTGCTTTTTCGCAGACTGAAGGGGTGCAAGTGGCAGAATGACGTGCACACACAAAAAATATTGTTCTGTACACCAATAAATTTTATGACAGCAAACCAACTGTGCAAACTCTAATTATACTCTCCTTTTTACTAATTGCTTGCAATGTCTTTTAAGTACTTTACTACTTGTGCTACAATTTTAAGAGTTTTTGTTGGTGTTAAAAATAACCAACATACCCTTTCTGCCTTCAATTCAAGACCTTTTCTGTTTGTCCCACTCAGCCTATGCTCTGCTGGAAAGTTATTATAATCTTGGCACTCATCTGTTGCATTTCTTTCAGGCAATCCACATAAGCAAAATCTGCTGGTAGGAATATTGTTGGTTTAGTATTCAGTAACTTCTAATGTATGAGGAAAATGATGCTAAAATTAAGACCCTCTGTATGCTTTATTTTCCAATTACTCCATTCTAATAGCAGGAGACAATGATAATATAAATTACAGCAACAATTTGCAGTGTATTCTTTGATTGAATAGACTAGAAAACATCCAAATCCATGCAAAAAAAAAAGGAGGAAATTTAGGAAGACAGCATAAGACAGTATGTTAAGACCCTTTTCTTTGGCACCTTGGAAGTTATATTCTTACAGTCATGCAAAAATCATTGCTAGCCTGAGAGAAATGATGATGAAATCACCACTCTTTTCCCTGTCTACCTTTTCACTTACCTTCTGAGGGCTGAGGGGTCCCA
The DNA here is from genome assembly GCA_020746105.1 of Trogon surrucura. NCBI lineage: Eukaryota > Metazoa > Chordata > Aves > Trogoniformes > Trogonidae > Trogon > Trogon surrucura. The sequence continues at coordinate 72,622,606 of CM036619.1, forward strand.
CAAGGGGTGGAAGGGGTCTTCGACTCTTCTGAGAATTCTGTGGATGCTGGGCTGACACACTTGGGTACAGGCGAGGATGGAGCTGAAGGAGATCTCAGATTCAAGGACAGCTCACTTCTGCCTCGGCATACACTCCGACTCTTCAGCTCCTTCTCATACTCCTCTGCTGCCAACCTCTCCAAGTATTTGTATCTGAAAGTTAAATTCCAGAGGGTTTCCGTAAAGAAAAAGCCTGTGGCTGATGCTTGTTTATGGATGAAACACCTGTGGAGAATGAGCTGACTTCCTGACACGAGGGGTACAGCACTAAACTGCCTGCTTGCTCAATCTGCCAAAAAATGCACACCAAAGCAAAGACTATTACCTTGAAAAATGTTAAAAGGCTCATGACAAATCAAAAGCAAAAACCAGAAGAGTTAAAGAGTCTTTAGATATAGTTTTGTGTCTGCATAGTCCTTCTCCTTCTGGAAGCATTTGTCTGTCCTCCTTTTCACCCTCCTCCCAGCCCTCCCTCTTCCAAAACTAAAACGGGAGGGAAAAAGGAAAAAAAGGAAAAAAAAAAAACCGCCTCCAAAGCCAGAGCCCCTTAAGAGTGATGCAAATAGCCAAAGTCTGAGACTTGCTGCAAGGAGAGGAAAATGGTTCAGTGCAGCAGACAAAAACAGATCTCCCTGAAAATAATACCAATAATAAATGTTTGGATTGACTATCTGAAGTCTCTGAACCTGCTTCTATTTGCTCTGCGAGCAATGCACTGGAATTTACTTTGTTCTCTCCAGTGTCTACAATGGAAAGTTTTCCTTTTTTTTATTCTAAAAAATTTCTCTGCCGGACTCAGACATCCAATAGCTTGGACCTGACGTCACATGTAGTTTATTCATCAAAGTCACTTTAAAAGAACAAAGATACATCTGTTTTGCATTTTAGGCAGGCAGAACTCACTAACTGTTTATTAAGACCAGCTACCAATCATATTCTTCATAGTGTGCTTTATACATTTCGACCAAAATAACTTTGAATTATGTGCCTCTTCCAGATGTCTGCTAATTTTATCCATCATTATTTGCTAAGGAATAAATTCATGAATACAGCTGGATTGGGATTTAGACTGTTTGTCTTACCCACAAGTGAACTGTTAAAGAGGTTAATCAAGACTACTACTTATGTCCCTGAAACACCATGGTCATCCTCCTGTAGCCCACCATTGTAAACACTTCATAACACGGAACACCTCTCCTCCCTCCTTCCGCCTCACTGACAGCCCGAATTACTGTATGAGGTGCATTAAAAGCAGCCAGGGTAAGGAAGTCAGCCACATGTGCTAGCGAACATGCTTACTACACGTGGTAGCCACACACGCATGCAAATTTGCAAATATTCATAGAGAGCACAGAAACGTGTCTTTGAAGAGCAGTCCTTGTGTTTTCAGAGGCAATTTACTTTATTGCAAACAGCGACAGTGAAGAACAAGCTCGTTTTCTTTTATTCCTCCAGAGGTATGCACAAGCTTTGAACAAATTCTGCAAGAAAAGGAACCCCTGCAGACTCTGGATGAAAATATAACAAGCCACATACTTGTATGGTTATAAAATAGGAACTGTTTACAGTTCTAACATGAAGCCAATTCTCGAGAATGATTTTTGCCTTTTCAGTAGAGGAGAAAGCCTTTCACTGGCATTAGCATAATGTTTTGTTTGAGTTTGTGAAACCAGTCTTTCTTTTAACGCTGCTCACTTACATATTGTGCCTTCTGCCTCCTCACAAGTGGAGCAGAAAGAGCCATTCAAATCGATCACTTAGCTCAAACAGGTACAGCCCAGCTGGCTGCTGCCAAGAATGGTTTTGCAGTTTGCCAACAGACTAGAAAGACATGGAGGGATCCTTCTATATATAACAGGGGGAGCTTTTTATTGTCTTCAGCTCTTTTTCAGCTGCTTTAATATTTCAGCTTCTGTAGCTGTGTGCTGCACAACCAACCAGCAAAGCAGAGGCCTACTATCAAGATGTTCCTTCTCAGAATGCGTCTGTTCATTATATTTGAGAGAAAAAAAGGGAGACAGAACAGCAGCCCTCATGGTAGCACATCACTATAACTAGTTACATAATAAGCAGATATAGCAATTAAACTAAGAAATAAAAATCATTCAAGAATCAGCTTTTAACACTTCACATTTGATAAATGACATTTATGTAGGCTATTTTTTGTTTCTGCCTAATGTCTACACAACAAATGAATGCGCCAGCATCAAATACACAAGTTCTCACAAAGACCAAAATCTGACGGAGTTGAAAGGATGAGCTACCAAACCTCTGTTGCAATTAGTTCACCCACTACAGGATTGACACACTGTCTCTACATACATGTTCTTTTAAATCCTGGAAACACAGAAACATCACCATGCCTATGCTGACTGTTCTCTGTAGACAAAGAGCCAAAAGTCTGTGGGTTATCCATTTGGTAGACCTCATAAACACGAGATTCTACTTACCAAGTAGATGAAAATATCATTGTGACATCTCTAGGTCTCTCAGCAATGCTCTGACGACAGTTTAAAATATGTACCAACAAAGTCATAGGGTGGAAAGCCTTTGAGCTGTAGATCATACTAGAGAGGGCTTGAGAGCTCACCTTTCTTTGGTTTATTTTTGAATTACCACAGGAAAACACACAACCAAGCAAAGTAAAAACATCATCAAATGACTGAACAGCAAGAAACATGAAACGAATGGTGCTCAGTTACACTCAGACCCCTTGAAACTGCAGGAAATTTTCTCCCTCATACCAAGGCCATCACAGAGCCACTAGAAAAGTGGGTGCCTGCATTCTGGATCTCCAGAGTGACATGGTAGCACACAGAATGTTCCAAATAGTTTACAGAATTTATACAAATCAGTGCTTTTAATGGAGACTTTCCTATATGCTCAAGATTATCTCCTTCTACTTTTCCAAACTGATGCAGAGAAAATGTGGAATCCAGATTTTAACTGAGATTTTAGTACCTTGGCATAGCATTTTCTTAAAGTCTGTCCATTCTCATAAAACAAGCCGAAATGCAACTTGCTATAGGAACTGAAACTTCATTTGCGCAAAGGTGTTCGCTAAAAAAACCCCACAGCTACAGAAGGTGAATGTAATGGACCACTGGTACAAGACTTCACTTACAGAAGTTTTCTCCAATATTTATGTGCTGTCAAAGCAAACACGTGTCTTTCCTCTTTATGCGGAAGAACTGACAGTTTAACATTTCAGTTCAAAAGAGCCCTAAGGATAAAGATACGTTCCTAATAACCAGTGAAATTGTCTCAGATTGCACAGCAGTGATGCTCTACTCATGAAGACTTCTCCAAAAATACTCCAGTTTACTTGGCATGCTCCCTTACTACTTGAAAGTGCTGGAGAGCTTGCTTCTAATTTGTTTCAAATCTTGCTGATAAGTACGGTTGCTGTAAAAGGTTTTACTCAGCTAAATCAGTGTATGACGCTTATTTCAGAAAATACTTTAAACTATTTGTAATTGTTTTGGCTGGAAGGAAAAAGGAAAGCTCATTTACCTTTTCTTACTTTTAGAGACGTCAAAATATCTTTTTAATATTTGTTGCTTCAGTCACAATAGATACGACTTGAAGAAATCAACTACCTTCTGCATGATGATTTTGTGAAAAAAAACGAAACCAAAAAATAACCCCAAAGCCCCACCAAAACCAACACACAGCAACACAACAATTTCTGAGATGACCGTTCTCATATTTTGATAATGTAATTCCAAATGTTGACAATCCAAAAGTATATTCAGAGGATAACCTCTAGAGGGTCATAAAAGCAGAGATGAAGCAATCTGGATGATTCTTCATCTGTTATTTGCTCAGTAACATGCATATTTTCCAGGTAAAAACAAGAGCTCCCATCAGGGTGTAATTACTAGTGGAGGTAATGATGAAGCTACTGAAAGGCAAAGGTCTTCAGTCGAGTATTCCTTGAAAAATGTGCTCTCTTAAGCACGTAGCTCCCAGCCCAGTCTAGAATTTCTAAACTATTCAATTGAATTTAAAAAATAAAAAAAACAGCAAACGAAACATTCAGTCCCTTTAAATACGCTATTTAAATAAAACAATGCCCTAAGGATAAACACTGCTAAGCTTTATAATCTACTCGCTGATGCTCCAAGACATTGGCAAAGAATACTTGGCCCTGAAAGATACAAATATCCTGGGAATGGATCAGAACCGCTTCTATCAGTCTGTGACTGCAGTTTTGCAATGCTTGTGACCCAAATTTCCTTTATCCTCAGTTGCCTCTTCTGACCCTCTGGAACGTTTGGGACCCACTGGGTAAGAAAGACAGGCTTATTCAATTTATAACTATACTAAATTCAGAAAAGTCTCTGAGGCAAATGGAGTAAGCTTATTTCCCACACAAATAGATAAAAGATAGATCATCAATCATTCTTATGCATTCCAGTCCCACCACTCTTCATTTATTGCTGTGCTTACAGCTGGACTTCATTCTCCTCTTTAATGAAACAACCACTTTCTTATAGAAGTCTTTTGCAATAAAAGTGTTCTGTGCATGCAGAGTTAAAAATGCAAAGAAAAAAAAAGAATATATGAAGTGCAAATAACTAAAGGGAAGGATGGATGCATTATATACAAACCTCTCTTCTCTTGCTTGTCTTAGTTCTTCTCTTTTGTCTAAATAATCGCGGCTAAAAAGAGAATTGCAGTAAATTACAGAGGAAACCAGAAAAATGAGGTAAGGAACAGAAGTGTAACTGCACTAGGAGAAGGCAAGAACAGTACAAACAAGCTGATTGAAGACAATGAAGGCTATGGTCAACAAAAATTATTGGTCTTTTTTTTTGTGTGAAAAAGGCTGAAAAGTCTGTGTGTACACTTATCCATGTATACACTACAGGTATGTGTACATCAAATACAGTAGTTCAGAAGGTCATTACAAGTAATTATAAAAAAACCTACAACAACGAAACAACATTTTGAAATTCGATATCTGAAATTAGATACAATGAACTGGACTTGTCTGTAATGAACATGCACATTAGTGACCATGAATTACTTATCATCTACTACACATAGCTATGAAACATCAGCTTGCAAGTTCTCTTCAAAAGTCCATGAACAGGGAACGACACACAGGCTATCTTTACATGCTTTAAATCCCTGAACTGGTTATACTTTTACCATAGTTTCAGAGTATTGTTTCAAATTACAGTAGCTATGCAAATAACTCCAAGGAAAAAAAATAATGTAGGAACTTTTCAGCAGGGAAATTTTAAAATTACTCTTTCCCCTTTGACAAATTCCACCCTCCCCTACAGCTGAAGAATAACCATTGCACTTTAGGACATATAGTTCTATATATCCAATGGGTACAATAGTCCTTCTACTGAGAAAGATGTTCATTATGTAAAGTATTCCTTCTGCTACCAATAGCTTATGAAGCTTTCTAACGCCTCTCCTAAAACCAAGCGCTTTCACAACTGGTGATGCTCTCCCTTAAATTATCCTTGATTTGTCAATAATGGTGCCAGAATCTAGTGCAATGTTCTCAGAGTTGGAAAGAATGAGATAACAAATGAGTCATGATGGTAAATCCAGTACTCGTCACGAGTTTAAAGCCTGTGAATTGCAAGTGCTATTTTTAATCAAAAATACATCTTCAGAGACTGGGTTTCTAGCCAGACTGATGATATGATAGTGTAATCCCAAGAACTCTTAGAAAATCGTCCATGACTGCTGTGGCTTTGTCCTCCTCCTGTCAGACTGTTTAATCAGCTGTGGGATGCTGTCTGCCTGCAAAATCTAGTGGCTTTGGGGACCCTCTACTCAAACACAAGTTACAACTTCTGGGTGACTAGCAAACTCAAATCTAGAAAACAATGGGCACTGAAACATCGTCATCTTAAATATGCAACACAATTATGGCGTTTAGTTAACCAGTTTCTGACTCTAGAGTAATAGGATGAAGATGTAGATTTTTTAAAAACTGTTTCTCTCATTTTAAGGAAGTTCTTTAAGTGACAGAACAGCTACTGTATTCAATCTCTAGTGAAATGTGCAGATCTGTTATTCAAACGGGTCAAGCTGCCAAGTGTCCTGGTGGCTTTTCTGGTCTGGGAGTTTCCTTTCTGAAAGATCATGTTGGCTGTCCACAGCAGCCTGCTGCAGCCTGATGATACCACTTAGAGAGAGAGTTTTTGGAAAAGGTTTGAAGACTGAGACCTGATTGTTTCTGTTTCAGAACTTGGGCAGCTGTTGGCTGCCAAAGATCCTATTATGGTGCTCTTCCACCTTCCCTCCACCTCATTTTCTTCTAAACTAGCTATCTTCTGGAGTCAGGAGAATATCTCCTTCAACCAAGCAACCAACCACTACTAAGTTATTCCTCTTTCCAAATTCACTATGACACAGACCATTTCCACTTACTAAAGAGATGATTATAGTGAAAACAATCCTGCATACTAATAAACAAACTCACATGAAACCCAGTACCATCTTTTCCATAAATACCAACTCTAAGGCTATGAAACATATATCCTACAGCTCTTTAGATTACCACGATACGTCTTCCAACTGCTAAAAACGTGTTTACATTTCACTTTGGTTTATGAGGAAACAAATTGGTTTCTTAATGTACACTCTTCAGACAGTAGCCAAAATGCTTCACCTATGGGCTCCTTACCCACCCTAAGGCCCCTGCAGTCGTTGCTAATGCCTGTGCTGGGATTTCCAGGCATGGATTTAACAGGAGGAGAGGGCTTGTCTCTTACTACTCTCAGGCAGCACACCCTGGGATCCCACAGCACACAGTATGTTCTCGGAATGAAAACGGAGAATCCTAAATTCAGCTGGGGCCTTTGTCTGGCCCTGGTTTGAACTTTCTGTCAATTGCTCTTTCTGGGAGGAATAGACACGTTCAGAAAAGCAAGAAAAGGGAGTCAAAAAACATAAGCAAAATATTTTGCCAAGACAGCACAATACTTTTACCTTGCAGAACATAAAAGCAAAAAGGATGTCTTGGTGCTGTCCCTTCCTCACTTCTTGACACTTTCCTGCCATTGTTTCATCTTTTAACTCTATTTCACACTGAGATTATATGTTGAGGAGTATATTAGCTAATAAAACCCGGCCTCTGCAGATATCCGGACAGTATAATTGGCAAATACATAGCTGTCTTTAAAAAAAATTGCTGGTTTATTAAATGCCGAAACTCACCATTATGTGTTTAATATATCTGTTCTTAAACTTAGGTGAGAAAGGTATCTAAAGAGACACACAAACTACTCATCAATTCTTCTGCAATTGAATGTCTCATTGATTTACAAATCCATCACACATTAAAGAAACAGACTGAGAGTAAATTTGGTTCTTACTTGAATTTGTTTCTTTCTTCACGTTCTATCCTTTGCAACCTTTCTTCTCTCTCCTGACGTCGTCTTTCTCTTTCTGCTGCCAAGGATTCCTGGTGCTGCCGAAAAGATGATGTAAGGAGACCACCCAAAGCCGGCCTGCAGAGAAAGAGGATCAGATTTCTCCGTGTCACTTTTATTGATTATACTGGCAAAAAAATGAGCAGCAATCATTCAGCAAGTAACATAATCCAAACCAACAGAATAACGTGGCAATATTTATGTATGGATGCTTCAAAGCACTGGCTGTCTTCTTGCTAAACTGATTTTAGATACTGTGATGAGCTTAAAAACGACAGCTGAACCCTGCAAAGGATTTTTGAAATTTTAAAGAAAAAAAAAAAAAGGTTGGAATATTTTTCCGGCACTTTCCAAACATGTTATGTAATGATGTTAAAAACAGATGTGTCACAAACACCTAAGAATTCTGTATACAGAAAAACAAAAGTAAAGGACGTCAGAACTGCCCTTTGGAATGTAAATGCTCTCTTAAGTATGGGTATATTGTTGTTTAACACATTAACAAATTCTGTTATCATTATTTCCTTGCTTCATGTGCTGCAAGAGCAAAATGAATCACGTGTAGGGACGTATCAGCAAAATACACAAGGAGAGCAAAGCTAGTTACAATAATAATTCAGGAGCATCAAAATTGTTATAAAAAATGGGTCTGGAGGAGTACAGCTTATCCATTTTCCTCTCCTTGCCCATGGCAAGATTTAGTCTGCTCAAACCAATCTTGAAAGCTTTTTGTCTGACTTGCCTTAAAAACCCTTAATAATGGACGTAACATATCCATCTAGTGCTTAACTACCCCTGTCAGCAAGAAAGGCTTCTCTGCTGCCTAGCCTAAATTTATTTTTTTGCCATTTATTACAGAATCAGACCAAATTGGTTTTGTTCTGTTGACAGTGAACACTAAGAACAGTTTACTACCACCTGCTTTATGGCTAATCAAGAATTAGTCCAAAAAGGAATTTCCTCTGCAGCCTTCTGACCAGAACTGTGATCTGGATGCTCTGTGGTAGTTACTGTAATGCGGAAGGCTCAGTGTTCTCACCAGCAACTCATATAAAACTTCTAGCTGCAATTCAGGAGGCTGTTAAGATGCATGAGATGAGGTGAGTAAACGCCCAGCCAAAAAAGTGGGACTTCTTCTGTCAGAAATGGCAGCATCTACAGTAAAGACTTCACAAATATGTAAATGCTTTTTTCTTTGAGATGAAACAGCTTCAAGTAGCAAATACAATTTAAAAAAAGCTACATTTCTATTCACTTCTGTTCTCGACACTTTTTTTTTTTTTTTTTTTTTTTTTTTTTTTTTTTTTTACTGCAAGTACTACTTTGGCTAGGAGAGGAGCTCCTCTCACACATCTTTCCCCAACATGGTGGTATTAGTATCACCAAGCCCTCACATGACAACAGAATGACCTCAGAGTAAACATGTCTTTCTTTCTGTCTCTTAGACAGGAAAAATAGAATCTGTATTTTACAGGGTAGTTTTATACAGATGTAAATGTATCCACACTGATTGAATTAGACTGATAAAATCAAAAAGACATAACTCATGTAGAGCGGTTTCTGTGCATTGTTGTAACATGAGTTTTGCAATGAAAGGATTAATGAGAGAAATAGATACTGCCTTTTCTGGAAAGAAACTAAACCCTGTCTAAAAACCTGAATAAATTTTTGATATTTTTAAGAACTCAGACTCTTTCCCTTAGTTATTTAACATGCTGCACAATGTATGCATTTACACGGTACAAGTTCACCAACGAAAGTAGGTGCAGGAGATGAAAAAATATTCATACAAATCCACCTTCCCTTACTGTCTATGTACAAGGAAGGACATCAAAAAACATAGGTGTTTGAGCCCCACTGGCAGCAGGGCAGTATGAATATAATTTCAATAATTTCAATAAATTGAATTTCAATATGTCATATCCCACCCACACAAACATTACATAAGATGGTATAAAACCTGATATTCTGTAAGCCTCCTTGCTGGCAGGCCTCCAGAGCTACAGTATCAATGCTGGATCACACTCAAAACCATAAAAATCTCTAATATGCCTCAGCACTGAGAAAAAGGAAAAAAAAAATAATCCTGAAGCCCCGACAGTCAAGTATGTACAGTGAATTTTCCCTTGAACTTATTTTAAATTTATTTTAACTTTTGATCTTTTAGTGCTTCTTGTAAGACAAAGCTTTCAGCAAAAACAGTAGCACGACTGCACTACGATTCAAAAGCTAGAGCTCCATCTCTGTGGTAGCATGAAAAACCATGGGAATCAGGTTGGATACATCATCAGAAACTGCTCTTGGAAGGAGAAAAATGGACAGTGCTTCTGCAGGAAGATATCTGGAAATAAACTGGAAGAGATGGCAAAAAAGGTCCCTGTCAAGTCTGTGCTTGTATCTGTTCTGTGTATTCAGCGTGCTATCCTGTCCCATCCCATCCAGCTGCCCTGAAGTCTGTAAACTCCACTGGGAGTCAAAGGAAGTTAAAACTTCATAAAAACTGAAGGAAAATTAAGGGGACAGATGGGGTGAGAAAGCAAAAGAGTGATCGTAGGTCTGCACAAAATCTAGCTGGTTGGAAGCCTTCAGCTCTAAGCTCTTTGGGGCTCCACAGTAAATACAGATTCTTATCCAAGGGATTACAGGGGAATCACATGGAAAAGTGCAGTTTAGTCCTCCAGACGAGATTCTATCCTGACCCTGGTAGCAAAATGCCTCCACATGCCAAAACACCTTGTTTGGAGGTTTGATCTAGTGCGGTTTGGCTAGTGTTGCTCTCTTGGCTAAAAATTGCAGATGTATGAACAGCAGACTCACAATCTGAAGAAAAGATCCACAGCCATACATCCAGAAAGAAAGCCAATGCCTAAGAAACTGAAATATCCATGTGCCATGCTAGTTTGCCACTTCTTGGAAATGAATCAAATGAATAATAATTAGCCCAAACTTGGTATTTCCCACGGGGTATTTTATGAGTCCATAATTCAGCTGAGTTACAAGCTACAGGATGGTGTCCACGCACACACCTGATTCAACACATTTGTCCCAAACACAGTCAGTTCTGCCCTGCCATATTGCATACAACAGTTATTGCATGAAATGGTCACACTAACAGGCAAAGCTGTGAGAAGGTTCTGTTGAAACAGGTCATAATTAGACAGAAATATGGCCAAGTGACTCTCTGTCTGGCACTGACTTCTTAAAACACAAGTAGGCAGGTTTTGGGGGTTTCAGACACACTTAGAAAAGGACAGGAAAAGAAACATCATCAATATTGGCGAGTTAGTGCTTGCTTAGGTGGTTAGACCCTGCAGTGTCCAGCCCACTTGACCAGACAGATCTCATCTTGGCAGAGACTATTTGCCTTATGAAACTTCATAAAATCACAGCTTCACTGTAATTCAACTGGTATTTGGGCGCATCAATCCTCTTTTTAATGTGAACTTCAACTGTAAATGAGCAGATTTTAGTATCCAGTAGACTCAATCCTTAATTTTCTGCATGTGCATGAATTAAACCTGGAGGAAACGGGCATTACTTTCAGGGTCTACATACTCATAAAGCAGCCATAAAGAAAAGCAAGTCATAAGAGGTATTCACAAAATATTCTAAACAGTTTGAAAAGTGATTTGTCCATGCTTGGTTTGTGTGCAAAATCTGGGGTGTTTTTTTTTTTTGTTTTGTTTTTTTTAGTCTCTGTATTCCCCTGGCAATAATGCTTAAAGTAAATGTTCTCTTTTGGTGAACTCACACTTGAATTGCAAATGGTAGCAGGACTGGCCAAACAGCCATCATGAAGGCTTGGGCTGAGCCTTCAGGTAACTTTAGTGTTTTGATGCTGTTTAAAGGTTGCAGTATTTTCAAGCCTCAAGAATATTTAAGTCTTACTGCTGTAGGCTGCATTTTAAAAATGGGTAAGCAAGGAAAAAGCTAAAAAAACCTCTGGCACTGAATCAAAGGTGGTAAGAGATTTTAACAGGAGTATGTGAATACGTAATGAAAGCATAATAGAGTGATCACTCACACAACAGGGTCATAGCTAATATGTACCAGCGTTTTAATGCTGGTGTCATGTGTTACCAGCTGGTAATATCAACCATTTGTTCAATTTCACACATACAGTCTAGAAGGATGCTTACTCTGACTACTATTTTCAGTCTTGTAGAGAACACAAGACTATTAAGAACGGACTATTAATATAAAAATATTAAGAAAAACTCTCTTCTGCCTGCTGTTAAGATCAGCAGAAGCTAAACAAGCTATGTTATTACACTCTGATTTCAAAAAGGAAACACACAGCAAGAACACATTTAAGTCTGAGGATTTGTCAATATAGCTCCACACCATGGCATTACAACCTGGGACTGAAGAGGTCATCAGTTACTTATCATGTTGGTAGAAGAGGGGAAAAAGCAAAGAATAGGAAAAAAAAAAAAAGCAGGAAAAAAGAAAGCAACAAAAAAATACACAGACAGAGGACACAAAGCCGAAACATTGACTATAGGCCCCAAAAAATTTTGAATAAAAATTCAGCTAACCTGACCCACTGCATTTAACACAGCAGTGAATTAGTAATCATTATCAAAAACACAGGCTTAGGGACACACAAGTTATCTCACAATTTTTTCAAGTATTTGCAATCTTCTGACAATATTGCATCACAGCTATATATTGTGAAGGGGATACATGAACTGAATGACTCTAATTTGTTGAAAATTGAAGAAAATATTTCTGTCTTACTCTAAGTCACTTTGTTACAGCAAAATTGCAGTTATCAACTTCTTTATACACATTAACTCTGAAATACTCCTCTTTCGTGACTGTGTTTTTCTCTGTTAGTTCCATTTTTAAAATCTTCCAAACAGAAATGGGTATCTGTAGCAAGAATACAAGATACAAATGTATATTTTTAGGAGCTAAAAAAAATTAACAGATGACTTATGAGAGGAAATCCCTTTAGGTCATAAGGTTAATATTCAGGATTTTCTTTAATATAACAAGGGTCAGAATAATTAATAACCTTTATAAGGAAGCACTAATTACCAGGTTTCTTCCAAAGTGCTCCTGCTCCGGCAGTCATGGGAATGCTACAGAGAGGGAACCACAGTTGGCAGCTCCTACTAAGGCCTTAAGTAACTCTAAATGTCTCTTGGCTTTAACAAAATAAATCCACTTTCCAGCTTAGAAAGAGACAAAAGAGGAGGCAAAGCTGCCAAGAGCCATATTGCTTTTCACAGTTAAAGAAACTCTCCGTGTGTTATGTCTCCCTACACGACATGGCAAATTCAAAAGCGTGTTGATATAAGATTTTGCAAACAGACTAAACATTATTTGAGGAACCTTTACAAAACTCCTCTCAAAAATAAACAGCAAATTGAGAGATGTAACTACTGACTAATGCTTCCTTTGAGAAAGAAACTTGAGAATGAGCAAGAGAGGAACTGATTAACGTTAGACTTTTAACCGGCCTGAGGGGCTATGCAAAATAAAGCAGCAGAGCTGTGCAGAGCCAGGGCAACACACGAGGACTTTCAACATATTGTGCTCCTCTCATAGCCTGACGTGTACAGGTCTTGCCCTGCGCTTCTGTCTTTCTCCAGCCTGCAGCTTCTCATCCTTATGCCAGTCACAGACTAATTAGAAGTGGCTTGCAGAGCCCCCCTGTCGATCCAGGTGAAGGTAGGTGTCCTCCCCGAGCATCAGCACCGCGTGCTGCGTGCTCAGCCAGAAACCATAACTGGGCTCACGTTTTCTCTTTAAACATGTGCCCTACCATGAAGTCTACAAAGCCACAATCAAGCATACTGCTTACACAGTAGTTCGACAAGCAGTTAAGCCCAATGTAAGCCACCACTGCTTCCCAAATTGTAAATCATCAAGCAATTCCTATGGTCACTTCTCCTCTTAAAATCTCAGCAATAAAGCTGAGGCTTTTGCCCTGGGCCACTATTATCAACTACCAAGCTATCCCTTCCTCATTATGCTATTCAGAGTGAAAGATGTGCTTGGCATTTACCACAAGCAAAAATAACCACGGTCTCTGGTCTGAGAGCCCAGAAGTACATATTAAGACACACAGAAGATGGTAGAAGCAGAAAGAATAAAAAGCCAAGGAAAGAGGAGCTATTCTTAGGAGAGCAGCAGTTTTGTATGCTGTATAGTGGGGTTTGTTTCATAGGTTTCTTGTTTTTCCTTAGTGCTTAACAGCTGGGGCAAGGTAACTCCAGAGTGCAGATTAGTGATAGGGGGCTAATCGAAAAAAAAAAAGAAAAAGAAAAGAAAAATAAAGAACCTGCCAAGAAGCTTCATCCAACAGCACTTCCCTGGTGCTGTCAATTACAGTGACCTTTATTTTAGTAGCGAGTCTAACTGAAAAGCTGCTTAGCATTCTCAAGCAGTTTGTTTTGTTTTGAAGAGACACAAATTTGAAAAAAAGCACCAAATTTCCAGAAAATCACTCCTTCAGTCACCTAGAGAGGGAATAAAACTCAAAAGCAGAGTATTTGTAGACGTTTTCTACACTTCACATTCACACTTCAGTGTTTAAAGTGTCTTTAAAATCAGCGGAGAAAGTTACCTATAATCTAGTCACGCACAGTGTCTGTGTGCACTTGTTTGAGAAATAAATGCTTGGAGGTACATTTCCTTTAAAAGATATAGGACAACAGGGAGATGGACCCTCAGCATTTAAGGTGCTGCATCACAGGAGCCCAAGGTAATGTACTGCTGTAGATCATAAAGCAAGTAAGACAGAAAACAGATTAAGGGACATGACACATATTTTGTCTTCTTAAGGCTATTTTCTAATGGTCTGGAAAAGTTGGAGTGCATCAAACAGGAATAATTTGCAACCACCACAGCAGGCCCTTACCAAGCTAGGAGATTTGGAAGTACTTCAGAGGGACCAGCCAGAGGTGGAGACTAAGTTTGCAGTGACTGGCCAAGAGATCCAGAAGTGGAGGTTTGCAAGCTGAACTTTCTGGCATTTGATTTAACAGCTAGAGGCAAGAGAATGGGGACCATGAACTGTGCCCTTGGCACACAGTGCCCTGAGATGAAGGCTTTTCGAGCTAGGCTAAGTGCAGTACTGTTTGACTGTTAAGACCAGTGGAAATTGTCTCCTGGTGAACGCATCAGAGGAAACAGACACACCAGCAGGATGTTTTTCAGCCAACAGAATGCATTAAAGCTGGTGCTGAATTCAGGAGATCCTGCCTTAGAAGTTAGATTCCTTCAGGGTCTCCTCTAACTACGGCCATGATCAACAATACATACACTTCACCATCAAAACCACACTGGGGCGTGTGTGAAGCTTTGCAAGTAATGAGTTTGCTGTTCAGCTAGATTCCAGGCTGCAGCTTTCAATTTGAGCAACCATCTTAGATTCAGTCTGGGAAGGCAGTCTTTGGCTAAACAGAAATATCCTACATGTGAGCACAAAGCATGAAAATACAGAAGAGTCTGACAACACCTTCTTGCCTCAGGCAAGACGGCAACATGAAGGCACAGAAAAATGCTTTTCTCCCTGCTGTGCTCCAGTCATATCTTGCTCTTTCCCTTTGTTACTAAGACTTATAAGGTTAAGAAATCAAGATTTTTTTATTTATTTAGAAACTGGGAAGAGACTTAATTGGTGATTTAAGTCATGAACAGTGGGAGCAGTATATTTATGGAGCAAAACAGTCTTTGGCAGTTGAAAACAGGAAAACTGGGTTATACTTATGCCTTAGGAGCAACTCGCACAAGCTTAGACATATGAGGGAACCAACCCACCCTTTGTCCTCTCCCCAGTGAAGGGCTGAATTGAAAGTTCCCTGCAATTTGCCCTTCTTCAGTAGGATTTCCATGGCTGCAATATGCACTTCAGACACATGGCTCTCCACAGGGGACTCAAAGAAATGAGAGAGAACAACAGTATTGCAAGAAGTTGGCAAAAGGTTGCAGCTGAATTTAGAAGCTGAGAAACAGTCAAGTAAGCCTTTTCTGTTGTACAGTCAGAAATATATACATTATGTGGATTTCAAAAAACAAAATCTAGTTACTTTTGCACTGAATTATACCACTCTTTTGGATTCCCTACCAATCTGAGCCAAAGAGGGTTTTGAAAGTATGAATATCAAAACGTCAACCACACTGTTTCTTTCCACCTAAGTTGTAGCTCTTGTTTACAGAAGCAAAACGCAGCCAAGGGTTTGAAAGGCCTGTCAGGGTAACTGAATGGAGCATGAATCACTTTGCTGGGCACTGCTCTAAATACTGCTTCTTCCTTCCTCCTCATTCTCGAAGGTCAGATAAACATTACCAGGAACTGCATTTGAATCTCTTCCCTGCATGATAAAAGACAGGAATCTTTCTGTGAAGGCTTTGGATAACTGTAATCATAAGCTGAAAGCAAAAAACTCACCTTGGAACTAACCATAGATACGCATCTGCTTCTTATCAAGTGTCTTTCTTCCTCCTCCCCCCATCTTTTAACTACTTCTTGTGTTTGAATCCATGTAAATTCTTACCATCAGGAGATAGGAAATAATGTTTACATAATCTAAGGCAAACACCATTGATAGAAGACTGTGAAAGCCTTCACAATACTTTCCACTTACTAATTAGCACTGAGCATTGCATCATGCACTACACAGTCTGCTCTCCAATGAGCAAATTCTATCTGCTCATCTCTGCACACATGTCTTTTAGGACAATGAAATAAAAGCAAGCTTCTGCCCTTCTTCAAAGCAGTCACACCATTAGAGCCTGCTGAACTATACTTCTGCAATGGCAGCACACTCAAAAACCACAAGACTTGATGCAAAATGGCATCTGAGCCTGTAACTTCAATTATATTTCAAGAAATAACTGCATCTATTCTGCAGGCAATGTGCAGCTGTGGTGTACACACTTTTTTTCACAATTCTCAGAGACTATTATACAAAAAAGTATCAGGCTGTAACATCCTTCAAATATAAAAAGTCAGAAATCCTGCTGAATTCAACTACCATGAATAGAAAGCTGCAAATTTAAACAAGAGTAGAGAGATTTTTACCATGTGAGGTGGAAAGCTGTACACGTAACATGAAGGAAAGACAGAGATGTCATTCTGAGCACTGTGGTCAAACACTTACAACATTCAAGGGTGACCTGATAGTTGAAGGCAGAGCATTTTGCAGTTTCTCAGAGGAAAGCAGGATGAGAGACAATGATGCTGCTAGACAAAGTGGCCTCAAACTAAGAAATAATTTCCTAGCAGTGATGACAAATATGGAATGTTCTCCAGGAGAAGTCATGCGCTGCCACTTGAAAACACGTGAAGGTACAAAGGTCTTTCATTTAGCTTCTGTGAGACCCATTTCAGGTCACAACAGATGATTACAGAGCTCCCCTCTGGCCTGACTCTCCATGAATCTGCGAATTTTACATGCTTCATTCTGTGGGGCCAAGGCATTTTGGCTCCAAACCAGCAACGCACTTACATGCATGCTGGAATGAAAGTTTGCTTCCTTTACTGGAGCAGCACGATCAGCCTTCTGTAGGACAGGTCCGACCATCTTGAGCCATTCTCAGCGTTTGATGGCTTTGGGGTTTTCTTTGCTGTCATAGCAATCAGAATTTTACCATTGCACAGGGGCTTGGAAATCTAAAACTTCAAAAGCAGCAGGATACTTTGAATTCTTGCTTATCTTGCATTCATTTTGCTGAGGCAAAAGGGGGTGAAAATGCCTGTTTACAGTTTTTTATCATGGTTACACTCGGCAATAATGTAATTCAGATCAGGAAAAGCAAAGCAAGGCAAGTTACTCTAGGAAGATGAGCAAATGAAAACCGATGCCTTACTGCAAAGATAAACTTAATGTAATTACTCCCTTGAAAAAAAAGGATTAAATCAATACTTCATGGCTAGAAAAACATGCATGCTGAAAAAACCTAACCTGAACCATTCTGAGCACTAAGACTGGAAAGGACGTGAGGTTTTAGGTAGGTTAAACATACATATACACACGCAAACATATATACAAGTATTTCTATACACATTTAGAAGTATTCAAAAAACATTAATAAAAATTAACTGGAATGCAGACAAAGGCTCTTGAAAAAAGCCTTCAGTTCAAGAAAAGGGCGGGAAATAGAATTTTTAGCAATCAGAGGCCAATTTGGCAAAGAACAATCCAAAGCCCATCTGGCCTAACTGGAAAATATTTAATTAAATTATTATATTAAATCATTTAGTTAAATTAATTAAAAACGTCTACCTTTCCTCCTCAAACTCAGTATTACATGCTTTAAAGCAATCATTCACTTTCAGGTTGTAACAGTCTGTTTATTTCTGGTGGTCTAAATCTCTTGCCAAGAATTTTTTTCACGTATCCACAACATTTTCCTATCTTTTTTTCTTCCCCTAGCACCTTACGTAATTCAAAAACGTATTTTGATTGTTCAAAATATTGCTTTTTTTTTGTTGCTGTGGTGGTTTTTTTCCCCCATCACCCCCTTTTTTTTTTAAAAAAGTGAGTTGATAATTGGTAGGCTATTATGAGTTTGTTTTATTTACAGCAAGAAACATTTTCCTTTTGATCAAATACAAGACATATCATGAGATATATCATGTATTCTCAAGGAAGGACAAAATTACAGCCTAGGAAATTCTGAGCTAAGCAAGATTTTATAGTTGATTTAAGATGATAGCAGTGAAAATAGATCTGTCTGAATCGATTTTAAAAAATGGAAAGAAATAAAATGTGCTTTAAATTCACCTTTTAATACTTACAACAGAATATGTGTGAAGCAACTCTGTTTTATCCATTTAAGTGGAAGAAGCAGAAGTGAGATGGAAATACATCCAGCCTTTAACACCAAGTCAGAGAAAGGCTTGAGAATGAGTGGGAAATGAGCCCATCTAGATTTCTGTCCATTTTCCTTCCACCATTAGAAAAGATCTGGCTAGAAGATATTTCCAGTACCCATTCAGAATGGCTCATACTTAACTCCTTTGTCCTGTCTATAAAGAAACTGTGTTCAAAACATGGATTAATTTACAAACCTGTCAGATTTGGTCTCTTGAGGCGGTGATAGAGTTGTCCCATAACGAGAAGTGGGTGTTGTAGGGGCACTCACACCGGAGAAAGGTCGCGGAGAAGAGTAAGAGCTGTTGCCATAGCTATTGTATCTGAAGAAGTGGTAAGGAAAGTAGGAGAAAGAGAACACAAAGAATCCATCAGTAAGCAGGCATGCAACAGTAAATCCCCTTGTTTAGGGGGTGGCAGTGATCTCATACCCCAGAACTTCTCAAACATTCACCATCTGAAAATATTGGCTAATCTCAGCTTCAAAATATGCAACCTACCATCTCATTTTAATATCAACCATGTCATGGACATACTCAATTCAAATAGTGAGTTATTGGTATGGAAAATAATGAGGGATTAGAGTGGTCCTCCCAAGTGACAACTCAGAGCAGGAATACCTAAATCATTGCTCAGTTACTCAAAAATTATTAGCTGTTTTGGGATCTGATACCCAGCCATTAGAAAAGGGATCAAACCAGTCCCAAGTCAGCAGTATTCATATCTAGTGAAATTAAGGAAAACAACAGTGTTCCTGAGACATGAGCTGAATGTGGGCATCTATGGTTTGCAAATGTGTGCGTTATAAATGGAAAGCATCCACATTCTTTTCAATTAAAGGAGACAGTATTTTCTTCCCCCTCCCTTAACATAAGTCCTAGCTTATGTGCCATTTGTTATAACCTTTGTAAAAAATCACCGTGGTTGAAGAGACCTCTCTCCAGAAGCATGGCTTTAAAAATTTCTACCATCCATTCCCTCCATTAAAAAAAAACAAAACTAAAACTTGCTTGACGTCAACGTGAGCTTGCTGATCAAAGAGAAATTGTTTCCAGGACTCTGGGAAGTGCCACCTCCCCAGAGTCTCTTGTATCAGTGTTTTCATCCTGGCTCCCATACTGAACAGAAAAGGCAGTTGTGTTGCCTTGCTGTGCCTTTTAACCATCACACTTAAATAGCATGTCAAGGAGAGATTCCTGATTTGGGAAAATGTTAACATTTCTGCTCCCAGACGATACCACTTTCCCATGTGTAAGGCGTATGATGTTATGTAAGGCCAACTCACCCAAAAAACAAAATTCACTTCAGGAAAAAGGGCAACAGCATTCTCCTTACCATAATTCATAAAATACAACATGTATCTTCCTTCATCATATCTTTTCTCTGCTGCTTCTTCTCTCCCACACATCAGTACTCTGTAATTTCACTCAGCAATTCCATTTGAATTGCTGGTTGGTTTTCTTCAGCTCCATTTAGCACACTCACCTAGCCATGCAAAGTTTCATTCAAAGTTTCAAGCTTTGTTCCTTAGGGTACAACAGCATTGCCGCCTGCCAAGGCCCGTGTCAAAATCAGAACTGATTTCAGTCAGGGGTTTTTATAACAGAGGGAATCATGCTTTGGAGAACATGCCCCTTTGGCCACAATTCTAGGTATATGTTTTAGAAAACACTCCCCCACTACCAACTATTTTTGAGACAGCCTCCTGACTGCCCAGGAACACAGGATAAAAAATGGGAAAAATACTAATATGCACATTTCTGAGCTACAAAAGGAATTTTGCAGGACATAATTGTCTTCCTGGCATTCCTGTCCTAGAAGAAAACTAACTAGAAGCTGGAGACAGCAGCCCGGTGGAAGGCTGTGTAACTGGGCAGTGTGGGGCTTCCCTGGTAGCCCAGACCTGGCACGGGTCTTCTCTCCAGCAGACTCAGCTCAGATACGCTGCCTGTGCCTGTACTGAGTGAGCAATGAAAAAACGCCGTCGTCCTGAGAACAACTTGGAGCTCATTGGGTATGTCCCTCATGCTAACAGAAACCTCCATTTCCATTCCAATCAACTGAAAAGAGACATTCTTATTAACCATTAGATTCGCTTTGCTTCTTCTCCACCCCATGAAAAAGTCCTTTTTCACAGGAAGGAATTTCCAACAGTCCAAAGATAGCTCTTATTACAATGGAGATAACACACTTTCTGTGAGCTCAGACCTGCACAAGTATTGACAAAATCCAATATACGGCATCCCTATATATCAAATTTAGAGGGAGAGAGATGCTGGAAGAGTAGCAAGGCAAAATGAGCACACCAGAGTATGTCTGTATCCTGTACACAATGTTTATCTTTCTAACCTTCCTCTGGTGGTGGCTATTACTTCCATTTTCCCATCTTGCCTCATATACCAATGCAGATGCAATGGCCTTGTCCGAGGAGCTTTCTCTCTGAAGAAACTCCTTACATTTATGTCTTTTATGAACACATTACTGCCCAAATGGTGCAAGCTTTGCCCTCCTTTTCCTCCAAAGAAACTCAGTACAAACCTCCCCCTACACCAATCCTTTATCCTCTGTGGTAACTAGAAGCATAAGGATGATCAGAGCACAAAAAAAAATCATTGCAGAAAGACTAAATCTTGCAGGAACAGAAGGCATTGCAGGAAAAGAAGGCATTTAAGAATCTACTCCTTAAAAAGTCGAACTAAAAGCACCAGCAATGAGAGAGCAATAAATAATGAGTGTGAGAGGCCTGAGGGAAAATTGCACTTGCAAAATGCAGGACAATGTCAATTTAGAGGAAATCCCAGTGTTCAAGCAGCAGGTAAGCAACGATAAGTGAACTAAGACCCTTGTCAACAGCTGCTTGGATTTACAGGATTTTCAGCTAAATGAAGAAATGACAAAACCCACCCACTTATTAGAAGAGAAAGATCAAAAATTAAAAGGATCAAAGGAATCGAAATATTTGTTCACATGCAGAAGTTCAGAAGGACTGCTGAAAAAGCAAGAAATAAATATGCTCACAGTATGCATGCACATTATCAGCACCTAATTCAAAGAACACTGACCACTGGGAGAGGCAACTAAAAATCATCAACATCTTTTCAAGGTGATTCTCTAGCACTGTTTTTAGTGCTACCTATTATCAGTCTGTTTTACTTTAAAAAGGATCGAGACAAACCAATTTTTTTTTTAAATGGGTGGGATGGGGAAATTGAAAATTAAAATTAAAACCAAAGAGAAATACATGAGAAGCAACTGAACCGAGCAAATGTGGAAGAAAAACCGTCTGAGTGCTATATACTCTTTACAGGGTTTACTCCTCTTATTACAACCATGAGTTGAAATTGCACATGATGGATATGCACAGTAATCTAACAACAAATTCAAGATTTGGCAGCTCAGTCTTTGAAGCCAGGATTTTACCCTTGAATTCCAAGTGCTGATCTGATCTCTCTTGTTTTTATAGCAGACACGATCCATTAATGAACTCATGTCTGCAAATTACATTGCTGTAAATGAGAGCAAAATGGTACTCTTTTCTGTGATCTCCCAAACCACACATTATCTATCTACTGCTGTATAGAGAAGGCCAGGATACTTATTAACCGTAGACATTGAAAAGGAATAAGATGAAATGAAGACAAAAAAAGCAAGAGGAGAATATCAATCAAATTAATATACAGGCTTACAGGAGTAAAACTAATACAGTATGTTCTGGAAACAATACAACACAGAAAGTGCGTTATTACCACTATAAAACTCTTCAAAGGTGTTATTCATTTATCTAAAAATTAACATCAGCTGTATAGAATCTACCTGTTTTCCCTCATAATTTCTGCGTCCTTTTCTTTCACAGATGCTGGAGACTCTTCAAAGTCATATGAGAAGAGGTGAAAAGGAGTATGTGGTACATAAGGTAATTTCTCCACCGTTGGAGATGCCTTTGGAGTAATAGATGCTGATGAGTTTTGAGAGGAGCTTAGCAATGCTGCTGCAGGTGAAGATGGTGATGAAAGGACAGAATTACGATGAGAGACAGATGAGTCAGGCACAGAAGAGTTGCTGCTAGAAGAGCTCTTTGCTCTAGAGCAGAGGAGAGGCCTCTCAACTGGAGAAATGGCACTGGAGGTGGTTGAAGAATCAGAACACCATGAAAGGTTTTCATTCACAGCCTCCTGCACGCCTGGGACCCCACTGCAGGAGGAAAACATCATGAGAAAGGTATGGGAAAGACAGAAACAAGTGGAAAAGAGAGAACTATAGATAGTTGGGGGGAAAAAAAAGTCAAGGAGAGTCAAATGAACAAAACCTTCCCAAATTTAAACAATTACCATCTCTTTCAAAATAAAGTGAGAGAACTCACATCTCCGTAATCCCGTGGGATTCTTCCTGGGGTTGGAAATACTGAGGAATGGAATTGACTTAGCTTAAAGGAAAGGAAGGGAATTAACCCACAGGCTTCAGAAAAAAATTTCATGAACCTTTTCACAAGAATTTTCTGAACAATTTTCAAGTATTTCAAGTTAGGTTGTAAGCATTGTCAGAGTTGTACAAAGCAGTCTCAGCATGCTGGATAACACGGTCCACAGAACACAGATGCTTTGAGATGCAATCTGCACTACTGCTTCTTGAAAACCAGATATCTGATTATCATCCTCCCTTGTAATCTGATCTTATTATTAAAAATGCTCATCCACAGAGGATGAAAATAAAAACCCACTCAATCAGCACTGTTCTGTCAAAATTAAAGTTTAGGATGATTTCAAAAGCAATGCCTTACCAGAAGGCACTAATTTCTTTGAGTGCCAGCATCCCATGTTGGCAACTTGCACAGTTGCATCAGGTGCAACAGAAAACACATCTGCTTTGCTCCAGTGAAGGCAGGTGTTGGTGAGTGACAGAAGCAGCAAGGCAGGTGAAAAGCTATGGGATCTGCACTCTGCAACATCTGTTTTCACTAGTATCTCCAGCATAAACACCGTGCATGGGCTTTGGGCTGGTTCACTTGTCGGATGGCTGATTTCACTCACCTGAGATCACCTCTGCAATCTACCTACAGGCATGCGGGGCACGGCCCTTACCTGAGGAGTGTGGGTTTGGCACAGCGTTTGCAACAGATGCTTAATACACGTTATATATGTTAGAATATTATGAAGCTAATCATCAGTTGTGTGCCACGTAGTCGTTTACACAACTGAAGCACAGCAGGCAATCTGGAAATCTTCATCTATTGCACCAACTGTGCAGGACAGGAGTCACGGAAGCCAGGGTAGTCTTACCCATCCTGACAGCATCTAACACTAACGGCCAGGGTGCTGATCATTTTTGTTATGCTACAGTGATACTGAAACGAGGTATTCAGAAAAGCCATGGGGATATCACCCTGTTATCTCAAGGTGACTACTATTTTTGAAGACCAACGATCTAAAAGCACATAACAACCTTCACATGTCACTTCCTTGTTTAGGTTGCAGTTTTTTAGTGTTTTATTTTCATGCAATTTACTAATAACTTGTGTCTTAGCTTTTACTTTTAAGAATTGGATTTGAGGAAATTATCACTTAATTTTGAAATTTCAGACAGTCATTGGCAAGATTTGCAGACTGGAAGATATTAATAACAGTACTGTATTTTCTTTGGAATTCGCACATTAAACAGTTTCCTTTCTTCCTCCTGTGCTGTACAATGTCTGCATGAATGTGGTTTATTTTAAAAAAAAATAAAATCCAATCTCATTTGCTGAGTTGCAAAGCCAAACAATTTAACGTAAATCAAATGGCTATCTGGAAGAAAGAAAGTATTTTCTTTCTTTCAATTTACTAGGAAAAAGTTGCCAGATGCGAAATCCATATATACCTCAGAAATAAGTGGAAAATTTTACATGAAAATACTATATTGATACGTGGTTTGTTTGTACCCATACATACACAGATGGGCAGGTATGTATAGAATGACATATATTATCAACTTTGCCTCAGAGTAGTTCTTTCCTATTAAAACATGAAGAAAATTGATAGAAATTATAGGCATCATTCAAAAAATGTCAATCTTCTTCATGGTGACAGACATTGCTAATAAGGTTGTATCATGAAATTGGGATGAAAACCTAAGAAACCAGGCAGCATCCTTAGCAAAGCACAGCAATGTTTCACCATTGCTTTGACTCAAAAGACAAACCTAAGCCATGCCTAGTAGTTATGCTTTTCTTTATGATTTGTGAGCATTACTCATTTTCTGCAAAAGGAGTGAATACAGACAGTGCTTAGTGCATTGAACCTATACAATTAAACGTGTTTTCTTTAAGATACACACCCACACCCCAATAAAGCTTTTATATGCAAGATTTCCTTAGGGGGGGGCTTTAACAGGTGATCTAGAAATGTGAGTGAAAAGGTAGATGCTGCTGCACACCGTGCTGGTGAGTTCATGCCAGAGCCTGAGGAAAAGGTGGAGGGATGATGCTGAATCCCGGTACCTGGCTTTGACCTGCCTACTGGCCTCTTCCTCCCCCTCATCCTCAGTATTGGGCTCTGTGACTGGCTGTTCTTCTTCCTCCTCTTCATATTCCTCCTCCTCCTCCTCCTCTCTGAGGTCAGACCAAGGAAAGAGGCATGCAGTGGGATGGAAAGAGAGAAGGTGGAAGAGAAAACGACATGAGTCCACAGAAAAAAGAAATGCAATGAAGTTAGAAATGGAAGGAAAACTCTGGGTGGGTGGGAGTTATGGCCCTGCTATGTGAGACAAAAAAAATGTATAATTTCCTGCAAAGTGTGTGTTGGTGCAAGGGTAACTATCAATACAAAGATTTTATCTTCTTCCCTATTTACATTTTTTGCTATTAATTTTTAAGACCTCAAAGATGCCATTAATTTTGCTCAAGCTTGGCTTTCCACTTGCTGCTGCCCTACCTGCAGAGGCATTGATGGAAAACATCCATGACAATACCAGTGCTCGCCTCATTAGTCATTAAGCTGTGTCTGTCTGGCTTAAAGGACAGTACGTGCTGTGCTGGCATGGGACAGCTGGCACTGGACATCACATTTTCTAAACTAACACAAAGAAAACATTCCTGTTAAGCAACCAATAGCTCAACTGGAAAACAGAACAGAGTGAACCATTAAGTTAGAAATAACAGAAAGACCATAAGAATTATTTCAGTAAAGAGTCATTAGTATGGTCAAAGCAGGATTCAGTTCAGCAGTAATTCTGGAAGAGGAGAATTGTAAGCTATGCATAAAGCCTCCATAACCTACAAACCACATGAGTAAAAAAAAACAAATCTATATTAAACAAAACAAAACGGGCTATACCATGTGCCTCCTCTCCCTCCCATTTATGCTTTTTCCTCCCCAAACCAACAGACCCATTGAAGATTTAGAAAATATTCTTTCTGTGGACTTCTTTCACATTTTCAGTTGATCTAGTTCTCCACCTGATTTAACAATGTATACTATTATGTTATGCTTCGTGTAAAAATACAAAATGTACAAATAGTAAGAAAGTTTGTAAGACATTCATATTCCTCACATTTTCTTTAAAGCTGTTTTTCTTTTGTCTAATTCTGAAGGGGTGCTCTGTGCATTTTTTTCCATGTCACAAGTTTCCATGGCATAAGAACAATGAATATTTACAACGTGAGATCAAGAACTAATGGAGTGTGATGCAAAGGATCAATCCAAAATTCGTTGCATTTGTATGGAGCTAGTTAGAGAATAATAAGGAAAATGGCAGTACCTGGAACTTTTCCAATACTCTCACAACTATCTACAAGGTAAACACTTTCAACCATTCCTAAGGTATCAGAGTGACATAAACAGCTCAGTTGTCACCTCTCCTAAGGAGACTCCTCTTGACTTCCACATATATGTAGGCATACCCCCCAAAAAAAAAAAAAAAAGGAATCGACCAGGGAGAATTCATATCATCCCTTCTCCTTACTAGCAAGTGGATCAAGAGTAGCTTTGATATTATCTCTTGTGAAAGGCAGACATCTGCATCTGCCAGTCCTACAGCAATCACATTTGGGAAATAACACTTGAAGCTCTGTGGTATTGCGCTTCTTTGACAGGAGCACAATGCATCCTATAATACTGACAGTATGGCTACTGCTTATATGAACAAAAGCATTATTACTGTGCTAACAAGAACATTATTACTGCTTTTAAGCTCTCATCAGGTTTCCAGATTGATGATGTAAAATTAAGTATCTAGATCTGAAAGTGTTAGCTCATTTTTCAGGACTTCATAACACAGCATTGTCAGGTCCCTAAACTAACACTTGTCAGGTGAGCAACATATCCTGGATATTTTCCTTGAGATCTTGCCATCTTATTTTTATGTCTTGTGTTTCTAACCCTGAACCTCCAGTCTAAAGACTTGATATTAATGCTTTTGTAAACCAGCAGCGAAAGCTGTTCCCTTCCCCAACGTTCAGAGTTTTTGTAATCAGTACTTACCAGATTAGGGTATTTAATCGGTACCTACAGGTCTGATTCTATTTCTACTGTACAGTCTATTTCCCCAGAACCAACTGAATGTTGGAACTAAATAGGGACTTACTGCTCTAATTTTAGGCACCTGGCTTTGAAAATGCTGAGCTTCTGTGTGGAAAGTGTACAACCATCAAGTGAACCATATATTACATATTCCAGGTGAGCAGTAATCAATTAAAATACAGCAGACAGGTTTGTAAATTCATCTGGACACTTCAGGTTTATGTGTTCATTTTTGTCTGCAGAGAAGGGACGATGTGGAAAAGTTCACTTTCCCTCCTACATAGACATGCAAATTTGCCATCAATGCAACAGCAGAATCAAATTAAGAAAAATGATTCATAGAGAGATTTTCAATCAAACTAGGTTGCAGAAGCCAGCATGTTTTTCAGTAGTGCAGAGGAACATATCCTGTTCAACAAAAGGCAAATATTTATCCTATGGCAGGGAGAAAGGGCTTCAGCTAATACTGAATAATCAGTTATACTCAGCTCGCCTTAGGGTTAATGCTGGGTTACTTCAGTTCCATGATAATATACCACGTTAGAAGCATTTAAACAAAAGCTTCATAGCAGAGAAAACACATCTAAAAAAAATCACTATGTTTATTTTCATCTTTAAAATGGATTACTGCTACAGGCTAACATCCCCACTAAACGAACAAAAATCCCAAACCCCACAAATCTTTATGAAGTGTATCATCAGTGATGGCAACTAACAAGCACCTACGAGGGCACAGGTTTTGCTCACTAGTTTCAGCTAAAGTTCAACATGAAAGTATTTATAGCCCCTTGAAATATGTGCATGTTTAAAAAGACTATGGATGTACAGTTTATGGATAGAGAACCACTAAGGCATCAAAACGAAAACTAGGCAAAGACTCTAGAACTAATGGATTAACCTATGTCCTTAAATAAACAAACAAATAAATAAATGAAATAATAAGAGTGCCAATCACACTTGTCCTGCTGATATTAAATAGCTGCTCTAAGTTGTAGAGACACAAACACTAACAAACAAAGATTGATCAAAATAAACAATAATCAAGGGACTCATCTACAAGTTTAGCTGAAGGCAAAGGCACAGTCTGTAAGATGCTAAGCATCATACTTAACACACATTGAGGCTGGTCACAGCTAGATGATTTTAAAAGTAAGGTACCACTCTGAAGACAGACTCTTGCTCCACAAGAACTCACAGCACCAAAAAATGCTCTCTGTCTTAACTGGTCCCCAGAGCTCAACAACGTGTACAAAGATACGTAGTCTCTGTCCTCTTCAGGCTCCCTTCAAACTCTTCCCTTTGTGCAGTTTTGATGAAGGCAGCTTGAAGAAACTCTGGTTTTCTCTTCTAACTTGTAGCCCAGAAACACTCACTCCCCACGGCCCCAAAGAAAAACCTTCCAAAGATACAGCTAATAGAAAAAAATCAAAGGCTGTGCTGAAGGAACAAAAAAAACCAAACCAAAACCAAGCCAGAAAATAAGCATGAGCACAGAAACACATTCGGCTCTGCTTGGTATGAAAGGAATTTTTTTCAATGTAATATATGCTTTAAATCTTTTTAATTCAAGAAGAATTTGACCACTAATGTTTGAATATAGAACAATAGGGAAAATGGATGGTCCTGCCATAATTAAGCTACCAATGTTTTGGGCTGTATGCACACGGCAGAAAGAAGTTAAATCATGAGATAACAGCACATTAAATATCCATCTTCTAGCATATGATTCCAATTTGTTTAGGGCCCACTTAATCTTTATTAAAATCTTATTAAATATTTCCTTCTTAATTTTTAATTTTATTAGACAACACTCTAAGTGTATGTCTGTGACCATACAGAGAATTATGCAGAAATTTCCAAGAAACATGAACATTCAGTAAAAAAAAAGGTCTCGGAGTTATGAAGTGACCCAGAGGCGAAGGGACTGGGGAACTGTAAAGCTATCAGCCGTTACTCCCACATTCTCTGAAAATCACTCTGCATGCTGTTAATTACTGATGAGGAATTTCCTCTCTCCCTTTCTTTTTGTAATTAAGTCAAATGCTTTTCAGATCAGCTTCTTTAAATTGCTTTTATTTACACTTTCACTGCCTTCCAGAGAAGCAGCTCTTGACTAGGACTACTGGGCACATTCAGCGAAGTAAGACCACCATTAACCATTTCACAATATTATTCCAAACTGCAGTTGATCTCACAATCTTTTCTTTTAAGGTTGTTTCTCGCCCACCCTTCAAAATTCTGACCCTTTTTTACCTCTTGCACAGCACTTGGAAAGCCTCTTCCCCGAACTCCTCACAGGTGAACAAACAATATGAAAAACGTTCCATCAAGGAGAGATCTTTACAAGTCACAGTGGATGTAATGTTATTTTTCTCTTGCAATCACTTGCCATTGTCCTCAATTTATGAGTGAAATCCCACTTTCACAGGTTAGACAGCACAATTCATAGCCAAATTCCTCAGTCCTTGTAAAACACACACTTGAGTTCACTTTTGCTGCTTCTTCCTTTCTTCTACTCTAGCTGCCCAAACAGAGTCAACTAGCCTTTTATATGAAAACTGAAAATGCTAATAACTTAAATTCATCATTTATTACTCTGTATAAAGATGTGATAATATTCTTTCCTCCTCTATTAAGAAAATCCTGAAGAAACCACTATTAACTCCCCTGCTTATTTCCATTACACTGCTATTGTGTGACAGACCAGTGCAATTATGGGAAGGCGTAAATACATGACATGATGCGGATAACAACTTACTTGCAAAGCCTCAAAATCTGTCCTTCGGCACAGCAGGGAAACTAAGATGCATAATTACAAAGGTCAAAAGGAAAGCTATCCTGGTATTTCTGCCCTAAGAAAATTGTTCAGAAAAAAAATTGAGGAAATGACAACCTGTAGTACAGGCATTCATTATACCTTCGTATTATGCTGCTATTTAGATTACTGTTCTTATTCTTAAAACATGAGCAGTAACAACTTTTCACACCTAAATAACACCTAGGTAAAGCCTCCACACTTGTTTCGTCGTGGCAGTTAGCTCATATAGGACACATCAAAGCGGAGTGAGGCAGCAGAGTCTTGCTTAAGATACTGGCAAACCTTTGCAAAGATTTCCAAGAGACCCAACTCTGATCATTGAACAGCACTGCTGTTTTTACATCTGTATGAACAAAGAGGTAAAGAAACAGAATCATGATGTGGAGAGACCTTAGGAGCTGTAAGTACTGAAACACATACAGAAAGAGAGAAGAAATTGTGTTTTCAGAGTTTGGAACTGCATATTGGTTGACACTTGAAGGTCACTGTTATTGCCCCTTACTTCAAAGGGAGGGATTTGGAAATGGCATCCTGCCAAACTGCTGTCTTTTTTTCCTCCCACCACAGCGTATGCCTAAAAAAAAATAAATTCTTGGCCTCAGAGGATAATGTTTACAAATATGCAGAACACACTGTAGAGGTGAACTCTCTAAGGCACTTATAGTTCAGTGTGTAAGACACTGCCATGGACCTCCAGAGAAATGTATTCACATCCTGGTTTGGCATTACATTTCCTCAAGTAGTTCACCAAAGCTAAATATACAGTGAAAAAAAGAAGTTAATCCCCCCCCCCCAAAAGTTAGGTTAAGTCACACTGTACTTTCATTTGCCATGCAGCTATAATCGCATTTAAGTTTCAGTGCTTCATTCTTCTTGAAATTCAAAAAGGGAAAAAAATCTACCTTTGCCTTCACAGCGAAGTACAGTGCTGTAAACTAGACTATGCATGTATACCAAGTGAAAAACACTTCCTTTCAGCGGGACCCACAACCAGCAAACAGTATCCCTGCTACAAAGTCTGACACTTCTACAGAGATATTTTAATTCAGATACAAAGTGCTGGTACAAACATGAGACAGTAATAGGACCTGTATTTGAGATACTCATCAAGCTGTAATCTTTTTTTTTTATTCCTTATTTATGCATTAGTGGGTCAAACACTACCTCTACATCAATGGAGCCTTTTGTTTACAGTGTGGCCTTCACAGAATCACAGAATGTTAGAGGTTGGAAGGGACCTCAAAGATCATCTAGTCCAACCCCCCCGCCAGAGCAGGACCACCTACAGTATTTTTTCTTATCTCATGTCTCTTCCTCTAATGCCTTCTCACAGGAGCTTTCAATACATTCTTACAAAGAGTAAGATCACAAATGTCACATTTTTATTCTCTCTTCTTTCAAATCTGCTTAGTGTCATGCTGCAAATAAGCCTACCTGCACAAGCGAAATAAGAGTGTCCTCCCTGCCACAAACATAAAACAGAGGATCAGATTGAGTATGTTTTTGTTGTCAAAGGCTAACAAAGGCCTGATGCTATGTACAGATGATACCGTGCCAAGCCTTTTAATGTCATTGATAAATCTTCTTTCTAAAACCACTCCTTTGACATCTCATTTCTATCTTCACCCATGCCAAACAAATTGTGAAAAAAAGTAATATGTCCTCCATATGCCGTTCTATTCCAAAGCCTCCCTAAAAGCTAGGTAGCTCAGCTCGTTTGTATATGTATTAAAGAGATCCTTAGCATAACCACAGCTTTGTGACTGCATGTTTATCTCAGAGATGTTTTCTTTGTCCAGATTCACACCTCAGTTGCTTTAAATATGCAAAATCGGGAATCAGAGTTAAATGTCTGGGAAAAAAAAAATATTTGTATCCTTCTATTATAGCAATGAAAAGAAATTAATTTATTTTCTCTTCTGGGCCCCATATCTTCTCATATCACAGCCTGAGCACTGCATTAAATGCTGATGTTGAGTCTTTCTACTTTGCTGTTTCATACCTATTTTACCACTCATTGTATTTGCCACAGACAGCAACTCCCAGAAATGTGAAATGTATCCATCCTAAATAAAATAAATTAAATCCTACCGACCACTGTAACAAACACTTTGACTTACAGCCATAAGTATTTACACAATCAAAACATTTTGCATAGCGTAGTGGAAAGTCCGCAGAACTTGAAACATCATGACAAAAACTAGAATTTTGCCATAGTAAATGCTAGAGAAAAATCAAAGATTAGTTATGGTTTAGTATGTCTGAAAACATGGAAAAGCATAATAAAAAAAAAGAAGGCTCAGCTGTATTTTGGAAAAACCACCCCTGCAGGCCTGGCTCTACATGAAGCAATGTGAATAATTACTTTATGGGGCATAATAGCCAAACTAAGGTCTGTGCTGTTGGTTAGAAACTCAACAAGAATTTGAAATTAAGCAGAAAAAAATGCTTAGCGTCAGAGGCTCAGCTGTGTTCATTGTTTTCTGGTAAAACCAAAATAGCGTCACGATCTCTTCCTGCACCTTTGCAATCCTCAAGCATCAGAAATATGTATTTTCTAACAAACAGATACTTGTAACTTCTCAGCACAGCTTTCCACTATTTAGACAATAATTTTATACCATTTTTTCTTCTAGGACTGTAAAGGGTGCGAAGTCCCTGATCCCAGTGTGTACCGTGCAATGGTGCTGTGTCCAGCTATCCCAGAAATTTGCTGGAAACTTGGGAATTCCCAGTGCTATTCTTTGCTCAGATGAAGAATCATAACAGTCTTTCAGGCAGGGCCAAAACAAAAGCAGTTCACGGGTACATAATTCCCTGCTGTGTTTTCCGTATTGATACAGGTCTCCTGAAGGCCGAGCTTCTTCAGATTGGAAAATCCGGAAGCCTCAGGCGAACCTGAGCAATTGGTCTTACTCATATCTTTTTAGCCCCACAGTCTAAAAAAGGCAGCTTGTTAAACCCAGCTTTGGTCACTGACTGAGGATGTAGTCTCTGCTCTGCTGGGTTCTTAAGCTGGCAGTCAGCTCTTCCGGTTGTCAGGTTTCAGGCACAGGAATACTGACAAGTCCTAACTAAGGCCTGGTTATATAGCATGTAATATGAACAGGACATGCATTATCTTACCAATTCTTTTGTGATTTTTGATGATATAAATCAAATCAAATCTATGAAAAGAAGAAGAGAGCAGAGATTCTAGTACAGTGAGGCAAATACCTAATCATAGCTATTCACAACTTTATAAATCTCAGTCTTTGACTGTAACTAATTCCACAAAGCTTTGACGGAGCCGTTCACCCAAATGCTGGTAGTGTAAAACTTATAGAAGCATCCTTGAGATGCTTCTCAACCAGACAGTTACAAAGTCTGGTTGACACAGCTCCGATGACACACGCAGGGAGAGAGATGGGGATGGTCACTATGCAGTACTGAGGAAAGGGAAATGCACAGTAAAACATGAAACACATGAATTTGAAAAACAGGGAGAAATATTTGTTTCTGTTTTGTCTGTATAAGGCTCTTGCAGAGCACCTGTTCAGCGCTCAAGACAGCACCTAGAACTTCTGAACTACCTGCCTTCTACTCCCTCAGAGCCAGACATGATGAGACTGAAATACAGGCACACAGCAATTTGCTTTTTAATGCTTACATAGCCAGAAATCACTGAATACAATAACAACATCAATCTAGTGCAAGTTCCATGCCACTCCTTACATTTTTCTCTGACTCTATCCATTGTGTGGCTGGAAAAAAGCTAGCTTTGCTTTAAAAAGAAAAAAAAAAACAACAGAAAAACCATGAAAGAATTTGTTTAAAAGTCTACTGCTTAAGAAACAGCATGCTAGACCACAGATTGAGAGCACTCAATTTGGGCAGGGCAGAAAACGTTAGGAGGTGACCTCAGCGAAGCATTTAAAATGTCATGTTACCAGGACTGAAGATCCCCCCAGGCTTTTTGATGCTCTGCTCCATCACAGTAAAATAAAGGCTCCTTGAGCAAAGCAAACCTGCTAGTGATCAGGACTAGCATTTTAGAGTACACTGGAGCAGCTACCTACCCTTAAACCAACCTTCAGCCTTTCTTAGTTAGTAGTCATTATCAATTTCTTTATTTATTTAGTAACAGTCACATTAGGCTGGGTTTCACTCTCCATGAAAACTATCTTAACACAAAGCAGATTTGGGTCTTTATTTGTTTTGAACCACAAGCGAAAAAGCAATACATTTAGTTTGGAAGAAGGTTGCCAAATGGATGAAAAAGGCCTGCAAGATTTCCTTTTGGTTGCCCTTACCATTTACGGTCAACTTTTCCCAGCTCAAAACCCAAAGCCTGCTCTCAATTAGTCTGGCGTAAATCAGAGCAACTCTACTGACTTCAGACAGTTTTTCTGGATGTAGAGCATTGTGAGACAGAACAGAATTTGGCCAATATTATCTTTTTTTTGTTTTACCGGCACCATGGATTTTTCTCTTTTCAGAAGACTTATCGGTTGACACAAAGCAGATGACTATGGACAACCTGTTTGATGTGGTAAACAAAAGCAAAGTAACTGCCAAACCAGCTGACAGAGTCAGAAAGAAAAGAAACCTGAACACTGTGGGAAGGAGAACACTGAGGAGGAACTTGAACCTTTTACTGATTTTGGTAGTGAGGTCCCAAAATAACTACGAATATTGCTCCCCCCTCCCAAATTTAGTACAGTGTAAGAGTGTGATCTTAATCTCTAACCATGTCCATCATTTAGTACAGTGTAAAAGTGTACCTTTTACTTTAACCATGTCGACCATAACCAATACCACTGAACTTCATGGTGCTAAGCCACTGTAAAACCAGACCTAGACATCTGCAACCACACATGAAGTTCAGATACCAGCAGGAGCAATATAGTAAGATTATCATTAATATTGTTATGTGTCTCCTATTGGTAAAGAGAATGCAGTGAAGGAATAAAGAGAATGAAACCCATTTTGCAGACTATTTTTCAGAAGACACAGCACTGCAAAAACTTGTCACGAACTTTTTTTCCTTCCTTGAGATGGACTAGGATCATGAACCAAAAGGAGATCACTGACAGAAGACGGATTCTTCCTGGATGAACAAAAGTTACTTAGAGTTTAGAGAAGTAGTAAGTATTAATTTTCATCTATTTGTACAGCTTGTCCTCTACAACATTAATGAAGGAAGCAAAAGGGACACAAGAAGCACTTTTTTGTTGACAACAGGTAATGCCTGCATCATATTTTAACATATGATTGCAAAATCTCATTATAAGTTGCAGCAAGGCCTAAGCTTATGATGCTCTATCAAAATCCTTTAAACTAATAAATATGTTGCTCAAATTTGAAGACTTGATTCAAGTAGGAACAGTGCAGAGAGAAAAAACTCTTTCCACTTAATTCCATTCAATTCCCCTTTAAAAATGTGTAAAAACTTTGTACGAGTTATTCAACTTCACTGTTTTTTTGTTTACATGTTAATGAATAGAAGGCATGAAGCTTTTACTTCACTTTTTTTTGTCCCAGTCTAGCTATCAGGTGTAGAGATACTATTGCATTAATCTGGACTATTTCACTGAAACCTGACTCACTGGAATATGATAAAGCAGGAAGGCTGGTTTTCCTCTTCCTGCCACAACTGCAGATTTGGTCAGATGATGAGACTAAAAACATGAAGGACGGAATCTGCTTTTCTGAAACGCTTATTTACCAGAAAACCAGCTGGATTTACAGAAAAGCCAACAGTGGACTAGCTTCTTGTTAGGGCAACTTAAAAAATGTCACTGGGCATAAAGCTTGCATCTTCGGGTACTGAAACTCTGTAGTAGCCAGTGGGAAAACCCCTGGTTTGCTAGCTACATGTAATACCCCCTGTCTTTACCTGCTAAAAGGGTTGGAGTATGGGGTAGGAAAGAGGGAAGGATTTTAATATAACTAATGTGTGAAGTAAAGATCAGTATTACATACATTCATAACTGAATGCCACTTTCCTTACAGAAGCAGGTGAGTAAATTAGAAACTCCAAATAGAGTTGAAGAGCATCTAATTATTTTCCAAGAGAAGATTCCAAGGACAATTGCAACATGAAATTGAATTTGATTGCTTAGATTAAAAAAACCCACTTTTTTTGATTTAAACTTAATTTATGCTTTAAACTATATCACCGTCCAAAAGGGTGTTGAAGAGAACTGGATAATTTGGTTTTTTTAAAAATGTAGGATAATTATTGAAATTATGCTGTGTTTGTGAAAAAAATATTTCAGATAACTTATGAAACTAATCTGCCATGTTTCTACTCTTCTGATACTAAAAAATCAGCTCAAACACAAATTAATTAGGAGTTACTGAAGACTGCAAAAGAAAGCTAGCAAGCAAACATTAATAGCAAGATAATGTACCAGTAGAAATTGCTGTCCTGCATTACTTGTATTTGTTTAAGTGCAGTAAGAGAATAAACAATTTCTGTAGAGCTGAAGCAAATCTTCATTTGCAATCCAAACTTGTCAGTTCAAAAAAATAAAAAAAAATCAATGATATTTGCTCTACAGCCACAGGTACAGATTCCCCGTCGCATTGGTAAGATCATGCCCAAGATCATGCACGAGGCATCCCATGCAGAGCAGCTGAGGCTGCCAGCTGTACTCACACTGAAGATGCTTTAAATTCAGCCTCAAATGCACTGTCAGCCTTGCCGTCAGCCTGTAAGACCATGGGGTTCTCAGCCACCAGCCCACTGAACACCCAGGCAATAGAAGGTGATGGAAAACAAACATCAATATGTTGCCAAATGAAAGAAGAAAAAAAAAAAAGCATCGTTACATGGTATACAACATGCAACTAGTGTTTACATTGTCTGGACTCTCCTGTTTTCATATCTGCCTGAAGCCATTACACTTTAGTCAACTCAGTTTGCTTTGCAGGAAGGGCTGCTTTACATGTAACACAGGATTTTAAGGCTCTAAGTTCACATCCAATGCTAACCAGCAGGAACCACTAGAGAACTTCTCAAAAGTTACAATCAGCACAAGATACACACTTCATGGAACAGGCTTTGGTTTTGCAAATTGCACCTTCACCCACGGCATGACAATTCCCAGCTTTAGCTATCTGCAGCACACGTATCTTCACCTGAGCTAGTCAGTCCGATTCCCTTTACAGGCAACACAGAGAAAGCGCCAGTTTCAGAGCGTGATTCATCTTGGTTGAAATGTCACGCATGTACAAGATGTTAGATAACTGAAGGCCTACCAGTGCTTCCTGCCCTCCACCGACATCAAAGGGAGGCGAGCTGATCAGCAATCTAACTCAGGCAAAATTAATTCCAGCCCTCTTGCGCAGTAGTCAGGCATGCTGAGGATCTGCAGCTCCCTTTTTTCCTAAGCATGCAGAGCCCAAGCCAATCGCTTTGGGACTGGTAATGACTCTAGAGCTTCGACTGACTCCAGTGCTGCAGACTGCTGCCCAACTAAAGTCATTACTGTCTCTCACTAATTATAAAACATTAGATATATTCATTACCACATTGTAGCCTCAAAGGAAAATATTTATGCTAGAATGCTAGATTGCAAAGGGGGAAAAAATGAATTGTAAAATGTACAAAGAGCTCTGCATTAATGTGACTATGCCCTTGTTACAATCTTCTGTTATGTGGGTATACCAAATAAAAAATCTGTCAATGGATGAAATTAAGCTTGGTTAGTTCCCATATCAAATGTTCTGCCTCATGTGGTGTGGGTGCATTTACTTGGGGTAGATAGTGCCCAAGAACTCAGTTATGTTGATATCACCAATTTATTTTTGTTGTTGCTGATGGGGAGGTTTTTGTTTTAACTTCAAATGTGCTATTTTTTCCTTTTATAATTCAGTGGAAAGAGTGAAATAAAGAAAAGTCTATCAGATTAATAAAGTGCAACGGGCATAATGGAAAGTATTAAGACAAAAGGAGTACTCCTCAGTTCATGCACTTACCTCTCACTGAGATCTTCGACACGCTGTCCATGGCCTAGCATGAAGCTCTTGTTCACCTGACCACACGGACTCGCAGGGGCCGATAAAGTGCTTTTGACATTCTGTACTGAGTGCCTGCGGCTCCGTCGTCGCTCTAATCCCCTCCGCTCACTAGCACCAAGACTGGCCCTTCTCCTGTCCTTGCGAACACTGGGATGGGGGTCAGCACTCTCATCTCCATCCTCATGTCTCAGAGCCATCTGTGAATGAAAGGAAGAAAGGTGAGGCCTCCAACAAGGTTCCTTTAGGTACCGCAGGTCTTCACACCCTGGCTTTAAAAATTAACTAATCTCTACGTGATTTGATGTCCCTATTAGCACCACCGTTTCTATAGCTACCTCTGTAAGTTGTCTATCCATTAATATCGCATGTCCACGTCTATCCATTAGTGCTGCATAGCAGCTCTAATAACAGAAATACCGAAACCTTGTATAGAACACTACAGGACCTATAACAACACATTTACACATCTCCTAGTTTGAGGGGTTTTTTTATGTAGGACTTAATTTTCAAGGAAGCTGAGCAGTGCTGGACACCTAGCTCTCTTTATTTCCTTCCAAAATGCTTAGGTGAGGTTTTAGTTCTAGTGAAATAAACACGAAAACTCTCATTTATTGACTGATCATTTCCTCATGTTCAGACACGACACTTGTAATGATGGAGTGGAAGTTACCATCTACTACCTTAGAAAGCACTTCAGAAAAGTGCCACCTTTCCTCCCAGGCAAGGAAGAGATCAACAGATGTATATATAACTGCATTCCTTTGAAAAATCTCTATTGTGACAAATCTCTCTGCAAAGTAAACAAAGGAAAAAAACCCAACCTAACAACCAAAACTATCTCTGTGAAATGGTACCACAGTGGATTAAAAGAGAAAAAGGCAGACCACATATCTCCTTGAAATCTCCCAATTTTTAGGTTAGCATAATTATATTCCTTATGCCTTTGAGGGTAAAATTCAGTATTTCCAGTTCAGAAGCCCTGTCAATACAGAGGAATATATGTATAATATCAGAAAAGAATGATTCTGAGAATAGCATGGTTACAATGACATTTGACAGAAACTTCTGACACGAGTTGGGACCTCATCAGTCGGAAATAGTAAAATACAGGGAGTAAAACACGGGTGCAACACCTAGTATCTTGAACTACAGCCTATGTGACACACCTCTAACAGAAACAAAACAAATGCTACCTTAGGGTAAGTGAGGAGAGATATTGCTGGCAGAAGCAACATTACTGGTAGATCTCATCTGAAATGCAGCGCAACGTTTAAGTAACCTTTATAAAAGAAATGCATTCAAATAGGCAGAGGTATAGAAAAGGGTAATACCGGTGATCAGAAAAATGCATATCTTTTTGTTTCTATCAGACTTGTTATTCTTATAATTCTTACCAGAAGCGACTTCAACAAAACAAAGGCATAGGGAAGTGTGGTATCTCTGCCTAGGGTGTAAAATCTGTTTCAATGAGGAAGAAGCAATTTTTCAGATAAAGAAAAGCATTGATCGAAACATGAAATAATGTGCATAGGCATGCCTAAATTTAGTCTGGTCATCAAGAGAAAGCTGGTACCTAACTAAGACAGATGCTAATTTTGCAATCAAGTTTTTTCAGTAGGCACGGCATGTGCAAAAAAACCCTACTTTTAAGATTGATGATCATCTTTTAAAAAGGATTTTATGAGCTGATGTAGAAGAAGAAAGAAGAGCATGGAGCCCTCTCTTCTTCTCATGTTTCTATTTTGGCCAGACTCTTCCTGCAAACTATGTATATAAAACTTAACTCTGCTAAAATTAGTGAAACGATGCAAGTGTAGAGTTGATGAAAAAAATGGGAGAATCAAATTTAGCAAATCCATTGCTGGACTTAGACGAAGATACATTGCATCACAGAACATGAATTCACATTTACATTACATTAACTTCAGCTTAAACCTACCTGCTCCAACACTTCCCCAAGTCTGAAAAGAAGCTAATTATTAAGAAACTGGATATCCTACCCTTACATATAAATACCTCAGAAGTAGTTATTTTATACCTAAGTGGTGAATGTGGAGTCACTCATTACTCCATTGCCACAAAGTGTATAGGATCTGGTCCAGTGTTAACTCACAAACAAGGACTTGCTGGGTATTCAGCTGCAGAACAAGTGGTATTTGTGAATCTGAGCTCAGCTGAACCTTCTTCATGAGCTGGCTACTCCTACATATGGAAAGAGCTACTTACTTCGCGATGTGTAACCAGCAGTCTGTGAAAGTTTGAATTGCAGGCAGAACTGCCTCTAAGGAGGCTAGGAAATGTGCTGGTTTGCCTTGGAGCATGCCCCAGCTTTAGTATGAAATGCATTTGTATTAAAAGCAGCTATGTACTGTAGCAGATCACATATATAAATGTATATAATACTTCTAGCAAACAGATGTTTTTCTTTTAAAATAAAACAGATAACCAAATTTCACCTAGGTTACACTCCCCTCCTCCTCTCAGCTTTGAAGTCTGCACAAGCTGTAAGATGCATAAACCAGGACATGTTACGTTACCTCATAAATGTTAAATTGCTCAACTAAGTCCAAGTCTGTTCCTTTCTTGTTCAAGTGCCTCTGTGAAATAGCTTCAATGCCTAGCTCTTCCAGACAGTCCACCACGTCGTAGAAAGAGTCTTGATCTGGCAACCCTGACAGCGTCTAAAAATCAAAGGAAAAACATTTAAATCTGTTTGTTTTGAAACGAATTAAACAAAGGTTTTAAAAAGTGGGTGGCAAGTGGTGCTATGTATGATTTCAATAAAGTAAAACCCATGATGTGGGATTAGAGACACCGCTAGAAAATAAAAAACAAGTGGCACAGCTTTTAACAAACAACTCTGTACCCTGCGTAGATAAATGAATAATTGGCAAAACAAATCAATGTTGTTATTTCATACAAAAAAAGTATGGAAAATGTGGGTCTTTAAAATACACAGTTGGATTCCTCCCAGCTTCAGTCAAGTACGGATTTAAAGAACAGAGAATGTTAAAGCATCAAACACAGGGATAAAAGCAAAGAGAGGGGGAAAATAGTTTAGCTAAAACCAGTGAAGCTGATTTCCTACTGATTCCTGGAAGTTTGGCCTTAAGAAGAAAAAGTCCAATGCACAGCTGTGTGATGTCAGGACAGCAGGAAATATCCTGCACCATGTGCCTACTGTCCTCCACACCTGCAGCAGCAGTCATCCTCCCAGCACACTAATTGTTTTATATTGCAGAGATATTCACTCCTCTCCTCCCTTCCTTCCTTTCAACTTGAGAAGTCTTATTAAACGTACACTGACTCCTTAACTCTTATAAAATGTTAGAAGAGTTCCTAACTCCTGATTATGGGGTAAATTGTTACCGGTGACACTGGAACGGAGCTTCTGCACAGTAGAAAATAAAGAATGCAAGTAATGACAACTATTGAAAATTAACTGAGTCCAGAGCTCTCCATGGCACTTGCTCTATGTTTCAGAGAGAGCACTTCTCTTACCATACTAATTTCCCATGATTTTGGTGAATCCATAAAGGTGAGAAAAGGAAGATGGTCTTCTGCAGTATATTATGTATGCCGCAGTAAGACATTGCAGTGTCTGTAGCAAGAGGGATCGAATCAAGCCTCTGACAGATGTACTGCAGAGTGATGTGTGGGAAGAGGACATGGGCATTGGACAGCTTTGAGCTTCATCCACCAGAGTCCTGCAGGCACTTACAAAGACATCAGAAAACACCACTCTTCTATTTTGCCACTGATTCCCACTCAGCTTGTGCTGATTTTTTGCTACTCCTCATGGATGACGTATAAAACTGAGTGTAACTCTGCACACATTGAGCAGAAACTACTGAACATATTCTGCAACCTACTCGCAGGGCAACATACACTCCATTGCAAGAATCAGTCTATACAGAGCTGTTTCTACAAAACACGTGAGGGCGCAGACTGAAAACAACACAGTTATTCTGGATTAGCTCACCAGAAAGATGCTTCCTCTGAAGTAGTAACCTCTCTCCTACTTCATTAGCTAAGTTAACGTAACTATTCTCCCAGTTAGAGGAGAGAAAGAGCAAGAGACAGAGACAGCACACACGAAAACCAGGCCCTCTCCAGAAGGAGTTCCATCTTCTCATGCCCGGGATAGGATGAACTGTGCTCTGAGAATACTGGGGTTTTTTGTATCTCAGCTTTTCCGGAGTGGATTCTGCATTCAGCAGAGTGCAGAAGAGAGCAGCCACTCCAGGCTGCCTCTCTACACCAAGAAGCTCTTCATTCAGAAAAATTGGTCTGAATTACCTCACTAACAAGAAAGAGGAAAGGACACCTGACATATCCTGCCCTGTTAAAGCACTGGAAAACACGTGTCACCAAGGTACTTCTTAATTTAGACTGATGTCTGGTGATGTACTCCACCACAGGAATGCTAGCACAAATACCAGTAAAGTGTTAGGGGTATACATTCAGGGTTATATGCTCAGGTTCTAATTAAGAAGTTGTCTCTGTCCATGATAATCCTGAAGTCTCTCTTTAAATCCCACTGAAGACCATTAAACTAATTTTACATGGACAGAACTGAAAACAGATACCATATATATTTTGCTCCTTCCTAAACTGACACCTAGCCTTGAGTAAATTTCTGAGGATTCAGCAAGCAAAGCTATCACATTGTAAAGTCAATGGAAATTTAACATGGATATGGAAATACTGTAACAGAAAATACCATTTGACTATCAGGCTTTCTCTCACTTATGAAAGAAGTAGACAGCAACTACACTGGCCTAAGTGTTTTCACGCAGAGTAAGATGTGATGTCTCACATGCAAAAAAAGTGGACAAAGAGTCCGATCTCCTGCACAGATGTGCCGAGTGTTTATTTCTTAAAATATCAAGAAAAGTTGCCAGACAGATTACCACTTGCAAGTGTAGCTTTTTTAAATCTGAGGTAAGGCAGACTCTAGACAGGGAAACCAGCAGCATAAGGTAGTATTTACTGGCAACCCTACTTTTGTCAGTAGCCTTTTATTGGTTAATATAATTTTAAATCAAGCAGCAATGGAAATCCAATTTTCACTGCGTGCTACTGACCAGAAATGGGCAGTCGAACTCCAAAGTATAGAAATCAATATTTTTCCTTTGCATGGTTTGCCATTAAACTCATAGTTTCACTTTCAGAGCGTAATGCATACCAAATTCAATTTCTAACATTATAAAATGGGATGGCAAAGGGAACCACTGGTGTCACAACAAGGTCAGCTCAGTCCAGAACAGGAACAAGATTTTTGCAGTAACTAAACTTAAGTATTTGCATAAATGGCTGATTAATTCCAGTTTATGATAGTAGAAAACAAGAGTGGGCCCCATTTTTTTTGGTGGCTTTATGAAGAAAACAAAAGCCACAAACAGCAGAGCAGAGGTTGTAAACTGGGCAGGTCCTTCCAAAGCCCTTGCTCCTTCCTGAGTGCCTGGTTAAGTTCAAAATGCTACTGCAGTATCAAAATACAAGTCCCAGATATTTCCTCCTGCTCTGAAGACTGAACCTTTCAAAATGAAAACCCATCTAGAGAATTAAAATTTAGTCACTTGGAGATGTGTGTTTGAACCATACTCTGTGGTTTGCTTTCTGAATTTTGTTACATTCTTGCTAGTGTAGAGCAAAACTGGGATTTCAAATCTGAAACTTTTCAGAACTCAAGTGTACAGAGGAAGCATAAATACGAATGTCAAGACTCATTCTTATGCCTCTATTCGGCTTTGGCTTGAGAAAACATCCCTGAATTAAGACTTCTATTTGTTTGTTGTATTATTTTCCAAGTTGCTTACCTAAGTCCTTGCAGGAAAGCCTGTGCAGCTTTGAGTTCCCTCCCTCAAATGGCTACTTTAGAACGGTGAACCAAATTAAAATCAAAGCACCTGTCTGAGAGATTTGAACTTGATGTATTTTCTTAACAACATTTTTACCAAAGCCTACACAGTATGCTTTATGTTCCACCAACTGTAACAGTCCTAATGGAAAGAAAGGCAAGAAAATAATGACGTTGTATTGGGGGTAAAAAAAGTTTTATGGGAGTGTAATAGCCAAATGTTCTCCTGGATAGATTATGTTGTCTTACAATAACTCAACTGGTAATAGCACAATATTCTTATCACTACATATCCTTAGTTACATTTCTGAACAAAATCTGATACAGATTAGTGCTAGACTGGCTGAAAGGTTCTCTTTATTAGCAGTTTTTAAAATGCTTAGACCTGGATGCTACTAGCTGGTAAAAATAAAAATACGGTGCCTTTTGTCGTTCATGAAATGATCCCAATACAAAGCAGAGGTGCAGAGAGGATACAGACAGCAGAAAGTCAATTTGGTATGCAGTGCTTTACATGCAAGTCCAAGTAACACAAGAGCACTGCTCCAACAGACAAGGTATCA
Source organism: Trogon surrucura (assembly GCA_020746105.1). Lineage (NCBI taxonomy): Eukaryota > Metazoa > Chordata > Aves > Trogoniformes > Trogonidae > Trogon > Trogon surrucura. Next base: position 72,666,626 of record CM036619.1, read on the forward strand.
CTAGAGGCCCATGCGCTAGATGGAGGAATATTAGCTAAATCTTACCATGCTATGGTGAAAACCCTTAAATGGTAAATAAACAACCTTAAGGGCATTAGCCAAGTTTTCAATTGGTTTGGGATCGGAAGAAGCCTCTCTCGTGTATTTGTTTTCCCAGGAACCACAACTTCTAAAACATCCGGTGCGGTCAACGTCAGACAGGGGACATAAGATGATGATTGTTCCAATGTGTTGGATGTGATGGTCTTAAGGCAGGTCATCAAAAATTGATGTGCCAGCTGTTGTATTAACATCACAAGGGCCTTAAACAGCTTTCAACTACAGCTGATGGACCGCTGGTGGGTGGTACTCTAAGCCCCCGCTAGTAACCACTGGTCTGGAAGCTGGTGCTTAAATTCTAGTCTTACACTGGACTTGCTAAAAAACACGGAGTGCTTAATCTGACTATACCAAAACATTATTTTTCATGACCTTGTAATTATTTTACCTATTTTTTAAAAAACATATTGTATGATATGAAAGAAGCAGCAATATTAAATACAGGTAAAAATAAAATCAACAGTAATCTTATATCTACAAAGCTTCTAGTGTAATCTCAGTAATAAAGAGTTTTTATAGCAGTTAGAAAGTGAACTGAATGCAACACAGAATTTTCTTTCTGCACTTGATACTAGGGTGGTTTTTTTATTCAAAGGAAACATACGCTTTAAGATATCGAGACTTCAGTAATAAAAATGAAGAGAGATTAGAATAAGATTTAACAGATTGTAAAAACTAACTAAAAGAAGATAACAAATGTTATACTGGAACTATACATAGCCTGAAGTGTCTGCATTGGAATGAATTTCATTTAAGAGATTCATTAATGCCTAAATACCCCCAAATTAAGAGAGGCTTAATGAAACGTTAGCATAAGTAAATTGGATAAGCATCAACAAAAGAAAGGGAGAGGATAAAAAGATTGGAGCAATTCTTATGTCTAGGCAGATGCATTTTCTGCTCTTCAGCAGGAAGGAAAACAGCCAGTAAATGTATACATGGAGAAAGAAAAAGGAGTAGAAGTATGCTTCCTTAAGTCAAATCCCTCATGAGGACACTGCCTGCACTAAAAACTGAAATTTCCTCGCCTAGAGAATCCGAAACAATCTGAGCCTTCTTTGTATTCTCTGCGGGGGAAAAAAATTACAACTGTGACATTCTGCTTGCTGTTTTCTCTATAATCATGAAAAAAATCCCATTAAAAACATCATAAAGCTGTCCATAAGCCAGATCATAATTATAAGTGTGGCATTGTGGGATTCCTCTATTCCTTGATCTTCTCCCTGCTCCTTTGACTAAGAGATGCTATTTCTTTTTGTGTATTTTTAAAGAAGTACCTCCTCCTAAAAATAGCTTTAAATGTAGAGAAAACCCCAGACTAAATGAATCAACTATAAGATAATAAAAGGGTCAACACAGAACAAAATTTTTGGAGAAGTCAAACACCAGGTAGATTACAAGTGCACAAACATGAAGAGATCTCAGAAAGGGGAATCAGTACATGAAACAACAAGGTGTAAAATGGAGATATTAAAAACTAGTTGCCTTGGCTTAAACAGCAGCTACAGGCAGAAGCATATAAAGCTGGTGATGCCTTTCAGAAAGAGTTCCTCAGTGAGTTAAAGTGGTCTTTTAAAGCCAAGAGGATCCTTGCTACCATGTAAGCAGGAGCAAGGGTGGCTCTAAGTAAAAGTACAGTACCATCAGTGACATCACCAGAAGAGGTTTACCCCTCTCAGGCATCTTTACTGGACTGTATCTGCCATTGAGAAATCATTTTATCAATGCTAAAGCAACCCACGGCTCCAACCATGCAACCCTAAGCACAATAAGCAGGCAACTTGATTTATAACGACCATCAAACTCAAGATCTATAAATGAGTATAATGGATAATAACTGTATTCTGTAATACTCTGGCCTATTAAGTATATCAAAAAACAAGGTTATTTTGATTTGCTAGCAGTATCTTTATCACCTGTGCTCTTAAAATATTCAGTTTTTAATTTTAGTCAGTTTAGGTCTAGACACTGATTTTTTAAGGAATTTACAAGACTAAATTTCTAACGTTTATAGGCCTTTCACTATCTCCCTCCTCATAGCACAAATCAGTATTCAGAAAACATTTCATTTTACTGCAAAACTACTACATGTATTACAGGATAGCAGAAAACACAAAGAAAAGAAAAAAACGTAACCTCATTTTTTTAAAGCAGAAACACTCTTAATAGCACTCAGAACTGTTAAAGTCATCGTATTTGGTCTGCAAAACAAGTTTAAATGAACTCAACAAGAAAACTGCACAATGCAAGCCTTTGTGAGCATGTGATCTTTTCACCAGCACTTGCTTTCTTTCTCCCTTTGGATAATGTGTTGAGTTAGTTTGTTTTGTTTCACACCGCCTTGTCAGTATTGGAAAAGGAGCCATGTCAGGACGTGTTTCCGTACAGCTTCTAGCAAAACAGCAGTTCTCCTCCCAGCTGCTGCCTCTGGGTGACTGCAACTTAAGTAGCAAGAGTGTGCTGACTGATTACAGTTTGTCCTGCAACTTCTCTGTGATAGGTCTCCTTTGTCATCTGTTCTCAACAGGGAAGACCATTATACAAATGAAAACACTACCGATATCTGCACCAGTTATGCTAACAAAGTAAACAAACCTTGTTAACCAAGGTCATTGCGTAAACAAGTAGTTCGGTATCAACTCCATCCTTCTCCTCCAGGATCTCCATGATGTTGGACCACGGCTTGGCTCCTAAAGAAAAATCAGAAACCATTGGTGACAGCAATCAAAAGGGAAAGCTACAGCATCAACATTTATCCAAGAACTAGTACAAGCTGGAATATATGGCCAGGTAGAAGACTAAGAAGAAAGATCCAGCCTCCTCTACGACCTCCCCTGCTTCACAGAGGGTGAGGTTAATGCAGACCGTGAATGCTACCGTGCATCCATGGCAGGGATCTAAAATATGCCAGCTGGACTGTTCCTGGAGGTACCAATTTCTCTCCCTTGATGATGAAGGAAGCTTTGTTAGCCCAGATTGACTGACAGTGAACTTCTAAAAATGAGGCAAGAGGAATTTTACCCAAACTATTATAGGTTCACACAGGCTTAGATAAACCTTCAACAAAAACCTATATGCTACGCTTCCAGTGTGTTTGTTGCTCACATTCCTAGCGTTATTACTGAGTTATGCTGCATTAAGATTAAGTCCTGTTAACAAAACAGTGCAGCAGAGAAACATGGTTTTCTCAAATTACAGGCTGTATGTCTTGAATAAAAGAAACGATCAATGAGGGGAAAAGATTTTTGCTGTGGTCTTACTCAGATTATTTAAATAAGAATCCTCTCTACAGACCTTTCAGAGACATTTCTCTCGTTTTTCCACTAAGTAAGGTCAAAACTTGTGCTTCTAGTTATGATGTATTTGCTTGATTTGCATGTTGATTTGCGTTTGCACAGTTCTCTGACGCCTAAACCTAAGTGGCTTAGTGAGTTATTGTGCCAAAAACATCAGACAGGGGCAACACCAGTCAGACTCAAGACAACCTCGTGTGTAGAAGGCACCTTGTAAAACCATCCCACTTCATTGGGCTAAAACACAGATGGTCACATTCACCACAGGAAAAAACTCCACATATCTGGAGTAAATAACAAAAATACTATCATTAAGCATTTTGTTTGGAGTAAAGTTAAAGGTGAGGAGGACAAAGCAGAAAGCTAACCCTAACTATAACTAATATTCAGATCAACTACACAAGCATAATTGAGAGAGTCTTTGAATTTCAAAGGCAAACGTGCAGAGTATTCTAACAGCCCAAATCCCTTAAACATTACAGGGATGACAATAGTTTGAGTAAAATCAGGCAGTAAAATGCAAATGTTTCATCACAGCCACCTGTTGCTGAGCGATCAATGACCCTGAGGTTAAAATTCTGCCATTACTCTCACAGTGATAATGGTCCTTGTTTATTCGTGCTGATATTATAAATACACAGACACTCAACCTCCACTAATCAAAAATCACCGTTTTCAAGGCCATGGCAGTGCACCGTGTGGAAATCACGTCTATTAACAAATGCACAGACAGCAAGCAATATTTTTCCTGTTTTCTCTCCCCCTCTTTTTGAGACAGCCTCTGATCTTTACTACTGAATAATAAATTAGAGCTTTCTTAGCTGGAGCAAAATCAAAGGAGGGGGGGGATTCACTCTCAGCTCTCCAGATGTATTTATGTGCATTATTAATTAAATACTAATTCAAATACATGGCTGTAATGAAAATACGCTAGACACCTCTCTTCCAGATTCTCTATATTACCAGACATTTTGTGCAGTACATGTTCAAAAGACATGTGGAACAAATTCACTCGGCTCACAAATGATATACGATCAGCAGGAATGATATCCTCACTACAAAAATGTCTTCTTGTGGTTTCCAGTGAAAAATAAAAATGGAAGAAAATAAGAAAGAGAAACAAAATGGAGAAACTATGCAAGTCTGACTTATAACAATGCCATTTGGAAAAAAGCAAGCTGACAACAACATAAAAAAATATTTAATCTACTGTATTATTCAGTGAGGGTCCTTCTAGGGAAACATGACTTTATTTTGCCAGAAGGTTTTATTCTTATTGGAACAATATAATTTTGTTTGTTAAAGACAGCATTCTGGTATTTCATAATTTTTTTTTTCCTCAATGTCTCAATACTTCTCAATTATCATAAAAGAATATTTTCAGGATCACCTTGCTGTTTTCCTGCAAGGATGATATATAATTTTCTTCCACCCATGCTGCTTCTCTATTTCAGAATACAATTTTTTAAAATTGTTATCAGGCACACTTAGTAATTAGTCAGCCTGTAATAGCTCATCCACCTTTCAAATGCTTTAATTAAGGTACTGCTACTAAACTTAGGGAATTTCCAAAATCCAGCCTTAAATTTGAAGTTCTTCAGCTATTCTATAACTAAAATCAAGAGGAGGCAGTACTATCAATGACTTTGATAGAGCTACTCTCCAACTTGCACCAGATTAAAGCTTTCTTTTCAAACGCTATTTTCCTCCTTGTGATCTCAAGCTGAACAGCCAACAAGTGAACATGGAAAGGGCCACGAGGCCCTCTACCCACCTGAGGACAAGGCAGTTCTAGCGTGGAAGTGGCATCATGACCTTAACTGGGTTACTCTATTTGGGTTAATATTCCTTGCTAACATACACAGTTTCCAGTCTATGATCTGGACAGTGTGGGATACGGGCAGATCTAGAGCTGGTGTCTGGTCTTATCTGTTCTTATGCCCTGAGCTTGGATTTCCAGATATGTTGTTCCTGAAGAGTCAGCACTTAAAGATGAGACCATAGGCTGAAGCCTACATGAAAAAAAAAAATTTCGAGACAATATTTTTGTAATGATAAGATGATAATGAAAAAACTCCTCTTTACAAGCTGTATAGAAGAACCTTCTGAAGGACACGCTGGAAAGTCATACACTAAAAAAATTGTTGCTGTAGTAAACAATGATGTTCATACAAGAGGTAAGAAAAACCTGATGTATATTTTTCACTTTTCATTTAAAGAGCTATTTGTATTGTGGAGAATGTTAAAAGTTCTCCATTTATAGATGCAGAGAAACCTTTGAGGAAACTATTATGCAGAGCTAAAACCTAGAGCTTCCATTTTCTGTGTAATGGCCAGAATATAACAAATCCTGAAATATCTAAACTCAAATCCAGGTTTGGCAATGCATACGTATTTCTAGTAAAAAACGTAAATCCATTTGATATTTGTATATTATGGAGTTTATTTTTAAAAATAGTAAGTGTAATCACTTACACTTGCCAATTCTCAAAAAGGTTTACTTTCCTGTCCATCTCCTCCATCTGATTGTCTTGTAGAAAAATGATGATGTACAAGAGTGACATGTAGTATCCCAGAGATTCCTCTGGGAGCAGACTGCGATGTTCCCTCCCACAGGGTTACGGCTTCCACGCAGGACTGGTGGAAAAATTGATGGGAGTAATGAAACAGGCTCACTGAAGTAAAATAGCAGAGGTTGAGTTTTGTGTGTGTTCTCCTGCCTTCTAATGGGTGAAACGAGAACTGCTCGACTGCTTCACAGGCTTCTCACTGGTAACACACCTCACTACGATGCCTACACAAGAAGGCTGGAGCCTCAACTCTGATACTACTTGCAGCACTACAGAGAACTATGAGGCTGCAACAATTAAGCCTATTTAAAGTCTATTTATTGAATAACATTGCCCATTGCTCTAAGTCTCAATCTTCTCTCAGTTGCCCCTTTAAATGTTTTTACGTATTTAATTTAAAGTTGTTATTCATGTCTTATACAAAATCTTGCCATCACAACTACATAGGATGTTCACAGTATGTAGGAAGCACAAAAAAACCTTCCATCAGGTCAGAATCATACATGAGGAATGCCACTGAATTACAGAGCACCTGTCTCTAGTAGCCATAGGATGGAAAGGGAGTCATCATCATCATGGCTAGGCTTCGTGAATGAAGGTATATTGTACTTTTGAAAAGACCGCAACATCTTGTACTCCTGGCTATTTAGATATGACTGAATGTACAGCCTTTCATCATGCATATGGTGCAGGCAATAATTTAGTGGATATCTAACTATGCATTAGAACAGGAAAGCTGATAATGTGGGCCATTTACAAATAACAAGCCAGGTAGCAGAAACTTAGCTCACTAACAGTATATGACAGTGTCCAGGTCAGTCACAGGGCTTTAATCTCTGTCCTAAGCAACGCTCATCATAAAGCCACCCTTAGAGAGCAGGTAGCAATACCAGCTCCACTTTCCAGAGCCCACACAGTCCCAATATGCCCAGTGGGGCTCTAAAACAAGAAAGGGCAGAGGGAAGGAGGAGCTAGAATGAAGAATAAGTAGAAGCTACTTCCTATATGATGAGGGTCATGCAGTTATTTGCTTCCAGTCTGCTTTTTTTCTGAGAGTAAAGCTGGCAGTTCCATAGATCTCTGTACTTCAGTTTGCATACGGACGTATTCTCACATTGAAGCAACAGATGGGATCGCTTTGAAACCAGGCCGAGTTAATATGGGGTTCCTGATGTTAATCATGTGCGGTACACATGTTGAGGAATTATGTCATATCTCATCACCTTGTATGTACATGAAATATTGGGCTTTTTTTCAAAGCAGTGCTAAACTTAAATATATACCTGCAAGATTTACAACAATGTTACAAGAACAGGTACATCACTTTTTCATCCTCTTTATTTCTGTTCCCTTAAATCAGTCATTAAAGGCAGGTACTCCTCAGTTATAAGCCACTAATTTCAAAATATAAATTAAAACATAGAACATCCACAGCTAAAAGTGAAGGGCTATTACACTGATGACCTAAAAAAGGAACTAAATATAAAACAATTAAAAATATAAACTCTTTTCTAGCTAAGTGCAACTGCTTAATAATTAAAAAAAAAAAAAAGGAGAGAAAAGAAAACTGGATATTTGGGACTAAGTTATTTGCAAGAGTACACGAGACAATCTGCCAACCCATAAACTCTCATAATTCCCATAAACCCTCCCCTCATGCTCCTAACATGTATCCATCTAACTACGCACATCACTTTTTCTCACATATTTGATGTCATTACTTAGGCTGTTTTATTACTTTGGGACATGTAAATGTTTGCCTAAGCCTGTTTTACAGATACAGATGGGAATACACAGTGCATCGTAGTGTGTTTAGGTCCCTCCTTTCTTTCTCTTTTTTCTTTAATGAGATTTACTAGCATGTGAACAGATGGCAATCTGAACATGTTGAGAATACCAGTGAGTTCAGAGATCTGAGGAAATACTGAGTGCAAAAAGAAATTATAGCGTTCACAATTACACGAATACTGTAATTACATTTCCGCTTATGGCACTGTAAGTTTTACTGGTTTTAATTCAAACCAGAAAGCCAACCTGGAGAGTCTACTGTTAAAAGTGCTACGTTGGTTTTGAGTTGCCCCTGCCTGCTCCCTTGCCATAGGAGACAATTTAGGATTGTTTTTGGTCTTTCGGACGCACTCATTGTGACAGCTGAAAGCAAGATCTGGCTACTTTCTCCTATTTCTGGCACCACGTTTCTCCCCAGTCCCCAGCTTTTTTTTGTTTCACTTTTGCCATATCAAGTCTCTCAAACAAGTTCAGCACGGAGGCAGTTACTTCACAGAGGGGATCTTGCTTTCAACCTCCATGTGTCTGAGACCACAACAACGGCTCTCCAAACCTCAAAAACTCTCCTTGAGGCGAAGGAATGTTTTGCATCAAGAGAGAATGCCCCGGGAGCTTAGCAATGGCTTTGTGGGAAGAACAAGAAAGAACCATTTTTGTTCTATTTATTTGCAAAAAACACAGTATACATATTCAAGTATTTTTCATGAGCCTGAAGGGTAACAGATCTCATAGTAAAATATCTGCTCAGGGGCTTTATTTTAATGTAACCACAGATGGTTTTGCTTTTACTATAAAGCCTGTACTATTACTGACCTCGTCGTTCTCTTCAAAGGGATTACACTGATTAGATATCATTTTCTCTTCTAAATCAGACTGCTGCTTCTCAGAAGGAAGGGGAAAGATGGCCTGGCCTGAAGGGTGGAAGACGCAATGGGGCTTACTTTGCATGAGGGTGCAGGGAAGGGGCAAGGACTGTGGTGCTCAGGGAGGCAGCTGATATCCTCCACTTCTCACTCTTCAGTTTGACACTATAATTCATTCCTCAAAACAATCTTTAATTGCATGAATACTTAAAATACGCTTTAAATCAAGAAATGAAAGGTATGTTGCACAAAGCAGGCATCACAACAGCAACTCTAGAACCAGTGAAATCAGAGACGAAATGCCACCCTGATCTCAGTGGTGCTGGGGTTTTGCATCCCCCAGGTAAGGCTACTCACCTCTTTTTTCATCAACGGTAGACACTGCCTGGATTAAAAGTGGTGCATTGGATTCGGTATACTCCACAAACACCAGCAGCAGCTTCAGGGCTGTCTTCACCACCAGGCGGAACTGGAAGAAAAGAGTGTGACTTGTCATTCAGCAAACCACAGCATTTCCAGATATGCCAAGTGACACGGGGCAAGACACAAGCATGGTGATCCAGATCTGGTAATAACACACAAATGGAAGAAAATAAACCATGCCAGGACTGAAAAAGTGAAAGGTAGCCAGCTGGCTAAAAAAATTTCATTCACCAGACAGTGCTCTTCTGGAGAAGGCTCAACAGTCAGTGAATCCAAATGAAAGGTTAAATGTTGCCACATGTATTAAGGGCAGAACATCCCACCCACGCATGCATCCACGCATATCCCCAACATCACTGTCCAAAGCTTGATGCTCACAGAACCTACTGAGCTAAGAATGCGTATATTCCTCTATTTCCCAACACAACACTTATTTCCGCTTTTCGCTGTGAGCTTTTCATGCTGTCAAACCGCTGTACGATGGGATGATTTTCTCCTCGCACTTTCTTTTTTTCTTATAATGTTACTTTTTAATTCTTCAATTTTTAAATAGATTGATCTTCACCATTTAACACAACTCGGGAGAAAGTATGTTTAATCTCCGACTACCCCACCCTGTCACAACATGTGTGATTTACTGAACTGAACATTTTGCCTGCAAGTTTTCAAACTCATTTTTCTGTACATCCCCAGGAGTGTGAGTTCAGCAAAGACTAAAACATTGGTGAAATTGGACCTACTGGAAATAAACAGCCTATCAGTTTTATCACAAATTTCTCACTTCCAGAGAGGATCATCTAACTATTAGATAAGTTTCAAAGCACTGAGTAAGAATTCTTAGGGACTTGCTTAACACGATCAGATACATGAAAAAACAATACTTAAGGGAATATTTGGAGGTTTTTAAAAAAGGAAAGATGGAAGAGGAGAAGTTTTCAATAGGCAGGGCTCTATGTGCCCAGCTGAGAGGGCTTTTACTAGGAGAATTGATTCTAGCTCACATCTGCCATATCCTCAATCTACATTATGGATTTAAAGCCCAATAAAAGGTGATACATCACTGGTCCCAGAAACACAATTTCCAACCTGCTGTGATTGAATAAAGCTCCAGAAAGAACAGGTATTTGTAAGTTTATTGTATTTTTCTGCTACCTTGTTCTGCCATAAATCTATCCAACAACGTGTAAGATTTTTAATGAGATAGCTACAGTAATGTGGTCATTATTCTTTCCTTGCCATTGACAGATTTTAAAATTTACTTTAGGATGCACTCATGTAGAGATAAGGGCACTCCAGAAAATCCATGTTTTTATCTTACATTAAGATGGTAGGCGCTCTGAAACAGAACTGCCTGCTCGTTAAAATGCCTCAGCCAGGGGGAAAGGAAAAGAAAAAAAAATCATTATGCAGTGTATATAATTTCTATCATTCCCATTCCCTTATTTTTTCAAGTTCTTTCAACACAACTCTCTTAAAAGGCAAAGAATCACTACTAATCATTTCATAGATGTACTCAAAGACAGTGACAGCATCAGTATTCTAAAAAAGTCTGCAAGTACAGCAGGCATAGACTCAAGCTACTGCATTCATGTTGCCACTGCTGCATGTTGTACTGCATTGTTGTACTGCTGCAGTCATACTTCATAGATACCTGAGGCAGTCAAATTAAAGGAAGGTGAAATCTGATGACACATCAACAAATCACTTCCCCACAATTGGACTGGACATCTGTGCATTTGCTTGTCATTCCAGTATCACACTTTCTGTTCTGTAACAACGTTTCCCTTCACAATCAAGTTAAACTGTTTAACAGACATATTGAAAGAATTTCCAACGTGTCTCCACTTGTTTTGTACAGTTACTTTGTAAAATAGGAATTATCAAATTACCATTAACAATTCCAGCATTAACATGCTTCCCAGATAACCACTTGTGTACTACCTACTACTATGATCAGAAGAGGAAATCTTGGATGTTACTTTTGATGATTCTTAAAACCTCAAGGTTTGGCCACATGGTGACAACAGGATGCACTTACACATTAAACACTGCATGGCAAAATTTCCATTTTACAGCATTCAGTGGGGACACAGACCTTGGCTTATGTCTATTTTTTCCAAACTCGTTTTTTTCCAGAAAGAAGGACCTTCCACAATGCCTTTGCTCTAACCACTGCCTGCTGGCCACAGTAGCCGCTGTAATAAGGAGCTAGAATCATAGAGTCATAGAATGTTCAGGGTTGGAAGGGACCTCTAGAGATCATCTAGTCCAACTCCCCTGCAAGGCAGGATCCCCTAGGGCAGCCACACAGGAATGTATCCAGTTGGATTTTGAAAGTCTCCAGAGAAGGAGACTCCACAACCTCTCTGGGCAGCCTGTGCCAGTGCTCTGTCACTCTCACAGTAAAAAAGCTTTTCCTCATGTTGAGGTGGAACCTCCTATGTTCTAGCTTATACCCATTATTCCTTGTCCTATTACTGGACACCATCAAAAAAGAGATTGGCACCTTCTCTTGACACCCACTCCTCAGATATTTGCATACATTAGTAAGATCCCCTCTCAGCCATCTCCTTTCAAGGCTAAACAGCCCCAGTTCTCTCAGTCTCTCTTCATAGGAGAGATGTTCGAGTCCCTTAATCATCCTCATAGCTCTCTGTTGGACTCTCTCCAGTTGGTCCCTGTCTCTATGCACCTTGTACCTGCCAGGCTGAAAATCCTGTGAAGCCCCAGGGTAGCCCATTGCAGTTGCACCAGACCAAGGCTCAACCTGGCTGATTATTCAGGTGCTGTCTGTAGGTGTCAAATTCTCGTGCTTAACAAGGTAACAGATGACAGCATAAGGAATAAATAGCATCCAGAAGCAGTTCCAGAGGAGTGATTTGAAAAGCTGTATTTTGATTGACATTTAGCTAGCAGAAGGACACTGTAAGCTCAGTTCATCTGTCTGCAAATTTTCAGGGCTTATCCAACTCCTCACAAAATAGCCCATCAGTCCTGGGAAGTGTAGGTGTCTGCGGGTGAAGGTACACACCATGGCAACTTTCTACTGGTATTCAGCATAGCCCTGCATTTAAAAATACATTTAAAACACTCCTTGCTCAATAGAAAATGGCACTTGAGACCCCTGTGGGCACTTTTAAGCCTATATGCTGCTTTGGACACCTTGGAGAAGCACAAAACAAAAATACTGAAGTCGGAGACCCAGCCACACAATGCCTACACTGGGGACTTCCCAGCTACCTGTAACCCACACAACCTTTGCACACGTGCTACAACGCGGCTTTTTAATATCGCTTTAGTAGTGCTTCCTGATGGAGGCAGGCAATCATCCAGCAGCCGCACTACCCCTTGGAAACTGAAGTCTTCAGCCAGCCAAAGCCCCTCCAAGACATCGGATAGCCTGTCACCCCTAGACATAAGGACAGTCCAGAGTCTGACGTGCTCACACTAAAATAAACTCTAATTATCCATCATGGCACCAAGAAGTCTCTGAAAGGTCTGTTCCAAGGATACTTGCTGCCAAGATCCATGTGAAGCGTGGTGTATTTTCTTACAGGGCATCTAATATGATGTCTTACCTGTTAAATGATCCCTTCATGACCACCTATGGGCATGACTTGCCAGTAGCAGCTCATTCATACTGCTGATGACATGTTAAGTGTCAGGTATTCATGGGGACGGGTTTCAACCAAGAACAAGAATCACTGTTTCACAACTTCCAAAACACCAGAGCTATTCAGAAAGTTTCCATTTGTGATTAACTATGATGACTCTCAAAGTTGGAGATCCTCACATCTTTGTGAGTGAATTACAAAATATGTTCGCAGGGCATGCCTTTTCAATTATTTAAATAGTAAACAGCTACATTGCAAATAAAATAACTGTGAATATCCACACTGGAAGATCATTTAACAGGAAAAAAAGAGCAGCAATTTATTGGCTTTCTTGCTTCCTTTTGTGAAACCCTGTTTTTTTTTTGCCAGTCACTGGCATCATTTTATTTCACATGATGTACTCAGAGAACACAGCTACAGGAGAAAAAAGTTTCATATTTCATTGACAAGCAGGTGAATCACTATTGAATTGAATTCCTGTTAAAAGCTTCATGAAGGCTTCTAAGGCTGTTTCTGGGATTTACTGGGCTCTCATTTAGTACTGAAGATGAGCAGAACTGCTTTCTGAATCAGCTTCAAAGAGTCATAGTTCTGCTAAAATCCACTGGGTAATCACACTATTACTTCAAACAGGACTAGATGTCAGAAGGGCAATAAAAGAGGTAGACGTATGCTCTATTAGCTCAGAAAAAGTCCTGGTATCATCACTTTGCAAACACTGTCTCTTGGAATTAATTCCAAATTCCCATCTAAATTGTTACTGCTTAGTTAAAAAAGAAGGCTCAGTTAGGCAATATAGACAGCCATTGGCTCTGTAAAGCGATGCTCGAATAGTTCTGAGATTAAATTAGGTTTCCTGAATGTCGAAACATTGAAGCATCAAACCTTGTATTAAGCTAGAAAGTCATATCGTGTATTTGTAGCACGTGCAAGCCAATTTATAGAGAGGAAACAATGTTAGCATCTTCTGGCTAAAGATAAGATATAGCCAGCACTGTAAAAGCAAGAAGAAAAATTATAAACCTTTTCCCTCTGACTCACTTTACATTATACAGTGGAGTTTGGCAGTCCCTTTCCTTTTTATCTCTTTATATTTAGAAAATCGGAAATGTGTTACAAACCCAGCCAAAGAGACCACACAACAGGCTGCAAAACTCATGTCTCATGGAAGGGCTGGTCCCAGTTGTTAATCATTTGCCAGGAAAGGCTTTAGCCTTTACAAGGAATGCTGTCAGAAAGTTCATTCACTTAGAGACCAAAGCAATATTTACAAAGTTTAGATTTTAAAATTTAGGATTTTTTTTTTTTGAAGGAAGAAAGCGAGACAAAAAATGAGTAAAAACATTACCCATTGGGGCAATGTAGTTGCTTTGGATTCATGCTATTCAAATCTAAAGGAGAAATAAGCATTGGATTTTCAACTAAAGGTTTACCATGGCCAAATCCTCTGAGGTGTAATCCAAGTGTGGACATGGCCCATCCTGTTGATACGACAGTCAGGCAGCTAAAGGAACATGCAGTGCAACCAGTGGCTTGCCCACTCATGAGAGGTGCACAGCAAAGCTGAAATCCTGCCTTCTTGTGGGGTGCAAAGATCCCCCTGACCTCAGATCTAGTGCTGTGGGAATGGCATGCTGGTTTCCCGTCAGCACTTGCAATGCAATGCAGTTCACAAGGTGATAAAACCACGCTTCACAAGAGGAGGAAAGATCTTCCTGAAATGGAAAATTTTGTATACATATATTTAAATAAATTACATAACATATATTGTCTACATATAAAGCCAATATCTGTTATAATAAATAAAAAGCCAGGTAAAACTGGCCATGAGAAAACTTAGTCCTAACATTCACCTTGAGCTTGCAGCGTTAGTGTCAAGTCCATAAAAAAATAAGTACAGGACACGTTTATTTTATCTATCAGAAAGTTAGATGCACATAAACTAAAAACCACTGAGATTCTCCTCGGATTTCTTACAAGTTCCACATACTTCTACATGTGCTGTTCTCAACCTGTTTCTCCTGGTCAGATGGGGGAGTCAGACCAAAGCACAGGTTTGGCTTACTTATCTCTACATGAATCTCATGAGACAGTCAAGAATAAAACGGGGAGGGGGGGGGGGAGCTTTATAGTGGAGTGATGAAAAATATCTTCTAACTTTTCCAAATTATAACTTATCACCAGACTTTGCATCCATCTTTTTTTGGTTTTCTGTCACATCTTTTCTTGTTAATAGCTCAAAAAGTACCTGGTAAAACTACATATATGGAGATATATATATATATACACACACTTCCATACATACAAATACAAGAGTACATACATGTACTAGAAGAAAACTTTGTTTTCTCTATCTGCTTGCTTGCTAGCAGCTTACTATTTTACTGTTGGTTTACAGGGTTGTAGTTCAAATTCGGCAATAAGTTGTCTGTTCTGTATGGAAGAAGGTTTGCCTCTAACAACTACACAACACAATCTTACTACTGCTCTGCCATAAGGTGTCACGGCAGTTCCCAGAACCCTGTCAGATTCTTTGTTCACTTTATTTCCCTGGAAGATAAAAATGCACCTGGGGCATGTCTGCCTTTGTTCTCAGAGGAATATCTAATCTTGAAATCAGATTGCAGTCAGGAATCTAATATTGAAAACAGATGATGATGAGCAAGGACAACTGGATAATCTTACACTGGCATCTCTTTGCATAGCATAGCTTCAGTAGAAATTAAGGTATTTACAGCCCATAAAACAGGACGCATACAAAGCAGAAGGAGGCTGAAATTATTTCTCAACCAGGTATCAGTGTCAGGTACGTGCACGCATGAAAGAACAAATAAGAATGTGTGTGTTGCCATCTCTATATTTTAAGCATTGGCATTTTCATTTGTTAGAGTATATTAAAATAATGGTAGGCCCCATTTTAACGTTCAGCCATTTTCGCTCAAATCTTCAAAGAGGGATGCTTAAAAAAGGCAAATTAACCATTGGTAACTGCTTAGCAGGCTGAGAACTGAAGGTGTGGACATTGCAGAAAGTGGAGTTTGATCAAAGTGAAACCCCCTATATGTTTAGATGTGAGATGCTCAAAAAAAGTCAGTTAAACTAATTCGGAATATTCCTCTAAGCTTTTCTCACTGCGGAGTGCGTAATGCTAAGAATGGCAGAGAAATGCATGCATTTACTGTTCTTGAAATGAAGTTTCTCAGAACTTTGTAAATGTACTGAATAATGATGACAGTCTGTGCACTGTTATATACCTGTCATTTATCTGCGGTGAGATTTCTGACATGAAGAGAAAGAAGGCCATTAAAAAGAAATTCATCTGGCTTACCAACAAAACACAGGGACAAGCAAGTAGTGATTAGTGAGTGGTCAGTAGGAAAAAAAAAAAAAAGGCTCATGCCTGGAAATGATTATTTACATCACCAATCATGGCCCAGAAGCAGAAGGGGAAAAATGAAAAAAAATCTGTACACAGAAGCTGGCAATTCACAAAACAAATCAAAGGACGTTATAGGCCAAAGCAGCTCTCAGACAAATACATGCAATTCTGATGGGAGCTTTAAAAGAATATGTTGAGGGTAGAAATCAGTCTTCTGTTAAGCCATTTATAATGAACTAAAGTTGTAGCTGCATCTCCCACGCAGCAATCACAGTGTCACGCAGACATTGTTTAAAAAGCTGTTTAAAAAACTAAGCACTGGAGAGCCTGGAATGAGACGGGAGATGTTACAGGTATTTTTTTGGTGCATTCCCCTCTCCCCACTTTGGAATATCAATGACAACTTCCTGTGATGTCAGGAAACAACTTTCTCATCCCATGACATAGTCTAAAATGACATTTTTCTTTGTTTTACAACAGGATGAATGGAAGACCATTTATGGCTTCACAGGACAAAACACAAAGTGAGAGCAGTCTCGTCTTGATTTCTTCCCCTATAACCAGACCAATCCCCTCAGTTTCTCCTGTGAGAATTGTTCATTGTGTGAAAATTACATATAATTATTTATCCAGAAAGGAAGACAGGGTAGGACCTGGAAATTATAGGACATTTAAAGGATCAAACTTCTTTAGCCTCAGGTGACTCTCGAGATGGTGTTGTTGCACCTTTGTCAAGGGCCCCAATCAGAAACCTGTTAGCTTGGAGTGCCAGTTTCACTCCTTCAGAAATTGCTTAAACAGAAGGGTTTGGTTTCAATTAACTTTTTTTTAGTTTTTTTTCCATTGCAAAACACAAAACAAAAATATTTCACTGGAAATTTGCCATCAGCCTGTGCCCAGAACGGGAATTATGCTTCACTTGTAAAGATTTACACTAAGATTTTCTTTTTTCCCTTCAAATTGTGCAACTTCATTATATTCAATGTGTTGATGCTTTTATTAACCCTTTTCAAATGCTACTATCTTCTAGGACTCCAGCCAAATGAACACTGTCAGCACATCTAGACCTGTCTTCTGTGTCCTGGTAAAGATTGTGATTATATTATTTCAGATAAGGTATAAAATACTTGGCTTGAGAGAAACTACAGTAACATGAGAAGCAATTTCTGTTAAAACTCATGCTAGCATGTAATGTGCTATCAAACAGCTTTTGATAAGGAACAGACCTTTTTTTTCACATTTTGCTTCTCCAAACATGCACCTCAAATTGTTTATATGTAGAAAGGGTTTTCTAGCATTTTCATGTTATGGATCACAGAGCAAGACTGTCCAGTAAAAAGTCTGTTCTTTCATTAGATAATGTAACCTTGGTTGGGCACATACTAAACCAGCCTTGTGCAAAAATAAAAAAAAACCCAACCAAACACTAAGACACGTCTAATGCCATTCTAATACAACTTAGCTTCTGGAAACATACTGTCTGACTCGGTGATTTTTCATTAGTTATTGCAAATACATGACCCTAAAGTCTATAGGTTGCAGTCAAAGTAGTTTGTGTCCCACAGTTTAAACAAGAGGGGTGTTCAAGAATTAGTCATACATCTATTAAATAAAATGTGCATTTCTGATAACCTTGTCTGTCTTGAACACTAGCCAGATGGTCTGTTCAGCAACAGATGTAAGTCTGATATTTCATATTTTGGTAAAAGAAGATTAGTAGATAATAAGCAATAAGATATGAAGCCACAGGGAATTAGAATTCCACATAACAGATGAATTTGCAAACTAAAATTGATCACAAGAACGGAGGGTGGGGTGGGTGCCTCTATAGAAGAAATATGATAAAGGTCATTTGGCATCTTTTTTTTTTTTTTTTTTCTTGCAGTGATGGAAGAGTTGCATGCTGAGCCTTCCCACCAGCTCTCTACACTGATGTACAATGTTAGCCTTGAACTATGCTGTCCTCAGCAGATGGTCATTGAGTTAAACCTCTGGCAACAGGAAAAGTTTGGGAGAATGGCAGCTTCAGCATCTTCTTTTCCTTCGGCAGGGTCAAGCTGATATTTCCTTAGCTATGTTCCAAAAAACCCACAGAGGAAAAGAGTTTTTATGAACTTAATTGCAGAAAAGACATTAGTTTCACTCCCCTCTCCAAAATCCCCTTCATATCACACTCACTTAGTTTTTGTTACGCAGCTGGGTGACATTTTGGTTTGTGAAAGCATGTAATAAAACACAATGTCACTGTACTCAAGACAAAAGACAATCAATTTTAAAAAGAGAAGGCATTAGATAATCTGTTACTAAGGTAGGTCATTGATGTGTTATCTCAGGCAAAGCATTTAAGGATCTGAAAGCCATCTACAATTAAGTCATGCAACAGTTCTACGAAGCATGCTGCGATTCATGACATTTTACAAATGGGAAAGCTTAAGTACTGTGAACTTAAAAGGCAAACACAAGATGTAACATTGCATCTTACTTCATTTTGAAGCCTCTAAGTAACTATGAAGTTAGTTTTCCTCCTAGCCAATGTGCAGAATGACTCAGGTGGAGCTCAGAGGTGACTCCGTCCCTGCCTGTGAAAGCCATCACCAATAAAACGTGGTTCTGCTGAATTATGGTCAAAGCCAGAGGAAAACAGAGAAATAGGGAAACTATCAAGAGTACCTCCTTTCAGAGCCTCCTTACAAAATTAAATCTGCTCACACACAACAGTCATGAGTAACACTCCATTTTCACTCGTTTCCTTAGACAGTTGTGCTGTCCCTCCCGCTGCCCGCTTGTAGACTAACTCTTCGCTCTAACTCTGGGATCTGCCCACTGAATTCAGTAATGTTTGACAGTACTCGAGCTACGTTCCTACTCAAATTGAAAACTGCATCACAAAAGACCCCAAGTCAGCATTCTCATAAGAGAAAGGGAAGTTTCCAACCATTTTGAGAGAAAGCCAGCTAGAAAATTAGTCCTCCTGTAGCCTTCCATCAGCCACACTGGAGGCTGGCCGGTGTACCAAAGACAGGCACGGGAGACACGGCAGAACTGATGGTACCAAGAGCATGTGGGACAGGAAGCAAAAAGGAAGCAAGGTGGAGAACAAGGATAACAAATTACTTCATTAGTTCTACTGCTCCTAAAACAACTTGCTAGACTTAGTGGCCTTGGCAATGTCCTGTTTAAATAATATCAAGGTTGAGTTCAAGGGCCCTAGGGGAAAAAACTATTTGAGTCTGCAAGTACAGTGGAAAACTACTCTGTTATTATTCTGTGGTTTTATGCACGTGAAATTTGTTCTTTCAACAATTCCATTAAAATATACTCATATTAAATACCAAAACTACGGTTGGATTTAAATAACTTCACCTGGAAATCCCTGTAAGTTTAATGATATGGTTGGCAGCCCTTTCCTTACACTGTACAATCTCATAGACAACATTTCAACAGCAAACACTCAAAATCAAAACAACCTATGTATAAAGTGTGTATTAATGGTTGAAGATAATATGTTAACCAAGAGTCCAAACTATAATATATTATCTATTGCAACATCTTTCTTAAATAATTGATAAAAGATTATAATTTTGGACATCCTAAAAACAGCATACTAATGGTTTGAACTAGCAAAATAATAAAACATTTGTAAGAACAAATACCATACATAAAACCATGGAACAAATCCACCATAAACTCCTCTTGAAAGAACATCTAATAAAGTAAAACTAGAGAAAGGGAATATATATGTATATATTCTACTTATTACTGGAACAGTAAGAATACTAGTACTATTCTATATGTGTATACTGAAGATTTTTCTCTATTCTCAAAATTCTGGGTATTATCAGGCACAAAAAGGAACTCAAAAGCAGTGGTTTGACTGCAAACTCAGACCGATTTATTCACCTTTGCACAACTTGCCAAATAGTTAATGAATACAGCTGCTGAGGAGCACCTAAACATAACAGAAGCAGTCCAGAATGTACTTTCAGTTCACAAATCACCTGAAAACAGACTTTTTATGCAATAATATTCTAGTAGTTCTCTGCATACCAGGTGTGGTCCAGGATTATAATAAAAATCTGTGATATTGTACCTTAAGTGACTAAATTTTGCCAAGCACTTAAAGACAATAGGGAGCAGCCAGCTACGAAACCTCCTGCGACTCACAGAATTTGTGTTTCAGTTCCTCAGTGGTACCACAGAGACAGCAATCCTTGGTTTCACTCTAGTCTGACAGCAGACCGAAAGGGTTAGAAACATAATTTCTATACAGCAGACTCAGAGCATGGCTATAACAAGTACTCAAGGCTTGGAAACTCATTTTCAAAACTGGCAGGTCCAGAAGGGCTTCTCAACTCCCATATCTGTGTGTGTAAAAGCCAGCTTTCCTGGAAATCTGGATGTGCAGCTCGAAGACAAGTCTGGACTAGGTTTCTTATGCAAGTGAGACAACAGATCGCCAGAAGTACCACAGAGCATCTTCAAAGCCCCCCTGAAATGCAACCAGTCTTGCCACAAGTCTAAAAATACTAAATAGCAATGTAATAAGAAAACTTAAATCAAATATATGTCTGTATATTCCTAGGAGGCTATAACCACCAAGCTTCAGGTAGGTTTCCAGCAGTGGTGACCAGGACAGGGGAGCCAGGGGAGCCAGCAGAGCAACAGAGCCCAGGTTTCTTTTCCTCTGACCCTTCTCAGTGCCCTAGTCTGAACCCGAGGACTAAATACATTTGACCAAATCACCGCACAGTCAGATCTGCCTTTATTGTGGCATTATTAACGTGCATTTCAGTTTCATTACTGTCAGAATGAAATGCATTTGAGATGTACTATTAGAGGATTAGTCAGCATCTGGGACTCGTATAGTTTTTAGCCAAGTAATTGCCATGGTCATTCAAAGAGCTGAACCCACAGAAACATGAGATCATAATCAGCAGTGATTTGAGTTGCATCACAGATCAGTTCTGGGCTATTGTTTCAGTTCCTTGGGAGCAGTACAGATAGAAAGAGGGAGGGAGAGGAGAAGAAATGGAACCACACAAAACAGATTACTTCCACTTTCTTCTGAAGTCAAGAGTAACTGCAGGCAAAACTCGTAAATACAGTGATGCCCTAACGAGGTGCAGCAGTTCACAAAAGCAGTAAAATAAACTGGTGCAGAACACAATCCCTCTGTATCTCAGAGAGCTCAGCTGAAATGCCCTGTGGTAGCTGTGTAATGTCTGATGGGAATGGTTCTTACGGATTTAGCCAAAAGGAAATGTAATTGAGATTTGACCCTTTCAACTCAGCAGAGTACATTTTTTGAAGAGGTGAGTTTACTGAAAGTACTAAAATCACACTGATAATTTTGGTGTTATTTTGTCTGCTTTTTAAAGGTAGGCTCTCACAGCACTTGACAAGGAGCATTTACTTAAATGTCTAAAGCGTTCCACAGAAGAGACGAGAAGTATCATGGAGAAACTGCGTGAAGGGCATGAAAGATATTACCACAGTGATCACAGAAACACTGGAAATCTTTTTATTTTTTAAATTTTCCAAGGTACTGCATAGGCATACTTCCTTTCATAAAAATAAAATGCCTCATAATATCTGAAAGAATATTTTTAGGTGTCCACATACAGATTTAGTCATAGAGTTCTTGGCTCTAAATAATCATAGAATCATAGAACAGTGCCACAGATCTCTCTGTACTGCCCTGAGCAGTAAAGCAGCTCTGCCCACATGCATACCAAAAATCTCTGCAAGCTGAAAGTCCTACTACTCCTTTCTATTACAAAGTCATGCTTTTTCTAACCCATATATCCACAGTACAATCCATAGGAGTATCGGTGCTGCTCTAGTTCAGCATAACCAACTACACCTTTGCTCTGAAATCACTTCTTTAACTGCAACCCTGAATATTCCCTTCGAGCTCCTAGACAGCCTCCCACAAGTGGTTATTGCCAGAGCCTTTCGTGTCCACCTGTTCAAGACGGCAGGGTGAAAGGCTAAAAGGCTATTTAAGGTATGGAGATGAACAAGACTAATCAACTAACAAAGTAAAGCAACAGGCTGCTACAATTTCACAAATACTTCACATTGGTAGCCCAAACGTAAGTTGGTGTTCTCCCTAGAAAAGCTAACGTGTAAAACAACTCCTTTTCAAAACAGAGGCAGCCGTCAGCTGCACCTTAGCTATTTTCCAACATGTCTTCCCCAGTCATGGGGCTGTTCTCTTCCGGCTCTTCAAAACCCATGCTCAGCAGGATGCTGGGCAATTTCCCCTGTTGCCTTGGACTGATGCAGACGTATACACAAATTGCAAAACAATTAATTTCATCACTGATTAAGCTAGGTGTGGTAAAAAATACATGGGGCCAAAGCACACAATTCCAGAGCACAAAAAAACCCCCCACAACACAACCCAAACTGGAGACGTATTTCATCAGATATGTGGAGAGATTCATTAGCTACATCAGGCTATAAATATCCGATACCAATACAGCTGCATGAGGAAAGGGCAGCACAACTCATATCAACAACCTGTGTGAGGCATTAGGTGGAACAGCTGTTTTAAAGCACACAGTACTGCTCAACATCGCATTGTCCCTGTAGCATTTTGCTCCAGTCTTGTCCTCAGTCTGTTTACTCATATCCATCTGTGTCTGCTAGATGGTGCTGTGGGATGACTTTTGTAAGGCACAAAAAGTAGCTGGCTTTTTTTGCTCCCGTCACTGATATTTTTGTCCTTCTACATGAGAACAGCTGCAATGTTTTCTGTGTCTTGGTTGTACAAGATATGTCCTGTCTGGTCTCTACATGCTGCATGCAGGCAGTGGCCACCACTGATGATGATTCTTCTTCAGAGCAGGCAGAGGAAACTTGTGTGTTAGTGTTCAACTGCATGTATCCATAGCCAGGCAGGAACATGAGGTGGAGGCAGGAGGTATTAGTATTTACTCCAAAAAAACTCCAAAATTTCATTTTCCCTTGGTTCTAAAGATACAGACCATTTAAGCAAACTATTTGTACTGGCAAAGAAGGATTTAAAATTAAATCATACAAATTAATAACATGGCTTCAAAGGAAAGGGTAAGTCTAAAATCTTCCAAAACTAAAATGAGTCAAGTATCTCCCTTTTTTTCTCCCCCTCTCAAACCACAACTCACTTCTATGAGAAAAGGCAACCTACTGCAAAAATTATAAAAGGCAACCCTCTGAAAGGGGAGATAATGGGAAGGATGGTTTTTTAGGCTTTGTTTTTGTTCTGGAACTAAAGAATAACTGAAATGGCAGGATGCTATCACTGTTTTAACATCCATAGTATCATGCTGGTACAGACTGGAATTGAACTATTCAGGCCCGTCAAAGCACATTGTGCTAATGATCTGTAAGCAAAGGCGGTATGGTGATGTCCATCTGTTCCACATAACTTCATGTCAGTTTAGCCAAAGATGACGAATAATCCTAACCCACCCTTCTGACCAAAAGGGAAGAAAAACAAAACAAGCCCCTAGATGAGTAATCGCGGTATTACTACATCATGTGATGACATCAGGAAAATCTTGTGCTCAGTTTTCAGATCCCGTCCCACGGCCCAACACCCTGGGACACCCTCTGAGCATTTGTTGTCTCTATACAAAACCCACCCTAGTAAATGACAAGGCATTTGACACATACTGCAATTTCTACTTAGTGAATTGACATTTTCTATCTGCTACTCCGCTCTGAATGTAGATCTTCAACTGTCAGGAGCTGAACTTGGGCATTCACATGGCATCCCCACGTCAGAAGGGGACGACAAAGAAAACAAAGAATGGACGTTGCAGAGGTCAGCGATAAAAGGTGAAGTATAACACGCTTCTTAGCAATTTTGGCACAATTCTCACTATCAGATCAACATCCAGTACAGATATCCATCCAAGCAAATCACCAGACAGTGTAGATCTGGAAGCAAACCTATCTTTAAGTGGTCTATGACATCCTTTGCCCTAGAGCCAGACAGAATCCTTACTAGAGGGGGCTCTACAGTTCCTCTGCACATGGAAGGGTGGCCCAAGAGACATCAAATATGAGGAGAGCGTGTATATGTGGGAGCCAGACTACAATTGAGGAAGAAAAAAACAAGCAGCAACCTGAGTATAGAGCACTGCAAACCAATGAGAGTGGTAGTGACACAGAGAAGAAAATGAATATAAAGTGGAATTTTGTTCCCCCTATTTAAAGGAAAACAGAGCAAAGAGAAACTTAACGCACATGGGATTAACAGGGGGGTCTCCTGTCCCATTTTACTCTTTTGATTTGCATTCTGCAAGAAAGGCTGTCATGTGCAGAGCTCGCATGGGGAAGCATTCAAACTGCAAGTGAGCAAAGTGCCGCACTTCCCTCCAAAATCATAACAATAAGATGCTTAAACAACCGCACAGTGAAATCTGAAGTGCAGTGAAGGAAAAATGGCTTCTGAGGGGATGCTTTAATTTTATTACTAAACCAAAGAAGGACCAGCTACACGCTGCTAGAAACAAAAAAAAAGACAAAGCATACATTTGCTACAGCTCTGTGTTTTTTAATGAGAAGAGGAAATTAAAAAAAAAAAAAAAAAGGACCAATCTATAAAAACTCCATGCTGACTGAGGTATTAACAGTATTTTTTTTTTATATTGAACACCACATTCTTGTTTTTCATTAATGTGGCCTTCAAAAAGGAAAATACTAGAGATAGAGGGGGGCAAACCAGGAAGCATCTGAACTCCTTGTTCGATTGCTGTGATCAAAGAGGATCAGAATATGGAAAGAGAGTACACAGCACGTCCAGATGAGACTCATTTCAGTGGATCATGGCAGCCAGCTAGAGAACCTGCTGGTACGCTGGAAATTGTTCTGAAAAGACTTTATATGGTATAAACTATTACTAGAGGACTGTGAAGAAAAAAAAAAAAAAGAAAAAAGAAAACATATCAGAGAAGCCTTCTTTTGATCTTGATCTTATGAAAAGTAATTGAAGTCTATGCACTTTACACCAGATATTATCCTTCCTAAGGACTAGTTCTGCAACTGAGTAGACCAGGATAAAATTTATGAGAAAACCACAATGAGTCCTAGGGCAATAACCTGGACCTGAGCTTGCTGCATCTCAGAGGTTCCTTGAGGTGTGCTACATACTGAATATAAAGCCATCACACGTTTTGATAGTTTCCATTTTTCATTCAGCATATTTTTACCATTATTAAAGCACCTTCAGCCAGTAGCTGTTGCTTTAAAGAACTATATCTTAAAAAAAAAAAAAGGAAAAAAAAAGGAATGACAAGCATTTTTTTGACTGATGCCAGACAGACAGATATGGTAACAATTAGTATGAGGTTCAACTTTCACCTACGTATCTGTGTTCAACACATACAATCTGTCCTTCTACTCCCTCATGTTCTTCCCCCAGGGCTCTAAAATCCAAATACCAATTTTCCAGATGAGGGACCAGGGCGCAAAGGGATTTGGAAACTGGTTCAAGAATGTGTCTGGAAGCTGGATTCAGCCTGGGTCTCCCAATGTATGGACTCCTTCCCTAGCTGGGCCACTCTTCTAGGCTAAGGTACAAGCAAAACACTGGTGTATTAAGTGCTGCATTGGCTAAACTGTCTTGGATCTGGTTTACAGATGATGCTGCAAAAAATATTGGATACCACCTTCTTTCCTGCAGGCAGGCTCCCACTACTGCACTATATATATATACACACACACACACGACAACCAGGATAGAGACTAATTGAAAAAGAAAATTAAGATGAATTTCAGAAGAAAAATAAAGGCAATGCAGTATTGACTAATGCAATTCCTATCTCAAGGAGTTTCCAAAAAGATAGGACATCGAGAAAAAAAATGGGAGAGAAGATTAAGCAGCACAGCTCTGCAGAAAAAGATTAATCTTATATGCCTCACATCATCAGATGTGGAGTACACAGTGAATTTAATTCATACTTTTAGAGGAGTATGAGTTCCTTGTACAGTCAAAAATTTGAACAGACTTTACATGGAGTTTCTGCTGTTGTTTCTTCACAAACAGTACTTGTATTTCTGCAAAAGCCCGTAAAAAGGATCAAAAACAATACTGCAGTTCTTCTCCAAAAAGAATAATAATAATTCAGTAATCATCAAAATAGAGGTGAGAGGAAGAAGCAATTTGGGTAACAAAGTCTGAGTTTCCAGAGTTTGCTATAAACAGCGAGAAAAATGATTAGCAAAAGTACTCTACCCATATCCTACAAATTAATTAAGCTACGTGTGTCACAGAATGAATATCATAGCGTATTGTGATAAACATGTATGGTAAGTCCAAAGCTCTGTTAAGATAAGTCCACCTACAATCTTCAATTATGCATCCAGGTACATGAAACAGTCTTTCCAGAAAAGGTTATGGCATAGCTGATTATTTTAATTTTAAAACACTCCTTAAAATGCAGCTGACTAAACTACTGACTTAAGACTAATGATATTTCTACCCTTAGAACAAAAATTTAGCTATCCCAAAAATTTTGGCAAAATGACCGCACTGTTTTTTATATTGGCCGAGTTAATATCTGTGTTTAGATATGCACAAAAATCTCAGGTGTGTACTATAAGCTTGGATTATAATCAGCTGTTATAATTAGCTGGAAAAACTAGGCTCCATTTTCTTTAGTCTCCTCCCTTTCCAACTGCACCTTCTTTCTCTTTTCAAAGAAATGCTTGACATAAAGCTTGTTAGAAAACGCTAGGAGCTAATACAAAATATTAATAAACTAGGGCCTGAGTCACAATAATTTGTTCACAAACGTGAACGGTTAACAGACCTGTAACACTGAACTTAGTGGTGTGAGAGATTAAGGTAATTCTAAAAGCTGACTTTTTTAAGTTGTTTTTCAGTCTTTCCCCCTACCTAATTCTAATATAATGCTTGCATTTTTTTTCTTTCTTTGTGCCTTTCCTTTAGAACAAGAAATTTGTACATCTGCATAGATCCATAGTATTTTCTGGAAATACTTGGATGTATTTCACTCATCCCTAACAGGACATTTTCTCATACAAATTTGAACAGGTGAGATTGATTGAAAAGTTGGGCCTGAACATTTGCCGCGTGGTTGGCAGTTAATCATTACATTTTCTCATTCTCCACTTCAAATGAATTGAAATCAGATCTCTGGTAGCATGTGGGAGAACCGCGTGTTTTCTACTATCGCCTTAATCTACAAGACTTTATTTCAAACACAGAAAAATGTGTATTTATCCGTTCAAAGTATGCAGAAGTAAATGTAACAGACGGAGCTACAGGAATAATTATTGCAGGAGTACTGCAAACTCTCATGTTTGATGGAACCACTTTGAAATCACCTACAAATATGCTTGGTATGGAAGAGCTGCCCCTGTAGCAGTCTGTCTGCTGAGCTGGACAGACCAAAGCAAGCACACAATGTAGTCTCCACTGGCTGGTGTATCCTATTCCAAGTCTATTGCAACATCCCAATCCTTATCTTCAAAGCACTAATTAAAACACCATTCAAAAGAAACTCCATTCATGCAACAGTGCTGTTACAGTTTCTGAGTGAAAGAGGAGGGAAGCTCTCCACCGACCTGGGTGAGTGTTGGCTCAAGCCCTTGAGAGGTATGAAGTAGGAAAGTTCCTATAAATCCAGGATTTTGTTTCTCTCTCACACAACCATTTTCATAACAATAGTTCAATGGCCACATGCACAGAGGATTAAATTTAAGAGCCAGCTGCTAAGATAACATGAATGTTCAGAGTTTCACTGAACCACAACAGTTGTACCTGTTCATCACAGCTCCAGGTCTCAAGCACAGGGCAGCCCATGGGTGAAACCGCACTGATTTTAGGGCTCGAGGGGAGATCTCGGCTCTGCTCTGAACCTCCCAGGAAACAAAGGAGCCTGAAAGCCTGTAAGACTGACACTTGACATTTTTACCTGGCCTAGACCTGAAAACAGAACAAAACCACAGGCTTATCTGAGTTGCGGCTGGAGGTAAAAGAGACGATGCAATCTATATGGCCTGTGTGCTAGTTGCATGTGGGGTCTCATTTGTCAGATTCTGCAAGAGAGTTTGTTAACCATCACAGCAGCAGATTGGAAAGAAGACAATACGTGAAATTAATCACAGTAGGTCCCCAAGCTGTGTAATTTTTCCTGAATGCTTTTTTTTTTTTTTTTTTATCTGGCCAGCTCTTCCAGATCACTTTCCAAATACATGAAGAATAAAGTGCAGACCAGTTCAGTACAACCTCTGGCTCACAAAGATCTTCCATACCCCTATGTATATTAGTGCTCATCATCCAGTTAACGTTAACTCAGAATAGATGATCCATACTTAGAATGATTTTCAAAATATATTGCTAGAAAAATTAATGACATACAAATATATTGTATTTCCAAGTCCCTCGACAAGAAAGTGTACCATTCAGTCTTGGTGGTGATTTAATTCAGCGTACTTTGGGCTTTATTACTACTAATGCTACTATTTTAGTCCTATTCATATCTGTTAAGCTCATTACATTTGTAATTTCCTCCACATCTACAAACCAGTTGGATATATTTTTGACCCACTTTAACAGCCATTTGCATAAGATCTATCAAGAAATTTACTGACAAAAAGAAAAGCACAAATTCAAGCTATATTGGTATATTCTGCTCTGCTCATAGCTTCAGTTGAGCACATGCATAAACTTGAGATGGAGGTTGATTTTATCAATTTCTTAAACTGAGTATTTACCTCCACATACCTTAGATGATTCACTTGTAAAAAAAAAAATTGTGCTTTTTGTAACTAAGAATATTATTTCTCCCAAAATTCTCACAAAATGACCCACCAACCACGTGCACGTTTTAACACGTCACTGGCACCGTGCCGGAAGAGCAGCCCTACTGGACTTTTCTTTCGAAATCAACAAATCACTCACTACAACCATGTTCTGTTTGAACGGTGTGGGTTTTTCCCTTTTGCTTTGAAATACTTTTTTTCTTCTTTTGGATTGAATTTCATTTTCAAACATTCAAAAAGTCTTTACTTTAATACCAAGGGAAGCCAAAGATTCGCAAAAGGCACAAGGGACAACTTGCTAGTTAAAGTTTGATTTAGCCTTGCAATCTAGGACCCAGACAGAAGCAAAGTAGGAAAAAAATTAAAACAAGATGTGAGATAGGAATCTTTAATCAATCTCGTTCTATCAGCCTGGGCCCAGCATTCCACCCTGTCTTCTGAGGTTACCCAGCACCACTTTGAAAATGGATTACTTTCCACTGAAAACAATGCCAAAAAAGGGACTTTGCCTCCCCTTGGGGAAATTAGAACAGCCTGGATCATCAAACAGGAAAAAATAGTCACTATCAGCAGCAGTCAGAAATGAGGGGAAAGAAAAGGTAAAACCAGACTGAGGTTTTGGACCACTTAATGCCTTAGACATATCTTTGAAAACTGAGGCAAAGTGGCAAAGTCTGTGTGTTTTTGATGCAAAGGAATATTTTGCTTCCCTAGAGGATGATATAAATGCCTGTTTTTTTCCAAGATATTTGGTTCAGAAATATATGTTTTGTGAACACTTGGCAATTAATCCTAGAGAGAATAAGGCACTGATACAGTATGGTATGCTTTCTGTTACCAGGTCAGAGGCAATATCAGTGTATATGAAAGATCATATATACATTACCTCACACATTCTAACAGATGACAAATATATTACAAAGAGTTAATACGGCTTAGTGCATGTATGTCTTTAACCTGACATCCTTTGGTTTTGAGTAAGAGAAATTTTCCAACAGGTCTTGCAATAACCATCAAATCAGGAGTCTGTCTGTCAGTGATCCACCACAGAGGTCCATGGGGTGCTGGGGTGCCAGCTGTCAGCACGAACAAATGCCTCAAGTCCCTTTACAACCGGGCTAAACACAGCTTGCAATACAATGAAAAAACTTAATTCCAACATCATCAGCAGCAATGCATAGCTGGCAGAAACACCAAGAAAGTGGTGAAATATCATTTCCCAGATGCTGTGAGGTTGAAACACACGTCTTACGGCACACAGTTAAGGCAACATCCTTGACAGATTAGTTTACCCACTTTTTTTAAAAAAAGTAAAAATTAAGGAACAATTCTGAAAGCCCTGCTAACTAACATGCATTGACTCTTAGTTTGTCTTTTAAAGAGCAAACTGTCTTGCATGACTGTTCCACGCTACCAATAAATGCTAAAAGAAAACTTGGTTGACACAGGTATTTCCTAATTACGTAACTTCTAGCTTATATAAGATGGTCAGAGGCTTGGCCCTGCTATAGCCCTCTTTCGCACTCCCACAGTAGTACACTGCTGACCTCAGTTATGTATTAACGTTCTCTGGAAGCCAACAGCATGTAACCATACACCTATGATTAAGTACATACTTGAATGCTTTGTTAAACAGAGAAAGACTGATGAATTGCTGCCTACATAACTAACAATGAAATAGTATTAATGTCCATTTAAACTGGGATTATGCTGTAAATGTTTTACGCCAGGGATGTATTAGCCACTGATGACTGGAAAGCAGTCTACAGCCAGCCTGCGAAAGGACAGCAGCACACATCAGTGTGGTCACACGTGGGTGGATGTGTCTTGCAATGTTGCAGCAGTGGCCCTAAGAATCTGGGATGTGCTGATAATGCTCTTCTCTTTAAATAACACGGCAGAAGAGTACTGCTAATTTTAAACTTCCAAAGTAGTGCCTATATAATACCAATCTGAAACAGAAGGCTCTTTCTGCCCACTGACAAATGAGTCACGGAATCAGAGAATGTCAGGGGTTGGAAGGGACCCCGAAAGATCATCTAGTCCAACCCCCTGCCAGAGCAGGATCACGTGGAGTAGGTCACACAGGAACGCATTCAGGAGGGTTTTTTTCTCCAGAGAAGGAGACTCCACAACCTCCCTGGGCTGCCTGTTACAGTGCTCTGTCACCCTCACAGTGACAAAGTTTTTCCTAATGTTTTTGTGGAACCTCCTATGCTCCTGCTTGCATCCATTGCCCCTTGTCATTATAGAATCATAGAATGGCCTAGGCTGGAAGGGACCTTAGAGACCACTTTAATCCAATCTCCCTGTCATGGGCAGGGACGCCTCTCAACCAGATCAGGCAACACATGAGGACCAAACGGGAATTGAACCCATGACCTTTGGTGCTTCAGCACCACGCTCAACAGAGTGAGCTAATTAGACATCACTGAAAAGAGCCTGGCTCTGTCCTCCTGACACCCTTGAAATATTTATAAACATTTATGAGGCCACCCCTCAGCCTCCTCTTCTCCAAGCTAAAGAGACCCAGCTCCTTCAGCCTTTCCTCATAAGGGAGATGCTCCACTCCCTTCACCATCTTTGTGGCTCTGCGCTGGACTCTCTCAAGCAGTTCCCTGTCTCTCTTGAGCTGAGGAGCCCAGAATTGGACACGATATTCCAGATGTACTCTCACCATTCCAGATGTGGCCTCACCACATCTAACATAAACTGATTCTTCCTGCTTTTCAGCTTCTCACCCTGATACCACTTGCGTCTCTTACTCAGCATAAGGGCAGCAGCACCAGTGCAGTCACACTTTACCTTTAACTACTTCCCTAGTAACTTTATTCACAGCAAATTTAGACAACAGCACTAAAATTATCAGCAACTTTTAACAATCCATCTATATAATCAAATTTTATGTTCCACCCTCTTCCCCTATTCCTGTATAGAACTATTGCTAAGTGCATAGAGTGATCTTGGAGCTGGGTACCAAAACTATAGCTGCTGCAGCACTGAGTGTGCCAGACCCTTAGGTGCTCTGCTGAACGCGTGTGCTGCAGTGGACAAGCACGTGCAACAATACGCTACCTCAAGTGATCAAGCTCCAGTCAGAGCCAGCAGCCCTACGCAAACAGAGCAGAGCAAGTAACAGTGAAGACAAAAACCCTCCACCAAAACCAAACCAATAACAACCCACAGTGGACAAGATTCAACAGCCTTCACTGTTGAGTATATTAAACCTGGTCAGAGCTTCAGAGAAGGCAAGAAACCGTGTGTCACAGAGGTGGTAGCTGAATGACTGTATTCCTCCCGCATCCTGTTAGAGGGATTTGTCCCAAGACTTAATTGGTAATTTCACTATTCCTCTTTCTGTTTGGCAGTGTTAATATATTTTTCGCCACCTTTGCTGTGGAGAAGGCACCGGTATAGCAGGGCTGCAAGTGAAACCATAGGTGTATTGCAAATTCCAGGGGTTCATTTTTCACAGAAAGTCAAAATCACCTTTAAGTGTGTAAAGCAGCTGTCCCACCACACTCTGACAGTAAGCCTGCCATACCTTCGCTTAACTTCTGGCACACAGACAGGGACTTAGATCTCTTTCAAGACGGCCAAAGAATAATGAAAAAGCAACTTTGATGCTACCTGAAACCAACCCATTCAAAGTGCATTGCCTGCATTCCTCAGCTGCAGGCACTGAGCCAGGACATGGAGATAATCAGAGTGGAGATGGGGGAGGGAGAAAAGAGCTTAAGGACCTGAGAGCTGAAGTACTCTGGTCAAGAAAATCTAGATAGAATTTAATCTGCAAGGTAGCAGTACAGTTGTGTTCCTTCCCCATCCTGCTCCTATGAGGTGCATCAGAAAATAATCATGCAACATTTTTCTTCCTTTTTTGCTTGTCTCTTTTATGTTCCATAGAAAATGAGGATCTATACCAACCAAACCATTTCTCTCTCATCTTGCATTGCTTTTCCAATTGTGGTTAACATTTCCTGTTTCAAGAGGGTGACTTGCCTAGTGTAATGCCCAGACAACAGTGGAACATTTCAAATGGGGGAAAAGTTTCTCCTTACCTTCTCCCAATCATGAAACATGCCTTGCAAGCCTGAGATTTGATAACCATGATTTCCTAACTTTACATATCTACCAATCTAGGTATGTCAACCCAAGATAAATCAATTCTCTCAATACTGCAGCATCTGTTATTTGATTTGATAATCTGCTGCAGCAGTAAAGTTTGCACATTGTAGAAAAAAAATCTGTAGTGGTTAAAAAAAGTCCCTTGGGATAGGGAGCTCTTTATCTACTTGTGTTATGAAAGCTATCAGGGGAAAAGGAGGGAGCAGCACCACCTCTACATCACTACAGTATCCAACAGCAACTTTCTGCCGTGCAGTCACTTGAGGAAAAGTTCTGGGAAATTTCTTATTAGTTCTAACTACGGATTCAATTCTGCCAATTACGCCAGCACCCTATTGTGACATATAGATCTATTCCAAGCAGGTCTACATGACAAGAGCAGCGGCAGTCCCTGCAGACCTCAATAAACTTCCTAAAGTTGGAGAGATGGCCCTTCAAGACAGCATTTGAGCAGAATCTGTTTTCTGCTTCCTTTTCAGCTTCCAGCAAAGATGCCCTTAAAAGTAGCTTGTGCACTACATAAAACACTGGAGAAGACCAGGGTGGTCCAACACTGAAACAGGTTTCGTGGAGAGGTAGGCAATGCCCAAAGTCTGCCTGCATTTAAGAAGTATTTGGACAGTGCCCTTATGCTTTAAGTTGTCAGCCCTGAAGTGGTCAGGCAGTTGAAGCCTGACTACTTGTTCTAAGGAAGTCACTCTGAATTGCTCTCATCTAGTGCTCGGCAAAGTTGAGCAGTGTGGAATGGTGAAACTGTAGAAAAGGATTTATATTCATAGAATGAAAAGGAGGGGAAAAACACCTTGAAAAGTGATTCCAAAGAATGTCTTAGAAACTGCAACTGCAAGACTAGAATATCTCCTCCATGGTCAATGACAATGGCAGCACAGCCAGTAACGAGGGCATCTTTGCTCTTAAGAGCAGAGTATGTGCCAATGGCACAAAAGAGCAGAAAAGAACAGCTCAGTGTGCCCTGGCTTGCATGCAGAGCATTATGTACTCATCTAGAACCTAATGCAGTCTGTTTATACCCTAAATGCATATACAGTACAAATAAAATGCATTTAAGGAACACCAAGACCATATAAAATGAGAATTTTAGAAAGCATCTTACCTTTGACCCAATAAGTGTATACAGCCATTGGATGGTTTCATTATGATTTATGACTCCATTCATGCCATCAACATAGAGCATTATCTGGCCCAAAGCTGTTGTGAAGAGAGAAAATATAATCAGACCTGGTGAATACTTTTTGTAAACCTAAGCATTGCTGGCAATTTTTTGTAAAAGCAAGATTCTCCAGAGACGTGGGCAGCTCAACTAATGAAAGATATATTGGGCAAGATTGTGCTGGATGAAATCCTGGGCACAATTACGTTACTGCAGTAATTTTGCTGACTTCATCTGGATGATACAAACGTGAATTTCAACCAGCGACAGGCACAGACAGTTGTTTCTTCCTAGAAGGTAACACATTTTATTGCCCCAAAATCCTCCTCTACATGCTGCTTACTGTCGCAACAGTTCCACCAGCTACAATGCTTTACATCTTGGGAGCCAAGACTTTTACCAGTTGTTTCAGCACAATATAATGTTTGGAATTACTATATTTGGATTATTTTGACCGTTTCAGTGAATTTCAATGACACAAAATTAAAGCATGGCAATTAACACCAATACGGACAGCAAATATTCACCACTAGAGATGAGTTTTGCATTTTAGTGAGCAAATACAACAAACAAGGCATAGCTAGCAAAAAGCATCTTCACTCATTTATTCTAAAGCATTTACAACAACATTACAAAGCATGTTAGTAAATTATTTTATAACAATAATCCCATAGTTTGCAATCCTGATAACATGAGCCTTTGTAGAGACAACAGCTATTAAATCTTTTCTGACTGATAAGGACAGACATTTTCCTAAGGATTATGAAAAGTAGATTAGCAAAATTCATCTATCATCTTCAAAAGTTTCCACTGTTAGATCTTCTGCTTTAGAGCCGGAGATCAAAGCACAGTGGGATGAAAAAGAAATCACCAATGTAACACCTTTCATCACAGGCTGTTGGCATAACAACTCAATTATTTAACGCACAACCTGACGAGCACCTAGTACACCACTTTACGGGTGAAAGAAAAGGAAAAAACCCACAGGGTGAGAAAAATTCTGAAGTTATTAATCTTCTAAACACATTCTGAATGGCAGCAGCTAGCTTTCATTTTTATATCACCTCCTTTTTTTTTCACTTGGTCGACTTACAGTTAAAAACATACAACGTACTCATTTTAGGTACTTATATTCCTTATCTAATCTGTTGCACCAAGCTAGAAGCAAAGTCACCCTAATGAAGCCAGGGAAAAGGTGAGCAAGAGGGCTACAGCAAGGAGATAGCTCATATCTTCAGCAGGCTGTGCTGCCGCTGGGGTATGTCTGTCTCTCTCCGCTCCTCCTCTCCCGGAAACAATCATTCACCACCCCCTGAAGACACGTGTCTCAGGCAAATAAAATCAGGTGGGACAGACACAGGCCCAAGTGTTAAGGTAAAATAAAAGATGTAAGCCAGTCAAGTAAAAAGAGATAAGGATTACATTGCCTGAAAAAATAGCTGCTTTGAAGCATTTCCTTGTAGGTAGAGGAAAGAGGAGAACACTGCTATCCCAGTGGTAATCAGAGAAAGTTCTTAATTCTTGTTTTTACTTCCTTTCAAGGCTAGAAAGGTTCGCCCTTGATCAGGATGAGATCCAGTCAGGATAAGGTCATCAAACCCCCCCTTTCTTTTCCTTGTAAATTCTTTGGTTGGGGGTGAAGGGATTTAATTTGGATTTGAAACAAATGTGAAACAAATTTCACTCTTGATGCACGCTTTCCAAATTAATATAGAGATCAAAGACAGCAAGAAGTCTGTTTTTAAAGGGAAAACATGTACACAATACAAAATTACCCCACTGTTTATACTTAAGACCAGTTAGACTGGATGCGTGAGATCTGGGATGTATTAGTCTTCAGCCTCTTAGATATGATTCTTCGTAATAGCAATATGTTAAGGTAAACTAGTAGACCTTAGAAAGAAGCCCAAAAAAGGTTTTAGGGATCCCTGACAACTTTAATCTACTACAACTACTACTTCCAGCCCCTCGCCACCGCTTTTTTCAATTTTTTTTTTCAGCGCTACCCTAAGTATATGGTAGTATTTATATATTTCCAACAATAGAATGGGTCTTTTGGATATAGATGAAAAATCAGTAACACACGAAGAAAACGCTACTACTGCTGCTTGAATAAGTGACCAATAGGTTTCACAGGACAAAGAATTGCAAAAGATGCCATGAAATGACCAAGATGAAGACAGGTTTCCTATGCAGTCACACTGTCCACATACCAGTCATGACTCCAACAATGATCTGCCACACATCAAGTTATCAGCTGCTGACAGACCTTGGCATGGAGCTTCATATTGCTATTTCCTGTCTTCAGGGGTCAGAAAAATGAAAGCAAGACATGACAGGCAGGGTTGAAGGAGAAATTCACTTTCATTATGAGGAAGAGTACGTTAGGAGAATCTGCATGTACTTTGTACAAAGTCGATGCCTTATAAATTCTTTAGGAAATAAGTCCACAAGATGACCTAAGAGAAGGGTGATGCTGGTTTTCATACCATGCCAAGTGTCTGGGCTGAGGAAGAAAAGGTAACACCTAGGAACCACCAAACAGAGTGGCAAAATGGAAAAGGCCACCAAAAATGCTAGTGTAGGAGCAGGCTGGTGAGCTGGAAGTTTTTGAGCTCTCCCAGGGCTTAGGTCTGGCTGGGTAGGTCATACCAGTCTTGCACTTAAATGGAGGGAGACTGGCCACAGAATACTCTGCACTGTTTTCTACTGCTTTCACCTTTTCTGCCCAACAGATAGCCTACCTCCCACCTCACAATCACAGTCAGTCTGCTGAAATGGTGGTGGCTACAGCGCAAACTCCATGCGCCCACCGCCAACACACAGGGCCTCGCCAAGAAAGGGCACGCTAATTTGCAAGGCAATCTGAGGTTCGTTGGAAGGCCAATCTAGTCCAAAAATCATTTCAGTTCCCATCTGTATGCATCTTCAACCAAACTTCTTTTTTTTTTTCCACTGAAAAAAAAGAGAAGGCTATTTAATCCATTTAATCCCATCTCTCAGCTAACTGGAATTCTTTTTGGAAGTATATCAACAACCTACTTGCATTAGGAAAGCTTGCTATTGTGCAACAGTGGGCTGGGAGAGGGGGGTTTAAATACGGAGCAGACTTAATTTGGAATTTCTTTGTTCCTACTACCCTTGTCAAACCCTTAATCTTATGTGAAAGTAGTGTGTGACTTTACCCATAGCTATTTTCAAGTGGAAAATTGCTGGATTTCTTAGGAAAGGCTTAGGCTAGAAAAGGACAGACCAGCCAGAAGCTTTTTAGATTTATGTGAAATAAGAGGTTTAAGAAAGCCTCTAAAAACATGCCAGTATTGGCACTGATATTCTCCTGGGATCTTTCTTATATAAAGTTAACAGGACCAAAGGGAAAAAAACTCTAGCACAAAACACCATCACGATAAACATTGCTTTAAGTAAAAGTCTATTTTTCCCACCCAGAGTGTCAGAAGTTTCAAAGCTGTTTTTTGCCCACACACCTGCTTCTGTAAACTGCTCTATCTTCTTTGTATTTTACCACAAGACTAACTTAGAGAAAACAACAGCACTGAATGAGCAGAAACCCTATTTTCTTACAGTTTCTTTTGAGTCAAAATCCCACTAATCACATGAAGGAACATGGCAGGGATGCATCTTGTGATTGCATTTGTTTCCATTAGGTTATTCTGACACATGCAGGGTGAGGCAGGCCAAAGCCAGACCCTGTTGCCACAGGTTTAAGCTCCCCAGAAAGCTTCTGGCCCAAGCTCTTGGTGCACTTTGTAACCAGCAGCAGGGGTGCACATGAAGTGCAATATACAACAGACGTGCAATATACAACAGGCAAGCACGAATGATGGACAGAACTGGCATGAAACTAATGGGGATGAAACAGTTGCTAAAATGCATCTTTCTCACCGCTCACTAAAATCTTACCGTTAATAATGAGAAATTAGGAGTCTGTGCAATTGTGTTCATTCCATGTGAAAACAGATTGCCAGCTTACGTAGGCTATTCTGGGCACCGAAAAGGCATGCTCCATCAAAGTAAACGTCCTGACCGAGAACAAAATTTCTCTCTGCCTAGTGAGGGATCCCAGGTGGGAAATAACACTTATCTAAGTGCTCTATTACAAAGCACTAGGTGATAATTCTGAAGAAGAAAAAGTAAATCTCACATTTCTTTCTCCATGTTTCTTCATTAGAGAGAGGGCAAGAGCTCAGCTACCAAGTGGGACTGCCCTGAACATAAAATCTCCAGCTCAGCTCAGGCCTGACATGCTACATGTTGGGAGCTTCTACTTTGTCTTATAGCACATTCCCACCAACAGTGCCTGCACACGTATTCGTCATCGAAGAGCTTATCGTCTCCATAGTATCCAAGGATATCAGATAGTGTTTTCCCTGAATACAACTTTTGTACCATCCACATACTTGAAAATTAACAAAATCACAGCAGAGCTCCTTGCTTCTAAGAGGTGACATCAGATAAAATACATGACCTGGCCTCTCCACTGCCGCTGAAAATGATCTTAGAAGGCAACACTGTGCCAAACCTTATGACTCACACTCATTCCACAGTGCTAGATGCAGCTAAAATTTAGGTTTGAGGTTTTGTTTTGCTTTTTTCCTCTGTTACTATCTGCATAGATCAGTTTTAGCTTCAGTGCAAAATCTGCTGCTTATACACCTATTCCCATTTCTTTACTCCTTGAAGATATCTGTAATATCACTAGGAATATAAAAACAATCTTATTCTTGGTCAAAAAATGGATGAATATTTTCTTATCGAAGCTTTTCAAAATCACAACTCTCTTCTTAATCCTGTCTTTTTATCCTCTGTTCATTTGTTATTTCCATTATCACACATTAATTATCACGCATGACTTTTCAGAACTCCTATACTATATTGACACTCTTTAGCTTTTAGTCTTACACAGTACTTTAGTAGCTCATAAATAGTTGGAACTTCTGCATGCGAGCTTCAGACCTAAAGTGTTATTCAAAGTTTAGATCTTTTGCAGAGACCAACATTACTCATCCTTTTTCCTCCCCATCTACTTTAATGGCAAAATATACCAAAATGTAATAAAACCCATCTGGTTTTTAATGATGCAAATAAGTGATAAAAGTGACAATCAGAATTTTCCCTGAGATTACAGGCTTAAGGGAAGCTGCTGCCCAGACGTCAGCCCTAGGCAAAGCCAAACAAACCAGCGAGGCTGGACACACCGCCCTCCCATGCAATGTACAGAGTTTTCTGCAGCACACTCGGGCCCTGCAATGGACATCGCCCGCTGTGGTTACAACCAAGCAGGCATGACAGCAGCATGCTGTAAATTGCCCTTAAAAGAGCATCTTATTTTAAAATCAAGGTCAAGCTCACCAAGAAACAAAATTCCTTTCTTATTTGGTAACTTAAAATGTGCCTTTGCTGTTACTTTAATTCTAAAGAGACGGCACAGTATTTTGACACTTAGGATTTTAATCAGTCCATTAAAACTCCACGCTTGACACCAGGTTCTTAAATGGCACAGCCTAGCAATAGTTTCCATTGTCCACAAAAGCCCATAGGAAATATTGGAGCAAATTTAGAACTCTGACATTCCCTGCAAAATGGAGAGACCTTTAGATCTGTGTTATTATTATTACTCTGTTCTACTTAATTGCCCATCTTTAACAATAACTTCAGTTTTGGTGAACCCCAGGGGCTTCTTGCAAAGAAACATTCTTTCATTGCCAATTACTAAATGAAAACAAAGGGGAACAGGCTGCCAGCTGTAGACTTGGAGGAGAACTTCAGTCAACCAAAAGTCTGGGAAAACCTGTCGAAGTTTTGAAGCCTCAATGGCATTTATGGCCATTTATCCTGCAGATACTCAGAAATCATCCGCAAAGTACACAGATAAACATTTTTGGTTCTCAGAAATTGACTGTTCATACACCTCAGCAGCAGAGCAGGTGTAAGAACCACAGAACATTTACAAGCCTAATTATTCACTTTGAAAGTAGGTTGTGACTGCGGTTTGGGAAGCTGGCGGTAGCGGGTCCCATTCTCTTCTTTTTGGGGGCAAGATAACTGTGTGGTCAGTGCCTCCATACCTTCCTATTCTGAGGCTCCCTAACTGGAAGGGCTCTAGTTACCACTGCAACCTCACACACACTCGCCTCCTTCTCCCCAAAGCCCACTTCCCAATGGTTCAAGTGAAGAGAAATGGAGCCCTTTCCCAAAGGACAGCCAACACATGGCAAGTTCAGGACTGCAGAAACCTTTTACAGAGGAATTTTCTCCTCTTCATATTTCCTCTGCTGTCCTTCATGTTTCCCGTGCTGCTTCTCCCTTTAAAAAACAGCACACAGCGAGGTCAAAGGACATAAGACAGCTTTAATCAGCTCACAAGTTTCAGCAAAAGCTGGTCCTTGATTCATACAACACCTGAGGCAGCGCACAAGCCTCGCCAAAGCCAAAGGAGCACATCAAAATAGCTCCTCTTCCAATACTTCTTTTGTGATACTGAGTGCAAAGAAAGGATAGACACTCACTTGATTCTGTCAGCAGTTAACCTGCTGAATTCCTTTTTACATTAACTGAAATCTCGCTCATGTATATGCGTTATAAAAGCTTTGCACAATTAGTCACAATTGGTTTAATTATTGTTTTACGTTGCAGCACTCACATTTTAAATACATGGTATTCCAGCATGCTTTACAAGATTAATAATAGCAGTGTACAATAAGCCGGGTAAAGCTTATACAACAAAAGATAAAAATGTTTCCTCATTAAAAAGAGATATGTAATTAAAATACATTGTTAATAAAGGAGTAAGTCTACTCCAGCACTGGACCACTATTTTGCAACCTTACAAGAAAGTATAAAAAAAAAAAAAGGAAAAAAGGAAAGAAAGAATTAAGGAAGACAGGAGGAAGGAAAGAGGGAAAAAGGCAAAAGAAGATAAAAGGTTAACTACATGATAAAAGATGTCCATTCATCCTGAGTGCTTAATGAAGTAAAACTCCTGTGGAAAACTAGAATGTGTCCTAGCTCTGAATTAAGATGACATGTTATACTGTGTGCATATAGAGAGTTGAATTAAGGCTGATGCTTTTTAACTGGATCATTATGGGCTGCAACACTGGCTAATATTCTTCTAGCATGTGCATGAAGTTACAGATTTTTCTTAAGAATTTACATTTCTAGAATCTTAGAGGATTTTCTGAGCAGAATTCCACATTGGCTCACAGAACTTCATTTCTCAAGGAGCAGGACGTGATGGTGAGATTACCAGAGAGATTTTCTGAAAGATGAGGTATTTTGCAAAAGCATCATGCCCATGCAGGACACTACCCATGAAAACACTAAAGAATTAACTCCAATAGGCTTACACTTAACTCCCAGCTACAACTTCCTGCACTGTATACCGATGCTATAGCAGAAGAGAAGTGGTTTGGTTTTAGAGCAGAAATTAGGATTTATTTTCAAGGACTAGGTGTCTCTTGTCACCTCCAATAAAATAGTTCATGCGCCAATTTTGGAAAAGACTCATCTTTAAATGTATTTTCAAATTTTTATAATGGATTTATCATGCTTAGGCATCCAAGCACTTGACAACAGCAGTAAAATTTAATCAAAGGATCCCAGGTTGGCTGAGGTTGGATGGCACCTCTAAAGACTCCCTAGTCCAACCCCTGGCTCCAGCCAGGGAAGTCCAAA
Source organism: Trogon surrucura (assembly GCA_020746105.1). Lineage (NCBI taxonomy): Eukaryota > Metazoa > Chordata > Aves > Trogoniformes > Trogonidae > Trogon > Trogon surrucura. The sequence goes on from CM036619.1 coordinate 72,708,432, forward strand.
GGAGGTTGTTTAGGACTCTCTTCAGTTGGGTGTTGAGTGTATCTCCAAGAGTAGAAACTGCATAACATCTCTGGGCAACCTGTGCCAGTGCTCAGTCACCCTCACACTTTTTTTGGTTTGGTTGTTAAGTTTAAATCAAATTTGCTTTATTGCAGCTAGTGCCCATGTCTTGCCTCTTATCCTTTCATTATGCACCACTAAAGTCTAGCTATGTCTTCTTTAGTCCCTTCAATCACGTATTTAGTCCCTCCCACAATATTTAAGTTGAATTCAACTTCAATTTAAAGTGAAAATTAATCTGTTGTCAAGAAACAATAACTACATTGAGCTAGAACCCATAAAAGAAAATGTACCTTAAATTTAGGATTAAACTAAGGAAACTTAGCAAGATTCCCAAGTTAAGAAGTGATACCTTAACCTTTCTATTTGGGAGCTGATTGAGTAATTTAGTCTGGCAATGTGCTAGATGTGATGGATTTCAAAGACTTTTCCTCTCCATTAATCATCATGAACATAAGCCTTCTGTCTGTGTAAACAATACTAATCCTGACTTTGAAGGTACTAAGAGGGAAACACAAACCAACCTTCACAGAATGGGAAAGATAATTTCTGCAGCTCCCTTTCTTGAACTCCTCAGGCACCTATTTATCCTGCACAAAGAAAGGTCCCGCAGGTGCTAGCTGTCTTTTATCAATCATTATCAATTACATACAGCACATCAGTTTGGAATTCCAGCATCTCCTTTACATGCCAAAAAGCTAAGCCTTGAGAATGAACTCAGCAGTCAGACTGGTAAACATGACGAATTCAGACATAAATTCAGAAGAAAATGCAATCCAGATAAAGTCTTAGCAAAATCAGCTAATTTTGATTGTAAGACTGCCTTTGCACCTGGGACAAACTGAGGGAATAAATAAAACTTTTTTTTTTTTTCTACTATACACCAATAGGATCTTCCTTGACTGCAGTCAGGCACTTTTGCGGTGATTATGAAAAAGAGCACAGCCTTAGGGTTCCCACCTAATGTGGAAAGTAAAGACAATCAAAGGGTAACACAGCTGGGCTGTTTAACAAATGGGCTATAACATTAGAGCAGAAGGACATACAGTAGGGCAAAAGTGTTCACATACCAAACATTTTTAGTCATCATCAGCACTTCTTGTCAGTACAACAGAAAACCTTTCGGGACAAAACCTGTCAGTTTTGAAGTGAACAAATGATAGATTTTCACTGACTGTTTTTCCCCCCCGTCCCCCCTTTCTTGCAAAAATGCCACATTTCCTAACACATTTTTCCTAAACAAAAAGGTAGATTCTTGGGAAGCAAAAAGAGGAAATACAAGAATTTCCAGCATTATTGCATAATAAGAGGAATAAAAGAAGACAAATCCCTATGTCAGTTGAAACTCCAAACATTGTTCTTCAGTACAGTCTTTGTAAAGCACAATGATCAATGATCTTTTCGTGTCGCGAAGTAATGAATGTGTTCTTGCTGTCATGAGTGCTAATATTTTCTAAGATGCAGTTCCTTGTTTTTAAGCTGAACTTCATCCTTTGAGATACTACACTGTGCAGGTAAACATAGGCCCAATTTAGCATCCTGAAATAACTGCATTGCAATTGTTAAAGTAGCTAACTACACTTAAATCAGACTTTGGCAGGGAGGCTTACTGAGAGTCAAAACAATTTCAGTGGGCACATAAAGTTACTTCTGCTACTCAAAAGCCAAAAGCCAGTTTCTAAAATTCATATATTGTGGCATATGCTTAATAATCATGGATTTCTAAAAATGACACACCCCATATTCCTGAAGAATAGAACAGCAACAAAACAAAGACAGATGACAGTCACTGAAAACAGTAATCTTACCACTGGTGTTTCATATCACTTCCCACAGAGGGTTTCACAGGAAACAAAGTATGCTGCCAAAAGTGACACTCCAGTAGCCATTCAATTTTCAGTAAAATACAAAGGCTATTTTTTTCTGCGTGGGAGCATAATGTATGCTTAATGAGTACCATGGAAGACTTACACTGAGAAAAAAAAATAACAGTAAATTTCTCCGGCTACATTCTTTCTATATCAAGCTGCTTTTTTAATTCTTGATAGTTTCTTGTGAGACCCCACCTTGAATACTGTGTCCAGTTCTAGCGTCCCCACCATAAGAGGGACACAGAACCGTCAGAGCATGTTCAGAGGAGGGCCACAAAGATGATCCAGGGGCTGGAGCACCTCTGCTACAAGGACAGGCTGCAGGAGCCGGGATTGTTCAGTCTTGAAAAGAGAAGACTTCGGGGGGACCTAATAGCTGCCTTACAATACCTGAAGGGATCCTACAGGAAGGCTGGGGAGGGACTTTTTAGAAGAGCATAGACTGATAGGGCAAGGGGAAATGGGTTTAAGTTGAAGGAGAATAGATTTATATTAGATTTTAGGAAGAAATTCTTCAATATGAGGGTGGCAAGACTTTGGAGTAAATTGCCCAGAGAGGTTGTGGCTGCCCCCTCCCCGGAGGTGTTCAAGGCCAAGTTGGACAGAGCCTTGAGTAGCCTGATCAGTAGAGAGGCGTCCCTGCCCATGACAGGGAGGTTGGATTAGATGATCTCTAAGGTCCCTTCCAACCTAAGCCATTCTATGATTCTGTGATTCTTCACCTGGCAATGTATGCCCAGCAGTGTTCCCTCTTCTTCTCCCAAAAAAGGGACTGCATGTAAAAATGTTTCACAACAGACAAAACATTATTTTAAGAAGCATCAGAAAACACTTAAAGTAGGTATCACTTCCAACATTTCTCAATACCTGTTGCTAAAGTGAAAACAGCTACAGGATTTTAGACAAGTTGAAAGTTCCTATGAAGTTCCATCTCAGCAAACAGAAATGCAGGAAGCGAACGGACAGCACAGAAGTATTAAGATTATTCTGGGACACTTGAGTAGTGTTTGAAATGTTAGTGGTAAAAAGGTAAAGAAGCTTTGCTTAAGATTTTTTTAATGTTTTTGTCATCTTGAAGCCAACTAATTTAATGGGCACTATAGAAGAGCACAGAAAGTCACAGTTTTCATAACTATATTCCAAACCATCCAAATGTGATGAGGAATAGTAGTACATTAAAAGCTTCCTTCCCTGCTCAGAAAGGTCTGATTCAAGAATAGAAATCAGTAGGATAAATAAGAATTCACTATGCTTCATGTTCAGCAACTAAATTAAAACAGTTCTTAAGCAAAGCGAGAGAGGGAGGCATGTCTGTTTAGAGCGAAGGCAAGACTGGAAGTAAGGCTTTGTCAGTGTCCCAGCCTCCTCACCACAGTTTACAGGTTACAAAAGATTCAAACCAAACAGCCTGAAAACAAAAGCTGATTGAATCAAGATCTCTGTGTCTTTGTTGAAGGATGCATCCCAACATCTAAAGGTTTTATGAAAAAAAATGCATCTGTCACTTTTTATTCACTGAGCTGCCTTAAAAAGCAACAGTGAGTATATAGTTCTAACTTTCTTCATCATAATTACACCATGATGGATGCTTAAACTAAATTCTTGATATACTTTTCAGATATTAACTGCTCTTCAGCACGCTCAGCCTGTCTCTAATGCTTTGGATAGACTCCACCCTGCAGTAATGTGTGTGTCATTAAAGAATTCACTTTCATCTCTTGAGTTTACGCTTGTTAGGGTAAATTAATGAAAGACTCTATTCTTTAAGTACTGGCTAAACAAAGTCAAAGTCAGCACTAGAAAGCAAACCGATACAACACTTCATTAAATGTGCTTTTTATTCTTTTTGTTTCAAGTAAGTTTGCTGCTATGTGAAATTCAGGGTTATAGAGACTCCATTCAAATCTCACCGTAAAGAAAGGGCTCGAGTCACAAGTTCATATCTCCCATTTGAAGTGGACTTCCCATGAGAAAAAGGTGCAGGGAAGAGACATCATTACAAATCCCTTCAAGTACAAAGCTCACACTCTTCCAAAATATCGACTGAAAATGCTGATTTGTGTCTCTGCTCATTCATCTCAGTTAATGAGCAAAGACTCCTTTCCAAATTAACTGTAATTCTCTTCTAATCCTTCTATTCTTTTTTTTTTCCTTCAGCACAGTGACAGCGAGAACTCCTTTGAATACTGAATCCCATCTTATTACAGCAATTCTTAAAGAGAAACATAGCAAAATCATCTTCACTAGTGTCATGCTCAGACTTTTTTCCTCTTTGACACAATTTAAATAGATGAATAGCTATGCAGAACGCACACCCAACTCATTTCCCCCCTTTCTCAAAATTCTCAGACAAAATGTATTAAATCCTAATTTCTGACTGACAGAAAGACAGAGTCCGTGCTTTTCACTTCATTTTTTTACCATAGGAAAAAGTTAATAAAATAGATTCAAAACAAAAGAAAAATGTCTGGGGGGCATAAACTTCATTTGACCTAAAACTATAAGGTCTGCCACTGACAACTAGTCGTCACCTATGTAGTGGCAGGGAGACACTCATGTAGTGGTTGAACATGAAGAAGGTGGATTTCTTCAAGCTTGACCACCTACATTTCTTACTTAACTATGTAAATGAGAAACACAGCTGAACAATCATGTTTTATTTCAAAAAAACATTTCTGCGTGATTTTATTCCATTTTATTGATATTATTACAATTCAAGGGACCACAACATTATTGGTCATCCTCAGTATGAATGCAAACATGTTTCTATGACTGTATTACTGGTGAGCACCCCATTAGCAGGAGTTACGTAGAACCGGGCCCTCTGGATCCCACTAACACTGAAGAAGATGGTGCAGGGGCAATGTGGAGACAGAGGAGATTACCAGTTCCTTGTGTTAGACAGTTTGAAGCAAGGTTGCTGAGGTCTGCTCTGTGAGCAATAACCTCGGGCTCTGTATGGAAGCAGCTAAATCACTTCCAGACCCAAACCAGTCCTGTATCACTGACACTTCTGCACAACACTCCTTCAGCAAGTGTTGTGGACTGAACCCAAACCATCTGTGTGGAACTTGCGTAGGAGACTTACGCACCTATGGCACAGTTACTCCAAGATGAAAACAAATCCACCATAGGTAATTAACGGTTTCCAGGTACTTAGAAAGAAGTTAAAAGAACATTAGGCGCACAAAATTCAAGCACTTGAAAGCTAAGGAATGACAGAATTAAGATTCCTGTAGAAAACTTCATTCAGCCTACCTTGTGCACAAACTTAACTACATCAAAATTAATTTCAAGAAACGTTATTTCTGAGCTTTAGAGTACTACCTAAATTCAAAGCAAATGCTGGAAAACAGTGTCTAAAAAGTACTTTCGCAGTGTGTGGTCCTAAGAATTTTTTAGTGCAAACCTCCTGTGAAGACAGAACATTTCATTTCCTGAAGGATTTTCTATGATGTTCATCAATATAGTGAGTGCTTCACAGCACTCACTGAATACATTTTCTGCATAACACACCGATGAGATAAAGAAACAATTTTCTTCAGTTCTGCAGAGAAGCCAGAGTTTCCACTAGCTCTGGACACCACATCTGAGACACCTGAGAATACCTTTGATATAATAGTACTTCAAGTATCTGCAGAAGGGCTGCAGCAACCCAGTTCAGATTCAGCTCCCTGCAGTATGGTCTCAGATTAGTCCCCCCAGAAAACAATGAACACATCCAAACAAGGAACATAATGATATTTTCATTCATTCTACAATTTCTACAAGTTAAATTGAAATTCCTTGCCTAGCAAGTACATTACCTACTAATAAGACAGTAGATGTTCAGCTAAAATCTCCCTCCCCCCCCATGTCAGGAACCTTAAAACAAGTAACACCACTATCCTTTTCCCCCCTTGAACTTTTAGGACTGGAAGCCTTATTTCTGGTGTCTGGAAAACCTGGGCTTACAAGCATTATGTTCCTTTATCTTTTTTTTTTTTTTTTTTTTAAAAACTTGTATCCCTGTTTCAACTTTTAAAAAAGCAGGGAAGGGTGTAAAAAAAAATCATCATGCCCAAGTGGAATGAAACTGTCAGATTCATCACACCGCTGCCATTTAATTTAATACAATAAATACTTCTGCTATTAACTGTTTTCACACACTAAACCAAAACAACAAACAAATCTACACACCAACACTGGCTTGTATCAGAAGTCACACTGTCAGAAAACTGGTTCACCAGACACGATTTCAAATGTTAAAGGCTGTTGTTGCTACAATACTTGGAGTTTGAAGAAGCAAGAGTCACTTCAGATGGACAAAAATTCAGGGTGATACATCTAGAAGCACTTTGCAGATTAAATAGCAACTTTCTACATTCCACAAAACACCACCCACCCTCCATCATTTTTGTGACAACTCATCTCTTGATACCCGTTTCCTCAACAGCAGAACTGATAAAATGTCACTGAACTCCAAAACTTTTTCATGACCCTACCAAACTCTTAGAGAACGATGAGCGTCTTGCGACTCTTCACAACAAACTCTGGCAAAGCAAGATTACAAGACAGGGAGAGATGAGAGACCTCTGATCTGCTCCAGGCCACTGCTCCTCCAAGCTGCTGCTGCTATATAGCCTCCCACTGCTCCTGGAAGAGCATCTTTATCTCCAAGCATCTGCTCAACAAACATCTCACCTTATTTTGGAGCCGATATCCTTATGTCTGAGAGAATGCTGCAAGCAGCAAGTGCTAACCCTTTGACTGTCATTGCCATCCTGAACAACTACTGCCTGTACAACAAAAGGTTGTCAAACAAAAGATTGTCCACAAAAAAACTATGAAGTGGGTGTATGCTCTCTTCATCTGAAAGAATTCTTACTCTTCACAAAACAATCAGTTCTATCTCTAGCACTGTTAAATTTCTTTCATGGTTGTAATAGGGAATTAGTTTTCACTAACCTCACTCCTCCTAACTGCTCAAGTCAGAAGGGTAGCCTTTCACGTTTCATATAGTACAAATAAGGGAAAAGCTAAAAATTAAATAAAATACCTGAGTTGCTTTATTGGTGAAGAAAATAAAGAGGAACTAAAATCTAATCATTTGGATTCACTGTTTGATCCAGAGAAATTTTTGTTAGCACAAAGCATAAAAGCAACAGAAAAATTTGAAAGCCAGTAATTCACATTTTGCAGTCAAACAGCAGAAAAAATAAATGTAAACAGTAGTTATCAGTTAAATAAGGACAGCTGCTTGTTACTGCGTAAGAAAATCTTTGAGCTTTACAAAATCAACACCTTATAGCTGATTTAAACCTGTAAAAAATTATTTCACAACCATTGCACAATAAATGTTACTAAATTGTTTTACATAAAGTGTTGAGACTCCAAGCTACCACTCCGTGAGAACCTCCAACACCTACATTGTTGTGTATCAACTTGTGAGGGAGCTTCTAACTTGGTTACGTACGGTTGGAAGAAAAAGTATGTGAACCTTCTGGAATTTCATGGTGTTCTGCATTAATTTGTCCTAAAATGTGATCTAACCGTCATCCAAGTCAAAAGTATTGACAAATATCATGTGCCTAAAATAATAACACAACACCAATTCTGATTCTCCATGTCTTTATTGAACACACTCATTCAACATTCAAAATGCTAGTGGAAAAAGTAAGTGAACCCTTGAACTGACCTCAAAAAAAGCCAATCAGAGTTAGGTTAACCTGGAGTCTTGTTAAGAAAATGAGTTTGGACGTGTGGACTAGAACCATGCTGACTGATAAAAACCACTCAAACTTCTTGAGTTTGCTCTGCACAAGATGTATGCTTATGTGAGCCATGTCTCACCAGAAAGAGCTTTCAGAGGATCTACAATCAAGAATTGCTGATTTACATAAAGCTGGAAAGGGTTACAAAGTGATTTCAAAGACCTTAGAAATTCACCAGTGTACAGTTAAGCAAACGATCTACAAATGGAGACACTTTGGGACTGCGGTTACTCTACCAGGAAGTGGGCGCCCAGTCAAAATGACCCCAAGAGCACAACAAAGACTCATCAATGACGTAAAGAAATAACCCCAAGTGACAGCCAAAGAGTTAAGGGCATCATTGGAACTGGCTAACATCTGTGTTCATGAGTTTACAGTATGTAAACCACTGAACAAGCAGGGTGTCCATGGCAGGACACCACGAGGGAAGCCGCTGCTTACTACAAAGGACGTTGTTGCACGCCTGAAGTGTGCGAAAGAGCACATTGACGCTCCACAGTGGTATCGGCAAAATGTTTTGTGGAGTGATGAAACAAAGACGGAACCATTTGGAAAGAACACACAGCACTACATCTGGTGTAAAAAGGGCACTGCATATCATCATGAAAACATCATCCCGACTGTAAAGTATGGTGAAGGAAATATCGTAATTTGGGTCTGCTTTGCTGCATCAGGGCCTGGCCAGCCTGCAGTCATTGAAGGCAAGAGGAATTCCCAAGTATATACAAACATTCCTCAGGATAATGTGAGAATGTCGTTACGTCAGCTGAAATTCTGTAGACATTGGGTAATGCAACAGGACAACGACCCAAAACACCAGAGCAAGTCCACCACAGAATGGCTTCAGAAAAACAAAATCCACCTTTTGGAGGGATCAAGTAAGAGCTCAGACCTCAACCCAACAGAGATGCTATGGAATGACTTGAAGACAGCCATACACAGGAGACATCCAAAGAATATGACAGAGTTAAAGCAGTTCTGCCAGGAAGAATGGGCTAAAATCCCTCCTGAACGATGTGCAGCTATAGAAAGTGCCTGGTTGAGGCTTTTGCTGCCAAGGGGAGGGTCAACCAGTTAGTGATTCCAAGGGTTCACTTACTTTTTCCACTAGTATTTTGCATGTTGAATGAGCGTGTTCAATAAAGACATGGAGGATCAGAATTGGTTTTGTGTTATTATTTTAGGCACATGATATTTGTCAATACTCTTGACTTAGATGACGGTTAGATCACATTTTATGACAAATTAATGCAGAACACCATGAAATTCCAAAAGGTTCACATACTTTTTCTTGCAACTGTATATAAGTTGCCTATAATGCATCCAATTCAAGTGACTTAATAAAAAGAAATAAAATATGAAGTGGTGAAAGAATCAACATTGCTGGTAGAAGCATTAAAAAAATAAAGTCGATTCTTTCCCGCCTTCCTTAATCTCATTTCAAGTTTAACATACAGAAAGGCTCAGTGCCAGAATGCTTATCCAAACTACATAAATCTCTAGACAAACTCTCCAGCCTATACAGCTCTGTCCTCATTAAACCTTCCAACTCTCCCTAATGCTGCTTTTCAGCAGGACAGGCTAGTAGAGAGCTATCTTTTCCCACCAAATCTTCAATCAATCTTTTCCTACCACATCTTCCCTTAGAAGAACAAATCTCCTTCCTTGCAATGTGTTTATTAAATGAAACGGGAATTGAAACCAGCCCCCAAACCCGCAATGAACCCTATAGCAACAATGTACCTCACACCGTTGCCCTGTCCGCCTCCGAGAGAGACCCAATTAATTCCCTTATTCCCTTCCTGAATTCCTGAGCAGGGTCAGAGGGAGGGAAGGCCATTTACCACCATGCAACCTACTTCAAGCAGCTGGTCCAACTTGTAATGTAAACATGGTAACACCTTGGGAAGGTCACTCAGAGGAATAGTAACATTAGCAAAGCAATTAATTTTGGGTTGACCATATGCACACTGGCCTTCCACTTTATTTTCCTCTATTCCTTCCCCCACCTTGTAGAAAGAAACACAAGGAGGAGTTTTTACTCATTCTCTGAACAGAAAGTTTTAGAAGGTGAGAGATGTGATTTTCTTGAACATCAAGAATGTCGTCTTTTTGGGGGGATGATTTCCAGCATGAGATTTTATTTATCTGTTGCCAAAAGAAACACTTTATAGTTTTCTTGTTAGTTAAATAGCTTTAAGAACATGCTGGAAGGAAATGACACAATTAACAAAACAAGCAAAACCTTTCCATGCACTTCACATGCTCCTTGAAATGTGGCCACTTTATAGACTGGTAAAGTTAACTGTTCAACCCGAGGCATGGTTACCACCTCCTTAAAAATCCTTATTAATAAATGCACATTGAAAAGTTGTAGATCCTCTATATCCTTTTATCTTTCAACCATAAAAATGTGAAAGTCAAGAAAAAAAGGAGGGAAAAAATGACATGTTTAAACTCATGAGATTCAACAGTCATCTTTCACTTCTTCTAGGGTTTAATTACATGACATTTCCTTAAGCTGGAGAGTAAAATGCAAAACAGAGATACAGTTGGGCAGTGGAGTCCCAAGTGGATTTCCAAGGTCACACCGAACTTGCGTGCCCTCAGAGCCCTAGCCACTATAAAGTGGAAATCAGTTACTGCTGCATTTGCATTTACCTTCTCTCTTCCTTCACTACCTTTTCTCTTAAATCTTGACTGCCAATTTCAACAAGCCTTTTGTATATAGCATATACTGTACACATGCTTCATCTAATTTACATGAAGAACACAGAGTTTATAGGACGAAGAACTCAAAGGCTAGATATCTTTCATTCATGTGTGACAGGCTGTCACCGTGCTCTCCTCCCGCACATTTTTCACCCTGAGTTTCCTTGTACAACCAGTCACAAACACGCTGGGATCCAGCAAGGTCAGAATGCAAAGGATTGTGCCTTCCAAACAGGATACTATTTTCTCTTCTAACTTTCCAAAGCCACCTACATTAGCACCTACAACTACGATTAAAGCAAATAAATTTGAGGGAGGTAGAAGATTAAGAAATCTCTACACACAGATTAAGTGCATTATTGCAGTGTAAATTACTCCTTCCAGGTCATTTCTACAGTCCATCAACATTTTTTTGTCTTCCCTGCATCTTGCAGTAACACATATTTGGTCTGAAGTATGTTTGTGCACATATTTTTGCTTAGAAATATACATCATGGATAAAGATGTGCATATGCACATCAACATATCTAACTATATCTGCATTTACACATGCCTCTCTCAAAATTCAAGTCTTAGAACATCATAAAGAAACCATGGCCACTTAATGATAAATGATTTCATGTGTGTACAATTAGTTTTAAAAAGGATTGCTGTTTATTTGTACAAGATCTTTCAAAACATATTGTCAAAGCCCAGACCTACACTGTGGTTTCAGAATTGCATTTTTTACAACAAAATGCGTGCTACAAACAACAGATGACATCACCTTGTGTAGGGTCCAAGCTAAAGATGTATGTGGAGAGAAAAGCTTATGTTTCACATCACTTTCATCACTGGTATCTACTAGAATATCATTTCAGTGGCTGCAGGGGGAGATCCTAGAAAGCTCAAGAAAAACTGATTTCTAAACCTAACCTTTCCCTACCAACCTAGAAATATTTTCCTTTTTTTCTTCCCACTTCAACAAATTTAATCGAAGTTATTAAAGTGTTTATGACGACTTAGTAGCATTTTGTGAAAGGATAATGGTTCTGCTGCTTTAATTTTCAGAGTTTCAATGCAAGACATCTTTATATCCTGAATTTTGAAAAGCAAAAAGTCAATCTAATGAAAGTAACAACTACCGTGCTCACTCTTAGAAAGTACACAAAAGAGAAAGCAGCACAAGAAGTTTCTGAAGACGAAAGAAGGAATATGAACACGTGAGCAACACCTGTGATTTCTTACTTTAAATAAGCCTAAATTATACATTTTATCACACAATCTTTCTGTACACAGGAAGAATACAGTCTGCAATGATCCCATAAGAAGTGGAAGGTATGATATGCATAACTGAAGAACAGGAAAACCAAAAACCAGATACAGGAAATCTGACTATTTCCATTGGTAGTAGGTACATGCATACAGAGACAGGAGAGACTCAGTAGAAACTTACATCAATTTAGGAGCATATGTTTGATTCTACTGGCTGAAGTAAATACCTGATTAATGGATTAATCATTACAGAAACAGTGAACAGAAACTAAGTAATGAACGTCATCTCCCGTTCCAGACTTTTTCTGAGCGATCTACAGAGTATCTATAAAATGCCACAAAGGCAATGTCCAAGGTATAAACAGTATGAGTCTACTCTTTCCTAATAACTTGAAGTACCTCTTCATTAAGTTTTATCTTCAGGAGAGATAATTATAGTAGCAGAGCTATACAGATAATTTCATTTACCTAAATTATGGCAGTCTCTGTTAGTATAGCAGAAAACAGATTTCCTGTTGAAGAAGGACAGGTCTCACCTGTGGAAAATTTCCAGCAGTTATTAGCTTTTGGCCACTTCTCCCCCCACAACCTTCACGCATTTCAAGGAAGCAGGTTCTCCTACTAAAAGTCACAGCCAGGGTCCTAAACTACCTTTTTGCTTCTGTGAGACAGAAGCTTCATTGACTAAAGAATACAAATTAATTAAAACACCACGTGGCTGTTATTACAAGAAACCTCACCAACATACGTGCAAATAAATCTCACTGATAGCAGTGACAAAAGGGGCACTGTCACACCTTCACAGGCCTGGTAAGGATGCCCTGGTGTTTTGAGATCATAATAAAAAAATCTCTATGTTAATTTCAGAAAATGACTTTGCAAAGACCAGCCCTCTTCTACTTGTTGGTTTTACTAACGAAAGGGAAAATCTGGTTAGTTAAGGCTGATTTTCAGTTAAGTATTCCAGATGCCACTTGAATCTGTTGTTAATGTCCCAACATGAGACATGAAGTGATGGTTGCTTGTTGCAGTCTACAAGACGGATTAGAACACAGTGCTGGAAGACAGGTTTTCATATTACATGATCGGTCTCATTGGAAGTAAGAGGCCTTGCAACATAAATACAGCACTAATAAACACAACTTTAATTTCAAGGTAATTTAGTCTTGGACTTTGTTTTTTTAAGTGTAATACAAAACACAAGCTGAAGTAGACAGTCAGCTGCCATTTTTATAAGTCACCTTGTGTTTAAGAAAAAAACCCGATTGACAGAGAAAAGGCTTTATTCCAAGACCTAAAATACAGTAATCCTGACAGACAGAACATCAATCGTACACATAAACTTGGAGAAATATTCAACAACTTTCCAGCCAGTAGAGCACTAGCTGCACCATGTTCTAAAGCAAAACCTCACTGCGAAAAAGCAGGAACTGATGGACTCTCCACCATATTGGAAATTCCCACCAGACCACAAAACTTCTGTTTCTTAAGAGGAAAACTGAGCACAGGTGAAACCTGTCTGAAGGGACAGGATGGGTTAAGCATGGTAAATCACGATGCCATGAAGGGAATTTTGCCTTCTTTCTCAGCCAACATCTGTAAAGCATTAGGGAGCTTCACTGTCTTTGTATTTTGCATCTCAAACACCTGAGTAAAACTGGATTCAAAGAAAGGGTGTCAACTCTCTTTTATCTCCAGCAATGAGATTCCATTCAAATACCACTGCTCTTGAAAATATTGTACAGAATAGAGATAAATGGCAAATAAAATGGAACCTCACTGTAATCTCTCTTGTAACACACACTAATAACTTTGTCACATTTCAGTCTGATTCAGCAAAGCATTCCTTTAACATCATTAATGCTTCTTCAGGTATGAGTACTTAGAAAGATGTATAGGAATTCCTGTGGATATCCAACCTACTTTTTGACATACTCTAATACAAATATTACACCTATTATGCATCGTGTCATTATTTTTAAAGCATTTACAGGTTCTTTGGCATGCTTTAGAGAAATTCCACGCTTTGCTCCCAGCGTTTGTCTCTTTAGGCATCAGCTGGCTGTAGGTACCCTAAGTGATTATCGGGCTAGTCTTCTAAAGTAAAGGAATACAAACTGGGCTTTACTCTGCAGAGTTCTCTTGAGAACAAAGATGATCCAGGGGCTGGAGCACCTCTGCTACAAGGACAGGCTGCAGGAGCTGGGATTGTTCAGTCTTGAAAAGAGAAGACTTCAGGGGGACCTAATAGTTGCCTTCTAGTACCTGAAGGAAACCTACAGGAAGGCTGGGGAGGGACTATTTTAGAGTATGTTTTATTTCAAATAACCAGATGCAACTTAAGATCATCTTACAACTTCAGAACATTGGTATTTGCTACGCTCTCCCTCAGCTTTGTGGGCAAAAAACTGCTGCTGAGAACACATGCTGAATCTATACATTCCTGAACATCTGGGCAATGCATTGATGAATAGATAAGACAGTTCAAAAATCAACTGTATTTATAGAATTCAAGCTGTAAATTGAATTATTCCAGTAAATGCAAAATAACATGACATGGGAGTAAAGGGAAAATCAGCAACCTAGCTATAAACAAGTTTCCCGGGAATTTATTTCCCAGCCTAATTCATACATATGCTTAATTTGAAGGCCATCATCCATCATCATTGTCGTGCCTCTCCACAGGCTTGGGGAGAAACAACATTTTCAGGCCCCATGCCAGAGCCCATGCACTGATTAAGGTGCTGAATCTGCACTCAAGCACAGATCCTTCCCCCTGGATCCACTCTGACTTGGTGCATGGCACGTCACTAAGCCAGGCACAAAGGACAGAGCAGCCATAACACTCCTTGACAATTACAAGTGCAGAAGGGGGAAAGAACCCGTAAATCAAGGACAGAACATGTATTGCTTTACTGACACTAACCACATACCAAGAAATTACACATTCTTGAGAGTAACCGTTAGCTCTTTTTCATGTACCTTCAGCATGGATAACATCATACATTTCAGTATCTCTGTAGCTTAACGGGAATAAGAAGCTTCGATCTCTCAAGTTTTCCTGACCTAAAAATCTCATCTTTCTCTTTTCTTTGTACCTGATCTTGTCGGAAGCAAACAGATGATGTCAACAATTAGTGAAATATTTTTAGGATAGAAAAAAACCACAAACTGAAAAGCCCTACCTATTTTTTTTTTGCCACAACCTTTGCAAATACATGCTTCTAAGAACAGCAATCTATGGGTAACCACAGCCAAACAGCAGTCTGGTTGTAACCAAGTAATATATTCTGATACACATCTGCAAGAAGTATGTCAATGCTTCAGCTGCAAGTTAGCTCATATGAAGTTGTAATACCTACCACTTGAGGACAAGGTTGCTTAAGACAACAGCATCACTGTGGTGAAATGAAGTATCATATAAAGAGTGCACAGGCCACAACTTCTTGAAATTCACTTGACAAAAAAAGGCATTCAAAAGGGTTTTCTCAGCGTTAACTAGGAAATACTCAGAGAGGACTCCATGAACATCTTCAGCACCTTCTCAAAGTTTAAGGCAGGAGAAGTTTTCTTTACCTAACAGATGGCATTTTAAATGACTTGAATAGCTCTGGACCAAACACAATTGCATGGGAGTACTGAATCTGGAATGCCTGTGAGAAAAAGCTTAGGAGGGTTTATGTATTTTACATGCGATTAATAATTACCGGTCTGGCACCAACCGTGCAGGCTTACACGACCTTCTCCAACAACGCTGTTGAGCTCCAAGCCCCATGCAGACTGTGGCTGTGCTGCCCCTGTCTGTGGTACTCGGGCAATCACCCCCCAGCCACCACGGGCATCGACTCTGGCTCCATGTGGCACATCCAAGCACACAGAGGTTACAACAGGTTTGGAAGGACAGATACTATAGTTTGTTGGCCAAAACCTGGCTTTGCTGGCATGGACTAGTGAATAAGATTCGGGTTTTCTTTCCTCATTTTGGAAAGCTTACCTCTTTGTACTCGGGTCTTTGTTCAACCAAGAGAACGAAGCTAAAACCTCCTGAAATGAGTTTTGCCATCCATGAATGCCATCCATGGAAAGCAACTAAGTCCAGCTTTTGAAAATACAGGGCTCTTAGGTCTAGTTCAGTTCCAGTGGAACCAAGTACAGAAACTTTTTCTGACTGAGTCCTCTGGGGCAGCCAAACTCCAGTCCTGGTCAGCCTGGCAGTCTCAAGCATGTCAGGACAGTTTTATGTATTCAAGGGACATATAGTTCTCTGAGTCCATATGTAGTCTCAAATATCCTTCCAAACTTGTTCTTTCAGAATTAGCATGGCTAAAATGTATGTGTTACACAGGGGTGGTTGTTTCTATAGTACCTGTCTAATGAGTATAAAATATTACAAAGTTGGCTCCTAATCTTCTGTTCTTTCATGCATTCCTCTTCCTACTTGTCTATGGAGATCTAGGGAAAGGTGACATTCACAGTACATAACTTCAGACACCAAATATAGGAGCTCAGTCTTCCTGAGATGCCGTTACAATGAAAGTCTTGCTCTTTTATTAAATGATTTAGAGAATAATTACACCCACTAAATACATAATGGTGTCATGGCTTTCTACAACAGGCATTAACTATGCCTCTCAAC
Source organism: Trogon surrucura (assembly GCA_020746105.1). NCBI lineage: Eukaryota > Metazoa > Chordata > Aves > Trogoniformes > Trogonidae > Trogon > Trogon surrucura. The sequence continues at coordinate 72,724,718 of CM036619.1, forward strand.
TACAGCAATAAGCATGTCACATCACCAGGATTCCCAAAGCCTCAAAATACAAAGTCTAGATGTTCATGCTCTCTACCTCTTCAGTTTAGGAGCAGGCTCACAGGGGGGTTTCTGTCTCCTTCCTCATCTCATCCCTCTCCGTACACAAAATGCAACGAAAACCACTGAACAACGAGCACTTTTCATAAAGCTACAGTTTATTCAATCTCTTCAAAAAGAGACAGGATTAGATTCAGTGTTTAAGGGAAATGACCATGGATCTTCAGACTGAGACTGTCTATCACCAATGACTTTCTTGTCATAACTGAGAAAGCACAGAGGTCTCGAGCAGTTTCTGCTGAGTTCCCTCTATTGCTCTTGAGGAACTAGTTCAGGCTAAAATGAATAAATTATAGCAAATACTTAAGCCCTTCCTATGTTAAACTCTAAGTGCAGACAAACACGCATGGCCTCATACAGAAAACAGAGAAACAAAAGATAAGAGCAGATATGAAGCAAATCCAGCTCAATCACAAAGGTGTGCTGTGTTATCTCTTGCTCAAGGAGTCCAGCTAACTACCTGAGACAAGGTAACTGGAATTAGGTGAGACAAATCCTGCCCTGTAATCTACCTGAAAGGGATCATTTCAAATGACACTTACTGAACATTTAACTGTCCTTATATACTCCAAAATTTCCAAAAGACGTTTCTGATAAACATATACTTCTCAAAGTAAGGATTAGCACTGTGAGCTATGCTGAGGAAAGAAATGGACAAAAGAAATGAGACCAAAGCTGTGCCTACATACTTGACAGTGATACTGCATCGTTCTCCATGCAGTCAGCATGGCTTTGCCAAGGGGAAGTCATGTTTGACCAACCTGATAGCCTTTTATGAAGACATAACCAGGTGGATGGATGGTGGCCATGCAGTGGACGTGGTCTACCTGGACATCAGCAAGGCCTTTGACACCGTCTCCCACAGCATCCTCATAGGTAAACTGAGGAAGTGTGGTCTGGATGACCAAGTAGTGAGGTGGGTCGAGAACTGGTTGAAGGGAAGAAGCCAGAGGGTTGTGGTCAATGGGGCTGAGTCTGGCTGGATGCCTGTGTCTAGTGGGGTCCCTCAGGGGTCAGTGCTTGGGCCGGTGCTGTTTAATATATTCATCAATGATCTGGATGAGGGATTAGAGAATGTTGTCAGCAAGTTTGCTGATGATACGAAGTTGGGGGGAGTGGTTGACACACCAGAAGGCTGTGCAGCCATTCAGAGAGACCTAGACAGGCTGGAGGGCTGGGCGGGGAGAAATCTTATGAAGTTTAATAAGGGTAAGTGTAGAGTTTTGCACTTGGGAAAAAATAACCCCATGTACCAATATAGGTTGGGGACTGCCCTGCTGGAGAGCAGTGCAGGGGAAAGGGACCTGGGGGTTCTAGTGGACAGCAGGATGACCATGAGCCAGCAGTGTGCCCTCGTGGCCAAGAAGGCCAATGGCATCCTGGGGTGTATTAGAAGGGGAGTAGCAAGTAGGTCAAGAGAGGTCCTCCTGCCCCTCTACTCTGCCCTGGTGAGGCCACATCTGGAATATTGTGTTCAGTTCTGGGTCCCTCAGTTCAAGAAGGACAGGGAACTGCTTGAGAGAGTCCAGCGTAGAGCCACAAAGATGGTGAAGGGAGTGGAGCATCTCCCTTATGAGGAAAGGCTGAAGGAGCTGGATCTCTTTAGCTTGGAGAAGAGGAGGCTGAGGGGTGACCTCATCAATGTTTATAAATATGTCAAGGGGGAATGTCAGGAAGATGGAGCCAGGCTCTTTTCAGCGGCGTCCACTGACAGGACAAGGGGCAATGGGTGGAAGCTGGAACACAGGAGGTTCCAGAAAAATATGAGGAAAAACTTTTTTACTGTAAGGGTGACCAAGCACTGGAACAGGCTGCCCAGGGAGGTTGTGGAATCTCCTTCTCTTGAGACATTCAAAACCCGCCTGGACGCGTTCCTGTGCGCTCTAGTGTAGGTGGTCCTGCTCTGGCAGGGGGGTTGGACTAGATGATCTTTAAGGTCCCTTCCAACCTCTAACATTCTGTGATTCTGTGATTCTGTGATTCCCTTATTTGTTTGCTTCAGATCAAACTCAGGGGTTTGCTGGCATAGGAGTCTGTGTCCCACCACACACTGAGCACTGGAGTGGGCAATTCAACACTACTAAAAAAAAATAAAAATAGATCCAAAACAGTAACATATCCAACTTTTCATGTTCATTTTTCAGATGAACACATTCCTCTGTCAAGTTCATTACACCATCACACTAACACAGCTGTGGTGCCAAAACCCAAGACAGACAGTGCAGAGGTGGTGGGAAGAAAAGGTGTTTAAACCAGCTTATAGTTGTGAAGAAATTAATCTAACTGAATTTATGAATATTGATGAATGGATCGATGATGAAAATGAGCTGGTAAACTGACACAGTTTAAATAAATTTGATGTGGGAAGGGGAAAATGTATACACAGATCAGAGAAAGAAAACCAGGATGAAAAGGGAAAGAGTCTAAACGGAAACAGAAGCCCTAAGAAGAAAGATTAAAAAGTTATAAAGTACTTTATCAAGATTTAAAAAGACAGCCAAGGAAAAGCCAAAAGCAGCACGTAGACTCACTGAATATTTCTAAATTCAGAATATGTCTGTTTTCAAGTGCCTCATTTTCTTATCTGCAACACAAAGACAATGCTGCCCTTTTCAGCTCTTGGATAACATGTAGTGACAAACCACAGAAAAATCCATGGAGAAAACAAACATTTGATAACAGAGTTCGCATAGCACAAAATATATCCCAGAGCCTCTGGAAGCACTGACAATAAGATGAGCTATTTAAAAGTTGTTTGTTAAGTGCACAGGTGCAATGGTGCTCACTAGCTGAAGCAGAGCAGCTGTTGAACAAGCCGTATGGCTGTGTGGTCAAAGATTGGATCAGCTTCCACACAAAGGGGACGTGCATCTCTGCAAAGTAATATCATGCACATATTTCCTAATTTTCAAGAGTTTTATTTATCAACCTTAACGGTATTCTTAGTTCATTTGTCCATAATCACCTTAGAGAACACAAGAAACTTCTATCAAAAGCACATATAAAAGAATATTTTTTTGCAACTAATGCATTTGGTTAATAAATACTACAATCAGTGTTTCCATCACTGATATTAATCGAAGTACTAAAAGCAAACTTATGGTGACCCATTATAGAATTTTGGGAAGTTAGAAACCATGTCTCAAAGCCGCTGCCTTAAAAACAAAGCACTTGTCCACCATAGTGCCTGGGTGCTAAAATTTTGTCTGTTCCCCAAGACTGCTCTCTGCATGCAGGGGCAGGCTACCGACACTCGGAGCACCCGGCGTGGAAGTCTGCCGATGTGGACCCTTGTTACTTCAGATGCTTGAAGCTCATCAGGAGTATGTGCTGCACAACTCTCTTGTACCTGAAGCCAATTTGGAGTGTAACTTAAAAAATGTGAGAGGTCTTTCTGAAAAAGGGATTTGGAGTACAAAATTAGGAATGGAAGGGAGTAGAGACAGGAGAGATGGTGGGAGAGAAACCGAAGTACTTACAATGGTAGAAAACGGAAAAATATTTGTCTTCTTGCTATCAACAAACCCAGGACACATGCAAAGGAAAAAATTATTCATTTTGCACAGCATCTATATCGGTAAATTCTCTTCATTAAAATCTCTTGGAATAAACTTCGAAAAAGTGATAAATTACTGAAAAACCCATCCTAAACAACAGAGGCACAGTATTCTTAGCAGCTAGTGCAAGCCGGCACTCCTACAACATTAGGGAGCAGGAGGTGGGCACAGTCTCTCCTGGCTTGACAGCACAGGCTTTAGCTTCAGAAATTTAATGAGAAAACTGGAAATGCCTTGCACACTGAAAAAAAGGAAAATCTCCTTTTTGCCCAGAAATACAGTGAGAAAGAAACTATGTTCCAATTAATAACTTCAGAGTCTATTAACCCCTACATTTTGTAAAACTTGGAGCAACAGGATAAACCTGTGCTTCCCGTCACGAGCAGACAGGGATCCCCAACCATGACTCTTCTCCCTCTGGCGTGCAGAGGGAAGACACAGTAACCTCTCCGCCTTTCCACTGAACCGTGGCTTTGCTGCCTCTCCAGGTCTGCTCAACCCCTGCTCATTCATTCACCGAGAACCTTCACGTGCCCACGGGATGTAGGAGGACACCAGCATGTGTTCTCCTCTCTTCACTCCAATGCCAGCGTCTGCAGCTCCAGTCCCATGTACAGGAGGTGGTGAAGGGGGAAGGGAAGAGAGCATTAAGTAGCACTCACAGACGGTAAACTGGTCCTTATACTTCCTTTCAAAGCAGCAAAAAGAGTTGCCATCCTTTCTCATTCAACCTGCATAAACATGGAGCTATTAGCTACTTCTGCCTTCCCAAGGGGCACATGCTTCTCCTGTGCTGCTCAGGGCTACGCAAAACAACAGGCAAGGAGAAACCCTCCACAGCAGCAAACAGAAACATTAATATTCCCTTATGGGGAATATTAAGATACTAAGAGTAGGTCTGACTATCATCAAACTGTGAACATTCTATAGTTTTTCTTAGAGGCATATGTACGCATACAGCATTTATGATATGTTAATAATTAAAACTGTGTAATACATGTAAGTCCTACAGCTTAGCTTTTAAATTCTTAAATTGTCTATGTTTTCTTAATATTTTGATGCCATGGTAATCAGAGCCTTAAAACAGGTCACTGCCTTCTGGTAATGAAAAATAAGTATTTTAAGAGTTTAAAGCCCACCATTCCCATTTTCTGATTGTACCTACAAGAACACAATCGATAGAAACTCATGTATATACACATTTGCAAAAAAAATCCAGACAGGTAGGGCTAAGATGGAACTTCAAATAAATTACACATATCTGGATATAATAATGAATTCTAAAGAATTAATCTCATTTTTGACATGTCCTTATGTCACACAGTAATCATTGTCATGGAATAACAATCAGCACTTTCTAATCGTCCTACACATTTGACCCTACCTCCCCTCCTCATCCTTTAAAGTACTTAGTTTTCTCTACTGCTGTATCAGGATAGAGCACGCTGTGGAAGTAGCTATTCCTGAAATGGTAATAATCAAACACTACTTCCCAACTTTATTTTATCAAGATTTCTGCGCATGTATTCAGGTAATTCACAGCGAAATCGCCAGTAGCAGCATACTTTGTGCAGGTGTCCACGTCTGTGTCAGCTCACGAATGTCTGTATTTTATGCACATCTTCTCCCTCTCTAAGGAATCAGTTTGGGATACTTCCAGGCTAAAAGATTATTATAAAAAGGCAGAACTATCCTGTAATATGCTTCTACCAGTTGGAATCAGTACATTGTTTTCAAGGCTCATTCATGAAGTTTGAGTAGTTAAATCATACAACATCCACAATGGCTTTAAAGGCCTCTGGGACTACTTCTCAAGTACTTATTCTTTGCTTAGTAGTTAAGGATGTGCATTTTTCATGGTTCAGTTCCTCATTTTACATGAGGTCTGCATAGCCCGAGGTGTCACATTTCATGGGAATTTCACAAAGCATAAAAAAAATTACAGAAAACCTGAAGATTCATTTTCATGGAGACAGAAAGCAACCCCAAGCCTCCTAGCCTCTGTCAGCTTTAAAAACAAGGGAAATCCATAATTTTATGGTGGTGTTATTGCTGAATTCCATGTAGACCATGAGAACTCTATATCCTCCTCATGAGCAGTCTCAACATGAAAGGTCATTTCATGCAACGCACAGAGCAAGGAACAGCTCCATTTATTTGTAGATGTGTAAATTACTATAGGGTGGTTAAACTTTTGAACTCAGATTTGCTCCAGTGCCAATTCCCATCCCAGACTGGGAGGACTTGTACTGTACTCTATGTGAGGACCATCTGGCTCTGCTTCCAGATGGATCACAGATTAAAATCACATCCAGGGAGGAGGGAGGGACGATGAGGAGGAGAGAGAGGGCAGTGCTGGCTCCACAAACTAAGGGAACACTTGAGGTTTTGTTCTGTAGGAAACTTGGAGTAATGCTGCATAGATCAAGTCTAATAAATATAATTTTAAAATATGCAGATGAGAAATGGAGAAAGTAAACACTAAAAACCTAGAGAGAAAAGCAAGGAGGATGCTTTTCCCCTTTTCAAATTGCAAGGTTTCCAAGGTCAAGCTCTCCCAACTAAACTTGTACAAGTAAACAAATGCATTTAGTCTTAAAGAGATATTTGCAGAAGTGAAAGAGGATTCAGCTACCGAGCCAAGGAGGTTTAGCATTTATATTATTAGTCATGAAGACAGTATATGTGCCCTTTTTTCTGATACAAGCAAGAGCATTGTAATCGCATTATTTCTAATCTAAAGAGTTCATGAATCAGGATGACAAATCCATTCATATTTTTTACATTCCAGGACTTGTCAATTAAAAAAAAAAATTGAAGCATATCTTGAGGTTTCTGCACACGTGTAGCAGGAAGAGGCACAGAGCTATCACATATAGGTCAGATTTTTCTGGGACTTGCTTTTGATATTAACTACAACAAATGTCACCTACAAAGCTAACTGATGAAAAGCTGGCACCCATTAGCTTATTTCACAAAGGGAGGTGGCATGGCTACCTCACAGCGACTGTACCTAAGCTCAGCAGTGGTGCTCATTAACAGGTCTCATTAGCACAGGTACACTAATTTGCTACTAATTTGTTAACACAAGTGTGGTTTGTTTTGTTTAGGGGAGTTTGTTTTGGGGTTTTTTTTTGGTAGTGGTGGTGGGGAACCTATGTTTTATCTCCCTGTGGAGCTGCTCCATACTATGTGGGCATAATAGCTTCCAGGTGGAGCTGCCATCTGTTGGTATGGTTTCACGGGACTGCAGTCTGATGTTCAGCATAAAATGAATTACATGAATGTTCAAATCCCCACAGGACAAGTGTCCAACTCTGGTACGCTTTCTGAAGGATTCAGCAGAAAGACCAACAAAACTGAGCCAGCACATCCCTCGTCAGAATAACCACTCCTAAGCACTTGAGCTTTAGGGACTTGATTTCTCTTAAAAAAAAATGATTGTTACTACAGCTACTTTGAGATCATTTGAGAAGTTTACATAATTTTAAAGGACTGCACATAAGAAGTCAACCTGAATATGTGGAGATATGTGCAAGAATTTCAGTCACATACAGATACCTGCACACCGAAATTAAGAGAAGAAAGTCAGGCAAGTTTTCGTACTTGGATTCAGGAAAAGAAAGAAATGCAAAGGTAAGACTAACCATGCACTGTCTGTTCATATTTACTTGGGCCTGGGATACTTTTGCACAGCTGGAAAAGTTTAAACAGTTCTTGAGCTCACACTGAAACAGGAATAATGCAAACGTATGCACTATACACAGTATTAGCTCCATTTTCACTACAAAACTTACATTACTACCATCTGTTTTACTGCTATGGTATCAATCCAGTAAGACACATCTATTTAGGAAAGACAGCCTCTCACAGACCTTATTTCTAGTCATTTGATATTACACAAGCCATGCCAATGACACATCGCTCCACATACATTTAGTACAGAAGAACGTATTTCCCCATGCTAAACACTTTGTAATACCTCACCTTTAATGCAATAGGCCTAAACCACATAATCTATTAGGGTCAGGGAGGAAAATCCAAGAGCACTGGAAGCATTCGTGTCCTTGTAATAACAAGGGGTCTTTTTGATAAAAGCAGCTAGCTGGTTCCTGGAAATGGATCGTCCCCCCCATCACAGAGAGCACACTTATAAACTCCAAGCATTCCTAGTAGCAGTTGGCTCGATGCAGAAATGCCACCAGCTCACTGATAACTTCATGTCTGGCTTTTAGAACAAGAGGGTTATCAGCAGCAGCTTCCACTGCCTGCTTTCAAAACCTCAACCTCACCTTCGACTTCCTCTAGCTCCTTGACATCTTCGGGTACACAGCATCCCGGTGACAGACAGTAACCAGATGGTCTTTTACCATACAGCACTGAGTCACCTCAGGAATCTAATCTGATTTCTCAGAATACTCAGCACAGCCCTTCATTCTAAAGTTGGCGTGCAGGTGGGATCGCGTGCCTCTGGCTTTATAAATAGGCCTGACTGTTGGCGGCTTTGGTATATGTTTGTGGTTGAGCCCTTTGCTTGTTGTTTCAGAAAACCTGACGCCCTCTGCCTGGGCGTTCTTGGGCAATTCTGTCTGACTCCAGTGGCTCCTGCGCACGCTTGACCATCCTGTCAAACAGCTCGGCGTCTCCCAATTCCAACAGAAAAACTGCTTTCTGCTTTACAACCAGTAGCTCCTAAAACAATTTCTGTCCACTTTTTGTTGTCAGTTACACTATATGGATTAATTAAAAGCACATGCAAAATACAGACTTAAAATTACCTTGTTGCAGCAGGAAGAAGTGGTTAATAAAAAGGTTGCTGCCCAGATACAGCTACATCCTTTTCCTCTACCTATCCCCTGGCAAAGGTTGCTCCCATTTACCAATAAGGAAAGGTGAGAAATCCAAAGATTCCCCTACCTTCAGGCCCCCAGGTGGGATCAGAAAGTTTCAGGCTCCTCAATTCTCCATTCCCACTCCTATACTTTGGGAAGTTTATGTTCCTCTTGGGAACTTCTCCATCACTGGCAGTTCACAACTATGCAGATTGCAGATATCAGGCTTGAAGGGAATTGTTTTAACGGGTCCCCACATAATTTAAACATGTAACAAAGAACAGAATGTGCCACAATTTCAGTGTTTTAAGATACTTAGCTCTTTCTTACTTATATTTTAGGACTCACACAAGACTTTTCTGTTAATATAATAACAAAGCTGTTTTTCTTTCAGACTGAAGAAGCTGTTCTTTGTGTAGGAATCTAAGAACCTTTAATCTTCCTAAATATGTCACCACCCTTCAGAGTACGTCAGATCCTTCAACCTAGGACCATCACCTTCATCTTCTGTACTTGCACAAATATCTGTAAAGACTAACAAGACTTCATCAGTTTTATCAGAAATGCAGTAGGCCTGTGACAGAAAAACCCACAACTGGTTCTACTGCATCCTAGTCTTCTGCCCAGATTATTGAAGTTTGGGCTATACTGTACCTGGAGGCATTCAGAAAATGTGTAGATGTGATGCTTAGGGACATGGTTTTTGTGGTGGACCTGGCAGTGTTAGGTTAACAGGTGGACTTGATGATCTTAATGATCAACATAAATGATTCTATCATTCTACATATCTTTAATTTTAGATTATAACAGTGGTTGGGGGGGGGGGGGGGGGCAGGGGTTAATTTAAAGCACAAATATTACCTTGAATCATAACTCTTAGGCTGCTTCCAAGCACTTGTTTTTCTTATATCTTCCTCTTAAAAAAAAAAAAAACACAAAACCAACAAACACTAAAAACTCAAAGCTGCCAAGCAAAATTAAAACCACCTCTCATCCAGACTTTAAACCTAAATTCCTATTCCCCATATAAGCACACAGTCCTGACTAAATCAGAACGCTGAATCCAAAAGATGAATTTGATTCAAACATGGTGTAGTATGGGCACAGACTGATGCTTCATTTTGTCCTCAGCCCTAGTTCTGTGAAATTTTGCACTGTAGCAAGGTCAAGGACTCTTCCTGCTTGAACTGGACATCTGGCTTGTGCCTGCAGACCACAAGAATGAGCTCTAGCTTTCATCTAATTATGGACACTTCTAAATACTGATTTGAATCCATAAGCAAGCAATTGAGGTTCCAAGTACATAAATACAGTCTGCAAAAGAGGATGGATGACCTTTTATCAACCTTCTCATTGGATATGAGGGACAGACAAGACAGTATTCCACTAGGTAGAGCTTCTCACATCATGGCATCAGCAGACTCATCCCCTGAACCCTCAAATCTCACTTAGCCTATTTTTAAAACAACTAAGCCTTGGTATACACAAAGCTGTTTTTCTTTCTCAGCTTCCCAACTGCACTGGCTAAATTAATAGGAAACAGTAAGAGTACCATAACTCTACAAATTATTTTATTAGTCTGTGCTCAGCCGTGACATTTCATGTTGCCTTCTCATTCTGTGTGATGAATGGAAGATCTCAAAATTACATCCAAAGCACCTTCAAAATTACAGTAAGATTTATATTCATCCTTATCAGCTGTGGATATTTTCATCTTTTAGCCCTTTCTATTTATTTTTAAATATTTAGGTAACATTCACCATAATGCAGTCTTGTAACTGGGACAGAAACTTTTAACTTCAGTGATGGTCATCATCTTTATGGACCAGTGTCACCAAAGGGGAAAAAAAGGAAGGGGTGGGAATGGGGGAGGAAGGGGAAGGAAGGCAAGCTTATTTTTGTGGAGGAATAAAAACCTCTCAAAATAGAGATTATCTACATGACCCTATAATTAAAAGGAACATCAAACAATAAATTTCAGCTGAAAAACTGATAAGTAATGAGGAACAAAAGCTGTTTTCTAAACTAGTGTTTCAACAAAGTAACTCCTGAATGAAGCCCTGACAACTCTTTCTTTAGGTAACACTTTGAGAAAGGTACAAACAACTCTAGTCCAGGGAACCTGAGCAGAAACAATCACTCTTTAACATTCAACAATAAACTGTCTGAAGTTCTCAGTACTGTATGTAAAAGCTACACTTTACTGACCTATTAACGTAACTAAAATTTTCATGACTCATTTGTAGTCATTTTTTTGGCAGCTCATCTGGCTTGAACCAAGTCAAACCCACGAAGCAGAAATTCATAACCAGGGAACATTAGAGTGAAACAATGGAGACCTTTGGAAACGGAAGCAATGTCCTCCAGAAATAATTTATACCTGGGAAACTCATTGAACCACCTACAACCCTTACACATATATGTAATTCCAATATAGTTTCCCTCCTAGGTCCAAAGCTATTTCTTAAAGAGTGCAGCCTAACAAGTTCACAGGAAAAACACTCAGAAATGGGTCATCGCTGGGCAGCCCCGCACAGGCAAGACCTGGAGGCGCAGGAGGTGATGTGCCTAAGACTGCCACTTACAAGCCCTGCAAGCTGGGTTAGGGTCACAAGAGGAAAACAGTGAATTACACCAAAGGTGCTGGAGAAATGCACTGAGAATACGGAACTGAGGAAAAATCCCATGCCTTTATGGTTCAGGTTAAATGCAGTGAAAATAAGGAGGATATATTCCACTCCGAAAGGATCTGCAGAACAAGGACACTGCAGCAGTAAAGCACAAGTCTAGACCAAGACAGCTTTTCCTTTTCTTTTAAAATTCCCATAACTTGGAGTTTAAAGCTTATGGGACCATGTCAGTGCTAAGTATGATGGATCTTCAGTAAAATTTATTCACCTATTCACCAGCACTCCAGGTTTAGTAAATGCAACACTGCAGTAATACACAACTGTCACCAAAAAAATCCAACCAATAGCTATGGTCTTCCAAAAATAATATACCAGAAACACATTTACATGACGTATTTAATGTCTCTTTTCAGCACCCTCCTCAATGTACTTGGATAAGATTGCCTGGCTACGCTGTACTTCCAAACCTATCTTTATCTCATTACACATGCAGACCTACTCAGAAAGTACATGCTGGCTCCTGGAACTGCAAACCAGCTGACATAATCTTGGAGTTGTAACAAGCTTTGAACTTCCTGAAAAACAATCAAGACTAATCCAGTTTCTGAAATAAATGCCACATCACACAGAAGAATCGCATTATTGTAAGAGATGCTAGGATGCACTACTCAGAGAGATATCAGCAAAATAAGGAGAAAAAAGGCCTGATTTCAGAAGGTACCAATCCCTAACAGCATCTTCTTAAATTAAGGTTTTTAGTTTTATGGCATACTGCTAACTTGGTTATTTTTGCTGTTGGTTTGTTTATTTGTCTTATATTTATTTTGAACAAGCTGTGATTGCTTTGCACAATGCAACAAGATGAGTTTGCAGTTTCCTTAGTATGATGCCATGAACGTTGGCACTAAGGCTCCATCATTCACTGAATTCAGTGGAAAATATCCAACTTCAGATCATGGGCACCAAGCTCTTGCAAGCTAGAGGAGACACAACAAGAGAGAGACCACTGATCTCCCTGGATGCATTAGGGTATATCCCAGTAACACAGATAACATTTCATTCCTGTTTAAGAAGAATAAAAAAGGAAAGAAAGAAAAGAAAAACAAAAAAAAACAATCAATGTGAAAGGGAGTTTTAATTCTTCTCACTCCATACTTGGATGACAACAAATGAGACCTCATGCAATACTGTGCTGAGATCACTCAGATGTGACTGACCTCTCTGGTATCGGCAGGTCATTCTGTCAAATGTCAGGCTCAGTGCCCTGGAGGATGACACTATCTGACACTAGAGCAGAAGAGCCGCAGGATTATCCAGTGTTTGGATTATGAGACCACTTGGACATTCAGACAGTGTAAACACCTATAAAACTTCCTTATTTTGAATTTTCAATATTTGTCAGCAAAATCCATCTGAAGGGCAAAGACAACATCCAGCCACGCTAGATCAATGCTGAGCTGACAAAGGAGTAAATCCTTCGACTGCAGGCCAGACTGTCCTACACAGCACCTTTATTTTGCTTCTAGTCTGATTTTTCTGAGAGTATCTGTGGTCAGTTTTCTCCCAGAAACAACTTCACCTGTAAAGAAAATCTCTTTCCTTTCACATTTCTGTGCCCTTGTCTAGTTTCACTGTGGTTAATGTTCTTTTACTTTTGAGTACGTACAAGTACATTTATGTCACTGTATAACTACTGACACAGAACAATTTGTGGTACTGGTTTGCTTTCATATACACCACCAAAAGCTGGTATTTATATAGTCTCATCCTCAAGTTCTTCGCACAAAGCTGCACTTACTGTTTGCATCCTTGCTTTCAATAACTTAGCATTTCTGGTTCTTCCAAAATCCTTCTCCTTATGTTTGTATTTGTTTTACTCCTCAGTTTGCATTTTGAGTTTTGGCAGCTAAATACATCAAAGTGACATTTTAAAAGACAGCTATATATGTCAGTCAAAGAAAATTCATATGAGCAATCCACCACAAGTACGCATTACTATCAGATCACCCAGCAGCAAAGATCCCTCGAAATATTGAAGGAACTCTCCCTATCTGAAGCCCGGGTTTACTGGTTAGAAATGTAGGTTAGAAAAAAACTGCATGCATATATACCACATTGCAGTAAATCAGCTTTCTAACCCAGTAACAGCTTTCCTGCATCACTCTTCAAACTCTACCTTTGCCAGTTATCTCCTAAGTGCAAAGAACAGAATGTAAACCTCCAATTCTCCATTTAACTCCAAAACATCGGACAGCTAGAAACTGTTTTTAGCCAACTGACCTTAAGATATGAGCATATCACTGTTTATTCCACAGCTAATTCTGCTCCAAGAAGTGATTTTGCTTTGCCTCTTTGACATTTACAACTACCTGGTGAAAAATTTAGAATGCCTTTTCTTTCTTCGATTTACATTTTTTCAGTACAATCTGCTAGAAAAGCTGGACAACAGAGAGACTATCGATATTTGAGTTTTCCAATTCATCTTGTTTGGTGTTGAGTATTAATCCCCCTTAATTTTCCTGTATAACACGCAAGAATCGGGACCAAACTCAAAAACGTATTCTGCTTAACACAGCTGCAGCAGACCTGAAGAGCTTCAGAGCAATAACAAAAACTTTTGGATGTGTTTGCTTTACCTCTTAGAATGTAGTTCTGATAATTCTGGTCAGCCTCTGCTCCCACTTTGATCAAGCAAGTCAGACCTTCAGCGACAACAAACTCGTGAACCAAGTCCTTGTCATCCTGCCACAAAAGAAAGGAAAAGCTGCGTTAGAATTCTGAATGACAAAAAAACAGGATATATTGAAACGTAAAGCCAAACGTGTGCCTGCAACACTGACTTCATGTTTCAGATTAAGTAAGCAGTTGTTATATAGAGGACCAGAAAGAGAATTCTGAATTTTAAAATGAGATTTAAATACATTGATGCAAAGCAAGAAGAAACAAACTTTTGCCTTTAAGTCAGCTACAGAAGATTAATACTCATAGAACATGACTTCTAGTTTTTTCATCCAGGGCTTGCAAACATTCTACCTGATACTAAAATCTCATCATATCACATTAGCGGAACACCTCAAAGAATTAAAGGGTCAGTGTCAACAAGAGAAGGCCATCTATATGCCTCAGTGTAATTCCAGCTTCAGTATTTGAAGTGCATACAAAACTTTTTAAATCTGTGCTTACTGCAACGTAATACTGTATTGACTATCTTCATTCTGTTTAGCACAGGAAAGTATAGTTTTGAATATAAGAACACCAGTAGATAATATTCCCACATTATGACGGAAAAAACAGCAAATGTAATGGTAAATACTCTGGCATTTGATGGGAGTTAAACTTGGTAAAGTGACTCTTTTTTTTTTTTTTTTTTTTTAAAACCACTCATACTTTATTCAGTACAACAGAATACCCCATACAACATACCGGGGAGAGGAGAGCTTTGCTGGGCACAAACAAAAGGCTACTAAAAACTTGATTAAACAGCACTGCATGAATTAGCCATACAAATTAGGCACAAACCAATTTAATACATGAATGGAAGATAAGTACTCTGTGGACAAAATCATCACAGTAGCAAAGTTCACAACTGTATTTTTATTATATGTTTTCATACCCAACAATGTATTAGATAGAAATTTCAGCTTTTCAATAACAGCCCTGAAAAGCCAAGATCCAGACAGTAGATAGTTTTGTTGAGAGTGATTTCTGAATTTACCACATACACTTCGAAAACTGCCAAGGGAAATAAAATAATTAAGTCTTTTTCAGTGTGACAATTAACTTACTGCAAAGTTTTTTCAGCCCGACAGATTATTTCTCATTAATTTCCTTCTTTCATCAGGGCTAACTTACATAATTCTTAAAGGCTGACCACCTGAGGTATTTTAAATTGTAAGGCAATCTAAGCAATTTGTAAGAAATGCAGAAATTATGAGAAAACTCTGTTAAAATGTCAAATTTGTTAAAACAATTTAATTATATACACACACACAGGGTGATGTATAGGTATTCAAATTTGTCACATGATATATCAAGAGGAAGCATACATTCCCCACATCTTTGCAGAAGTGCATCGTGAAACTGCAATATATATAAGATAAAATCCACTGCTGCGCACACTTGAGCTAAAAATTTTATTTACTTCTTAGTCTCAGTGTTTTATTTTTGAGGATGTTATTTTTTCCTTTAGGTTGATAAAAGCCTTGATAATGTTTTCGGAAGAGCTCCAAAGTTTACAGGCTCCCATGTTGGACCAGGGCACTAAAGATAAAAGCATTCAGTTTTACAAAGATGACAAATTTCTGGTATCTATACATTTGCCATACTCAAAACACGATGGGATTACTAGTAGAGGAAGAGTACAATCTACCTGTTAATACCTATGGCACTAATTGCATCCTTATTTACTCTGTTATACATAATGGTGTTTTAAAGGTGCACGCACAGATGCCCCTCCACTGCAGCCCACCAGAGAACTCCCATTGCTGTTCGAGAAGAGAATGGAGGAATTAAGACAGCTGTTTCACATGGAGCAGCTAAGGACCTTTCTACAGCACGGGACCTTCAGCAGGCACAGGGGCTGCTGTCCCCTTGGCCAAGCCACCAACCTAAAGAGCATGTCCTGATGCACAGGGCAGGGACCTAGGGAGGGGCATGGTCAGCTAAGACACGTGGACCTCTCTTACCTGTCCCATCCCAAGCAGTGGTCTCTGCCAAAGCCCTCCCCCCAAATGCCAACAGTCAGAGGACTGAATTGTTAGTTCTGAAGAAACCTATCTCAGGTTAATTTGGGCAGCAAGTGATGACAAAATTCACCTGAGGATTTTCCAGAACAATATTTTACAACGACCGGAGTTTTGGAAAAACAGGAAAAGGATCCAAGATAAAACACTTTCTGATGATCAAAGCCATAGCTTGGGTTCATTCTCCCCAAACTTGGGGTAGTAGATTTAAAAATCAAGCAACTACCAAAAGCCACATAAATATGCATGCACATAATAGATCCAAATCCCACTTGACAGCAAGCAACATTCGAGCTCACCCTGTACAATGGAGAGCCACCTTCAGCAGTGCAGGGAAGCAGAACCATACCCAGTCTGCTCCCCAGCCACCAGGCAACTGCTGCCTCCCATACATCCCTTTGCATCTACCTACTGCTTCTAACTCAAAGAAAATCTCCTGTTCTTCAATGTCCTGGGTTTAGTTAAAGAGGGGGTTAGAGAGCGTCTGTCCGCGTTAGTGGCCGGCCCAGCCCTAACCCGCGACATTCAAGAACTTTGAATCTCAAGAGAGAGGAATATATCCCTGGAATTTGTCAGCTAAGCCTAAAGTATATTCAGGGTTGAGGTAAACTAAGGCAGCACACCATGGTGACTCACAAGGACTTTCTATGCCTAGAAAGTAAGTATGTATGTATGCCAACGCCAATAGTAAAAAATTTCCCTGCTACTAAAGAGAGAAGATGTCAAATTTCCCTTACTCAGAGAGGGCACTGGTGGAAGTAAGGGCAAGGGACAGAAAGGACAGAAGTACACAGGATTTAGAAAACTAACAGAAATTGGTAGCATAGTGCAGAATCAAGAAAGCTGTGGGGAAAACATCCTCCAAAATTATCTTTCTACAAATCTCATGACAAATCCATGCATCTTTTACTGAATGGCACGATTGCCTAATTTAAGAGAAACAAGGTATCTAACAATATAAACTATTGAGTGAAATAACCACAATTATATTTTTTTTTTAGATTGTAATGGTGCCTTAGCTGAGAGAACGCTTAATTGTTGTTTAAATCCCTTTTGTTGGTACTTTAGTAGACATTGTGATTTTGCATCAAGTGTGTCTGCATCATCCTTGAGTTGAGAAAAAAAAAAATCTGTTCTGGATTGACTCACAGACAAATAAGCAAGACTGGAAAAACAGGAAAAAGGAGGAATAACTGTGGTCTGCGGATTCTGACAGTTGTTAATAGACCTATCATGCCTGCTTGGGAAAAATAAAAGACATTTGTTTGGAAAACACAAAAAAAATTGTCCCTATGCTAGAGAAGCTAACAGTAGTTTATCCTGAGAGATCTTCAGAGACCAAAACTCAATATTTTTAATAGTATACAGCTATTAAGGACTGTTGACATCTAGTGAAAGACAGAAACTAAAATACCCATCCCTTTATAAATTTAAGATGTTCCCCATATTCTTAAATACTGAATGCATATTAGAATACCACCTGGGGAAAAATTAGCAGTTAATTCTCAAAATACCGCATGTTAAATATCTCTTCTATGTTGGTGACTTTTTTAAAAAATATATTTATTTATTTTTTAACAGGGACCTTCCCAAAGCAAATTGTGAGATCTGCCTTCTGGAACCTTTCCAAAGTAGCCAAAGGAGTAAATTACTACAGCATAGAGTCATCCTTGACTGAAAGGAGATATATTGCAATGGAACAACAGAAGAAATGAAGGGAATGAGGAACTCCAACCAGACTGTTTTTGGAAAGCACTGAATAAACAAATCAAACCTGAATTTAAAAAAAAAAAAAAGCTTTTATGGTACTTCTCCTCTCCCAAATAAAAGGGAAAAAGAAGGTGTAATGAAGCGGAATACAAACACATCATGCTCTAGACATAAATTTGAACTTAGTACATTATCTATCCCATCATGTATATACGATGCGAGGAAAGAAGGAAACATCTGGAATGTGCAGCAAAAGATGAAAGGCATCCAAGTCCATACATTCTACATTGAAAGGAGAATGTTTACATCAATTTTGGTCCAGGATAATCTTTTCAGACCCATTAACTCACTGACTTGCCAAGTTAGGTGACCTCAAGAGTAAAGGCTGATCTCTAGCAGTGGCAAGAGGTTCAGGTTTCCAGGAGGAGAGCATTCATTGCATGGGATATATGGTCTGTGTGACAATGATATGTACAAGTAGCTGCCGCATGTGTGTGATAACAGTTAAAAGGAGGCAGGGAAAGGTTGTCATTTGGTATGGAAATGGACTGCTCCACTAATATCGCAAAGATTTACGGACCCCTTAATCAGCAGGCATTAAGGCACTGATGAGAAAAGCAACAAAACACAAGAAAACCTCACTAAGCTTCCTGCTAAACTTCCTGCAGCCATAAAGATTGTTCAGTGACACAAAGGTTGGCTACTTAAAGTCTTTATGAAAAGATGCCATTGGCCTCATCAGATAACTATATTTTACACATTTGTTCACAGACTTGGAGTGAATCCTGTCTCTTCCCTTCTTTAGGCATCTCAGAAGGAAGAAAAAACAAGATAATGCATGTCACTTCATAACAGAGCTTTATTTTTGGGTAACATATAAAGAAAAAGACATTAAATATATTCAGACTGGTGAGTTTAATACTTACTTATCTTGCTGACAAAATGCACAAATCATGCTTTTCTCTCCATAACTCAGCCCAGCCATTAAGAAGACCCCACAAACCCTGTGATCGAGCAGTCTATACAGTGACGCTCATGTGCCATTAGCAGAACAAGAGTGGATGTGATTAACTATTACTTGTTCTCCTGTCTCTGCACCATTTGATATATTCTCTAATGCAGTTTTGTGGGGTCTTATCTGAAGGTGGAAACTGAAGACTTTCTTTCAAGGAGTGGCACTTTGCAAGAATGCATCTGATGTGCAGCTTCCAAACTGTCTACGCGCTGTTAGCGATAAATCTTTCCGTAGCTGCCTATTTCTGCAGGCCATATGTTTGAAAACTTTTACCCAAAGCATGATTATTTTTTGTCACAAGGAAGTTGCTTTGCTTCCTAATAAGAATCGAGGTTTTGGAACACAGTTTCTCAAGGGGATTTTTTTTTTTTTTTTTTTTTAAGCTAACAAGTACTGCTGAAAGCTTCCTTCCAAGTCCTTGGGAAAACTGAGTTAGTAACTGAATATTCACATTCAGATATGCACATACATATTTCCCTCTTACGTGGCAAACAGCTGTGCAGAGTACTGTCTTTCCAAGGAATCATAACAAGCTGCTTGTCTATGAGGTTTCCACCAAGAAGAACCTCATTTTTATGTTCTTTTTTTTTTCCTTTCACAAGCTATCCCATTGTTTCTGGTTGCTTGAGCATTCCCGTATTTAATCCCCTGCAGTACAATTCTCTCCTGTTTCTGTTACAAGGTTGAACACTGCACATTTTGTAACGTTCATGTCTTTAAATAAGGAACCATGGGGTTCCCCACCCTGTGCTCTCCATATGACACGTTACTCAGTGAGCCAGCAATTACATTCTGTGCAGACCATACTTTCCAAAACGCAAAAGTTGCAATGATCCAGCCGAGAAGAGAGAGCAGCACAGGCAGCCGGGGAACCAGCCATAGCCACGAAAATCTTTCTACTAAGCTTTACCTACAGAAGAGGAGGATTGCTCTCACATTGAGCTCCAGCAGTTCACACGCTTCATCTTCTGTCTGAGAAAGAGCTTCCCTCTCTGCTAGGTCATTCTACAATACTCCTTTTAAGCGAGTTTCAACCTCTGATTTTCAGGCCAGCTCTAAGTTTGTTTGCAGACCAAACTCAGTAACTTCACAAAGATATACTGTATTCACATTTTAATGTTGTGATAATTCATCCAGGCAAAAGACAAGATGAATATTACCAATTTGCCATGCAGCACAGCATGAGAGATCTTAACCCTACTGATTCAAAGAGGAGGAACATTCTTCTCTGCTTCTTGACACCTTGCAGGACAAGATGCTGGCAGCATACCAGTACAGACTCCAACAGGCAGAAAGTGCATGGCTCATTTGGACACTGCCTGGCTCCAGAAATAAACTACTTTAAAAAAGGGGGAGGTAGGGAAATCTCTTCTCATTGTTATCTTCACCTATTAAACAGTATGCTGGGAAAGTGCACTGTCCCCACTCTACATTAATACATCGAAGTGAGGTCTCCTTGGAAACCCCTCTTCCTCAGATTCCCCTGCCAGGAGTATACGCTGCACAGCAAGGATGCAGAACTGAAACAGAAACCCCAGATTATTATGAGCAGTGTTATCAAATAAGAAGGAAAAACACATGTAACAATAAGATGTCAGCACACTCACAGAAAGTTCTCTCCAAAACATAAATGATGGTCACCCATTTTAGAACTGAAAGGACATTTTTTCACTCTTCCATTTAAAACAAAACAAAACAAAACACAAACAAACAAAAAAAAACCCCAAAACTCCTGCAAAGTCAAGATAGGATCACAAAGTTCAGCTGGTTTTAGGAGGATTAAATGTTAGGGATTAGGCTTCATTCATTTGGGGATGTAAATTAGTGGCAGCAGGACAGCAGCTGACTGGTGAGGAAAGGGAGGAAGGAGGAGGCAGGTCAAAGAGCAAACCATGTGCAACTGCAGGCTTTTGCTGGCATAAATCTCAAATGACAATACATCTGGCACTCCACCACAAGAAGTAAAATGCAGGACTATTGCCCAGTGTACTTGAAAAGCCTTCTCTGTTACTAAGTGACTAAAGGCAGAATGATAAAATCAGGGTTTCTGTTAGCAATAGCATCAATGGTGGGTATGTCCTTATTTCACCCTTTCCGATTCCTAAAAGCACAACTCCAGAGTCTACATTAGAAATATATCACAATGTAGTCTCCACAAGAATATTTTGAACTATTGATACTGGCCTTCAGTATATATCACATCTGCTAAAGTTACCAGCAAAATAATTACTCCAATTGACATGACTACAATGATGTAGTAATAAAAGAGTTACTCTGTGCTCTATTAGAAACAGAAATCCCAGAACATTTCTGGAGTCCAGCTTTTTTATTGGCTAAGCAACAGGTTGCATTTTATAGATCAAGATTGGCTTGCAATGTTTGCAGTCAGAAAAGCTCATTTTGGCTTGAAAACTGAGTAAACATAGTCAGGAAGTGATTGAAGGAACACGGACCGCCAAAACATAATTTATAGTTACTTTCCCACACTTTAAACTATAGTTCTGTTCTTCAGACTCCAAAATTATTGATATAATTAAAATACTAGATTGTCAATCCAGAAGTGCCCGATACTATTTAATTTAAATTGTCACTGTTTATTTCAGCACATTTTAAAAGCCAAGTCATCTATTGCAAACAAATCTGGAAAGAAATCATTCCAAAAACATACATGCATACACATATGCGTACATACACACACTTAAGTCCTATGAGTTCCTCAAGACAATATTGTCATTTCAACCTAAATTACTTAAGCAGCTACAAAACAATTCTATGTATGGACCAGATGAGCTGGTGGTTGAGCAGACAAATCCTGTATGAAACCATGAAATCTCAGCTCTACTTTGAGTCAGGACACTACTTTTAGAAGAACCAAACAATCTCTAAGGGGTAGCAGGAGAGCCTTCTGCCATCACAAGGAGTTCATCTAAGACAAATACTTTCACTCTCTGGTACTTGGCAACTCGGAACCTACCCGAAGATAAGGATGGTAGGCAAGTTCAGTTGCTGTCTTCCTTCCACCACACTCCTACCAGCACATCTGAAAAACAGCTCCTTGAGAACAAGGGTGCCCTGGACTGGGATGTCCCCAAGCTGGAGTCAGCTGCTAGAGGTAACTGAGACAGTGGCAGAAGCATTTTAGTGGTGAAGGTTGGACAGGGACCAAGCAGACAGTTTGTTCCTCAGTGGAAGCTCCTTCTCCCTGCTACCCCTGTTGTTTGCAAATGCACTCCAGCCATAGCTTCCATTCCTCTGCCCTCCAAGCTTTTCCTTACGCTCCTCTGTGCTGACTCCACTCTCCTTCTTTGCTTCCCTCCCCCAGCCTTTATACGCTCTCAACTCATGGCATGTGTAGAAGCATGACCATAACACGAGAAAAAGACATCAGTTATTTAAGACTGTTCCCTTTATACCTATTCTTACATCACTTTACATGGAGCAAGATTTCACAACAGGATGTGTGGTAATGACAACCTCACTTTGCTTTCAGTGACGTAACATATGCAAGCAACCTGCAATGCAGTTTGGCAGTGATGATTACAATGAAAATTTATCCTCAAGTATCAATTCCGTTGCATGTTTTTGTCATGAGTCAGTTGCTTAAGCAGCAACCACCCACCCAATGCCAGCTTTTTGCCAGCCTTTTAAGCACGTATGTGTCAGCTAATGAGAATGCTATGCCATTAAAGTACCAAAAAAGAAAATTTCTTTCTCTCCAAGACGAAAACTTTTCAAATATAGAGCATATTATTGCTTATTAAGGATTTCCATCTTAGCACAAATAAAAAGATACAGAAATTCACCCAAAAGTAGTGTGTTTGATTTACAGCCAGTAAAGCTTGTAGTCTCCCTTCTGAAATCCCCTCAGTCAAGAAAAATAAATAATCTGTTGTTTCTCAAGAACATGTTTTGTATTGCACCAGAAATACCAGCAAAACAAATACAGCATTTGCCAGTGTTTCCCGTTAGTAAAGCAGAGAAGCTGCAACACTTATTATTTCACACCTCCTTTACATAGGGACATTAATTGTATGCCTTTCTGCAGTTTCTTCGGAATAGCTGAAAGAATATATGGGGACAAAATACACGTTTTGTTATCATTATTTTACCAACTAAAACACGAGAAAACATAATCGGTATTTTAATACGCTCAATCAAATATGCAATTCTCTTACAAACAGAATTTCTTCAAACTTGAGGATATTAGGAATTACTCTAATCCAAAAGGGGTTCAGACATCTTTGGATTTTTTTCATCCGACCAAATATTTAAAAATAGGTAAAACTTGAAACAGACTTTTGTATAAAAAACTTTTCAGTAATGCCAAGACTTGTTGAAGTCTTTCTCAAATTCCTCAAATGACAGGTATGCAGATACCCAAAACATCCAGCATTAGCCATGTTGCTATTCCAGTAGCTATGACGCAGCATATGAAAAAAAAAATCTTGAGGAAATAAGTAATAGCTAAAAATCAAATCCTGCGATTCCTCGGAGTCAAAGTAGGGTTTATTAGACACACTTAAGATATGTTTAGAGCATCAAGTTCTAGCCAACAAAACCAGCAGAAATAGTAGAAGGCAGATAATAAATATTGCACACATTTATGAAAAGATTTAAATGTTTAAAATTTTAAAAAATTTTTTTAAAAAAGTAACCTTGTCTAGGGAAACTGAAATAATTTCTCAGATTAATTGCTCTTCCCTATTGGGCACAATTTAAAACCTGAAAACTTTCAGCTCATATTTGTATTATTTTATCAAGGTCCAATACATCATTTACTATCACACATTTCTCATTAATGTATTATTTTTTCTTCTGTAGTGAAATGCATTTAATTTGTATATGAATGAAGAATTGGCCCTTTAAGATTTTGCATTACCTTTATAAAGAGTTTTCCTCCCTTTGGATACATACAACAAATTCTTAGAAGACCAAGGAGACAAATCAGCCTGCAGTCTTTCATTTTAAAACTTTTCTGACAATTAGTTTTTAAGAGACACATATTGGCACTTAGGTGTAGGGAAGGAAATAGAAGTTTGCACTGCTAAAACAAAAGTAAAGACATCTACAGTGGATGTAACTGAGATCCCCAAAGAATCACTCATATCTTAAGTTGATTAAAGACAAATAAAATTTTAGAGAGGGAAGGGTGTTCAGGCTGCACAGCTAAGTTGCTTCCATGCCACACTTAAATTCTTACTTTTTCTCTTTAATTATGGAGATGAAACTATTGTGATCCTGCCTGATCTCCACCATCATCTTCTCCAAGAAAGGTCCTTTTCCCCTTGACTCTGAACATGGTGGTTTGCTTCTTCCCTGATTTCAATCATTAACTTCACTACTTTCACATAACCTGCCTGATATTCCTGTATCAGCTGCAGGAGCTGCAGATGGAAAACCATCTTACTGTCACACTATAATGCTCGTTTCTTCTCTCACTGCACTTAACCTTGCAGCTGCATGATGCCATGTTCCCCTGAGAAAGATCCCAGAGCTCCCATCAAGTTCTACCACAGAAAACGCTGGGCTGCCTGTCTGGGTTGTACAGAGCAATTCCATCTTTCAGGAGAGAGAACTAACCATACTACAATTCTTAAAACAGGTTGAAAGAAAGAATATGGAAAAGAAACTCTACTCCTATTTCAGCAAGTTGAAGCATTTGAAACTAACTTTCTGCTTTCAATATTATATTATTTCAGTTAATGAAGGCACAGACAATAAGAGGATTTTTTTTCCCCAGATAATTTTTATTTCCCTGAGTGCAAGAAAATAAAAATAAGCCACACCTCAGTCTCACATTAATCTATACAATTATTAACCAGAAAAGCTTTTAGCAGGAACGAACGAAAAAAACCCAAACCCCTGCTGTCTCTGTCTGTTTATCACACTCCATCTACCTGTATGCACTCAACCACCAGGTAAAAATATCACTGAAACCAAAGAGAATGTCATCCTTTACACCTTGAGTAGATAGGGAGGCAGATACATTGATACTCCCTATTTTTTTTCCTTCCAGTTAACAGTGAAATCAAAAATTACTAGAAAAGTCTTCCTAGACCAGATCTTACCAGGGATATTCTTCATGGAAGCTAAGCAATAGATTAAACAATGGTCATGCACGTATTACACACCCAAGGAAGCTAAAGCAGACAGGCTCCAAACAGAATAAAGTTTCTTGTTGCAACTCAAAAATTGGCACAAATCAGATAACGAATAATGGTAATGGTGGCTTCCCAAGGTTTTAAGCCTTGTGGTGGAAGTAGCTCACATTTTACAGTCCTCATGTGTTGCCTGATCTAGTTGAGAGGCGTCCCTGCTCATGACAGGGAGGTTGGATTAAATGATCTCTAAGGTCCCTTCCAGCCTAGGCCATTCTGTGATTCTGTGATTAAGAACTGTTTAGAACTCAGCCTGCAACATTGTCTAGGCATGAAGCTGACACCCTTATTTGTCAATGAAACTGGGAAACTGATATCGACATTTAATGTCTCATACCTATTTTATTTATAATTTCCAAACAGTAATGAGACACATTCTTTGTGAAATAGGATTAAACCTATGTAAACTGCTACGTGGAACTATGGTAAATTTGATTTGGGAAGGAAATGAAGGTTTCTCTTTTTCGTTACTTAATCAAGAACTCTTGAAGAGGGCTCTTAAAAAGAGGAGCGATGGCAAACTGCCTCACAAGTGATGACAGCAATTCCGACATCAAGTTTCACAGAGCTTCAAGCCCTAAGGAGTCATCATTCATGCTTGCAAGAGGGGAAGGAGCAGTCTCCTTCCTTGAGATCAATGAGGCAAACACAGAATACTCCTTCTGCTCTCCTAAGGATGATTGATGACTCCTCAGCAGCTGAAGCGTGTGACATTGGATTTCACTCACTGATAAGATTGTGTCTATCCAAACACCTTCTAGTTAATGTTTCCAGGGCTCCTACACAGCTGTTCTTTGAGATGTCTTACACAAAGCTCAATTGTTCAATGATTAATAAATTTCTTTACAACAGAAGAAAATTCTGTAAGAGAATTTTGTAACTTTGTTGCCTGATATTCCAGTAACAACACAAAATGGGAACCCAGGGTCCTCAAGGAAAATAGTGGGAGATCACCTGCATTTGTCAAATGACAGTGGGGAAGACAGTCCTAAAAGCAAACCCTTTTCCTTAACACTTTAAAATATACCCTTCAGGTCTGCTTTCCAGAAAATTCACTGCATTGGTTGATTACAAACATTTTCCAAAACTTTAAGAAGCAGATTTACATGATTATAAATTTCAACAGACTTGAAACATGTTTTATAGACTTCTTATTTTTCATACCACACAACACTCTTTTCCAGTTATCTCATATTTTGAAATGATGCAATCAGCATGAGTTGAAACTATGTTTTGTAATGCTTCATAACTACAAGGCACGTTTTTGTTTATAGGTTCACAACTATGCCTGCCTTATATTATATCTAGTCGTATCAGAGGACTTGCTAAACAAACTTTTTTAATATCATGTAAGTTGCACAGCACTACTTACGTATATTACAGTGCTCGTACGAATTTTTTCTGCTCTTAAGATTGATGCAGAACTAAATGTTTTAAGTAGCAAGGATATTTTTTAACCCTAGTAAGTGCCACATTCAGCTGGATTCTGCCCCAGATGCTTTTGGGAGTTTTAGCACTACGCACAAAATTCACAAATCTCTGACAAGTGCAAGAACCAGGCAACTCAGAAGTCTGTCAGAAAAGGAAGTAAAATTGTACTCCAGCAGGCTGTCAATTATATCTGTATATCTGTTTTCATTTCTTTTAAGGTCAAGTGCTTTTTGTACTTGTAGTCTGACCATTACTTTCCTTATTCCACACCACCGGTCTTTAAAAGGCATATTGGTAAATCAGAAAAATAACCTGCAGTCCAGTCCAGCAAAAGATGATGAGTGTGGCTATCTGAACCTTCCAGAATGAATGACAGAACCAGAATGGCGTTACTGTCAAAGAAAAATGTTCCACATAACTTTTATTGTTTTGCCAAAACCAGCCCACCAGAAGAAACCAAAGAGAAATTCCAAGTTTGGGCTCGGAATGAATGAATCTTTCATTTAAAATTTGAAACAAAGGCGCTGCTTTTGCCAAACATTGCTGAGCTTTGCTGAGGCCTCGCCTGAAAACCAAGAGCTCAGAGTATTTGGAATTTATATTTGATGCAAAACTTGGGCTTATTCCCACTTAATGCAAATAAGCATTACCTTGGAGCTCTTTAAATTAAAAATGATACTGACACAGAACTGTGCCAAATTAACTCAGCTATGATGAACTGATTATAAAAACATGATGTAATGAACTGTCTTGGCACTTAGAAACATGATGAAGTCTCCATAACACTCTGAAAATTTGTTAAAATGAACATAAGGATTAGTTTTGAAGTCAACATTTTATTTCCAAAATACTATATTCTTAAGGAATTTAAAATGCTAAATATAACACAATATAAAATCAAACACGTATTTATGTTCAAAAATACACTTTAAAAAAGACATTTAACATGACAGATTTCTAATGCTGACATAATTCAATGTCACAGACAAAAAATAAATTAGGTAAGGACTTTTGGACAATAATGTTTGATCTGTAATATAACCTTATGATATTAACTTGTATTATTCTTTACCAAAAAATTAAACTTACTTTTGTTTTTAAAGGGTACGTTTGTTTGACAGTCACAGTTCTACCAAAATTAGCTACTTAAATTCCTAATGGATAACTCCAAATTCCTTTCTGTATCATACACATTAGGAAGCATGGAAGTTGAATTCTTAAGGACAATTATGTTGCGAAACTTTCAGACAGACTTCACTTAAAAACTAAATTCAGATATGTTTGTGTGCCTCGCTTTTCCCTTCCCTCTCATTACTCTTCAACCCAGTCAACTCCAATTAAAATTACTAGGATAAATATTTAAACAACATTTCCATGAAAACAGCTGATCAGCTGGCAAACAGAGATCTTTCTGGTGTGTTACCTGAAAGCACTGAGCACTGTGTGCTCAGAAATGCCTGTTAGACTTCAAATAACCTACATGTAGGAACACTCAAACTGGGAAGAGTCATGATGGGAGGTACGGGTGGTGCGGGGTGGTAGGAAAAGTCTTTGCGCTCACTGCTAATATGTGTGAATGGCCACATCAACCTGTGGAATATATAAACTGAGAGAAATACAAATACTTCCCAGAAACAGTTGAGGTGAACAAAAAGAGAAGAAACCAGAGAAGACTCTTGGAAATCCACCTAATTTCCTCCAAGCACACAGTCCACCTACTTGGCAAGCTCACAGGGAAACCCAACTTGCTTCACAGTGCCTCTCAAACAGCCTTTCCCTGGGAATGCCCTGAAGAGACAATGGTTTTTCCCAGTCTGTGGCAATGAGATGACCAGACATTTTTAGAGCCTGAACTCCTTCTTTGTCCCAAAATGTCAAAATTCAAGGACTTTTTTACTTCTGATCCAGAAGGCATCTTCAACTACCAAAAATAAATGGTCCGCCCTTCATATCTACTCCTATTGTTCAGAAAACTTTCATTCCAGCATTTTCTAAATTCTGAATGCTTAAATTTGAAACCTGCAAAAAGCATTGCGTGCTTTGGTAATTTGAAATTTTGCAGTCTTGCAGAATTGTTAAACCTTGTAATTTTTTTTTTTAATAAATGTGTATTTAAAACAAAGTAAAAATTGCTAAACTAACATCTTGAATCCTTTGCACCTATCTATTGTAGCTGAAAAACACTATAGGTTGTCATCCTCCATGTGGATCCACTGGTAAAGGAGAAGAGGTACTTTTCTTACTGATTTCACGTACATTTACTGATAGAAATGGAATGTGTCATCCTGAACTCCATTTAAGGATCACACTGGCAGTATGCTCAAGCGCTCACCAACAATTTCTTTTCACTTTTCCAGTCCTGTCCTCTCCAGCAAGTTTCCTTCTCATCCTGGAACTTGCTAAAGTCCTCCTCCTTATCCACTAAAACCAATCCAAAATCCAAACTTTTCATTCAATTCACTTTATCATTCACACCACTTGTCTATCACATGGGCTACTTCCCCACAGGACCCAAATTACTGCTGATTTCAGGCCTCCATCATAACAAACACATTCAAATTCATGCCTTTCCTTAAACTGATTAGTCACTACCATACCCTCCTCAGCTCTATGAAGTGTCCTTTTGGCTAATCAGTAAATCATTTGCTCTAACCTCAATCTAAATTCTAACACCATTATCCCTCTCCTGCTACAACTCTGTTCCTCATCAGATCTGTCCCATGTGTCTCATATCCTTTTTCATTTTTTGATGTGGCTTAAATCTAGTTTGTTTGTCAATTATTTGCCCAATGCAGGGACAAAACCCTAACCTTCTCTTTTCACATCCCCTTCCAGTCTTTCCTATACAGAAATATGCCACTGTGTAATAAACAGCGTAAGTTTCCATCTAGGAGCTGCAATTTTTCTCTCTCCTTTCCTGCCAGCTTCCAACCACTAACTGCCATTAATCCACATCTGGTCCTGTCTTCTGACAGACTGAAGGAACAGGGGAAGGCATGCAGACAATAAAGAGAAAGACCCCAAGAAGCAATTGGCTAATTGTACATAACAATTGAAGTCTTAAAATTCTCTTTTGCCAGAAACTGTAAGTTATTCCCTACAGTAGAAAAAAAAAAAAAAAAGAAATTAAATTCATGTTCAAATCACAGAATGGACAGCCATTATTTGCTCACCTGAAATATTTGTTTCAAGGAGAAAAGTGCCCGTCTCAGCTCCCGTCCATTGGAATTGTAAAGTTTTTCTGGGTGGAAAAAAAAAAAAGACAACGGAATAAAATTCAGCATAAACAAAACTGAAAATATGGCAAAAAGTTGTACAGGTTTCAAAAGAGTTGGAGTGGAAGAGTCATAGTGCCCATTTCCTATTAGGTAAATTGCCGTTAAAGAAAGCAGCTTTATTTTTTTTTTATATATATATATATACACACACATAAGACTCATTCACTAAAAAATTGCAAGTAAAATAGTGTTTAGTTGTCCACAACTTCAGATGGCATCGCCCAGTAAATTCACAACAGCTTCAACAAGATCAGTGAGAGACAATGCTCTAAGGAGTTTTCGAAAAAGTCTAGAAATACTGCTCTTTCTGCATTAAGGTAAACTTCAGGTTTATTTAAAGTACCAGATTAGTCTCAAAAGACTTAACTGAGAGCACTCTTTGCTCTTGTTATCAAAACTAGAGCCACTGAATCCCATCCTTGACTGCCTTCCCTCCAGACATTCTTTTCTCATGTTCTCATCTTTCTATTGTTAAATCCTTTCTGCAATGGCAATGAATGTTAATACCAGAAATAGTCGGACAGTCTGTTCTAAGCATAATTCAAAACAGTGTTTTATTCTCATGAAAACTGATCTTGATCTTTTTCTAAATGAAGCAGAAGCCTTCTTTTCATCATCCAAGGCTGAAATATATTACTTCATTTATTCCCCTACTAATGCATGCTCACAGAAATAATTTAAAGAAGACCAAAGCAACTCCTCTGCTATATTTCTGAACCCTGCCACGATGATTGTGCCTTTGGAAGAAGTCTTGGACTGTACATCTCAAGTTTATTATTATGTATTTGGAAGTGATTTATGACTATGAAAGGATGGAGCAGAAGGTATGCTCTTCGAGTCTACTACATTTGACATATCTGATAGAGACTGTATGTAGCACTTCTATATTCCTAAACTGAATTTTATTGCACTAATGCAGTCCCAGGACAATTACAAAAAAACTCCACAAATCCTTGTGGTCACCTCTCATGACACATCTTGTTTCACCCACAGGTCATCACGAAAGGGCCTCCTCTGCAATGAACAGGGGTCGGCAGGTCATGAGAACAAAGCTGGAATACCCATGGGAAGGGTAATATTCTTATAATAAAATGAAATATCAAACCCCAAAGTTTTATTTCTTACTTCCTTCTCTATTTCTCTTTTAATTACTACTTTAAATTACAAAATAAAATTAAATTTTATTTCTCTCTCTCACGAAGCTACAAAAAAGGACTCTCATTTGAGGATTCGATGCATACCTCAGTAATAATTTTTTACTTCAATCAAAGAAGGCAGGTTTTAATTTTAGAAAAAACATTTCTTATTCCCAACAGTCATCTTCAACCAAAGGAAAAATGTTATGCAAAACTTCGGCAACACTTACACTTATTTTTGGTAAACTTTGAAAGTAGTTCTGTTCATCTCTAATAGCCTCCGATTTCAAAGGCAGAACGTGTAGAATTGGCAAAACTATTGTTGTTATAAGTTGTCTCCTTCTTTGCACTGTTTATAGATTCCTGACAAAACACTGGAGGAAGGGATTTCACTTCAAGCCCTAAACTTAGAGGCATACTTTAATTACTCTTGCTTAAAAATGCATTGGCATGTGAAACTACATTTCTTGGCAGGATAGAGAGTAATTTTGTCAGGAAAGCTTAAAGAATAATAAAGGTCTTTTAAGACCTGGTCTGTCAACTTTACATGCCATATTACACAAAATATTCCTCTTTGAAAGATACGTCCATCTGGCATTTGTTATTACCAATTTCCCTCTATTCATAATTCACCAGCATCATTACGAGCACAATCTCTCCAAACAAAGCAATACATTATCATCTTAATTAAGAGAGGCACAACTTCTTCGAGTGCTGGCAACTTTGTATGTAAATATCCATGTCCTAACAAATGCCATGTGTTGGTCGTGGTCTTTAACAGGAATAATCATCATCCTGGCTGAGGGTAAAGCCCTAATGAACCACTGTTATGATACCATAGCACTGGTGCCTTTCACTGGTGCGTGCAGATGTTTGGTACATCTCGGAGGAACAAAGTTTCTTGGTCTTTTCACAGACCATAACATCATCCTTCGCAATTGGCACAAACAACGCTCTACCTCCTCTCATGTAGCAAAAAGAACAGAAGTTATTAACTGCACCTCCCCAAGGGGTCTGTCATTAGAGCTGAAGAACCAATAACTACTGGAAACACTAAGTTTGGCAACAGCAGCGACAAGACAACAGCATGTACCGTGCACACTTGAGCTGGTCCAACACCCTTTTTGAGGAGCAACAAATAGTCCAGGTAAGTCATCTCATTTCTGACATCGACTACCAGGGCACAGCAATCTGCAGAGAGCCAAAGTACATCTGCAGATCCCTCCTCACATGGAGCTAATTATGTTGAATCAGGTCAGACATACGAGTTCCTCAGCTCTTCACCTGATATTCTTACACTCGGGCAATTTACTGTCTATGCAAGTCTCGGCATCCACTTCTTACAGTGTTGGCAGCCACCAGAAACATTCACAGAGTGTAACCCAAGGAGGAAAGTGAGGCAGTCCCTCCTCGCAGTCGTTCTACATCAGAAGATGTTTTGGTTTAGAAAACCTCACCCAGCGCAGGAAAGTCTGTGTCAGCCAAGGGACTGCATTAGTCATTTTATAAAATCTTGTGCTTTTACTGTACATCTGTGCACTGCTTTTAAGAAAAAGATAAATGCATACACCAGATTACAGCTCAGAGACACTTGGTAAGATGCTCTCAAGGCCTTACAGGATTCACGTTTGTTAACAGTAACTTTACCAGCACAATGACCTTGGGGCTCATCCTAAAAGCCCCAGGCTGCAACCAAGGCTATGAAAATGCATCAGCAGAAACCAAAAGGCAATAATCACTAGTAAGCTCTTTTTCTACGGTAGAAAATCGAATTAAAAAAACAGAGAAGGAAAGGCACATTTGCTTACGATGTTTTTACACTGAAGACGACTCAGAAACCAGATAGCAAATACTTTTCAATGTTCGCTGGTTTACATTAGCAACTTGAAGCATCGCCTTCCTTTAAAGAGACTGACAAATAGCCTCCCATGCTGAAGCACAGAGGTGACTAATCCTGGCAGAGTTGTCCTTAACTGAAACAAGTGATGCTTATGGTTTTGGAACAAAAGTCCAACCTACTACTATCATCACAACCAAAAAATTCTGAGCTGTTCAAGGACAGCTCAAAAGACCCGCCTGCTCACTGCCTTGTTATAATGTGTTGTAGATAAGCTTGAATATGTACACCAGGACTCCTTTATGCCAAAAATCAAACCTCTGAACTTCAGGCAGGAACACTCTCTGCTACACCTCTCCCTCAAACTTTATAAGTCTCGGGCTCCTTGGCAAAACACACCTCCCACCCTTTCCCAGGTCAGGTACAGGTTGGAGATGTACTACGCTCATACACTTCAAGACTAGAGAAGATAAAACAGGTCAGGGAGCTTGAATATATGACTGTATTCACCTGTTAATGGCTATCATCATATTTGTGTCCCGATAAGCTATGCTATTGTGGTTACTACTTTTCTTCAAGAAATACGGGACTGCACCTGCAGCTGTGAAACAGGTTTCACTGCAGATACCTAAACGATAGAAAATTCTACTGTTAGTTCCCTTTGATGTTAACTAACGCTAGAGGGCACTGCTTAATTCTTTATTTCATGAAAGAAAACAGTCAATCCCTCCATGCGCTTCCCACTCATTGAGCAATATCGTTTGAGATGCTGAGTCGGTACTTCATTAACCTTGAAACTCTGCTTTTCATCTGCGGCTGTAGGACATCCTGAGAAATTAAAAAGCATCACCAGTGTCAGTCTCCAACATTTAAAATATGAGCCAACTCTTTCGAAACAGAAAACTCTTTCTGACAGAAAACTAGGCACTGATACAGGCTTGACTTTTATTTACCTTTCTGTAACAAGAGAGAGTCACATGTGTTATATTATCCTTCACACCATAATGGGTAGGTGTATATCCTTGAAAGACAAAGAGCCACCCTTAACTCATCACTTCTTTCTACAGGCAGAGCTTCAAAATAACCAGGCTTGTGATACAGACACACGTAAGAGGTAGCAAGCTCCAAGTGCCTATTTTCTTGCATTGGCAGCTCTTTGGTCAAGAGAAGGCTTCTCACTCAAAATAAACCATTATCTAATACTCTGGGGTTTTGTTTGGTTTTACTTTTGTAAAAATAACTCTCTTAGAGAGGAAAAGAAATCAACTCACGCTAAGTGAAAAGGGATTTCTCTACGTGAATTTGGTACACGTAGCAGTGGAGGGGAGGCACTTTGGTTTGGAATCAGTGTCTTTTCAGAAAGCAAAAGAAGCCTTTAAAGATTTTTATTGTACTGGGATTCTATATTTACTGGGATTCTATATTTTCAAAAGATGACTGTCAGAGGCTCAAATTTAATTGGGTATTTTTGACCAATTGGAAAAGGGACTTCAAAAAACTCCGTAATTGGTCTTTATACTCTTAATAAAAGTATTGATTTTTTTTTTCTGCTTTCTATAGGAAAATGAATGTTTTCAAATCACAATAATAAAAAAAAAACACCCCAAAACCTAAAAAACCCCAGAACTGGCTGAATACTGCTTGGTCAAGTCCTGTGTGTTACACCTGACCTCTGATCAACAGGGTACCATCCTCCTCCCTTCCTCTTCCAACACACCCATTGAATTAGTCCCTGGGATATAGTAATTTATGAAGCATCAGCCTTCTGAGCTATTGGCAAAGGCTCGTGAACATCTGGCTGAGCACAAACGGGAGTTGCTCTGCTTCACTTGCTGCTGCTGCCTGAATGACCTCCGTGTCTCCCATCCATGTCTCTTTTCTTTAAACTGTAATTTCAAGATGAAGTTCCTTTCCTTACAAAAACATAAACGGAAGATTAACTCCATATTTGATTATATTAGCAGGATACCTGATGCAGATCTAATTAAACAACATTTTAAATATTTCCTGCCATTCATTTCTAAAATCTTTGCATGAGACAGAAGTAGCAATATTCTCTGACTTGTAGTAGCCACTTGCAAACTGACCAGTACTTAGAAACTTAATTCTTGTCCCTGCAACAATGAATAAACCATTATTTTAAGTGCTTACTAGGAAGAAGTATTATTGATAGAAGTAACAGTAATAGTCTTTTTGAATTTAAATGAACTGCCTATGCTTCCATTAGCACTGATGGCAGGTAAAAATAAAGAACAAAGAAAAATGTTTGTAAAAAAAAAATCCCTTTTTTGCGAATGCCAAGAACTACACTTCCCAATTTGTTACTACACTATTCCAATTTTAAATGGGTGTTATTCTATCTGAATGAATTTACACAACTGTAAGACTGGCTAAAAATATAAGCAGCACAGCAAGAACTCGGGCATAAGGGTCCAGTTTCAGGAAGCCACCTGGTAGACTTCATTGGGTTACTCTAGCAGGTCCACGGGTACATACAGTGCTGCAGATCTATAAAACAACTGTATATAAAAATAATTAGTGCAGTGTGCCAGTCTTTCACTGTATGTCAAACAAATTAAAGCAATCCTCTAAGAAGAGACCTGGTCCTTTGCCAATAATAGGCTCTCTCCTAAGTTTTGGATTTGTCCACAAAATGTGTTGGCCAGACAAAGTGCTCTCCTTTTCCTCCCAGACCCCCGAGAAAATACGCAGAGAAGGGATTCATTCACAGGCACATTGCTCGCTATCGCATTAACACAATCGCTCCTTCTGCTGAGATTTGTTTTGCACACTACAAATCTTTTTTTTTTCTCTACAGTTTATCAAGCAATAATTAGTGCAACACGTCACATGTGAACTCGAGTTATATGTTCTCTGATCCAGGGCTAAAGCAAGCAGAAGGAGTTTTCCCACAACAAAGGACCTGAGGACAAGCAAGTGGCTGCGTGCAGATTTTGGGAAGCCTGGCTGTACAACGCCGAGCCCACGTCACCGTTAGTGCTGACTGCTTTGGAGGAATGTGCAGGCTGCCTCCAAGGAATGTCGTCCCGGCTCCCCTTCAGAGCAAAACCTCCCTCCCCTCCTTTTCAATCGGCCACACAGCAGCTGCTTAGCTAATTATCTGGGACAGTGGGTCCCCTCAGCGAGAGGGTCTTTCTCCCCTGCTGGGAGAGGGGGATCCTTTGTGGGGAGAGGATCCTGTTACACCTGCATATGAGAAGAGCTCCCCTTCAAGCCTGCATCCTTATTGCCTTTCTCTGTAAAGGACCTGCAGGTGGGGAGTGGGAGGAGAGAAAACCACAAAATAGCCTTGGTTATCCTTTCCTACCGCATAATCTAAAGCCACGCCAGTGGAGGCTTAAAGCAGAGGGAGGTGAAGAGCCACCTGCAAACCTCAGTGAGCCCGTGGGTTGGCACAGGCAAGCAGGGAGGACTCCACGGCAGGTTCGCTAAAGAGAATGAAAAATACCCAGTATGGCCAGCACTTCAGAGCAACTCTGCACGTTTGTGGTTAAGGGCTTTTCTGCCTCTTCAAGGGCAGAAATCCTGCTTTCCTGCTGCTGCAAGAAGCAACTCGCAGAAACAGTCCCCTGCATTTCCATAGGGAGAGCATACAGGGCAGAAACCCCACTTGGAGAAGAAGGATTGGAGCTAAGCTTTTCTGAACTTTTCTCTGAAGTACCAAATGTCCTAACTTCTATCACAAGGGAATTCGGCACAAGAGCAATTATCCATCTAAATTCAGTGACAAATGTACCCACTCCTCTGGGTGCAAATGTCCTCCCCATGAAGCGTACCCTGATTCTTGCTACTGTATTTCCAAGAGATATGAAATGAGATTCAGTCATGTGCGAGAAAAGGAGTAAAAATAAGAAAACTCCAGGGAACCAAGAAGAAAATCACTGACTTTAAGGATGAGAAATCAGACACTTGCAACAACAGAAAAAAAAAAAAAAGGAAAAAAGTACAGAAGAGCAGAGGGGAGTCAGCATGAGGGATAACAGACAGAAAGAGAGGTGAAGGTCTGGCATGCCACTAATACAAAAACAATAATGCTTAAAGAAAGCAGTAATGCTTAAGCAATCACCTACTGACAACCAGGCTTAAGAATCAGGAAGCACGGAAAGACTGACTGAGAAACCAAATCATTTGTGTAAAACAAAGAGATGGGAATCATCCTTTCAGGGTAGGTCCTTTTCTTTCTGAACGGAACATTCCTGAACACCCTGGAGACTCCTCCACCCTTGGTTCCAGGTTTTAGTCAATGCTTGAGATTCATTACCAATATACAGATAAACTACAGCAACATCTGAGTAATTCAGTCAGATTTAAAAGCAGGAGATTTTTACACACATAGCTGGTAGAAGGGATTTTCCAGTCTTCATCATACTCCACTCTGGGATCATAACAGGTCTAAACAGATTTCTCCTCTCGACCATTTCTACCAAAGTACTGTTTATTCTGCTTGGCTTGAAGCAAACCATGTGTCACAGATAAACCCTTAACCAGAGCTTCCTCTTCACAAAGCTCCAAATTACTATTCCTTTGCTTCCGCAGACATCCAGATGCACGTGGAACTAGGAAGAACATTTGTCACACCATCTGTATGCACTACGGCAAGCAAATCCCAATGATTTACACTAAAAGGAGATGCTAAAAGTCAGAAATTGTTTACATAGCCAAGTGCAAAATGCAACCCTAGTTTTCATATGCTGGATCCTGGAGGTCACAGCTATGCAAGCTGGTACCCTCTGTATGTTGCATTGCATTATGCTAAGATCTTAAAGCCTGATAGTGTCAAAACTTCCTTTCACTATTTCTAAGACCTCACTTACTGCTAAGCAAGTGAAAGAAGGACATATAACCGGATGTGGGCTGAAGGTGACGTGAAGCTGGCCGACAGAAGGGGCTAGTGCTTTTTCCTTCAGTTTTATACCTCTATGTGTTCTCCCAGCTTGGTACTGCAGAAACCTGTCTCAGTTTTCTTCTGCTGATGTGGGAAAAAAGGACATAAGCAAAAAAGTGCAATAGCAGGAGAGCACAATTGCAGGTTTTAACTGAATTATGAAGTAAAAATTCGAGTGGGACATTAAAACCCAGAGTCAACAAGGAATCACTTAACCAAACATAAAGCAGCTACACTAAGACACTTGAATGGCTCAAGCATTTTAATGATTTAAAGAACCCGTGCTTTAGAAGCTAGTTATCTCTGGAGAGATTAAGAAAATGCAGGGGGTTCATTGCAGAAAAAATCTTTTTTAGAACTGGCTTTCGTGATCAGTCTCGAGCTAGAGAAATTCTTGCCAGGCCAGGGCCACAAAAAGCATTTGCTGCCCTCTGTGAGCTGAAAGCTATGATCAAAGCAGAACATCTTTGAACACGCTTATCATTTGAATATCACTGCAGTTTCTTTAGTTCCAAATTGCTTTTCTCACACAGATCCTATCTGATTTTGCAAGCTAGAATACAGAATTTCCCTTTACAGTTACATTTCCCATCCACTCTAACACCTCTTGGTAACTTTGGACACATGGGAAGAACCCACTGTTGCAAACAATGGCAGTGAATTAAGTACACTGCATAGGTCCATGGGCACAGTACAGATCTACAAGAAACTCTTTGAGCAGCTCTGTCTTTCTTCCTCCCCTGAAACAAAAAGAAACACTAGAAAGGCATATTCGAAAGTTACAGCCTTGCCAACATGCTAACAAAATAAAGATCCTCAGCCTCTTTAGCTTATTCATTCCAGCTATGGAACAGGCACCGCAGCGTTCTTCCCTGCAATGATTTATTTATACAGGTCCTCTCCACTTGAATG
Organism: Trogon surrucura; assembly: GCA_020746105.1. Taxonomy (NCBI): domain Eukaryota; kingdom Metazoa; phylum Chordata; class Aves; order Trogoniformes; family Trogonidae; genus Trogon; species Trogon surrucura. The sequence goes on from CM036619.1 coordinate 72,762,961, forward strand.
CAAAAGGCATTAATATGCTCTTTAGTTCTGAAGTGCAGGAAGCAGCACTTGGAGTTGATAATTTCAAAGGAGGGCACTTCTGCATGTCCAAAAAATGCTGTGACTGCTCTTCTGTAAAAGTCAAAGGGTTACAGAGAGGAAAAGGCTGCGTAACAAGGTTAAATATTACAGCACCGTATTACAGCAAGCGGTGATGGAAAAGACTTAAGGGGTCATCTTGTTCATCCCCCCTACTAAAGCAAAATTGTTCCCTAGAGAGTAATACTGTAGGAAAGTAGTTGTTACACTATAAGTTACATAATTCAAGAGAATAGAGCCAGGGGAAATTGCTAGAAAATAAAATAATACCGAAGAATTCATCGCTTTCTTTAGAGATTACTTTAACCAATCTAAGGTTAAAAAAAAAAAATCATAAAAAATGTATACTGAGGCCAATCTTTTGTTTCAGTTTACAGCTAGGTCTTTGAATTGCTGACCTGTACGCTTGTGCTTGAACAAGCACATCGGCGCCTCTTGGATTACAAGTACTCAGTAACAAGTCATGATTCGTGTTTTCTCATTTTATTCCATTTTAAACACAGTGCCAACACGCTGCCCTCCATGCTCAATCGGTATTAGTTAATGAGGAGCAATAAGCAAATTATAGCAACCTATCACACACAGAGAAAAGAAAAGGCAAAATATTTAGGCACACATCCACTATTCTTAGAACTACGGATGCCTTATCTGTGCTGACAGCTTGGCAAGAGGCAAAACATCCAAGCACAAAGACATCGCAGGTTTGGGCCAGGAACGTGAATAAGCTCCTGAGCTTCAAACTCAGATCAAGTTTTACTGTTGCATAAGACATGCTAAAATAAGTCAGAAGCTATCTGCAAGACTACATTGTTCCAGTGATCTTTGTCCCTCCTCAGGAAGCGTATCAGGATTTACTAGATCTCAGAGGATGCAGCCCCCTAATTAACTGTACGCGTTCCACCTCATCAGAGGTCGTTCGAAAATGTAGACACCAAGCACGGACCGGTCCCCTGACAGCAAGGCAACAGGCAGCGGAAGTTGATGGTGAAAATCTGATAAAGCTGCTTCTTTTCAGACTGCTGCTACTGATTGCAATGGTGTGTGCATCTTTAAATACTGGAGCCTGCGTTGCCTACATGCGTGTGAGGTTTTCCAATCCATAAGCCACGCAGGTGGGGGCCAGCAAGTTCCAACTCAATATTAGGGGTTTTTTGACCATTTGGAGTGGCCAAGATCAGAACCCACCACAAAGTTGTTACACTGAAAAACAGTAGATGTGCCTTTGTCTGAGACACACAATATACATTAAGGATTAATATTTATTTGCACTTCAGCATCACCCAGACGCATCAGCCACAGTCATGAAGATCTCTTCTGGAAAGCTTCTAAAAAGGGCATCCATCTCCAGTGGAGCTTCATCTATAGTATTTTTTCCCCAAAATTAATTAAAAACTATAAAAGGCAAGGAATTCCAATGAATGTGCCACAGCATCTCCAGGATATTTATTTCAATATTTCACTATATTTACTGATGACAATATTGATTTCTAAACCAATTTTTAAAAAATACAAATTTAATTTTCAGACCTCACTAGTTTGAAAACTCTCATAACATCTCCATATAACAGCCTCTTCCTTACCTCAAACAACTTTACTTGTAACTAATCCTTCCTAAACCTCCAATAATCCTTCCTGTTCTTGTGTACATCCTCTAACGAATTCACATCCTCAAATGTCCAAATCTAGACACAGCAATTTGACTGAGGCTTTACTTATTTTGAGTAAAAAGCAGAAAGAACATTTCAACAGAAGAAGATTTGGTTGTGCTTTAGATTTACAGAGTCACAGAGAAAAGAACAATCCCTTGAGTAATTGTCTCACAGCTCCTAGCAGATGTGTTCTCAGTCAAAAACATTAGGCTAATTAACAAGCTTCGTTCAAATAACTTGATCTCTTTCCATGTGTCTTGATGTATTTTAGGGTTCTTGAAGGATGCTTCTTTAGGATACTTGAAGGACACAGTTAAATCAACAGAAATTAAATTAACAGAGGCTGATTTGCAACAGAAAGGGAATGAAGAAATATCAGATGCGCAGAAGGACGGCAGTCAGCACAAATACATTTAGCAGATGTCAAAGAAATTCAGGGTCAGTAAGTTTCCTATCATTCAGAAACTGCTGGGACACATGAAAAATGCACCACTTTGGCAAATGAAAGGAAAGGAAAACCCAAGGAATAAACTGGAACAGAACCACTAAGATCTTGAGCTAAATCCACGCCAACACACGAATCTTTTGTCATGTGGATGCCTGGTCAAGCACGTGGCCCGTCCTCACGCAGTAGCCTGGGGAGGCTCGGAGGTCCGCGCTCTCTGCCGGCCAGCTCGCCTCCCAGCATTTCTACCCGTGCTGCACCCGGTGCCTCCCCTCCTCACGGGTCAACGTGTTGGGTGCAGGGGGCTGGCACACAACTGTTGCATCTGCCCTACCGTGCCTCGCAGCAAGGCACACGTGAACAGGCATCCCAAGAACGTGGCACAGACACGGTGATAAGCTCAACACCCTAGGAGGGAGGTAACACCATGGAGGAGCCACAGCCTCAAGCTTCATGCACTGCACCCAACGGCCCTGCAACGGAGCACTGCAGTTGCTGCCCTTCACTCCTGTGCAATTTGTTTGTACTTCAATTGCTATTTTGTGTTACTACTCAGATTGTTGTGAATATGAAAGCTTCTCCAGCAGTGGGGACAAACCTTCATACTCTCTTAAGCATACGCTTACAGTTTTTCTAACAAATAATTTAAATTAAAAGTCACTGAAGCTATCGGGTTCCTTTTTGTATGGCTCAGACCTGTGCTGGTTCATGGCAGTTTCCGAGCAAGTTTGCAGTGGGCACAAAATACCATGTTTGTAGTCTAACAGCTGAACATCCCAAACAATTTTTAGTACCAGTGAGCTTCTACATCCGTATTTGTTAAAAACAGTAAAAACAATAAAAAGTTATTTCTGAATCACCTGAGAGTTTTCCTTTTAGCCTCCCTTAAGGAAAGGCTATCCTCACAGTGCTCTCCCACATACCACCTATCATCCATTTATATTTTCAAAACATTCCTCAAGTGCAATTTCTGTTTACCGTACCGTGTGGCACTTGGCCTGAACTTGTTTAACACATGTTCGCCTTATTTATCCAAACTCATTCATCACAGTTGTAAAACATCTGACAGATGATGGAGGTTTTCCAGGATGTATCAGGCCTCTCACTTAATTCAGCCACTGATTATTTCCACCTCTAAGGAATTTGACCAAAGCCACACAAAAGTGTTGAGCTATACTAAATCTTCCTCCATTCGTTATTAATTCAGTTACTGGCTGTAAAAAACTCTAGCTCTACCTACTTAATTAACCAATAGAATATAAACCATATATACACACACACACTATATAAATACACACAGATCTTATCAATACACATTAGTTATATATGTACACATAATCATATAGACTATTATATATATTATATATGTATTAGTTATACATATTCTACACATATAAATGCTATCATTTCTTTTCAGAAGACTTCACGTGGTAAGAAAAGCTTAATTGCCACATGAGTTGGAAATTGTCATTTGCAATATAAATACAGCCAGCTGCTGTGCAAAGCATTTCTCTATGCAAAATGTAAGGTCCTTGCACATTGGTGCCTCCCTTTCCCTCATGTTTGTGAAGAACTAGAAGAGCATAGCAACGATCAAGGCCACAGCTCTGTTCCTTCTGCTCTGCTAACCTAATCTGGGGTTATATCATTTTCCCAGAAGATCTTACACAGGTTATAAACAAGTGAAAGCTACAATTACCTAACTGTCCAGAAATGCCAGATTTTGTGTTCCTCCTCCTTCCACTTTACTACCCTTTTCAGCAACAGCTATCGTCATTTCCACTGTCCAAAGCGTCAGTTCGCTTAAAGACTACGAATGTGACAACTACGGCTGGCTATAAAATCCTTCAAGAAAAAGATCAGCAAGCACTTATACTGATGCAAAAGTTAATCATACACCAGCGTGCTGCTTAGTCTGTTCGGATGTGCCGCATCATATGCTTCAACCAATTCTGCATCATTCACCTGTGACGACACACTCTCTTCTCTACCCCTTCTATCTGCTGATAACTGATAAATCTTTTTCTTTGGGAACCAACCCCATGAAAACAGCAACTTACTGTGAAGCAAAAGCCCATGTCCCAGCACAGAACGTTTGCTGTCCCTCTGCTAAAACATAAGTAACTTTCAATTTTCTGCCATAGGCTAAAAACTTTCAGCTATAGGCAGCTATGTATTACCACTCACTTGTTGCAAGAGGCTGTACTGAAAAAGTTAAGCACTCCGTCAGCTGGATGTATGCTCAGATTTCCTTATTCGTATCCCTAAGCAACCAGCCAACATCCCTCAAGTACCTGAAAGTGTGGAAGTTCTCTATCCTGACTGATGCTTGCTGGTCAGACCCTCCAACTTCTGTCCTGCCTCACAGAACAGGCCCTCCTGTCTTAGCTATGAAATGAAAAGATTGCTTGTTAAATCTTAATGTCATGAAACTACGTGTCCTATTTCATTCACAACATTACACAAACTTATCTACCCATCATAACCATGTACGAACACAACCACTACTAAGCAACAAAGCTGAACTGGCAAAATATACGGGGAGCAGTTTGCACCATGAACGCCCAACAATCATTCAGGATTTGCCCTTCGCAAACACTTGTGTAGCCCTCATTACTCCACTGAGGAAATACCGTAACACACTTAATACGACTTTTATGTAAATGGATTTATGAAAACAGGGTGAAGGTACCATTTCATCTTCTCAGCTAGCAAGGAATTTTCCTGTTTCCAATCAGCTCAGCTAAAGCAAACATAAGGGTATATATTGTATATAAATTAAAACACTCAACCAGTTCTGGAGTCTTTATTCAATTCCTGACTGGACAGTCTTGAGCAACCTGCTCTGGCTGACCCTGCTCAGAGCAGGGGGTTTGAAGAAGACAATCTCCAGTAGTGCTGTCCAACCTCACTGATTGTGTGTGGTCTTCAAACAGTTCTGCAAAGTTTCTCACCCAGTTGACAGAGCTGATTTATGCACATACGCTCGAGACATTCAGCTACTTAATGCAAAATTTTTCAAATCTCAACCACAGGAAAACATAGAATCATAGAATCCATACATTCACAAATTCACTTAGTATAAGCATCATGTGCAATAAGTCAATGTAGTTTGGATCAGATCCTGCAACTGGAAAGTAAAATATGTTCTGTTTTCTGAGATTACTGAACAAAAGTACCTTTTTACTTCTTGTCTCTTGCAGAAAGAAGATCTTTCATTGTTTTTGTTTTTTTTTTTTTTTTGCATAATTTGCATTGCTCATTAATCATACTGACACAAGTCTATAACCACAAAACTAGATGCAAGCCAACAGCTAGGATCTACAAGAACATTAAAGGTTCAGATCCTCCCTTTAGGGTTCCTAAAAGGCTTTCCAGAGAAAAAAGGGTTTTTTTAAAAAAAAAAAGTAGTTCAAAAAAATGTCACACATGCTATGAGAATTCAAAACCCATTCAGTGTTTCTGACAAACCCACAACTGTTTGCTGCATGGTCTGGCTGTCTCATACGTCACTTTTTTTTTTTCCTCCCCTGGAAGAAGTGTGTAAAACCACATTATGAACTTCATCACTGCATTTTCACTTGACAGCACAGGTTGGTCAGTGCAGACCTCAGAGTGAATAAATAATTCCCTATCGTTTCCAACTTCAGAAGTCCTATACAAACAGATTTGCTGTCAGAACGAATCTGAAAGGAATGCTGCATGACCTCTCTTTTTCAAAAGAAAAGATTTACTTTTGTACATTTGTTAAGTTTACGCTGTGTTGGTGTTACCTGGTGGCTGAGAAACGCACAGAGCAAATTACACACAATTTAAGGGACTCTCACAAGGACAGAAGTGTCCTGGGAGAGTGAGGTCCAGGGATAAGTTGGGGTGGTAAACACAAGGTGAAAGATCTCTGCTTCTCTTAAGTCAGCTGCGTATTTGCCACTGCCTTTGAGAGTCTTTACATTCCAAGGGCTAGTACGGATCTGACCCCTTTTGCCTCCCTCCAGCCCCTACCCTATCACGGTTTCTAAAGTCTATACAGAGACACTTGAGCATAAGGATGATGATGGGGGATGAGGACAGAAGGGAGGTCTAGCAAGAAAACAAGAGTTTGTACGTCTGATTATATTCTATTACATTCAGAGAAAGGAAAGTGTGTTTCTTTAGATGAAACACAGGACGTATTATTACTATCACCCACAGAAGGGAACCCACAAAGAAATAAGCACTTGCTCAAGGCTGCCTTTATGGTGCTACTGGTCTGCAACCAATACTAAACCTCCATACAGAAAGCAGACAATGAAGTTGAAGAGACAACTTTTTTTTTTTAAAAAAGAAAATCCTTTTCCTTTGGGCTGAATAACTATTTCGTATAGTACTTTTTTATTGTTCTTGGCTAGGGTTTTTATGCAAATTGGTGCCCTACTGCCATATACTGTATATGAGACAACCTCTCAAGTGTGTACAAAAAAACTTCAGCTGGAGCAGGATTTGGCAACTTGCTTGTTAAGTGGCATTTTAATTCACGAGCATATTAAATCCATGATGCATAATCTGCTTGGGCAGTCTGCTAGTTTTAAGATGTTAGTCTAGACCTATAAAGCCCTAAATGTCTTGGGACCTATTCCTCCAGGAATCAAGCTTTTTTTGGAGGTTTTCCGATAAGTTATAATCAGAAAACATTGGGTAATAAACTGGAAACACTGCATTCAAAGTCTCCTGCAGCCAACAAACTTTCTTTAGGTCCAAAATAGGATCCCAGAGAGGTCTGCCTAGATTCATTACGGCTGAGGACCCAAAAAACACACGGACTCTAGCCCTAAGACGGTGTTGTGGGAAGCTGTGAGGCTGCACCATGATGGGGCGAATCAGAAGGGAGCAAACTGCAGGCCCTAAAAAGCTCTTGGAGCCCAAGTCGCACTACAGGCAACGCAGAGAGCACAACCTGGAGCCTAAGTGCTGAAAAAAAAAATGTGCATTTCAGCCCCAAATTTAAGAAAGGAAAAATTAATTTGTACTCAAAGTACCTTTACCTCAATATCATTTTTCTGCATAGGTATTAGGATGGCATTTCCTGAGCAGTTTCCGAGCTGTGCCACAGAATATTGGGTGTGTTTGTGAAAGCTCTGTCACTCCTCACTCCCTGTAACTTCGGGGCTTTGCATGTCTGGAACAATCTTATTTTTTTCCGGAGTTTTATTAACAGCCACTTTCTGAGAAATGCCAGGTGGCACCATGCCCAGAATCGCTTGCCAGCTAATCTCAGAGGATTGGGCATTGTGCCATCTGAATTAAAAGAGCTCAGCTCTAACTCACCGATAACATTTAGGAATCAAACCAATAAAATGGGGAAACAAAACAAATACACATAATCTCTGAACGCACAGAGATGATGGGCTTTTACTGAAAATGTATACAGTAACAGAGAAGAAAAAAAAAATTAGCAGGTCTTCCTGCTAAGTCTTCCCTACAAAATGTAAACAGTGTTAAAGTAAGAATAATATGCTGTGATTTCATCAGTTTCTGAAAACTGCAAAAAGGAAAAAAAAAGGAATTTGTACAGTTAACTACAAAAGTAATGTCACAAGGTTCCCTGCAACAGGGCGCTCAAACTTCAGGCAAGCTGTGCTATGCCACTGACCTCATGTGAAGCGCAGAGGAGAAAGAGGGAGAAAAGAATTTGCATCTGAAGGGAACAATGGAGTTTTTCCCCTCAACCCCTTCATTCTGTCGTTTTGACATGTCCCTCCTAAAATAAAGACATTTAATTTATGAAGACCAATAAATTCAAAAATAGTCAAAAAGTCTGCATAATCCTCTCTAACATTGTCCACATGAACAATAAAACATGAGATATTTCAGGATGTGCACGTAGATGAGTGGACAAGAAAACAGACTAATGATTCTATAAATTATAAACTGGTTTTGTATCACAAGTTTCTAGGTTTTCTAGGCTAGAAATTCCCACGTACAACACAGCCCACAGGAGTGGTATGGGAAGGCAAAACAGGAGGCTAATAAGGATGTGACTATTAGGAAATAAAACAATTCAAAACCATTTCCTATAACACAATCAAAGAAAAATATGGGAGGCAACTTTGGCTTAATCTGACTGCTGTCTGTATAAAGCATATCTGCATTATTTACATCTCCTCGATTCTTTTGGAGACCATGGGTCAGTAGAGGACAGTTATTTTCCCTTCCACTTCCTTGTGCACGCCTTGGAAGGTCAGCTAGCCGCCCTCTTGGAGTATTTCGTAATTTCATTAACAGAAACAACAGCTAATCAGATTAAATAAATCATACAGAGAAAACTGTCCTTTTCCTGTGACATAACAACATCCAGGCGTTTTCTCAGAGAAATAAGCACCGAGAGGGGAGATAGCATGTCCCTCTCCATCTTACAAGCAAGGCACGCTTCACAGAGTAAAGCAGTTTTAACTTGAGTCAGAACAAACCGCCACAGTTCAGCTGGATGGAGGCCAGCGGAGGTCGCTTGCTTTTTCAGCCCCATTTGCAAAGCACAGACATCAGCCACAGGCAGGTACTTTAGCACCCTTCAGCGAGAGGCAGACACTTCAGAGATCAGCTAATCTTGTGTGCGACCCTTGCCCTCTCCCCGCCTTTGCCCCTCTGCCTACAGAGCCCTGCAATCCACTTTTTCTCCTGCCGGCACAGCACGACAGCCTGTGTCGATGGAGGCTGGGAAGGAGAGGAGCCCAAACGTGAACCCTGCAACACTCCTTCATCCTTTCACCTGGCACGGCTTGCAGCAACAACCACATCAAAAACAAATAAAAAAGCAGAACACTACCGAATTTCATATGTGTAATCTGAATTCCAAAATATGCATTTATTCCAGTGAGAATTCGATTTGACTTTCTATTGACCCAGACAGGAATTCAGAGAGAAAGGGACCAGCTTCTGAGGTGCTATTCAAAAAACTGTTTACTACCTAATTTACCAGCTTCTAATCATTCATACTTTCAGTTTCTGGGTGCTTCCTCAACCTGTAGCAAAGCTTGTTCACGGCACGACAGCCAACAAAGGAAAACCAAAACTAAACCCCATTCCAATGAGAGCAGAGCAGCTCAAACCTAGAAATTAATGAAGAACAAGAAACATAATTACAGAAGACACTTAAACAAGGTCACTTCCCATAGCCCAGCAGTACTTTTTTACATCCATCTTTTACCTGCTGTAGGACTAGATTAGTTACAGGTTTTACACTGCTAAAGATCATCCGATTTTTAAATACTTCCATACATCCTGTTTCTTTCAAGGGCGCAAGTCCTCAGGACATCAAATGCTATGGATAGGCAGGAACTACCCAGATTTGTGCTCTGTGTTATATCAAGTTCACTGTCAATACTAAACAATCACATAAGATTAATTTACAAGACATTTTTTTGGGAATGCTTAACATACACTCACATACAAACACATGTAAATAATCAAAGCATATTGTGCCATTCTGGTGTCTTCACTTTACTCACACTTTCAATCAAAATGCACTGCTGTTTTCCTCTACCAATAATATCACTGGTAGTTTATCAAATATTTGAATACCAAAAGAGACATTTCACTGAAAAAATTACATGCCCTGAAAGATGTAAAGCAATAACCACTGCAACTTCTTTTACTTTGGCATGTTGACCTTCTCACACACCAGAAGGCTGTGCTGCCATCCAGCGAGACCTGGACAGGCTGGAGCGTTGGGCGGGGAAAAATTTAATGAAATATAACAAGGGTAAATGTAGGGTCTTGCATCTGGGTAGGAACAACCCCAGGTTCCAGTATAAGTTGGGGAATGACTTATTAGAGAGTAGTGTAGGGGAAAGGGACCTGGGAGTCTTGGTGGACAGCAGGATGACCATGAGCCAGCACTGTGCCCTTGTGGCCAGGAAGGCCAATGGCATCCTGGGGTGTATTAGAAGGGGGGTGGTTAGTAGGTCGAGAGAGGTTCTCCTTCCCCTCTACTCTGCCCTGGTGAGACCCCATCTGGAATATTGCGTCCAGTTCTGGGCCCCTCAGTTCAAGAAAGACAGGGGACTGCTGGAGAGAGTCCAGCACAGGGCAACTAGGATGATTAAGGGAGTGGAGCATCTCCCTTATGAGAAAAGACTGAAGGAGCTGGGGCTCTTTAGTTTGGAGAAGAGGAGGCTGAGGGGTGACCTCATTAATGTTTACAAATATATCAAGGGTGAGTGTCACGAGGATGGAGCCAGGCTCTTCTCGGTGACAACCACTGATAGGACAAGGGGTAATGGGCTGAAACTGGAACATAAGAGGTTCCGCTTAAACTCGAGAAGAAACTTCTTCTCAGTCAGGGTGACGGAGCCCTGGAACAGGCTGCCCAGAGAGGTTGTGGAGTCTCCTTCTCTGGAGACATTCAAGACCTGCCTGGACACGTTCCTGTGTGGCATAGTCTAGGCATTCCTGCTCTGGCAGGGGGATTGGACTTGATGATCTTTCGAGGTCCCTTCCAATCCCTAACATTCTATGATTCTATGATTCTATGATAATGGATGTGACAACAGACATATATTACAGTTTACAGATTATAAGTAAAATATGCCGGATAAACAAGTTGGCTAGTTATATGCAATCAGGAAATCAGCTTAGTTTAAAATCTCTAAAGCTCAAGAATAGCAAAGAAAAACAGAAATAAAGAAATAAATAATCAAAGTTCCTGTAAGAATAGACCCAGGACCTGAACTTCAGATTCAATTACTCCCTGAGTTTTGGATTCACAGATGAGCCTGAGCGTGGTAAACGTGCTCTTTCTACAGACTATCAAACAAATGAGACTTTATTACACAATTAAAATCAAGTGCCATTTTTCTGTCATTACATCAGAATTTGCCTAAAGAAATCAACATTCCTGAAGCTGGAGCACTCTAGCCATGTTACATGTGCTGTCGAGGGCAGGTTAATCAGTGGGGAATCCTAGCTGCCTGGTATCTGGCTTCAATTTTCCCTGGCAGTTACTTCCTTAGAGCTAAACTGCAGTAAATCAGTAGACTGCAAGGAGTATTTCCCTTTCCTTTTGAGATGCTGCCCTATGAAAATCCTGAGTAAAAGAAATCTTTTGCAGGGAGACGCAAAAACTTTTGCCAGTAGATAAACGTGTTTGTGTGTCCCCTGGTCACGTTTTTGTCTTCTTTTAGCTTGCTTTCTGAAGGGCAAAGCAAAACATTGTGCAGGGATTTGCATAAGTGCTTTGGCACGGCAAGGATTTCACACAGCAGCATTTCCCTGCCCCTCCGGTGGGGCAGCACAGGGCTGGTCCAGCAGCACAACGCACCAGTTTGCTCCATCTGCCAGAAAACCACTCTCCCTCCTCTTACACACCAAACCTGCAGGCAAATTTCTGTCCACATCGGAAGAGATTAAGCGAGGACAAAAACTAACTTTCCCCCTCCCCCCACTTACAAAACAAGCACAAAACCAACCTAAAAGTGAATTTAGCAAAGCTACAGAGATACGGTCTGCAGACACAGTTTGCACTTTCCTCTCGTTATCTAAAGCTCTTAGTAGGAAGTAGCTTTCATGACAAGTCCTTGGTTGAAACCCCTGAATCTCCCACTCATTTGAGCTCACTTAAATGAAAGTCCAGAACATAAAAACTTTTGTTTTCATGCCATCCTCAGCAAGTGGAACTGAAGCAAAGACGTGACAGCTATTTTCTGTTTGAAGTATCGGCTTCAAAGCAACAGGGACAGCACAGTGTGGGTGGGCCTGACACGACAGCTGTCTTAAAACAAAGAGTCTATATATCAAAAACAGTTCACAAAAGACAGGATTTACCGGGAAAGAATTACATGCAACAGAAATGAAGATGAGGAAGAGGACATGCACATGTGTTCACAGAAAGTAGGGGGAGAAAAGTAACAGTTTAAAAAAAAGAAAAAAAGATCCTTAAGAACGTTGTATCCAATTCCAGCTGTAACCACTTACATGGAAAGTATTTTTAAGAGCTTCCTGACTGTATTACAGTATCTGAACAATTAGCATCTAAAATGGGAATAGGTACTTGGGCTAGTAATGGGGCAAAACATTCAAAAAGGGAGTCACTCAAATTAGATGTCTGTATTCAAATAAGCTATCTCATGCATCTACAAATGACCTTGAAATAACAAGGACCATACCACTAGTGAATGAAAACAGCAATGATGTGGCTGAAGTTTAGACCACACTTTCCATGTGTGTACTCTATTGCAATGGATTCAGGGGGATTTTGCCTTTTAAGCAATGAGAGGCAGCAAAAATATTAAATATCGCACCCACACAATTTTTGTCAGTGTGTATTATCAAAATAACGGAAAGCCTAATTTTTTAAACAAATGAAGATTATGGAGGCAAACCATTCCCCAATTCTCAGCGCCTGTGTCTGAGTTTGCAGATGAAGTTTATGGTGAGTGAATATTTTGATTTCAGCATTAGTTTAAAACATTTGACAGGTTTTCAGTTACGGGGAGCTGTAACTTCCCGGAGTCCAGCTTCTCTCCTCTTATTGTTCCATTTGCCGAAGCCAGCATGTTCACACACAGCAGCACCATCTTCCGATACCTGTCCTAGCAAAAAGGCCATCAGGGAAGTAAATCAATGTGAGTTGATTTCTCTCTCTTTCTCCTGGGGTGGCACGGGACAACACAGCACAGCTGGATGGAGCCACCTCACCTCTGAAGGATCCACTTTACAAAGGAAGTTGATGAAAATTTCACCCACCGTTTTGGAAAGGTCACTAAGGCATCACAGTCCACACACTGTGCCATCCCTTGGAGATGGAAGCTTGGTGAGCCCACACCACACGTGCCCACTGCTCTCAACATCCTGTGGGTTTTGGGTAAGAGGATCCAAGCAGTCAGCAACAAATAGTATCACTAGCATGGACAGGAGCCTAAGTTTTAAGTAAATCAAGGTATCTTTGTATTGTAAATTGCTGCTCTCACACACACATCTCCAAAGCTTGCTGTTCACCACATGTTCATCAGAGGGATTTGTGTGTAGAAACTGGGACCCTTCGCTTAAGAATAACCATTTGGTGGGAGCAGAGGGAGCTCCTAAATACCTGTAGAGAGAGGACATACAGGCCTCCATTTGCTGCCAACAGGGATTTCACTTCAGCGGCCCCCACGTAGATGAAAGCTCAAAGACTCTTTCGCAAACCTCCCTTTGTTTTTCCACTTTGCCAGCTATGATGACTCGAGTCCCTGATAACAGAAGCAGATGTTTACAGCCACAGGGGAGGCTTCTCTGCACACAGGCTACTGCATTACATCGCATTCGTCACTCCATGACACCTACCATATGTATCACACTGATTAGCAGGCATTTTAAATCCCATTGACAGTGGTGGGATTAGATGTGCACAAACATTAAAAACATTATGATCTGATGATCATAAAAACTGTTCTCTGAAACACTGGGTTCTTTCAGGATCCTCATTACCCCAAATGAAAAGTATGCAGCTGATTGCATATCTTCCTGAGAAACAAAAGTGAGGTTTTCCTAACACTTAATATGATTTCGGAATCTGTGACAAAACCTTCTTCCAGGATGTATTTTAGAAAATAGAATTTGTCTTCTATTTTGTAAATATACAAAATACTATTGCGAACAGCTCCATCATTCAACACAACTGACATCCTAGGTAAAAAAAAAGAAAATGTGTAAAAGGGCTTTGGGAAGAAGAAAAAAAATGCTTTAAAATGACCCACTGATACATACAGATCATGTTACCCGGCCACGGCCAAGCAAACTATTTATGATTGCTTCCTGCCATCTACTTAATTTTGTTGGTTGTTTGGGCTTGGTTTTTTTCCCTCCAGTTCAGCACGGATTAGCTTCTTGTTCTGATTCACCAACTGCCTTCCATCTGACACCAAAGCCCTCCATTCTGACCATCAGCTTCGCTTTCACCTGTGCTGAACCCAGTGCTGAGTTGCCTCGATCTTCTAGCAGCTCCATACTCATTATTACGACTCAGGCTTGTCAGTATCAGTATAATTGCTAGGCCACTTGGAATATTTACAGACTAATCATTTCCCTGAAACTGCAAGTATAGCTTTAAATTAGTAACTCACACAAACATCAGTGCATTAAGTGGAACAGAACTGCTCATCAGCTGGGATCAAGGCATCCACAAGAAATTTATATTAGACATCCATGCAGAACAGAATCTTAATATCCTATGCTGATGGAGGCACTAGATGAGGATGTGTATAACAAATGAAACTTTTCTGGTGAAGTACTTTACAAAGAAGACTTGAGACATGATGTCGTCCAGGATTTGGCATTGTTGCAATAAAATTTTGAGTATCTAGATGGCTTTGAAGAATATCTGTTATTTTATAAATGTCGCCTATTACTGCAATGTAGATGCCAGCAACTCAAGTGCAGAGGAAGGTGTAGCAGGTATCTAACAAACACACCCTTTTCCTATGTTAAGCAAAAATGTGAAATTTCGTCTTTTCCTATAACTTTGGGAGATGCCGGAATTCAGCTATTGTAACTAGCAAATCCCATTTTTATTGTTCATTTAGTGTCATGATAGGAACAAGCTGTTTTCTTTACAAGGTGGATTTCCTGCTCAGTGTGGTCTACCGTGATATATTTTCCAAGGAATGATAAAAGTGGATAAAATGATAAAATCACTGACCTTTCCTACAAATCAAATAAAAAGCATGTTTTTTTTCATCAAACACTAGGTAACAAACGACACAGCCTCATCTATTTGCTGCACTGGAACATGGACAGCCCACCGGGTCTCCTTCCCATCTGCTTCAGGATCCAAGGTCTAACACGAGACAGACAGGGCTATTCCTGCTCAGCCACCACTATGGCTTAGGGATTTGGGGACTCACACAGTGGCAGGACTCCAGGACGCTCCACAACACACCAGGGGCCTCCTGAGACCGAATCCCGCATCTTTAGCCTCAAAATTCCCCTGGCAAAGGTAGCAGCAGCTATGCTGTTTCTGCGTAGTAATAACAGCCCGTGGGGAGTCTATCCACCTTCTTTCCCTGCCCTCTCCAGCCCAAATAGGAGAGGGAAACAAAAAAAACCAAGCAGTCAACTTTGCAAATAAATATCTATACTCGTAGGCTTTTCTTAGCAGATTTCCTCAGGAGATCTTAAGGATATTTGTCAACGGTCTTAGGGCCAACTCAAGCTTTTTGGTCGGTTGAATTCACTGTCACTAACTACCCTTAAACTGATCAGCAGCCCCAAAGGTTTTTCTCCTCCAGTACCTCCTTCCCTTAACTCGTGCAAAGCAACTGTTGGAACTACACAAACTCAAACTTGTCTTTCAACTGATAATCTCACTTCTTTGCCTGTGCTATACGAAGTAGCAAGCATTATGTTACTGAAGTTAAATTTAACCACAACTCCCTAGACAGCACTCTTTGTGCAGGAAAGATGGGAGAATAGAGGATTTACAGTTGGGAACATTTTGTCTATTCCGGTGCTTTGCACGACAAAACAGCGTTCCACAAGAGACGGCAACTGCAGCTCAGGCAACTCCCAAGCATGTCAATAAACTCGAGATAAGTTCTGATTTCTCACTGAAGTGCTTGTTAACTCTCACCAGGACCTTCCCACTGAGTATCCCAATCAATAGCTTCTGCTAACTGCAAGCTAATCCTGTCAAGGTAAGCACTTGTTTAACCTTTCAGGTGAGAGAAGTAGGAGATACATCTGTCTGGATTCACACTTTTTTTCTTACATACCAATTACTGCCTTTCCAGCTCCTATATCCTAATTATCTTCACAATCCTTTCTTCCAGACAAGAATAATAACATAGAACGTGATCTTGGAGCTGAAGAACTGGTTTGCACTTGGACAATTCCAACATAATCCTACTCCTGCAAGCAGGCTATGCCTTGACTAATAAATTCCTCAACACTTGTCAAATGTGAATGAAGCCCCGAAGTCAAAAATACCATTTGTGGGCAAAGATTAAGTACTAGTCCAGCAGAATCTTTGCTTAGCTTTTTTTTTTTTTTTTTTTTTTTAAACTTGGTTTACCATATTTATAATGGGCAGAATAATATTTTCATACTTAGTAGAAATTCAGATATGCCTTTAGAACAGGCTACTTAAAGTTGGTTTATGACAGATTTTTAAGCACAAGTGAAGCATAAATAGATTTCTTAATGGATGCAGGTCAGCACCAAACATTTCTTACATTCAGGACAGATGAGCTGTAATTTAAAGGGAGCAGAGGCAAATCTGATCTATTCTACACAATTATGTTAAATGTCAATCTCCAGCCCAAGGCATGTGACTTGCTGCTACGCACTGCCTACACCTGGGTTTTCAAACAGCTGGTTAGTGGAGCCGAATGACTTCACAAATTTTGTTCCACTCGGCACTTGCCTTAGCTGCACAGCCAGCAATTTTCTTGCTATTCAGACACAGATCAGAGACCGGAACGGCATCTTGCTTTATTACTCAGCACATTTTAGACTTGAGAATAATTTTAGAGTAGCAAGGGGGGAGTGCAGGGGGAGTTGTCAAGATGCTTTAGCTCTGATGGTCTGTGACCTAGGATTTCAACCTACTTTCGAAGCAGCGTGATTCCCACCCAAGTTCAGCAGGAGAAGCTGAGCTCTGTTGTTCAGTGGCACCGCTCCTTCCCTGGCGGCAGACGCTTGGAAACTGCAGAAGGTGCAAAACTCAACTGACTCCGAGTTCTCCCAAACATTAGAAAAACATGAATCTGAAGCTTGCAGCTGCATTTTATCATATTTATCCATATAAATAGACCAAATCCAAAGCGGATCCAGACCTGAACTTTTCACCTTGTGTCCCTCTGTGATGAAAATGTATCTCATCTTGTTACTCAGACCAGAAATTCTTTAAAAGACTTGTATTATATTTCTAGCTAAGGAATGACGCTCTCACCAAAACCCTACTGTGCTACGGTGCCTAAAATAGTTAGCTCACTAATACCGTCCAGGTTTGGAGGTTACATTTTGAACAACATGTTTTGACTAAGGTTTTTTTAATAATCTTTTCAGCTTTCCCTCATCATTTATCTTCTTGGAGCATAAGCCACTCTGAGCCTGGACCGGTTACAAATACCAGGGAAGAGAACATTGCTCTCCTGTGGGCACTACTAGAACACCATTAAGAGAGGAAGAGATGCTCAAGAGGATATCACAAGTCTTTTGTCTGGTCTTCAGCATATCATACGCCTTGGAATGTCTCTTATTAACTCTTGGATAAATATCTCCCACAACACATAATAAAATTACCGATGACTGATCAGCTACCCTACTTTATCAAGCACTGTCTTTCATCAAAACCAGACATGTCCACAGCCTGCAGTGGTTCTTCCCCCAAACTTAATCTTAAAACATCCCCCTTTCAAAGCCATAGCCTGTAAAATATAAGACACCACCCAAAAACCCCAAAAAACCCAAGTACAAAACACATGAAAATTGCATGCACTAAACACACAGTTCTATTATTTAGGGTTTGGGGGAATTTTAGACCTCAGAATCGAGGTTGGGATTTAGGGTTGAAGTAGCACATTTTGCTGGAGTCAATTCTCCGCTAGTTGTCCTAGTACAGAATGGGGGCAACACTGATTTTCTTGTTACAGAACAAATATGGATAATGTTACTGCTTTCCAAGTTTTACCCCAGGGAATCAAGCTCAGACAACCTTGTACTGCACGTGCCACTGCATTCAGTGTCAAGCTAACAAGAAAAGACACAGATGTCTGATGCCTGAGCTACTGCTTCCCACTTGAAGCCAGCGTGCACAGAGGCAGTCTAGGGATCTCCAAGCTAGTAACACAATCTGGTTTGTTTGCTGATAACAAAACCAAGGTCATTTTATCTGGTTTTCTCAATAAATATTTATGGGCAGACGTCAGCTTTTCAAAGGTATTCAGATGCCTAAATGACTTCAAAACCTCTGCAGACAACTTCAAAATATTTAGGGACCTACCTCTTCGACAAAAGGAGGAGGTAGGTAGCTCAATACAAAGGTATTGCAAACAAAAAGCAGCTCCAGGGCCTGCTATAGCCACTACCAGCTACTCTATCGCATTTAAACCGAGAATGGGCTCCATCACTCTAAATGGAACAATTTTCTGTTAAAGACATCAGTGGAAGTTGTGAGTAGATGACAGAATTCACACCCTTTTTTTTCAAACTATGTCTTTTTGAAAATCCATATTGTTCAAAGCTTAATTTTCATTGTTTAGTTCTGTGGAAACTGATGACCAAGTTTCCCCAAAAGCACCAGTCTCAATTCTGAGGAGACAGTTGAAACAGACTCCTTTCTAAATGAAGTAAAAGCTTTCTAGACCAGTTCTGGAGGCCATCTGCTGTGCCACGCATTCACTTGCTCTCTGATGAACTTTCTTCGTCAACTTGAATTCATTATTAGCTTCTTTTTCTTGTTTTGGTAGTGATAGGAGATAATCCCACTAGAAGTTAGCTTTTCTGAATTACTAACTTTACAAGTTTTGATAGTAATAAACTTGTGTTTGCATAAAACACATGTATAAATAATCAACGTTATGCTCTATAGTCCTACAAAAATACAGCAAGCCTAACACATGAAAAAGAACAAGCAAATCCTCAAATGAAACGCAGCGTCTTACAGTCTCCAAATTTACAATATATACACAATGGATGTAGAACTCAGCTGTGCAAAACACTGTTCTCAGTATATCAGAAGAGGATTCCTGATCCCTGATCCAACCCTGTTGCAACAGTGGTTACACAGGTGTGGAGCGCACTTACAGGTTCTAACTGACAGAACCTGCTCTCACGATAGCTCATGAATTTGCAACATGAAGAGCATGGGATTAAAATTTCAACATAAATCTACGTTTGTACAAGTCACAAGACAACGGTAAACTGGCTAACTGCGCTGGAAAACAAGAGAGCAGAACTCAGATCTTCACAGAGGTTTTATCTCTTGCACTCAGCTCTGTGCTGCTACAGATGCAAAAGCATCAGGTCCTGCTGAGGGGCGAAGGAAAACAAGGGAGCAGCACATCTCCATTTCTGTCACACAGAGAGAAGTGGACTCTCTCTCAGAACAATGGATCAACTGAGTCAGCTAAGAGCTCCTCTAATCACGATCATTGCATCATCCAACTCCAGACAAATCTTGAACTACCTTACTTACAAAGTGCCATGGTTTCAGTTTGTCATACCTGCTATGAGCAATAATGCAGCAAACATGCTCCTACACCCAAGCCAACAACAAAAAAAAACCAAACCACGTATAAAGTTATAGAATCAAAAATTATGGAGGTTGGAAGGAAAGTTGAAGACACTTGGTCCAACCTCCCACTCAAAGCAAGGCTCTGAGAAGCTGAGATAGTGAGATATGTGAGAAAGCTGCCGCACTGCAATAAACCAGAACACACCAAGACACCCAACTCCAGCACTCCCTTTAGCAGGACCACAGCCAACTCCATCTAACTCTGAAGTCTCCATTGCCCTAAAGAAAACTATCAGGGCCTCTTTCTTCCATTGAATGGCTCTCAAGGGACATAACATTCAAGGGCTGTTTTTTCTAACCAAAGACTTCATTACACCCAAGAATTTGCAGCTGTTAAAATTGTTTGGGCTCCCACACTGAAATAGCTCTGTCTAGCTACTTAGAAATACACTGCTTAGAAGCAAAGGGTGAGACACTACAGAGAGCTGTTTAAAGTGAGATCAGTTTTACACAGAGAAGTAAAAAAAAACAAAACAACAAAACAAACCCACATACACAGGAATCATCTCTCCTGAGATGAAAATGAGAGCAGACCAGAAAGAACTGAGAAATGATTTTTCGGAAATGAGAGAATAAATGCAGGAAATGATCAAATTATGGGTGAAAAAAAAAAAAAAGAGGAGAAAAAGAGCAAGAAATCTTTAGTGATACAACTTTTGTTTCCTGACTCTGAAAGCATTTTAGTAAATACTAAAAGACAAAGCTCTTTTAAAGATAAGAGGTTCCTCTTTCATCTCCTTGTCTTTCTCAGTGCCATGAGTTTCAGTTTTAAAATGGCAGTGTTTCTCAGAGCTATAGAAGAGAGGGACTTTGGGGACTTGCTCACATTGTCAAGTGAGTAGCTCCAACAGTTTGCAAAGTTTATTGAAGTCAAATTTGAAGTGCTCCATACGCATTCTCTGTAGGCATGAGATATCTGAGCAAATGGCAGAATAAGTGATGGAAACCTGCTATCACTGAAAAGCAATAGATGGCTTCACGTTTGCTCCAAAACGGTGTAAACAGCCACAAGTGTCTGTTTTGCCTTACTCATCAGTCTATGCAATTTGGCTTAAACAATTTTTGCTTTAAAGCTTTCCCTGTTCTCCGTCCTGTAAGAGTATTTGAATTCTGCCTGAACTCTGGCAGGTAGTTATTTCATTACCGTATTGCTAATTACTCCGTTAACTGCACATCTCTTTGGATCCCAAAATACCTTTACAGAAATAAAGTAATTTATACTCCCTGCTTATTACACCAATCAGACTTGGCGAATTCCCTCTACATATGCTTTCCTAAGGTCAATCTTTCCTCAGATGAACCATATAATTACACTAACCCTATGGTTCCCTCTACCACAGCCCAGACTTATTTCCTGATGTCTCTCTCACGGTTCAAGTGTCTGCTCTAATGAGAACAACAGACCTTCAGCCAAGGGCTGCTTTGCCACTGGGAATATATCCTGGCATGAAGAGGTGGAGGGTGGCTTCCAAGCAGTGGGTGACATGGGCTGTAACTGAAATAAAAAGCCCACATCCATCTGTTGGGCTTATGGGCCCTGTGGTCTCCAGTCAGCAAGATGGAATATTTCATGTACAAAAACAACACGCCAATTGTGTAATTCCTTACAGAAAATAACCCATCAAACAGCTGCCAGTGCAGCAAAAATAACCCAACACTTTGGCAGAGCAGGAAACAGTGAACATTATCACATTACGTTGGATCTTGAGCATCATCAGATGAAATTAAACCAGAAATATTGCTGTAACACCTTTCATGAAAGGGTACATAATTAAGAACTGAAACAGAACGCTGCTATTTAGCGATTGTTTAAAATGTCACGCATTTAAAACGCCCACTTTTGAAAGGTCTCTTTGGGGCATGATAAGAGGAGATCAAGTGTCTCGCAACGAGGTTGCAGTTTGGGCAGACAAAAGAAGAAACACACTATCTGCACTCGGGTATTTTTAAATAACTGACAGTCCCATCATGCAGCCAATACCTCCGCTTTTCAGTAAGTAAGGATGTTGTCTAATTGAGAGTAACCTATGAAGAAAATTTCTCTTTTATCTGAGAAATTACCTGGGTAGGCAAAGCTGGATCCATGTTAACAGTAACATAAATACTCAGAAGTCATGCTCAAGTAAAACATTTGAGTTTAGAATCTTTTAAATACCATGACCTGTTACACTTATGTCTTTTCAATCTATTCGAAGTGAAAATTTAATATCATAAAATCAACAGCTCACATCAGAACTTATCCATTTCCAAGGTTTTACAAAACAATCTGATATATACCTGTTACTTAACAATTTCAGATCAAAGCACTACTCAAACTCCACTGACAAAAATTTGTTTATGAAATTCTCATGTTTCATGAGAATCTAAAGTCCTTCAAAGGACTCTCCTTTTATTTGGACATATATGTACACGAAAATATTCCAGCAAGTGGGTGACCAAGTTTAACCTGCAATGGATTACAGTTTGATTCCATCTCTTAAAGACTTGAACTTATAAGTATTGCCACAAAAGCAACAAGAGTTGGGATTACAGCTTTCCCAACTCTGAAAGAGCTTGTGTACATGTGCCAGTTGGAGCTGTTGCTTCATTTTCTAAGCCTGCAGAAAACCATATACCTGCAGAAAATCATAAAACTACAGATGCTTATAGATTTTCCTGTAGTTGAACATTCCATCCTGTAAATTTTATTTCAACTTTTTTTTTTTTTTTGCTTTTTGGTTCCCCCCTCCAAGTCCTTTCATACTTCTGCAGCAACAACGCATGAACACACAGTTAATACAGAAAATTCAGAAGCTATTTCAGAAAACATTTTTGAATACCTCAGCACTTAGAACAACAGTACAGATTGAAAGGTGAACCTCCCCCCAACCCAAAAGTAAGTTTTCACAAATGTTTAAGCTTCCTCTCTGCCACACTTCCCTCAAAAACAAGAGAGACCTTGCTGCAGCACAGACATCCTGCAGTCAGGGAGCTAAACTGCATCTCTCCTCAGCAACCTGCGAACGTCACCCACAGATTTCAGGCAATTCGGCTCTTGATGACGGTGAGACACACATTGTATCTGCCCTTGGATTTCTGCTGATATTTGAGTAACTGCACGGGTACGGGACCAACGCTGCGTGCAGTTTCCAAGCCTGTAGTTCTGCTAATGCTGATCAGCATTCGGTGCACATCCCTGATGACATATTTTTAGGACTGTCGAGAGTCTTACTGCAGCCCTGCTCTCCTGCACTAGCCATAACACAGTACCACAAACAGCTTGGTAGTTGGCAGTACTTTCTATGCCTCATGAAAAGTTACGTCTAATCAAAAAAGAGGCTTTACCATACATACTATTCTGTCCAAACAGGCAAAAGATATTATGGGTGTAACTCTATCTTTCTGGGCAAATATCCTAGACGTAATTTAAGGTGGGTTATTTTTAATAAATAATCTGATCTAGAATTGCAGCCTGAAGACTCAATATAAAATTGTACCAAACATGTTGGTGTTACTTCTTTAATCTTGGCTTATTCTGTACTCTTTAGACAAGTTCTATGGCAGGGCTAAGGTTATAATTTGTTCTCATCACCTTTTAGGCTCCAAGAGCTATTCGTAGCACCAGATCCAGTTATCAATTATAGTCTTCTCTAAAATCAATGTGTATCTGTAATTTGCCTTAAGTTTGAAACGCAGTCTGAAAACCCCCTCAGATGCAGAAGACTGACAGTAGAATACTGGGAAACTACCCAAGCACAAAACGTTACTGGAAGGTAATCAATCTTCTCCTTCTCCCTGACTCGCTTCTTTGAGCCCTTGGTTACACACAACCTTTTGTCTTCTCCACCGCCCGCAGCAGAACAAAGGCGGCGCAACAGTTCAGCAGCGTTCTTCAGAAGAGGGGCTGGGGAAAGCCGCTGCTACAATTGGCTCACTGTTCGGAGAAACCTGTCTTGTAGCCATCGTTAAAACATACCCTCTGAAAAAGGAAAAAAAGCATCAGCCTGAAAAATCCACTGAAATATGTCTACCAGTAAAGTGGCAAGGAATCCCGAGACGTGTCTGACGATCATTCTCCAGGTATGGAAATAAAAACCAGACATCTCTTTTATTTAGCATAATATGAGATCGCGCTGAGAAAAGTTTTACCTCAGGGCTATAAATTATGAAGAGAGATTTTGCACAGCCTGGGAAAACACTTCAAACTGGCAATGCTTTCTCCAGTGCTATGAAAACGTGAAATAAGAAGACAGCCAAGGGGATGCTGAGGGTGGGTGGATTTACAAAAAAAAAAGCATTTCCGACTCTACTTTCCCACGTCTTTTCTAGCTCTGAGATTAAAAATATATTGTGTTAAACTTACGAGAAAAGAACAATAAGCTGTGTTATCCAGGAGGCCACAGGGTAAAAAGATATCTGTGCCAACTCCAGCACAGACAAGGAGGGACCAAGGCGAACGGGCTGTTTCACAGATCAGCCACCTACGAGCAAAATGACAACCACAACCGCCGAGAAGTAACCACCTGGCTGGTGCTTTCAGAATACAGGCCAAGGAACATGAAGTACTCATGGGGCATGAGATGTCCACACGAAGGGTCAGTAGTCACCTCTTGAGCTGAAAGCTGGCCGCCAGATCATGTTGCCAGGATGACCTGGGGAATCCCACTAAAATGCAATTCTCTCTACAATGCAACATTCAATATTCTGTGGATGAGCAACTCATTCCCCAGAGTTGACAAGTCCAGGACTATTACAAACTACTCAAATTTTCAAACAGACCTTCATTTATAAACCATTTTTTCCTGTAGACCTCCACTGACCAAATTTTGTTAACAAATGGATAAAAAGCTCAAACAGGTACGAACATGTTAATCATGTGGTTATCAAATTCCTACTTGTTTCTACTACCTATTCAAAGTAAAACTGACAGTTGACCTTCAATTTCTAGCATTTACCAGAACTCAACAGTACAATAAAATCTGGCTGTAGGCTTTAGGACAACTTTCAAAAGAAGTTCACTTCTTTTGTCACTCAACAGCCAGGGTCAAATTTTGAAAAAGTAATCTAGGACATGGATCGTAGATGCTTGAACAGCACTATCGGGAACATAATTTTTCTATTCCCAGCTAGTGACAGAGCATACTGATAGGAACTGAGCAGGAGCTGAGTCAGTTCCTGGCACTGACACCTCTCTCCAGGTGATGCGCACCCCGGCTCCCAGAGCAGTGCTGGATCTGCTGAGCCACGCAACATCAACCCACACATCGCTGTCTGTGCCCAGCTTGACAATCCCAAATCTGGGCTTGTCTGCAATGGGAAATGGAGACTCCTATGTTCATGCAACTCTGCTGCTTTCAGATAGGATACTGTCGTGAATTCATGGATGCTTTGATTGACATGTCACAGGCGAGACAAAGGCACCTGCATTCAACATCTCCTTTGCTCAAAGTAGGCACCTCTGGGTCTGGACCCAGCCCCCGGGGTAAGCTTCCACACTCCCTCCTGTTGGGATGTGAGACCTCCAGCACAACTGTGCTGTGTTCCAGAGACATTATTAAATCCAGTAACTTGAGCTTATGCTTCCCAAACTCATGTTCTTGTGCATTCCTGGTTTATAAAGTACTTCTTTAGTGACACTAGACAGTTGAAACAAACAGCAACAAGTTTTCAAGGAGTTTCTGAAATATGTTTGTGCTACATACCACAAGAGATTAAACAGCACAGGTGGAGATAAAGCAATAAACAAAGTTCTTCAGCCCAGACTAGTCAAGAATGGGACACAGTCCCCATAGCCCTCCCCAGAAGCTATACAGAGGTCCACATGGAGACTCAGGGTGAAGGCAGGCAGTCACACTGCAATCAGGGGGGAAAAAGAAGAAGATACCACGCAGAAAACAAATGTAGTTAATGCACACTACCATTACGTGAAAAGTGGAAATGACACACAAAAAGTCTCCCAACAGACAATATTCTAATTTTGGGGGTTGTTAATAATTATAATTATAAATGATCACAAATAATTTCACAGTTCTGTTTTGCACTTACGATCCAGTTTCAATAAAACTGTCTGAACATACAGTCTCAAAGATTACAGAGTAATAATACAAATATTCTTGAACAACAAGATGTGCAGGTGTTCTCTTTTTCTTGCTTGTCTCCAGAGAATTAAATGAAGGTAGTTTTTAAATAAGCATTAAAGAAAGTAAGGAACATGATTGAAACTCTTGTACTTCAAAATTCAAAATAAAAAAGTCAGATATCCTATCAAGGTCAGGAAATGAAAAAAAATCCTTAAAAATGGTTGGTGCATCTCAAGTCATCTTTTCACTCAATTCATCACGTTAGAACACACATACATGCATACATATCTGTGTGTGTGTGTGTGTATATTTATATATATGTGTAGTGTTAATAGAAAAAAACAGTAAGCTGTGTTATCCAGGAGGCCACAGGGTAAAGAGCTATCTGTGCCAACTCCAGCACAGACATACATATATATATGTGTGTGTGTATACACTGGAACAGAGCTCTCAGTCTGAAAAATCAGACAGGACTGTAATACAAGTAAATAAAAACACCTGAAGATTTTCAGGTCGAGAGTAAGAAAAGAAGCTAAGCTGCATGAAAAACAGTATTTTGCCAAACAAATGTCAAAAACAATAAAAACCCCAAAGGTTATGTGACATATCTGCCTCTAACTTTCACAAATACTGGCTTTCAAGACTCCTTAGAAAGTTTCAGCTCACTGACTTACAGCTAATATTAAAAAAAAAAAAATAATCATTTTACTTTCATGTCAAGTGAGTTGAGCACAGATCTTCTGCAAAAAGACCATAAAAGGAAGAAAAGAGGTGAAGAACATGTTTGTGTATTTTCTAATCGAATTTCAGCTATTGTTAAACTAATTTTCTGGCACTTGAATCTTAGAGAAAAAACAATACTTCCAGAAAAGCACAAAGAACGCAGCTGCTCAGTTTAGAAATGAGATTTTTGTTTGTACTGCTGGAAGACACACTGACTTGCAAATAGGAACAGAAAGGGTGACGTTTTTTGATCCCAGGTCAGCAAAGTCATCTCAGCTCTTTACATTACAGATTGTGAAATTCTCACTTGCACAGAAAATTAAGCCTAGATAGATAGTCTTACTCTGGTGTTGTCCACCTTTGATTTTTTTTTTTTCACAGTATCCAATAAAATCTTCTAACAAAATAAGATCAAAGGTTTTATCTCCTAGTGCTGGTTCATTTCTCTAGTGCCGGTTCACATTAAAAGAAAGATTATCATTTAATAATACTTATCTTCAGTGAGGGACAAAACACGGTAAAAATCTCTTTTCCCTTTTGCGCAGCGCTGCCATACTTGCTTTTAGACAAATCGCAGGCTCACAGGCGGTATCCGTAGGTTGAAAACATAACGTCAATGTTTCTTTTATATTTCAACAGTTGATTAAACGCCTAGGATGAAAGCTATGAGAAATTTTAATCAAGACTAAGCTGACTTACAGCAGTAGAAGCTCGTGACAGCAATTTGGCAGGCTCTTGAGGACGGCCTAGGCCAAGCTTGGCTGTTGTACCCTCCATCTGCTGGAATCCATTTCAGCCACCGAAAGGAGATGCTGGGCATGAAGCTCCTTGTAGGCCACGCTTGGAATTACATCCCCAGGGCCTGGTTGCTCAGAGTGGGACGGAGGCTAGCCATGCTGATGTCAGCATTTTCCAGACACATCTATCCTGAAAATCAGGTGGATAGTTGTCATATTTCAGGGTGGCTTCAGCACTGATACTAAAGGCAAAAAGAAAAAAAAAACCTCGCATGGCCCAGGACTGTACAGATTGGAATCAGCTGATTCTGATTCAGGAAGAGGTTGATAACCTGTGAAGTGTTTGGAGCAATGATGGAAACCGATTCAGAAGAATCATGGAATACATGAAGAATAATTAGTCTCCACTGACGAGACTCTTTTCAGGGGTGTCAATGACAGGATAAGAGGCAACAGGCACAGATGGAAACACAGGAGGCTCTGTCTGAATATCAGGAACCTGTGAGGGTGACCAAGTGCTGGCACAGATTGCCCAGGGAGGTTGTGGAATCTCCATCCTCGGGGATGCTCAGAAGCCATCTGGACACTGTCCTGGGAAACCGGCTTTAGGTGGCCCTGCTTAAGCAGTGGGGTGGGACCAGATGACCTCCAGACATCCTTTCCAGTTTCAACCATTCTGTGATTCCGTGACTTAAATTTCTCCGCATAAATGCCAGGTACACCCTTCCAGGCACGCTGATGATTAGGTTCCTGCAAAAACTAAGACAATGGCAGATGAAGACTAAGCACTAGAAATGCAGCTGCTGAGTTTCATCTGATCTAAGACCCAGGCTGCAAATATGTGGAAAAAAACAGAAGCAGGCATTGATACTTGGGTATGAGGCTTCCTTTCTCAAACTTGGACTGAGGCCCAGGCCAAAGAGCAAGAGTTAATATAATTCCCTTACAATGTAAAAATTAATGTAAGAGACCACTGCTGTTCTCATGTGAAAAAGGATATAAGGCAGACTTTGTGAACCAGAAAAAGATTGAAAAGTGTATAAAAACTACCATTGTGATCGAGACTAAGGGAACTCCAGCTAAGAACTGGCTGATGTGAGACTGACAGACAAAACAGTGAGTGGGGGGTAAGATATGGCCAGAGCAATGAGAAACTGAGAGCTTGAATTTAAAAGGCTTACTAAAAGTACCCCACAAAACTCGCATAAACGTACACTTACTGCAGAAACCTTGCACACAAACTGTCCTCTTGTGTCATAAAAGTCAGCTGCTTGTTGGGCAATTCTATTTCAAGCATGAAGAAATACAGGAGAGGAAACACTGAGCCAAAGCCTGGCTTGTTGAAGCAATTACAGAGACCTGCAGGGCTCTGCGGCTCAGCAGCCACGGTCCATTAATGAAGAGTTGAAGGATTCATCACCCAAGGTGACTAAAAGCCCAACATAAAAACAATGTCCCAACAAGCGAAGACAGCAGTTATCTTAGGAACTTTAAGGATAATGCTCTCTCAGTTACCAATCCCACTATGCACGCTGTATCAGGTGAGGTTTCCCAAAAGGCTGCACACCCAGCAATGCAACCTTGCAAAGGAGCAAGGCTCCCACCCAGGGCACAGAAAATAGAGCAAGGGAACACGCTGTCCTCTCCTCTAACACCCAAGGGGGCTCAAGAGCAACCCAGCACTAAAAGTTTCCTTGCTAACCCTCTTGGTAGGAGTTGAATGATTTTTTTTTTTGCCATGTCTATGCAATTCTGTGACGATGAACAACTCGCAAGTCACTACCAAAGCAAGAATTTATGTATAGCCTTACTGTAAGACATCTTGAGGGGAGGAAGAAGAGAAGGCAAAAGGAAAGCAAAAACCTTAAAGAAACAAAGACTGCAATCACCCAAGGGTTACTGTTTCCAAAAAAGATTCAAGACCATATTTGTAATGGCAATAAACCCTTCAGTTATATGCTTACTGTATTTCAGATTAGCAGATATGTTAGCAGTCTGTCATATAATAGTTTCAGGGGCCAAATAGTTTGCTCAATTCAAGTATCTACTCCGAGACCCACAGGAGAATAAGTAAAACAATTCGAGCCAAGTATTTGTGTAAAATACCTATTTTGCCAGCACCCTAAAGAAAATAAGCAGAAAAATCTCAAGTTGCAACTTAAACATGAACATCTCTTACCATTTCCCTTGCGGTCTATAAATCTAATCTTACTGCACATACATCAGACTTTGCCATGCCTCCTCCAACTTGTAAATTGTCCTCTCTCTTCTACAAAGTCTTAGTCTGTATCAGCTTTTCTTCTTCATATGCATTCAAGGTGCAAAACTGACCTTTCCTTCCTGCAACTATGTCTTTGAAAGACCTTGCAATCACTTTGACTTTCTCCCTTTTCAACATGTGCACTTACTGCATCCTTAGCTATATCCTAACTCTACAATTAGCCAATAATAAAATTCCTTTTCCCCCTTATTTCCAGGCAATGTTTTCCTGTGGTCAGCAAAGAGTGGAGAAGGAAGGATTAGAAAGCTATCCCACAGAAAGCAGCGTGAGTGCTTATTAACCTCAAAAGACTGACTCAGAGGAAACTAAATTCCAAAACTTGACACATCCTACTTCTCGTATCCCAACCAACTCTGTGGTTTCCACCACGATTTCTCCATTCTCCAGAAAAAACATCAAACTACTTAGAACCAGATGCAGTTCAGACAGTAATGGAGATCCCAAAACACAGCTTTGCTGAGCCATGGACAGACATCATCGTCCAAGACTGGGCTTACGCAGAGGCCTGGTTAAATACAGATGTTACTCTCCTGGAGATGCAATGGCTTTGAAGTTTTCCAACTCATCTTAAGTAATCTGTTACGCAGTAGGAACGCTGTGGAATGCAACAGTGACAAAACTGCTCACAAAACATCCATGACCGCTTCTTCAAACTCGTATGCCTGCACTAAGTCAGCAGGATGCAACGAGGGCATCCATTTCTCTGAACAAAAAAAAACCCCACAGAATATATCTGTATGTTGAAATATATTGTTTAATATTCTACCATCTGTTCAGCAGCTGCTCATGAAAAATGCCTCCAAATCTTCTGAAGATTAAAATAATTTCATATTTCCATGGAATAACTGGAGAATTTATCCTAAAATAAACAGATTCAGCTCCCATTATCTTGACAGTACAAGCAGGAAATACTCAAGAATGAAGTTACAGATAGTTTTTCATGGCTGTGCAAATATATACGAAGATCACCATGTTTCTAGAATGCGCCTTCATCTTTTGCTTAAAAAATGTGCTATGCAGTAAAAGCTAACAAAGGATGACCAAGTTTTGGGGGTGAAAACATGAAACAATCCAAGAATTTCATGAGATGGTTCATCATGTTAGAAGATTTCCAGTTACATCAGAAATAAAAGATCATCCTTATCAGACCTGATTTAAAATTAAATCCATCCATGCATTCTTGGGATCTGAAATTCAGCATGCAGAAAGGTTCTGGAATGGTCATGTTCCAACTAGCAATGACTGCCTTCTTTACAGTAAGCACATACCACAATCTCCCGCAGCATCTAAGCCATGCTGCTAACCACAGACATATGCTGCATATTATTAGTTGTGGTAACAATCTGTTTGCATTCATAGTCGTTTATTTTGGTTTATCAGTAGACCTCTGTCACGGGATGTGTATTACCATCAGTGGGGTTCATTTATTTATTTATTTAGGCCTCTCTTTGTTAACTCGTTTGCTCCAATTTTCTAAAATTATAAAATAAATAAACCAATATGTAGAAACAAAACCATGCTATTGTGAAACTTTATGTTCTAAGGACCCCGGATATTTCACAACATAGCTTGGAATAGATCTCGCATTTTTACCTGCACATGGTAACGCTCCCACATTTTTCAAAATTTTTTCTTTAATGAATATGATTATTTCAAACAGTATTTTAAAAAAACATTAGAAAAGAGAGGGAGAGAGAACTAATTCTGCACCAGTTTAAAATGAGCATGAATCCAATCCATCCCTTTAAATCCTTTAAATGAATCGGTAATTCACTGAGGCAAACAGGGCTCGCTGCCTTCTTTTCTGCTTCTGCAGTGAAGTCTGGCAGAATCAGCTTTCCACAGTCAGCCAGACTTCATTTTTCTGACAGTAAAATCCATGTTGACCAAATTAATGCTTTCTGAATCAAAGTTGGCCAGATGATTAGAGCTACCCTTGCTAAAACAATGCAAATACTTAATTGCTCTAAATCAGCACCCATGCAGCAGCCACAGAGTCCATCAGCCGTTTCGCCCAAAGTGGAGAGACACAGAACCAGCTACTTAGCCCTAATGGGGGTGGGATGGGGCAGGGAGCAGATCTGAAAAAGGGAGATGAGGGTGTAGGTGGAACAGGGGTCTGCCCTTGATTCTTGTACCACATTCTCAACAGATGTTTTGACCCAGAGAGGGGGCAAGGAATGTCACAAAGAAGCCATCCAGACTAACGGTGCCCTGTCTATTCTGCTGCTGCTTTGAGCATAAGCATGCTTACCACCACAGAGTCATAGAATTGTCAGGGTTGGAAAGGACCTTAAAGATCATCTAGTTCCAATCCCACCACCATGGGCAGGGACATCTCCTACTAGATCAGGCTGCTCAGAGCCCCATCCAGCCTGGTCTTAAAAACTTCCAGGGATGGGGCTTCCACCACCTCCCTGGGCAACTTGTTCCCATGTCTCACCACTCTCAGGGTGAAGAACTTCTTCCCAATGTCCAATCTAAACCAATCCATCTCTAGCTTCAATCCATTCCCTCTAGCCCTATCACTACCCGACATACTAAAAAGCCCCTCACCAGCTTTCTTGTAGGCCCCCTTGAGATACTGGAAGGCCACAATAAGCACTCCTTGGAGCCTTCTTTTCTCCAGACTGAACAGCCCCAAATCTCTCAGTCTGTCTTCACAGGAGAGGTGCTCCAGCCCTCTGATCATCCTCGTGGCCCTTCTCTGGACACGCTCCAGCACGTCCATGTCTTCCTTGTGCTGTGGGCTCCAGAACTGGACGCAGTACTCCAGGTGAGGTCTCACGAGAGTCAAGTAGAGGGGAAGAATCACCTCCCTCGACCTGCTGGCCACACACCTCTTGATGCAGCCCAGGACACTACTGGCTTTCTGGGCTGCAAGTGCATCATGCACGCTAAAAGTACAACAAACGATAATTTTTTGCAATATACTCTCATTTTTGAGTTTAATCACATTTTGCACATTCTCAATGGCCTTTTCCATTTCACAGAGATTGCTTCCCTCAGCTTTTCTAATGGCACCGCTTTTGGAAGCAGCAGAAGGTAACCTGGATGCTGTCCTCTTTGGCCTGCTGTGCTCTTGCAGTAATTTTGAGAAAAATCACTGCGTCAGCACAATTCCAGAACTCAGGTTCCTTTTCAAATCGCGGGTAGCAAACAATTCTGCAAATTGGCAAAGGACACCATAGTCAGGAGTTCAGCAGTTACAAATCACACAGAAAATCCTGAGGGCAATGAGGGCTGCATTTCCAAAGGTACCGATTTCCCCATCCCATCCAGAGACTCGCTGCTGCTTCCCAAATGAGAGCCAGTGGGATTTTTCCATCCTGTCACTCAATATTATAGAGCTAGCAAACATTTTTAATTGATCTGTCTGGTTGTTTCCATCCTTCAAATTGCTGACCTATCACTCTAGGCTATATACTGCAAATTTCGTGCCTCTGCAGAGCTCCACGTGAAAACACTGCTGGTTTCTTCTGCAAATTAAACAAAAGCCTTCCACCTGGATTTTAGGCAATGTAGCAGCAACACACGTGACATAATTTAGTCAACAACCTTTTACAACACACACTTTTTTTCACTCTCAGAAAGCGTTCTTTAAATCTGAAATACTACACCTATTTAAATCCTGGAAAGCATTCAGCTTCCCTTTGCCATCACAGTTCATTTATCTTGCAAGAAGTTTCCAAGTGCTTGCTACAGAGAAGAAAATTTAAAAAGGCGTATAGAGAGCAAAAATGCCATGGTGGCTGATCTTAGTAAGTAAAATTCTTAGTAAGTAAAGTGTACCACCAAAGTACTATCTGTTTGTGGCCGTTAAAATTACACATCTTTTTTTTCAAATGCAGAGAAGCCTCCACCTTTTGTGAAGCTGACAAAATTCTACTTCAGCTTTTATCTCAGTCTTCAGAAACTTTCCAAACCCTGGCAACAAAAGAATACAAAATCTTGTGATAAATGTGCTGAAGTGAAGAAAATCCATGCAACTCTAATGCTTGTGTAACACTAATATGTCTTAAATGTAACATCACCGCTGAAATTTAAAAGGTGTAGAGAGCAACATACTTAATAAATCAATTTTGGCTGACTGCTCAGAACGAACACATTTGGGTGTGAGACCTGTCAATGCAGCTGTGGG
Source organism: Trogon surrucura (assembly GCA_020746105.1). Taxonomy (NCBI): domain Eukaryota; kingdom Metazoa; phylum Chordata; class Aves; order Trogoniformes; family Trogonidae; genus Trogon; species Trogon surrucura. The sequence continues at coordinate 72,796,322 of CM036619.1, forward strand.
ATTCAGTTTTGAGAGGACCAACTGTTAACACTGGAAGCTAAGAGAAAATAAAAACTATCAGCTGCAAGTTGACCAAACGCTGTGCCCACACAGCTTTGGTGCATCTCTCAGAATCTGAAACACTACAGATCCAAAAAACGGTTTTGAGAACCTCTTAAAAATCAGCTGGTTTCAATCAGACACCAAATATAAATGTATCATTTTTGTTCGATCTTTACCAAATTTTCTCCTTAATTGAATTCAATGTTGAAAATGGAATTTAAATTTGAAAATCATTACCTTTTTACTTCCATGTCCATAAGAGAGTGACTGCAACATGTCGTTTCTTAGAGCAGTATGTGTGCTAGGTGGATATGTAATGTTTCTGTAATAACTAACGTTTATTCCGTTACAAGAGAAGGAAAAAACAGGGAAGTGAACATACATACAGGATTTTTATAAAGTTTTTTTCTTCACTTAGTAGCAATTTCATTTTGCACCAGCAAGTCAGTCTCACCACCCTGTGAATCATAATTCACTCATCACCAAGCACAGGCAATCTAATCCTTATCTCGTTAGTCAGGACTGGTTCCTCAGCCTCATTTATTACTTGTTCTGTCTGAAATATTTAGACGCTGGCTAGAATGAGGAATTAGCATGGGGAATTTTGACAGATGCACATAAATGTTTAATAAGGCCAAGTGACGTGAAGACCATGGACTGGATCCAGTTAATTAGGGCCAACGTGTCAGCTTCTGCAAACTCTCAGCTTGAGTATTAGCTGGATGAAAGGGGTCTGTAACGCCTGTAAAACGCATTCGTTTTCAGAAAGCTCAGGGAGACTTCAAACTCCTGTGGCCAACAGTCTTTTGCAGCCTGATATGTGAATGGAGCCGAGCAGGTGTCGTCCAACTTCGTTCTAGATAGCCTTTCTTGGAAGCATCGCTTTTCCTCTGAGACAAAACCAAAGCCAAACAGAAACAGCCACAGAAACCCGTGCTACGAGGAGGCAGAGTCAGAGGAAGCCGGAACACCCAGTGACTCGGGTTCTGACCCAACACCGGCACCTCTCTGGTGGATTGCCTTGCTGTGGGGCTGACTGGAAACGAACCCGAGCCACCGAGCCTGGTTTCATAAGCAAACTTACGACATGAATGTGTTCAGCTGACAAGGGGTGAAAGAAGAGTGACAGTACCAGTTCCCATTTCTAAAAATGAGCAGAGAAACAAACAGAGGTACAGCTGGCAGCGCCTGAGCATCTCCTTGGCCCACAGTTGTCCTTGGGCTCTGCGGGGTGGTATCGCCCAAGCTGTACCCCACGACTGTGCTCCGAGTGGGCTGCAGGTGAGAAGGCCCTTCCCTCCCTGCATGGGGAGGGGTGAAGGCAACTGAGATGGGAACACCCCAATGCCCAGCAAGATGATTTCTGTCTTCCTAACCTTGGCTTTCAGATTAAAGCAGGAGCTTTTTTTGTTTCTGTGCTTCTTTTTTTTTCAGTACAAGGGCAGACTCTGGAGGATTCTACAAGAAGACCTGAAAAGATGATGGGTACATATCTGCTATGTGTATAAGGGTTTCAGAAGGTGTGCAATTTAGAAGAGTGATTTTTGTCAGAAAGTTTTGGCAGAGGCAAATGCCACCTTGAATGAAGTGACTTCAAAATTACTGCAGCAGTAACACCTCTCAGAAGGAATTCTAGGGAGAAGTAGGGAAATTAAAGAAAGAGAAGCATGCAATATAATATGTGAACAAAAATTACTTTGTTTAGGAGGGATGAGCTGCATTTCAAATTTGCAAAACCAAACTTTTTTTCTGATTTCGAACGCAAGTTGGAGTAGAAGTGTCTTCCTTCCATTTCAGGTAATAAAGTTGCACAAGATTTTATCTTATACTGACAGAAAATTAATCTCTTGAGAATTTCCCTTCAGTAGATATATCTAACTGTAATTGTAAATTGAAAAAAAACTTTATAAAAATATTACAAGATTTAGTTGCTTTAGAAGCATCTTAAATGGGATGTCCAATTAGAGCATGTATCTAAATCATCAAAATAAGACTTAAACAACCCAGATAGGAATATTTAGGAATGACCATCAAGTATCACACCTCAACACTACAACGGTCATTCCAGTGTGCAATACTGCAAAGTCAGCAGATCATTTCAACCTTTTTCTCCTGGTTTTAATTTTTACAAGGTTTACTCCGCACTCACTATATACTGGCATTAGGATTTAGTAACTGAAGGAGTTACACTATGCTAATAGTATACTAGGATACTTTAATATATTATACACTACACTATGCTGTAGTATAGTCTCAAAACTCCTACCCTCTTAAAAGACATCTCTCACCATCATCCTCAAAGTTTTGGTTTAAGTCAGAACAGTCTAAGCATTTCTTAAAATACATAAAAATAATGGATGAGAAAAAGGTTCTTAATTCTACGGTAAGAAAATGACTGTAAAGATCCCATAAAGCCCAAGGAAACAAAGAGTGTTCAAGGTTCAGCTCCCTCTTCAGCCTCACACAACTCACACTGAAGCGTCAGCAGCCAAACATGAGACTGGGTCCAGGAAAAGCCACTGTGCAAGGGTAGAGGAAAAAAATAAAAAGAGCACAGAAAGAAGATTAATAGCTTCTCAAAAAAAAACCCCAAAACATAGTAAGCTGCAGAACAGAATGTCAGTTCCAGAAAAGATAAGCAGCCATTCCTTTTTGGTTACAAGCAAAGCACAGCAAGATTTCGATCTAGCATATAGTTGCACAAGAGCCATATATGGCTACAGAGCAGAATACGAACAAAACGCTCCACTAAATAAAATTCTAAACGTTTCATGAACGAAGGACTATTTAAGAAAAATAGAGTACCCCACACTTCCAGACGCTTTCGCACTGAGATGCCGTATATACAAGTAAGATAAGACTAGATTTTGAAAACTGTGTTTAACCTTGCAGTTCTGATAACAGAGATTCACACACTGACGTGGTGCCCTGGCAAGGAATGCACACAGGCTGCATCCCCCGGGCTTCTCCAGCTTTGTATTCCCTACAAATAATTAAGCATGCATTTGTTAATTCATCTGTTCTTGCCTTAATTGCTTTTTTTTTTCCTCAAGAAGTACAAATTCTGACTTCCTAAAAATAATAATTGCGAACCATGAAGGAAAGCAGCATATATTAAAACATTTTTCAGGGAAAAACATTGTCCCTGTACAATCCGAGATGAGATCCAGTGAGGAAAGCATTTCATGAATGTTAATCCAGGTCCACTGAGTCTCAGTTCAATACCCACTGGTTTGCATACATCAGTTCCACCAAATTACACTTCCATACCTATCTTGGGTAACAATGATTTTCTCTTTACCACTAAGCTGCTCTGGTGAAAGTTGTATTAATTTATGCAGATTTATTTCATATTAAAATTCCTTCCATCATCTGTCTAATAAAATACAACCAACAAATGTTCTGCAGAGCACGCATGCAAAATGAAGTAAGAGTAACTTCACATAATTTCTACACAAAGCTTGACAAACCATGCTAGGAACACTAAAATGAAAGACAATAGAAGACTTTTATTTTCACTCCCCTTTAAAGGTGAATCAAAGTAAGTTTTCTTACAAAGGAAAACCCAAGGACGTAAGCCTTTAACTCAACTTTCAGACACTCTTCGAAAGACAATGTGCAAACATGCTTAATAAATACGATTTCAGGGACCTTATTTAATTTTTTAATACCTGCTGCAACTTGAATCTGGGGTATGTATTTATCCCGAAGCATTAAGGGAGAGCGCACTAATGCCTCATACAATGTAAGGAATGCTGCTGTCTGCATAGTTTATGTGTGAATGGAGGGACACCAGCTCCTACCTGGAAAGCAAAGGCCGCAGAGCCCAAGCCTTGGCCCATATATAAACACCTGACCCTGTGACACAGTGAAAATCTCAGGGAGTACTGGTGCAGCGAACCATGTCTGCGTTTTCAAGTGCTCAGCAAGCAAAGGATTCGGGTCTTGCATATGAAATCACTCTGCAGAGATGACTTCAGAGGAAACACAAGAGATCCCTTGCACAGGGAAGGTCACAGGAGCTTACCTTAACGCTACACAAAGCTCCATGATCTACTCACATAGTCAACTTCATGCACAGGTGTAATCTCTTTTTGTGTTCAGCATTAAGCACCTGCATAAATCTATTTCAGATTAAGATCTCAAATATTTGCTGTAGAAAAAGAGAGAATATTTTAAATGATCTGAAGTTTGCAGAAGCACAAGATAGCACCATAAAAAGATTAACGGGCTTTTTTTAATCACATCTTTCTTCTCACTAAGGTATAGACTGACAGAACAATCTAGTTTGTATTATTTCTGGTCACATCTGCTGTACTATTCATCCAGAAGTGTGCTTTATTTTGAAGAACACATCTTCTGAACTCTAAAGCTTGGAAAAGTCAGCTACTCACTATCCTCTGTGACATGGTAGAAACACTGAAAGAAATGCCTTGAGCAGCAACGGCTTCAGTTTAGCAAAATCCGTCAGGGTAATCAAAAATTTTCATCAGTGCTTCATCAAGAATACCACATACACTATTAAGCTGGAGATGAAACAATGAAAATCTAGGACGCAGGTATATGAATAAAATGGTGGGTTTAAGACATGAAGTCAGTCAGTCACCATTTCCAGGCATGGGACCAGGGCTCTCCTGCAGAGGAGACACGCCTGCAGTGTGTCAGCTGCTCTCACCTAGGGCAGCAAGCAGCAAGCTCTTCCCAATAGCAGCCTCAAAGGTTGAGGAGCAGGTTCATTGCAAGGAAATTCACACTCTGTCACAGGGAAAGCCACTGACTCTGTGAGCAACCTCCAACTAATCATCTCCTGAGCACAATACCCTGTCCTTTCAATACTAACAGAACAAGTTGCATTTTTTACTCACGTGGTGCTACAGCATGTAAGTGAAAGCAACGTCTCATTGCTATCAATATATGTACATCAATGAATTTCAAGATCAAGCTCAAACAATTTCTTCTGCAGGAAAAAAAGAAATGGAAAAAAGAGATCTGTTGATTCAATAATTGGAACAGATTAAGTCATTTTGTTCCAGAAAAGCTTGATGGACTTCACTTTTTCAACTTCATATACTTTCCACCACTTCAGCCATTTTGTTTGAATGATACACTGAAATACCACATTAAAAATATGAAACTGAAAACGAAATTGCAAAGCCAGTATCCTCTTGCCACACTTTGGTGAAAATCTGACTGAAATCAAATTGATAAGTGATATAAGATTTTAAGATTTTTACTATTAATTCTTAATTACAGAACAGACTTCCATAATTCCCTGTACCACTGTGCTCTTTTGTTGTTCATCTGTTTGTTAGAGGAAAAGTTACTTTCTCAAGCATCTTTTGTCAGTGTTTGGAAAACTACTCCATTGCTCAACATCCTAGAAGACCTGTGGCTGATAAGAGACAGAGTTGGAGTATATTTCCTTGAAGTAGAAACACATGGACTTCTCAGGGGAAGCCACACATAGCACCAAGACTGTAATCCAAAGTATCCTTTGACAGAAGCAAGTGTAACACAACAAATTATATTTTGAGGAATAATATTTAGGTATCAGTCTATTAAATTTTAAAACCTTCTTGTATGCTGAAAAAAAAACCTTCAATTTTTAACTTGCGACATAGTGGTTATTTCAGCTCCTCAGAGTATCGTATTATCCTACTCTTAAGCAACTCACCCCCATGGCCTGTCATGTTAAATGTGGGAGTGATTAATAGACCAGACTTTGTGTCCGGTTCTGCAAAAGCAGCTTCTCAGCGGATCGATGCCAGTCTCATCAACTTGGCCACTGAATGACAACTTTTTCCCCAAAACAGAAGGAGGAATCCTTTAAGATGGTCTTTCCCTTGAGACTCCACAGTTTGACCACACGAGCTCCCTGAGCACCTCTGGCTTTGCCAGGACTAGCACCATCGGCTGCCAGCACATCCTCTGCCCCAACATGAGAGCTCACCAGGCCCTCCTCCTCCTATTACCTGGCCTAACTGCCGCTGAGAAAGGGACACACAAAACTCAGCAGCCCCACAAAATGTGAAACACACAGGTAGCTGGAGGTGGCTGGAGATTCCTCCCCTTCTTTGGATGGTCAGAAGAGCCATGAAGGGCACTGGATACCATGTCCAGTGCTGCCAGCCACCTCCAGCCAGCCCTCCGTTTCTGCTGCCACATCCTCTCCTGCTGAGGGGCAGCTAATGGATGTAGTTGAACATGCATTTTCTGGGTTAATTTTCAATCCATTTGGTTCCCTGGTCCAGCTCACCCTGTGGCTGGACAAACACTGCTTGCTGGAAGGAGGAGGAAGAGAGAAACAGATGCTGCATTTCTGTCAGACTGAAGCAATTCTGGATCCAACCTAACATTACCAGGATTCAGCTGTGCCTGCAGTCAGAGCAGCAAGGCACACTGAATTTGAACTTCTCTCCGTGAATCAAGGCCATGCCCAGCTTTGACATGTTAGAAATTCAATTCAGGTTACCAAATCTAGTTGTAGGCAAACACTTGAAACAAAGGGGGGAAAAAAAAAAAAAAAGAAGAGGTATTTTCTTAGTTAACACAGCGATTAGGAAACAGAAGAGAAGAAAGGGTGGAGAAGATGAGGGCTGCCCACAGTGGGAATGCAATGGGTTGTCTTGGGAGATCCTCTGAGGAAACCACACTGAAATGATAAACCTCCAACACGGCGAGCAGGCTTGCTAGTCAGATCTCTGCTAACATACAGAGCTGAAGGGCCAAATTAATTCCTTGTGTAACTCCAGTGACTTCAAAGGAGTTAGCCAACAGACGAATTTGGCTTAAGGAATTTTGAAATGGACCCTGACCAATTCCCCCTAAGTAGGATTCAGATCTGTGGCTTCTTGTGTTACAAAGCTGCCTTGGCTCTGTAATGTTATTACGTCCTTTATCAGCATTTTTTATTCATAAGGAATGACTAACGAACTCCAAACCAGTAGCACCACCTGATTAATATCAACCACTCTTCAAAGCATTTGTCTTAACACCAGGGGTTGTTGTTTTTTCAAGCTGGTGGGTCTCAGTGCTGATGACTTCATTGTGTGGTCCGTCTGGTCAAATTTGCTGCTGAAATCCAGCCCTTCGCAGTTGAAGGGTAATATTTTAAGCTAGTCATGAGCAGGATTTGAATGCTAAACTTGACCTCTTCACCTTTTCCAGTGTGTGTATTTCTGTGCTTCCTCTGCAGCCTCTGGATGCCCATGTGCGGTTTTCTTCTTCTGGCTGCCAGAGAGACAAGATTAACGTTGCCTCGTCACGTATCGATGGCCAGCAGTGAAACATAAACAGCCAAAAAGCTGTAATGAGTTCTACTTATTATCTTTATATAAAACAGGATTTATAGTGACTGATCATATTTCCAGCAGCCAAAAGATGTGTAAGAAGTGATTATACAGTCTAGTCTTACTCTGACTGCTCCTCTCTGCTTCAGCTGTAATTATGCTTTCGGGTGGCTCGGACTAAGCACACCATTTTTACACGTCTCTCCCGTAAGTGTTCAAAAAGCAACACTTCTGCCAAAAACCACCTCTGCAGCCAAACGTATGACATTAATACTCACAAATCTACTGAAGAGTGTTGCACTGTTTAAAAAGTCCCAGTAACTTCAGTAAGGATACTCGGCATGGGTAAGGTCATCACTGTTGGGCCCACAAACATCTACACAGCCCTTATAAAATGACCTATACAGGTTTTTCGCAGGGTCTGAACAAAATGGCATTATTTCCAAAACTTCTGTCTTCCCCTCCTGAAGCTCCGCCGTGACAGTCTGGACGCCTGGGAAGAATTGTTTGAATCTTTTTCTTTCATTGCAATTTTTCTAGGTCTCTTACAGGATATTCTGGTTTTCATCAAACACAGACTTTCAGACTGGGTTGCTGGCAACATTTTGGGAGAAGAAAATATATATAAAAAAATGGTATGAAGGTAATACCCATGTTCACAACATCCCTTCCCAGCTTAATTTCGAGTTTTATCATGAACCTTTTACCACTCTCATATAAACTCATTCAAATTCGTAGCAAAAAACAGTGCTGATCAGCAAGCTAAATCATTTAAGAGGGAGCAAAAGGCATGTAAAATACTTAATTCCCATGCTCCAAGTCTATGTCGGTAGGTAGTTTGTGTGCAAAAAGGATTGGTTTCCTGCCTTGCTAATAAATTCATTACCTCTGGCTCGCTGCTTTCATTAAGGAAATACGTATCTGGCTGCATTAAAGAAAGCATGATGAATATTTTATACATGATTTTGCTCATCATTTCAGAATGCAAACCACTTCACAACAGAAGGTGAAACTGAGGAAGACAGAAATTGCCATATTAAATCAGAGTGGAAGTGCTATCACTTGACAGCTGCACAGCCCAGCTGCTCAAGAGCCGGCTGCGAGACCTCCATCACAGACAGATGTGGGAGAACCAGCCAGAATCCTGAGGCATGTCTTGATCTCTAACAGATAAGAGGTTGCATTAAGACAGATAATGGTTTACTCTATCTTCATGAATGGTAACCAGACACAGATTTACAGGGCAATAAGAAGGATTCACAGAGCAGGGAGAGCTTTAATCTCCTTCCTTGCATATCTCTATGCATCCAAAAGCATAGTAAAAGCAAGAAGAAAAGACATCTCCTTCCCCCACTCCTCAAATGTCGGTTTAGAAGCAGCATAAGAAAAGAGAGCATTCAATGAATGAGAGGGTGTCTGAAAACTCACTCCAGATTGAGGAGGTATACATACTCCTAACTTACTTAGGGACATCTCTTTAAGATTTGTAGAGCTTCCCTCTTCTCTCTACGTGTTCTGAAATACTGAAGAAAAATGAAGAGGATCTCTAGAAGTGAGCTGAAAAAACATTCTTTTCTTGTCTCACTAAATCCATTATCTGAAATCACTGTCTAAATTACAGGCTGCCATAAATAAAAATTAACTGTAATTCTCACATATCTAACTAGGAAAACACACATGTACCTCATTTCGCGACTTAAGCTAATCATTTATCAGTTGCTGTAGTGCTGTTATCTACTATCTAAACGACACGGAGAATTACCACTATCAGTGTCCTAGTGCTGATATATTATCCCTATCAGGAGTAATTATTTGGTTTCACATGTAGAGTTTCAATCAGTATCTGGGGTCTATGCCAATAGGCACTCAACATCAAATAAAAGGGCTGTCTTGATATAAGCAGACCTTTACCATTCTTGCGATAGCTACCAGTAAATCTTCATGAGATTTGTGGCATTTCCTTAGGACTTGTAGCAAAAGGTTCTTTAGAAGGTAAAATAAAATAAAAAAGGTCTTTCCAACGTTTATAAATTCCTGGAGAAAGCTGAGGCTGTCTTTTCAACTAGATAGTATCTAATTGTTCATGTTCTTAGTAAACAAAATTTATAGTGATATGCAAATTGGAATGCTTCTGAAGTCTACATTCAATTAATTTGACCTTCTGAGATTCCTATATCAGAGCTATCAATAAAATCTGTTCTCCTGCAAATTCAGTCTTTCACTATCATCTACTTTAAGAAGTCATAGGGGAAAAAAATCAAATTTGGTTTAAACAAATCAAACTTGGCAGCTGTAATTGCCTTCAAAAGTCACAGGAAATTCACTGTACAGGGGACAGAAATCACAAAGATTTTTTTTTGTGCCTTTTTTTTTTTATTAGGTTGGTGGTTTTTTGCATACAAATGAGTAGAATATTTTACCAGTAACCCTCTCCTCACAAATAAAGGCAACTGTAAGACCTCTCTCAGGTCAGCTAAGGGAACAGGACTGTTAATCGATACAGATATCTGAATAAAGCAGGTATATGATTCATCTCCAACGGAAAAGTTGCATCTCCAATGGCTCAGAGCATTACCAGTTTGAATGTTAACTTTTTAGCCAAATTTATTTTGGGGAGCTGTAAGGGAGAGATGAGACAAACCCTGGTTCTCCCCAGTCTAGGACCAAGCATTGGAGCAAAAATTCATTCTCACATACACATATTTTACTCAGTCCAGTAAACAAGTGGGGGAAGCAACTGGAGAAACCAAGTAAATTTTGGTACTCAAGCTATCAAAACCAAGCCTACTGCAAAATGAAGCTTCTTTTTCTACTTCAAAGGATCTGCAGGGTGTTCTCAGCCATACTGAATGCAAAAATCAAGTGAAACATCCCAATCTTCACTCTGTTACCAGACTTCAGCAAGGCAGTCCAAAACGCAGGTCTCAGGAGCAGGTTACTTGCCTTTTACGTATTTGGTCCTCCAGGAGACAAGCACCATGTAATTCTTTCTCCAAGTCTGAAATGCTCTCTACAAATTACATAAATCAGTCCAAGGAGATAAAAATAAATCCCTTGATAAGCACGTAATGATTATCATCCTAGGTATTTTTCATATATTTAGAAAATACATTAGGTTCTAGAGACTACTTTCTCTTAATCCTTATCAATCCTCTCCTTGCCATTCATATTGTAATAAGAAAAGGGAAGTATTTGTGACTCCTTGCATTAGTAATGAAGAGCTGCGTTCATACCAAGATCTTCACCATCCACCACTTATGCCAGTGTCGCAGTTCTGCATCTATATTCTGCAGTGCTGCAAGGCTAACATTTCAGCTCATGGCATTTACACTTTCCTACTCTCTGCTACAAGTCTTCAGTCAGCTCCTCAAGAGGGTCTGATGCTCCAATATAGTTCCCTTTATGAACTCACTCACTGCGTGCACATAAGTAAGATTTAAATAAATATTTGATAGGTAAGTTTCATTAGGTACTTCCACTGAATCCTCACCAGGATCATGAGGGCACCATATCTAGAAAACTGAAAGTTAAGAATTTAGTGACAAAGAAACAGGGAAGCCCAAAGGAAAGAGATTGGCTAGGGGAAGGCAGAAAAGTGAAGTATAGCTTATAGCTTATATGATTTACCTGGATGTTTTATTTCCAGCAAAATGGTCTTCCAGTCTGGAAAGATTTATTAATAATAACTTCTTAGAGGTGCATTAGGTTTTTACATAGCAAAATATACAAAATGCTCCAAAATAGGTAAGTACTAATTTTTAAGTTCCTAGTCATTATTAAAAGCTGATCAATTCAACATTATGCTAAGCTCAGAGAACTCCACAAGGTTAAGATTTAGAGGGTGAGACCCTTAACTGTGTTAAGGAAATACTTTTACTGAGGAATCTGTTCTCCATGAGTTCAATCTTTCAAGCAATATATGTCAAAAGCCCACAAATATAGAGCCATACGTTTATGCTATAAATAAGGTTTGTATCACTTACCAAGCAACGAATTCTTCAGTGGTACCTAACCAGCACTTCTAGAAATCTGACAAAACCAGAGCGACTGCTACAGAAACATAATTTATATACAGGCTTCACTGGACTATAATTGTTTCATGATTTATTAATTCATGTGCTTCTGCGCATATGAATATGCAGTTATGTAGGGTACGCTTTATGTATGTCTAGGTACAGAAGCACACACATTTTCTTCACAATAAATCATATACATTTTAGAGTAAAACAAAATTAAGTGTGGAGGGAGAATGTGCTGTTTTGGATTTCTTAAGGAAGTTAGTTGGTTGCCACTGATTTTTGGAAGAGATGGCAGCATATTGCCCATAGTCATGACAGGAACATCAAGAAATGGAATGCTTGATACAGAATAAACCAACATAAAACACTATTTCAGTTAATGCTTTCCTAATAACAAAAGTAGTCTCGAAAAACTGTCAATAGTATATGTAGAACAAAACCATGCAAACAAAATGAGATTCCTTAATGTGACATAAACTGTCCCTTCTTCTCAGTGGAGGTACTTTAATGTGAATGTTGGAATTTATCAGCTACTCATCATTTTACCACTTCTTTTTTTGTCTTAATTCTAAGCAAAATCTAGGATTGCTTAAGCAGCAGAATACTGGTGCCCTGGTATTATTAATTCCTATATAAATCTGTGAAGAGGAAGAATGAAGATCATCTTACCAGCTTATAACAAAAAGGGAAATAAATTTCTAGAAACTGCACCACCTGCTCAAACATGGAATGAAAGATGAAAACATACAAGAGTATTGCAAAAACTGTGTTTAAAGAAGTCCTTATTTTGTAGATCTTGCAATACATGCCATTTTGGTACCATTTTCCATATTCTTCATCTAAGAATTCAGTAAGGCTACTGATGGCCCAAAGACGTAAGTGATGCTACTCATCTTTTTCACTCCAGCCTGTCCATCTATATAGATTCAGAGCACATTTTGATGGCTTCTTACGACTTTCTGCTATTTCTGCAGGAGAAATCTCTGCCGTGTAGTCACTGGTCTATATCTAAGCTGCATGTTATTCTTTAGCCCTTTATTCACAAAATTTTTTTTTCCATAGACCAGAGCTTAGGCATCACGTTTTGATTATTGGTGGGTTTTTTATGTCTAAGGTAGTAAACATGATTCAGATTTCTATAAAGGTTGAGCATGTGATTACGCTTGCTTGCAACACTTAAATATCAATACACAGATAATTAACCAGGCTGTCAATAATTACATCTTTTTGTCCTTTGGGGGATTGCCACAGGCATTAAAATTCAATGGCTCTCTTTCAATGTGGAGATCATTTTTTTGCAGGAGTGTTGGTACAAGAGATGACAGCTGTAAGCAGCAGCACTACTACTCCTGGTGATAAAAAAAACCATACTGAAATATATGGAACTACAGATATTTACTTTGCTGTGTGTCATATGCATCTGTTATTCCTATTTCTCTGTGAAGTCTCTAGTACTATGACTTCTCTCTATGGTCCCTCCTGATGCTTCCTTTTGCTTTCCTGTCACTGTACTTGACCTACTTGCTTCTCCCTGCACAGAGCGTATCCCCATAGCACCTGCTGGAAGAAGAGGACATTTCTCGGTCTCCTTTCTGATTTAACTGCCACCGCTAGAGGTGTTAGCGCCTCCACTGTTGGTGGAAGAAGATGAATTCACTGCATCTAAACTTGAGGTTCCACCAAATGCAGACCCCAAATCAATCATTCTGACAGCTGCTTCTACAACTGGTTTCATAACTACTAAAAAGCCAGATCAAAACTGTAAACAAATTTCCTAACTCCTTGACATTCAGCCTCGCCTCCATGGGTGGGTCCTCCTGGTACACAGGATTCAATTTTTCCTGAATTTCCTAGTTGTGTGATACTTCAGGCTTACTCTTTGCAGTGAAAGTTATTACATATAGAAATAATATTCATGACTGAAGTGTGTAGGGAAAGGGAGAAGAAAGGTCAAACATAGGAAGACTCTATGACAACAAAAGTGAAACTACATGAATCCCTAGGCTATAAGCCTAAAATCCATCTCACAAGATCTGAAACCAAAAACTTGATCAAAACTGTAACAACACCACCAGACTGCCCATAACTGACAGATATAAGAAGCCAGTGAATTTTCTGATCTAAATATCACACTATGTATGGGAAAGGACTGTGTTTACTTGAACTTCTGCAAGGCAGACAACATCACAAGACAGAAAGTAACCTTAATACAGCAAACATAGCAGGTATGCATACTTAAGAAAGACCTGTGCAATTATTGCCTGCTGTAACTTAAAAACAGTTGCACATTCCACTTCATGAGAACTCAAATGGACATGCGAATTCATACACTGTTTTTTCACTGCTAAACAATTCCTAAATTTGGGGTTGTGTTGTAATATAATTATTTATGGAACAGCAGTAAGATTAGTTACTAAATGGAAGTCAAATAAAATAGCAGAAGCTTTCATATATAGCATCAGATCATTTACTTCAAATAAGCTCCTAAAAAGCTTATTCATCTGCTACTGGACACTTATGTCACCACACATTAAAAATCAATGGCAAGTAAGAACAGTTTGGCTCCACTCAAGAAGCAAGTAGGATGGCAGCTGAGTTTGCTCAGAAGAAGCTCTCAGAAGGAGCTGAAGTGGAAAGCAGTAATGATTAACAAAATCAATGAAACCTACACCAGTTTCTGTAAGCATACTCATGATTTAAAACGCATACATTGATATAAAGCACACACAAAATGAGAACATAATAAACAAAGAGTTCATTTCACATTCATTGACAACACTGACATCATTCCTTTATCGAGGAACAAGAGATTACATCCCAGCTCCACTGCAATTCCAGTGATAAAATTTGTCTTTATTTCTAGCAGACCTTATGTATATATTCCTCAATAAAATTTGCTTTCTTTTGCTGCTCGTATTTCAGAATCCTCACAACATAAAATGCATTCAAGCAGCAGAACTGTTGGCTTGCAATCAGATCACTAGCACACATTTTGATAGACTGTTGTTTCAGCAATTTTGTCTCATTTTCTATTTCTTAATGATATAATACTACAATCATGACAACTGAAAGTAGTATCATTTTCAGATATTTTGCCTAACTAAACTTTTTAGGAGGGGCTTAGACTAACAGGAAGCTATCTTAAAATAAGAGATTAGTTTTGCACATATCTGGATAAAGTAATTTTCCCAAAGAAATATATTACCTTGATAAAGAGTTTTGCAAGGAATAAAAAAAATTATGGTCTAAAGATAAAGTCAGTGGAAAGCAATAACAAAAAGTCAGTTGGAAAAACTACCCAACACAGGTGCACTGCCGTGTGTGTTATTGTAGGGCTGGTATGGGGTTGGTTGTGAATGGGTGAACACTGAGGAATGTGGATTAAGGCACTTGCAGATCAGAATTCCACTCTGCATTAGGTAAACTTTTGTTAATGCCACTGGACAAATATGTCAGTCACCTCACCCCTCACATGGCAAAGAAAAAAAAAACAAACAAACTCCTCCACCTTCTGTATCCAAAACTGAAGTTGTAAAGGAACCTTGGCCCATGAAAAATCAATGATTAAGATCACTATTGTGATTTTAGTGACACCGGTGACTCCTAAGGTGACTCTGGTTACCCCATAGCACTCTCCTACCCTACAAGCTCAGCAGGCACAGGAATTAATACACTTTTGGCTGCTGTAATATAACTAAAAGAAATTTAGTCTAGTCTTGACACTTGGTGCTGTTTTGACAACTGAAGTTTCTTTTCACTCAATATTAACCATGACAAAAAATAATGGGTGTTGCCTGCGTCGAAGGGCATCCTCCCCACTCCCAGTGCCTGCCGCTGGGCACTTGCATGTCCAGAGCTTCCCACCCAGCCAGTCCAGAGGCTGTAGTTGTTTTTACTTTTGCTCTTTTAGGGTTACACAGTAACAAATAGATTTCTAGTGTTAGTTTTTCAGGACTAGACCAGAAAAGCTTAATGAAATAGTTGAAATATGTCACCTACATATGTGTAAATGGAAACGGCAGCTATGAGCCAGGTTTCTGTACAGGTCTATCTGTACGTTTGACACTCGACTAGAAACTTGGACTCAGTCCTGAGCTAATTTTAAAAAAAAAAAAAAATGTATCTGAGACCCCCCAGTTTCCCTGGACTCAGAGAGCTCCAATATTTCCTTCAGTCTCCTGTCACTCTACAGGCCTCTTCCAAAATGCCTGAAGCCCTTCTGGCCCACAGTCAACAACTCGGCAGGCCTCCTGGACTGCTCACCTGGTCTTCCTGTACACTTCTAAAAGACTAAGCCTTAATTTAAAAGCTTTTTTTTTCTTGTTCTTCCATTTTCTATTTTCAGCCAGCTACTTCTCCCCCTGTGCCTCAAAGGAACTGGATTTTTTTTCTTATCCCTCAGACTCAGAAGTAGAGTTGCATGAAATTTCTGAAGGGAACTGGCAGTTGCTTGTACCTTCATCAGGCCCTCATAATTCACCAATTTTACACTACTTTACTGGTACAATTTGTTTTAAGTTCTTAAATACATTTTCCTTTATATGCAGTAGGATTGCAAAATCAGCCAGCTTTTGCAAGCCAAGTGGCATCACCAGTCCCAGTGCTGCTTCTCTTGCTCTCATCTCCGGAGACTTGGTGGGAACATTAGGCATCCCACACCAACAAACAGAAAGTGCTCCCGATGCGTGGACACATTTTCAATAGTAAACAGACAGAGGATTTTTGATACCTTCTGGCATCACTATGAGACTTTGATACGGATGCCTTCCTTGTTTTGCAAGAGCACGTTGAATCTTGACATGCAAGTCCAAGAGAAAACATGCATCATCGAACTGCATTTTTCCCACTTAAGCAATTCAAGCATATTAGTTTCAGAAGACACTGTCTGGACACAAATAAAACCGAACTAATAAGTAGGTTTGAAGGCAATCTCAGAGATAAATTTTAGTTTCACTGCAGTCAAAAAATCAACGAGATGTGAAATTACAGGAAGGAAGAAGAGATTGCCTTGGCTGCATCTCAGTTATGCAAAAAAAAATTTAAAAAAAATAAAAGACAACTCTGAAATGTGCTTAGAAATAAACAGTAGGGATTGGTTCAACCCCTGGAAATTGAATCAAGTTTTCTTGGTCTGCTTTGAAATATGAGAAAGAGCAGATTCACTTTAAGTTCCTCCTAAATTTCAGCAACAAAAAGAAATTATGCCTGTCCAAAAACATCTGACAAAATCATAACATAAATCTGAGTGTGACAAAGAACACTTCTCTCTCTCTTTCCTTTTCCATCTTTGTCTTCATGAGCATTAAATGCAGAGCAATGCCAGCAGCTGGAGCAGTGAGTGATTCACTTCAGCAGAAGAACAATGCCGCTCTGACCCTACTCTGTACAGTTTACAGATTTCTGCCTGTCTAGACTCAAGGGAGTATAAGATTTATCAGAGATTAATAAAGCTGCTGCTAAATTTGGCATCACTGCAGCTCAGCCACACAACACCAAGTTTCAGAAGAATGTTCCCACATTTACAGCCCCTGCTTTCTCTCCAAACGCGTGCAAACTCTGAAACCAGCCACAGGCTGCAGCGTCTTACTCTTATTTTGGATACAAACACGTGACAGTGAAGGTATTCAACGTCTTCAAAATTTGCCATTACCCAATATTGTCAAATTCTGCTGCTCAGAAATCTTAAAGGTTTTTTTTAAGAAAATCGAAGCATCTCAAAATCAGTAAATTACAGAATATTTTACTTCCCATTTCATTTCAAGTCTTAGGAGACATTCAGAAACATTCTCACACAAGCTTCCAACACAGTTTAAAATTTCCTTCTAGTAAAAACTTACCCCAAATCAACTTGTTCCTGACACTGGTTACATTAAATTCGATGAGCTTTATTAAAGGCCTTGCTAGTCTTACCAACAATAAGTATCAATCAACTATTCTTGGATCTTCTAGGCAGAAGGGAAGCGGGATGCCGGCCACACCCAGGGCACACCTGGTCTCACACAGCGTCTCTCGGGCTGGGGCCAGCGGCAGCTCCAGGAGGGTGCAGGGCAAAGGTCTGTGGCACTTGTGTGCAACACCCAGGGTTCTACCCCAACGCTTTCTCCACTTGGTCTCAATGAATAACGTGTTGCTCTAGAGTGTTCAAGCACGGCGTTCAATAACTTTATGGATAATTAAAAATACCTCTCCCAATGAAAGGGCAACAAGTCTGTAGGAAACTGCACCCTACTGTGAAAGAACTTAATGTGAAGTAATGAACCTTACTCAGAGGGTCATCTAGTTGAGCAGCTTTAGTGCTGAGTGTTGCACTGCTCCTCAATATTGTAGCATCCTTTTTGTTTCTTAGAAACAAGCTTCACCCACAGAACACAGCCTGAGGGGAGAAAATAATAAAAGAAAAAATGCAAGAGAAAAGCAAAAACAAATGCCAAATGCATGTTGGCTGCTTCTGACAAATGTATTATGTTCTGTGCATTATGCTAAGTACTGTTCAGCGTATTCTTAAGCTGCTGAGATACAGAAGAACTGTCCGTAGCCAAGAGTACTTTCCATCTGTGTTACACAGTCTATATTATATAAAGCTACTTGTATTCCAAGGAATGACTGGTAATACCTAGTCGGCACAGAGTGGGTACACATACAACCACAGGTCCCTGTTGTCTCCAGAATAAAAAACTTCTGTCTCCCATGTCTGGAGCTGAACAGGGACAATCCCAGCTACACACTAAAGCCCCATGGCCAGTGGCACGGAGCCTACCCTGACTCCTTTCCCATCAGTAACACCTCAACTCAGCAATGCTTCAACTCATTCCAAATAATGAGTCAGATATTCATGATTTCTGGTTGCAGAGTTTAAAAATCAGTAAATTCTGTGAAGATACTTGCCCTGTTTACTGCAATTTCCAGAAGAGTTAGAAATCAAAAAAAGTTGAGATACATTCAGATTTCACTCACATCCTGGAAAGTCCGGCATGATTAAGTCAGTACAAATTCTGCGTAATTACTCCAGTAGAAATGGCAGCAAATCCTGCTTTAGGTGTTTTGACTCCTTAAGCCAAATGCACAAGAGATTTCTGAATGCAAAACTCAAGTCTTGAAAAACAGCAGCAAAATACTCATCTCTGGCAACTGGTGGATGGATGGTCAACAGGGAGATGCCCACCCACTACACTGAACGGCAGAAGTGCAAACCAGGTACCATCCAGCCAAAAGAAAAGCTCCACACATTACGAAACAAAACAAGGTCTGTGAGGACCATGAATGCAGAACATGCAGAAAAAGAAAACCAACCCTCAAACCCAGGACTGACACCACAATGTACCAATGCACAGCTCTCCTTCAAAGATCTTTCCAACAGGAAAAGAACATATACGCTCAAATGAAACAGGAGTGTAACCAGAAGGCTAACAGACAGCAGCCACAGTAAATGAAGGGCAGGGATGATGTTTACAAGTAAAGGGGGAAGAATACAGAGATTAACACTGAGTTATATGACACAGGGCTCATAAACACCATAAAATAATACAGCCATAAATACCATAAAATCTGCTTGCAGGTAAGTATTTAGGAAAGCACAAAGAAGTAAGCTCTATCAAAAGTTGAAAAAAATAAAACAACGCACTATGAATGCCAGTGGTATTATCTCTAGTTTTAAGAGAAAGGTATTCCAAATTTACATGACTTAAACAGCAAAGCAATTCTCTCTTGACTTCTATACATTGTACTTTCTTTGTTTATTTTCCTCTCATCCTTTCTTACAAAGATAGATGCCATACTGGGCAACTGACACTAACGCTGAGCACTGTTCTACCTGTTTGGCTAAGATGTCAACTTATTTCACTAAAACTTAACATGACAAAATGCAGTTATTTCTCTATATTACTTTAGGTCTACCAAATAAAATATTCAAAAGATTAAATAAATACCTCCTTTATGTTGATTTACATGACAAGTCAAATCTGCTAGAAAATCAACTTTTCCTACAATTCCATAGTTCTATATGTATATTTTAAAAAAACCCAATCCAAGACAAAACAGTCACGAAAAGCCTGAGTATTTTCATTAAACAGCATTCTGACAGACATGGTTGAGTCACTCAAGGCAGAGAAAAAGGTTTTACAAGGAAATATCAGGTAAAATATTTATTAGCCTTCTCCAACTTGCAAATTTCCCAAGCTCCCACATTTTGAAATGTCAGGAAATTGCTATTATAAACACCCTAAAACTGCCAAAAAATAATCAAGACTATGTAAGGGAGGGCCAGGCTTCTCCTCCTTTATTCCCCCCCATCTTGGGAGGCCAACCTGCCTCGAGGACAACCTGTCCCAGGGACAGACTGAGAACAGGCGCTGCCTTGGCCCAAGTGGGGCTGGGGGCTCCCCATGCCTGGCACCCAGCAGGGAGAGCAGCCACGGGCTGGGACAGGATGGGCACCCACAGCCCACGGAGCCAGAGATCCTATCCAGGCAGGGGTTTCTGAGCCCCGTCAACCAGGAGTCTGGCGCTCACCTGAAAGGCCACAGACTTCTCCAAGCACTTACACTGCAGTTTTTCTTCCGCCCATACATGGGCTTTGATTCTTAAGCGTCAGTTGTAACATTTCTTGTTTATCTTAAGGACAAGAACAAAAGACGATTCTAGCTAACTTCAGCTCTAGCTCCAGGTAGAGGCAAGAACTCCAATCATTTCACAGTGGCTTCTTTTTCACTGTGAGGGTGACAGAGCACTGGAACAGGCTGCCCAGGGAGGTTGTGGAGTCTCCTTCTTTGGAGACATTCAAAACCCGCCTGGACGCGTTCCCTGTGCGCTCTGCTGTAGGTGATCCTGCTCTGACAGGGGGGTTGGACTAGATGATCTTTGAGGTCCCTTCCAACCTCTAACAGTCTGTGATTCTGTGATTCTTCAAAACTCCAAAGCACAGAACGCTTACGTGGCCTTATTTACTCTGTAGTTCAAAGTTTCATTTCACATCAACATTGCCCCAGGCAAGTCCTTTCATTATTTGAAGAGAACCTAAAGATGGGAACTTCTCATGTAGCCTCCACTTAGACTACTGTGGCAAAGAACAGCATTTCCACCATGCTGCTAACACAGACGCTTTGTTAAAACGTGGCCAGACAAAGGGAACACAACAGAGTGCTCATCAACTCCTCGAGGGAGCTCTTCAGGCTGGCAGCAAGCTCCGAGTGACTGGGCAGAGGTTTCTCCAAAGACCAGGCATGCGGAAGCGCCAAGGGCCTCTCACACAAACGACGCTACTTTACAATGCCAGTCAGCACTCCCATTTTTTTCTTCCTCAAGGATCCCAAGTCAGGCCAACATTTACACTTACCAGAGAAGACCAAAGATTGTTCCCTTCTTTTAGCGTCAATTACCCTAAAATATGTTCTCCAAAAGAAATCCGCTCTAAGGCAACTGGAAGGGTCCCAGGGAGCTGGCAGTGCTACCACCCACAAGGGACAGTAAAAGCTGATACCGAAGAGCAGAGCAGAGATCTGGACTCAAAACAACATCTATGCCATAATACATATTCTTTCCAGCACTCAGTTGTCTGTCATGGAAACGGAAAAGATCCTTGAATTTTACAAAGCTTTTCCTCAAACAAAAATCTTGGAGGTGGGAAGGAACAGTCAAATCCCTTTTGGGCTTCACCTTGCAAATACAGTAATAATTATTTCTTACCTGCAGAACAAAACAATTGTATATAATACATAATACACACTGGGATAGTTTAATCCAAATATCTAGCTATTTTGGTTTTTAGCAGTTATCTTGGGCACCTTATCCTTCCTTGAGAAGCAGACTAGGGAATCCTGAACTACCTTTATTTTGCAAGTTGGCACCACATCCCAGATAGTGCTCTCTTGCCTCAAAGGAGCTTATGACTCCCTACACATTAAGCAAAAATAGTTCTGAATACTACAGCACCTTAAAAATTATCCTATCGCTACAACTTTACAAGCAATTCAGAAAGCCTGCCATTGGGCACAAGTCCAGATCTCCATTAAAGCCTTTTATTTTCAGCCTTAACTTTATTTGCCACAGGTTATACAGAACTTGAAGTCACATATTTCTTGTTGGCCTCTTACTGGGGAAGGTTATTTACACAAGCATGCTACTTCAACAGAATACAACTGAAAGAAAACACAAAATGAGATAAAACAGTCTTTGAGTGAAATTATATTACGATCTCTTAGTTACAAATAGGTCAGAGATGCTGGTTTGTACTAATATAAGCAGCAAATTGATTAAAGTCCCATTTGCTCCTGCCTCAAGCTTTGCCTAAAATGACCACATCAGTACATTTTAGGAAACTCATTTTTCATCTTCAAATGCCTTTACAAACACTAGTGGATCCTTCTAATAAGCCCAGCAGAAAACCAACATCAACACACATAAATGCACGGCAACTCGGTAACACCAGTCCAATGCACTGCTTTAGGATTTCCCAACGCTTTTTCTTTTCCTACTCCTGATTTCCTCTTCCTCGCTTTCTCTCTTCCTGACGCTCTCCTGGCCGTGCATCCCCAGCAGCGAGGGCAAGACGGACGGGCAGCCCACACGCAAGATCTGCTGCCGGCTGGCACGCAGAGCCTCAGCTTCCCAACATGGGCAGCCCCACTGACTCGTGGCCACGCTTCCAGCTGTCGTTTCTGTTGTGCTGTTTCTCGTTTCACCTCATCCTCTTCCACATCGCTTCGGTAACTTCAGCGCTCTCCCACCACTCTTCTCTTACAGTCTGATTTAAAGCTTCCTCAGACCCCTCAAATCAGCATCCACTGACCTCAGTGACTTAGAGGTTCGGCTGTGCTTTCAAGGAGGAACATATCTGCCTTCTTATTTGCAAGTTTTATGACTTTAAAGCACTGATTTACACTACAACTTTCACAGCTCTTTATGGCTAAACTTACATTCCTCTGTCCCAGCCTCTATGCTCATTCTGTAGAGGATGCCATGAAAAAGCTCTGTAACAGAAACAGACCACCATCACCCACGGTGCTCTATATTATAATCAGAAAGTCGACAATACAGCTGCAAAACCTTCATCCACAATGAAACTAGCTGCAGGGAGCTATACAGGAAGTGGAAAATAAGAGCAAAGGACTCATAGCAGATTGATAAAGGAAGATGCAAGAGAAAGTCAAGTAATGTGCAAGAGCAACGCACAAGCAGGTAGCTGGACAAAGCATACAGCTGCATGCAAGACAGGATCACCTTTGAGAAATTTCTCCAAGAAAGTGGAACTCTGCAAAATTCATCGATAGCTTAATAGAATACACAATGAAAAAATAAAATTAAATATGGGATTTTATTCCCACCGAGAAAAAAAAGCAATAAAGATTTTGGCCACAACATCCCCAAAAGAACAAAGAGTTTCATTAAATCAGAAGCGCCTGCCAAGTTATAAGATTTCTAAAAAGAGGGGAATTAAAAAAAAAAGTTTTAAAATAGGAAAACGCAGCAATTTGTTTTGAAACATGAATCCAGCTGGCATAGCATCTAATTGAAAGAAAATTACATATCACAGTAAACATCATGGGTAAAAATAAAGAGTAATCAGAGCCCCTCTAAAGCAAAAAAAAGTCAAACCAAACAGGCTATCCATAAAACCAATAATTCTGAGCCACTTCCATGCCAGCTGTAATTGCCACATTGCAAAATATATTTCTCTTAAGGATACTGAACTTCTCTGTGAAGTTTGCCAAGTAACTATTGGAAAGCAGAAAGAACAGAATGAGACTGTCAAGAAAATAAGTTAAAAATGTCATTGTAAAGAGAAGCATTATCTTGTGGAATTCAAAATATATACCACATCAATGTCAAATGTTACAGCAAGAAATGATACAGGACTGTGCTGTACCTTTGAATGCTGAAAACATGTAAAATGTCCAGAGTCAAATTTCAAGCTTACATCAAAAACTAACAGCAACATTCAAACCTGAACCTGCTCCATCTGGCTTTAGCATGGACAGGTCTGCAGAATCACATAAATCAATATAAACATGCAGAAGTTTTCTTTCATTTCACAAAGAAGTGTATGATGCAGAACCAGGCTGAAGGACAAACACTTCATCGCCTATTTTAGCTACGCAGCATGAGAATCATACAGTACCGAGTTACAATTTTTGAACCACATTAAGAAAGAATATAAACTAAACAGACAGGAATCAGCAGCCAGCACTTCTTGGGGATGTACGCAGTCTACAGCTTAATTTCATAAAACCAGTGGCTGATTTTCTGTATGCTATCATCAGGTACCATAAAGATATGCATTAACATGTAGCCCGCAAATGAGTGTTCAAAAGGCTTCACTGGCCTTTAGCAAAGGAGCTGCCTCCCTGCTCCTGGCCCACAGCACACGGCAGTAACCCCTGCAAGCATGGACAACTACCTGTCAGCAAAGCTGGAGGAAGAATGACGTGCTTCAGGTAACACCCATACTCCACACGGGTTTCTAGAATACATATTACGCAAAAAAAAAAAAAACCCAAACAAACAGAGCAAAGCACATAAATAGGTATATCCCATTAGGTTCAAGTTAGATTTGATACACTTTATATAATATAAATATTTGCTGGACATTTAATCCCCTTTCCCCTGCCCCTAATCTGTCCTCTTCTCCTTTGCCCTGACCTTCCCACAGTATCAAACCTTAGTATCTGCCCTGACCTCCCCATAGTTTACAAACCAACTTCAGTACACTCTTCGGAGTTCATTCCCCTTTTGGGAAAGGATATGTAAAATACGTCAGGTTTGCCTAGAAAGATGCCCTTTCTCATATTAACTTTTTACAAATCGATTCTACTGCCAAGATTCTGTTCCTGCTCATGGCTTCTTCTAGAAAGGACAGGGATGAGAGACAGGGGGTAAAATTAAAAGGGGTGGAAATAAAAGGGGGCAGAAGGAAAGAAGGGTGCTGGTGCAAAGCTCTCCAATGAGATCTTTGACTCAACTCTTGTATCAAAAGCCTGGTATGAGTCACTTGTTCTGCAGCCACCACTGTTCTCAGACCTCCAGTGGCGGCACATCACTACCTTCGTAACAAAACCTGCAGCAAATAGTTTAATATTGAGTGTTATAACGACTGGGTTAGGTACAGAGGTTAGATAACACATGTGCAGCAGCAGACTGACCCTCAAGAACAAGACCATCTCTTATCTTATGTCTTAAGACATAAGACCATCTCTTATGTCTGAGGTACTCAGACTCTGAGTTTGGAAAAGTCAAAAGGGAAACGGCTTCGGTTCTCAGAACTGGGCTCAGGTTCTTGCAGTGGTGAATACCTCCAGCATTTCATCTGGGACCCATCCTCAGCTGCAAATAAACAGCTGGAATTAATCAGTGTCTCTTCATATACCAGCCTTCATCCCGCTGGAGAAGAAGGAAAAAAAAAAACCAAAAAACAAAACACAACACGCAGGAAATCCAGCTTTTATGTTTGTTCACAAGGCAGATAAAATGAGCTGTCATCCTTTCTCACAGCAGGAAAGAGTAAGGACAGCTCAGATGAAAGCGCTGACAGGCCTGACGGCGGGTGCCGGGTGACGTGACTCTGAAAGCACCCTGTGTTCTCAGAAAACCACCAGCCACCAAAATAAAACATTTTTTAACATCAGGTACTTTTGCAATGATTAAAGACAACCAGTTTACTCAGAACTGCTCAGCTGCAGAGAATTAGTTCACTCCTTTACTTTATACGGCACCACAAAAAAAAAATAACTATGTGAACAAGAAAGTAAAAAGCTTGATGTTTTACCAGTGTGCTCTCTTTCTTTATATTATCTCATGTTTTAACCTCATGTTTTGGTGGCCAGGAATCAGTTACAGGCTGAACTGCCCTTTTGAGCCCCCATCAAAAAGTACCCACATGTCACACTTAGTTGTGTGCACAGAGTGGTCTTCTGCTGCCGTGTCAACACAGCATAAAACATAACCAAAAAAGGACTCCAACCAAGTGAAAATATCCCAGAGCATTAACTCACAGCTCGGCATTTTCTGAGCCAGTCAGACTTTACACAGACTTGTTAGTCAATCATCTGAAGAAGTTTAGTTTCTGTTGCTCGAAAGCTTGGAGGAAAATTTCATCACTAAGGAATATCCACCCACTGAGGGTCTGGGCCCAGGCAACACACAGAAGTTGTCAGGAGGAAATGGTCTTCTACTTCATGACATGAGAAAGGAATAACTTAGATTCCAGAAAGTATCAAAGAGTATTTCATAACTACAGGGGCAGAAAATCATAAGTCGGCACCTATGTCTACACACAAAGATTAAAAAACAAAAATACAAAAGTCAGTAAACTTGCATGTTAAAAAAATGCCGTATTAAATCCCAAACTAAAATATTACAGAGTAATGAAAAATTTCTAACAGTTTTCACTCTACATAAGCAGGACACTGTGGACCATTCTAGTTCCTTTTTGATTTTTTTTTCCTCACTTTAGGCAGGTTAAAACTCCAAGTTGTTAATTTAAAAAAGCAAACAGAGAAACAATGAACTTACACTCCCACCCAAAAGTGAAATCACTGGTAGCAACTCATGATTCCATGAGCTCTGGGGTTTTAGGAACTTTAATTCCTCAATGTTTCAGACCAAATGACAAGAAAAAGGAGGAGGGAAGTTTTTAAAGTTGAAAAGAAAAACCAACAAAGCAAATCATAAAGGAAAATTGCAACCAAAATTATGAAGAAGTGAGAGGAACTGAAGTTTCAAAACGCAAGAGTGCTTGATTGACCTGGGTCAAAAATTATTGTCTCTAAATACTCTTCCCTTTTCAAAGTAAGCAAAGCCCTCATAAACAAAAGATGACCAGTAATTTCAACTGGCTCAAAAGGGAAGTTAAACCACCATGAACTTTTTTTTTTAAGAGGAAGAAAACAAATATAAATATAAAATATAAAATATAACTTTTGGGCTCCGTTGCAATCCAGACTTGACTCACTTGTGTAAGAAGCAAGGACCTTTTACAAAGAAACACAGACGGTGACAATGACAGAAGCAGCTCCACACACAAAACCTCTTCCCATTACCATGAATATATTAAAACCCAAAAGACTGTGATGCTGATATACCCATTGCAATGTCTGCCAACTCTTCTGGCACACAAATGAATCACCAGAGGTAAAGGATGACCCTTCTCCTTCCCGTCCTTAAAAGCTGAGGCACAGCAACGTCCATCAAAACTCCAGGCAAAGTAGGTGCTGATGCTGTTACACCAATACTGCCTTCTCCTCGCTCTAAACATGGGCCCCAATACTGAGATGCTACCAAGAAGCACAGTAGCACTTAATTATGAGCTCTGCAGATATCTCCTTGATACTGCTTAAAGGTACAACTTGTCAAATCTGCAGTATCGGGCAACAATCCAGTGTGCTCTGTTGACAGCCAAGATGCAAGACTATAAGCCAGTTGTGATCCAAAATGCGTATTACTCCAACTGTATAAAAACTTACAAGACCATAACTAATAAAATGTAACTAATAAAGTGTAAGGACCCACTACTGGAAATCCTTTATGTTATTATAAATCATAGACTTAAGACACTGATCCTCACAAGAGCTTTTCCAATGAGACACAACCACGTTTTTGCTTGACAGCACCTACAGAAAATGACTATGCAAGGACTGTGCATTCTGCAGCAAGGCAGAAAGCTGTCAGTCCACGGTTCATTCTGTGAAATCCTCTACAAAAAGACAGTATTTACAATCTTGAGCTTTATCTTTATATAACTATTTAGATTACAAACATCTTTGGTGGATGCTTTACTGTAACTGCTGGTGTATAGACTCTGCAGGCAGTTTCTCTTCAATATGTCCAAGCTTAGCAGCGTGACAGGGTCAAACATCCTTCTCTGCAACCCCTGGACAGCAGCAGTTAAACAGCAAACATATAAAAAACAGCTTTAAAACCCATTTGAGACGTTCTGAAGGGCTGAGGCTGCTGCCAGCCGGGCAACAAGACACCCACTGTCCCGTTCCTCCCGGCTCCCTCCCCACTTGACACAGAGTAGTACGACGTGAGACAGGTAGGACAACAGCTTTGTTTCAATCCCACCCATTTCACCATCTTTCGAGCTCATAAAAAGGAATTTTCAGAGCAGAGATCAAACGCACAGGCTGCTGCTTGGTCTCTGCGCTGGCTCTCAGCATCTTGTCATGACAGTGTGAACACTGATGAAATCAGTAAGTTGAAAGGACGTGGCAAAGCTATGAAAGCCAACATTTTGACCTTTAAGTTAGATGGTGGGAACTTTCACCTAATTTTTTAAATCTTCTCAGTAAGATGATCTAGTATTTGCTTACAAAATTTCTAATGTATATTTGTTTTGTTCCTGTAGGAAGCTTGCACCCACAACTTCTGAGATCAGGATTCTGGCTCATTTCAGCAGCAGACTACCTCCCTATCTTCTTTACGTCTTCCAAGAATTTTCTGACTTGTGATCCTAACAAAAGCCATAAAATATCCTTATTCAGCAGCTTGCTTTTAAGATGATGATAAAACATTCTGCATGCTGCACATAAAAGAGTCATAACCTACTCTCACCCCTCAAGCCAGCCAAGGAGAGGACTGGCTGCACGCACCCAGCTGCAGCAAACAAGTAGCTCAGGCACTTCAGGTGGTTACTGCAGGGCAGGATTTGAAATCTACCTCTGGTAATAGATTTTTTTTAATCTCCATTTTGTTGATTTGTTGACAAAGGAACCAAAAGGTTGATGCGTGAGGGCTGACATTACTTTCAGTAGTAGTAGCAGACTCCACAAATTTGCCTTGTTGCCTCCTTCCCTGGAGTTTACACAAGATTTCCAAACTGCATTAAGGAGAGAAAGGAGCAAATTGATCTACCTAAACTACTTCCCTCTTTCTTTTCAGATTTCTCGAGCCATCTGATCAGAGATCCGTTTCCCTCTGGAGCTTGTGTTGTAGTGCCAGCTCCTGCATTACGGCAGGTTCACATCTAGCAGTGAGAGTGGAGGAGGAGGAACTGCAAGCTCCCTGCTGCTGCATCTGGTTAGCGACCTCCTCCTCTTCGGCAGATGTTTCTGCTGTCTTACCACAACAGGATCTTTTTATACCCTCTCAGTTCCTAAAGAAAACACCAGCCAAAATCTGGTGAACCCATCCCCAGAGGGCCACAACAAAAGCACTGACCCAAACAACCACCACAATACAACTGGAATAAAACCCTTGGCCCTTGGGAGAAGACGAGGTTGTACACAACGTCACAGGGCCAGTGACTAATTTTTGGCAGCTCATGTGAGAAAGTCTTCAAGTAGCTGTAGCGACACAGAACAGCATGAAAACAAATGGATGATTCAGACATGAATAATATCCTTTAGAAGTGATATTATCAGAAGCTCACATAAAACATTATCTGATCCTTTTACCATTCGGAAAAGCCAACAGCATTTACAGACATCTTCCAGATGTTGTCTATTTTCAGTTACATGTGTCTGCCTGCTTGTGCATGAAGTCAGTGGGTTCAACACAGGTGGGATTTCTAGCATCTCCATTTTTAAATAAATTCCTTGACACCCCTAAATGTACAACCCACAGGGTAAGTTTCAGACAGTTCACTCTGTGTGAGGCTCCTGCAGCTGATACCCAGTCCATGCTAGCAATTTTCTCACAGCAACTGAACCAGACTGTGGGTCTGAAGCAGTTACTCTTGCGTTCCTCAAGTCTCTGTAGCTGGCAGGGGAGCGGGGAAGTACATTCAGATTTAAGTATAGTCATGTACGGCAACTAGTTAAACTAGATTCCCTTTAAATTGCTGATGTAGACATATGAGGCTCTCTAGGAATGTACTTTGAGGGGTACTTTAGATTCTTCCTATGCACTGCCCTCCCTTCTCAAAATCATCTTAATTAAGTCTCACTTCAAGTAGTAAGTCAAATTTAGTCCTACTTGCAGAAACAGACACCACATTGCTTTGTCTTTTTAATTGGTTGTATGTAAGTGATCTGTGGCACTGCTGTGGCAAATCATAGAACCATTAAGGTTGGGAAAGACCTCCAAGATCATCAAGTCAAATGTAACGTAACTATCACTGCCATGTATTTACTGTTAGAAGGCGTCTACACCATTCAGTTCAGCTAACGAGCAAAACTTACGGCTGTGCCTGAGCTAAGATCTTTGCCTGTGCTCTACTGCTACTACAGCCTGCTTTGAAGAAGAAGCCACATGTGCAATGCTATGAGGTGATGTGGACGTTAACCAGACCTTCCATCTGGTTTCAAATCCTCCTATGGGCTGAGCGCATGCACATGTGTGCTCCTACACAGATGTTCAAAGAAACTGCACAACCCCGGTCGCAGGCCTGCTCGGTAGCATATCCTGATCGCTGTTTAACACATGAATGGCGATGATGCATCGCACAGGAGCGTTACCTGAACCACTGCCCTTTCATTTCCTCCAGACTAAAAGTCCACTTGCTCTTAATCAAACACCTACACTTGATGCTGCTTACCCACACGTGTTCACTTACATATCCTGCACTTCCTTATTCTTCCTTAAGTACCTGTTTCACTTTGATGCCAAGGCTTTCATCAACAGCAAGGAATCATCTATTTTGGGAATAAGCACAGATCGGGATGTTCTTAGGAGAAAGTATTTGGATGCCAACAGCCTGTGGTGGAGGAGAATGACTGCAGACCTAAAGCACTAGTCTCCTCCTGCTCTTTAGCCTATAGATGGTTTAAGGGAAAACAAATGAATTATTTCCTTATTCTAGCCACATTCTGGAAAACTTGTGTCAACAAAGCTATCTGAAAAAATCTCCGAGAACCTGAAGTTGAAACAACAGTGGTGATGCCACTCTTTAGCAAAAAGAAAAAGTGAACTGCTAGATGATGATGAAGCCCATGATTTAAATTCAAGCTATAAGCTATCAAATAGCAACTCTTCAGGCTTCTTTGGAAAACTTGGTTACTGAAGAAATGAAAGCTCAACCTTAATTCTGAGGATTGGAATAAGAATGGAAATCTCTTATCCAAAACTCAAATTCTTAAATCTGGCATATTCCTTATGGCTTTATTTTTGATTGGGTGGAGTTTCCAGATTACCAGATTAGTTTGGAGTTTGTTTTTTTTTTAATTTTTACTTTTCATCAGCTACAGGCTCTTTTGGTACAGTTGTCACAATGAGCACAGTTATATTAGTGTCATGGAGACAGACTGGTCTGTTCATTCCTTTTTAGTAAGGAATAACTCCAGGTACAGAATAACAGTATTTCAATAAAGTTGCAGCTATATTTGGCAAGGTTTTACCACTCGGGCAGTTACGTGGGTGTGCTGTGGTGATCTTTAAAAACCCGATAGGAGAGTTGTGGACTCAAGTATTTGTCTTTATGTATGTACTTTACAGATGTACGAGCGCATTTACCTTGATATCTGAAGTAAGACTTATTTCGACTGGTCTAGACTTGACAAAGATGGAAAATGAAGTGAGATTTTAGGCACCTCAGTTTTAGGGACAAACCTCAGTGGAATCAGGCTCTCAAAAGCAAAACACTTAAACTTTCTGAAAATGAAATGTTGATGATTCTTAAGAAATTTTTGTTGCACCCAATTATTAGTGTGGTTGCTGTTATTTTTCCTTTAAATGCAGTGTACTGCTCAAAGCAGGGTTTGCAAAGAACGATAGCACAGCAGTAGACTCATTTAGGAGATGCAAGGCAACATAGAGGAAAATGAAATGCTTCTTCAGACCTAAAATAGAAGTAACAAACTTCCAAGATAAACAGCTTGAGAATAACTGCTTCAAATTTAATTTCATAAACAACATTACAAAATGACTTTATAATGCTCAGCAGTTTGATGGCATTGGAGATATCTGGAAACAAGAAAAATCTGACCCTTTCCATGAGAAACCTTCCTGCTGTTTAACATTGTAAATGATGAAGGAAAAACAAGGCAAGAGTATCTAGCATTATACCTCACACTCCAGCTTAGATCCCTTACCCCCTTCAGCAGTGATCAGCAAACTCTGCTCAGCAGAATACGTCGTGCTGTTTACAGAGATACTGAATTTATTAAATGCAGTATATTTTAATAAAATTCTCTGCATTTGTTGTAAATAGTTAATTTTCAAGACTCAATTCTTGTATATCTGCTGCTGCACACTCCTGAATTCAACCTTCCCTTTCGTCATATTGCGTTACTGGCAGCACGTAGCCTATGTTTCATCTCTGGCATAATGGTATTAAAGCTACTTAACCACTCAGTGTTTGAAAGATATGCCAAAAGTTCCTCTAAATATGTGTTTTGTTTCCTATAGTTATATCCCTACTAGTTTAAATCACACTATTCCACAGCATATTTTTCTCAATACATCAGAACTTACTCAGTTAACCACAGATCAGTTTTGTAGGTAATGTTAAACTTTAAACTATCACCAGTTAAAAGAATCTGAATTTCTCCCAGACTTGAATCTGACAAAAACTTGACACATGCACAGCTCCTCAGAAAAGTAAAAAAGAAAATATTACAAGGTAAACAACTTGGCTGTGGTGCAACTCAAAGTAGCTGCCAGTGATAATTCCTAATGAAGATACTTGGGAAGTCCCTTGTCTCCGGCACTGCTGACAGCACCGACACTGAGAGTGAACATTTGCATTCCAATTTCTGTGTTTCTCAAAATACCATTGGTTCCTTGGTTTTGAGCCTGAAACCATCACAAGTACATTACATCTGAGAGGTATTAACCATCAGCTTTTTTGGCAAACTCAGTCAGAAACAGCCCTCAGACAACAAGGCAGAGGGACACACAGCTTCATTGTACGTGGACAAGCTCACCATCGGTTCTGAAAACAGCGCCCGCTCAGCTTAAAGATGTTGGCCCAATGCTGCAGTAAGATCTGGTTACTATGTAGGTGTGCAAGAATATGAGAATTCTCAGAGTCTCCACTGAACCTTAAGCACATCCTGGCTGGTTCTTTGAGGGCACTCACTGCTGATGCATCTGCTATCACATAGTTTCAGATTATGTTTCTTGAAAGCAGAGACCAGTTCAAAAAAGCTGCTAAATGATAACTTTTTCTTAAAAAAATAAATCGTTATTACTGGTTGTATTTATTAAAATATTACTTTAAAATAAAAAAAAAACCAAACATAAAATTGCAGCAGCATCCTTCCATCAGTTTATATATTTATTACTGCCAGCAAAAACTCATTGCAGCACATTTTCCCAAACAAGAACCAAAGAGCATTGTCACCTGGATCATGCCAAAAGATTAAGGATATTTTAGAGGAAATACAAAGAAGGGATCTGAATGATGAAATTTAAGTTGTGATGAGGTCAGGCCTCTTTCTTTGTTTCCTGGGTCTCAGAAGACAGAACAAATGAAAGTACAAAGAATAAACAGAAGTAGAAAACGCACTGTCACAAAGAATTAAGGCACACCCAGTGCCCTATTCTGTATGATGACTGATGCAAGTAACATGCGAAATGCACCCGGAGAAAATTAAAACTGACAATAGCAAGCCCACATTTTTTGAGCCATTCAGCTGTTTAAGACATTAACCAATTTCTTTAGGACTTCTCTGCTGTTCATTATTTTAGCTTACTCATTTCTATGCCTAGCTACTATTCACTGAACAGCAAAAAAATACAATAGCACACAGGAAGCACCAAACAAAAGTCTTTTTAACACTCACTCACACCATTTGCAGCACATGCCAGGGATGCCCAGAGCTGGGTTTACATTCGAACCCAGCTTTCTTAAAAATAAATTGGAACGGTGCCTCGTTCTGAAAGGCAAGAAAGGGAATATCTTAAACCTTGAGGGGGCAGGGGAAAAAAATGTCAAAATCAAAGGATTGCCATAACTGGTTTCCTTCGTTTTTTTCCTTATTTACATGTTCTGAACATTCAGACCAATTTTCAGAAACAGTTGCACAAAAAGCATTTAACAAGCATTTGCGCTGTATTCTGTTCAGCTGTGTCTCTCTGCTAGCACTGACATTCCTTGCTATAGGATTATTCTTGCAGGTGAAGAACTATCACAGATTATCTGTTTGCTTTTTAGGCTGAGCTCAGGCAAAACTCAGAATCCAGCCACACAAAATACTCCCTTTTCTTTGTACACAAAAGAAAGTAAACGATAGGTGTATTTAGCAAATTCACAGAGCTGTCTAGATGTCCATTCTGCAGCTATTTTTAAGAAATTAATTACTTTTTAAAAAGTCCCTTCAGGAAATATTACTAACACTTAATGGTGGCAAAAAGATTAGGACTCTTCTTCTTCCCAGTTCCTCTCAAAGTGGCCTGCCCCTCGCAGGAGAAAACATCAGTCAGGGACACACACTCTCCTGGTTTTGGTGGGTGAAGTTACAAAGAGAAAAAAAGGCATTTATGTACTAGTTTTTTAAGAGCTGTTTTAACGTCTTTTGAAAGGGAAGCAGTAGAAATGGAAGGAAAATTCTTTTGAGTGGTTTTTTTTGTAATTCTGTTGCAGATCAGCATGCTTTTTGTTGCTGTTTTAAGTTAACACCATCAATATAATAATGAAACAAGTATCAGTGGCTTGGGATTTGGTTTAGATTTTTCTCCCCTTTGTTCTGAGGGTAATAGCTAACGACCAGCAGTGCAAGTCTCATCCTTATGCTGGGAAGAACTAAATTCCTTGGCAAAATCATGGGGTTTTTTGACAAAAGAGAAAATTAAGGAAATTAAAATGGTGATGGAGCCCAGTATCCATCAAAGCAAGGAAGAATTCAGCCTCTAACACAGGACACATGTTAAAAGCAAGATCTGGTCAGGAAAAGTAGTCACTCAGTAAATAGCCCCACCATTTTCTCATTGTGGTGCAAGATGCTACTGCAGCCAACTAGCTCTGAATATATTCCATAATGTGTCATAAACAGAGTAAGAAAATACAAAGGGGTGGTTTTTTTGTGGTGGGTTTTTTTTCTGATTTTGTAGCTTGGTTTTATCATTTTAAGTAACTTAAATAATCAAAATCACAACTGAAGTGGACAAGGTTATAAAATTATGATATTAAAAAAAAATTCACAAAAGATCAGATAAAACATTAACATGTTGTATTACTGCTTTGTTTTAGCAGAAATGTCTCACATCTAACCCATAATATCTCAGCACTTGAGTAAGGGAGAAATTGTGCAGAAGTAATACATGTCTCTAGGGGAAAAAACCCATATCAAACTTCTCTCACCAGGCAAAAAAAAAACCAAAAAACACCAAGGCAAAAACAAAACACCAAAGACCCAAACCAACTCCCCAAAAAACCCCCAAACCAAAAAAAACACCCCAAATCAACTCAGTATATGGCAGCAACGGTAAACCACAAACATCTTACCAAAGCAAATTTTGTCTCAGTAAGACTACCTCCATTCAAGCAAGCACCAGGAGACAGGAAAAAAGAAACGTTTGCCTGATCCTGAGAACATGAATGGCTTTGTGGCAAGGCGTAAAACCTACCTTCAGGTTAAAGAAACACACCTCTGTTCACATCAGGTACACAACCAATAAATCACAGTCATGTATCACAGAATCACAGAGGTTGGACAGCACCTTGAAAGATCATCTCGTCCAACTCCCTCCTTGTTATTTTTCAAGGTTTTCTTACAAAGTGGGCAAAAATGTATGCCACCTGCTGTCTTCATGCCAGACTTCCACCCCTTCAAAATCCCATTCCACACCTTCTCCCCCTTCCCTTTTCTCGTTTTACACAAATCAAAAAAACATGTTGCAAACCAGTGCGTTTATGTTAGAGGCATGGAGAACACTACCACCAAGTCTTTAAGTGAATTATAGGCATGTGTTTTAAATAACAGGAAATGAGAGCAAAATACATAGTTAGGCCCCAAGCCTCTTTCCATAAACATGAGCGGAGCAGGAAGGATGGTACCTATGGCCCTCCAAGATCCTACAGGAATGTCTGGGACGTGAGGCACGGACAACTGGTCAGCTGGGGCACGTAGACCCGGCACCATCCCAGGCCGCCACTGCTTGGTAGACCTGCTTTGTCACTCCGATATCAACCTAAAAGGCTGGGCTAAGGGTTCCTTCAATGACCTCAGACAGATTCACAGAAAACCAACAGCATTTGTCTTCCTACTGAAAGAAAGACCAAAAGGAAAATAAAAGGATTTGTAGCAGATGGCAAGGATGTTTCTCCAGACCACTGGAAATCCAGCTGCATTGGGAGCACCCTGAATCCGCAGAAAGTCAAAGTGAAATTGGTGACGTGCAGTGGTTCAGCCTTTTTTAAGAAATACAAAAAGGGTCCTGGAAAAAAAAAAATTCTGTAGGGATTGAATCTCACAAAATTCACGTGCTTCCCTATCAATGGCGGCTTCAAATGCACATATTGAAAAGGTGAGCTTGTCCAAAGGCAAAGCGTTCAAAGCATTATGGCTTGCTCAGTATATTATTCTCTTCATTTTGAGTTAAGTGTTGAATCAGTGTCAGGCCACGATTCTCAAAGCACTTTTCATAGCAAGAAGTAAGTCTGCACAGAAAGCCCAGACCCAGGATACACCAACCCACCTAAGTGGTTCCACACCAGCATATGAGTAATGGGGAGTGAGAACATCCAGCACATGTACAGCAGCTCCTCCCTTCTCCTTGTAAGTATACACAGTTAGAGAAATAATAGGAAGAAGCATGAAATATTCCCCAATTTCACAAGTATACTATAACAGATGCTAAACAGTGCCAAGAGCTCATTCTCTCTCTCTCATACATACACAAGTTAGTGCTTATGTCCTCTTGTCTCTCGAAAGATGTTAGAGCACTGGAGTCTAGCAAAATTCCAGTTTGAAAATGTAATTTCAGGAGTGGTTTGTCCATCACATATTGTAAGTCCCAACTACGTGTCAGGTTTTTCAATGGACAAGTTTCTTCCGATCATTTCCCCTTAAGCACTGGCAGACACAACGTAAGCAGGAATTCTTAATACATTTTTCTCCCTAGTAAGAGAGGTGCAAACATTCACCAGCCTCCTCAACACACAGCCACGAAGATGGAAAAGGACATCCCAGCAGGCGTTGCTGAATTCCCTTCCCACGCTCCCTCTCTTCTCTCTGCCTTCACAATATTTCTCATCAGCAACATGGCAGGTTCATTGTGTTGCCCCATTTTATTTCTGTCCTTGCCAGAGAAGGAGAGTAACAGCAACAGAGTTATGATGTGTCAAATCTTGGCACAAAAAATTTCAAGAACTGCTTGAAATTGTAAAACACCCCTATTGTTCCCACTGTTTTATCTTACTTAGGATTTGCATCTTTCTTTCTGCATGACGAGCAGACACTGCAGTTTTTAAAAGTCCAGTTGGATGAGCACACTTAAAACTGTTCCTGTTCCCACACCAAATTACTGCAGGCAGGAAGATGCTGTGAGCAACTAACAAAGTGGGTATTCTCAGTTTCTGGCACCATAGAAATAAATGAAGCAAAGACTTCCAAGCTTTTTTTAACTAAGGCACTGCATGTGAGCAAGCTGACTCGAGTTTTTATTATTAAAACATAAACCCTTTCCTCTTTTCTAAAATGCATTTCCTAAATGTGATAAGTGGGGGAAAAACACACTTAAGGCCAAACAGAGGTTCACTACAATGACTGCAGGATCAGTACTGCAGTCTCAGTACTTTCCACGTAATTTCTAGCAGCTAAAAACACTTCCAAAGAAAATACGACTTGGTCAAGGTTATTTCTCCTTCAACTAAAGTAGGAGAACTAAAAGGACATCGAAAGCAGCCACTCCTAATTATCTTCCCACAAGTCTTCTTGCAAACCAAAGAATTGACTATTCCTGGTATTCACACTAAAAAAAATAAAATTAAAACAAATAGAAGGAACTCTAAAAACAAGCAAACAAAAGACTCTATCAAAATACTTCACACAAGTGAGCCTAAGCACCACATTTAAGAAGTCATTTGCTATCTATAAACAGACCGAGAAACGTCCACTGAAATGTGCCATGTGCTATCTTACTAAAAGGTTACACAGCCCATTCAAAGGCTTGACAACCACTTCTCAAACATTCTATTTATCCCACAGATGGTGTAATTACACACACATTCTTCACACACCTTAGCAGGTTGCAGGACATTTTAAACAGTCTTCTGGAGAAGAGGTTAAGTGTTACAAGAAGAGTCTTATATTAATTACAGTTAACATAACTGGGAAGAGAAGCAGTGTTCATCTAACTGTCTCAGAGAGACAAGTCTTTATCAAGATTGTCATATTCTCTTCCTGGATATTCAAGATAGTCATCACTACTTCTGCTTTTTCATGCAAATATTTTGAAACATTTTGGAAAATCTTTGAAAGGCATTTCAGGAATAATGCAATCATCAGGCACAATCAACATGGGGTTAATTAATGTGATATCCTTCTGCAATAAGGTCACCTGCTTCACAGAGGAAGGAAAGGCAGTGGACATAGTTTTTCTGGATTTTACTAAGGCTTTTGATACCATCCCTCATAGCATCCTTCTGGATTAGTTGTCCTGCTGTGAGATGAATGCTGAAAGGCAGATCTCAAAGGGATGTAGTGATTGGGGCAACATCTGGCTGGTGATGGGTCACCAGCAGTGTTCCTCAGGGTTCAGGTTCCGGGGACAGTTCTATTTGATATATTTATCAATGATCTGGATGCAGGAGCTGAATGCACCATTATCAAGTTTGCTGAGAGTTGCTGCTGACTCTCTTGAGGGACCAGAGGCCTTAAAAAGGGATGTAGGTAGATTGGAGCATTGGGCAATGATTAGTGGGATGAAATTTAGCAAGTCGAAATGCTGGATTCTGCACTCAGGATGAGCCCAAGTATAAACTGAGAGAGGAGAGGCTGGAGAACAGACCTGCAGAGAGGGATCTGGGGGTGCTGGTCGACAGCAGGCTCAGTACAGGTCAGCAGCGTGCCCTGGCAGCCAAAGGGCAAACCTCATCCCGGGCTGTGTCAAACACAGAGTGACCAGCAGGTCAAGAGAGGTGATTATCCTGCTGTGTTCAGCGTTGATGTAGTACTGCAGTCGAGCACTGGGTGCAG
This sequence comes from Trogon surrucura, assembly GCA_020746105.1. Lineage (NCBI taxonomy): Eukaryota > Metazoa > Chordata > Aves > Trogoniformes > Trogonidae > Trogon > Trogon surrucura. Next base: position 72,834,680 of record CM036619.1, read on the forward strand.
TGCTGGACCCCACAATTTAAGAAGGATGTGAAGGTCCTTGAATGCCTCCAGGAGAGGGCAACAAAGCTGGTGAAAGGGCTGGGTGGAATGTCCCATGAGGAGCAACTGAAGACTTTGGGCTTGTCTGCTTTGGAGAAAAGGAGCCTGAGGGGCAATCTCATTGGTGTCCTTTTGTTACAGCATCCTAATAACATAAGGAGCCCCAAACTACGGAGAACTAAATCAAACTGGGTTGTGCTCATAGAATAGCCACACATCACACAGAGGTTTCTCATTCACAATCTGCTTACAGTTCCAGCTCTAAAGGTGACCCAGCAGAGTTCAGACACAGGTATAAACAGGAAACACACAACAGATGGTCTTCAGAACAACACTGGGATCCTTGAACTAAAAAGTGTGTTAGAGCTTTGAACCAATATCACAGTGAGGAAAGATGAGCTATGTTCTGCGCTCAGTGCAAGATCTCAGTTACAATTTGCGCTTGGGAAACAGCACACACCAGAGGATGCCATCACAGCACAACTGCCCACCTGCTTCTTGCAAGTCAAGACAGACTTGTGCTACCTGTGAGCTTCTCTTCATAGAACCTGATGGAGCATTGCAGGAACATACACTGGGCACCACAGCTAACACCTCTGGAGCACACTCCAAGGACAACCTACTGATCAGGCTGGCTGGACTATGAAGCTCTGTAAACAACAGGAATAGAAGTTACCTGACAAAGTGCTTACTACCTACTAAAATTTACTTTTAAAAATGTTTAAGGCATGAATGCAGACAATGTTATCCTAGACGTGTATGCTTCAAAGCTAAGAAAACTATAGATGAGTCACATAATTATTAGAATGTAATAAACACATAACCATGGGACCCTGTGAGGGTCTGACTTCATCCATCACTAAGAAAAAAAGGGAGATGGGTTTTTTCAGCTTGTTCAGAAAGGCTTCCTCTATGTTCCACTTTGGCAAGCACTGCATATTGTGGACGTACAACAGTCTCTGAAGAAAGACTTTACAGTGGAAGCATCTTAGGAGCGTGGTACTCCTGAGAAAGGCTGCTTAGAAATAATTCATTTTGCAAGAACATGACGCTGACCCAAAAGCCAAACCTGCACTTCATAATGGGCTCCAATCAAATGAGATATCCACATGCTTCTTACAGACAAACCTCAAAAACTTGGGCCCATGGTTGTCACGGCAGACAAGAAGGGCAAAGACACTTTCTTTGCTCTCAATAAAAATGCTGCTGCCCAGATTACTGAAGGAAGCCAACAGCAACAAAACCCTATCCTTGTGCATCTGGGCATGAGTGATACACCTACCACCAATGCTTATTGCTTGTTACTACACCAAAACTTCCCAAATTTGATTTGTTGTTGTTGCTGGAAAATACGTTTAGGAATACAGGGAGAAAAAATGAGAAGACAAAAGATAAAAATATCTATGTGGAAATACTATGATGCCTCCACATACAGTACCAGAAGATTGAGTGATATTTAGGGTACATGAAAAATGACTGCAGTGTTCAGTCGTTATTCCACCAGCTAACTGATCTGTGAAAAGCAATGGGGTTTTTTTCCATGAAATATCAATATGACTTCAGACTTGCTGTGTAAAACCACTTGCAATACTAGAAACTGTGAAGAAACAAGCTTGACACTGTATTTATGAAAGGGAGAACATAACATGAAGCATAATAAACAGGCCTAAATTTATCTTATTTCATTATCTTCCCCCTTCCCAAACTACATCCTACGCTTCACCATTGACCTTGTGTCTTCAATGTAATCTTCTCTCACAAGCTCACACTGAAATAAAATCACATAAATAGCATCTGCATTTATCTAAGAAGGATTTGTTACATGAAAACTTTGGTTAGTGACATATCCAAGATTTTAATTAAAGAAAGACCAATTCGCTCAAAAGTGTGACCATTCCCAGAGGAATAAGAAATCCTTCCTATTGAAATAAAAGCAGGAAAATAAAATGGAATTCATTCTTGTTTCTGGCAAGAAAGGCATTTTCAAATCCCACTTGGTGTTGTATTTCTAACAATAGCTTCTTCTTTCAACACTACACTGAAGTTCATTTTTAATCTTTCCAAGACTCTGGATTCTTCATTACCTTTAACACACTTATATGTGCATTTAACCTGACTATACCCATCCACACAAATATCCTTCCCTGCCTCTTTTTTTTTTTCCTTTGTACATTCAACTTAAGTTGTCAAATAAAGAAATGGAACTAAACATCAGAATAAATCGGGAATTCAAAGATCCCTTAAACAACAAAATAAAACCTGCTGCTACTTGGTCAAATAATGCTTCTGACCTAACATTTCAATCTCCACCCTTATCACACTGATGCTAATTTTATACCGGCATCCACAAAGGTCATGATTCCAGTTAGAAATCACCTAAGGAGATGTGCTTTTTTTTCTGGGAACTAGACACTAAACTCTTCTCTGACTGGTATGAACATCTCAAAATTGTCCCATCTTTAGCATCACTATGACTTCAGCTCTACAATCAACTTAAATGACCATTACAAGCCAGCACCCAAAGAGCATTCAGCACAAATATCACCTTCCATCCTTCCTGGACGTTGGGGCAAATGGGAGGATCTTTGCAAAGTGAGGCTCAACAGAGAATTAGGAAATAAAAGCAGCAAGTAATACTCCAGGGCTGACACCTACAAACTGCTGCAATTTTTATTTTTATTTTTAATTACAGGTTAATGCCATGATAGAATTAAAGTGGAAGGTATGATTTAATTTTCTTTCATTTTTTCCTCTAAATCTACTATAGCTTCACAATACTTAGCAATGAAATGACTACTCAGAGAACAGATAGGACTTTTTTATCTACGGCTGACTTCAACTGCTTACAACATTAGCTTACAGAACAATTTCCAGCCCATATGTTTTTGTCATGTCAACAGTTTCCAAAGATAATAAACGCTCTTCGATATCATGCCTGGCATAACTAAGCCTGTGAACAGGCTGCTAAAATTATACGGAGAATGTACAAGCGAGCTCTTCAAGCAGTTCTCTAATGACTTCAAACCCAAGAGCAGCACTCCGGCGAAACAGAGGGATTTGGGCAGGAATGCAGACTGTACAATAGCCAGCCATAAATAGAACCAAACTTCGTCACAGCAAGCATCCGAAGCACGTCTCCACACCACGCTGCACAACGCAGCTACACCTCACCCAGCTCCAGCCAGCGCTTGCGAGCGCAGGCACAGCACTGCTGCACCCCCTTGTACCTCCGTCCTACTGCAAGAGCTCTGCGCTCCAGGCTCTGCAACGTTTTCTACTGCCAATTTTCAAGCTCTGGTCCACGGACCATTTCAAAAGGGTGTGCAAACAACAGTTGAGAAAAGTAAGGCTACTGCCAAGCTTAAATTCACCCGGTCGATTCCTGCTCCGGGCTCTGTAGCATCTCCAGAGAGCGAACATCGCACACGGACAGAGTATGGCCAACTCCTCTTCAGCAACAATGTGACACGTTTTGCAGCTGATCCTGTTAAGTTTCATTTATACATACATACACTAATTAGGAAAGAAAATAAACCTATCAATTTAGCACAATACAAAATACAGGCATAAATTTAACACAACGGGAACCCAAACTTACTACAAACAAAAATTTGGAATCATCAAAAACTTTTACATACAAATAACTGTAGCCTTAGGTAAGACTAACACGTAGCTAACACTAACAGCAAAACATTGCAACTCAGTGAATCACAGTATTTCACTCCTGAGAGAACATTCTTTCTTGAAAATCCAGCTCCTGCAATCCAGAAACTGCATAAGAATCTAGGCTTTCATTTTCACAAATTTTAACTTAAAAAATAATTTTTTAAAAAAATCTAAAAATTTTAAAAAAATAAATCATTTCAATCACTGACCTCCTGAGACTGAAGATGTTTTATCTACCTCTGATAAGGTATGAATGCCAATCACTCAAGCTCCTGCAGAAAACACCCAAGCGGGCTTAAGTATATCTTATGCACAACAATATGAAGCCTTAACCTGGGCATCCAAGGGGCACTCCAGTCCCTTGAGAGGTCTCACGTCAGGGCTGAATTGCTTAAGAGAACCCAGAAATACAACTTTTGCATTTCAAGGCTTTCTCAGGTTTAGTTTTTCTGAAAGCAGAATTTGGAAGATCTAATCCAATGCTCAGGGAAGGGAGTGGAAAGACTCCCAAGTAACTTCAGTAGCCTTTGGACTGGGTTCTGCAATTGCAAGAGCAACCAGAATCATGGAATTGTCACGGTTAGAAGGGACCTTAAAGATCATCTAGTTCCAATCCCACCACCACGGGCAGGGACATCTCCTACTAGATCAGGCTGCCCAGAGCCCCATCCAGCCTGGCCTTAAAAACTTCCAGGGATGGGGCTTCCACCACCTCCCCGGGCAACTTGTTCCAGTGTCTCACCACCCTCATGGTGAAGAACTTCTTCCCAAAGTCCAATCTAAACCGATCCATCTCTAGCTTCAATCCATTCCCTCTAGTCCTATCACTACCCAACATCCTAAGAAGCCCCTCACCAGCTTTCTTGTAGGCCCCCTTTAGATAATGGAAGGCCACAATAAGCACTCCTTGGAGCCTTCTTTTCTCCAGACTGAACAGCCCCAAATCTCTCAGTCTGTCTTCACAGGAGAGGTGCTCCAGCCCTCTGATCATCCTCGTGGCCCTTCTCTGGACACGCTCCAGCATGTCCATGTCTTCCTTGTGCTGTGGGCTCCAGAACTGGACACAGTACTCCAGGTGAGGTCTCACGAGAGTCAAGTAGAGGGGGAGAATCACCTCCCTCGACCTGCTGGCCACGCACCTCTTGATGCAGCCCAGGACACTATTGGCTTTCTGGACTGCAAGTGCACACTGACAGCTCATGCTGAGCTTCTCGTCCACTAGTACCCTCAAGTCCTTTTCTTCATTAGGCGGCCATAAGAAAGCACATATAATCTTACTGATCAAGATGACAAAATCCAAAAAGCCCTCAAGACAAAACTGCTACTCAGTTGCCTCCTTTCCCTGACACTAAAAGCATAGAAAAATATAAAATATATTCTTTTTTGCTTTACTCTTTTCCTTCTCCTCCTTAGCAAGCATCTCCTCTCACTACTTCTTCAAAGAAAAGAAAAAAAAGAGCAAGCCAACAAAAAAAAACCCCTAAAATCTAATTATTAATTTAAATGTTCTTAAGAGTTATGAAGAAGGCAGTATTGTACTTCCCAAAATTTAACTTAAATGAAGGCAGGGTGAGGTCTTAAAACATAGAGAGGGCAACATTTGAAAGCACTGACAAAGCTAATTTTTTTTCTACCTTTTCCAGAGAATTACCAACTATGCTCTTAAGCGTCAAAAGGAACTTGATAGAAATGCGTTATTACAAGATGGCAATAATGCCAAAACCTTTCCCACCTACGGACTAAGAAAAACAATCTTTAAAACCACATGGGCTAAACTGGCCTTTCCTTCATTGAAAAAAAAAAAAAAAAAATCAAGAGGAGCAGCATTTAGACCTTATCCCACCACACACAGCTCTAAATATGACACCACTGATACTCCTCCTTCATGTAAAAATTTTATACAAAAACATTCACACAGAACACCACCAGGATCTGTAGTCACAAGAAACAGCCTCTACTGCACCTTTCATCAGAAAGTGCTACGAGTGCTTGTTCCTCTTTAATCATTATTCTTCAGTGCTAACTCAAAAGCACCAAACAAGGAAATCTTACTAGAGGATACATGCTTAACCCCCAGCACAGGCAATATTCCTTAATAAACAAACAAATGGGCTAGTTGACTAGATAATTAGGCTAGCTGACTAGAAAATTAAGTCTCTAAAAACAGGACACGGACTCAGCCAGAAAATATAGTTAAATAATCTGAACTCTACACACAGTGACTCAGAGGACCCAAGCTCAAGGATTACAGCGTCTCAAACTCTATTTTAGGTAAAGGCGTCTCCCAAAGTTTTACTTCTTCAGATCCAATGGAGGCGCATCAGCGCATCAAATGGCCAAATGCAAAGCTTTAAATATCTGACTCTAGCAATAAGTTGTCTAAAATTAGTCTTAGGAAGTAACAGCTTGTTTTTCTCCTTACAGGATGGCACTTCATGAAAAACTTGGAAAAAGTAACATCAATCTCACCCCAGAAATACAATAGAAAGGATGGAAAGCAACGCTCTTCAAGCGTTCATAACTAAAACTAAACTACTGAAAGAATATTGTTCACAAAGAACATTCCTGAAACACCTGAATCACTCTTGGCCCTGAATCCAGAAACATTTTAATGGTATCTTAACATAATGATCATTGAACAAGTTTGGACAGCTAAAACACACCAAAACTTTTTGAGAGCTAACTGAAATTTTAGAAAAATTGTTTCTAATATGCAAGGCAGAATGCATTCCTTAAAGAAGTCTAGACTACAAGGTCACTGCAGAGAGGTTAGACTTGAGAAATGTGGAGTACATTTTGCACAGGAACAGCTCCTGCTGCAAACCACAGCCAAGCCACATTTCCTCAGCCTAACCAACAACTCTGGATGAGTACACAAGCGATGCTGGAACTGTTTTCTGGTGGACTAAGCAGCTGTGCAGACACATAAAATTAACTGTATCGCAGTTCTGCTATGAAATTTGATTAATACAGTACATTATGCGAAGACAATAGGATTGTTAAGTGTTTCAACGGCTGAAATGCAACACTTCTCCTGATTTTTTAAGGCTTACAAAGTGATGCAAGTGGTCTTTGTTTTACTGTCTTGATTTCAAAATAATTGAAGTATTAGTGGGTTAGTCTCTACCACATATACAGGTAGGACTACAAAAGACCAATAGCCCATTTGGAGACAGAAATAGTTTTTAAAATCACTGTTAATAAAGCATGTGAACTTCAAAGGGACATTTACACTACCTACTGTCATCCAATTCTATACTCATTTGTTTTCAGTGCCTGCATGATGATCTAAGCACAAGATTTTGCAGGTTTTCGTCCCCTGTCCAGTTCAGCGGCCGCTGATGGGGCTCGGGCTTTAACAAAGCCTCAACTGCTCTTGCTGTTTTCCCACAACCCCTGTGCCAGAGGTGGCAAAGGCGAGACTCCCAGACATTGTTTGACATGCAAATGGCATCAAAGATTTTTCGATCCCACCTCGAGGAGGGAAGAAACAGGCAGCGGCTCCCGGAGCAGCTCTGCTCCCACAGCAGCATCCCTGCATCTCTTCCAGCTGCTGGCTCTGCTGCACAGGAAGAAATCCTCCTGGAGGTTATGTGAAAGACTTAAAGAAAACAAGCAAGGGGAATGACAGAAAGAGACTCCAGGCTATAACAATTCTTTCCCTCAAGCATAACAACAGAGTATCTTAAAAACTTCACTTTTGCCTGCTTCCCAAATGCTTGACTACAGAATCCCTTTAATATATATATACACACATACACATTAGAATTCAAGCATTTCCATTTTATTTAGAGGCCCAGTACAAATGGTAAAATCCACATCTAAATTACAGGCTCCAACTCTTTCTTGTATTAGCCCAGCTTCATGTGTTAGTATTTTCCAACCAACTTCAGTGGAATTCAAGCACTGTAGAGCTACACAATTTCACAGACCCATAAGTCTCCTCCAGGTAATTTACAAGTTGTTTTTTTTAGAGCTTCCACTCCTATCTTCAACTTAAACAAGCTGCATTTTCCTTCTATTACAAACAAAGGAAAAAAACATAAATCAAACTGCATTTTTTCCCTCCAGTTTAGTATGACAACCTACAGCCAACTTTTTCAAATCGGAGGTTGAAAATTTAACTATTAACTGAAATAAAAGTTGAGTAATTTTCAGAGACCCGCAAAATACAAGCTGGGTTCGCAAGATTTTAAGCAGAAGAGCACATGCAGATCCTGGTTTATAAATTAAAGCTCTTCTGTTTAGTTTTTTCAACAATGATGCCAATATCATAGATAATGATGTTCTGAAGACTAACTTCCAAAATACAACAATACATGAGAGAGAATCTAGGTTAAGTCAACTCTGCAAGTTGGAAAAACCTGTGGAAAATACCCAAGTGTGAAAGAATGAATGGTGGGAGCAGAAACAGAGTGCATGAACAGATCCTTCCCATCGTAGTGTCTGTTGGGCAAAGAGCTCTTAACTATCCTCACTTTCCACACTTTAAAGCAAAAGAAAATCTAGAAAAAAAAAAGTACATTATTTGTAAAACACTAGGAAAATGAATTTCTTATTTTCATATTCCATTCATTGTTTTTGAGTCACTGGACTGAACTTGACACTCTACTCAGTACCATTAATGCCAAAATCAGATAGCAAAACAAAATGTGACCAATTTCTTGGGATCAAACACTAAACAAGCTTTCAGAGAGCACCTTTCTTGCTTGGTCCTGACATACGTGCACGAGACATGGAAGTAAGTTTTATATATATATATATATGTATAAACCTAACACAAATCAATGTTTATTTTCCAAATACACACGTAACCTGTACAATGCTGCATATATAACACTGCAAGTCACCCTAAACTTTCCATCACACTCTAATTTTTCTTTTAATTAAGGTTTATTTTGGTTATTTTTCACATTCCAATTTCTTTCTGGATGGCAGAAGCTGGAAGACAGTCATGATATCTCCATTTGCTCAGGGGTTAACAGTTGGAACTAACTCTACAATGGGTTGAAGGAAGGAAGCATGAAATCGGACGGCCAGAGGTTGCACTGTCCTCCACAGGACCATCAAACCGCCAAGCCCTTCAGCAGAACCTGCACTCGCACACGGACGAGCTGTACGCAAAGCAGATCAACTTATTCACACACTAACTGCATGAGCCAGAAGAAAATAAAGCAAATGAGCACTTTCACTAGAAACCAGGACAACTTGCAACCATTTACTAGCTCAAAACAAAAACTTAGCCTGACACACCATCTCCTCACAGGTATGTACCTTTCTCGGCTTACGACATGCTGCTTAAGGTAGGCCATAAAATATTATGATGGCAAATTAAGGAGACAGAAACAGATAATAATAAACAGGCCCACATACAGACTCTGCACGAAGGGTCAAGCACTTAGACTGAAATTCAAACGTACATTACTGATTTTGATGCATCAGGTGAATCTTTCCAAAGACCTTAATAAACACAGCTTAAAAGGAACACGTTTATAGTAGCTTCTGAATTAATATGCAAAATCTTTCCCCTTCTTCACATGCATGCAAGCGTGAATATTTGACATTTTGTAGGTGGATTTGAAGGTCTACCATTTAAAGACAAAAGGCAAAATTAAAACCACAGCAGTGAACTAGTCACAGTAGTCTACTGTAGACACTGATTCTGTGAAGACTCAGAAGCACTGATAGCTAAAGACGAAAATGTGCAGTGCCTCCTTGTTCAACATATGCTTGCTTATTTTCAAGTGACTTATAAATTGTTCTTAGCATAACAACTCTTCTCTCTCCCTTCTAACACAAGCAACTAGCCTACAGACAAGCAAAATCCCTCTAGCAGAAACATCAACTCTAAAGGTGATGATAATTTTCTCATTGATTTGACTGGGATGAGGATTTCACTCTAAGGAGTCTCCTGAACTGCCAGGACCACGGAGCGATCACCTACAAATGTCCGCAGCATGTCCTTCCTCCAACAGGCACGGTGCTGACAGCGCAAAACCCTGCAGTTCAGAGCCTAAAGCCTAACAGACTGAACTGTTCATTTTACTTACATTCAAAAAGCACACAACAGACAACACATTTTTCTCACCTAAAATGTCAGCATTTTGGATGCACACATCAACTACACTAGTACCAAGCAACTCCATGTTCACAAGAACAGGTAAACACACTTGAGTTATCACTTGGTTGAGCGTGGTGCTGAAACAGCAAAGGTCGCGGGTTCAATTCCCATTCGGTTCCCATGTGTTGCATGATCTGGTTGAGAGGCGTCCCGGCCCATGACAGGGAGGTTGGATTAAATGATCTCTAAGGTCCCTTCCAGCCTAGGCCATTCTATGATCCTATGACTATGCAGGCCAAACATGTCACCTTCCCAGCACAATGCTCTTCATCTCCATTCTCTTAAGCAATCTGCCCCACTTTTGCCTTTGAAAAGCAGTACCTACATATTTGCTAATAAAATCTGTTAATCAAATTCACCTAGAAGTTTGACCCTTTTGTTTTCCCCTCCTAAATTCAAACCTTTGCAATCCCACCCCTTGAACGTGGCAGCTCAAGTTAATCAGTTCATTTTCACCAAATACTACAAAGATGCTGAAACTCCCCTGAAAACCACAAGAAGCCTCTACATTTTCTTCTGGCTTCCGCACTGATGAGGGCGCACGCCTTGGCATGAGCCATGACGCAGTGGCACGGTTGGAAGTTGTTCCTTCCAGGAGGGATCCTTTACATACGGGTCTTTCAGACCGAGCAAGAGGGGTGCAGGAGTCTGGGAGCAAGGAGACACAACGGTACAGGACTTCCCTAAAAATGCGTCAGGTAGGTGGCACAGGAGGGAGCCAAATGCAGGAGTTGACACACTCAATTCTAAACTGGATTTAAACAGCTCAGCTTTATGGCTTTCAAAGGACCTGTCCTGATAGATGGTTGCTGAAGATCTGGCTTCAGCAAATCCAGGTCTTTCCACAGGGAAAAAAAAAAAAAGGGAAAACATTCATTATATTTTCCTAACAAGTAGGATGTCCCCAGAAAGCACGTCTCATTTTCTTATTTTTTTTGTATTCAGAAGTAGAAGTTACAAAAATGCATTTATCCAAGGATTTGCAGAAGTTCCCTTGTTTCTCCTAAATAGCTCCGACATGAGAAGTGTAACACTGAATGTGTACATATAATTACAATTTTCCAGCATAATGCAACTGGATATACAATAGCACAAACACCTTGTATAATTTGCTACAAAGTTTCAGCTTCCTAACTGCCAAATACTCAATAGCAATTAAAGCATTCTAAATAAATCCTAAATGTAGTTTTATTACGCACAGATTTTTAGCATAACGTATTTTGAATGTTAATGAGTAAGGACTGCTCTTCTAAAACTTGAAGACGGCAGAGAAGCCACAGCCTTGGGGAGCCTCACATGAACACCGAGCAAACCAAAGCAGCAACTCAAAGCGAGCGCTACCTGTGCCGAGATCATGCAATGCAGCAAGCGAACATCTAGTCCCTGTGAATCACACGCGTATCTTGTATTAGCTCACCCACAGCAGACTGAGACAGGTGTCTTTAACATTGAAAGCAGGAGGACTTTATTTTTTTTTTTAAATAAACTAAAAAAAAATCACAGGCACCAGAAATACAGAGCTTTCTGGTACTAGCTGTGACAGTATATGCAAATAGAAAACACAGCACTTGAGCTGCACCACAAATCAGTGTATTATGTGAAGGTTTTACAATGGCTGGCTTGTTCAGCTCTGTTCTTTAATCATGAATTATTTATTACTAGTAAACATGAAAGCTGGTCGTTTAAAACAGTTTAGTTCATTAACAACAAAAATAGGAGGACTTGCTAAGATATAGTGAAAATGTGTGTGTTAGATTAGCATCATTAACATAATCACAATATGCAATGCTGAAACGAGCGGCACAAAACTATGGAATTAAGTTCCCACTCTCACAGCTGAATTACAACAAGTTTTAGTCAGATAATAATTGATGCAGCTTTATATTTAATTAGAAAAAAAAAAAATCCCCAGGTTTTGATTAAAATACCTGATGGGATTTATTTTTTTTATTATTTTTAAAAAAAGGTGGTTGAAATACTGCAAGTATCCTGTATAGGGAAGGAAAAATGGTACCACAAGTATCATCTCCAGTCTTGGAATCATGAGCTGAGTTACAGAATCAGTACACAAGTTGTTGAATTCAAGATTAAAGTGTTTAGAGGAACAGCACTGAATTATCAGGAAAAAAATCAGAGTAACTAAATAATAGAGATCAAAAGTTTCCATGTTTCTGAAGATGATGAAAACAAAGCTTCAGTAAAATACAAGTCATTTAAATGCAGTAAAAAAAATGTAGTAAAAATAACCAGAGGACATAGAAAAACACAAGAAAGTAATTAAAGACCAAACACATCAGGACATGGATCACCATCACAAGGAAAGAGGTAGAATTTGTGCCAGTGGATATTTATAGGACTGGAAACTAAACAAAAAAGGCAGTGTTAAAATTACCCTAAAGAAGAGCAAAGACCAGATCATTTGAGGTTTCTTCTTTCCCCGTTGTTTAGCATAGCCTGCACTGCATGACCAGGCCCCAACAGGAAAAATGAAAAGAGTGAGAATGCCTTACTTAACCCATGGGGGCAGTTCATATCTGATTAACTCTGCACACACATTCATAGCTAGACACTATCACACAAGGGTGGGTTTTTTGTTGCTTAGTTTTGCTAAAATTCTTAATTTATCACGCAATGCATGGTTAAAACCTCCATGCTAATTAAGTGGTTTGGAAGGACAGAAAATAACCCCCATATCTTCAGAGAGGAATGGCTACCTTCATCTCAGAGTGGGGCTGGTAAGAATAAAGACACAACGAAGGTTGAGGAGAATACGAACGCACTAGAGACATATACAGGACCAGACAGGCAGTGATTGGATAGAACCTCACCACAGACTTGGTCCAATGACTTCTGATCTCCTTCAAAACAACACAACACATTAGTCAAACTAAAAAAGTCTGGTATTTATACTTTGCAACATTCAGGAAAGGGACTAACAGGTGGCTTCCCTGGCACCCTCCTGAGCGGTTAATTTTGCCTCCTTACAAACCACACTCCATGTCTGCATTTCTAAAGACTTACTTCAATGCCAAGAAAAGATCTGTAGTGATCTGGTGAATGACGTGGTATCTTCACAATGTAATTTTTGCAATTCAGGTGGCAGTTAGAGAGAGTAACCAAAGGCATTAATGTAATGAGAGTGCAGAAAGCATTCACGTCTTAAATTCAGAAGTTAGTCACAAACTATCATCCACTCGCCGTGAATTTTGGCATGGCCATGGACTACGTACACAGTTTCCTCAGCTATGACTTTGCAAAGATCATTACAGAACCTGTATCCTTTATTCAGCTTGGCTGCAGCAAATATAAGTTGGCTAAGGGTTTTCTCTTTGCCTTTTTTTGCATCACATTTCAGCCTCCAGCTTACCACAAGCTTCATAAATTACTGGACTTCAACATCGTATTAGCACTCTCAAAGCAATGCATAAAAAAAAATGACATTTTAAACCAACACATAAATTTATTAAAGAAAAGAAATTCAAAGACCTTGACATTCTGTATAGGCATCGCAGTTCGTATGGGTGTGAATCCCTGACAAGGAACAAACCTCTGCAAGTCTGAAATCGTTTCAGATTTAGTCACCAAAAAAACAAATGAAGCAAAAAGCCAAACACATCCCCCTCAAAAAACACACTATCACCCTCAACAAAAAACAACATTTTAATACAATTTGCAGTTGTACATTTATACACAGTGCAAACTGCATAGCCCAGAAATTAAGACTCTGAAAGAGATGCAATAGTGCTATTACAATTATTCACAATAAAAGACAGGGTGGTTGCGTAATATCTGGTATATGTTTTTCCCCTAGGACAGACTCCCACTCCATATTACACAGATTCATTTGAAATTACAGGAGTGCTTAATGTAATAAAGCCCAAAATCTCTATATTGTTACACGCGGTGTGAAGTGGAATTCCGGGGACTCAAGTACAAATCCTTTACGCTCTCCAATTTCTGAACAAAAAAAGCCACAGGATATTGAAAAAAATAAGTGTTAGTACAGTAAGCATTTTAATGCATATATTGGAAATACTTTTTCAATAAATATACAGAAATTACTAACACAAAGAAAATATGGGAAATATAAATATTATATTCTTCATTAAAAAGTATGCAACACACCACTCAGGTTTAGGCATTCATGAATGCTACAAAACAATACTTGTCTTTCTCTCTGGAGGTGCAAAATCATTGTAGTTTGCTGGCATGTTATCCCCACCAAGACCCTGGTCCAGAGAACAGCAATTGCAGTGTAAGAGCGCACCGAGCAGAACTACACAAGTCAGCTCATGTACTTAATGTTATTTATATGTACCAGTGCCCTGCCGGATTAGCCTCATAACATAGATCACTTGCAATGTCTCTGATTAATTATACAGGGAAACGATGACAACTAGTTCACTTGGAACGTAGAAACTTTAGGGCATGCTTACTATAATTAATAGACATTAACTTCTGTCTTCTGGCAAAAAAAAAAGAAAACAAGTTATCTTGCATCTTGTTTCATTTTTTTAATCCTTTAGCAATGAAGTTGATGTGAAAATAAATAATATATATATATATTTCACATGTATTATATTTCCAGAGGTATTTGCTGCAACTCTCTTGCCAATACAGAAGAATATGCAGAGATCCGCTCTGCTGCATACACATAGATTTAACAAATACGTGAGGAAAGAAACAGCACCACACAAACCTCGTAGTTAACACTGCTTTCAAGCATCTTCTACAGCACAGCCAAAATTAACTTGAGAACGAACTAATCAAATTCACTGAAGACAATTTATGAAGAATAAATCGCTATTGTATTATGAAAGTAAACTAGTTCAAAATACTCTTCTTGATTGCTACTTCAAATAAGTAAGCGTTTCAGAATTCTTACTCTATCAAAACCTAGCATTTACAACTCAGTAGGCAAGTGGAATACACTCGATCTCAGGTTTATTTGATTTCCTAATGCCTGGCTGATGTTACCACGCTTGTAGAGCTTGGGCACTGATACATACACCCAGGTTGCTTTTACATGGAGCGTTAAGCATGCAGGAACCCTCAGTTCTGAAACAGAACTCCAGTTTGTGTGTTTTCATTTCCAGTCATGTTGCCTGACCAGCAAACACAACCCACTGCCACACATCACTAGAAATAACAGTCTGGCACTGAAAGGTGCAGGATCTCTGCTTGGCCTGGAGCCTGGCAACAGCAGGAGCCAGAAATGGAAATGAGCAGCACTTCTCTGTTTCACTCAACCAGTGGTGCCACCTCGAAGACAGCAATTGAAATTTTTCTGACCAACAGCAAATCATTACAATACTCTCAGAAGCACAGACACCAATGATGTTGAACTGCACTTATTTTTTAATTTGTTGGAAAAGTGATACTGCTAGACAAGACAGGCTAAATGAGAGACTACAGCACACCATTTCTATCAGTTCAACTTCTGGAACCTCTCTTGACAGCTAAATTAGCCTTTGATAGCAGCAGTTGTTTTAGAAATAAAAATAGTGAAGTCACCCACTCATTCTCAGTAATAATTTGGTTTACAGAGCAGTTTTGGTGCATGCTAACATATCCTTTTTCTGCAGATAAATTAAACTAGAAGGCCTGCTCCAGCCACACACCAAATATGTTCCAATTCCTAAGGACAAAGTAAAAGTCAAAATCAATGACTGGTCTTGTACAGCTGTGAGTGACACACATGCTTGGGTGAGACTGGCCAGGGGACCAATTAAATATAATTTGAAGACTCCAAGCTGCATATAATATGGAATTAGGGGCCTCAACAGAAATCATACCAGTGTCCAGATTTTATTGTATCACACCAAGTTACTCACTAATTTGCACATAACTAGAATCTAGATTCTAGAGATCTATATTTGATCAAGTAAGAGTCAGGACTAAAAAATTCCTGTCTTCTAAATAACACATCTTAAGGTATGTCATATACATACTATAAACAAAACCTCCTGCCCAGATTGTCTCTAAAATTTATCAACATTTCTAAATACAACAGGCAAAGCTTTACTTAAGTTTGCCCCAAAGTTCACAGGATCATGACCTTACATTTTAAACAAGTCTAATAAACTACACATACAATCAGAATCAACCAAGGAATCTACTCCGATGCCAGTTACGTGACAAGTTAAAACTAATTCTACTGCAGCATACAGAAAAAAGTAAGATAATAGCCAAACTTTTCTATCATTTTACAAATATGACAGTTTCTGATATCATAAAATAGCAACTGATGAAACTACAACAATGATCAGGGCTAGTATATTGGGCACATTATCCAAAAGTTTGCATTAAAAAAAATTATCAATCTCTAAAACCAGAAGATTACAAAGTTGCACTACAGAAAACCTTTGTTTTTTTCCAAAACCTTGCAAGCAGGCAGAAGAAAGGTGGCACAGACTGCACATTTCCCCACACTGCAGAACACTACACTTGTTCTCAATTTCACCAGCGCGACCAGAGAAGACCCATTCCAAGCAAGATCCGAACATGAAAGATACATCTTGGCAAGGTCCATTTTGTCCTCTATGTTACCAAGCATCACAAAGCCAACTCCACTCTTCCGACACAACTCTGAGCATTCTGGAATGGCTTTAAAGTTAAGCTCCTGCTCACTCAGGACAGTACTAATGATCCTGCAGAGCGCACCCCAGGAACAAAGAATGAGGGTCGTGCTCCAAGGCTGCCCTCTTCCCACAAAAAAACACCCATCTGTCGCAATTTCTCAGAAGCGGCGACTTCCACGGAGTTTGTCCGCATGCACAAGTGAGGTGTTGCAAAACTGTTCAAGAACAGCAGCTGCCGATGCATAAAACTTCATTTCAAGCACTAAAGAGATTTTAAAGCTACCAAGCTCTGTTTCAAACTAGACAGAAGCTGCTCCCTGCAGTAAGCAAGATACTTACCTGTTTTCATTATATTTTCTTTTGTATTCTAGAAATTAAATACTTGGCAGTGTGTGCTTCAGCCCCTCACTGGGCCACAATCAGTTGCCAGGTAAGGAATTAAAATCCCTGCACAGGAAGGGGCATCTTGAAGCATACGGCTGCACCGGATAAATATGGGTAACTTCAACTTGGGTGCAGAAGTGGCTGCTAATATTATATCAGATATAGTATTCAATCGAAGAAAAATCTGGTAGTAAAAACTAGGAAAACATTCACTAGATGGACAACATTATGTAAAATTTATGCAAATAATTCTGCAAGAGGGAACAAATTCTCAGCACTTTTCAAACCAAAGGAGTTTTCCACCAGATGCAATAGATCTGAGGCTGAAAATCTGATCCTCTGCTACATTTGTATTCCCAGCAATAACTGATGGCTAGCCTTCTAAGTCAGGGCATTAGGACAACAAATTAAGAAGAAAAAAAAAAAAAGTATAAATTTTATTATGAACCATTATCTTAGCTATCTCTATACATACCTCTAGGAACGTTATTGTCTTTGGCTACTTCCAGGTAGCTGTTGTGTTAAGTAGTGGGTGAAGGGGAAGTACTGAACACAGAATATGTTCCCTACTCAAAAGTAACAATTCCTCTATCAGCTGAATCAATCTCTGCACATTTATAGCAAATTCTACAGTTCCTATAGTTTCCCAGACCCATTTTGGAATCCCTTAGGGAAAAAATCATCAACTGTGTATCCCAAGTGTAAAAACATATGCTCAGATCCCTTCAATTTCTTAAACCTAAAGAAGAAAAGAAAAAAAAGCCCTGAACACATTCTTATCAGAAACCTCTTAGGAAACACTGGAAAATCTTGGCCAAATCTCCTGTTACACAACTCCTCTACATCTGGACTCATGCTACCAAAAAGTCCCTTGGGACTCCCATGGTCCTGTAAGTGGACTGCCACACACAGCTGAAACTGGGGCCATCAGAGGCTGGAACTGTCCTCTCAATCCACCCCACACATAGCTCCCTCGGGACAGAAAATCTTACAAATTAAGGATAGCTTCTCGATGAGTTTTTTTCTGGGGAAATGCTAGATACTAACTACCACCAAGGTTTCTTTCCTATACAAACCACCACCTATTTTCCAAGTGAGACACTGATTTGATTTTATCTATTTTAAAGACTACACAAAGGTGTGCGAAGCTTCCAAAAAATAGAACTCCACTGCCAGCATCCGTCTTTGTCCCAGGCAAGGCTGTGCCAGCCTAGCAGAATGTAGTCTTGAATCAGCAAAAAAATACAGAAAGAATCTATTTCAGACCAAATGGAAGGAAGCTCTTTACCCTAAGTAACTTCCATTTCATGAGGCATTTGGAGCTTCCAAATCCATGCCAGCAGCAAAACGAACATTCATTAACTAGCAGTGCTCAGGAGAGACAAGACTAGAATTTATTTGATGCATAATTTTCATGAGTGTAGGAGAAGAGAAACCTGAACCTAACTTTCAGCAATGCTCAAAAAGCTCTGTTAGCCTCCATTCTGCAAAGATAAAACTGAGACAGATATTGCTCTGCACTTTTTCTTAAAGTATTTCTAGAAAGCATTGCATACCTGGTAACTGGCTTGCAGGTTACTAGTAATGCTTCATACTACTATTTTTCCTCTTCATTTTTTTATTCAAGATGACTACTTTACCCCCTTAACTCCTGATTTGTACATGAGATTATAGCTGCAGTGTGACAAAGGAACTATTTCTTAAACTGAGTGATACAGCACATCCAAAGACAGTAACTTGGGATTTAAATGTTCCCCTTCCTTTGAGAGGACTGGAATCTTAAGAGGAGACATAAACGTAAACCTCAGTTAAATATACGTATACACACACACCAAGAGGCTACATTTCCTACTTAGAATCACAGAACGTGTTGGATTCGAAGGGACCTTTAAAGTTCATCTAGTCCAATTCCCCTGCAGTGAGCAGGTGGAGCCTCCACGACCTCTCTGGGCAACTTGTTCCAGTGTTTCACCACCCTCATAGTAAAGAACTTCTTTCTAACATCTAATCTAAATCTACCTTGCTCTAGTTAAAAACCATTGCCCTTATTTGTCAATGTAAAGACAAAAAAAAGAAAATACATATTGTGGAATAAGTAATGATGCTAAGTGTAATGCTTACACTATACAGGAAATAAATATTCTCAAAATTTCAACTGAAGGACGCAGCCCAAAACACCATCTTGAAAAAAGAAAACTACATACAAAACTCCTGTTATTGAAGGCTGCCCATGTATCCCTCCTGTGGTCAGTCAGAAAGTGCTGACAGGTAACCATTTGCCAGCCCACTTGGAGCAGGTCCTTCCTCTGTCACTATCCCACTGCACATCAGAAGAATCTTGTTCCCAACCTGCTGATCCCGCTTCACCACCACAGGTGGATTTCAGCAAGTGCATCCCACGCACATGGAGTGCCCAAGTCACAGCAATGGGCTGAGATTTAGGAGGCAGCCTGTCCTCATGATTTCCAACAGCCTATACCCAGTCTCAGCCACAACATGGTCTGTTTCAAACTGTCCTTGGCAACACCTGGAGGTCTCTTTGCCCTGAAAGAAGAGCTGACATTCAAAACTGAAGTTTGGGCAGGGCTCTGCTCCCAAAAATGGGGCACTGGAACACCAAAGGGCTATCCTGACTTCAGCTCAGAACGGCAAGGGAAGACCTTTTTGCTGGGTTTTACAGTCTCGTTGTACTGATTACCCAATTCTTTTAGACACAATTGCTAAGTACAAGCTCTCTTATCACTTCTGTATCCTTTCAGGATTTGAGAGCAGTTGTACCCGGCAGGTTTCAGTGCCTGTTAATAAGAAGGGAGAAAACAACTCTCTTTTGTACACAACCACCTGTACAACCTGTTAAGTCTTTTATGTATAAGCTTGTCAGCATTACAAAAAAACCCAAAAAGAAGATGCAAGACAGTATTCAGTGCTGCATCAAACTTTAACTGTTATTGCACATTCCTCCATCGTAACTCGTTTCTACTTATACAAGAGGAGAGTTTTAATTTCTTTTGACAAACATCAGCCCACTATGACCCAGCTAAATGCTTCAGCAAGAAACCAAATCCAATTACCTACATTCCCTATCCAAACTCCATGAAAGCAAAAAGGGTTCAAAGGAGAAAACATCATGTTAGTCTGACTATTTTTTCCTGCTCACTCTAATCCAGGATATATTTCACTAGTTCTCTGAAAAAGCTAGTAAGGGAGGAAGCAATTTAGCTGTAACAAGACTCTCTTGAACTTCAGTAATATAATTAGCAGGTAATTAGAATGCTTGATGTGCGGCATTGACAGAAAAGATAATTCCACGATGCTTTAGAAAATTTACCCATTGAATTTTCACAGAGCTGTTGCATTGCTGTGGCACACCAATATATAGCCACTCCAAATTCAGAAGCTCATTGCTTGTTAAGCAGCAACAAGCTCTCTGTTCTGTGTTAAAAAGAATGAACTATTTCAGCAAATGGAGACCGATCTCCACCTGGCATAAGGGTCTAATGACCTATCAAAGTTTGTAAAAAACATTGCAGAAATAAGTTGCTAGATTTTACAAAAAATAATGTACACGATAATCAGAGTTGAGAAATATCAATGCAAATTTTAACAGTTCACAGCAGTTACTGACTCATTTTTAGCTATTAGGTTCTCTTACAGTAAAAGGTGCTTTTGATATTTATACACATTAAGGTTTAAAAAACCAAACAAACAAACAAAAAAACCAACGAAAACCTCAAACAAGAAAAATGCCACCACCTTACTTTCTTCTAGAAGAACGTACCAAGGAGCATTGGTGGCTAAAATTGAGAGAAACGGCTCCAGTGTCTCCAGCTCCTAAAGAATAGCAAAGAAAAAGCAAGGACCATTCCTCCTTCAAATATTGAGATTTTATTGATGTCCTCGCTTGTTGGCTTCTTTCGTTGTTGCCCCCTTCTGCAAACAGGAGCACAATGCCTCCCATAAGGCTGAACAACCTCGAGCTGCTGAACATGGATGCACAGACAACTGAGTATGCCACGTGCGTACACAGAGCCACGTGAACAGGTGATTGTTTTTTAAATGTCATGACCATTCCTGCAAGTGGAAAAACAAAAATGCTACTTCAGTGACCTTGTATTTTCTATCTAATTCCCAAAACATGATCCACAACACCACTGTACCCTATAGCCAAAGGGATTGACATTATAATACTGTAATTGACACGTGTATGGCATAACAGCTTCACTATACAGTTGCTTCAGTGTAGTGGCAAGTTGAGTAAATAGCCTTTATAAATAGAGCTTGGGGATTCCCTGTCCCTGTTTGGTTTTTATTTGTTTTTCTTTAAGTTGCTAGGACAGAAATAAAATGAGCAGGGAAAGACACTACTTGGAGGCAAGAGCAGAAAGTTGTGCGCCAGTCAGACTGACTGCACACGTCCCTGTGCTGTCAAGGTGCTCCAAGAAGACACTTAAGAACATGATGCAACACACTCTGCCCCCGGAGGGCAGAGGAGTAAGCGGGAGCTCAGCCCACAGCAGCTCTCCCACTGCGTGCCACACACTTATAAATACCATTCATCAACCTCAGACAGGTCGCCAGTCTGGTCACAGTAACGTTTGAAAGCTCCAGCCCAGTAAAAAATCTTTACTCACCTGAGCCCCTGAGGACAGTTGCTCTTCCAGGGTGCTTTCCACAGAAACACAGCCCAGGGCAAAGGCGAGGAGCCAGCCCAAAGGGGGATGCAGAATGCAGGAAGGGCAGGACAGTCCTAACAAGTTGGCCTTAAGGGTGAAAATCAAGCTTCGGAGAAGTAAATACGCCTTGTTGTAATGCTCATAACTATAGGATTGCAATGCAGTACTTTGCACTTCTCCCAGCCTCTTATTTAAGACTTCTACAGAAGCAAGTTCTTTGAAAGGCTCCATAAAGGTATCTAAATTGAAGTAGAAGTTAAAAAAGCATGGATGTACAACACACTGTGTGTACATCTCCTAAAAAGCAGGAAAATACTGAACAGGTACTTTCTTCTGAAGAATCAGATAACTAAACAATTACTGAGCCACAAATACCTGAACACATAAAGTAATTGTATTTAAAAAAAAGTAAAAAATAAAAAATAAAACTAGGTCAAATTTAGATTGCAAAATCCCTAGCAACAGCATTTTTCTTTAGGATCACACACATGATGTCACTCATTTTATAAAGCCTTTCACCTTCCCAGTGTTTTAACCACCTCTAGAAAAGGACATGAAGAAACAAGCAGATGATATTTTACATACACAGTAGTGCCAGTCCCAGCTGATTTGCTATGCAGCAGAGAATATGTATAGTTATATATATTATATATACATACATACATATATACATTATACATATATATTAAACTAGAATATTTTGACCACCACTTTCATGTATCAATCCAGAGAAGAAAGAGACTTGTATACCTCTCTAGATTGTCATTAGAACAGTACAGAAGCAACAGGGACTGGAGGAGGAAAGTTGTAAATGA
Source organism: Trogon surrucura (assembly GCA_020746105.1). Lineage (NCBI taxonomy): Eukaryota > Metazoa > Chordata > Aves > Trogoniformes > Trogonidae > Trogon > Trogon surrucura. The sequence goes on from CM036619.1 coordinate 72,856,959, forward strand.
GGTTAACTTGAACTGAAATGGCCTTCTAAGACAGCACACAACATACACAATTGGCCAGGGAGAGCTGCAAATGTGAATATTAAAAATACAAAATCTAATGTTTGGCATCTGAGGTTCTTATGTTTTAATGTGGCACTTCTCCTGCAATAAACTGCCTGCTGGAGGTACTGGCAGTCACCCATGGTATTCCTCGCAGAAGTCCTTGACAATAACCTCCTTTTTGAAAGATATTCTAACAGCTGAATGTGATCTTGAAAGTAGACTCAGGAAAACAGCTCAAATGTCTGCTATTGCTAACGCTTTTCTTGCACAACGTTTCTACCAGCTACTTAATTTAGGACACTGGATGGACCTGCTTTAGACATATGCCAGGGTCACATACCAGAGAAAGCTGGTGTCCAGTTTGGAAAGTAATGAAGCAGAAGACTGAAGGAACAGAATATATGATCTGATAATAAGGATAGTTACGGCTGGACTCTATGATCTTAAAGGTCTTTTTCCAACCTAAATGATTCTATGATTATCCCACTAAGTAACTACTGTCCTAAAAATAAGGGGGGGGACAGGGGGAAAGGAGGGAAGAGTTCAACAGTGCACTGCACCAACCAACATCAATTCAGCTGCAGAGAAAGCTAAAATTACATTTGTTCAATCATTGATGAGAATTTTCTCCCTGGACCTACATGCTGATTGAAGAAGCAGCTGTTTTACCAGCCATCCTTAGCAAACTCTAAGTGACATTTCTGACCCAGAAGAACATGAGAAGGTGAGCTACAAGTCAGTCTGGTAGCTTTGCCTCTTGTTAATGTCACCTAACACTTGTTATTGTAAGACCCTACTCTTCACTGTTTGGGGTTTTTTTTAGCCAAACTTTAGCCATCTGGTAGGCTGTCTCTCCCCTCTTCTCTCCCTCCTGGGAGGTAAAGAGGGAAACGGAGAAAGATAAAAAGGGAAAAAACGGTTCATTCTACAGAACAGAAAAACATTGCTTTGACTCTTTTCTACCAATAGCCAACAAATCTAGCTACCTTTACAGAAAATCTTGTAGTTTCTAAAGCAAATTCCCTCCAATATCCAAAGTTAAATTCAAGTTTGTTGACGTCAACACAGTTCTGATGTCAGCAAATAACTGAGAAAACTGGTAAAATAAGAGTTCCTGCAGAGGATCTCAAGCTTCCCCTGTCACCCATTAGGGCAGCACCAGCAGTCCCAAGAAGTCCACGATACAGATTGATCTAGGGCTCCCCAGAAGTGCTGCACCCAGCCTTGGGGGCCACACTGCAGAATTTGTCAGAGTTCTCTTCACAAAGCTTTGCAAACTGAACACAAAACTCCTGTAATACTTCTAATACACTTAATTAAGGAGCACATAATGCCAGATATGTACTTTGCAAGTCCTTCTCACCCAGCACGTAAAACACACAGGAGCCTGAAATAGTGGGAGCTAAACTCTGTAAGCGAGTATCCCACTTCAGCCTTTCCCTCTTCTACAGTGCACATAGCCAAGGAGAGAGACACACGTACAAAAGTTTTGAAATGTATAATAAAAGCTTTGAAGTCTACCATAATTCCAGTTTCCTAATTTTTGAAGGTTAAACTCTTAACCTTGACTGTTTAAAATATTTTCTGGATGCGTAATTAGGCATTTAAATTGCACGTACTTTCCTTATTTAGTTTGCCTTCCCCTAACCTCTGTCTACATTTCTGTAATCAAAAATGAGTGCTTTGAAGCAGGGATTATCCTTTTCAAGAACCTGGAAAGTACCTTGCAATGAAAGCATACAAAAGAAATCATAATAAAAATATCGCTTTGTTTCCACTTTTATACTTCCTTTTGGTGTTACAGCCAAAGACCTCCAGGAAGGTAACTGTTGATTCCAGTCCTAGTCCTGTATGCAGTGTCATGCAATACATTTGTCTTCTGCCCTAATTACCTTACTGTATTTCAATCTCTTTCCCAAGCAGTTGCACAGCTGTTACAGCAGTATTTTACCTCTGCTCAACTGACCTGTCCTCTAGGAGTGAGCCTGTATTGAATTAACTCAGCTTCATTTCAACCCAGGTGTCCGTTTACAGCAGCACTGAGGGCTTCTCAACCAGCTCTGTCACAGTGACACCATCATTTTTTCTTAACACAGTGGGGAAATCCAAGTGTTCATTTTGGATATGATGGTGACCAAGACCACTCTAACGTGTATATATTCCCACTCACATAACCTCAGAAGCAAGCATTCCCTTACGGATTAGGCTGGGGGGCAGGGAACGCAAGAGTTAGTTGGGGTGGGGTTTTCTGGCCTCAAATTCACTTAGTAGCCCTGAGAGTATTTCTGTATCCTCATATTTCATTTTCGGTGCCAAATACCCTACTGTAATGCCAGCAAAATTCTTCATCGAATTTAACTGCCTTCACAGCTGCTCCTTGGGAAACACCACAGCAACACCACAGCACCCAGCAGCAATCCCTGTCGCACTTTGCTCAAGATAAATTGTCCAAGTTCAGAAATTCAAGACTCGGCTCCAAAGTTGTAGTCTCTTCCTTCCTACCACTCTAGAAGTTTGTCTACATGTTTTTAAGTTGTCCATATTCAAAGAACACATACCCCATAAAATGCACTGCTGTTTACAATCAATGAAATGGGAATATACTTAGCATAAAATAAGCTCTGCAGTATCTCTTTAAGAAGAACTGCTGCTGAATAAAAATGTCCAATCTGAAATTTGAACATGAGAACTTAATTACTCTTTGACTGCTGATCTCTTCCCCAAACGTGTTTCTACTTATTCCACTCTAAGATTCCACCTTGGAAGCCCCTTGCTGCTCTGAACCCAGGATCTACAGAGAAATAACAAAGCTCAGCCTGAGTGTTTTGCACCTATATGTGACAGAAATGACATCCAGGCTGTACCAGCTTCTCAGCTGACTTACAGGAGCATTAGTGGGCGCAGGTTGAAGATCTGATTCAGCACACACAGCTGTTCCCAAACTTGGGATGCCAAGTGAGGTCAGCAGTAATTAAATCTCAGGCTGCATGGCCAGGAGAAACAGTTTTATCCACGTTCTACAGGGTGAACTTCGCAATTTGCAAACACAACTGAAAGCAAAAATAAGTGGCAATTTCTATGTTTGGGTGTATTAGGTAGAAACTTTATGCAGATTATGTAATGCAGGATAGCAGAGGAGTAGTCTCAGAGGATGCTCTTTCCAGTCTTAAATTCCTACACAAAGACTATTAGAAAATAAATACTTTTCTAAAGTGACTTTTACTAGATGTTATGTAGTAAACTAACTTTAATACAGAACAGTGCAAAATAGCATCGATTTCCCAGAGCACATTCTTTATAGCATACAGTCTTGAAAACACATATTGAGTTTTCAAATTAACATCCATAAACACCCTTATGCATAAAAACTAAAGCTGTAGAGGATTCTTTTATGTTTTTTTTTTTCTTGTGGAAAGCAAAGCTTACACCTCCCAAGTAGCTTTATATTTCTGATGTGCGTAGCAGATTCACAGAGACTTTTTGTGAGTTTCCATGGCAAACTGATCTCCCTGTGCACATGGGGTGTATCAGCTGCCCTCTGCTCACCAGTAATTGCCCTCAACATCTTCATACTTTTTTGTGCCACTGTGGGATGGATTTACACATGAACACAGATTGTGCCGCTTTAGGATTCTCAACCAATTTCAAATGGAAATTTGCAATTACCAAGTAACTAAGTAATAAAACTGAAGTCATCAGCACATGGCCTGCTCGTGAACAAGAACCAGTGACTGAAGTGAGCAGCTCTAAGAAACTGCAAAGCAGAAAGTGGAAAAAAGCTCATCTTAAATAATACGTATATTTGGCAAATCAAGGGACTGATTTTGAGACAATCCGAACACCCAGAGCTTCAAAAGAAATTAATGAAACTGTTACCATCTGGACACTTTGAAAAAATTTGTTCAGAGAACATAACAGGAGGACAAAGAGATCAGGAGATTTTAGATGTGTTAGATAAAGCGGGAAAAGGAAAAATTCTCTCAACAGAATATTTCTACTGGTTTGGATTACATACAGCTTGTACAGGTGATGCAGATTGCTTTTGCTTAATCCTCATGAATTTAGCATCTACCTGAAAAATACTATAATTTTTTAAGCAGGAAGCTCGTCTTTTGTGGTTAAAATTGAGGAGCATATAAAATGTTTTTTAGCATTAGTACACCTTTTCTTTAAAAATAGTTCTCCTTTTTAGAAAAAGGAGAGGAAAATTTTTTTATAGAAAAAGGAGAGGAAAATTTCCATGTTTTTCTACTGCTCATTTCAGAACTGTTTATGAATGGTTCACTCATCTGGGAGCTTAAGCCTGCAAGACCAGGCATCACACTGGTGGCAACACTGAAAAACATGGGGACACAGGCCCACAAGCCAGATTGTTAAGGAAAGTAGAACTTCCCCACAGGGTGGTAAAGACAACACGCCTTCTATTTTCAGCTCTTCCATCATATACAGACTCTTCACATGGACCGAGTTCATCACCCTCAGGGCTTGATCAACAGGCTTTGGCATCTTCAGGAGTCTCTGACCTACTGCTTAATCCCAACAGCTAGATCAACAAAACCTTATGTAAGTGGGATCCTACCTAACCACAAACACCTTGAAAGTCCACACAAAAACTCCCCACGTGGTATGATTAGGCTCTTGACATGTCAAGTCATCACTTTCAATGCCTTATGTTTACAAGTGTTCATAGTCACATTGGACAGGACTTGGAGCAACCTGATCTAGTGAAAGATGTCCCTGCCCAAACCAGGTGGGTTGGACCAGGTTATCTTTAAGGGTCCTTTCCAGTCTAAGCCACTCGAGGATTTAAAGTCCTCATAAAAATCCAGAAATTAGTTATTTATGTCATCTATGCCATCTGAGGGGAACAAATAAGCAAAGCTAATTCTAGCCAAAAGCAAAGCCAGAGAAGAAGGGCAGGGATGGAGCCAGCCTCTCCATACACACCAGTGGCAAGCACAACATACCAGCGTTAGAGCAGTCCCACTTGACACGCCGCCCAAATCCATGGCTGAGCTATGGGTACAGCCATGAGAGAAGCTTCTCAAATGGCAGAACCACTCTTGCCACCTGTTTCTGAGGCTGCAGCTTCTCACCTCCACAACTTTGCCAGTGACATGGCTGCAGGATGCGGCGGCTGCTCTGGACATCAAATGACTCAAGCCATCTGTGCTTAAAACCCATCTCCCTCCTCCTCTGGGACCCAGGCAGTCATCAGTCCCAACAGGTGGGTGATTCAGCAGGAATCCCAGTACCCCAGTGAATCACCAGTACCCTGGTGACTCAGTGGGAAGTGCAGCCCAGCAAAAGTGCCCGTGTGACTGAGGGGATAGCGAAACACAATGGAGGGGCAGGAGGCAGCACTTTGCACATTTCCCTTGGAAACCCTACCCTAAATTTAGCTAATCTTCAACACACAGGAGGTCCTCCAGCTCCCCCAAAACACCAAACTGAGGTGGAAAGCTGTTGCCGTATTGCATTTTGCTCCTCACATGTGCACAAGGCATGACACTAGTAGTTGATACTCCACCCTGACCCTTCTTAAAAGCCTGATTATTAGAAGGCATCAACAGGCTCACAGAATTGCCAACATTTCCAAACACAAATGCCTCCTCAGCAGAAAATTCTTGCATGTATGCCATATGAATTTACCACCATGACGAAAAAAAAAAACAGAAAATCACTCCTGCAAAGTGCTGGATTTGTGACAGTTAGACAAGAGGAAGGGAAAGTGCAGTAACACAGGAGTAGCGTTATTTCTGATATGGTAATGAGCTTACATAGAAAAGACCTGTTTTCTGTAAAATTACAGTCATTATTGTCACTAAATAACATTAATGAAAATTTACTGGTTATGTTCAAGTAATTTTACTGAGAGAAAAAAAAAATATCAAATTTCAGCCAAATATACTGAACTTTTTTCGTGAGTCTGTTATGGACCCATGAAAAAAACAGCCATGATGAACACGCAGAAAGAGGTATTAGTTACACTTTGATTAGAATGGAAAACAGATGTGCAGTGATTGATCACATTCAAGTAAAGTCGAGGCCACCCTGGCTCAATGAACATAGTTCTGGCTCCTTCAGTACACCTGAACATGTATCAGGTTACACCTTTGTTTTCATATCAGAATAGATGTATTAGGGCAAACTCCAACCTTCATTAACCCATCAGAAAATCCAGAGCTAAAGTTATATCCAATTTATACTTACAAAATTTTAATTCATGGTCTAACTAAGCTGGTGTGTGAGCCTGTGCTGATCACCACAATCAAAAAGAACATGAACAAGAATGGCATATTACTCCAAGGGAGAAAAGTTTGTTAATTCTCAACTACTCAAAATAGGTAAGGGGAGTTTCAGCTGCAAAGGAGCACTCAATACTGACTGATTGGATGATAAACATGACAGATGAAATTCAGTGCAGAAAAGTGTCCAACTTGTTTTTTCTTTCTTCTTAAATTGCCCTAACTTTCCATATAATTATGGCCTTGAATTGAATTTTATCACTCAGAAGGTGCTCAAGTAATACCAGTTCTGCAGAAACTCTGCTTTTTAACTGTTCCAGAGCAAAATGATCATGCAAATTATTTTAAAAGGAATACAAAACAAAGCAGAAAGCACCATTACAAGGCTATTTAAAGAAATTGTGTACCTGCAATGGTAGACACATTTGAGGCCCTCAGTCACAAATGCCATACATAGCAGGACAGGACAAGATAAGGAACTGTGACAAGGTTAATTAACGGCAGATAATTATTGGAGTCTTTTAAGGAAGCATCACACAGTGACAACGGTCCAGCTTCCAGTGGAGGAATGGCCACCTACATCACTCCCAAATCCTTTACAGGGATTTCCCATTCTTTACAGGGATTTTCACTCTGTAAAGAAATGAGCATAGAATGTGTTATGTTGTAAAGAACACCTAAAGGTCATCTAGTCCAACCCCCTGCAGTGAGAAGGGACATCTTTAGATCAGGTTGCTCAGAGCCCCATCAAGCCTGACGCTGAATGTCTCCAGGGATGGAGCCTCCACCACCTCTCTGGGCAACCTGTGCCAGTGTTTACTGTAAAAAATGTCTTCCTTGTATCCAGTCTAAACCTACCCGCTTTTAGTTTAAAACCACTGCCCCTTGTGCTGTTGCAACAGACCCTGCTAAAAAGATTGCTTCAGTCTTTCTTATAGGTTCCCTTTTAATTACTGAAAGGCTGCAATAACAATCTGGGGAGAGGGTGGGAGGGGAATCGAGAGAAGTAGCTATTGAGCTCTCAACAGAAGGTTGAAGGTGAATCAGGAATTCCTTCTCCAATACAGCTACAGGGTATCAAAGTCTCAACTCCAAAACAATCAAAAAGAGCTGGTCCCTCACCCGGTGTGCAGTTGAACTGTTGGAACACATCCCCATAACATTTTCTATACACTAAAAGTTTGGAGGGTGTCTGAAGAGCAGCTGGGCAGGTTCCTGGAAGGAGAATCCACAGAGAGTGACCAACTGTAAAGACACCACACCTCAAAGTCCCTGAAGAACAAAAAAGGCAGAGGTTGGAAAGCACTCTCGTAGAACACTTGCACTCTTCTTGCCTTCTTCAGTTCAGGACCTATTAACAGCTGTTGAACAAAGTGGAGGGACTGGGGAACTTAACCTAGACTGACCTGATCCAGAAAGGTCATTTGTGACTCACTTCATGCTTGACCATTATTTGCAATAGGGAAGATAAAAATCTTTCAGAAGTTATCCATTGAGAATAACCTAAATATTTTGGGAAAATCATTCTCTACAAAACAAAGCAATCACCTTCATAGTTTCTTTTGATCATGCAAGATAACATAAATTAGCTTTGTGCTCAGTTGCACTATAACTGATGGCCATATGTTCTTGCAAGTCTGTGATTCTATGATTCTATTTCATTAAAGCATACCCCCAGCACAAGTTTTGCAGTGAAAACAGGGATTTTTTTTTAAACACTGCTCCTTTTAGATAAAAAATAAAGACAATGTACACATACCTTCCCTACAAACAGCTGCTTTCTGAGGATGCTGAGAGTTATTTCCAACTAAACTATTACCTATTTTTCCAAATTTGCAAACCTACTGCAAAGGTTGGGCAGATTATTATTCTTTCTACTTGGCTGCTAGGGATTAGGAAGCACTTTCATTCACTTTTTTTTAGAAAACAGTATACAATTTTTATGCTTTTGTATCACTTGTTGCCAAGGAATGATTCCACAGATCCTACCTGTAGATTCTCTGCATGCTAGTCATGCTGTGCATGCGATTCAGCTGCTAAAAGAGACATTGTAATAGATTTCGGGAGATAAAACAGCCAAAAGGTATACTTAAAGAAAGGTGGCAATAAAAAAAAAGATATAAAAACAAGCAAACAAACAAAAGACAGGTTAAAAGTTGCCTAAGCTGGAAGCAGAGAATTGGATGTCTAGGTAACCAACATTTTTTTTTGCAGGTGCCCAGAGATGTTCATTCACTCCTTGCAAACGTAAGCAGCACATCACAACCCTCCTCTCCATGCAGTTCAGAGCAGCCGAGGTATTGGGCTATTACCTAATTCAAGCCAGCACGGCACAATAAACGTTAAGACTGAGAGAACTGGGCTATTCACTAACATGTCCTTAATGGAAGTCTTCCGAATTAAAATGGAAAAGAAATACCTGTCCTCAGGAGAACGTATTTTTTCCAAGAAATTTAATTTTCTTGTATTTGGCCAAGACTATCAGGGAAGCGAGCTTGAAAAACGTGATCCTAATTATATCAAAAGGAAAGTCATTTGCAGGACATTTGAGGAATCAACACAAGAACGTGGACACTGCCTCATTCCCTGGTGTGCATTTTGTTCAGTCCAATTTAAACTCCTGAAGGCCACAAGCAGTCTGCCTCCTTCATCAGTTGGGAGGGGCCAAGGAGACTTGAGTTCAGGGGCAAGAAATCAGGCACTTCCCTGTAACATCGAAATCCTGAATCAGATCTGGTGCTCCAAAACAGCACACACATCTGTGAGAGAATACTCCATCCATAACAGCTACTTTTATTCAGAAATTAGAGGTTGACAAAAGTAAATATAGGAGTTTCCCTCTGTAATTCTGATGTTACTTAACGCCAAGGAATTCATGAAAAGAAAAGGCTGCGCAGGAATTTAGGCTCTTCATCCAAACCATGCTACTGTTTTTCTTCCTAGAGAAAACAAATTATCCCTGATAGAAATCCTAAGGCTGTAACACCCCATCAGTGAGGTAAGAAAGAGAGAAAAGTGAAAAGCAACACTGTCATGCATGCACAAGCACACAGAGAACAGCAGTACAAAACCCCCAGAGATACAATGAGGTCACTGGGAAGTAGTCATGTCACTGTAAGCTGTGATAACGAAGGCAGAATTGATAGGCAAAAGTCACAATTTCACTACCTAATATGAAGCCAGCATGAAAAGGGTGCACGTGGCTGGGCACCACAGTTGCCTCCGATAAGGTATCGCATTTAAATGCCCAGGACACGCAGCCTCCCCAAAAATAGATTCCTTGGGAGAGGGGAGTGGGGAGAGGGCAGGTATGGCTGCAGCACGAGAGGTGTCTCTCTCCTCCTTTTCATTGTTATTCATAAGAAACACAAAAAAGATCTTTCAAGCTGGGAGTTTAACACCGAAGTACAGCTGACCTGACCCTCGAAGGGAGGGAGCCTGCATGTGCGGTGCCTGGGTTGCCTGACCCCCGGCCACCAGCCCATCCATCAACAGGCTGCATCCGCCTCTGGAACTGCCAGCTGTGTGGCATCGGGCTCAGAAGAAGATGGGTAATAAAAAAAAAGTAACAGCAGCAATGGGAGAGACACAAAGAGAAAAGAAATCCTCTTCAGCGTTCGCCTGTGACACGTCAGGTTCTGCAAAGCAGGAAGCAGCTCGCTCGCTCTGAGGGAGGTCCTGTCAGGAACACCAGGCTGGGAAACAGAAAACCATAACTTTCCCCCCTCCTGGGAAGGGATGCGCCTGCACATCTGATCTCCAGGAAACAGGCTGGTACAAATTAGCAAAAAGCACCACCTCTCCTTCAAGTGTAGGACTGGAGATTAACAAGGGTAGAAGAGACCAACTCTCACCTCAATCCATCTTAGGGGAGATGAGCACTTGCACGTGAAGAGTCTTGTGGTCCAACGTTCAAAAGGTCTGTCTCGGTCCTAGCAAAGCACTCGGGCACTGCCACAGAGCACACATCATCTCCCTTTGCTTCTGCCCACATGAACAGAGGTAGCTCTTGTCCTGAATTCTGAAGTCTTACTTGCTCTTACCAAACTTTATTCCAGCACAACTTCACAGGAGTCATCCCAATAAGTAAATTTATATATACCAATTACATCTTAGATCCTGATAGAAATTAGGAAAAAAAAACCAACACAAAAAACCCCAGTGTAACTATTTTCAGAGCTTGGCAAGGAACCAGATTTCACTAAAAGCTGCTGTCAGCCAAGAACAGCCATCAGGACTCTGAAGATAGAAACCAGAAAGGGACAACGGGGAGTACGTGTACCTCTCAGCCAGGCAGTTCCTCTCCCTAATCTGTTCCCTTTATGGTCAACGGAACAAGAGTAATTCAGGGCAGGAACATAACTGAGATGCTCTGAAGTGCCCTCTAGACAAACTCTGCTCACCGATGACAGAAGGAGCTTAGTGACCACCACAGCCACCAAGCCGCGTGCCTGGCATGACTGGGAGGTTGACAACAGGAGGACTCCTGGCAGTGATACAGCAGGAAAGCTTCACCTAGAAACAAAATTATTTTCCTACATGCACCATGGTTAAGAGCAAGAAAAAATAAAAAAGAATTATGCCCAGTGCCTTGATGAATTCATCTGCCCCTGCCAGATGAATTCAGCTTGTAAGGCTCTTCCTTCCTTCCTTTAACAAAGAGAGGGAGAAAGTAGAGAAGAGGGAGGAACTACATACATGCTGTTTTCTTGCTGGTTGGTTTGGATTTTGGTTTGATTGCTGGTTTTGGTTTTTGTTTTGGGGTGTTTTTTGGGGGCTTCTCAGTCTTCATAAAACAGATGCAATTACAAAAATCCTTGTTCTGCATAACATGTGTTTTTCTGTTTGGCGTTTTTTGGTTTTCCTACAGAGGAATTTAGGAACTGCTTGGGCATTTTTGTGTTTGGATTGCTCACGGTTCCTACCACTCCAACAAGCATTCCAAGGGGCCAGGTGGAAGCAGTACCTGGCACCCCAAGGTAGCAGGCAGCTAGTCAGACAGGTACTACCAGCTCACAGGCCATTCTTTAAGTCTTAGTAGTTGGCATTGAATTTTATGCTTTTTACTGGCTTCAAAATAAAAAGATTCAACTTCATAGCTATCAAGAAAACTTTCCCTAAAGTCCTGGTAAAGATGATTGAGTGTTGACTGAGAATCCCAAAACGTGCCACATACAGACCAGAAAACCACATGCAACACCCGAAGTACATACACAACATAAAACAGCAAGTCCATGGCAACAGTCATGTGCAGATCACTCACCTCAGAGGGAAAATACAGGAGATGCAGTCACCGCTACCAGAGTGCCCCACAGGGTGTTATCCAGGTTAACCACAGGCGCTTGTGTACTCATCACTTTCACTCCCTTGGGACAAAAGCACAGTGTGTGCTCACACCCAGGGGCTGCAGGGAGCCCATCGGAGCATCCTTGTGGCTCCCCTGTACCAGGGTACGTCACCCCTGGGTATTACCATAGAACTGGCTATTCCAGCAAAGGTACAGGGAGGATTTTATTTCCTCACCCACTCTTTTTGGCTCTCAAATATTTTTAATATTCTGGGAATTTTAATGTATTTTGATTCAATGAAAACTAATCAATAATTTTTAATACACTGTTGTTGAAGTGAATAACACATAGTCAAGGTCCTTTGTGAGATTTTTAACAAAGATTTTCAGCCTAGTTACATATGCTGGACCTTCCATGCAAACATACCCACATTTTCTACAGCAAGTTTTTTTCTCAGTGGAACACCAAGAATGCCAGTAAGATCAAAAAAAAAAAAAAAAGAAGTAGGGAAGCTTCCTGATGCATTTCATATGCAGTTAGAGGGAACCACTCACGCTCTTCTAAGTAGCCAGAGGCAGAAAAGCAATGACAGCTGGCTGCTGTCTTGCCAGCATCATCACCACCCTCTGGGCCCGGGACAGCTCACCCAACTCCCACAGCCATGCCTGGAGAACAAGCCCTACGGCTAAAAGGGATGAGGAAAACCCCAGACCTCAGGCCCAGGTGAGATCCTTCCCAAGCTGCCTCCTCCCATGCCCAGCCCGCTGAAAAGCTGTCCACACTCTCAACTGTTCATGTTTCACACAAAGTCAAGCAGTAAGCAAATCTCTCCAGGGGTACTCGATGTCAAACAGGTTCTTTGATGGCAAATGAACCTAAATTTAGGATTATCAAAGAAGTAGGAACACATCCAACATTTATATTTTCCTCCTCAGTGCAGCAACAAGTTCACCAGAGATGCCAGCTTCTAACATTCTGAAGTTGCAACAGTCCCTTAAAGCTGAAGTGTAATCCTTGTCAAAAGCCACAGGGAGAAATAAACCCACAAAAATAGATTTTAATCTATTTTTTTGAAAGCACACAGTTTACCAACACTTCCTCATGTTTTCACAGCAAGACCAGAGCTAAATATTTAATGTCTGAAAGGTTAAAAGAAACCTGATACATAGCTTCATACATACCAGACTGGTCTCAAACTGCTAAATATGAATTGACGTGGCTTATGACATCCTACCACTTACAATAGCATGCTGCTCAGCCACAGTAACTTCTGCTAGGGTTTTAAATTAAGAGGTTGTAACTTTATCTCTTTGGAGCCTAGATTTTTATGTGTCTTGCTGAGTCGTAAGCAGGGAAAAGAGACTTAAAGGAGCTGTTATAATTTTGAAGATACAGACAGCAAACATGAAGAAAAACAAAACTCAAAACCAATCAAAGTAAAAACCCAGAAAAACGCAGGTCATGATTAAAAGTAAAACTAGAAGACATAAAATAAAGGAAGTCTTCTGCATTACATATTTAATAACGTTTACACTATTGCCAATTAAATGCTCAAAAAATCCCACTTCTCTCTCTTCTTTTTCCAGACAGACACATCATTATGACCTCAATTTCATCAAGCTCACACCAATACAAAACCGTAATGACAATGAGGAGTGGGATTCCTCCACCACTGATGGTCACATCTGACTGTAGCACGTTCTGAGCCCAAGAGGTGCATTTTCATAGAATCATCATAGACTCACAGAATGTCAGGGATTGGAAGGGACCTCGAAAGATCATCAAGTCCAATCCCCCTGCCAGAGCAGGAATGCCTAGATTTTTTTTATTTAAATGCTTCCACAATGGCACCGTCATAGTATTTTGCAAAATGGTACACATTTTCTTCTTGATGCTGCGTGGATTTGATGGATACCTCACTTAAAAGTCTTACAGTAGACAACACGTTACATCAGGAAACTCTGCCACCTGCTTAAATACAGCTCCGCTGTCTTTGGAGCATTTCTGTCAAGAAAGAAATAAATTGAGAGGCACCCAACTTAGAAATCAAATCATCTTAATTTCTACGGAAATAAAAGCAGCTGCACATGAAAAATATTAAAAGGTTATAAATAAGAATGGAATAGGATAGCTGAAGGCAAGGAAAGACAACTACACACTATTTGAATGACGTGATGAAAACTCGGCAGAGAGCAACTCTTTCTCAACTGTTGAACTACAAGATAGTGCATTTAGCACTACATATCATAGTGAAAAAAGTTAATAAAACGAGATGAAAAATCAATCCAACACTGTTATGAAACTGTACGGATTGTATATCACCTTCCACTGTAAGATCTTGAGATGGTAACAAAACTTAATCCTCCTTTCAGTACATCTAAGAACTGAAACAACATAGCCTTGGGTCTGAAAAGATGATACACAAATGCTTGTAGCGAGTTTATAAAAAGTTAGCAAGCAGCACTCATCTGAAGCATGGCTGATCATGAGTGTGCCCATTTTGCTTACCAGTTAAAGAAAAGCAGAGCAAAGCAGACTTGTAATGCTCAAACACACAACTTCTGACTTCGCATTTCAGTGCCATGTGTACATTATCTTTTTAAAGCTAATATAAACAAAAAAAAAAGATCAGAAGGCGTACTGGAGTATGCATTCAGTTGCAATACACAGTAGCCCAGAATCAAACCAAAACTGCCATCAGAGAGAAAGCAAACATGCAATGAATGAGAAAAAGCCCACCATACAAGACAGAACACAGTGAGGAAATGTTTCCCTGTTTATTCCATAGCAACCCCTTCAATAATTGACTGTAGAGAAAAAAAATCAGCCCAGACATTCTCTAGACATGCAAAATTTTTTTGTTTCGAGTTGTGTTAGTACTAAATAGGGATAGAGAAATTTTGCTTTATGATAAAATTGCATCCTTTTACAGGGCTTCCGCTCAAAAATATTACACATAATGGAGTTATTCAAAGAGAAGCCTCCTTTCCACAGTAGCATGATTCCCTGCTATAAGAACTAACACCACTTTTGCTCTTTTATTGCACTAGAAGTACATTACAGAAAAATAAGCACCACTAATCCAGTTCTTTCTCTACCAAAAATTCTGGGAAGTGAGAGCCACCACTTGCATTGTAGGCACTTCCAGCATCATTACACAGCTCCTTAAATTTCAGCAAATGCAGAGCTAAAATCTGCAGTTAGGCAAGATGAAGAATGTCACATTTGCAAACAAAAAAGCTAACAGACTATATATTTAATGTTAATGCAGTCTTTGGTATACATGTTTAAAGACAGTTGGTAAATCAAAGTAAAGTTTGTCCATGCATCTTAGAACATCTCAGGGAGGTAGAAACTATGTTTACCCTAATTCCATTTGAAACACATCAACATCCTTCCGCCTTCCTACAAGTAAGGCTAAATCAGTGGCAGGGCTAAAAATGACATTCAAAGAAATACCAACATCTCCTGTTTCGGACCAACAGCTTTTAAGTAGTAGCTCCTAATTTCTTTTCCATAGCTCAGGTGCTTAATTTTGTTTTGCTCTAACAAGTTTTGCAGAGTAAAGCTTACAACAGCCCTGACTGGTGCATGGTTTCA
Organism: Trogon surrucura; assembly: GCA_020746105.1. Taxonomy (NCBI): domain Eukaryota; kingdom Metazoa; phylum Chordata; class Aves; order Trogoniformes; family Trogonidae; genus Trogon; species Trogon surrucura. The sequence goes on from CM036619.1 coordinate 72,872,137, forward strand.
AGAGAACTAATCTGAATCCAATTCATTTGCTTGGCTTACATCTTCCGTATAGAACGGGTTTAGATGAAAGCAGGAAACAAATCATTCTGGTTTTGTGATCTGGGAGAGACAGCCCACAAGGCAAGAGAAAGGCTGCATCAAATACAAGTGGTGCTGAAACGGGGAGCTCAGTACGGACCTGGAAAATCCCAGTTATGCAGCATCATCAGTAGCAGAAGCAGCTGATGAGGCTGCCTTGCTCATAGGGCTTTGCAGCTCTGAAATTCATGTGGTTCTTCTCTAAATCCCCCCTGCCTGCTGCACGCACACACGCACGCACATACACGCACAGAGACTTCTTGAAACATTTAACCACTAAGAGCTCCCAGAGGACCTGCCTGAGCAACAACTCCTCTAGAATTGCGCAAGAGCATCTATAGACAATCCCTAGGTTGTACTCATTTATTTATTGGGCAAGAATTTCCCAGAATCTAACTGAAGAACGTGGAATCTATTCAAAAATGCCTAAATCATCTATCAAAAGAATCAATTATTTACTTGCTTTTCTTAAAACAAACAAACAAACCAGCCAAAAACAAACACAAAAAAAACCCCCAGCCAAATCCTCAAAAACCTCATCTTAGTAGACAATTCTGCTGTTACCAGTTATTTCCAGAGGGGTCCATCACGAGCAATTATAAACAGTTTAAAATGTCACAAAACTCTTCTCACTCATCTCATAGGTTACATTTACAATGTCTGTTTCTAGTCCTAACAATAGCAACATGACTTTTTTAGACATGAAACTTTGGAAACTGCAATCACAGTATCCTCCAGTAATTTTTAGTTAGTTTGCTAATTAACTTAGTCCTCCTTCTTTGTCACATTTTATTCCTCAGCAGATATGCCTTCAAAGCACTGGGTTGATGGTAACACGTATAGAAAAAAAAGCATTATTGCATTTTGTTATAAATTCTTTTTAATTCTTTTTTTTTTCAATAAAATCTTCAAAAAGTCATGTGTTTAGACTGCATGGGTTCATGTCGAGGGGTGAGAAGGAAAGCATCGTACTGCTCATATTCTTCCCTGGCTTTATGAGGAGACTGTTTCCTTTAAGGTACCACTGAAGGAGATTGAGCACTTATGTTTGTTTGTTTAGAAACAAGATTTGTTTTAAATCTCACTATGTTTTAAGAGTCAAAAGTAGACTCCTTCCCCTTTGCAAATTTTTCCACGTTGTAAGAAAAGGGAATTATTATGGAAATCCAAGTTGTCAGAAGTAAAAAAAAAAAGTCAGAAAGAGGATATCTCAGTTCAAAAACATTTCACTCAATTTCTGCAGTACTTCCCAGGGTGAGCTGAGTCAGATAAGCTTTCTCATTTTAACACAAAGCTTCCCAAGACGAGAAAAGCATCCCACTAGCACGCTCCTTTCAAGCGTCCTTTCAAGCAGCAGCAGTCCTTTCAAACCTGGAACAAGCTCCTTTTAAAGCAGGAACGCACCGCTCTAAGCGACAACCCACTGCTAATGGAGGCTTTATCTGCTCTACAGCTTCTTGGTTCCTCTTGCTGCAAAGCCTATTTTAAGGATTATAATTTAACTGAAATATGCAGAGACAAACCTTGGAAATTTCCCCGCTTTGTCTGAAGCACCTTCTGAAATCCTACGGGACTGGTCCAGAGGTTTCTCTGTGAAATCATGGAAGGCAAATTACAGGCTACGGGGAAGTGCCAGGGTTCATCCCCACAAAGGAGGCATGCATGAGTAGTACAACAAAAGTCTAACATTTCAGTTTAAAGAGGTGTACTTTTTTAGAGTAAAACCACAAGTTATTTACACAGATAGATTTTCACAAAGTAATCTGATCTGGGAACCAGGGGATTTTACTTAGAGCATCTGTGTTCCACATTCTCAGGAAAGAAAATTTAAATAATCCTAAAAAGCTGAAAAAGGTATTTTTATCATAGCCTTTGCAGCTATTTCATGTTTCACTCAAATTGGAAGAGAGATGAACCAGATATCTCCAATCACATCTGGAAGCAGGCCTCAGTATTGTGTACACTGTCTTAACTAGAACTCAAATTATTCTATTAAAAAAGCCTAACCCTTAAAAAAAAAATCCCCCCCAAGCTCTGGCATTCCTTTTCACATTTTTTCAAATTGTATGATGTCAGTTTACATCTAATAAGCATGTTGTTTATTATCTTCATTTAAGCCAGGACTTTTACCAAGTTACAGCAAGAGTCATATGGAGCATATCACGATTACAAATCTATAGTGCACGCAGGATGCCTGTGCAGCACCATTAAATCCATTAATCACAGTCTCTTCTGTCCCAATTATGCTATAAAGATATTTGATAAAGCAATTTCAGCTCACCTCTCTCTCTCTCTCCTGTTGCCATCAGTGCAAAGAAGGCAAAACCACAGCGCTTCTGACAAATTCTCAAGGCACCTCTTTTGTTCCCTTTAAATTAAATCCGAATCGGTTGCACGTTTTGCTGAACTGCTAATGCTCTCCATATGTTCCCTCTTTCAAACTGAAAATGTTTTCTATTAGGAATGCCTAACACTGAACAGAAAACTCTAAAATGCCCTTCAAACAACCCAAAGTTCCTCTCTTTCTTGAGACTTGGATTGTAACATATCAATCACTACTTGCCCAAATCAAGAGCACACAGTGCCACAATTAAGCTTCCTTCAGAAAAGCTCTTTAACTAGGTTCTTAGTGTATTCAGAACTCCCTCATCAAAAGAAAGCTATTTATATTAAATTCAATAAGCTATTCCCTTAAAAGAAAAAAAAAGTTAAAAAAAGAAATCAGACAGCACTGAAGTATGAATCGGAGGAACTTCACGGTATCTGCAGGGCGGCTGGAATTAGAAGATTTTTTAGGTCCTTTCCAACTCAAATCATCTTATGATTCTATGGCTAGAAGAACTGTACTTGGGCACTGAGCACACAGCAAACACACACATACCAGGCAGACGCAACGCAATGTTGGTATTTGTAGGGAGAAGCATCTCAAGTGAGACAGTACCAATGACACAGGTTGTAGGCACAAGCTTAACTCTGCCCTCAGAGAATGAAACACAATGTGATTTCAGACGTTTCCTTAACCAGAGTCACACTGGCATTTCTACACGTCACAACTATACTCATAAGAGGGCAAATCACGTTTTTTCCCCCACTTCCATCCATCTATCTTACCTTCTTTGCAAGGAAGTGCCAGACACAGCTACAGATTCAAGACATGACTTTGTCGTCATGAAAGCACCGTGGTTCCCCTGAGGACAAACTTGCACCCCAAGCCCCTAGAAGGCCACGTCCTACCTGAAGGTTCAATGTGTGCATAAATAGTTGCAGAACCCAATCATATCTGCTGGAATACATGCAAGAAGTCCACATAATGGATAACAGAAGGGAAAACTGTACATGGAAAGGACGACTAGCTGCATGCTCCAGCCATTACAGGTCAAATGGAAACAGCTGCCTTCTACCACCTCCTAGTTACAACTCGCTTGCAGCTTCCTTTGGGTCTCCCACAACAAAAGGACTCCAGGAAAGATATTTACAGCCCCATTTCATAAAAGATATCAAGAGCAAGAGGACTTCACAGAGACAATCCAAAGAGTCATGTGAAAAGGCTGGATTATTGATGCTAACACTGCTGGTTAAAGTAGATGCCCTAATAACAGGGCCCAGAAACAGCCGCCACTGGCTCCGTTCTTGGGAATAATCCACGGCAACGCACGCACAGAAGGATGGGGAAGGGCAAGCAGAGCTGTAAATCACTTGAGCGCTGTGCCTTGGTAAATCTGCAACTGCCCACATGGAAAAGCCAATAGAATGGGATTATAAAATGGTTCTATGAACTAATCATGAAGCTATATTATATATTTAGCAAGACTCCTGCAATAACATACATGCGCACTGATTAGAGACCTCACTGGATCAAGCTATGAAATGTAATACACACAAATGCCTACATAAATTATTTTTAATCTATAGATAGATAAAAGAAAGGCTTTGCATAAATACAGGAAGGAACTATAAACAATTTTCTAATGCAAAAACATTTTAAATAACCAGCCGAAGGGTGGGGAAGATTGGGGGGGTGTGGCTCAGCTTTTTCAATAATGAATTGACACAAAGGAGAAGTAAAATTTAAAAAACACCTTGCAACATTTGCTGACCTTCCAAGCTACAGTACTCTGAGCAATCCCAGGCCAATACATATATTCAGAATTACATCAACCTTTGTTATTTGCATTCTTCTTGTATTACATTGTATTAACACCTGAAGCTTATGTCAAACTTCTTTTGGCAGAATCATTATAAATCATTGTCATGGATTCCTGTTCAAACCTCCTTTTCAGTACTGAGAGCGACACTCCTGATTCCCCAGCACAGGCGTAAGCATTTCAAAAGAGGACATGGAACTTTCTTGGGCTAGATACTGCGTGCAGATACATAAGAGTAAATGGTGCCTTTTCTCTCAGAGACCACCTCAGATTTTGAGAGAAAACTACCAAGAAGCGATGGACAGACAAATGAAGCAGCAGCTGCAAACAGAGCTATCCAAGCAAGGACATCATGAATAAACCAAGCGACTCTCCAGGAAGAATGGAGCTTTCCAAGATCCTTAAAACATTCCTGTGAAAGGCTTGCTCTGACTAAAACCTTCCATTTAGTTTCAAGAGGCTAAAGTTCTTGGCACTGTTGGTGTTCACCCTGTAAAGCTACATCCTCATTTACAGTGGACTTCATCAAGGCTTCAGCTGAGCCCTGCATTTGTTAAATAGACAGAAATTAAAATTGTGTTAAGACACAACTAAATGCTAACAAGGAAAGTCATACAGCTGCCAAAAATACCAGAAAGACTTTTCCCACAGGGTATTAACTCACAGTAAACCTAATTTGAATAAAATGTCAAATTTGATGGATCACGGGGAGGAAAAGAGAAAAAAAAAATCACATTATGTGATTTTAGGATTGATCTTCTTCCACTAAGGTCTTCTAACATCAACAAGTACAAAAGTACATCTATAATTTTCAGTTAGTTATGTTCTATGAACAGAAGTAGTTTCAGGACTAGTCTTCTGATATTAAAAAAAAAACAACCCAATATTGTAAATATTGCAATTTGTATTAAAACTACTTAAATCTTATTTTTGAAATCATCTTTTAATTAGTCCTGACAATTTAATCAGGATCAAGCCAAAATGGGAAAATAAGTAGAGGGATAGCAAAGAGAAAATTTGTTCCTCTATGCTTAAAGTCGTTAGAGTGAACATAAGACAAGAATTCAAATTGAAAGACTTAAACTGAGATGCTTAAGAGTGATTGGTATGCAATAGGGCAGAAAACACCATTCACTATCAACTTCCACACTCACATTATTAGCTTTATTCCTTCCCCGCCCTGCTTAAAACAAAAAGAAAAAAACACACCCCAAAACAACAACAAAAAACCACCCCACCCCCCAAAAACTTGCTAAAGCTTCCCAAGTCTCATAAAACATTGGCCTGTTGTCAATACATCCTCTGACACTGAAGCCCAACAAATTCCCAAGAGGTTTGAAATCACTAATGATAGAAAACTTTTTTTGGACATTTGAACAAACACACTTGTGTATTTCCCAAAATTTTAAAGCATAACATGTTAGGAAGAAAAAAAAAAAATGGTCCAGCTTCCAAATGGGAGAGTTTATGACAGGAAAGCTAATTCTTTACACCTCTCAGCTCTTCAAAGCAAAGTAAAACCTTGAATGCAAGGATGGCAAAGGCACTACAGAACAAACCGCGCCTCAGGTGGAGCAGCTGCCTACTGGGAACTTTGCAGAGGGAGTAGCATGGCTAAGCACAATGCTTTCCAAGGATATTGTGAAGTCGGAAAGAAAATAGCTGAAGGAAGACAGTTTTATTCCATATATCAACATCTCAGATTGCTCTAGCTCCTGGCTTCCACTCCAAATACGCGACATGTTTTTTAACCTCTAAATCCAATGCTTGTATTTCAAACCAGATGTTAAGCAGCTGAAAGAATATGCAAGACGAAATACCCTCTATGCCAGAGAAACAACCCTCCTGTTCCGTGACAAGTTGAGCTGACAAGGCACAGGTCACTAAACAAGGCCAGTACTAAGAACTGCAGTGCCCCCAACTCTTTGAAACTATCCCATACCAAAAAACTAAGGCACATTTGATATGTAAAAATGAAAAAGAAGACAGAAGAAACTACATTACATCAAGCTATGGGCTGAAACAAAAACTTACTCTAAAAATCTAAACTTCAGCAGGGGGGATGGAAATTAGAAGCAGATCTTGCATTTGGCTGTTCTGGCTGTAACAAACCAAGCCAAAAGCCCATGTCCAAACACACCTCTGCTCTAGGAATTTGAAATCTGGACTCAAGATTTGGAGCCTGGCTTCCTCTGTACTCACCGCCGAATGCATCACCAATGCCAGAGAGTAACAGCACCTGACAACGGAACGCGCTTTCATACAGAAACAATTAAAATATGTGAACAGTAAACGCGCCTAATTGCCCGCAGCGAGCTTGAAAGCAAACTGGTAACAAAGCAACCACACGTGGAAGGCTCAGAATCTCATGCGCTCCAATTCCTCGACAGCTGCACTCACAAAAAAATTTATATGAAAACTGTTTTTATAAAACCTCAATCCAGGAAACATAGAAAATCTTGTCTTGCTGCACCAGTCTGTTTTGCCAAATATATTCCCAGACCTGACAAGAACAAGCTTCTCCAAGCTGTTCTTAGTTTCATTCCTATTTATAAAAGCAGCCTAGACTTTGCAGCCTCTCTGTTCCTCCTCTAATACTTAACACGTAGGCTTGCTCTACTGTACTTCAAGTCAACGGTAGTAGAGGAGAATCTGTTCCTGCATGAGGCAGCCTAGAGATTGCTCTCAATAGGAAGTATTCAAGGAATTCTGTAGGTTGCTTATGCTCAGTTCAAATTCTCCGAAAGGCCACTTCATAACACATCCTGGGGGCAGCAGAAAAAAGTTTAGTTGTGCTTAAAGCCTGAATCCTCTGACAGCAGTAGCACTGTGGAAATAACACAAAACTTTGATTTTCTCCTTTTAAGGAAAAAATCTATACTTCAATGCTTAAGCTACGATCTCTTGAAGCAAAACCAACGAGCTAAACGTACTAAGCTGCTAAATCAGTAGAAGCAGAAAACAAACGAGGTAAATGTGGCACAGCCATATAGAGTTGGTTGGGGTTTTTTTACTTGTTTGGTTTTTTTAAACCAACCACTCATAACTATCACAGTATCACCAGAACATGAGCATTAGCTTTGTCAGCAACACTCAGTGAAACACTCTGCAAAACACTGGAGAATGTATTAACACCATCACATCAGCCTCCATTTACGCAACCTTACGGCTCTTATGACACGCATGTTAGGACTTTTCATTATACTTTTCCTCATGACAGCATTGCTCTAACCAGGCAGTGACACTTTGATAATGACAAATGTGCAGCCAAGATCTGCAAGATGCAAAGTAATAAACATCATATGCTATTAAAATGCAGCAGTTAGCTGTCAGCCAACAATTCTTCAGATCCCCTTCCCAATTCAGAGCCCAGTCTTCTTCAGGCACACACAAAGACTGTAGCAAGACAGAAAATTCGAAGTCCTCCAAAGCACCGCCGATCATCACACTTCACTGTCAAATGCAATACTTCCCTGGGCTGTTTAACATACTTCAAGGGTAATCTAACTAACTGAACCTAATCTTAGCACACACCAAACAGAACAAAGAAATCAATATAAATTGATCGGCTATTATCCTCAACTTGGAAAACAGCAAGTCTGATTCATACTCCCCAGATTTGCTTCTTAGAGACCAATTCTGCTTATTTATTCTCTTTAAGGCATGTGGAACTTCACTTACCAATGCAGGCATGGACTCTCACTGAGAGCTGGGTCCTCAGAATGATACTGTGCTTCTTGCCCCTCCTAAAAAGATAAAACAAGAAAAATATATAAAGGTGTAGGGAGGAGGTAGAGGAGTTGTGAACGAAGGAGCAAAGTTGAGCTTAGGAAAAAAAGAAGGAGGGGGTAAGGTCTTTGTTTCTCAACATCCAACTCGTTTTTTTATGGAAAACACAGTAATTTCCCACAAGTCAAGTCTGTTTCCCCAATGACAGTTACTCTTGTCTTCACCTCAATCAATGAGGTGATTTTCCCCTCCCTTCTGTTGAGGACAGGGAGCAAGATAGCTGCCAGGTGGGCATCTGTCCAAGGTCAGCCCCCCCACAATGACTCTCTAGAAATCCATTTTAGAGAAGTATCAAGTCATGACTGCATATTTTAATTTTCACAGAAATATTTTAAAGCTAGGTATAGTTAAGCATTAAAAGAAAAGCAAGGTCAAACGAGAGGTTGCTTACACTTTCACAAATCTGCTCATGCACCCTAACTGGTCTTTAAAGCAGAGAGATGGGTTTTTCATACAAAGAGGCAAAACTGAGCTATCCTTCACTCTCATTCTCAGCTCCATCCTGCTCTTAAATGGAATGAACTTATCTTAATTAGAAGCTACATTCCTCATTTGTTTCTCAGACAAATTAGTATTAGCTGAATTTCTTCTCTGGACAAGGGCACTGTTTTTAATTTCTAGGTGCTACACATGCAAACTGGTATCAGGACACAGCCAGCACCTTGCCTCTGCACCCAAACCTGCTCACCCGATGGAAGGTCAGAGAGTAAGAAAAAGCCAAATGTCCTTTCCAGCAGCATATTCTCCCACTTCTCTCTGAAATTAAAGATAGAATTCCTGGATAACTGAGTCTAGGTGGATATGCTTGAGTAGAGAGGCTGGACCAGACGACCTCCATGTGTCCCTTTCAACCTCAGCTATTCTGTGATTCTGTGACTTCATTGTGGGAAAACACGTAAGCAGCAAAACCGGGTTTAGAACACAATCGGATGCAGCTGAGTTTGTGACATGCGAACTCCAGACACACTTCTACATGCAAGTCAGAAGCAAATTCAAATCCAGCACAACCTTGCTTGGTTATATACTTCATGACTGCTGAGAGGTCCTAGGGCCAAACCCTTCATACAGGCACCCAGCAGAATTTACCATCAGCTGCAACTTAATTAGAACAAACTCACTGTTTTCCAGATAACAACAAAGGTTCTTCCCCACCTTACTGTTTTCCTGTTCACAGTTGTTTGGAGGAACAAAACTATTTTTCACTACTTCGAACAAAAAAAAAAAGGCAAAAAACCCAACATAACATATTTTATATAATCTCCTTGAAAAATTTGCAGAGGAAGGCAGGTTAGTGAAGTAGTGATAGATATCTTCAGAAGACTAGTGATCCCTGAAGAACATAGGAAAAAAAGCACATTAGGAACCTGGAAAAAAAAAGTTGTTAACGTGGAACTATTTACCTTCTTAGGACTTAGTTCCAGTTTCAGACTGGCAACCTTTCTCTAGAGACTAAAAAAATAATCTAAAATAATGGTTTAAAAAATCCAACTTTAAATGAAATTCCTCTTTAATGGGTCTGCCTGAATATAATTAGGACAAAGTGAGGAAAGGGTGAAGCTTCTCTTAATACTTTTGAAGTGTCAAGCATCTACATGCTATTCCCCTCACAAGCGGTACCTGTAGTCTAGATTTTAAAGTTTTCTGGAGCAGTTCCAGGCTTAGCACTGACTCTCTGCGCACCTAAAATCCTCCTGTCTTTCTGGCTGGACACAGCCTTTGCCTGCATTCCCATCCTGCAGAATTTTAGCAGCTGCCCCTTCCCACAGGGGTGTCAGGACTCCTCTGGAGTATTTAATTTGCAAAAGGTAGTGAGGAATCTTTGATAGGGTAGCAAATTTAAAACATCAGTTCTAACACCATTCATTGATGTATCGCCTCACTTACGCACGAGTTGTCGTATTCTTACTAGGGTACACTGTAAGTTGTCAAAAAACAATAAAGTAAAAGACTTCTAAACTTCTCCCCCTCCATTAGTACTTGAGACAAAGGGAAAAAATCTTTCCTATGGAAAAAAAAAAGGGACGAAAAGGGATTAGGGTCTCCACTGGGGACAAAGAAGGACCCATTTTCAACTTCCCTCTTGCCACAGCTTTCCTGCACAGTTGTGAGCAAGTAAGGCCAGGCCACTGAGGTGTCTCTGGACCACATCAAAAGCCAAAGCCCAGCTATCCCGAAGGTATGAGCTTTGCCTTTCCTACACCCTGAATCCTCCACGTGCAAAACAGGGACTGCGGCAACTGGCAGCCTCCTCCGGCTGCAAGGATCTGGCTGTTACTTAAGCATCGTACAACAGTCTTCACAGTTTAGACAAGTGATTTTAAAGGGCATTTAAATTAAAAAATATGAGGCATGAGGGCAAAAATAAACAGCCATTTACTGTTATTTTTCCAGAAGACAATCTAAAAATATTTTAAGTAGCTATAAATGTTACCTTGCTCTCTGCATCAAACACTTCACCAGATCGTGTCTTCAAATATAAGATGAAACACAGCAACAAAGTTAAGCAAATCTCCAAAAGCAAATTTGCTCCCCCCACCCCACCCCCCACCCCCCCCCTTTCCCCTCTCCTAAACAATCTATTGTTCACTTACAGGGAAGGGTTTCAAGTAGAAAAAAGCAAAATGGATTTGCTACTGGAAGGAAAGCACAGCCACTCTGCCTGTTGCGGCTGCACACGCAGCCTGTTGCTCTGCAGGCTCCCACGGGTGCTGGGAACAAACACCCAACACACTCACAACAGCCCCCACTTCAGCACAGGGAGAGCAGGACTTTACCCAGACCATCACTGAGCAAGGACAGCAGCAGATCCACCCTCGGTTTTGCAAGCCTTGCCAACCTGCCTCACCCACGGCTATGCCTCCCACTCTATGTTCTATCTCTTCTCTGACCATTTTATGACTTCTGAGCAAAAAGTGGGGGGAAGAAGGAAGCGGGCTTAGAGCTTTCAGATAAGCATCAGCTGGACATCCCTCCTAACACCAGAACAGCAGGAAAAGCAACGTAATACCAGTAGAGAAGAGTCTGTGCAACTCCAGTAAAACAAGTCTAAAGATCCTTGGGCTTCCCAGCCAGGCTGACTAGGAAACACTAAGACTGTACTGCATGAGCTGTGCAAAGCTGCCTGCAAAGACCTATCAACAGCCGTAGATGAGGAAGCAGGAGGAGAAGTATATCCATTTTCAGAGCTTGCTGTAAGGCTGACAACACACAGAAAAACAACAACCACAAAATCTTGTATGCCATTACGTAGTACTTGCATTTAAGGTATTTTCTGTGGGAGCACTTGTAACTTCTTTCATTTGAGATCCATGTGCTTACTATTCCAAGGAGAAGAAAAATGAAAATAAGGACCAGAGTCAGAACTTTGAAACTTGCTCTCAAAGCAGCTGAGTAGCTTTTCTTTTATGATCCTTTCATAATTACACCAGGACGACAAAATCAGAAAACAGAAAAAATGCATAGAGATTGCTTTATTATTAACAAACGGTAATTGTAAAGAGAGAACTCAGATCAGTTTTGCTCAAGTTAGCAAAGAAAAAAGAAGCCTGCATTATCAGCCATATTATTCCTTCTATCCTGAGAAGTTAATCACCTGAAAGAGATTGCTAATGTCTTCAATTAACATATAACAGGCCTTATAATCATATATATTCAGCATTGTCTGGAGTACAGTGTGTGCTGACTTTGCCAGCTCTCTGCTGAAAACTACAGCTCTGTGGTGATCTGCTAGAACTGGACAGCAAGCAGTGCTCTGTCATCAGGAGTGAATGAGCACAAGGACCTAAGAAATCAGCACCCCTTAAGGCTCGTCGAGATTCAAATCCATTACAACTCAGTGCAGTTTTCCCCTCTTTTCTAAAAATCTAATGCGTGATGTTTCTCAACACCTTTCCATAGTTCTCCAGGCTTCAAAAGCAGTGCTACTTCCCTCCCTACCTCATCTCCTTACAAAGAGTCCTGGAAATTTAGAGGAAAATTTAGAGCAAGCTCTCTTCTACAAGTTCTATTCTACAGTATCATCCCAACTATGCACTTCATAACACAGAAAATTCTCACACACACACGAACATTAATTTTTATTATTTCCTCACCCTGGTCACATCACCAACTTCCACAGTCTACTAAAATCAATAGGATTCAAACCCCAGAAATTACAGAGATGAAAACTCACAACAGGATGCATTTTGGGGAGTTTTGACAAACTAGATTTCCGACACAGAAGATAATAAGAAGAAAATCAGATGCCGGGGGGCGGGGAGGGGGCAAAATGGGTGTGCCATGGGACACACAGGGCGTTTGCAGTAAAACCAAGAAAGGTTCAAAAATAGACAGTGGAAAATTATTTCAAACAAACAAGCTTTATTCATTAAAAAAAAAATCTAAGCACGTAATGAAGCCCGTAATCTACTTTTAAATAACACTTGTAGTTTTCTTGGTATGACTTTAAAAAAAAAGTTACGGTGAGTGCGACTCACTGTATTTATTTTATTTTTTATTTATTTTATTTTATTTATATTTATTTATATATATTTTAAAAATGCCAAGAAGTATTTAATAGATTTAGTTTAATAGCTGCAATTTAGCAGCAGAGTAGGTAAGACATATTGTGCTGCCATCACATTCTGTTGACATCAGAATCATTATTGAAACTAGAATAACTTCTGGCTTTTAGAGATGCCAGGACACAGAGTATTTTCTGTATGCAACTTCTCTAATAAGTTTACGTAAATAAACACATGCCAACATTAGATTAGATTTTAGGAAGAAATTCTTCAGTACGAGGGTGGCAAGACTTTGGAATAAATTGCCCAGGGAGGTAATTCAGCCCCTCGACTCTGCTCTGGAGCCCCCAGCATGAGAAGGACATGGGCCACTTAGAGCCCTTGGAGCAAGTCCAGAGCAGGGCCACGAAGATGGTCTGAGGGCTGGAGTACCTCTCCTATGAAGGCAGGCTGGGAGAGATGGATTTGGCCAGCCTCGAGAAGAGAAGGCTCTGGGGAGACCTTATAGCGGCCTTCCAGTACTTAAAGGAAGCTACAGCAGAGCTGGGGAGGGACTGTTTACAAGGGCACGTAGTGGCAGGACAAGGGGCAATGGTTTTAACCCAGGGCAGGGTAGAGTTAGATTAGATACTAGGAAAGAATTCTTCAGTGGGATGATGGTGAGGCACTGCAACAGGTTGCTCCGTGGGCACCGGAGCAGCCCCATGCCTGTGGGCCCTGCGTGGGAGCCACACCTGGGGACAAGGCCAAGGGTGGTGGCACCCAGAGCTGCTGGACGCACACCGGAGGGCTCTGCAGGGAGGCGTTGGCTCGGGCCCGCCGGGGCCTCTGCCAGGGGCCAGCAGGGGCTGTCCCAAGCCAAGTCCAGCCAGTCCCAGCCAGTCCCAGCTCGTCCCAGCCGGTTCCAGCCGGTCCCAGTTGGTCCCAGCTGGTTCTGGGCGTGGGCATCTCCACAGCGACCGCCAGGGCTTTGTGATGCGGGGGCTGCGTCACGCCCAGAGGCCATTGTGACGCGCTGGCCATGGGGGTATATAAGGAGCGCGAGCCCCAGGGGTGCTCGCTCCCAGGAGAGCAGCTCCCTCAGGAGGCAGCATCTCCCCGGGTGCTCGTGGCGGGTCAGCGACAGAGGATGTCGAAGATGCCCGTCGAGGAGAAGGCAAACGCCGGCTCCCAGCCCGGCAGCGGGCTGCTGAGCCAGCCCCAGAGGCGCCAGGTGAGGGACGGGGCAGGAGGAAGAGGCTGCTGCTAGGACGGGGCCGCACGGAGCTGCCTCTGTGCTGGCACTGTGGGGGCTGCTGTGCCAAGGCAGTCGCCTCCATCTCATGCCTCCTCCTCCGCCTTCTTCTTCCCGCAGGTGGCCCCCAGGCAGCCACAGGCACCGCAGGACAGCCAGAGCCAGGCCTCGTCCCTCCCAGGGGACAGGCCGTCCCAGATCCCTCATCTGGACAGATCACAGGCCCCTGGGAACCACCACGCACAGGTAGGGAGCCCGAGGGAGACGGGGCCGAGCATCTCCCCAACCCCAGGAGCTGCGGCCAGGCAGGCAGGGGGTGCAGGAGGGGAGCAGTGGGCCTCTCCCTCTGCCTTTTCCCACTGAAATCCTGCTTCCAGTGCCACCTCCTGCTTTGCGGCAGGTCTTCCCCAGAGACCCCTCCCGAGGCCCACCATCTGCCGGGCCCACTCAGCAAGGGTCTGGATGCCACCCCGCCAAGCACAACTTAGGAAAGCACTCCTTCACGCTCAACCGTTTTGTGTTTGCTTCGGGTGTTCTCTTTTGTTCAGTTTTCGGTGGCTCTTTTGTGTTCTTTTTTCTTAAACAATTGGCCTTGTATTTTGGCCTTCACCTGCCTGTCTGTTCAGGTGCTTTGCCTTTTTGCCCAGCATTGTATCGGTGGTAGATCCTCTCCATTTTTCTTAGAAGGAAAGCTACACTTACTAGCATGGAATACCAATTCTGTTGTCCAGAGAGCACTCCAGTGCCATTTCTTCAGCTCTCCTGCCTTAGTCAGGGACTGTTCAGGGTGAGGGCTGCTGTGCCAAGGCAACCGCCTCCATCCCATGCCTTCTCCTCCTCCTTCCCACAGGTGGCCCCCAGGCATTCCCAACCAGCGTCGCAGGGCAGCCAGAGCCAGGCCCTGTCCCTCCGTGGGGAGAGTCCGTCACGGATCCCCCGTTCAGTCAGAGGGAGCACAGCCGGCAGACGCCCATATCGTCTGCCCTATGCTCACACCTTCCACGCTGATGTGGGCAGAGCTGCAAGAAGGCAGAGCAGGAGGCCTGGCCTGCACAGCTGCACAGGTGTGAAGCTGACAGCCTCGTACCTAACAAGAGAATTCCAGGCTCAGGCTGTCCCTGAGAGACAGGAGGAGGAGCAACGGGAAGAACACAGTGACCAAGAGCTGTTCCCAGGGGAAGACTTCCCCATCTACAGCATCTGGGTCAACTCCTCGGTCCCAGAGCTCTTCCTCGACACCCACGCTAGGCCTCAGCAGGAGCCTGCCTCGTCCAGCAGCACCACAGGCCCAGAGGCAGCAGGAGGAGTAGCCGGCGAGCTTCAGGGCGCATCTCCTGCCCGGGAAGCTCCCACCCTTGCTGAGTCGGCAGCTTCGGTTCTGGCTGGGGCTGCTGATGAAGAGCCTCTCGCTCCCATAGCACAAGAGGAGCAGAAGGCACCGGCTTCTCCCAGCTTTGGCGAGCAGGTCACAGCAGCAGAGGTGGAGAGCCAGGCCCCTGCTGCACAAAGCCCCCCAGCCTGCACCATGGCACTGCTGGTCAGAAAGCAGGACATCGTGAGGAAGGCTGTGATCGAGCCTTTGGCTGCGATCCAGATGCCTGGCGAGCAGCTGGGAGAGGAACTGGACATGACACAAAGGATAGATGCAGCAGCAACAACACCTGCAGCACCTCAGAACACTGATCCTGCCTTGGCTGGAGAGCCTCAGGAAGAGGCCAGCACCACCTCCCTCATCCCAACAACGTGTGAGGACGGAGAAGACACGGCTCCTCCCACGGCACAGGACCATCAAGGAGAGGCCATCACAGCCATTTTCTCCCCAGCAGCTCAGGAGGAGCAAGCGGCTTCTTCGCTGCATCAACAGCCTCCTGCACATGCTGGCACGGGCCACCTTGCCACAGCAGAGGAGGACGCATCGTCTGATCCCATGCAAACAGCCTCTGAGCACAGAGGCGATGCGCAGCCCTCCTCCAGCAGCAGGGACATGCCTGAGGATGCCCAAGGTACGTTCCTGAGTCGAGCGTCGCCCTGGCAAAGGCAGGCCTGGCCCAGCCATCCTGGTGAGCAATGCCCAGGCCAGGCCAGCAGCAGTGCACACACAGGGGCTGGCCCCACCCCTCCCTGGGGAAAGCCCTCGGTGGTGGGGGACAGGCAGGAGCTTGCCCGCTGCCCACCCAGCCCCTCACCTAGAGATTATCTTCCCCCACAGGCATCACCATTCTCCCGCACACCCCAGCTCGACAACGGCCCTCCCTGCTCAGGAGACGGCTCAGGGCTCTGCACACGGTGTGCAGCCACAGGCAGCCACAGGCAGCCTCGCAGGGCAGCCGGAGCCACGCCTTGCCCGTCCGTGGGGACAAGCCATCACGGATCCCTCATCTGGACAGATCGCAGGCCCGTGGGAGCCACCGCAAACAGGTAGGGAGCCCGAGGGAGACGGGGCCGAGCATCTCCCCAACCCCAGGAGCTGCGGCCAGGCAGGCAGGGGGTGCAGGAGGGGAGCAGTGGGCCTCTCCCTCTGCCTTTTCCCACTGAAATCCTGCTTCCAGTGCCACCTCCTGCTTTGCGGCAGGTCTTCCCCAGAGACCCCTCCCGAGGCCCACCATCTGCCGGGCCCACTCAGCAAGGGTCTGGATGCCACCCCGCCAAGCACAACTTAGGAAAGCACTCCTTCACGCTCAACCGTTTTGTGTTTGCTTCGGGTGTTCTCTTTTGTTCAGTTTTCGGTGGCTCTTTTGTGTTCTTTTTTCTTAAACAATTGGCCTTGTATTTTGGCCTTCACCTGCCTGTCTGTTCAGGTGCTTTGCCTTTTTGCCCAGCATTGTATCGGTGGTAGATCCTCTCCATTTTTCTTAGAAGGAAAGCTACACTTACTAGCATGGAATACCAATTCTGTTGTCCAGAGAGCACCCCAGTGCCATTTCTTCAGCTCTCCTGCCTTAGTCAGGGACCGTTCAGGGTGAGGGCTGCTGTGCCAAGGCAACCGCCTCCTCCTTCTTCCCGCAGGTGGCCCCCAGGCATTCCCAACCAGCGTCGCAGGGCAGCCGGAGCCAGGCCTTGTCCCTCTGTGGGGACAGGCCGTCACGGATCCCCCGTCCAGCCAGAGGGAGCGCAGCCATGATGCAAGAGGCAGCGAAGGCACCAGTTCCTGCAGCACCTCAGAACACCGATACTGCCTTGGCTGGTGAGTGGTGCCCAGGCCAGGCCGGCAGCAGTGCACACACGGGGGCTGGCCCCACCCCTCCCTGGGGAAAGCCCTCGGTGGTGGGAGACAGGCAGGAGCTTGCCCGTTGCCCATCCAGCCCCTCACCTAGAGATTTCCTTCCCCACAGACCCGCACACCTCAGCTCGACAACGGCCCTCCGTGCTCAGGAGAGCGCTCGGGGCTCTGCGCAGGGTGTTCCGCTGTGCCTGCATCGCAGGACAGTCAGACCAGTAGCGCCCTGCTGCCAGTGCCAGCCACATCCCCTGAGATGGCATCTGTCCCTGAGCCTGCGCAGCGTCCAGAGGGAGTGGATCAGGGGGCCGCACAGGGGATGGGGACACGGATGGCATTCCAGAACTTCAGAAGTTCTGAGGACAACGTGTTACCAGCCTCTGCTTGGTCACTGATATTTTCCAAGGTCAATAAAAAATGACAGTTTGCCCCCAGTACTCAACTCTGCCTGGTTTCTCTCAGGAGAAGGACGGGTGCGGACACTGGAGACAAGACACTGAAGGTCCGCTGGTCACGGATCTTTCCCTCTGCTCAGTCCCATGGCCAGGGGCAATCGCAGAGGGACTCAAGCCTGTCTGGCACCATGGGCCCCAGGAAGAGCCCAGCTGGCTCTGCCCAGTCCCCTGCTCCTCCAGCATGTCCCTGGGAACAATGTCCAGGAGGGCTTGTGCCAGCACCTTCCCAGGGACACAGCAGCCTGGAGGTTCTCCCACTGACCCACCTTGCCTTCCTGGAAGATGGCTCTGGCCATCGCTCAGGTCGCCACGAGTCTCCCCGGATCAGCAGGCCCTTCCAGAGAGCAGAGCATGGCCTCGCTCTGCCACTGCAAGGCTCCCCCCAGCCCTGGCACGCTCCCCAGCCAGTCACACAGCCATTTAGTAAATGCTTTAATCCATACGCTAAAAGGACTGCTGCTGGCCCCAGCTGCAGTTTTCCCACCAGTGTCTGGGCTCTCTCTTCAGCGAGGCTCAGGAGGATATGCTTTCCACAGGGCAATATGGTGCATGGCGTGTTGCCCTGCAGCAAGGGAGAAGAACCGGGTGAAGGGGAGATTTCTCCCTCTCTGGGAGGAAAAGCAGCAGAAGCCAGCCCCTGGAGTGTCAGTGTCAGCTGTCAGGGAGTGTAGGGAGGCAATCAGAAAAGCTAAGGCCTCCTTGGAATTAAAACTTGCAAGGGAGGTCAAGGACAACAGAAAGGGTTTCTTCAAATACATTGCTGACAAAACTAACACTAGAGGCAATGTAGGCCCTCTGTTGAATGAGGTGGGTGCCCTGGAGACAGAGGATAGAAAGAAGGCAGAGTTGCTGAATGCCTTCTTTGCCTCTGTCTACACTGTTGGAGACTGTCCTCAGGAGCCTCAGTCCCCTGCAGCTCCAGAGGAAGTCAAGATAAAGGAGGAGTTTGCCCTGGTTGATGAGGAGTGGGTTAAGGATCAATTTGAACACTTAAACATCCGTAAATCCATGGGCCCTGATGGGATGCACCCACGGATGCTGAGGGAGCTGGCAGGAGTCATTGCTAGGCCACTCTGCATCATCTTTGGTAAGCCACAAGCAACAGGTGAGGTGCCTGAAGACTGGAGGAAAGCAAATGTCACTCCAGTCTATAAGAAGGGCAGGAAGGATGACCCGGGTAACTACAGACCGGTCAGCCTCACCTCCATCCCTGGAAAGGTGATGGAACAACTTATCCTTGGCGCTGTCCCTAGGCATATCAAGGATGAGAAGGTTATTAGGAGCAGTCAGCATGGCTTTGCCAAGGGAAAAAATCTTTCCTATGGAAAAAAAAAAAGGGAGGAAAAGGGATTAGGGTCTCCACTGGGGACAAAGAAGGACCCATTTTCAACTTCCCTCTTGCCACAGCTTTCCTGCACAGTTGTGAGCAAGTAAGGCCAGGCCACTGAGGTGTCTCTGGACCACATCAAAAGCCAAAGCCCAGCTATCCCGAAGGTATGAGCTTTGCCTTTCCTACACCCTGAATCCTCCACGTGCAAAACAGGGACTGCGGCAACTGGCAGCCTCCTCCGGCTGCAAGGATCTGGCTGTTACTTAAGCATCGTACAACAGTCTTCACAGTTTAGACAAGTGATTTTAAAGGGCATTTAAATTAAAAAATATGAGGCATGAGGGCAAAAATAAACAGCCATTTACTGTTATTTTTCCAGAAGACAATCTAAAAATATTTTAAGTAGCTATAAATGTTACCTTGCTCTCTGCATCAAACACTTCACCAGATCGTGTCTTCAAATATAAGATGAAACACAGCAACAAAGTTAAGCAAATCTCCAAAAGCAAATTTGCTCCCCCCACCCCACCCCCCACCCCCCCCCCTTTCCCCTCTCCTAAACAATCTATTGTTCACTTACAGGGAAGGGTTTCAAGTAGAAAAAAGCAAAATGGATTTGCTACTGGAAGGAAAGCACAGCCACTCTGCCTGTTGCGGCTGCACACGCAGCCTGTTGCTCTGCAGGCTCCCACGGGTGCTGGGAACAAACACCCAACACACTCACAACAGCCCCCACTTCAGCACAGGGAGAGCAGGACTTTACCCAGACCATCACTGAGCAAGGACAGCAGCAGATCCACCCTCGGTTTTGCAAGCCTTGCCAACCTGCCTCACCCACGGCTATGCCTCCCACTCTATGTTCTATCTCTTCTCTGACCATTTTATGACTTCTGAGCAAAAAGTGGGGGGAAGAAGGAAGCGGGCTTAGAGCTTTCAGATAAGCATCAGCTGGACATCCCTCCTAACACCAGAACAGCAGGAAAAGCAACGTAATACCAGTAGAGAAGAGTCTGTGCAACTCCAGTAAAACAAGTCTAAAGATCCTTGGGCTTCCCAGCCAGGCTGACTAGGAAACACTAAGACTGTACTGCATGAGCTGTGCAAAGCTGCCTGCAAAGACCTATCAACAGCCGTAGATGAGGAAGCAGGAGGAGAAGTATATCCATTTTCAGAGCTTGCTGTAAGGCTGACAACACACAGAAAAACAACAACCACAAAATCTTGTATGCCATTACGTAGTACTTGCATTTAAGGTATTTTCTGTGGGAGCACTTGTAACTTCTTTCATTTGAGATCCATGTGCTTACTATTCCAAGGAGAAGAAAAATGAAAATAAGGACCAGAGTCAGAACTTTGAAACTTGCTCTCAAAGCAGCTGAGTAGCTTTTCTTTTATGATCCTTTCATAATTACACCAGGACGACAAAATCAGAAAACAGAAAAAATGCATAGAGATTGCTTTATTATTAACAAACGGTAATTGTAAAGAGAGAACTCAGATCAGTTTTGCTCAAGTTAGCAAAGAAAAAAGAAGCCTGCATTATCAGCCATATTATTCCTTCTATCCTGAGAAGTTAATCACCTGAAAGAGATTGCTAATGTCTTCAATTAACATATAACAGGCCTTATAATCATATATATTCAGCATTGTCTGGAGTACAGTGTGTGCTGACTTTGCCAGCTCTCTGCTGAAAACTACAGCTCTGTGGTGATCTGCTAGAACTGGACAGCAAGCAGTGCTCTGTCATCAGGAGTGAATGAGCACAAGGACCTAAGAAATCAGCACCCCTTAAGGCTCGTCGAGATTCAAATCCATTACAACTCAGTGCAGTTTTCCCCTCTTTTCTAAAAATCTAATGCGTGATGTTTCTCAACACCTTTCCATAGTTCTCCAGGCTTCAAAAGCAGTGCTACTTCCCTCCCTACCTCATCTCCTTACAAAGAGTCCTGGAAATTTAGAGGAAAATTTAGAGCAAGCTCTCTTCTACAAGTTCTATTCTACAGTATCATCCCAACTATGCACTTCATAACACAGAAAATTCTCACACACACACGAACATTAATTTTTATTATTTCCTCGCCCTGGTCACATCACCAACTTCCACAGTCTACCAAAATCAATAGGATTCAAACCCCAGAAATTACAGAGATGAAAACTCACAACAGGATGCATTTTGGGGAGTTTTGACAAACTAGATTTCCGACACAGAAGATAATAAGAAGAAAATCAGATGCCGGGGGGCGGGGAGGGGGCAAAATGGGTGTGCCATGGGACACACAGGGCGTTTGCAGTAAAACCAAGAAAGGTTCAAAAATAGACAGTGGAAAATTATTTCAAACAAACAAGCTTTATTCATTAAAAAAAAAATCTAAGCACGTAATGAAGCCCGTAATCTACTTTTAAATAACACTTGTAGTTTTCTTGGTATGACTTTAAAAAAAAAGTTACGGTGAGTGCGACTCACTGTATTTATTTTATTTTTTATTTATTTTATTTTATTTATATTTATTTATATATATTTTAAAAATGCCAAGAAGTATTTAATAGATTTAGTTTAATAGCTGCAATTTAGCAGCAGAGTAGGTAAGACATATTGTGCTGCCATCACATTCTGTTGACATCAGAATCATTATTGAAACTAGAATAACTTCTGGCTTTTAGAGATGCCAGGACACAGAGTATTTTCTGTATGCAACTTCTCTAATAAGTTTACGTAAATAAACACATGCCAACATTAGATTAGATTTTAGGAAGAAATTCTTCAGTACGAGGGTGGCAAGACTTTGGAATAAATTGCCCAGGGAGGTAATTCAGCCCCTCGACTCTGCTCTGGAGCCCCCAGCATGAGAAGGACATGGGCCACTTAGAGCCCTTGGAGCAAGTCCAGAGCAGGGCCACGAAGATGGTCTGAGGGCTGGAGTACCTCTCCTATGAAGGCAGGCTGGGAGAGATGGATTTGGCCAGCCTCGAGAAGAGAAGGCTCTGGGGAGACCTTATAGCGGCCTTCCAGTACTTAAAGGAAGCTACAGCAGAGCTGGGGAGGGACTGTTTACAAGGGCACGTAGTGGCAGGACAAGGGGCAATGGTTTTAACCCAGGGCAGGGTAGAGTTAGATTAGATACTAGGAAAGAATTCTTCAGTGGGATGATGGTGAGGCACTGCAACAGGTTGCTCCGTGGGCACCGGAGCAGCCCCATGCCTGTGGGCCCTGCGTGGGAGCCACACCTGGGGACAAGGCCAAGGGTGGTGGCACCCAGAGCTGCTGGACGCACACCGGAGGGCTCTGCAGGGAGGCGTTGGCTCGGGCCCGCCGGGGCCTCTGCCAGGGGCCAGCAGGGGCTGTCCCAAGCCAAGTCCAGCCAGTCCCAGCCAGTCCCAGCTCGTCCCAGCCGGTTCCAGCCGGTCCCAGTTGGTCCCAGCTGGTTCTGGGCGTGGGCATCTCCACAGCAACCGCCAGGGCTTTGTGATGCGGGGGCCGCGTCACGCCCAGAGCCCATTGTGACGCGCTGGCCGTGGGGGTATATAAGGAGCGCGAGCCCCAGGGGTGCTCGCTCCCAGGAGAGCAGCTCCCTCAGGAGGCAGCATCTCCCCGGGTGCTCGTGGCGGGTCAGCGACAGAGGATGTCGAAGATGCCCGTCGAGGAGAAGGCAAACGCCGGCTCCCAGCCCGGCAGCGGGCTGCTGAGCCAGCCCCAGAGGCGCCAGGTGAGGGACGGGGCAGGAGGAAGAGGCTGCTGCTAGGACGGGGCCGCACGGAGCTGCCTCTGTGCTGGCACTGTGGGGGCTGCTGTGCCAAGGCAGTCGCCTCCATCTCATGCCTCCTCCTCCGCCTTCTTCTTCCCGCAGGTGGCCCCCAGGCAGCCACAGGCACCGCAGGACAGCCAGAGCCAGGCCTCGTCCCTCCCAGGGGACAGGCCGTCCCAGATCCCTCATCTGGACAGATCACAGGCCCCTGGGAACCACCACGCACAGGTAGGGAGCCCGAGGGAGACGGGGCCGAGCATCTCCCCAACCCCAGGAGCTGCGGCCAGGCAGGCAGGGGGTGCAGGAGGGGAGCAGTGGGCCTCTCCCTCTGCCTTTTCCCACTGAAATCCTGCTTCCAGTGCCACCTCCTGCTTTGCGGCAGGTCTTCCCCAGAGACCCCTCCCGAGGCCCACCATCTGCCGGGCCCACTCAGCAAGGGTCTGGATGCCACCCCGCCAAGCACAACTTAGGAAAGCACTCCTTCACGCTCAACCGTTTTGTGTTTGCTTCGGGTGTTCTCTTTTGTTCAGTTTTCGGTGGCTCTTTTGTGTTCTTTTTTCTTAAACAATTGGCCTTGTATTTTGGCCTTCACCTGCCTGTCTGTTCAGGTGCTTTGCCTTTTTGCCCAGCATTGTATCGGTGGTAGATCCTCTCCATTTTTCTTAGAAGGAAAGCTACACTTACTAGCATGGAATACCAATTCTGTTGTCCAGAGAGCACCCCAGTGCCATTTCTTCAGCTCTCCTGCCTTAGTCAGGGACTGTTCAGGGTGAGGGCTGCTGTGCCAAGGCAACCGCCTCCATCCCATGCCTTCTCCTCCTCCTTCCCACAGGTGGCCCCCAGGCATTCCCAACCAGCGTCGCAGGGCAGCCAGAGCCAGGCCCTGTCCCTCCGTGGGGAGAGTCCGTCACGGATCCCCCGTTCAGTCAGAGGGAGCACAGCCGGCAGACGCCCATATCGTCTGCCCTATGCTCACACCTTCCACGCTGATGTGGGCAGAGCTGCAAGAAGGCAGAGCAGGAGGCCTGGCCTGCACAGCTGCACAGGTGTGAAGCTGACAGCCTCGTACCTAACAAGAGAATTCCAGGCTCAGGCTGTCCCTGAGAGACAGGAGGAGGAGCAACGGGAAGAACACAGTGACCAAGAGCTGTTCCCAGGGGAAGACTTCCCCATCTACAGCATCTGGGTCAACTCCTCGGTCCCAGAGCTCTTCCTCGACACCCACGCTAGGCCTCAGCAGGAGCCTGCCTCGTCCAGCAGCACCACAGGCCCAGAGGCAGCAGGAGGAGTAGCCGGCGAGCTTCAGGGCGCATCTCCTGCCCGGGAAGCTCCCACCCTTGCTGAGTCGGCAGCTTCGGTTCTGGCTGGGGCTGCTGATGAAGAGCCTCTCGCTCCCATAGCACAAGAGGAGCAGAAGGCACCGGCTTCTCCCAGCTTTGGCGAGCAGGTCACAGCAGCAGAGGTGGAGAGCCAGGCCCCTGCTGCACAAAGCCCCCCAGCCTGCACCATGGCACTGCTGGTCAGAAAGCAGGACATCGTGAGGAAGGCTGTGATCGAGCCTTTGGCTGCGATCCAGATGCCTGGCGAGCAGCTGGGAGAGGAACTGGACATGACACAAAGGATAGATGCAGCAGCAACAACACCTGCAGCACCTCAGAACACTGATCCTGCCTTGGCTGGAGAGCCTCAGGAAGAGGCCAGCACCACCTCCCTCATCCCAACAACGTGTGAGGACGGAGAAGACACGGCTCCTCCCACGGCACAGGACCATCAAGGAGAGGCCATCACAGCCATTTTCTCCCCAGCAGCTCAGGAGGAGCAAGCGGCTTCTTCGCTGCATCAACAGCCTCCTGCACATGCTGGCACGGGCCACCTTGCCACAGCAGAGGAGGACGCATCGTCTGATCCCATGCAAACAGCCTCTGAGCACAGAGGCGATGCGCAGCCCTCCTCCAGCAGCAGGGACATGCCTGAGGATGCCCAAGGTACGTTCCTGAGTCGAGCGTCGCCCTGGCAAAGGCAGGCCTGGCCCAGCCATCCTGGTGAGCAATGCCCAGGCCAGGCCAGCAGCAGTGCACACACAGGGGCTGGCCCCACCCCTCCCTGGGGAAAGCCCTCGGTGGTGGGGGACAGGCAGGAGCTTGCCCGCTGCCCACCCAGCCCCTCACCTAGAGATTATCTTCCCCCACAGGCATCACCATTCTCCCGCACACCCCAGCTCGACAACGGCCCTCCCTGCTCAGGAGACGGCTCAGGGCTCTGCACACGGTGTGCAGCCACAGGCAGCCACAGGCAGCCTCGCAGGGCAGCCGGAGCCACGCCTTGCCCGTCCGTGGGGACAAGCCATCACGGATCCCTCATCTGGACAGATCGCAGGCCCGTGGGAGCCACCGCAAACAGGTAGGGAGCCCGAGGGAGACGGGGCCGAGCATCTCCCCAACCCCAGGAGCTGCGGCCAGGCAGGCAGGGGGTGCAGGAGGGGAGCAGTGGGCCTCTCCCTCTGCCTTTTCCCACTGAAATCCTGCTTCCAGTGCCACCTCCTGCTTTGCGGCAGGTCTTCCCCAGAGACCCCTCCCGAGGCCCACCATCTGCCGGGCCCACTCAGCAAGGGTCTGGATGCCACCCCGCCAAGCACAACTTAGGAAAGCACTCCTTCACGCTCAACCGTTTTGTGTTTGCTTCGGGTGTTCTCTTTTGTTCAGTTTTCGGTGGCTCTTTTGTGTTCTTTTTTCTTAAACAATTGGCCTTGTATTTTGGCCTTCACCTGCCTGTCTGTTCAGGTGCTTTGCCTTTTTGCCCAGCATTGTATCGGTGGTAGATCCTCTCCATTTTTCTTAGAAGGAAAGCTACACTTACTAGCATGGAATACCAATTCTGTTGTCCAGAGAGCACTCCAGTGCCATTTCTTCAGCTCTCCTGCCTTAGTCAGGGACCGTTCAGGGTGAGGGCTGCTGTGCCAAGGCAACCGCCTCCTCCTTCTTCCCGCAGGTGGCCCCCAGGCATTCCCAACCAGCGTCGCAGGGCAGCCGGAGCCAGGCCTTGTCCCTCTGTGGGGACAGGCCGTCACGGATCCCCCGTCCAGCCAGAGGGAGCGCAGCCATGATGCAAGAGGCAGCGAAGGCACCAGTTCCTGCAGCACCTCAGAACACCGATACTGCCTTGGCTGGTGAGTGGTGCCCAGGCCAGGCCGGCAGCAGTGCACACACGGGGGCTGGCCCCACCCCTCCCTGGGGAAAGCCCTCGGTGGTGGGAGACAGGCAGGAGCTTGCCCGTTGCCCATCCAGCCCCTCACCTAGAGATTTCCTTCCCCACAGACCCGCACACCTCAGCTCGACAACGGCCCTCCGTGCTCAGGAGAGCGCTCGGGGCTCTGCGCAGGGTGTTCCGCTGTGCCTGCATCGCAGGACAGTCAGACCAGTAGCGCCCTGCTGCCAGTGCCAGCCACGTCCCCTGAGATGGCATCTGTCCCTGAGCCTGCGCAGCGTCCAGAGGGAGTGGATCAGGGGGCCGCACAGGGGATGGGGACACGGATGGCATTCCAGAACTTCAGAAGTTCTGAGGACAACGTGTTACCAGCCTCTGCTTGGTCACTGATATTTTCCAAGGTCAATAAAAAATGACAGTTTGCCCCCAGTACTCAACTCTGCCTGGTTTCTCTCAGGAGAAGGACGGGTGCGGACACTGGAGACAAGACACTGAAGGTCCGCTGGTCACGGATCTTTCCCTCTGCTCAGTCCCATGGCCAGGGGCAATCGCAGAGGGACTCAAGCCTGTCTGGCACCATGGGCCCCAGGAAGAGCCCAGCTGGCTCTGCCCAGTCCCCTGCTCCTCCAGCATGTCCCTGGGAACAATGTCCAGGAGGGCTTGTGCCAGCACCTTCCCAGGGACACAGCAGCCTGGAGGTTCTCCCACTGACCCACCTTGCCTTCCTGGAAGATGGCTCTGGCCATCGCTCAGGTCGCCACGAGTCTCCCCGGATCAGCAGGCCCTTCCAGAGAGCAGAGCATGGCCTCGCTCTGCCACTGCAAGGCTCCCCCCAGCCCTGGCACGCTCCCCAGCCAGTCACACAGCCATTTAGTAAATGCTTTAATCCATACGCTAAAAGGACTGCTGCTGGCCCCAGCTGCAGTTTTCCCACCAGTGTCTGGGCTCTCTCTTCAGCGAGGCTCAGGAGGATATGCTTTCCACAGGGCAATATGGTGCATGGCGTGTTGCCCTGCAGCAAGGGAGAAGAACCGGGTGAAGGGGAGATTTCTCCCTCTCTGGGAGGAAAAGCAGCAGAAGCCAGCCCCTGGAGTGTCAGTGTCAGCTGTCAGGGAGTGTAGGGAGGCAATCAGAAAAGCTAAGGCCTCCTTGGAATTAAAACTTGCAAGGGAGGTCAAGGACAACAGAAAGGGTTTCTTCAAATACATTGCTGACAAAACTAACACTAGAGGCAATGTAGGCCCTCTGTTGAATGAGGTGGGTGCCCTGGAGACAGAGGATAGAAAGAAGGCAGAGTTGCTGAATGCCTTCTTTGCCTCTGTCTACACTGTTGGAGACTGTCCTCAGGAGCCTCAGTCCCCTGCAGCTCCAGAAGAAGTCAAGATAAAGGAGGAGTTTGCCCTGGTTGATGAGGAGTGGGTTAAGGATCAATTTGAACACTTAAACATCCGTAAATCCATG
This sequence comes from Trogon surrucura, assembly GCA_020746105.1. Lineage (NCBI taxonomy): Eukaryota > Metazoa > Chordata > Aves > Trogoniformes > Trogonidae > Trogon > Trogon surrucura. Next base: position 72,899,295 of record CM036619.1, read on the forward strand.
GGCCCTGATGGGATGCACCCACGGATGCTGAGGGAGCTGGCAGGAGTCATTGCTAGGCCACTCTGCATCATCTTTGGTAAGCCACAAGCAACAGGTGAGGTGCCTGAAGACTGGAGGAAAGCAAATGTCACTCCAGTCTATAAGAAGGGCAGGAAGGATGACCCGGGTAACTACAGACCGGTCAGCCTCACCTCCATCCCTGGAAAGGTGATGGAACAACTTATCCTTGGCGCTGTCCCTAGGCATATCAAGGATGAGAAGGTTATTAGGAGCAGTCAGCATGGCTTTGCCAAGGGGAAGTCATGTTTGACCAACCTGATAGCCTTTTACGAAGACATAACCAGGTGGATGGATGGTGGCCGCGCAGTGGATGTGGTCTATCTGGATATCCGCAAGGCCTTTGACACCGTCTCCCACAGCATCCTCATAGGTAAACTGAGGAAGTGTGGTCTGGATGATCAAGTAGTGAGGTGGGTCGAGAACTGGTTGAAGGGAAGAAGCCAAAGAGTTGTGGTCAATGGGGCTGAGTCTGGCTGGATGCCTGTGTCTAGTGGGGTCCCTCAAGGGTCAGTGCTCGGGCCGGTGCTGTTCAATATATTTATCAATGACCTGGATGAGGTATTAGAGAATGTTGTCAGCAAGTTTGCTGATGATACAAAATTGGGAGGAGCGGCTGACACACCAGAAGGCTGTGCAGCCATTCAGAGAGACCTAGACAGGCTGGAGGGCTGGGCGGGGAGAAATCTTATGAAGTTCAACAAGGGCAAGTGTAGAGTTTTGCACCTGGGAAAGAACAACCCCATGTGCCAGTATAGGTTGGGGACTGCCCTGCTGGAGAGCAGCGCAGGGGAAAGGGACCTGGGGGTTCTAGTGGACAGCAGGATGACCATGAGCCAGCAATGTGCCCTCGTGGCCAAGAAGGCCAATGGCATCCTGGGGTGTATTAGAAGGGGAGTAGCAAGTAGGTCAAGAGAGGTCCTCCTGCCCCTCTACTCTGCCCTGGTGAGGCCGCATCAGGAATACTGTGTCCAGTTCTGGGCCCCTCAGTTCAAGAAGGACAGGGAGCTGCTTGAGAGAGTCCAGCGCAGAGCCACAAAGATGATGCAGGGAGTGGAACATCTCCCTTATGGGGAAAGGCTGAAGGAGCTGGGTCTCTTTAGCTTGGAGAAGAGGAGGCTGAGGGGTGACCTCATTAATGTTTATAAATATGTCAAGGGGGAATGTCAGGAGGACGGAGCCAGGCTCTTGTCAGCGGCGTCCGCTGACAGGGCAAAGGGCAATGGGTGGAAGCTGGAACATAGGAGGTTCCATAAAAATATGATGAAAAACTTTTTCACTGTGAGGGTGGTAGAGCACTGGCACAGGCTGCCCAGGGAGGTTGTGTGGAATCTCCTTCTCTGAAGACATTCAAAACCCGCCTGGACACGGTCCTGTGCGCTCTGCTGTAGGTGGTCCTGCTCTGGCAGGGGTGTTGGACTAGATGATCTTTGAGGTCCCTTCCAACCTCTAACATTCTGTGCAATTCTCTGTGTGATTCTGTGTAATTAACATACATTTTCTATTTCAATGCTTACTTTCTTTCCTGACAAAACTTTCTTTCAGGACAAGAACCATTCAGACTTCCTAATATTTTGCTAAAGGCCTAGATATTTCAATTCAAGAAATTTAGTTGTGAGTTTTAAAAAAAACCCAAAAAAACAAACAACATGCTTCTGAAAATGCATTATTTTATCTTTTAAAACTGAAGTAGAAAATTACTTTTCCAGCTTTCATAACAATTACTTAATATCTCAATAGACTTTCTTTAAAATGACTTAATATCTCAATAAATGATTTAGCTCAATAATCGATTAAAGCTGTTAAGTCCTACTAAAGCTGTTAACTCCTACAAAAGGTTGTGCTACACCCTTCTGGGCTCCTCCCACTCTGCTTTGTACACAATACTTGACAACCACAGAAAAAGCCACAGTTTTATAGCACAGCAGCAGGTAAATGCAAGGGTTTTCATAACACTCTCTACTAACATAAATGGCTGTCAAGCAAACTTACTATTCTTTCATTATACTTGCTCAATCGGGAAAAAAAATCTGTAGTACAGACACCTAAATGATCAAAAGGCCATCACAAGCAGCCACAGAGTCTGGTGCTATTAGAATCCATGATTTTAGTTCATGAACAATTCAAAGCCTTTCAGTTAATGTAGATAAAAGAGCTGTCAGATCTCCACTCTATGATAGTTTGTATCTTATTCCATTTTTGAAATATTTATACAATATAAGAAAACTTAACCCCATAATGGCAAACTTGGATCTGAATCTTCTATGAAGTGCTACATACATTCTTTGGCTACACAGAAAATACATGAAAACCCCCAGCTCTGTGACCTATAATTTGGATTATGCCACTAAATCAACCACACTTGTATCTGGATTTTAAGAGTGACACGTCTTATTGTGGCGATTTTTTTTTTGGTTTTAAATAAATAACAATAAGCAATCATACCCTTCACTCACTGCAGTTTTAAACTAGCATATTCCCATAATCCTCATTTTACTCTGTTTTAAGGCAGGATTTCATCCTTTAAGATTAGTGTTATCAGCCAGATCTGGACTAAAATAATTCTGGGGAATAACTTGGAGGAAAAAAAAAAAAAAAAAATCAATTACACAAGCCCTTTGAAAACTGGAGTAGATTATGCATGTATGTGTTTGGTTTTTTTAAACTAAGAGGTATGATTTCCTTCAGATCCCAGCCAAGGGGATCTGAAGACAGCCTAGACACAGTGGAAAACAAATTCTAAAAGATTCAATTTAAACTAGCACCAGCAGTAAAGGAATTCTAAGTCTTGCAGTTCAGAGCATGGACCTTACTTTTCCCACTGCCCCGCTACCCTGGGCTAACATGCCCTTCCCCATCCTGCTTGAGAGGAGCACTGGAAAAAGCCACCGGCTCACAGCTGCAGCCTGTGTGTAACTAGTGAAACTCTACATGAAAACCTACATGTTAGACAGAGGTTTACCCTCTTCTGTTTCACCAAATCAGAGAAAATTAAGGTGAAATCAAGTACTGGCAAACAGTATAGACACCTTGCCTTTTTACTCATTTCCATTGTTATTAGGCAGGAAGATTTCCCACCCCTTAGTCTTCAACCTCCCTAGCAATCAGTCTGTCACACTTATCAAGTACAGTATCAATAACTCCCTCATAGCAAGGCCAACTCTGAACCAGGTGGTATCAGATCAACCACGAATCCATTTGCCTTGTCTTAAGCCTCTCTTGAAATTATCAGATGAGATTTTCATTGTCCTTCATGACCACTAGCAAAGCAAACACAACAGGTCACTGAACCTAAACTAACATCATGGGCTGTTGCCTGTTTATCTCAAGGAGGATACAAGCAGGATGAAAACTAACCTCGAGTAACATGGAAAAGGTTTTCAGGCTTGGCCAGCATTTAAACCCAGCCTAATCTGACAACTTGTCCCATAACAATTCTGCATCTACTTCTGCCTGTTGTAACAATCTGACCATTATGAAAAGCTAACACAGATGCTGTTCCTCATGGAAAGCTTTCAAAGCACACATATGCATAACACGTGTTTCACATTTCGTTACAGTCTCTCATAGCACTCGGGTTTCTTCGTGGACCATCAACCTTCTCCAACAATCACATCTGTATTTTTCCAAGAGGAGTAACTTAATAAGAACAGCATCCAACAACAATCTTTAAGCGCAAGAAGGAGCCACTGACTCCTAAGAGAGAAGCCTGGACAACAGCATGCCACCAAAAGAAAATGCCTGGCAACAAACACGCTCTGAAGTGCATTATTTTTGCAACTGGCTTTCATATTTTCATTTAACCACCTATGTATTTCCATCTTCACATACCCTTCAGGGAGCTGAAAATGCTTCTGTGGTGGGATACTGCCTCACAGCCAGTCATTTCATAGTTTAAGGGACTCCACATCAGCAGTGGAAAACAAACTATTCCTTGCTGAATGCATAGGAGATTTTTTTTTTGCCAGAATTCAAGCATTCGAATCTATCAGATTTTCCCTGAAAAAGTTCTGCAAGCCAGCACACACAGAATAAGGAGAGTGTTTCTTAACCTGCTATTAATTAGACAACATAAACCCTAGGGTTTTCCTTAAAAGCTGTTAAGATAGGATTTGACTGCAGTTTCAATGTGACATGCTTCTCCATTCAACTGCAGATTCAAGAGATGCAAAAAAAAATTCTGACAGTTCAAAAACCCCTGTAAAATAGCCAAGTCTTATGAGAGAGAGCAAGAGCACACAAGTGCACTGCAAAATTAAGAATCTCTCTGAAAGTCATCCGAAAATCTTATCCAAACAAATAATCTTTTTGAAGTTCTTCACAGATCATCATCCAACAATCCAACTGTCATGTTAAAGCTTATCTTGCTCTCCTTGAATAAAGGAAACAAAGGAGCTCAGGAAATAAGTAATTTTTTTTTAGAAGTCTTTTAAATGCTAAGATACACCCCCAATACACTTCAAACAGATGACAGCACTAGTAACCCCTTCTTAGCACATGACAGGCAGTTGGAGGCAAATGCACATGCTCACCTTCAAGTTAAGTCAGTGGACTTTTCTTTCTTACCTCAGGTTTTCCATCTAAAAACTTAGCATCAAGTCAGAATGTGTCTGCATCCTTTCTTGCAATACATTTGCAAGTCATCTACTTATTTAACACAGTGGTTTTACTCAGAGCATTCCTGGACCATAACACATTTACTAAAAGTAACAATCATCTGACAAGAGTATATAAAAATAAGTACATAGAATGGCCTAGGCTGGAAGGGACCTTAGAGATCATTTAATCCAACTTCCCTGTCATGGGCAGGGACGCCTCTCAACTCGATCAGGCAACACATGAGGACCCAAGGGGGAACGAACCCACGACCTTGGTGTTATCAGCACCACGCTCTAACCGACATGGGAAGAGACTATTCAGATACCTGATCATTCTTCCTTAAAAAAAAAAAATACAAATAATCAGAACTTGACTAATCCAGGTAGAAATAATCCCTATGACATTTCCTAAACAAAAACTGGGCAGGCAAAATCTTGCACATTGTTAGTGTAAGCAACAGCATGCAAAAAAACAAAGTATGCTGAGACTTGTACATGTTTTTTTCCCCTGCGGATTATTCCAATATGAGGTTCATTTTGGCAAACACAGAACACAACAATTACCTGCCTCATGCCCCACTACCAACTTATATACCTGCAAAAAGTTACACGTGAATGCCAATGAAAGGAAGAGCCCCTGGCTGACACGCCCTTGCCCGTGTAACTGTATGGATAAGGATGACACGCATCAGGTCACCACGAGGTGCTGGGTTGTTCCATCCCTGCTCTTCCCGAGCACAACATTTACTGAGCAACGTTTTCATCTTTCTTTTTCCTCCTCTTTTTAAATAGAAACAAAATAGGATGGAAGGAGAAGGAGGAAGAATATGAGAAACTCGGAAGGGAGGAGTGAAACATTCAAGGGATTTACCAAGTATGCATTACAAACCACATTAATAGTGCCTAATTATCTATTACTAATGTATTCTGAGTATGTGTTGGTAAAGGTCTGGGTGGAGCCTCCTGTGTACCTCACCACAAGACAACGATTTTTGCTAAAAGACAATGAATCACTTTCACACACAGTGAAAGGCAGCAAGTTAAAATGGGGAAACATTTGTTCCATTTGTCCTTTTTAGTAGTTTCTGTGCAAGCAAATCTCAGAAGCTGGAAGATGAGAATCCCATCCCTACCCCTTCCCCTAATTTATGAATCATCATGCTGGTCACATCTCAGTTGTTAATGGCTCAATTTCCACACATTAAAACACTAACCTTCTAACAGCCCCTAAAATATTTTGGGGCTGACTGTTGCTTTTGCAATCAGCAAATGAGAATTTTTCAATAGCTATCCTTAGTCGTGAATAAAGCTGTGTCCCTCCCTACCCCAAAAGCTCAACTGACATATAATTGTTTTTAGCAGGAAGTTTATTCTGTCATTTTGTGAAACACCAATAGCATGACCAGTTAAATCTCCCTTCTGTGTTTGTATTATTAAAACACAAATTTAATGAGCTGGCAAATGGTGAAGAGACTTGTATTAGAAGTGCTATTTTAATAATATTGCTTCTTGATAAAACACAAGAAGAGAAAGTTCGTTTCCTCACTTCTTGTCAACCTCGCATCACATTCTACATTCGTTTCCTCACTTCTTGTCAACCTCACATCACGTTCTACTGCACATGACCAACTCTTTCCAATTCTTAGGTTATATATTTCCCACCTCTGTCAGTAGCTCTCAAACTCTGGCTGCACTTTCCTCCCAGGAATTTTTACTTTGAAGCTTTTAAGATTTTCATTTAAAACCTCTTCTCACTTGGACAAACAGATGCCTTGAAATATCAGGCTTTTAAAATAAATAAATAAATAAATAAATGTATTTGGGGATAAATAAATAAATAGAATCAGAACTAGTGAAAACCTACAGGACAAGGGTAAGTACAATAAATGAATCTTCCTCAGTTGGGTCACTTCATGTTTCCACTTCTTCAGGTGAAGGGTCCCTCTGGTGCCCCCAACCACATCATGGGACCCACAGTTTTGGTTCCAGGAGAACAAAGTACAAGACCGACCTCATCAGAAGTTGCGTAGTTGCAGAGCAGAAGCAAATGGCATCCACACGATCATTTTCATTCTCACAAAGGCCCCTGCTACCTGGTCTAACTCCAAATCACAGTACCAAAAATAGCTCTATTTTTTTCATAATTAAAATAAGCAAAAAGAATTACTTAGTTTGTAAATGGTTTAAATACATTTTCATAAACTTTTCCCTTCTACTAGAAATCACTACCTAATGCCATAAGGAAAAAAGAACACCCTATCTTGTATCATTTTCCAATTTAATTCATAATGCTAAAAGGATAACAACCCGAAGAACAGATTACCCAAAGTGACACGGAACACATTTCAAAGCGATGTCCTACTTGCTTAATTGGCCAATTACTCTCTCTCAGGATATGTTCTGTTTAACCAGACTCAGCAAGAACTATTTTAAAACTGTCTGACTCTGTAGTAGAACATGCATGTGTGTATGTAAGTACATAAAAATAAATTCTACTCTGCGTTTATTAACATACTCCTTTGGGACTCCTTCTGCTTTTTGGAAGTTTTCCATTAGCATCGTATTTGGCAAATGCTCTCTCATAACTTGACTTACAAGTTCTTAAAGATAACACACTGCCCTCAGGCCTCTTAGTTCTCCATATTAATTCCATTTAGGAAACGGGCTTTGCAATTATTGCTGGACCATCACTGCTTTTGCTAGCAAACACAATTACTGAGCAGTAAACATGAAATAAATTACTATTTCACTGTACTGCTGTGGTCTTAACCCTGGCAGAAGTCACCAGTTTTCACAGCTTCATTACTGGAGATCCTGGGCTAGTAGCAGATCCGCAGTGGTTTAAGCCGTTAGCTCACAACTGGAGGTTAAATTGGAGACACTTATTTTTATCAGAAGCAAATTACCTTAGTTTGGTCGGTGGTAAAACAAATAAACACACACCCCACACACCCAGAGTGCATAGAGAGATGAATTCCCACAGCGTAAACGCATGACCCTGCTTATACAAATCTCCTCTGCGTTTATTGCAGGGTAGGAGCACACACATGACTGGTTGCTGTGGAATAGGAAGTGTAGCAAGTTCACAGCTTTTACTAATTACCCAGGACAAACTCACTCAGCTGCTCACACGCTCCAGGCAATTACGCTGCAAGCTGCAATACTACACGGGTTTGCGAGCCACACTGGCAGACGGTGGGTGGATGCACACGGTGCTGCCATTGTTCGAGATTTGGATTCTCGAATCAATGGCTTTACTTGCAACTGACGTCGAGTTCAGAGCCGTCCTACAGCGCTTTCTGGCAGCCCTACCTGAAGCCCCACAGATGATCTGTTTATGGAGAGAGGAAGGGATTTCCTCCGTGCAAATTGAAGGGAAACGTGTTTCCAAGCCTTGAGAGCTGCTCACTTAGCTTATAACCTCATCATCGATGAGGAGGCTAGAGTGCAAACACAGCTATTAAGGAGATTCAATGTTAATAAAATTAAATGTTTTTTAAAGAAAACATCTGGCATCAGCTGCTTCTATAAGCTGTTTTTATTTAAGTTTCCACCCTAAAATATTGGACTCCTCAGCTATTTTCAAATGTAAACCTAAATGCCAAATTAGACTCTCTTTAAAACCAGTTGTCCTAGGAAAAACTGTAAGAATTACTCACACACTTTTTGGTTTGGCACTGTATGTGGTACGTAATGGGCTGGGAGAGCACTAAGCACAACGGTATTTTTGCAAAACGTTTTGCAATGGAAATTATTTTTTAAGAAGAGCACCCTTACTGTATTCATTTGCTGGCAGTAATCACTAGAAATACTAAATCATCAAAATCACTAAAATAGCAAAACTTCAGATGTTTCCACAGATACCTTGGTACAGATGTGGATTCCTCCCTCAACATCAGGGACCTGTGAGTAAACTCTGGGGCAAAGTGGTAGAGAAGGAGGAGACACATCTGTTTTGGTATTGACAACCACAAGCTATAAAATCATGAGTCAGGGTCTTCCCCCCCCAAACAGACCCCACCCAACACCCACAAGAAATCCTCACAGGAGAAAATCGGACTGCAGAACATTGGGATTTGAGGTGCTGCCCCACACCCCAAACGCATGTGTGAGCTTTTAATGCTACTCCCCGATGGACAAGGTAATGTGACTGACCCCCTTCACATTTCACAAACATCAACTCCAAAAGCTGCCCACAACCTGCCCCAGTCAGGTCTACTGATCTCCTGCTCCTCCAGACCCAAAACCACACAGAGGGGAAAGAGCTCATGAAGAAATAACCTGCCTCCTTGTCCAAGGCAGGGAAGGCACCGCTATGGATGTTGGCTCCTTCTCAGCAGGAAGGCACATGGCACAGTTTGGGGAAACTGGAGGCACTGGGAGAACAAAACCAACTCTGCTGCCCTTTGAAGGACACATCAGCATGTTAGTGAAAGTAAGGCTATGCGGTACCTCAGCTTTTGTAGGCTACTTGCCTGAAGGTTCTCCAGGCAATTGCAGGATAACTGAAAATACATTTCTACAGTTTCACCTAAAGACTAATTTCAACATTCCGTCTAATGATTTTTCTCTTTTACAAACAGAAACATATGACTAGGATTAAAAATTAGGAAGTCAAAAAGTTGCACAAAAAACCAAAACACCAACTTAGCCATCCAGAAAAATAATTTCATTCATTAGAAATGTGAAAACTTAATATTTATGGCCATTTGTCTTGGAAAAATAAAGTTTTAGCTAATCATTCACTTCAAAATGTGGTTCAACATCTTAATCTGATACACTAAGACCGGAATACTGGTAACCCTGTGGAAAGTCTTATACCTTCCAAAATTTACTATAACCTCTCAGCTATATGACAGCCTGAATACACCTAGACTCTAACCAAAAAGCACAAGAAACAGCACGATTCCCACTTTGGGAAACCCTTTACCACACCAGGCTATTCAAGGCCTAAGAGACCCGAGATCAAAAGCAGCATCATTTGAGTCATTTGTGGCTCAGCTCCACACAGCAGCATGTTCCTCTACAGTTCTGAACCTTTCTGCTCCTGGCACCTGGCACTGACATATACAGAGCACCTTAAGGAAAAACCAGGAAAGGTTTCCACACCTCATTTGCTCTGAGTGCACACCAGCATCCTAAACTAATTCAGTCTTCTTGATAGAAACAATCTTGTCTTAAGGTTTTTGTTTGTTTCTTTGGGTTTTGTTGGTACTTTTGTTTGTTTTGCTTGGTTGCATGCTTTTACTGTGACCAATGATTACATTTTTCAGATTCAGCATTGGGTCAGAGTAATAACTAAACATTACAGAAATCAAAATATTCAGATGGACTAATGTGTCTTCCAAAACATGAATAAATCGTTGCAATAAGCAGTCACAGCCTCTGTTTACAGCAACACCATGACAATCTCCCACAGGCAATTCCCTTATTCTTTCTTTCTGTTGGAACTGAGAAACATTATGGAAACAACATCAAGACAAAACACAGAGAGAAAGCCATCCCGAAGTTGAGAACATCTTCCAACAGTGAACTAATACAAATACGCTCTGTTTAAACTAATACAAAATCGACACAGGAACTGTTCATTTGCAGTATTGCCTCAAAAAATAAGCCACATCATTTTTATTAAAGAAAACCCAAGTAAACCTTTAAATGCATCCCCAGCTTCCTCGCATTAAAAAGCAACTAAAAGCTTGCAATTAGCACAATTGCGAGAATGAAAAGTCTAAGCAAGCAAAAACATACAGTACCTAAGCAGGAAAAGACTACTAAAAGATCACTGCCAGACTCCAGTGCCTTTGGCAGATTCTGAATCGAGCCCAGCAACATCAAGAGGGAAAAGATTTGGCATCCAACTTAAACAGAACTAACTCACCCAGCCAAAATGGCACAGGACAGGGTGTCTAGAAGGACTGCAAAACAAACATTAGCACTGAAGTGATTTGTCAGGAGTACTTAAAAATGATCTTTACACTGAACAGAAGTCTTGAGAAAAGTATTCCTGAAGGAAATCTTCATTGGTTGCAGCATGTTGTCTGCAGAAACTTTTGTGTTCTAGGTTTAGGACTGAGTTACCTTCTGGGCTAGCATCAGGGAGTGTTAAGACATGCCCATTAAAAACAAACAAGCAACCAAAACCACCGCACCCTACAAACACCTTGAGCAATTATATGATAATTTAAACACTTCATTTTCTTCACAATTCTTGCTTGTTTTATAAAATCTCAGGTAAACAAAGCAAAAGAGCATTACCTGTCACTGGCACCTTAGCAAAATAGCCACCCCACATAAACTATCTTCACATTACCTCCTTACAAAACATCCACAAAGTAACTTGTGTTGAGAACAAGGAAAAAAAACCCACAAAGAACAACACAACACCAAAAAAACCCACCAATAAGCAAACCAAACATGAACACATGTCAGATTCAAAAAGAAAAGCAGTTTTCCTACATGCTCTTACTGATCCATCTCCTGGTCATGACATCTTCCACAGGGTCGGCCTCATCACTTCGTCAATTTTTCATCCTGATTGTCCTCCCTCAAAAAGATACATGAAAACCAATCCAATTCTACCGAATCTGACAGCTATTCCCAAAGATGCAAATGGCAGCAGCAAGAATTGTGGACACAGGAAGACTGTCCCATCCCCGTCCACATTTCGCTTGGAGTTAGCTCTAGAAGCTAAGACAATGTGTGTTGGGTTTTCTTCTTCCCTTAAAAAGAAGTTTAAATTCAGCTAGAGTGGATAGAGACTACCAAAAGCCTCTTTTCACTAAATTCAGTAGTAGAAGAGGATTAATTTGAAACTGTGTGTGCATCCATGTGTTTCTTATACATGTTATTTAGAGATACACATCATAAATCTCCAGCCTAACTGCCACCATCCATTTTCCTCTTGAAGAAAAATCCTTCTTGTTTTTCCACTATGCTCATCCAACCCTTCCAAGAGAAAACATCTACCTGCGGCCTCTCACACCAATAAAAATTTGGAAGACTGTGTTTCCTGCGAGGTGTATTTATTTGTTTATAAGTTTCCTTTCAGCAGTGTGTCTAAAAATAAAAAATCAAAATCTTCATAGTTTTGCCTGAACAGGAACATTTGGCAAAAAGATGCTAAAGGCAGGCAGATTGCAGCACATTCTGGTCACTCTTAATAAGAGTTTCCACAGTTTAGGAACTAAAATTTTAAAAACGCTGTGAATATCCAACTACTAAACCTTCACTGAGAGTTCAGCAAGCTTCAGTGACCCTGATGAGCACAGCAGCCTCAGCATGGCAGAAAGACAGGGCCTGAGGTAGCCTAATCTCAGAAAATTAAAAGCTTTGAAGATTAAGAGCAGGACCTTGAAATGACCCAGAGAGAAAGAGAGAGACTAAGTGGTTTCTGCAGCCAGTCCCTCCCAGACAGCAGGCTGCTGCTGCTAAGCCCTAATGCCTCCAGCCAGCAGCTCCAGCTCAGCACCTTGGTCTTCGGAGGGGCAAAAGATCAGAGCTGCAAGGCCCAAAAATAGAGTTTAGTTTGCTAGAAGCCTGGGACGGAGAGGAACACTACTGACTACGTTTGCTACCCTATGTCTAGAGTATTCCTTTCTTCTAGGTAACATCCCACAAGCTGTATTTACACCCAAGGGACAATGTTACCAAGTCGTATGGGGAAGATACAGCAAAAATTTCTAAAGTTCTGGTGGTTCCTGTTCATCTTCCTCCTCTCTCATGAAACAGGGGCAGAAATAGGATACAGAAATCCAGCTGAATCCTCGCCAGTGCTGAAGACACCAAATGTATAGCAGTTCACTAGCGAAGTTTCTGCTCTACAACCTAGGATGCCTCCTACCTTTTTCATAGCACTGTAATGCTTTCATAGCCTGCAGTTCCCAAAACTGTCAGATCCTTTCCTGTCAAATTGCTGATGAACCCCATGTTCCTCTTCCTTCATTTTCTGCCTGGCCAGTACCTGCTTGTCCTCTAGCCAATTACTCCTAAATACAAGTTTTTGTACTGCACTGACCTGCATCCCAGTACAACAGAGCAAGTTATTGGGTATGTGCAGGTTGGGGAGATGGAACCAAACACCCTCAAAACCTCACAACAAATAAGTTAAAGCACAGCCCCCATGCTGTACGTTAAGCACAGGCTAGGGTTATCCAAGGGAAGCACAGTGCTTGTACTTACAGGCACCTCTTCTGAGGTGCTGAGGGGAGCATCCCTGCAGGCAATCATCCCCCGAGTCCCTGTGCAGCAGGGCACAAGTGTCTCCTTGTGATCACGTGTGCTGCACCCGCTGATTTACTCCTCAACATCTGCCTCTTTCTTCCTGCTCTCCATTCTCACCACTTCGGCCCTCTGCAACTGCCACTGCCTGTATCATTAACTGTAAAGGGTGTGAAGGACGACTGCAGTGGGAAAACATCAAAGAGAGATGGGTCACAACAGTTACAACGGCAGCTTCTAACACAGTCGGTCCTCGTGTCACACCCAAAACATGAATACACGGCACGTCCTACTGACCCACAATTCCCAGGAGGACAACTTCACAGAGGAGGGCAAACACCAGCAAAGATGAGGGCTACACACATGACAACAAGAGACACAATTGCGGTTCTCTTTTGTTTCACAAAATCCATTTCAAAGGATAATTACAATAATAATTTGTAGCCCAAGCTTTTGTGGTGCACCTTAGCACACCCGGGTTCATACCTCCCTATTCATTTTTGCAGAGGAATGAAGGACCTCCCAGCAGAGTTCACAATACTTGGCCGAACAAGCCATTGGAAGAAGCAAGTACACAACTGACAACAGATTGTGCAATTAAGAGTTGGCCCGAGCACACATGCAAAGAACACAAAAACATAACCCGATTTTTGAGCTCAAAACAACACGGTAGACATGCAATTCCAAGCAGCACAGTCAGTTCCACATGTTTTGATTTCTTTTCTTTTCCCCCCCGCTAAGATAGCCACCACAGAGAAAATTAGAATCATGTTTCAAGAACGGCTCCTATCATTGATTTTACATGCCCAAAGGAAGCAGAAATTAAAGCAAGGTGGAAGGTAGCTTGCTATTTCAAGTGCAAGGCACATTTCTGGCAGGAAAAAGCACCAACCAGTCTTTGGCTTGACAAATTGCCCAGTGATGCCATTTCTGAGTATCAAAAGCAATGAGGTTAGAATTACTAGACATCAGTAGAATGGAAAGAGAATGTGATTTAAAACCATGTATACACCTACAACAAACTATCAAAAGAGAAAGTTTTTCCCTTCATCTTACTTGCTTTCAATTCACTATAAATTTAACTGGAAATAAGAACCTGCTCTTCTTTGCACAATTTTTATCACCTCTGCATAAAACTGAAGACTAGATCAACTTTGATGCTAACTCTTATTGCATGGGAAGGGAGGCTCAGTTCAGCCGTATGGGCTATTCCATCTATTGAAGAACTCTCTTCTAACTAATTTAATTTCTTTATCTTTCGTTATTTATAAGAACATGCCCAAAACTGGGATGTATGAAGACACGCATGAATTCGCACACAAGAATCTCTGTAACATATTATTTAAAATTCTCCTCCGCATAAAATAATCTCCAGAGGCACAGTTTAAATTTGTAAGAAGTATTCATCAAAGGCAAGACAGCTATCACAAAAAGTAGAGAAACCAGTATAAGCAAAAAGGTTGCATCTCTTAGGGTTAACAAGCTCTGACCAATTTAGAATGCAGTTCATTTCCTTCTGGCACAGCTACACGACTCACATGCACGAAGTTCATGCCAAAAGGCACCTATAAAATTAATTACAACTATACAGTCCAATATATAAACCAGAAAGACAAAAATAGCTCTAACCTGTTTATTTTATATGTTAAATAACACCATTACCTAAAAGGGCTAGAAAGAAAATTCTTCTAAAAACAAAAATTTTATACATGCATTCAGACAGACACACATTGATGTTAACTTTTGTTTTCACTTTCAATTCTTAGAGATGGTTATAGAAAACTGTGTCATATCAATCCACGTGTGTCAACAATAAATAAACATATCTATAAATAAGGGAAAGAGGGGAGAATATTCAAAAAACAACAACAAAACCACATACACCCTGGGCTGGCTAAATCAATTCCAGGAGTAAAAGGAAAGAAAACAAACTATCAATACAGGGCAACCTGGTGTAGCGGGAGATGTCGCTGGCCATGGCAGGAGGGTTGGAACTAGATGATCTTTAAGGTCGCTTCCAACCCTGACAATTCCATGATTCTATGATTCTATAAAAATTCACTAGACTAACCAGTCAAGGCATTCGTCTTGATGTATTTCTTACAGCATCCTTTTAGAGAAGCCGTAAGAGTGAATGTAGATAGAGAAGTAATAACGTTCTTAATCACAGGAAGGCGAAAACATATATGCATTCACAGGAAATATTTAAATTTTTTCTGTTCCTGTGCTGACCTGAACATGCCAAGTTAACCATACACACTCCCAAAACCAAGATGCTTCTGGACAAATATGCTTACTTCTCTCAAGTTAATAAACATCTACTTACCCAGCATCCTCCTGGAAGCCTTCCAATTCATCTCTTTGTTCTGCTAGGGTGGATTCTAGATCCAGATAGGTACCATTATGAGACAATTGCAGAGTGCAGTCATCAAGCTGTAGAATAAAATTCAGATCATTAGATTACACTGGTCATTCTCTTTAGCATACCACTAAACATCACCTTCCCATTTTTCGGGTCCTCCAACAAGATCTCCCTAAAACGAACCATATGCTGGGAATGGTTAAGAAAAATTGGTGCTGTTAGGCAATTTATGCAATCCCAAACTCATATTCACTAGTATCATGCTTGGTCACACAACTGACAAATACAGTGAAATTTATTTATTTGAACACATAGAAAGAGATTAGAGGGTTTTATCACAGTGCCTTTGGAATCCTATACAGAAAGAGTAGTTAATTTAAATGTGTATCTAGCATATAAATGACTGTTCTTTGTTCTTACAGTACATGTAAGTAGTTTCTGTGTCTCAGGGTGGAAGTGGAAGGCAGAAGCAGTGGGTTGTGAGGTACTGAACATCCTCTGAGAGGAACGACACAGCCAAAGGACAGTGCAAGATGTGGCAGCCAAGAGTTGAGGTTCTGCAGCGAGGGGGACTGAAGACAACCAAGACCCACATTTTCTGGCATTCTCACTTTAGGGTCAGAAGCTAACAAGCCTCAGAGGTTTCAGGGAAGACCTTCCTTGATACCAGTAGGACTGGACACCTGCATCAACTTCCTACAAAGGTACAGAGGTAACCAAGGACCAGACCTGAAAGCATGAACCTGACTGTAGTGATGCTGAAGATGGAGAGAACAATTAGTAAATCCTCTTTATTTCCATCCTGTCATCCCTCATCTTCAAGTTTTCCATTAATTTTTCCAGCTGTTGTTAAAAAAAAGAGCCAGATTTGATTAAAGTTAATGAAGGAATTTCCTGTTTTTTTTCCATAGGGAGCTCATCACAAGAGAAGGTCTAGGAAGATCCACCCCAAAACTCCAGCTAACTTATAGCATAGGAATGCAAAATAATTACTGAATCCAGAGGGGTAACTGAAGAAGCTCAAGGGAAGAGCTAGAAAGTAACATGAGCTGCTCTCTCACCATGAGATAACCCAGTGTTAAATCACAAGGAACAAGCAAAAAAGCTTTCTCAAGACAGGGAAACAAGAAAACATTTACCAAAGGGCAGGTGAAAGTACAGGGTTGTCCTGCCTGATCACTAGTGAGATAAATGACCACCTGCTTGGAGAACCCAGCCCAGAAGCAGAGAAACTACCATCACCGAGCCCAGACAGACAGGCTGCTGTGGTCCTTTGCGTGTCCTTCTGTAACTGGTTCCAAGCTGACAAGTATCAGAAGCTGCAGATGTGCTGTGCTGCTAGATACAAAATCCAGTCTGATAGCCAAGCAGTCTCAGACCGACCTGCCCAACAGGAGATGTTTCATTCCTCTAGCTTTGGCAAAATAATCTGACAGGTCCTTCGCATGCCTCCATCCACCAAAAAGGCAACTGTGACAACGGTGCTGTAAATGTACATCCCTGCTACAAAGGCCACTTTGAGAAGATGAGAATATTTGATGACACTTGATACAAATCTTCTGCCACAGGGGGCAGCCAATGACTCTTTGGAGCTGTAACCCAGGGTCTGAAATGGCTAACAGCTCAAGGAAAGGAAATTACAATCCTTTATCCTGTCCATGGACTGTTCTTTCTGCTCTTTTTAAGACTAGGAAAGAATATTAAGGAGACTCCACCTTTGATGAATTACCATTTCTAACTTCCCATCAAAATTATGGTTCCCAGTAGCTGTTGAGGAAAGCATGATAAGCAGCCACACTTCTCAGCTGGCAGTCAATATCAAAACTTAGTCACCCTGTTTCTTGTCGCTGATTTATACACACAAGAAAAGAATACAAATAGTCTGATTATTCTGAATTAGCTGCATTGGAAATACTGCAGCATTTATAATTAGCAAGTGATAGAGCACAACTTGGGTTAGGCCACACCTCTGTGCCTTGCACTATTTGCAGTCTGAAAGAAAAGTTCATCCTCTGGAGCAAGGGAAAAGGTAGAGGGAGGAAGTCAAGTTATGTTTTAATTCTGTTCCAGTTTCTTCTTTTTTTTTTTCCCCTTTCCCCACCCCGGGGAAAGAGTTAAGTCATCAAATACAGTGGCATAATTTTTACTATGACTCCTGGTGATTAAAGAAAGAACCTACAAGCACATCCCTCTGAAATTAAGAATAACAATGGTATTACTACTCTGTATCTTTCCAGTTACAAAGGATATTATTAACCTACGCTAGTTCAAAATACACTCTTTAGAGAAAAAAGACTAAATACTACTCTGGGAAACTTTTTCAGAGTAGCCCAGGGTACCTAATGAAATGCTAATTTATTCAAAGTAATGCCAAAAGGCAAACCACTAATTAGATAAATGTTCTGCTGTCACTATGGAGATTAGGAGATTTGCCCACAATTTCCAATTATACTGCATAATTAGGGAAAAGGAACCGTGCTTTACTAATATTTTATGACTTTAGCATATAAAAAGTACAATGAGAACAGGAAACACTTCATGTATAAAATAAAAAAGTACATTTTACCTATATTCATCTCATCTCCATAGTTTCAGCTAAAGATGGTGTTCATTCAGGCTTTAAAGCCCTGGACACTGTATGTTGCATCCATTAATAGGAGTTAGGGTAATGGGAGGAATGGCAATATCTTTTAATTCCATTACTTAACACCGAGTCTTGCCAAAAAGATTTTTTTATTCTCTTGTACGTGTACACACAGAAATGGAAGGGAGCAAAACAACACTTTTAAAAGGAATGTAAGTACTAAGGCAAACTCTAAAATCCTCCTTATATAGGATCACACTTTGCTACTTTGCCTCCAAATTTCACTTGCACACATATTTAACAGGCAGAATACAAAAAGAGAAGCCACCTTATGAATTATTTCTAATTAGTAAATTGCCTGCCTTTTTCAACACAAAGGATGGCTGATGTTCACTCATTAGTGCTTATTAGTAACAATTCAGGACATTGGTCTCCCCGCTCCACTCAATGCTAATCCCATTTTTATCTGCTACGCATCACTTCTCGTGTCTCTGGAGACCCTCACAAATGGCCCCACCTCGTTCATTTCTGACATGCTCTTCCTATTGATCATAATTCACAATAAAATTCTTATTAACAACCGTCTTCTCTTTGGCCAATCAAAAGGCAGAATCTGTAAAGATAGTATTTGAAAGAAAACTGAACTGTTTTCCACAATTATGGACAAGGCTACTATTCAATTTTGTAGAAATCAGCTTCATTTACTTCACTTTGTTCTTCACAATTCAGTTTAAGTCTTCGCCA
This sequence comes from Trogon surrucura, assembly GCA_020746105.1. Lineage (NCBI taxonomy): Eukaryota > Metazoa > Chordata > Aves > Trogoniformes > Trogonidae > Trogon > Trogon surrucura. Next base: position 72,917,857 of record CM036619.1, read on the forward strand.
GTCTTTATTGGTCTCAAAATTCAGACCTGTATTATGTTGTTATTAAACTGCACAACTTATTTATACTATCGCCACAAGGTCATTCACAAGGTTACAAAAATCCATTTGTTCCAAAATTTCCCTTGCCAATCCCTTCAAATCATTCATTTTTTTTGTGTCACACTTGCCTATATTGCCCAAAAGAGTCAAAGTATTGACAGAAGTGATTTAAAAGCAACTCAACCCATATGCTTTACATGAATTTTCCATATTTTCCTATAGTCACATTAAAACAATACTACAGGTATCATGCATCACAAATAGAAAGACGCCATCAGAGAGGACAGACGTGTTGCTACTTCCACAAGTCAAACACAGGTTTAATTCATTTTCAGTCTTCTGCAAGATTTCAATTTTTTTGATTTAAGCTTGAGCATCAAATGATATCATAACCCTCTAAAGCTATAAAAAAAATAAAACTCCGTATACATTTCAATTATATTCTGATATCCTCAAATTATCAGTTTCTTGAGAAAATACCCAGTGCGTTTTTTTTAATCCCTATGGATATTCCCAAATTCTTGTTTCTCTACAGTGGGTCTACATGGGAGCAGTCTGTTTCACAGGAGTGAAATTTCATCAATGTTCTTGTGAGTCATCACTACAGTTAGAAATTCTTTAAATAACTTTGAGAGTTTTCCCACAGAAAGATGAAAATGTAAGGGAAAGGTAAGGAAAGTGAATGGGAATTACATAAAAAGACCCTAAGATTACAAGTCGTATTTATACTGTTATAAGTTTATACTTACATTGTTATATCTTTCACTCTGAGAGGTTGAGCACAATTCCTTATGCAAAAGCAAGCGAACATTTGATTAAACAGTTAAAACATCAGAACGTTTAAAAGCGGAGCTTCCTACTCCTTCATCCTTTGCCATTTAACCCACTAAAGAGTGAAACGATAGCACACAAGAGGAGAGGGGTGTCTTGGTTTCAATTACAACCAGAAACAGGCACAGCAAGGCCAGAGCTGCAGAACCTGGGCTTTCCCCTGCCTCAGGGGTTGTCCCCATCTCACCAGCATCCCAAGAGTCCTAAGTGGCAAGGCGCCTGTCTGCCATGTGAGCACATGCAGGAGGGGGAAAATTAAGCAACCACATCATGCAAGTGTTCTTATGGGCTGCCAGGAAATCAAGAACACAGGGCATAGGTTCTGTTTGTTGTCTTCTGTCACAGGTAACCAAATCCAGCTAGTAGCGGCTAGTCCCTCAACCTGCAGGGTCAAAATAATTTGTACTACAAGGCTATCAAGCTTCAAAAGACTCAAGTATAGTTTGATGACTACCAGGGATGACTTTTTTTTTCCTCCTTTCAAGCACTGACCCACAGAAAGAGGTAACACCCTTTTCTTTTCATAAAGAAGCCCTCGTTGCAACACGAAAGCTTGTAATTTCTCTGAATTTCAAAGCACATCACCAAAAGGAGCAAGAGACAGAAGGAGGGGTAAAAAAAAAAAACCACCACCACCACAGCAGCAAGAAAAGGTTAAGATCAGCCAGTTACCTGGTGCAAGTAAACAACCACTGCCACTTTCAAAAACTAGTGGAATGAATGGGGAAAAAAAAAAAATCTGAATTCAGTCCTTGTTTTCATCTACTGCTTTTAGCTTCTTACAGTCCAAGAGAAACACCTAAAACCAGAGGGTGTAGGGTGCAAGGAGAGAAGAATGAAACATCTGCTTCCAAACACGCAACCCACATACCGAGTACTGCCACCTGCTCCTCCTGGCACACACTTGTGAGCGCTTCATGTACACACCAGTCTTCTCACTCAAGAAGCCAAGTGGGTAAATAATTTAATGCAAAGGTAATGAGTGCCTTACCATGCCAACAGAAACTCCTGCAAGTCTGTTTTCTCTCCAGAAGGTTTTGCTAGATTAGCACGCATCCAGAGCGGCCTTTCCTTTGGCTTGGTTTAACTTCTCTGACCCAAGGCAGCAGTAGGTTGGCAGACGCTAAGGGGGGGGAAAATGCTAGAGGCACCCTCCTGCCTTTTCAAAAAACATAGTGGAGCCCCAAACCATTAGAAAAGCTTCTCTTCTTCCCTGTCCGATCAAAGACCAACTAGTTGTATTTTTCAACAAACAATCATGGAGAAATGCTCCTTCCTCACCCCCAAACCCCTGCCCTGAGAATCCATTTAGAAGAACATATTTTGGACAAATCTCTCCTAAATGCCAAGAAGGTATTACCAAGTCAGTAGCCAGTGTGTGCAAAGACAGAGCCAAACATCCTCATGATTTTATCTTCCCTTTAAATAAAGGTAGCCACCATTCAAAAAATCAGTTGAGACAGTGATCAAGGATCACATTCATAGGATGCTAGGCCCTGTATTATGAGATGCGCTTGTCTACTGGTGTTACTACAAAACACTGGAATCACTTGACTTTGTAGACACCAGCTGAAAGCACAACAAACTCTAGTCAGATTTCCAGTAATTCTAGTTGCAGCTACTGGACAGATCATTTTGCTCATTTGGTTGTTTCCAAAACTACAGAGAAAGGGAATGAGAGAGAGATTAGAGTAACCCGGTATTAAGCTGTAGGAAAAAAAAAAACAAAACACAACCCTCTTCAGTTCTACTTTCTGGCACAGACTCCAAAAAACCTTATCTTATTCAAATGTCTTAGCTCATCTTTCATTTAAACATTATTTGGTGGTAATTGTTCTCATTAGTGCTGGTGTGCTCCTCATTCACCTACAAGATGCTTTGCAGAGTAGGGCTGATAAAAAGCAAAAGTTCCTTTACACTCAGTTGTTCCTTTCTAAATCCAAAGCCTTGTTTTGCTTCACATAGCGCAAGACTGACACATTTGCATACTCCAGCTAAGTTTTTAAACACACTCCCTTCTGTTTCTGCTGTTTCTAGTACAACTGTGATCCTGTTACCAAGTCCAACAAATGACGGTTTCCCTTCTGCATTGCCATCTCCCCTCCTGTGCTAAAATCAATTCTACTGAGCGAAAATAAAAAAAAAGAGAATGCTGCCTGCTTACTAGCCCAAATGCATTCCATATTCCTCAGTGAACTGTAAACTGCACAAACTGATTTGTGCAAATAATTTAATACTTTTCCATCCAAAGCCAAGTTTCAAACTGAGAATGACCATGCTATAATTCAAGAGGCCTCAAGTTTTAATGCTTTGACCTGATTTTTTTTTGAGTTACAGATCAGAGAAGCAAGTTTCCTGCATCAGCATACAGCTGACCCTTTAAAATGTAACAGGATCGCTGTCACTGCTAGTTCTCACAGAGGAATGAAAAATAAGGATGGTCTAATTGTATCCCACAGACCACAGTCAACCCTCCAAAATAATTAGCTGGGTTCAGAGCTACCACTGATGGCCCCTTATCAAGAGTATCATCAGTCTCTCTCTTCTCATGTGAGTAGCTGCCACCCAGTCCATGCATTGGTTATGTATGTTCAAAGTTTTCACCAGTTTGGACAACAGGATGGAGAAAGACCAACACATCTAACCCAGGAGTGAGGCCACATGACTCATCTCAGGTAAAAAGTTTTGCATTAATGAGATGAAAGGAATGAAAGGAAAACAAGTAATCTGTATGTAAGCCAAATGTTAGGGCCAAAACCTAACGGCGTACTCTAAAAACTACTCTCAACGTCAACAGCAACCCAACAAATCACTGCATCTTGATCTAAAAGTCCCTGTGTTCCAAGGAGCTCCATTGCAATTGCTCCAAACCAAAACCATACTCCTCCTCCCCATGCTTTTTTTCTTTTTAAATACAGAATCACAGAATGTTAAAGGTTGGAAGGGACCTTAAAGATCATCTAGTCCAGCCCCCAAATACAGTTCTGTAACTTGAAGTATTTTCTTAAAAATTGCAATAAAACCAATAATTTCTTGAGGTCAGAGTTTTAAAAGTAAGGTCGGACATAAACTCTCTATAAAAGGCCATTTATGAAGAAGGCAGCTGTGCCACCTTCAGTCATCCACACACAGAAGTCAGCAAGGTTTCTGAAATCTAGGAAACTCACTCTTCCGTACTCGTTTAGCCGCTGTAGAAAAGAAGAAACACCAAATAAACAAAAATCCCACACCAACAAAACAAGGCACCCACCCACGATTTGCTAGCTGTGTGACTTTATAAGAAATCATTTAGCACATACAACGGTATTCTCCAATTTTGCAGCTCTCCAGGACTGATTAGCGTACCTTGTTAGAGTAGTTAGTCATGCTAATGCACCTCCAATTTATTTTTAGGATGCGAATTGCCGTCGTCAAACTACTTCAGGAGTTTTGTACGCTTTGTGGAGTTTACGTGCCACTGCATTGACAGAGTCAGGTCTACACACAACATATGGCCCGAAGGTTTGTGCAATTGGGCGTAGGGCCATCACAGCACAATTGCTTTAAAAGGAACTGTGCTACCCTGACATGAAAACACTGGTATTTTGAACGTAGCCTGCCCTCCTAGCCTGGAACAGCAGATTTTATCTTCGGTCTGGTAGACGCCACAAAATACTCCTGGGGTCAGGTAATACAGTGCATGAAGCAAAATATTAATGCCACATTAGATCCTCAAGAGCCACTGAAACAATACACTGCCAATAAAAATACTCTGCTGGAATAACAGCGACACTGAAAACAAACACAGAAAGCTGTTATATTAATATTATGAGTTTGATTTAAGAATAACAGAAGGAAGTTCAGAGTTCAAAATTCTGAAACTGTTATTTTGGAGGGCTCTGAAACAGAGGCAACACATCACAGTGAAAACATGACACACAGATGCCTACCTGTTGCTGTTCCTAGACAATTATGTGACTGACTCGCAGACCTTTTGCTTCATGATTTCCTTTAACACAGTGCTCCACAGGGAGCAATTCAGAGTTTATTGGAGTATCTGTGTCCAAATACGACATCGTGGCTTCCAACTGCAGCCACACAGGCATTGTTAGAAAGCACATGAGCACTCAAAGTGTCAACAAACATGGAACAAGAAAACCAAATAAATTCATCTAGAGATGGAGGTTACTGCAATGTTTTACACTGACTTTAAAAAGCTAACTGAAAACATTCAAAATAATTGAATTTACGCATAAAAGCTATACAGAATTTCATGTCGCATTGGGAACTAACACACATTGTCTCCACCATCTAATTTAACTAATTTAACTTGAAATAATTGAACTTGAGAGGACATGCAAACCAAACAGCTAACTGTAGAACTGAGCAAAGTCAAATTATTTAGGCCAAGAAACCTCCAGTTCTTAAACCCAAAAAACCTACAGTATATTCTAGGTTTCTCATAGTAAATACAATGAGCTTACAGGATGAGAATAACCTAATCTCTGCATTCTGTTATTAAATTCTTGGCACCTAGATTCTTCCATTTCCACTCCCCATCCCTGTCCAGTTTTTCCTAAATATGACAACAGATAGCTAGCTCTTCTTGCTTTTGTGGTCAGGTACATCTTCAGACAAAAGAAAGGAGAGCGGCCATAAGAAGATCCTTTATCTGGAAGTATATACATCTTTTTGCCTGATACACAGGGGATGCCTACTGCTGACACACTCTCATTACCATTTGGCTGGAATTTCTGTGGAGGTATCCAAGGAAATGGAAATAATCTCCATGAAGGAGATAGGTCAAAAAAAGGGAGAGGAGGAGAAGGGAGAGGATTAGCTTCAATGAGTTTATAATCTGAGGAATCTTTTGTTCAGAGTGTGTGCATGTCTGTGTAGAAAAAAACAAAGAGTTAAAATCTCAGAAATTATTCTTTTAAAGTAGTCCAGGAAAGCAAGAAAGTCGTACTTAATCTGTGGCAAGCAATTCCATCTGGTTTCTTTTGTACTTCTGTTAAGCTGAAAACTGTGAAGCACTTAATTGAAAAATTTTTTGAACTGATGCAGTAGAATGAACCTATAACTTGCAGCCTGCTATTCTTAATGCATGTCTCCGAGATCAAGGTTTCTGTTCATGTTTTCCCTCCACCTAACTTGAACAGTTAAAAGATACAGGTTGTTCTAAGGATCTCACTATTGCTACTCTGTCTGCATTTCAGACACCGCAGGTTGCTCATTACCCAATCCCAGAACTAAAATACTGGACTCCTGCAGAGCCCCCCACACCCTTTAGAGAGGCACAGCAAGCACACAGTGAGTAGTAAATGTAATCCATCTTCAGCAGTGGTAACTTCATTGATACAATGGCTGAATATCTCCTAGACAAAATAGGACAAAAAGTAAGCTATCCAGCCCTAACCTGATGTGCAGACTGCACTTCCACTCAGACTCATTTCTGTACCCTTTTAAAAACAATGCAGCTGGAATGTCAGTATTTGAGAGGTTATTTGCATCTGTGACCCCTCCCCTACAAAAACAAAACAAAACCAAACCTCCCAGAAAAACCCATGAATAAACAACAACAAGAAAAAAGCAGAGACAAGATAGCAAACCATTTGGAAACATGGAGCAGGGAGGTTTTGGGGAAAACAAACAATAGCAATATTGCAATAACTACAGTCATCAACTCTTCATAATACTTAGACTACCTCTTAAAGGCTTTGTGGTTTCAACACCAAACATCAATTGGGAAGCCATTAGAAAAGCATGATGAAAAAGTTTAGGAGAACGAAACAATATAAGAACACTGAAAAAAAAAAATGGTAAAAAGAAAGTCTTCAAGGTACATGTATTTTCAACTATTACCTCCAAATTTTATAAAAGCACATGAGGGATCTAGAGTCAGATTTTCTACCCTTAAGCAGGATTTATTTGGCACTTATTCTCCATAATTTTTTTTTTAAAATCATTTATTTCTTCCTTGTTTGATTAGCTGCCAAGCAGTTTCAACTCCCAACTTTAAAACAGTTGTCTGGACTAGAATAGGCCAAAAAAAAGGACCTCTGCATTCATTACATCCCATCTGAACACTACTGGAACAGAAGACCACACTCTTCAACTCAGTTACAAGTAAAATATGAGTTTGTAACGAAAGAATGAATGCAGCATTACCAGCCATATCTCAACAGTAGTCATTCCTTGCTTACACTCTGACCATCCTGTTTTAAAGGGCACAGAGAGAAAATAACTAGAAACAAATGGTTTTGCTAATAAACTCATCTGGTTTTGTCAGCAACAGACAGGCTCTAAATGGTATCAGAGAAGACTATGTGATACCACAAGAGAACAGAAAGACTGAGAGAGTTTGGAAAAAAAAGCAAGAGAGAATTGCGGTACTTGAGAGCAGGGGTGGAAAAAAAACCAACTCAGTCAATTATGCTCTTAGACTTTTTCAGAACAAAAGAAATATAAAACTGTTTAAGTGAGCCTTAAATACAGTACATAATGGACCAATAAAGCTCATAGTTAGAGTTCAAAGCTTAGACGTCAAATGCAATTAAATGCTTCTAGGCATAGAAAGGCTAATTTCTTTTAAATAAGAGCATATAAAACATGTATGCTTCAAGACATCAGCCATCCAATATCTATTATTTATATTTGTCTATTAGTGTGGTACTCAAGTATCCCTCTAAACCATCTGATATTAGCTACTGCAGATCGCTGTCACAGTTACCACTTTCTTCCACGCACAAAAGCATCACAATATAACTGTGCTTTGCTATAAACATAAAAGCTCACATAAAGCAATCCACTTGGGGTCCTTGTTTTTTGTGCTTGCTCCCAACATATTTTAAAAATATTCAAATGACCAAACCAAAACACAAATAACAGTTTTCACAAGTAAAATGAGTCAAAGCCACTAAAACTGAACGTCCTTTTCTGCAGTGCTTCATTAATTAAACTTACGGATGTTTAGCTTGTCAATTCCACATGGATTTGCCTGCAGAAAAGATGCTGTGAGTGTTCACAGAGACCTACAAGACCAGACATACACGGCAGCTTTATGTGCTTCAATGCTGTTGGCAGCCAAGTTGGCACTTGTCAACTTCAGAGCCAACAGCCTGGTCTATGTACTCTAGTCCTCTAGTCCTGCAGTTGCAACAGCTTTCTTGTGGTTATTTTTAACACAGATCACTTTGGCAAGCCGCCTCATGACAAATGGTTGGGTTTCCTTGCAATGCAGCTGAGCACAGAGGTCTAAAAACAGCTCAGGAGCAGCTGGCTGGAAGTGTCTGATGCTGAGATGTCACCAAATCCAACATATTATGGAAGAACAAACACGTAGTTATCTGAGAACTAGCGAAGAGAGGAAAGACATTGTGGACATCTTTTGAAGACTAATCTGTCTAGATTACTTTAAGGATGCATAAGTAGAATGGGAGGATTCGGCTGCTAGGAGTAAGCTCTAAGGAACTGGCCAAGATTGCACATAGCTCTCTCTTCTCAAATTAATTGGTGTAACATTTTGTGCCATAGATAAGCCTCCATAACCACTTGGTTGAAATCAAGTGCTCCTCACAGCTGCCTGTAGCAAAATAATCTGGAATACCCTATCATGTACACATATGCCCTGAAGCTGTATGGACTAGCTGGCTAGGTATTTCCCAGAAGGTGCTGGGACACCATACTCTCGCACCTCACAAAACTAGGGACTTCCCGACTTTGTCATGGAAGACTGTTCTTTGGGAAAAAACAAAACCAAAACCAAAACAAAACCCAACAACAAAACACAATAAACACACAGATTTGTTTTCGAGTTGAATGAGAATGTGGATGTGATTTATGAAGGGCACGTGGCTGCACATAAAGGAGATACCTTTAATAACTAAAGTGGAAAAGCATTTGAAGGTTTTCACATGGAGAAACATGCCGAGTACTTGCAGTCTGGAACAAAAGCTAGGGGTAAATTTAAAGCAGTGGGGAGAGTCACACTTCCCAACGCAGAATCAACCCTAAGGTGGTTAACCCACAGCCAAACAGCAAGCTTTTGGCACATTCAGAAAGAGCAAATGCTCTCCCAAGCCTTAGATCATCACGAGCTCATCCCTCATCTCCAAACATGGCTTTTTGATAGTTACTGCATTCACAAAAGGCTGGAAACAAAAGTATATGCTTTCTTCTGACACAATAATGAGTTGTATACTAGTTTATGCTAGGAAAAGCATTGGGTTAACTAATAACAAGAAATAAAAGAGGTCCCCCTTCCACAAAGTAGCTTTATACCACTGAAAAGCATTTGTCTCAAATAAAAATATAAACCTCTCCTTGGATAAAAACAGCATGCATCTTGAGCAGATATGCCTCTCACTCTCCATACTCTCTTTATAATCATGATATTCTCTTCACTGACTTAACAGTACCACAGTCCAACAATGAAGAAACAAGTAAACAGCACGTTCAAGAAAAGAAAGAAAAACATTACACTCTCTCTAGTATTAATTTTACTACGAATTACAACAAGAACTAATTTATTCTCAGTATGAGCTTAACTACTATTATATTGCTACACCATAAATGATCTTTTACCTTGGAGCTGTAGCTATTCATCCTTCCAGTTTCATTCACTACAGGCAAATGTCTCAGATAGCTCACACACTCTAGCTTGAGCAAGCTACAGTGAAAAACTTTGAAATACGAAGCACAGAGCTGTGTTTTATTCATGGTACTTTCATTAGCCAATTAATTCGAAACTAATTCTTCCAGTGAGAAGAGTAACTTGACTTGCTTGAGCTGCCATCTTATACTACATAGTACAAGACTGAGGCAAAACTCTTTAAAAAAAAAAAAGGGGGAAAAGGCATAAATGCTTTTGCATTTTGCAAAGCATCAAGCTCTTTGGTACTATTCTAACCCCACATTGTATACACCAGTGCAATTTTATCATCTCCACAGAGATGATGCCATCTCCTCCAACAGCATGTCGGTGAAATAAGAAACAGGTCCCATCAACATGCGAAAAAGCCCAAACCTTTTGTTTGGTTTTCAGTGCTCAAACCCTCCCCTGTTGACAAACTAGCCCTGTACTACTTGAAAAGGTGGGGGGACGACACCAAAAACTGAGTATTAGAGATGCATTCAAAAGGCAGTATGGGAAAGAGGAACGTGTCTTGAAATTCTCTGCAGGCACTTTGCAGGTTGGTGTATGGCCACGGCAAACCTGGGCACCCCAGGGTATCTCCCTGCCCGTGGGTTCTCTGGAATGGGGGGGGGGAAGGCAAGAGGCAATATTGAAACCCATCCTGGCAGCAGTCCAAAGGAAAATACCCAAACAAAACACAACCCAACAACAAAGATCCACAGATAGGAAAACTGCTGACAACCTAAGTAGCAGGAAGTTTCTGATGATCCAAAAGCCATTGTGAGGCCCAATTAAAAAGAAAACAGCTATGGTCGTTCAGCTTGGCCATGCAAGGAATAGCTGACTCAATCATCCTAAACCAGGAGAGGAATGTACCTTTTTGTCATGCATGAAGAAGGTTCAAAGTAAAAAAATTAAAAATACACTTTTTCCCTCCACCAAAAAAAACCCACAACCCACAAACAAGAAAACCCACAGAAAACAGGAAACATTTTCTCTAAGCATTACTTCAGTGCAAAGAGCGACTATGCAAAGGAGAAGACATTCCTACTCTTCCTTCCTTTTTTGAAAAACATTCTTTGATTTCTACAGCAACAATATTTCAGGTTGCGTCTTCTTTTCTGAAGCATTTCATTGCTCTTTGCTGGTAAGAGCAAATGTCCTAGCTTTTACATTTAAATACATCCTTCAAACAATTTTCAGGTTATTTGAGTTTAACCAGATGTTTCACTGAGAAGGTTTTTCACCAGGAAATTCAAGGCCCTTCCAGATGTCTCAGATATCTAATAGTCCAAACCTATTCCTCCTACATGACAGCCACAAATATTTTCTTTCCAACAAGTTGTTTATGGGATTATTATAAATGTATCCATAGGTTATGGGCACAGACTACACCAGATGGATTTTGCATCATTTAACAGAACAAGCAGCAATTAAGTCTCCTCAGTCCTTGCATCTTAGAAGCATTTTGCATATTCTGTATCCTTGCTTGGCATACTAAGGCAAGAAAAATTTGTGGTTTTTTAAATTTTATTAATTCTGCCAATCTCTATCTGCAATTACATGAAGTAGATCAAAACAAGGACTTGTTTCTGTTTCCATAAGCCTTGTCAATTACTGTTTTGAATAGACAGTCTTGCTGTAGCTTTAATGATGTGAAAACCTATAAAATATCTTTTAAGTAGTAAGATGCATAACCCCTGATGGTCATGATTTTTCAAGTAGCCAGTATGTCCTGTCTTGCTCTGCTTTTTCTCATCAATAAGTAACTTTCCAACATGTGGCAGGCAGTAACTGCTGCCTCTTAACCACCAGCACAGAGACTAACTACCCTTATTGACATTGTCTCTGTACCGCAATTATAAGCCATCTTCTCTCTCAAATTGTTTAATGTGTTAACATGATCCTGTTAAGCTATCAAGCAAGTATTCCTGACATTCAGGCCTGAAAGCTCCTACTTCTATTTCAAACCTGAGGAAAGGTTCACATACTCATTTAAGAAAAGAACACTACTCCTCCTTGGCTTATTTTACACTTTCCCCCCTTCAGAAAGTAGCACAAAAATTTCAAGCAAGCAATGAGCGAAGAAAAATTAGCATCAAAGGTTTTTTCTTAAAACCTGCCATCTTCGGCAGCACTATACAAGACTGGGTTCACAGATTTGTTTAACATACTCCTGTCTGATTATTCCAGCAGCTCTGTGCAGCTCTGAAGCCATTTTGTTCTTGTCTCAATTAGCTGTTTTCCCTGACCATATTCAGAGATGGTAATCTTTACTGAAATTATCTCTTTTTTTTTTAGACTAATTTAAAAAAAGTAAGAAGTCGTATCTTGAGCTGCACTAGCAAAGAAGTTAAACATCTTGATTTTATGTTTACTCAGGCATGAAACACTTTTAGTACAAGAATGAATCTATTATATTTCTCTTTTGCCCTCTTCCAGTTCAACATAATGTTTATGATAGAAACTGCACTTTTTAATAATACGAAAATGCACTGACGAGGAACTGTAAGCCCTACGCATCAACAGAAATGTTAATACACGCAATTCATTTGTCCTGACTGCCCTTCCAGAACCATATGAAAATATTGATTACTAGTGAACAAATACAGTCCTTCTTTAGAAACAACTTATTAAATAATTGGGGTAGGGGACTGTAAACAGCCTATGGTATGGATCTGCAGTCAATTTCTACTATACTTTGCAATTGTTACATAAGTGGTAACCTTGTCCTTACACTGGAGGGGAACCACGACAAAAAGTTCAGCATTGCATAAAAAAAGCCAGCAATGCTGTGAGTATGTGACAGGCAGAAACCCTGCAAGCAGTAAATAGCTTATGTAGGATCTCTCAATCCCAGCATTAGGGTCCCCCAGTTCACTTTGACCATGCTGTTTTTTCTGTCAGTAGTAGACCAGGGGAGTTAAGATCCTCCTCCTTGCCTGGTCTCTGCCTGCCTCTCTCTTCCTACACCCCTTTGCTACTTTCAAGCTAGAAAGACGGTCTGTGACCACAGGCCCCCAAAATGCCAGAAAAGCGCCAGTTAGTGGGTCCTGGTGCAGACCGTCCTCGACCAAAAGCAGCTTTCACATCTCCAGGTTAGCCACAGGCCACCCGGGCAGAGGCCGGACCAGCAACCACCTCAAACTCTGTTCATTGACAGTCAACCTGTGAGTGAGAGTTGGAGTCAGGCTATAAAGGCACAGCTGGTGGCAACAACAAGGATGTTAGGCCACATCAAGCTAAATAACATCTGCATTTTTGTTTGGGTGTTTTGTAATTAATTTGAATTTTAGCAGACTCACGTCATTAGCTTGAGTTTTGGTTTAAACACCTGATGTGGTCCCCAGCAATCTCTTGTCAATTCTTACAGGAGCAGTAGGCAGAGGCCAGCCTGAAGCACAACCAGCGAGACCTAAGGCTCCTCTGTAGAGCTAAAGCACCAGTAGATTAAAGATTTCAGCCGCTGGGCAAATGCAGTAACTTTTTTATCCCAACAGTACTGAGGTGGTCTAGATTTTACAGATATTTGTGCAACTTAATGGTCCTCTAAGGTGGGGGGGGGGGGGGGGGGGGGGGGGCGGGAAGCAGGGTTCCTTGCTAAGCTAAGGCAACCGCCCAAGCAGGGGTGTGACAGAAGCAGCTCTCAGTCAGTCACTCAGTTTGGTGAGACACCGAACCAGAAAACTAAATCCACAAAACATCAGCAAAGCTTACACAGCTTTAGAGCACAGAGGATCACATTGCAGAAGGGCATATAAGAGCACCTCAGCATATAAATGAACACAAAACACGTCAGGGGCTGACCCAGGGGTCCCTGTTTCCCTCCTACTACAGCCTTGGATGGAATTCAGCATCAGGTGACACAAGTCACAAGTGAGAACAGTGGTACATTTAGCACAAATTTTTCAAGAGATTCTTTTCCCCAGTCACATACAACTTTGGTACCCTGTGATCATCTTCCAAATAGTGGAATCTAGGCATTCAGTAATTTCTATTCCTGAAGAGTCAGCCCAATTTGCTAAACAACAGTGTCATGATAACAAGCTGACCCTTCTTTGGCTGGAAGAGACAAAGCAGTTGTAAAAACCTCAACAGGATGCTAAGATAAAGGAATCTGTGTTCATCACTGTCTACGGTTTAATTTGTGCTGAGAGTACTTCTGGTTTACAAACCACTCTGCTGAGTTATACTTAAACATGTCAAGCTTCACATAGCTCTGTAATGTTTGGTATGATTTTGTTTGCTTGCAAGTCTAAAACAATATTAAAAAAATGCAACAAATTCCATGCAAAGCCTATAACAGTTGTTACACGACTGTGACTGTTACACGAGCCTAAATGATGGCTCATGACAAAACAGCCATTCCAGCACTAAGTAGAGTGTAGTTTTTTCCAGGAAGGAGAAAAAGGAGAATAACTACCAAGTTCAACAGACAAGTATAAACTAGAAGCTGTTTAGTCTTCTATTATGAAGACTGAAAAATTTGTCAGTATGATCAAAGCACACTAAAGAAAAGGTGACAGACAACAGAAGTACATAATCACAAAAAAAGGCAGGATAAGGGATGCATATCAGCTGCGCTCCAAAGACACTAAGTGTCCATTCAGTAATGAAATAATATCTACGTCTGAAAGAAGTACCTCGGGTTTGGATAATAAAACAATTACCGTAATTTACACACGGATAGTGTTACCACAAAAACTGGTTAAGCTATTGCTTAACTATAAAGAGCTCTTGGAAAAGTAACATTCAAGAGTCCAGCTGAGCTGCACCTTAAGGCCATACTCATGGCCCACTAGTCCACTGCATCCACTTCGGATGACAAGAAAAATGTCTCTTCTCACTCAGATCTAGAAAACCTCACTGGCGATAGCTAAGCAACTAGGAAAATGGTTTCCAAGTACCATTCAGCCATCACTGTGCTATGGAGGCACACAGGGAAATACCACAATTACATATTCTAAGGACTGGTCTGGAGTCCAAATATTAGCCAGCAGCGTGTCATCAAGACCACGGAGAAAATATCCTTACCTCTGACAACTGTCACATTACTATCTGGTAAATAATACTAAAATATATTTGCGTAGAGAGCACTTTAAACATCAAGAGAGCCTCTCACTGCACGTACCAACATGGTGTGTTCCTTCAACAAGTATTTTTGCAAGCAAATCCCTTCCCATCATTGATTTCCTATGGTCTCTCCAAAAAAAACTGAGAGTAGCTCAAAAAAAATCTTATTTCTAAAACAAATGCTAAAATTAATGTGATATTTTTATTTAGGTTCTCATTTATATGTTCCTTCTTTACTTTCTTACAATTTAATTCAATTGCTATAGCAAACATGTATACTATTTCTTAAACTGAGTGCCTACTCATTAATATGATTCCAAGTATCAGTAGCATTCCAACAGGAAACACACCATTTAAAAGGCTCCTAAGCCCATTAAAAAGCACACCCCAAAAGCGAGTCTCATTGACACCTTTCCTGTGAGAACTATGAAATTCAACATGCCAAAACTAGGGTGATCGCAGCCTGTGTCACATTGTCAAACATCACCACTGTCCTGTACATCAAATTTCAATTTTGAATACAAATGTGGAATGGTCCTTTCGCATTTAACAGTGACAGCCCTCTCCTCAGAGGTGAGAAATTGGGATGCAGGTCCCTTCAGGCAAAGGAGGAGATGAACACTGGCAAGAGCTCCATCTTCAAATCAACTGCTTAAGCAGGTATTGACAACACTATTTTGACAAATTCTGTAAAACCTTTGATCCTAAAAACTTTTTCAACAAACATTCAACTAACTGTTCTCAAATATGTGAGTTTTACACTTGAGAAAAAATAGTCCATTTAGATACAGTTCTGCACTAACAGGACATTTTACTACATTGAACTAGTATATTAAAACCATAACTTAAACATGTTTCACTTGAGACACATTAAAAAGACACTGTTTTCCTCACAGCAAATTTAGACACTTGCTGCTATGACACTGTTAAGACTGAGACATAAGTATTTTTCCTCCAGACCAATAAAATAGCTGGATATCAATTCACTTGTGAAATGAGTTGTAAAAGTTCTGTTAGGGGTGAGCTCACATATAACATTTATTTTAAGGAAACTGGAAAAGCTTATCTTTTTTTTTTGTTCCAAGCAATAGAAGCTACTTCTTTAACTTTAATTTTCAATTACAAAAGTTTGAAGAATTTAAAGCCAGCAAAATAATGCCCCTGCACCCAAATCATTCCTGGACAGGAACAAAACAAGGTGCCAATAAAAGTACTAGCTCATCAGCTTAGCACTTTGTTTTGCTTTGCACTGCTTTAGGAGAGTGTGCAAAGGGCACAATATAACACCCAAAGAGGAACTGCATAAACAAAACCTTAACTCCAAAATTTGCCAGCAGCAATGCTGGTGTTTAAACTTTCCCCAATTTTGCCATTAGGTAAATTCTGCTGAAGAGCTCCTCCTGGAATCCCAGGCACTGCTCTCCTCCGCCCGCCCACCCACTCACTCCTGCACCCAAAATGCCGACAGCCCACGCTCCAAAACCTCTCGTGTTTCTGGGAGGAAGGAATGGCTATTGTCCAAGAGGCAATACAGGAAAGAGAATATTTATTTTGTATTCCCCGATCTGCCACAAATCTATGTGTGAGTCCAAGGGCAAGGTAGGCTTTGTCTGTACTACAATGGGTTTGTTCATTTTTACCTTTTGCACTAGAAGTAGCTCTACCAATTCTATCCATCTGCACCTAAGGGCTTCAAAGCTTTAACCCTCCTGAACTTCAAACAGGAGCACTTCACTCAGTGACATCAAAAAATTACAAGTCAGATTTATGCTACGCAGTGCAAGCAACTCTGCAACTAACAGTACATGTTTCCCAACTGTAACTAAGGAATGCAGGCACAAGTATGCAAAGGTTTCAATATGAAGTTGTAATATGCAGTTTAAATGTGATTTCATTACTAGGTTGCGTTTTTGATAGCACTGCAGGTTGCAGCAACACCCTTTTCAGCCCTCCAGCAATTGCTTCTTAGACCAAGGAAATTATAATACTACTATTTCCAGGGTTTAAGTAAGCACTTCTCTTGAAAAAAGAAAAAAACAGCCTCTCTCCAGGCTAGTTTTCTTCCACTGTTACCCACGGTGGAAGAAGGAAGCAAGCCCTGGTTACTTGAAACAGTTGTCCCATGCACAAAACACCCATCTCACCATGGTTTCATCCATCCAGACTAATGAAGTAGTTACGACCAGTAACTAAATTCGACTCCTTGAGGAGGCTGATCCATAATGACCCACAAACCACCATCACTTGTAAACTGAGCTTGCGCATCCTGCTGCAGCACAGGATGCAACAGTGAAAAACAGCAAGGGCAAGGGTAGGAAGAACAAGAGATGGCACAAACACTGCTCTGCTACAAAGGCCTTTGAAATTGCCCAAACACCTCAATGTGTTTGTATAAACATTCTGTGACTGGGGATTTGCACTCACCTCCCTTCTCCCAAGCAAAAACAAACTAAACACATGAATTAGCTTCAATAGCATCTGATTAAATAAACAAGTTCTTCCATTTCCATTAGCAGCTCATACAGATGAACACTGATCTGAGGACTACTGAGGTCACTGCCCAGTGGTGACAGTTTTACGATCAAGCCAAAAATCAAGCCAGGTTCCACTGCAACAGCAAACGTGAGAATCAAATTCTCTGGTAGGGCAGGTGCAAGGTGACACAAGTACATTGTTACAGGCTATGGTAAGAACACTCATACCAAATCAAACATGCTCTTCCTCAAGTAGCTAATTAGACATTTAATAGACAATTTAATTAGACATTTAATAGACAATTTAATAGACACACCTAAAAATAAACATGGGGTTTGGTTTGCTAGAACAGATTTTCCTGCAAAGGTCTTGACATAACAGCTATTCACAAAGTTACAACTGGCAAAGTACATTCTACAAGAAATATAAATTTGTCTAATAACTTGCTCACAGCTGTATTCTCTTTCTATCGCCAGGAGAACTTCATAGATATTCCCTCATCTTTTCTTCCAATGGCCCAAACATGAAAGTACAGCACAAGGTAAGTCACTTTTATTTTAAATTGTCAAACAGCCAACCTATTAAAAAGTAACATGCAGGCAGGACTGCAGTATTAACCTCCCATGACTCAACTAACAGAACACACTTGAGTCTTGACTTATTTAGAAGAAACGGGCAAATAACCAACATAAGAAAACAGAGATACATATAATAACATCCCTTTGATTGCATCTACATATCCACACAATCGTCTGAGAAAGTAATCTTTTTATAGTGATTGTTTGCAGTTTATTTCCCTGATTTTTAACATTAAACACAGAGCTTGAGTACTTAGCAGCCTGCTTCCCATGTCAGTACCTTCAGAAGGATTCACTGAGAAAAAGGGCTTTTTCATTTGAATATTTCTTCAAACTATATTTTATCAGTTGGTTCT
Organism: Trogon surrucura; assembly: GCA_020746105.1. Taxonomy (NCBI): domain Eukaryota; kingdom Metazoa; phylum Chordata; class Aves; order Trogoniformes; family Trogonidae; genus Trogon; species Trogon surrucura. The sequence continues at coordinate 72,935,826 of CM036619.1, forward strand.
TAATTACCTCAGAGATTTAGATTATTGTGGGGTTTTTTCAAGAGCTCTCATTTGGTGGAGGAAGAACACAAGAGCATAACTTTAATCAGTCTCTCTTGAAACTTCTTAAAATAACATCAGCTGATGACCACTTGTGAGATAGCAGGCCATTCTCCCCTCGTCAGCTGCATATATCTTTCTGAAATATCTCCTGGAATGTCAGTGACAAACCCTAACAAAATAAAGGAACTAAATATAGCTCAATTTACACTTCACTGAAAAATATTTCTAATCTCCTTTTTGTCACTCAAACCACACCTAACTGTACCGATTTCCAAATGCTATGGGCTGTTGCCAGTGGCTTTCCCACAAAAGTAACAATCTTAAGAATGGTCTCAAGGAAAGAGCATTCTTTCAGCAGCCTAAAAGGACCATCCAAGAATTTAATGCAGTAGGTCATTTCCTTGAGTACCCATAGTAGCCAACTTCGTCAAGAAAATACATTGTTCAAGATAAAATCCTAGAAGTTGCTGGACAGCATTCTGCCTGCTACCTTTGTCGACTTTCAATTATGTCACATTACTAACAAACTGCCAAGGCAGAGCGCAACTGATAGCGTGCAGCATGTCCGACTACAGCCTATTTTTAGCCCGCAATTCCATCAGCACTCTTAGAACAGCTAGGATTAAAGCCCAAGACAGACACTTTACTGTATATAGGCCAATGCAATTACATGTTAAAACACGTTGAGAGAACATGATGTTAAACTGGAGTCAATGTCGGAGGAGTAGCAGCACCAGCCAGCCAGCTGCTCTGTGCTAGCGGATGTCTTTATGGGCAGAGTACACACACTATCTTGCCTGTCTTGATTAATAGTCCACAAAGGAAAATATTAAACCAAGTTACAGCTTTATTCTAAGTCCTTTCTGTACTCTTTAGCATTTGTGAAAGACAATGGTTTAGCAGCCTTAAAAATCAATATCCTTTTACCTCCATTGGCAGCTGCTCACATGACGTAGCTTCATCAACATTAGAGCAGCCCACTTCAATCCTGCCCTGAAAATATTGCCAATGAGGAGACAACTCAGTCCTCACTGTGCACACTCCTGAATGTCTGTGCTGAAGTAGCAGTTACAGGACCTTCTGCGAAACATTATTTGCAAGGATGCTTTTAAACACAGGTCTTGTGTAACACTGACAAAAAAAACCTAAAATTTCTTTTCTTCAAGACAAGAAGTTTTTATAGATTCAAGTGTTAGCTCTTAAATAAAAATGTTAAGAACTCTTTTTAACCTTCAGAAGTCACATTTTCAGGCTTTTCTCCTGTAACTATACAGACTCTTAAAAAAACCAAAAATCTTGCTGTGTAAGACAGCTTCAGACTCGGAACCTATAAGACCCAGTGTTTTGAGACTACCAAAACAAACAAAAAAAAAAAGTGACACCACAATGTGATCACTTATCTTTTAGAATATAGCTAAAGGATCTATCAAACAGTAATGACTTTCATACACTAAAACTGGAGCTGAATATTAATCAATGATGTGAGGAAGCATAAGGTTGTGTTTCATTATTGGTTTCCCAGGACCATTAATCTTTTTCAATACATCTTCTGAAAACTAAATTAAACAGCATTCTCTTTCTCTTCATCTTCATAGAGATGAACATAGGAAGATGCTTCCTACTGACCCCTTGACGAGAGAGAAAGCCTACAAGGAGTACGTATGCATTCTGAATACTTTCAAGCTTGACACACATATAAATCAAGGCATAGCTAATTAGCAAAGAGAGAATATCTGTCTTGACATAATTCTCTCCATCACTACAAGCTTCCACATTTCAAACTCGGGTGTCTCTCCAAAAGGCACTTTTTTGAGTGCTGATCACTTTTCTTCAGCAAGTGAAATAAAAGCATCAGAAAACCTGAACTCTGAGAATGTGAATAGTAAGTTCAGAAACTCAAAGACAGGGGCATACTCTAGGCTTAGCATGAATTCCTATTCTGGGGAATTAGAACTGTGGTGACTTTGTTCATCCACATCTCAAAACTATGCAAAAAAAAATCCACTGAGAAGACAAGAAACGTAAAAGATCAGTTCAGTAGCATCTGAACTGAGAAGCACAGCCCAAATCTCAGAAACTATACTCCTTTACCTTCTAAAATATCAGGATTTTCTTCCACCACTTCTCTCACAACATTCAGCTTCATCAGAAAAATGGCTCATTTTCCTTCTTAATCCAAAATGCAGTCTAGCCTTTTAACTACAGTAACACACATATAAGGTAGAATAACACACAGTAAAACCACCACACAGTAGCTGAGGCAATACTTCAAAAAGTCAACTTTTTAATTAAGCTAAAAAAAAGCAACCACTGAACTCACATCTAAGCAAGAACATATTATCATCTACAAGACATATATAACAAATCTAAATGCATTTCTTTCAATAATTTAAGCTCACTTCTGCTCAAAAATGCAGCAAGGGGACACAAACAAGCAAACATAATGAGGAGTATTACAATATAAAGTGAATGCTGCATAAGACAGGAAGGGAATGCTTGGGTCAGAGACAAACGTAACAGTGCATAATAAAACCAGAAGAGTTGCACTTCTTTCTGCCTTGTACAGCCTCAAGACAAAATGCCTCGTATATTATAATTAAAGCAGAGCAAAAAAAATTCACAATAAAATGAGAGTCCTTCAACTGTGACCAGCAGTGAACATTGCAATACATTAATCATTTAGAATACTAACACAGGCTAAATCAGTCACGTCTATCTGAAATAAAATACCCTGTTTTACCTATACGCAACTTTTCCACTTGTGAATAAAGCCTGCCTACCTTACTTGTGGTCACTGGAGAGTTACAGGCCTTCTGCCTTTGTAAGAAAAGCTTGACTCAACTGGCAGCACAATAGAGAGAACTTGAAAGAAATAATCATGAAAACAAGGAAGAAGCACGTGTCAAAATTCAGAAGCACAAATAGTGTAATTTGCCCTAGCAGTACCTTTTCTTGCTCAGGCACACTGTTTTTCAAAAACCTCCATTCTCATATCACATTACAGCTTCCTCTAAATATGCCTAAAGGCGTTAGACGAAACATGGCTCAGGAAGCAACCTTTTGAAATGCAGAAGGCACTAGCCTTAGGAAAAACACAATTTCGTAGCCCGACACAGGTAAGTCTGCATCTCACCTCCTTTCCTTGGCACTCACCATTATCAGGCTTCTCAGTCCTTGCACCTTTTTGAGAGCGACCAAATTTTAAAAAAAACAAACACCAAAAAAAAAAAACCACCACAGGAAAACACAAAGAAAATCCCACAAATTCACTTACTTTTGACAGGCAATAGTCAGCCACAAAGGTCCTCACTGCCTGTGAGACAGGGCAGCACAGATGAATCCCATAGTTTCAGGAATCTCCACTTTTTTTTCGAAAGGCTGCAGGAAATAGTATCATTTTCTTTCTCCTCTGTGTTGCTTACTCCCTTGTCTTCACCTGCTCATCACCTTTAATTGCTCAGGCCCTGTAGGATTGCTACAGCTCTCAGGTGCAAAGAATAAATCTCACAGGTATCCTTAATTGTCTGCCTGACAAACCTTAGAGGGTCTCCCCCAGCAGAGCCTTGCATGAAGAGTGCAGAGGACTCCAGATTTTTGTAAGTCAACTCCTTCACAGCGTTAGAGATGAAGGGAGGAAAAAAAACAATCCTCTTTGTGTGTGGAGCCAAAGGTCATGGTACTGGCACAGCTACTGGAGTATGGTAATAGATGAAGGATAGATATGTAGCTCTTTTGATTTCTCCACTTCCTATAAAATGCCAGGTTTTTCTGAGTACTGGAAGTCTGTATTTATGTCTACCCCACAGCTAGAACGGGGTCATCACTGGTGGCTTGGAGAAAATTCAAAACTCCTGTTCTACCCTGACAAAAAACAGGCAACAAGACCCTGTTTGGTTTTTCACTAGTATAGATGAGATTCTGGTCAGTGTCCTGCTTGCACGCTCTACTATTACAAACTTTCCTTGCAAATTTTGCTGTAAAACAGCCTCCTAGTAAGGAATTAAGAAAACAGCCAGGATGCGCTTTTCAAGCTAGCCTTATACTATATGGGACCCCTGGATGGGCAAACTGGCTGGCACAGCTGTGAGAATTACTGCTGCATCCTCTGCCAGCCCCCCCAGATCAAGCCAGGTGGTTTACAACAACCACACTGAGCAGCCCCAGAGAGGAGCCAGGAACTTCATCTTCTCCTTGCTGATAACAGAGCTGTCAGAAAATGCTAGATGCAAAATGCCCAGGCAGCTTGCTAGCAGCTGAAGCAGTTATTTGATCTCTTAAGCCATTACATGTGGTCACAAGAGTATATTTACAGTTCTAAAAGAAAATACTTATTTTCTCAATTTCACTTACAAAATTTGAAGGGCTCATTAGTAAATTTGATGCAACTGGCTTCAAAGAAAAGCACTGAAGTGACTCAAAAATTAAAATATGAGACAACATTACTGATAATTATCTTTCTGACTGGCATAATCTGTAGTTTCTAAAAGCAGAAGACAGCGCAAAAGCCAAAATGAAATTGCTTTCTTGCCAAAATAGGGAAATACAAGCTATCTGTAAGTGAATTTTATTCCAATATAAGCATGCATGCTATGTATGAGAAGAAAATTGTATAGTTTTATCTGTATCAATAGAGTTAAAGCAACCGTTTTACCTACACAAAACACAAGCAATAGCTTAGTATTTTTGTGGCTGCAAACCATACACACCCTCCACTACTGCATGTAATCACACATGCCTGGCTTGATTTTGTATTACAACTTATTTATGCAGCTTTTTCTCATCTTCCTGGTATCAAGAATTTAATTGTTAGTAAACATAAGGCAACACTGTCAACAAGTCTCATTTTTCCAAGTATATATACTTTGCCTTAAACCCACTCTAGAACTATGTAAAGGAAATATGTAAAAGGAAATGATACTGCTTTTCCAAGTCTCCCCAATCTTTGCTATTCAGCCTGCTGAGCACCACCAAGTAAAATGAGGAATGTTCAAAAGCTTAACATTAATGTGTTGCCCTTATTTAGCAATAGTGACTAGGCATCCAGGATCAAAATAAGTGCTTTTCCAGGACTCTGTAATGCAAATAAATATCTTACAAAATGGTAGAAGGTCAGTGTAGAAGTACAGCTACGTAAGTCAAGCAGTCATATTGGAAGTGAAAGTAAAGGCCCAAATTGTTTTGTTTTGTTTGTAAAGCATTCTTAAAAAGCTGGGAATGACAGAATTACTTCTTTTTAAGTGTTTTCAGTTGGAAACTGCAATGCATTTTTTTTAATACATGTGTTATGCTGATGACATGTGGAAAGAGAGCTTTCAAGTCCCACTCACCTTTACTTCAATAGTTTCACATGCCAGACGGTTGCAGATGTTTCTAGGTAGCTGGGCCTACTCAAGCTCACGGCTACTTTTGTCCCAACTTGTTCCCCTGCTAAAAATATGTAACAAAATTCCCTGCTGTCTTATTAATAACTGTCATACAGCATAAAGTTAATATTCATACAATACAATCCAGGTGGTGTGGAAAGTGATGACAGAGGCGTAGTAGCTGGCACTCTTTCTTTTGAGCAGGTAATGAAGTAATACCTAGCACATGGGTAGAGCCTACCAAAGCACCATTTACCAAAGAAGGTGTAGAGCCCCAGCCCAGACCACTCAGGGTCCCCAAAAGGTACATGACACTTTCTGAAGAGTAGAGGTGCTAACCTGTCCTGGCTCAGTTCCAGTCAAAGAAGTGGACTGTAAAACCAAGCAGCTTTGTCGCAGGTGATAATGCCCCACTGCCCTGTGCACAGCTGCACAAGGGCTGTAATGCTCATCCTCACAACCCAGTGAGCGAGATCAGACAGCAAGAAAATGGAGTCTCATTTAGACCCTAATTACTGGCAAGGTAGGTTAGCTGTGCAAGCACTGGAAAGAGAAAACTCTTGCTGATCTTTTTTTTAGAACTTTGATTCTTATTTGGGACAACAGGAGAAGAAGAGGAGACTGCAACATGTCAGGCCCCACATCTGTCCACTCCCTCGGCAACATAGATATAGACTGAAGTAGCCTTAGTCTCTTGCAAACATCAGCAACCTTTGTCCAACAATTCTGGAAGAATTTTGAAGAAAGGAGATATCTACAATTGGTTTTGAATGAAAACATCAAAAACTCTAACTGCAAGTACAAGACTTGGGGTACAGCAACAGCAAGGTTCACTTCTTCCTATTCATCTCCTTTGTTTGATTACAACCCTCCAGTAAACACCTGGTGCTGCAGGTTTCCAGAGGCTGCATTTCAAAATTCAGCAGTAGACTTAAACTACCAGCACGCTCACTCCCATCGTTCTTGACACTGAGCTCTACAAAGACTTAAGCTCTGAGCAACCAAGTGTAAGACTTGCAAGAGAGAAGTGTCAAATTCAGGAATTAGATCTCTGGGGTAAGTCTGCTCCCCTGCTTTTACAATACGGCTTTTAAGCATAGATCAAACAACTGAACTATAACTTGCCCAAACTATAACTTATCAGATGAACCTTGCAAGAACTTCAAAGATCTCTTACATTAAAGCTCAGCACTTAACAGTTACTTTGTATCTGCTGTACGGGTATCTCTGCTCCTTTGAAGGCCCACATGGCAGAGGACAATAAGGAGCTGGAGACTGGGCAGCTTTTCACAGTTGTGATTTTGGGGGGTGTTTATACTCCCCCGGAACAGCATTTCACACAGGACTGATGCAGCTTGCATTTTCAAGTCAGAAGACAGAGCTGAATCCTCCTCCCTCTGGCCTCATAAATACTTGCCTAGAAAATTCAAGCACACACAACCACTACAGAGTCAATCTCTTGAAGGTCGGGATTTTGTCAGCTCTGGAAATACTTGGCTAGATCCAGAATACTTTAGAAACTTATTGGAAATAACCAGTGTGTTAAATTCCCTCTTCTCTCGAAGGATGAGAAAGGGCTGATGATGTCCACCTGCCTCAGGAAGAATATGAAAGACCTAGGCGTCCTTACTCTCGGCTAAAATAGTCCCCAGTCCTTAGCAGCAGCATTTGCAGAAAAAAAGGAGCCATTTTCCCCTACATGTGTGTTCATTTTCCCTGGGACAATGATGATATTCCAGCTTCCATCTTCTATTCCTCAGCTCCCATGAAGAGCTTAATAACTAGCCCAAAAATGCTTTCTTCAGAGAATGGCTGTTCTATTTACCACTCCCTCCAGCAGATCAGAACCCAAACCATCCTCTCTACTTCTGTCTGGCCTCTGTGCACCAAGGTATTTCTTCGAATGCTCCTGTGGTTCAAGAAAACCCAGGGAAAAGGAGCCAGCTGGTAGGTTTTCTGCTCTCAGAAAACCTGAGCTTGATGCCAGGATTTAGCCTGGCACTGAGTTGGATGTCAGAGCTGAGCTCCATGCCCAGTGGAACAGTCCTTGCTATCAGTTTACATCACACCATGCCCTGAAGTGAGCCCTGGCTTTAATCTAGGGCTAAATCACAGCAGCTGAAGATGGAAATCTGGATGGTTTCTTTATGAATGAAACTCCCGAATCCCTCTAGTGCTCATTGAATTTATTTGCTTATACCACTGTTTTTTGAATGACGCTGTTCCTAATTACAAGCTCCTGGAAGAGATTTAAACACAGAAGTTGCCTCCAGATTTCCCAGAGGGAACCGGAGGTCAAAACAACTATCCTTATAGCACTATATCTCCCTTTTCCACAATGACCACCAGTACATCATATGCACTGGGAGATTTTTGTATTCCATTATTACACAGAGTATTTCAAATACATTTTCTTGAGAAATTAGACAGTGTGATTTCCTACATTATTGTAAAAGTGTTATTTCTTACGGAGCTGCCTCAGCACTGCACAATACTGTGGGATGTGAAAACAGAGTATGGCAACATACTCAGCATGCTGTAATTATATGAATAAGTTATAATGAAGAAGATCTCTAAAAAAAGCAGACCACTTGACATCGGCCATATATATCCACTCTCCTGAACGACCCTGTGTCCGCAAGTCAGAAGTATCAAGTAACTCAAAGCAATTCAAAACCAACAAACCCAAAGTACCAAATTAGATTCAAAGCGCATTATTGGCACTGGGCCTGAGCCACAAATTTAGATCCAGTTCTGAATTTTCCCAGGGTTCACAGAAATGGGCAAATGTGACATCCGAATTCAGAGTCCAGACTAGATCCAGTTCTCATTCATACAACAGAGAGCAAGAGAGAGCCCAAATCCTCAGAAATAAATCAGTAAAAGCCAAATCCAAGATGGCACCTGGGGCAAACCCCCGCCACAAAAAAAAAAAAAAAAGCTCTACAGTGTGGCTTAGTTACTCAGCAAGAATTTATACATGTCACTAAAATACCATTATAGAATTTGTGGCTCTTCACTGTATCAGCAACCAAGACAGTGTGTCATTGCCTAGCACCAGGGCACCTGAAACCACGGGGGATACCCGAGAGAAGCATTCCTGCTGGCAGTGCCCTCCTTGCAGGGTTCAGTTCAGCACAGGGCACGCCTGCCACACACACAAGGCAGGAGTGAGCACAACCCAGGGTATAGCAAGCTGCTTCATCCAGAGATGTGACTGTAGGGAAAGGTGTGTGCACAGAGAGAAGCATCAGGAAAACGAGTGAGCGAGGAGGTTACAATTAGGCACATAATTCCAATCGAAAGAAGGATTGCGGATTCTTCTCATCAACTGGTTTAGGTGCTCCACCTCATCCACATATTGGAACTCAGTGACTGAACTGTACTGTACTCCTCCACAATGATCTAGGAACATTGCCACACAGAAGACATTATAGATCTAGGCTCAAGTACGCTTGTAACTTTAAAGAGAAGAAGCAATAAAACCATCATATGAAATCACGATTTATACTTCCAAAAAACTGCTCTTGGTTATCAAATTATAATGTCTACTGGTTACAAAAAAAAGCTACTAATGACATACCATGAGAAGTCAGAACGTCAAAGCATTTTTCATTTGAGTTTCGAAAGGGTGTCTGAACAATTATTTATAATATTTAACTTACAATGACTTGCAATATGCAAGCTATTTTATTAACTACAGAAATACCATCCTCACTACAAACTTCTACTCAGCAATGGCGAAATGTGACACCTGCTCAAGTGAGCTGGGTTCCCGCTACTGACTCCATTCTCTCAAGTACATCCCACAGCAGTACATCATCATCTACAAGGATATGTGCAAACCAGCCAGTGATCTGAAGGCATTAAGTTGGCACCTCTGTTCAGAGAATAAGTGAAGAGTCATCCGAGTCAAAAGATAGTAATTTAAAAACTGCTGAAAGAAAACTAGCATTGACCATTCAAACTCACTGGCAGAAAGGCCAACGGTATGTAAGATTTCAGTAATGATTTAGACATCAGCATTCCTATGTATTCGAGTTATAAACTCCTAAGTCTTTTTCAAGACACTCTGCTGTAGTCACCATCAAGATACTAAACAGACCAGCAATCCATTAGCTTACTAATTCACAAAGTATTTAATCAATCAAGCCTCAAACATGTCAATGTGAACTGACACCTGAATTTCAGCCTATGCTCTACTTTGACAGCTGCATTCTTCTGAGATCACAGTTTGTCCTAATCTCTGGGAGAAATGGAGCAAAATCCTTCTTGGTTCAGTAACTTGGTGATCTCTTAGAGACCAGGTAAATACAGTCTTGAGGAAGAGCTGTAGAAAGAACATCCCCACCTCTGAAAAGGAAAATGGGAAGCCTGACCTAAAAAGCAACACAAATCTCAAAAAAATCACACACAAAAAGTTGTAATACCAAACGCAGAAAGGTTATTGCAAGTACACAGAGAGAACTAAGCTTTCAGTATAACTAGTAAAGGTAAACAAGGGGTTTTTTTGGTTGTTGTTCTTTGTAGAAGCTAAGAGAAGGCCAAGAGACATAGTTAAGGCACTCTAGATACAGGCCCTGGGTTCTGCAACAAAAAGGTAACTGTAACCATGTAAAGCAGTTTTCAGTGGAACTGCCCACATCATTACAATAGCAGAAACAAAATGTTTGCAAGAGTCAGAACCTCAGATTAACAAGTCACTGGGTCAGAACTTGCCTTTAGCAGAGTAGCTATCTTCCAATAGCCAGGTTTACAGCACCTCTAGAGGTTCAGACAATCTTTCATCCAAAATCTGCAAATCCAGTTTGCAAACACTAATTAAACTTGAGAAACATGCTGCATGCTGAGACACTGGATGGGAGTTAAATACATGGAAGTGGCCATGGATTTTGGGTGGCTCCTAAGACACTAAACTGCCTAGGGTTGGAAAGAATTGGTTGGTACGGGGTTATAAAAAAAAAAAAAAAATTGCAAGGACAGGATTCAAAGTGAAGTAAAACACAACACAGTAGAACACCCTTGAAAATGAGGCTGAATTAACTGCAGATTTTAAACTGTTTTTATTTACTTCATTAGGTGTCAGAATCTGTCCTGTCCTTCTTTTTAATTAGCTCTGACTCTAAAAAAAATCTTCCCTTGAAAACAATGAGACCAGTCTCTGAATTGCAGACTACCAAGCACATGAAAACAGAATTGACCCAGCACACCAAGAGCTTCCAAAGTTTTTGTGCATTGGGCAGAGCTCTGTTCGCTGGATGCTGTATCCTTGGCAACTATTATGTGAGAAACCGTCCTACAAATGCAAAACTTCTGTCTGATCCAAGAGCTTTTCTCTGAAATACTTTTATGGGGTTTTGGATATTCTTAAATCTAAGGGCACGCACAGCCCTTTGTCATCTTCCCACGAGCTCCCAAGAGCAAGATATAATACAAGTGATGTTAAGAAAGTATTTTCCTCCCACTTCATCACAGAGCAAATAAAAGTTTTACAACTTCATTTTCTTCTGGGAAGAAGAAAGCAGTGGGCTTTTTTTTTTTTTTAATTTGGTGCACACTGCAGAATTAACGAGCAAATACAAGATAGCAATGAAAGAACGATACTATTATGTCAGTCAGTGGCATTGCTTTGGAAACTGAAAATTCAAGGATAGTGCCCCGGTGCCCGACTTCAAGGGCAGAACTGCAGACGCCAGCATACCTATTAGAAGAAGTATGCAAGAAAAGATAGGCAAGATTGGACAAGGGCCGTGGCAGTATCATGCTGCAGCTCTTCTTCGCAAGAGGGACCAGCAGTACCAATTGTTTCAAGGGCAGCAGACACTGCTATTTTTACCAAAGCCCTGTCTGTAACCGCCTAGCTCATTAAACCTTACCGCAGCAAAGCTCGGATCCAGCCTGTGCGACCGTGCCCCCTCGCAGCCCGGCTGTCCTTAAACAACACCCTATTCCTCAATATCCCCAAAAACGCAGGCATCGCTAGCGAGGGACGGGCACGTAACACTTGATACCCAACCAGGGCTTCGGTTTGGCGGGCTGTTCTGCGGGGTTTTTCCCCTCCTGAGGAAAAAGTACAGTAGCTAAAGCTAACGCGGAGGCGGTAGCTGCCTCTGAAGGCGTTTGGGAACGCACAATAGCAGCCGGGGGAGCCCCTCCGGCGCCCCCCGGGGCCTCTCCCCAGGGACTTAAGGAAACATTTGTACCGTCGGGAGAGGGACAGAGGTGCACGGCGGGGCCGGGGGCCGCCTTTCGGCCCGGCTGCCGCTGGGGAGGGAGAGAGGGAAGGAGGGAGTGAGGGAGGCCGCTGCCTCGCCGCCGCGCCGAGCCCCCACCGCACCCCCCGACCCTCGCCGCGTACCTTCTGCGGGGCGCGGAGGAGGCGGTGCACCCCGGCCAGCTGGGTGGCGAGCGGGATGTCCTCCCGGAAGGTGTAGAGCGGCGGCCGGGTGGGCTCGGGGAAGTTGGTGCTGTTGAAGGGGTCGGTGTCATCCAGCAGCTGCACCCGGCACACCAGCGTGGCCATGGCGCATCCATCCACCGCCGCGCCGGGCGGCGGAGCGGGCACCCCCCGAGTCACCGGCGCCGAGGCGGGCGCTGCCTTGCGTGCCCGCCGCCGCCTGCGAGCGGCGCTCCCCTCCTGGCCGCAGCCCCCTCCGGTACGGGCTTGGCCGGCCGGCAGGCTCCGGGCTCCCCGAGCGAGCGCCGGCCGCCTCACAGCCGCCGCGCCTCGGAGAGGCGGCCCATGACCCCTTCCCCGCCGGGATACGCGAGTGCGGGCGCGCTTCAGGCCAAGAAAGAAGGCGGCGCCGGAGCCGTGGGGCGCGGGCAAAGCGACAGCGGCGGCAGCAGCTCCCCCATTACCGACCGCTGCGCGCCGAGCGGGCAGCGGGACTGCCGCGGCCGGCACTGGCAGCCCCGCAGCGCCAGGCGGAGGGCGGCCAGTGCCCCCCCGCGGCCACCGGCGGTACCGCCCTCACGGGCTCCCAGGCGGCCCCCTCCTCCCCCTTGGCCTGAGGAGACCTCCCCGCGCTGGGCGGGAAGGAGGGTCCGCCCGGAATCCTCCGCCGGGCCGAGCGGAGGGGGAAGGGAAAACGGGCTGGGGCCGCTGGACGCTGCCGCTGCGGCGGGGGGAGAGGGAGGGGCGCTGTCACCGCAGCCATCCCCGCTTCCCCCCTCAGGGCCCGGAGACCTTCGCCTCAGGGCAGAGCAACGGCCGCCGCCCTCAGGGGGAGCGGGAGTCGCCGCCGCGAGGGCAGGGGCCGCGAGGCGGAGGGCGCGCGCGGGGTCAGCCCCTCGCAGCGCGGCCAGGGCGGCGGCGCTGGGCCCCGCTGGTGCTGAGCTCCAATTTGCTGTCACAGACATCCTAAAAGTCCTACACCTTTAGTGTGGTTTATATTCAGTTAAAAAGGGAAGCTTTAAATAATACCTGCTTCAAAAAATACAATTTACTAACTGACCTGAAACCCAGATACCCAACCAAGACCCTCGGGTGGGTTTCTCCGTATTCGCACAAAACCCTCTCTGGCATCGGGGTTGCACGTACCGGGGGTTCGCTTGGATTCCCAGAGCTTGCGGCCCGGGTGCTTGCCCGGGTGCACCAGATGGGAGCCACCTGGCTTCGCACCTGGGCTCTCGCCTTGCCTTGGGCCTGGTTTTACCTTTCTGAGGGGACGAAGCACCAGGTGCTGTGACCTTGTCAGTGGGGATCGAGGGTGTACATGCCCTGGCCTGTTCGCTTTTAGGTGCACAGGGTGCACGAGAAGGAACATGAAATAGGTTATGAGTGAGATACGGAGAACGAAGGGTCTCGCTGTCCTGGGGGGAATGGCTGCCCAAGGGGATGCACCATATTTTACAGCCATGGTTCGTGACCATGGACCTTTTGTCCTTTGTGGAGAGGCTGTGGGACAAGAGCTGTAGCGCTGTGAGAAACAAGGGGGATCTATCGCAGGAGTTGTATGTCTTAAGCAAGAAAGCGTGACCTCTATATCATAGCGTTCGCATGAAGCAACTGTTTCCTCCCAAAATGATGACTGGTTTGGGAGTATTTGTCAGCACTGGGACAAAAGGGGATTTCTGTCTGCACGTGGTCTGTCCTTCTGCTTCTCTTATTCTCAGGAGAAACTTCTCATGATTTGGTTTTGCCTGCAGTTATGCATATTTTCAGAAAAGATCATCTAGCAAAAGACATTTAAAACCAAGAAGGAAGGATTTTAAAACTCAAAAGATACCTCACTGTTTCAGATATTTCACAGCTGATGTTTTATCGACTTTTTTCCTTCTCCCTCAGCTTGGAAAACAAAAAAGGGCCTATGGGCTATCTCACCTCGTTTCTCAACCCTAACTTTCGGTTGTGATACTCATGCACGATCAAAAGTTACACATGGTGAAGCCCTGATTTTGAATTTTGTAACCAAGCAGTTGAAAATTCAGGTTTTTAAATCTGCTTTAGTACCGACAATTTAGTTTCTAGAGAAAAAAGTATTGCCGCATATCTGTCTGCCTATGTGTGCTGTATATTTTATCGCCATGTAAAGTCAAGATTAAACAGGATATTTTGTGTAAGTTCATCATAATTTACTTAATTACCATTTATATTAAGCTTCTGGTTTTGTGAAACAAAACTGTACACGTGCTGCTAATCAATCTATGTGAGGTGGCATAAAATTGCTATTACTTGGATTAATCCTGACTTTTGCTAAGTATGGCACTTGTTTCTTTGCAGAGGCATTAATACTTGGAGGGCAGTTTTAAATAAATCAAGGAGGCCAAGACTTTGTATCATGTCTCTGTGACAGCGTCAGCTGATTTGGGTCCTTGTGAAAGGATCCTGAGTCAGACAGATCTTTGAGTTGCATCTACCTACACTTTTTCTTATTTGTAAACGTCTCTGATCTACTACACACCTTGGAATTACAGAAGCTGGATTTTCACAGAATCACAGAATCACAGAATGTCAGAGGTTGGAAGGGACCTCAAAGATCTTCTAGTCCAACCCCCCTGCCAGAGCAGGACCACCTACAGTAGAGCGCACAGGATCACGTCCAGGCGGGTTTTGAATGTCTCCAGAGAAGGAGACTCCACAACCTCCCTGGGCAGCCTGTTCCAGTGCTCGGTCACTCTCACAGTGAAAAAGTTTTTTCTCATATTTTTATTTTATTTGAATTTGAACTGAAACAATACAGGTGGAGAGAGAAAACGTGGATCTTCTGAATGGAACAGAATAACATCACAAGGTGAGTGCACGCCCGTGTGTGTAGAGGGAGAGATACATGTCTAAATTCCATTTTTTAATGTTTCCCAACTTTTTACATATTCTTCAGAGACCTTCTGAAGCTGTAGTCTTTTTCCATCAGTTTGAGCCAGCTCCAACATAGTCAGGTTGCATTTATCCAGTGCAGCAGCTAAAACAAGGCAAGCAGGCAACTTTCCTTCTTTCTATCCCACTGCAACCTTTTAAATGTACATAGCTGGCTCTCAAAAGATCTTAACGGACAGTAAAATGTGAACGAACAGCCAGACACTGCCTGTCAGAGGTACATGGCAAGAGGCATCGCGGACACTGCATCTGGGAAGACAATTGGAAACGCGACAAGAACAGCATCCGTAGTTGTCTCACCCCGTTCCTTATCACAGAAGATAAGGCCTTCTCAGAGAGAGAAAGAGCGTATTCCTCTGTCACGCTGAATGAAACCAGCGCTCAGGAGCTCTGGGGAATCCTGAACAGAGTCCAGGTTGTGGTCCTTCTGCCTTCAGAGGTATCATGGACCACTTGAGTCCCCTTCCTGGGGCAGGCAGCTGAGATGGGCTGTGTAACTTGCTGCCCTTGGGGTGCCCAAGTCCATCTCAAGTCTTATTTAAAAAACGGAGCCTGAGCATGTTCAAGTAAAGTTCACAGTTTTAAGCTCCCAAATTCTTTTTACAAAAACGTAAGAGTGAAGTTCTTCATGCACACACATTTTCCAGGAATGAAACATAACTTAGGAGTTTTCTTTCAGTGCTGATTTATTCTTCTTAACTCATCCCGTTACAGGCATTTCTTAAAAATACATTGTTGAATGAGTTAAGATGGTGTGTCAAGCTGAAATTTGAATTTCATTATTGTTGAAACCTGAATGTTAAAATAACATCATTTTTTGTCTTTAATTTCCTCTTTTTTATGAAGAATAAAAAATATATGTTTGATGGAAAGTTATCGAAAACATATTCTTTAACCTAAGGACCACCCAGACACAATGTAAATATGTATTTAAGCAGTTTTGAAAAATTATACTGGGTATCTGAGCAACTGGAATACCTCCACAGGAATATGAGTTTTTCTGATGTATCGTCATGTCAATACAGAGCTAGATGCATGATCATGGAATTACCGAGTACGCATGTGAAGCAGCCAGTCCTTTAACTTCTTTATCCCTCTCCTTTGGACAAATTGAACTGCTTTCTAAATTTCATTTCTTTTTCAACTGGAAGCCGATTTTAGTTATGGAAGAAAAAAATCAATCTTAATTTCCACGATTTATTCACTTAACATTAATAAAGCTGAAAATAGCAACCTATTTGGTAACGGTAATCAAAATGGGTTTGCAAACCACTGGAATTAAAGTACAGTAACGAAAGTGCTGACAGATCCTTCACTGTAGTGATGCAAACTATTTCTGCCTTATCCTTACTCTAATCTGTAAATAACGTTTCATTCTCTTAGCGAACTGTGGAGAATGATTTATTGTCATTGTTAGCATGCATAGGCAAATAACAGAACATGCTTCTCCAAATAACGGCGTGTAAGTGAAATGCAGTCTGTCACAAGACCAAGAATAATACTGTGGATTTCAACCTCCTTCATCCAGGGATCTCAAAGCACTTTGCTACCAGTAAATGTTGCCTGTTTATTCTCACCCTGCAGATGAGGACTGCTGAGGGGCCAGCAGATAAAGGGTACTATTTTAATAGGGTACTTTTTTTTACAGAAGTGTTTTTCTACTAATTGCAATGGGAACTGGATTGGATGTCGTGTGACTGGATCACTGAGAGCATCCACAGAAATGCCCTCTTTGACAAAAAACTTTTTCTTCGTGAGACAGGCATTTGTTACGGCCTCGAATTTTGTCAGGGGTCTGAATGAAGGTTTAATTGCAGAATCACACATTCAAATTCAGTTGAATTCAATTGTTCTCCTATGGTGTCTGGCTAGTACCGTACATGCAGTAATACTGTATGCGACTAACACTGTCTAATACTGTAATTTAGTGGTGAAGGTGAGTTTGAGGCACACAATTCCAAAATCATGCAATGTCCAAAGATCCTGCACAGAGCTGTAAAAACTGCGTCATGGATCACACCATCCCAGGAAATAATCTGGTAGATGTTCCGACGATGATACTACAGAGTTCACCTTGTTCTCTGGAAGGCCCTCCCCTGAGGTAGCTAGGTCTTAAAGATGTAACCACTGCTGAAAGGGTGGGAAAGTGAGGTTTCTGTGATGTGCACTCCATGCAGCACCTCTTAAATACAGCCTTTGGTCACACAAGCACACTTGCAGTCTCTTGGAGGACTCTGACCTCCTTTGGCATGCAGGCAAGAGGGATTAATTCATGAACACAGATATTTTCTTTCACTCTCCCCATTTATTGCTCAAGGCCTCCTGCCATATCCATTGCATGCAACCCTGTTGTGATGACAGAACTAATTTCCTCCAGAGATTTCCTCCAGTGCTGAGGTCTATAATAGATGAATGCTTCACAACTATTTATTAATTTATTTTCACGTCGCTCCTCTGCAGGGAGGAGGTATTTTACCCCAATTTTATGGATGGAGTGTTACCAGACAAAATGGAGACAAAGTCACGACTATTGGCTGCCCAAATCTAAGCTGCCTACAGCCAAAGTTTTGAACTATTTAGGAATGCTACATGTTTAAAAGCGCAGTTGCCAGTGAGCTCAGCATAGGCTGGGTGGATGTTCTGCACCTAACACCAGGCCGCACAGAGAAGAAGGAAACGTGCAGTGAGACACTGAAAAAGTCACTGTGAGTAACTTCAACATTGCACTGGAATTTTACCGTGGTAGCATATTCAGGGCTTTGTTATGATTCCTCAATCCACTGGATGCATTCACCTGTAAGTGACTCAACAAACGAAGGGATGAGCTTGCAGAAACCAACCTTCTCTGCTAATCAGCCCTGTGTTTTTCTCAGAAAGGAAAGATGTGTAAACTATGAAGCTGAAAAATGAAATTTATTCTGAAAATAGTAAATTCTGCATCTGTGTAACACATATGTACATGTGCAGAGCCATTTTTCGTGACTCTAAAGGGAATACCTGCTGCTGCTTATTCTTGATAACTCTACACATCAAACCTCCAACAAAGAACCGTCAACACTTTACTGAATTCCAGTTAATTGTAACTGCTCAAGCTCTCAAGCCCATGGATGTCAGTGAGGCTACAAAGGTGTCTAA
Source organism: Trogon surrucura (assembly GCA_020746105.1). Lineage (NCBI taxonomy): Eukaryota > Metazoa > Chordata > Aves > Trogoniformes > Trogonidae > Trogon > Trogon surrucura. The sequence goes on from CM036619.1 coordinate 72,953,685, forward strand.
GGGCATAGGTGTGAGACAATGGGACAAACATCACTTCAGAGCTATTTCTGCTTGCAGGATCTTTTACCATTCATGATGTTACAGGGCTGTAACCACACATGATTTTTTAAACAATGATTAATTCTCCAGAACTGTCCATTAAAATCAAGCACACAACTCAAGCTAGAGATCAAAAGCCTCCTCTTTCATCGCTCTGTGTTTTATGGATCTTCTGTCCATTTTTCATTATCCTCCTTTAAAAAATAAAAAGCTTGGCAGATTCCTCCAGAGGACATGAATGTTGTTTCTTTCCTGGAAGCATCAAATTAGCAGGAGGGGGAGGAGGACTCGCAGCTCGAAGAGTATGGCAAGGCAGAGAGTGAGAGTCACGGGAGAGACCTCAGAGCGTGCAGGTCATGCTCAGAGGCCACAGAAGCGCTGGAAAGAAAACCTGCTGGGGAGCAGAGGGGAAGCTGCAGAAATTGCTGCAGCTCAGATAGTTAAGTTACTGAACTGACTGCAAATAAAACTGAAAGCAATGTCTGATTCCACACTGCAAGAACATTGCAGGAGAAGTTGGCTACAAGCATTTTCTGTTTCGGTTTCAGATTCCTCACTTCAAGTTCACTGAAAATATACTATCCTGTATTCATTCTAACACAGTCTGGATTTTGAGTTGAAAAGCCATTTGATCCAGTTAGAGAAGTCTATTTTAAGGAAGGGCATAGAAGGAGTTTGCGTCTTGTTTGGTCCTCATGTGTTGCCTGATCTAGTTGAGAGGCGTCCCGGCCCATGACAGGGAGGTTGGGTTAAATGATCTCTAAGGTCCCTTCCAGCCTAGGCCAGTCTATGAATCTATGATTTTCCCCTTTGTTCCGTGATGTGCCCTGTACACCACTGGATGACCGCACAGTGGTCACAAGGGTTTGCTCAGCTTTGTGTTCAGAGAGGACATGAGGCAAGGGCTTTTTCCAGAAGCAAGATGAGACTGTGTTGGACCAATCATTTGTCCTGGTATGGCAAAATTCATAAGAACCCAAAAAAAATCTCAGTCGTTCCCTGCCTAACAGTCAGCTGTCTGAACTGTCAGATATAGTCAGAGTTTGAACGGGGCTTTTTTCACTCCACGATGGAAGTTCATAATTTTGCTTCAGTGGAATAAAGAATAAAGAGCACATGAACTGAAAAAAGCCACAAGCAGCAGTGAGAATGGCTGTTAAGATGGTGCTTATTCTTTGAAATTTGATTTTTGATATAAATTGGCATTGATAATGATATCTTGCTAGTATGAGATCCTACCATAAGACTCAGCTAATTGGTCTTTCCCAGAAAAGTGGAAGACACTGCCATGGATTACATCTACTGGTGCATGCAATTGAGTGATGGGAGGACTAACGAGGCTTATGTTACTACACAAGCAAATGATATTTTCAGATGGAATTCATGTCACTGCTCTTTCTTTAAAGGCATTTTCTAACAAGCCAAAAAGCTTGTGTTTCACAGGCATTTGTACAGAAGCTTCTGTCATTGAAGGACTAATAAGAAGAAGGAAATGGGAACAAAATAATCTACATGCAGAAATGTTGTAGCTGTGATGACTTTTTTGCTTTTTCACTTTCATAGAAACAAATAGCAGACTGGACACAAGCAGTACTGACAGTTAAGAGACAACAGCCAGGAGGCTGATGGCCATTTATTGGCAAACCAACACAATTGAGAACTGAAAAACTATCAAGACCCAGTTCATTTTTCAAAGTCTTTTCTAATATAAGGAGGAATAGTCTTTCACTGAAGGAAATAGAACACTTTGTTTTGGAATTTGAGTGGCTGAAATTTGCTTTAATATGTATCTTACTATCATCATTAACCCACCAATTAGGGAATTGTCACCACATCACTTTATATCTGATAACGTGGTGCTCAGTTTTGCCTTGGTGGCCTGTATAAACCAAACTTTGGAAGAGAAAAAGCCACCTCATCATTTCGTAAGAGGTACCCACTTGGCATTGTGGATGCTCACTTGATGCAAAATGATCCGCAAACTAGGAAGGTTAAAATAAACATGTTTCAAGGGGAAAAGTGTTTATTGGAAAAGATCACAGATGCTTGAAGGTGCGCTTGATACTTTACCCATCCTTTTGTCAACAAAATGAGCTTCTATGAGCATTTAAAACTTGTCTTCATGGTGGGGCTTTTACACTAATTAAAATGTAATTTTTCCAGTCACTGTGTACACATCTAACAAACATATTCCAAGCTTGGACCAAGAATAAGTGTTCATGGCTTGGAGAAAACACAGGAGAGGGTTCCTATCAACTTTTATAAACATGTAAAGTGACTGTAGATAATCCAGCATTATTTATTTTGACATAAATAGTCCTATGCTGATATAAACATCCTCAATGCAGAATAACATGGTGCTAGTTTTGTGAACACAAGATCATAACCAAATTTCTAGGGACATTTAAATGAGAAGAATATCAGTCCTAGTAACCAATATCATCTACCTCAGGGTGAAAAGCAAGAGAATTGATCATAAGAAAATGCAAGATGATTTGTAGGTACCAATTTAATGAGAAACACTATTTAGCATATGATTTTGTGTACTCTACAAGAGTTTTTGTTTTAAATATTCTTCTGTAATACACTTTTCTGATTTCATATGTCCTTATCAGTGTAAACACTCCCTCCTTTATTGAATGCCAGTGTATAATTGAACTCAACGTGGTCTCACAGCAATGAATTCCACAGGCTAAATATGTATTTTTCTAAAGACTTCCCCTTCATCGTTTTGGAGTTCCCCTATTTACAGTGTTCTTGAAAGCTTGCATTATAAGACAGTTACACAGATATTAATATTTTTCATTTATTTCAGCATTCATTGTTCGATATAGTTTTATCGTCTTCATTTTTTATTCACTTCCTTTGTAAAATAAACACATCTAATATTTTCCTCCTCTTTTAACTAGCAGTTTTACATTCCTTTGCTATTTTTTAGTTCACCTCTGAAGACGCTGTATGATGGGTTTATATTTTGTGGAGTGGAAAGATGAAAATTGGACAGAATTGTAAGAATAAAAAGAAACTATTTCCATAAAGTCATTGTAATATCTTCTATATTAGAGTTCATCCCATTCTTTATGCATCCAAATATTTTTGTTTATTAATTTTTTGCCTTTGTGGCCTCTGGTGTACACAGAGCAGGAGTTTCATCTAACTCTTCGTAGTAAAATCATGATATTTTCCTGGAATGGGCACAGTTACTATAGAACTTAATAAGATATTGTACCAGATATGTACCGCTTCTTCCAGTGTATAGCACATACATATTGCATATTTTAGGTTCTCTAGATAATTTTTTGGAAAGACTGGCCTTACCTCATCTCTTTTGATCAATTTGATCATAAATATTTGTATTCATAGGCAAATAGAGCTCATGCATATCCCATGCTTATGGGAGCAATTAAACATCTCTCATGGGCTGCAGGTGTCCAATTTGAGCATTGGTTTCTTGAAGACTTGCAAACTAACTCCTTACTAGGATGCTTAGTTAAAATTTTGCTTAAGGGCTGAATGGAACAAGAATCCTGTTGCCTTTGGGCCAACAAACTGTTTTCTGTTTTGCTATTTAAAAATGTGCTCTACATGGGTCTTAGCCCGAGTTTGTGACTTGCAACTCAGAAAAATGTCCGTTTTTCTTTCCTTGACGAAACATAAAGGCATCCCTACATCCTCCGAGTGAGTAGAAACCTGTTCTGCTGGTTAAAGCTTGCAAGCCTGTTGATTTTACATTTCAGCTCAGTCCTTTGGACTTCTGCTAAGTGGCAAAGAAAAAACCAAACTAGCCTGCAGAGAGATTGTTTTGCTCTCTTCTTACCTAACTGCATTAGGTAAAGAGAAAAAAACCATCACACTTCTTCAACAGTTTCCTCAGAGGCCTTGGCAGTGCCAGATGGTCACATCCGAAAGGCTTTTCTCCAATAGGTTCCTCACTCCATGGCCCTCACCTAGGGCAGAAGGTGGCACATCTTCCTCCTCAGCTTGGGCAGGGACTCAATATTAAAAAGCTTCTGATATGCTCTGGGCCCAAACCTTGAAACTATTCTGTCCACATGAGAAGTATTTTATCTGGGTGAACTCCTTCAGATCTGAGATAAATATGGGGGCAATGTTTCTAGGATCAGACAATTCATCTCTTAACAAGGAAGAGTGATGGCAAAATCTAACTCATCTGAGCACTTCAGATGAACAGATGATCTCACTTTTGAAATTAAATCTGATTTTTATCATACAGTCACAGCATTTTTAATCAAGAGAAAGGAACCCCTGAAGGAGCCATTTGTTTAGTTAGTGCAGTTCCTAAAACTCCTGTGGGTACCAGCATGTCCAGAGAACCACTTGAACTGTGAAGTCAGAAGAGACTAAAGCCCATACTTTAATGTGATACTGTTTCCTCCTTTCCACCTTCTGAAAGCACTCCCAAAATAAACGCACAATACCTAATTCTCCTGGGCTCGTCTTCTCTCAGTGAGTGCAATCTGCTGGCACCTGAGGCCAGGGGCATAAACAGGCATATCTAATTTAGGAAGAGAGAGGGTATTTTCTCCTTGTCATGAAACATTAAGTTTACAAAATATTTTTTTGCTGGTATTGAGAATGTCCTTGATTTGGAGGCTCGTCTGCATCAGCATGCTGCCCTCTGCTTGTTACTCCTTCTTTGCAGAAAGGGACTTCACAATGTTATCTGTATGAAAAGCTTTTAGGTTTGATTTCTTTAGGTTTGGTTTTTTTCCCCCCTCTTAACTGCTGAACAGTGCAAATAACCTGTAGATCTCTGCTGAGATAAGGAATAGCAAAGGGAATTTTTGCTCAAGGCCTCTGTGTTCAAACAGACTTGGGCAGCTCCTAATAAACCGTGTAACCAAGATTCAGAAAATGACCTTGCCCTACCTCTCCTTCTGGGCCCCCAAGTAAGTGCATGTTGGACTGTGAGTATTGAAAGTTAATGAGGCTGCAGCTAGAGTAAATCGCATGTAAGATCATGGACGGAGCACAGATGGCTGAGGAGGATCAGAGACAGCTTTCCTCTCAGAGAGAAAGACACGGAGCTGGCAATGAAGTTCAGCCAGGACCTAGGTAAAGAGGGGGGAGTCCTGATTCCCACAGATTAGCTTGATGGACTCAGCCTGTTGGTCAGCATGAAACTGCTCATTTTCAGCACTGCGTCAGCCATGAAGACTACCTCAAGTTTTGCGCTCCCCGTGCCATGTGCTGGTGCAATCAGGCCATTCCTGGACTTACCCAGATGACAAAATATGACACTTGCACAATGTACAGATATAATAACAATTAGTACATTGCACTGGGGGGAAGGTACTGCGTTGGGCAGGTGATCGATCATGGACTACCTGGCATTTGGCAGCTGGAACTGCAGAATCAGTGACAGTCCTTTTTAGCTCTTTGACCAAGGCTGAATCTAGTTATTTACTTAATACCCATTTTCTTTGATTAAAAAGTTCCTTGAGGTATTACAGACACCCTTCCCATCTTTCTATCCTCATCTTCATTTGAACTGGCTATGTACCAAAATAAAAGCAAGAGTCAAAATCCATGAAGAACTAGTATTTACCTTGTTACAAATTTCAAGAAAAGTAAAGCAAAAGAGCTTAAATATTCATGTAAAAGTGATGCAATATCAACAGTAATACCATTGTACTGATATAATAATTTATTTTCTTTGAAGCATGAGTTTGTGATTTATGACCAGCAAATTCTTACAGTTGCCCTATGTACTGTTTCTAAAAGTAAAACAAGGTTAAACACAGTTGACAACTTGGAACACAAAGAATCATAGACTGGTTTGGGTTGGAAGGCACCTTGAAGATCATCTAGCTCCAACCCCCCTGCCATGGGCAGGGACACCTCCCACTAGACCAGGTCGCTGAAAGCCACATCCAACCTGGTCTTCAACACTTCCAGGAAGGGGGCTTCCACAGCTCACCTGGGCAACCCATTCCAGTGTCTCACAACCCACACAGAAAATAATTTCTTATCTCACCTAAATCTCCCGTCTTTCAATTTGTAACTGTTACCCCTTGTCCTATCACTTTAGTCCCGATCAAAGTCTCCCCAGAGCCTTCTCCAGGCTGAACAACAGCCTGTCTGTCAACTAATCTGCCTCTGTGTCAGCCAATTTGTCAGTTGAATATAAACGTATGACAAAGCCGAGATATCGTATTAAAACAATTAGAAGATCCACTGCGCTTAATTATCAAGAATGTCCTTTTATCTGAGCTCATGATCAAAGAGTTTCCTTGGAGCATCTGTACAACCACGCAGCAAGTAATATATCCTAAAGGGCTTTATAGCTAATGGGGAACGACACAAAATGCAAATCTCGTATTAATCTGGATTAAGCAGAGAAAACAAACTTGTTTAAAACCTAGTCTTATAAACAGAAGGTCTAATCCTGAGCCTGCTTATATAGGGGTGTTAAACTAAATACTGTAGAAATGGCGTGTTTGTTCAGTGGTGGAGAGCAAAGCAGGAAGCAGCCCATTCCCAAGGAGGCAGCCCTACACACTGCCGGCGAGGGGCTTGCTCTTTGCAGCAAAATATGGGTCACGAGATCACACACACAGTTAATAAGCCAAAATCAACACAGGCAGGGAACATTAAGCTCATTTGTTTAATTATTCACTACAGGCAAAGTCTGTTGTTCATATGATTTCAGAATTTGGGCAGCACCGTTTTGCGCTGGATCGATCCCCATGCAGATCCTTCTCTAGACCAAACAAGGGAGTTGCTGATCCAAGCAACGGCCACATCTAAGAACTTTGGAAAAAGTAGTATTTAGCTTTTGTCTAGGAGTTACGACTGTCTGCAAGGTATAATGGCTTAAATTGACACATGCCAAAAGATCACTACAGTTTCAACAGCTGTATTATATATCAAAAAGCATTTTTATACATAACATTCATGAGGAAAACAATAACAGACTAGAATCAGATTCATTTAAACACTCAGGAATTCCGCAAGAATCTTGATTATTGTTTTCTGAAGAACGTTTGTCATTAAAATATGCTATTTCAGCTACATGGAAATATTTCATGCAGACGTGTCAGTGTTAACAGGAGTTTAAATGGAGTATTTTATCACATCTCATATTAAGCTTTTGGAAAGATCAAGATGATTTTTTTTTTTTTTTTGGATCATCAGAATTTGTGTGGCTGGAGAGAATTTTATTCTGTGACGTTCTTCCAAAGAGTTGCATTCAGCCCACTACGAGCAGAAATAGATGCCCAAACTTCAAGACCTGTCAGGAAACTGAGCAGTGATCCCTAAGCCAAGGTGACAGCGGCTAATGTCCCTCGGGTATTAACAGAGGGATCTGGCCACCAAACTGACTCAGCGCTTGCATGAGTAAGAACTGATGGAGGATGTCAGGCATCAGCTTTTCTACAACAATGAAGAAAATAATGATTACCTAGGTAAAACTGTTTCTAACTCAAAGCATACAGTAGGCAGAATAAAAAGGAAAGACTCTGTACTATGTTCCTGTGAACATATTCAGGCACTTAGTGCATGTCTGGACACTCAGGAGCCCTGATCTCTCTCAGCTGGTCCATGGATTTCAGTATTTAAGTAGCTGAGTAGGAGCTTGCAGGCTCAGCACTTTGGTACATCAGGCCACCTGTTGAAGTGCCTAAATATAGTCCTCCAAGCTTAACGTCAGGCTTGACAACCTTGGCTATTACAAACTGCTCTTACACCTCTAGCAGTTATTTGAAAAGCAGTTAAAGGATCCCATGGGTCAGGAAACCAGCAGCAAGACAACCCCATTTCTCTCTGTGCAGAGTGAAAGGCAAAGCTGAACACATTAGCAAAATAATATAATGAGATTTGGCAAATAGCTGAAGCATAAGGAACCACCGTGTTATCTCTTACCACTAAAGCAGATGCCCGGCTGAAGCTTGCTACTGAAAAGCTAATGCAAACCGGTCTGTACCAACTTCTTTTAGTGGCTGTGTCATGTTTAGGCTACCAAGGGATAAAAATTTAAACTGTGGTACATAGTTCAAATTTGGAAGCTTGCAGAGGTTCTCCAATACTGGATGCATCTCTTTGTCTCTCCTTGTAAACATGGATTTATTTTGTGAACCTGCCAAAGGGATTGGAGGACAGATTTTGGTGACTAAAATCAAGAGTCTCTAAACTCTAAAGCTGTAATTATTACACATAGGGATGCTTGCACGCGACTATTTGTTTTTTAAACAAAATCATTGCAGCAGCATGAGTAGATTGATCTGTGTATACAGATGTAGTGTTAACGAGGAGACTTATACCAGTGCAGTTATTCCACTACTTCTGCTGAAATGACCACTTCAGTCTTGAAAAAAACCCACAAACCTTTTGTATTGCTAGATCCACGGAGATTTTACAGCTGTGTACGGTTGTGTGTATGTTATGCAAACAGCACTGCTACCGTTTATGTGAACACAGTCCTTGGATTAGCAATTTCCACAAGATCATCAGGCAGCATCTTGTCAATAGGATTAGCTCACCTTATTTTCAAAGTTATAGAGGAAAAAGATATGGGTACCCAGCACACATAAACAGAAATACTGTTGAAGTACAATCACTTGTCAACTGAAAATCTGTTCTGTCCCGAAGAGCAGAGACTGGAGAACAGCAGAACAGCAGAAGACTGGAGAATAACATGGTATTACAGAAGGAAAAGCCAGTGCAGTTGTGATAGTCAGTGTGCCGCCCTGCTGGGGGTACTTGGTCAGAGACCACGAGCTCTGAAGAACGCTTTCAGCGTGTCTTGACGGCGCAAGTACTGAGAGCTATTCCCAGGGAGATCTTTGAACCTTGTTTATGGCTAGCTGGCCCCTGACAGCAACCACCTGACAATCAGCGATGTCCCCCCCATCCCGTGACTCCAGCCTTCTTGGTGTTGCGCAGCTGGAGAAGCACGGCCTCCAGCCAGGACACCAAACACAACCAGCAGCATCAAGCCCCAGTTCCCATGCAATGCGTTTACACCCAGCAATGTGCCCCACGCACATCACCACCACGTTACTTTAGACTGGTTGCAGACCAGCCTACAGTAACTTTGGTTTTACACCCTGGAGATCATTACAGCTGGAGAAAGTTGCTCCTCAGAGACACTTCACTCACAAACAAATGCTGAATTGTTACACAGATAGCTTCTTTGCTACCAACTTTCAAATGCTAATGTTTTTCAAGGAACCTTACCCTTAAATAGAAAAGATGAGGATCACACAGGGTCAGGCTGCAGGACTTACTCAGTTGCCTGATGGATTGCAATATGCCTAGAGTAGAGGTTTTCGTCCTATTTCACCTCCAGTTAATTGATTACCAATTAACTTGAGTTAACCAAATTCAGTGCTAAGCACTGGTCTAGACATGCCACAAGTGTTTGTCCCAAGGCATTCTGAAGAAAAACCACAAGTATTTGAGTCCTCGAAGAAAAAATAAAAAATAAAAAAATGCGTGGAATATCCAGACTAGCATTTTCAATTGTGCTACTAGTTCAAGTTAGCATTGTAATTAATTACTGTGGGGTAAAGGGTACTAAAAATGCTGACACTGACACTACCTAATAAATTTGGTGTTCCAGATTGCCCCTGTCAGAAAAATTAATTCTTTTGTGTCACTCAGAGCTCGTCAGTAGATACATGAAAATTCACTGGTCTCAGGGTATAAGGTTATGATAAATATGCACTTGGGGTAAAATAAACTTAGCTGCACAAATATTAGCAACTTTCTTGTTTGTAATTTCTATGTGTTGCTTAAAATACTAACAATGCATTTACATTACAGCTTTGCTTAGGTATGTCAATTAAATGAAGCTTAACAGTCATAAACCACGAGGAATGTAATGAAGAAAACTAGTATTTGCTTTACTACCTTTTTCCATACTTTAAAATATTGACGTAAGCTCAGTTTTTGCACTCTTATGCCTTTCCTGTCTTTTAAGTCTCCCCCCTTTGTCTTCTTAAATCTTTGTTCTTCATGGGTGGGAGCAAGCAGCTCCTCATCACAACCTGTTCCAATTAAAGTAATATGAAGAACAACATTGTAATATTTTCTTTGACTGACATCTTCCAGAAATAAGTGTTATGATCAAATGATAAGCCAGTTCCTGCCCCATGCACAGCACATTTATGTTCTTAGTTGCAGCCTCCCACAGCTCTGCTGCCAGCCAAGTGGAATAGCTCACGGTTTTTTGCAGCTTGCACCTAACATTTTATCCCCTGCCTTTCCACAGGCAAACCTCTCAGCTTCCTTGTGTTACATGAAAAAGTAGGGGCAGATGTCTGGCCTTTGGCTCTGCCACAGACATGGAAATCATGGAGTTGCACAGAGGAGGAGGAGGAGGAGAAATTAGCATTATGCTGTTATCTGGAGAATGGACCTTCCTGAGAGTCCCCTTCAGTACAGAGCATGAAGAATCCCTTCTAAGGGGCACGGTACCTCCTCTCTACCATCCCACAGTGTTCTGGGGGTCAATTAACAACGTAAAACCTCACACTCGGAGACCATGAGCTGGTGAGTTTAGGAGAGGAGGCTACAGGGTCTTACCTCACACTCAGGCTGACCTGCAATGGAGTAACTCACACACAGAGATCCCATCTGTGGTACCAGCTTCCAAAACTCACTTCTGGCTCTCTCCTGAACATGGAACAAACTCCTTCAGAAAACCCCTGCACTCACAACGCCACATCTAAATCAGATGTGCAAAGAGAGGGACAACATCATATACAAAGACAAGAGAATTAACCAGGTGGTGGCAAGAGCAAAGGTACTCCATGAGGAAGAGCAAGGTGGGAGCTGAAAATGGCCACAACGCAGACAAAGGCCTCGCCAACCAGGCATAGACCCTGAGCAGGGCAGGTAGAGAACAGAAGAGCCACAGGCTTCACCAGCACCCTACTGAGTCCTAGAAAACAAAATAAAAAGTTAGGTCTAAGAACAACTCAGGAAAACCAGCAACAATTTTAAAAGATCAGGACACAGCACTAGGAACAGATATATATACTTATTCCTCAAGAAAAGACAAACAGTCCCTGAGTTTACATAGAGCCCTGGACCCACAGGTAGGGCTGTGGAGTAGAGGTGAACGTGGTCAAGGTCATCAAAGCCTATTAATGCCCTTGGGTCCCTGCCCACAGGCTGCCACAGCCACCTGGGTGTGTCCTTCTCCTTATAAAAGCATGAGGGTGGAAGAAGGCCTGCTCTCAGATGCTTTGGGAGAGTATGTGGCACTGTGCTTTGAGGCTACTGCTCTATTCTGTAGCCCTACTAGCTGCTGAGGTAACAGAGCTTCTCTTGAAATATTTTTTTTTTAAAAAGTAAAAATGTTGTATTTAATACTGTAGCTACTTCTGTCTGAGGTTTTAGGCTTATGTGAGCTAAGCTGTTGTTTGAGAAGGTCTAGCTGATAAGACTTCAGTGTGGAAATATGGAAAACCTAGAGGAATTTGCAGGGCCTGTGAGTGCTAAGGCAGTTGGTTACTGGGTTGACATGGTCTGCAATGGGAAAAGACCCCAAATAACACCAGTCTGTCTTGGCAGGTGGTTGAATAATTGGGCTGTGCTTTTTATGAAGCTGTGCCTTTGGTATCAGCTGGCTGGGAGGGTGTGCTTGCTTGCCTCTCACAGGTACTGCTGGCCTGGTTTATGAGGAGAGAAGGAACCTGCTGGAATTGGGTAGGCAGGGAATGGGAGTGTGAGAAGGGGCTGGATTGCTTTAGTGGTGGAAGCTGAAATTAGCAGAATGTGAAGCCTGTGGTATGGGCGCACAGGTGTTACTGTTGCTGACAGAACTCTGCCTGCTGAAAGGAGGTAACCCAGTACTCTTGGAGAAGGTTGGTGTGATGCTAGAGGTCTTGTTACAGGGCTTCATTCACTCTCTTTGTGAGTGAAACAGAAATGAGGTAGAAACCAGTCTGCCTTCCTGCTGGTTTCACAGAATCACAGAGCAGTTGAGGTTGAATGGGACCTTTGGGGGTCATCTTGTCAAACCACCTGGTTCAAGCAGGGCCACTTAGAGCTGGCTGCCTATGCCCACGGCAAGACGGCTTTTGAATAATTTGATGGAGGAGTGTGGTTTGGGCTTGGTGCAATGAGGACAGAGGTGGGTTTACACTTGGAGGAAGACTAATGAGCTCCTTCCAAAATCTGGCTTTGACTTGGGCCTCTCTGATGCTTAATGATGGGGCAACTGTTCGGGTGATTGGAGTATTGGCAAGATTCAGGGGTTTATGCAGACTAAAATGATGGTTATGAAGGAAAGATGAATTATGATGGCTGTTCTTTCTTTCTGAAAGCCAAATGAAAAGTGTCACTAATGCTATATGTTAGAGCTGTCATGCTGAAACTATCTGTAATCTGGGTGATTTCTTCCCCACAGCCACCTTTGAGCCCATTGCTGTGTTTCTGTAAATTCAGGGAGGTGGGCTCCCTTGCCTTTTCCTTGTACTGGTTTCTCACTAGGATGTGAAATTTAAGTGTTAGTGACTTTGTCTTAATGTTATGCTTTCCATGTGGTTTGTATTATATGCTGGAATAAAGGTAGTGTTTTAAAAGGAAAAAATCATTTACAGGATACAAAAGCATGGATGTGCTTGGCTGTTACATCTTTGATAGTCATAATACTACATAGTATAACTTGTTCCTTTGCTCCAAGAACTTAATTTGCAAAAAGCCAAATGCTTCATTTAATATAAGGGAGGGTGAGTTTCTCATTGTTGTTTCTCTTACTACATCCAGATCCGGTTACCTGTTTCTCAACCTTTTCATCATATCGAATCAGGAGCTGCAAAAGCCTTTGTATCCTTTCACCTGAACATATGTGCAGCTATGTGTTGTTGATGGTATAGCTGCTTTGCATTGACATGTGCCTCTTTCAGAAAGGAAAAAAAGGACTTGGCTGTAGCTTATAACCTTCTTCATGCCCATCTAAGGTTTTTAGTGTCTGAGTTGGTGTCATCTGATAGCTGTGCTTCCTAGAGGTGTGGTATCCATATAAATACACTTACTGCCTAATTTCTATGTGACTTTTTTTTTTGACCTTGCTGCACTCTGAATAATGCAGACTCTCACTCTTTTATCTGGATTTTGATTTTCTCAGAACTTGTTTTACTTATGGTATGGTAATTTAGACCCTCAGATGGTCTCAGGTCATCATAATTTTTTTTTTTCTGAGAATAGCAAAAAATTCCCCAAAGTTATGGAAACATCTTTCCTGACCATGTTGTTATTGATAAGCTTTTCATGCACAGTTTCATAATAATGCTTAGTTATCATAGGGGAAGATGGTCCCACTGGGCGGAAGGCTTTTCCAAATATGTATTGGAGTTCCTCCACTGAAGCAATTGCAATATAATAGCTAAAGTAGACACAAAATGGAAAATAAAATATAAGGAAGCAGATGCTTTTTCTGGAGCCCAGCAAACATGGGAAGCCACCGTGCAAAGGGGGTGCTGGGATGCTGCTACATCCTCAGGTAGCTACTGTTTGATGCAGTCTGCATGCCCCCAAGACCTGCCAAGTAGCCTCTTTATTTAAACTGCCAGGGCCTCTGCCCTCCAAACATAAGGAGACATGTTTTAGAAATTTGGATATTTATATGAAGATTTAGGGTGCTCCCAAAACTTCAACTCCAAGTATGCAAGTTGCAGCTTTTTTAACCTTGTGAAATCGGGTGTACAGCATCAAGGGCAGTATTCCGTCGGTGCTACTATGAAACAGTGAAGTATGCAGAGCAGTACTGCATCTTTTTTTTTTAGATGACAGTGATTATTTGCCGATAATAAATTAAATACAGGCTTTGTGTAGGTACTGTGCTGAGAAGAAAGGGAACTAGCAGGCCTTACTGTGCTGAACATGACTGATTTCTTTCCTAGGCCAAGGGTGCCACCTGCAGCACCAAGTTTGCAGCAAAAAATGAGGTACAATAAAACCACATCAATAAATGAAGTGAATGCAATTCTATTATTTAAATAGTATAATGGACAAATTCACAGGACTTAAATTGGGGAATCTTAAAGAAATATAAATCGAAGTGTCTCTTATTTGCCTCTAAATCTCAGTGAGAAGTTAATGAACAATCAAAATGTCTAAATGAATTGATAAAGATAGTACTTCATGTGGTAAGAAAATGTTTTGCGGATTTTTAGGTGGGATATATCCAGAAATATATGTGAAGAGGCATCATGGATGTCAAATATATATTTCAATTAAACTTATTTTAAGGAGTCCTTAAGAGTCCTCTAAGACTCCTTAAGACATGGAAACTTTGACTACTACTTAAAAAGTGTATTTGCAAATATATCATGAGTTCATCGAAATAGATGGAAACCCCTTAATTCCTAAGCAGTTAGATTCCATAGTCATTTGTTTCTGTAGACAAACTTCTATCCCATATTTCTGGGCACTTGAAATCGGAGGTAATTTGCAGCTTATTACAGATCTGGAGTTTGAAGCTCCCTTTAAAATATTTACAAATTAATTTTGTAAACATCTCAAGTGTATTTTACGCTTTAACAGAGTAGTGCATACAGTCACTAAAATCATCTGCAGATGGAAGCTGATCATTCAGGAACTTGGAGGACCCAGAAACATGCTAATAGATAAAAAAAAAGCCAGATGGTGGTAGCAGCTCTGCAGCTTTTCCTTAGATTGCTAAGGATTTATACAAGACATTACAAGGAAACTACTATGCTAACCCTGAAAAACCCCAGTGGCCTTGGGAATTGCTCTAAGTAACTTTGTTTTATTTACTACCAGCCTGAGTTGGAGAGAGTGTTGTTTAAAGGCCAGAGGTTATTTCGTTATCAAGGTTCAAGGGCGAAGTAAGCAGCCTGTATTTAAGACTGGATGGAATAATTTATTTTGTTTTAAGCAAGACAACTTTGCTGCTGTACTCAAAAAATATCTGAAACCGGAGTTTGATACAAAAGCACTCTGAAGTGTCTTTATGCAAGTTTCTACTTTTTCTGAAATACCTTCTGCAGGAGTTCTAAAGGAAATAACACTTAAAAAAGTCCTGCTGGCTTCTAGGTTAATAAAAAATAAATCTAAGGTAAGAAAAACATGGTCATTAAGATCATCCTGGGAGCTAGGTACTGTAAGCCAAGAGGACACTGTTGACATGGTTCTTTTGGTCAGCAGTTCTTCAAATTGAGCAAAAGTTGAGAACAAATGGAAGATTAAAAAGGAAGTATAACTAGCTTCTGACATAAGGACTGATTGTAGAAATGCTCTCAACTTTATTAGGCATAGCTGATTTACCCAAAATAGGACTTTCATGATTAACACGGTTATCAAGAGTAGAAACACATAAGTTCAGTTAAAGGACAGAATGGAGACTTAAGTTCTCTTTGAAGGATCTGGAGGGGTGATGTCGTATTTCTCAAAATGGAAGGAAAAGAATTTTTTTGCTTCTGAAAAAAGCTTTGAAATCCCAAGTGTGGATCTTCAGACAATAGGAAGTAGTGTAGCAACTTGCATTTCTGTGCCCTTATCAGTGGTTTTCAATTGTAAAAAATTTCATTATGTAGTAAAGGTTGAAATATTAAAAAATCCCTTTTAACCCTATGGGACCTTACAGAGGAAAACCTCAATTTGTGATGGGATGTTTCAGTCATGTCTGACCATGGTGCGATTTGAACACTTGACTTGAATTCCAGTTTATTCCATAGTAAAGCAGTGAGTCTGAGGTAAATTGCAGCCCAGCAGGCTTTCCTGTTTCTTTTTCAGAAGTTGCACAGTTTAAGGACTGGCCAGGTCAGCTTGGGTAGCTTAAGCCACTTAGGTCTATGCATGTACCGATGGGGAATAATTGGCCTTTATGCCACTTGGCCTGTCCAAACAGCATCACAGTATGCTAGGGATTGGAAGGGACCTCGAAAGATCACCTAGTCCAATCCCCCTGCCAGAGCAGGAACACCTAGATGATGTTACACAGGAAGGCGTCCAGGCGGGTTTTGAATGTCTCCAGAGAAGGAGACTCCACAACCTCCCTGGGCAGCCTGTTCCAGTGCTCTGTCAACCTCACTGAGAAGTTTCTTCTCAAATTTAAGTGCAACCTCTTGTGTTCCAGCTTGATTCCATTATCCCTTGTCCTGTCATTGTTTGCCACTGAGAAGAGCCTGGCTCCATCCTCCTACTTCTCCGCAGCAACACCCCCTTCTCCTCCCTTTCACGTTGCCTGAGACACAAGGTGCGAGACAAAGCCAGGCGTTCCTGCTTCAGGGAAGTTTGTTGACTGCGTCTCCAGGAAAAATGCAGAACATCTCTCTGAGAACAGCTGATTTGGGGCTAAGTCCCAAAACAAGTAAATCCAATATTAGAATCTCCACAAAAGGGCATTTATAAATATTAAAATAACATTAGTTTCCAGGACCTGCATTTGGAGCTAGTGGTAATATGACTCATCAGATGCAATTTATTTTCGCTCAGTTTTTCATATGGTTACCTAAGTTCTGGTATAAAAACTCCCTAATCCCAGATAAAGACATTGGTGGGCAGCAAATATTAATCCTCTGTGTTACGTGTATTGCAGAATATGCACCTGTGCTACTGCCAGCTCCCTGTCACCCTGACGGGATGGAAAGAAATGAGATCATGGGGGTCAGTACTCCACAAAAACTAGCCCCTGCCCAGTAAATGACATGAGACTGTGCGTAGTATTCGTTAGCCTGTTAGAACTTAAAGGCTTTACTTGGGTATAGAAGCATATACTTAAACGGCTTGTTGGACTCTCAGTAGGAGGGCGGAAAAGGGACAATTAAATCACTGAAGATTAGGAGAAAAATACAATGAAAATAGGTCTTCTCTTGGTTTTCTAGTTATTGCTAGCTACAGAGGAGTGACCATGTCCTTAACTGTGCTTGCTCCAGGGGGTGTTCAGTGATGGGTCCAGGCCCTGGCATGGGAGGCAAAGTCATCCTGGGTCCAGTTAGCTGCCTGACATCTTCGCAGCCCTGTGCTCTTCCATCCCGCTGGCTCCTGTTTATTTGCCAGGGCTCTGTATTTGATTGCTACCTCTGGTAGCTCAGTTGTGTTGAGGAGCAAGAATCTGGGAATTATAGGAAGAAGTAAGCAGAAATGATTATAAAAAAAGAAAGAGCTCTCCCGAAGGGGCCTGTGTTGATACAGACTCTACAACAAAACCATATGGTGTGTTCTACTTGTATCAAATATGTTTTTTCATTTGTTAAGGGTTGCTTAAAACCATCAGGATTCAGCCCGAGATCTGCCACAAGTTTTCCACATTGCAGTATCTTTTTCCATTAAAAAAAGCCATCCAGAAAAAGCAAAGGGATGGAGTCAGATGGCTTTCCCCTGCCAACAAATATATACTTCACAGGGCTGCTCTGTGTACATACCTTGTTGATCTGGTGGTTTCTTCTTCAGAGTACAGTTAAAACCACTAATAGGCTCACAAAACCTGAAGAAAATATTCCCCAGGTCTCATACCACAATATCATTACATCCAATTGTGCAGAAACAGCTGCCTACCAGATTTTCCTATTGGGTCTTTGTTAAAATGCTTCCCTTCTTATTGCTTTCTCTCCCACCGGATTTGTTAATTTGTTATTTTTTTAACTTGGAGGATTTAAAAGCTTATGGTGAATGTATAGGACTGACTTGACTTGAGGTAACTATTTTTCAAACAAGTTTTCATGCTTGAGTGGTCCCCTCTTGCCAGGAAATTCCTTTGGTGCTAAAGTCCCAGCAATTATCTTAAGCACCTGATCCTTCACTGTTTTTTGCCTATTCAGTAATTGTACACAGCAATATTAATTTATGCATTTTAACTTGAAGCTACTCATGTATACATTTAAGATCATGCACAACTGTTTGCATAGCAGAAATATACCTTTGGCAGTTCTGTCACTCATTCAGTTGTGGCCATACTAGTAGCATTTAGATGTGTACTTATCATAGAATCATATTATTTCCCTTTATATTTTGGAGTACAATGCTCAAAAGTCCTACCTTTTGTTTTCATCGTGATACAGAGATATGAACACAAACACACGTAACTGTTTTCAAGACCATGATTAATCTTCACCATTGATTATTCCCCCCCCCCCGCCTCCAGGATAGCGAAAGACAGAGACTTCAAATTGCAAACACCTTTGAATATTTAATGCATGATCCGCCATATATGGAAGTATAGTGGCAGGTGGTGCTGGCAGGCTCCCTTTGCAAAAGCCCAGCATTGCCAAAAATAAACAGTCAATTTGAAGGTCATCAAAAAACCTGGAGATTGTGCCTTCAGGTGAAAATCTGAGAAATTATTCTCCATCTCATACTGCTTACCTGCCAAGGTGCTTTTGGAAGTTTCTTGCTTTGGGCTTTATCAGGAGAAGGCTTCAGCAGGGGCAGACCTTGAGAGCTACATGTTGGCTGCATGCACCCTCTTGTTAACTTTGCTAATGAGGTCGGTCTGTGGGAGTTGCAATGACGCCCAGTTGTACAGAGAGGGGCCGTATATGGACCCACACGATGCCTCAGGTACTTTCTGAGCCTGTCATAGTATTCAGGATCCGAGCATAAAATGCGTGTGTGAGTATGTACAAGGAAATTAGCAAAAACGTTAGAGTTTGACTGTAAAACAATACTGTTATTTCTACAAACTAGAAATTAGACTCCTTTTCGATTTAGTAACTTTTCTAAGTTTTAGAACGTGGACTGGGAGATGAACATAAAGGCGAGTAATAAAACTTTCATTTGTCTCTTTCATCTTCTGCAGATGAGAGCCAGGGTTAAGTCAAAAAGTTTTGGATTGGGAGAAAAGGGGAAGATTTTGATTTTGATTGTAAATTGAGGCTTAACTCAGAAGTGAGCAAACTGTAGCGGTGACAATAGGTGGCAGTGTTGCTTCAGAAAAAAACCATCTTTTCGCTTTTGCCTGGGCTTTCCTCTGTTAAGGGGATGGGAGGGAATAATAACTTTCTCTCACTGTGGAGAGCACCAGGAATCAGAAGTCAAGGCTATTACTAGCTTTCATCTGAGGTTAATTTTCTTTCCAGCTTTTTTTTGGTCATCATCTTGAGGATTTGTGTGAAGATTTCATACTTGGAATTGACCTTGAATCCTATGGTTACAAATGCAGACCAAAAAGTAATTTTTTTTAACACTTGGTTTGTATGCTGGAGTTTGAAAGCCTAAGGGGCCCACTCAGCTGGAAAGCAATTCAATTGATTAAGAGATGACTTGAAGTGGTTTAGGATGCTCTGCCTGCCTGTCAGATCTTCTGGTGAGTCCTTCAGGTTCCCTGTTTTCCTGGCTTTGTGAGCAGAAATCTCTTCTCCCCTGTTGCAGTGTGAGACTTCGCAAGCAGCAGCAGTGGGAAATGTCACTAGGCAGATGAACAAAACTGCTTGCAGAGTTGATAAAAACCTCAGATACGACCTCTTTTCCAGACTCGCAGATGTAAATATTTCCCTGTCCTTTTAGTTATAAGACTGAAGAAAAGTGATGGTCTGCAGCTCTAAACGAGTTCAAGGTGTCTTGACTCCTTGTGTTATCGCCAATGTTTTCTCATGTGACCTCTGGCAACTTGCCTAATCTCCTCCTCTTCTGCTTAGTCTGTACAGTGGAGATAGCAGCCTAATTTCTCAGGGCAAAGCCTGTCTCTCCTTCTGCTGTCCTCTGCTAGAGCGCTTCTGGTATTGAATCAGACTTGTTAGCTGTGTAATACATATCAAATTAGCACTGTTTGCTTAAGAGTTTCCAAGCTGGACAGGAGCAACAGAAGCAGAGGAAATGTAATACATGGGTGAGGTCACTTAACATGAAATGCTTCAGTAGACTGAGACCAGAGATGGCCTGATCCTAAGCTGGAAACCAACAGTTAGATTGCTGACTTAGAATATGGAAAGATCTAGATTAATTTTTCTTCTGCCAGAGAAAGGATTTGAAGCTTCCAACTAACAGCTAACAGCATTAATTTGCAGGAAATGGGATATTTACAGGAAAACAGGGCTTGGAATCTACTAATGCTAATTTTGTGCACAAGAGTGAAAAATTATAATTTCTCTTCATGCTTAGGGCACTCAGATGAGTAATAAGGATTGCAGCATGGGTCTTACTTGCTCAGGCTGATGTAAGGAGTGCTGCTCATGGCTAGGGAGCAAAAGCACTTAGGGTTTAAACTCCTTTTTATCTCTTCTGAGGCAAATAATCATAAAATCCTAGAATAGTTCAGGTTGGAAGGGACATTGAAGATCATCTAGTTCCAGCCCCCTTGCTGTGGGCAGGGACACCTCTCTCCCACTAGACCAGGTTGCTCAAAGCCTCATCCAGCCTGGCTTTGAACACTTCCAGGGGCATCTACGCCATCCTTGGGCAACCTGTTCCAGTGCTTCACCACTCAAGGTGAAGAATTTTTTCCTTATCTAATCTAAATCTACCCTCTTGCAGCTGTGTTTTTTTCTGACTTGGTTCCCCTCCCCTGCTAGTTCACTGCACAAGGCTATGTTAGGTAAGTCCCTTTTTTTCCTAAAAAGAATCTGCACACTCAAATTTTCCATAGTTTTGTGATTTTTTTTTTTTTAAAATGTCCTCTATATTACCATTGGAACAAGTGGCGCGTTTTTTTCTAGATACCCCCTGGGTTGGGATTAGGATCAAAGTACAGTCCCCAACATTGCTTGTCGGGCATGGGAGCCTCTGCTTTTCTGTGGACTGCTCTGTTCTGTACTGTGTTCTTGGTACCAGATCCACAGTTGGTAAAGCCTGCGTATCGATCCTTAGCCAATGGCGAGCACCAAACATTTTGGATTCTAAATCCTACAGTGAATTTAGGCGAAAGAGTTCTTGCTCCACTGACTGACCTGAAAGCTGTGAAATGTCACTCCACTCCTGTCGTGAAGAACTGCTGATCTGCATGGCTAGAAATCAGATTTCTCATGTTTTCCTCTCAGAGTCTTGAAGCTGCTCAGTGTGTGAAGCGAATTAAATCTCGATATTTTTGAAATATCACCCTGTGGAAACTTATTTACTATGCACTTAGATGAATTCTGGGAGATAATGAAGCTTTTCTCTGGCTGCAAGTGTGTACTCTTGCTATTTCTGTGCTTACAACCCATCTTGGAAATGCTTAGCGTGGTGAATTAGTGTACCTTGGTGGAGCAAGCTGACACTCCTGTGTCATCCACAGGTTCCACCCTCTGGATCCTGCACTCTCCGTTGTGCTCTGCTCTGTAGGAAAGAAGTGTGTTTGCATGTAAATGCCTTCATATCTGTTGCAAACGTAGCCTATCAGTAGGTCACTGACGCATGCAAAGGAGAGAATTCCTGCGAGCCAGGTTGCTGGCAGATAATGTCGGACAACAAGTCGTAATGAATATGGGGAATAGTTACCCACGAACTTTGAACAGCAGTGAAATGTGGGATGCTATCAGAACAAACGATTTGCTTCTTAGCCTGTGAATTTTGGGCAGCTAATTGCGTGATATTTGAGATGTAGCATAATTGTTTTCCAGACTAACAAATCTTTCTACATGCTTGTTGCTTACGGAAACTATCTCGTACAGAGAGGCTTCCCGAGAATTCACTCTCCACCCTGAAGTCTGCACAGATTCATTGTGTAACGGCTGTTGTCAAGAGTCCCTAAAATACGAAAATGCTGAATTCACATAGGAATTACTGAATTCAATAGGAATTAAGTACCTAAATATATGCTGGGTGTTTTTCTCAGAATAGTATTTTTAAATTAAAAATCCCAGGTATATTCCAGTTTGAATCAATATGAAATTAATATTAAATCTATGGTTATAGTATACAATATTGTCGCGGGTTAGGGCTGGGCCGGCCACTAACACGAACAGACGCTCTCTAACCCCCTCTTCCCCCCCCCAAACGGGAAGAGAAGAGGGAATGAGGCAGAGAGACTTACGTGTTAGAGAAGAAAAAACTAGAACAGTTTTAATGAAAATAATAGGAATAATGGTAAAAAGATAAAAGTAAAGAACTATATACAACTATAGATAGTAGCCCGATATCAAACCTGACTCCCTCCCCCGATAGAAATCACCACTGGTGCTGCAGAGCAGGAGGCACTGGGGAAACCCCAGGCTCAGCGGCGGCGGGAGCTGGATTTGGGAACTCAGGATCCGGCTCAAAATCAGGAGGTCAGATGGAGTCCTCTCTGGACACCGGCCATTGCAGAAAAGAAGGGCGAAAAGGCCGAAAAAGGGCCGAAACTCTCATGATCACTCAATTTATACTAAATATGACGTATATGGGATGGAATACTCTCGTTGGTCACCTGTCCTGTCTGTTACCCCCCGGAGGTGCAACCTTTTACTTCCTTGTGCCCCCCTCTTACTACCCAGCACCCCCAGCGTGGCACACAAGAGCCAGCAGTGGCCTTGGTCACTGTAGGAATAAGTATAAGCAAGAGCCTTTCTACATACCAGTCCCAGGCAGTGACTGTAAACATCAGGTGTTATCACTGCCAGTAGCACACACTGTCTGCAAAAACATGCTGCTGACTTCAGAACGTGCAGCCTCTTAGAAGACACTAAACTGAAAAGTAAAAATCACTAAACAGGACTGGGTTTTTAGGTAAACCCAGGACAAGTATTGTATGAATTATTATAATATACAGCACATGAATCTGTATACTATCCATCTCCATTGTAATATGAATTATTAATATGGTGTAGTATAAATTAATATTACATCTATAGTTAAATTTACTCAAATCAGCTGCAGAAACTTGGGCATCTACTACATATTCCTGCTGTGTAGCACTCATGGACGATTTTGTGGGTTTTATTGGACTAGAAAAACAGGAGTAAGACAGTACAAAGATGAACTTGCTAAAAAAACCAAACACCTCACAACCGTTAAAAATGACTGCAAACAGTCAATATTATCTCATGATCTGGCACTAGACAAATGAATTATTCCCTCGGTATTCAGTGCAGTTCTTTATGTCCTCATTCTTTTGCATGATTTTTTGAAGAATGTATTATTCTTCCTTTTCTCTTCATATGAAGTCTGAAATTGTGTTTACCACACCTGTCACAGCTGGCCTGGAGCACTTCCAGCTCCATCTAAAGAATCTTTGTATATAAAGGGGAATATAACTTTATTACACTTTCCTCAGTGAGGCAAACAACATTATAGGTTTTCTTTTCTCTTGTCTTTTTAAGCTGGGGAGAGGTTAAAAAGAACTAAACTTTCAGTAGCAGGTTACACTGTGATGTGTATTAAAGCAGTATCATTCATATACCAATACCTGTTCTGTTACTAAAAAGTCTTTCAAGAGCTAAAAGTATTCATAATACTTTCTTGGCCTAATACTTAGAAATGTTGACAAATGATTAAAAAAATCCCTCAAATAGTTCATACTACTAGGTGAGAAAGCTTGGAAATCTAAATATTTACCTACTCTTAAGAGAAGTAGTATTGTATTTAAAGCAGTGACCCTTTAATCTTCCCTCATTGTGGTCACAATCATACTATGATAACTTATTATATTTGGAAAAGTGAAATAGACAGGAGTATACTGGCCTTATTTATGTGCAGTTACTGTACTGATGCAATTGTTAGCAAAGAAAAAGTGAACCTTTAACTGATTTATCTGTGAGTAAAACTAATGTGGCAGATTTGGTAAAGCACATGTATAGGTAGCTGCATTTCATGAAATGAATGAGATTATTAAAAGCAAAGTGATTTTTTTCCAGACTTGACATGTATTGTTTTAGGTCCAGGTAAAAGGACAACTAGATATATGGTCCAAACTAGCCTGTCTCAAGCCCAAATATTGATTCTTTCGCATCTCCATGGGTCCCCTTGTTCCTGATGTAAGTCTACAAACATGTTTCCAGTCAAATTGCCTTCTGCCTAGCGTTTTCTTAGCAATGGTTCTTCCTGTGTCAAATTTATTTGCCAATCTGAGGTACTGATCAGTGAAATTCTACAGAAATCTGCCTAGAAGGCCTCGCCCTAATAATAGGGGGGAACGGGAGGAGAATCTGAGTGCTGGAATAGCCTTTTCTATTAATTAATATTTAATGGCCACCTTAGAGTATGTTATAGCTGTGCAAAGCAAACAGCTAAAACTGTAATTTCAAGCCTGAAATAGCTCCAAATACAGTTCCAGGAGAAACTCCTATAAAACCTGAAGTGTGTGTACAAGCCAGGTTATGTTGCCTGTGTTCTGCAAATGCAAACTTTTTCCTTTCCATGCTGGTTCAGGTCTCTATTTCTCTTGTTTGCTTATGAAATGACATGGGGTGTAATTTCAATCCCGTAAGCTTTTCATATAAAATAATCTTCAGCATTTTGTAGAAGCAGAGGTGGTGACACTGGAATTGAACTAGCCTGCCTCTAAAAGATAAAATATAAATAAAAGAGAAATACTGGCTTGTAATAATGACCAGCTCAGGCCAGAACTACCAGAAAGTGGTTTCAGTTGTTAAATGTGGTGTTTATATAAAAAGGATAGGCAGAATTTTTTTTTGTTGCTTTGGACAGCCTTAATAGGCTAACTATTTTCCGGTACCCCAGCCCCTGTTATTCTGAAAGTTTCTGAAGAAGACTTCGTTTTTTTTTTTTCCTCTTTCCCCTCCCCCCCCCTGTCAGCTGAGAAGAAAAATGGATTTCCTAAGGGGCTAACGTGAAAAGAGAGAAATCTGATTCAGGAACCAATCTTGCTGTCAGTCAAGCTTAGTAAAATAATTTTAAGTGGCCTTGTGCATGAATGAACACAGATACCAAATTACTGTTTTGCTCAAAACTTACTTTTTAGGCCACCAGGTTTTGAACGCTGTGGGGAAGACTTTATCCTTGAATTGATTCTCTAAGCTACATGCAGAAGTTGTTCAGTAAATGTAATGGAGTTGTTAATTATAAAGTATCATACATAGTTATTTAAGTTCCACATGTGACCAAGAAGTGAGGTACTGAAAATGAGTATTTTATTTTGCAGGATTATTTTAATTTCCTTGTAAATACAGCTCTTGATCCACCAAGAAAGACACTCACAGTAGGTTTCTTCCATGTTTTCAAAAGCTGCTCTCTCCTGCTGTTTCCTAAACAGCTACTCTTTGAGGCCTTTCTTGAGCACCTGTGCAAGAAAGAGGGAAAGCTGATTTGAGATTCAGTTTCCTGTTCAGTGGGGAATGGCAGGATGGGAGGGGCAAGGAGGGATTAGTCCTTGTCACTATGGCACTAATGAAAGTATGCTTCTTCCTAAAAGAAATTTATGCTTTGAAGTCAGTGGAAGGACTAACGACATGGAGAAGTTGACTAGTGATGTGTAACACCATGCAAATTTGTGTATTTTCAGCTTTAAACTGAAAGTAATTGGTGTCTTCTGTCACTTGCAGGGAGGTACTTTTCTGCCACCTGCTGTGGATATTGTTCCCAAGTATGCACAGCACTTCATGCTAACTGAGAGACCTTTGGTCTGAGCATGGTACCTGCAGGCCTAAGCTCTAGTGTGTGTGACTCCTCTGCAGAAGAGATCTTGGATGAGGCTTGCAATGTGCTGAGGGCTGTTATTTCCGAAGAAGCACATTTTTCAGGGTCTTTGGTGTTTATCTTCTCTTTTGTGGAGATAGCTGATACCAGTCAGGTGGTTTAAGATCTGCTGGGACCATCAGAGAAACAAAAAGACCTTCTTTCCCCTGACAGTTTAGAGGAAGATCATCCAAAGTATAAGGCAGAAAGGGATGCTACAACACAAAATGTACTAGCTGTGCTATTGACATGCTGTGAGGCTTTAGCCAAATAGGTGGATACCTGCTGATGGTCACTTGCTCAGTGAGCATTCCCTCTGTTCCCTCCACTTCTTCCTTCCCATTTGAATGGTGTAATTACTCGATTTTATTTTTGCTTTTTGACAGAGGTACCAGGAACACTTAATTCTGAACCTTTTTCTTAAACAATTCTACTATGTATCTCTATGTGTCTCCCCTTTTGTTTAGGGATGCATTTAAAAAAAAAAAAAATCAGTCTCCTAGAGACTGATTTTTACCCAAGCACAGAACTTCTCGTTCTCTTGAAGTGTGAACTTCTGAACTTTCTCTGAAAGCCTTGCTTCCTTTTCTCTTTAGTGCAAATTCCAAATAATTCTTTATTGAATTTAAACTCTCAGCTGGGCCTGAGTTCAAGCAAGCTTATGAGGCTGCCTTTCTCATATAAAGGGTTTCAGCTAGAGTTTAAGGGATTTAAAATTCCTCCACAATGGGGAAAGAAGAATGAATGAAGTCTAATTGCCTTAGCTAAAACTGAGCAGCCAAAAGTGTACTTTGTGGGTAAAACAAGCAAAGAAAGATGATCCTTTGTCTTGAAAAACCATAAGCCTTATGCTGATGGGAACTATGAAAGGTGATTGCAATTTGTGATAGCTTTTGCTGTTAATTTTTGCTTACTAATTTCAGTCATCTCTTTGCTGTAGTGGGCAATTTCTTCAACTGTTCTTGATTATTATTATTTTTAAATGCTATTCTCTCCTGCATTTTAGTAAATGTTTCAAATAAACGCGGTCATAGCGTTTCAACCGAGAAGCTATTTGATGCCAATTTTTGTGCAAAAGCGTTTGGTCCCCCCAGCCTCTGAGGCATTCCTTCTTCTAACATGTACGTGTTTGCACTTGATATTTTGCTTGTAATTTGCCAGTCTCTAGATATTACCCTATATTTGTTCAGGACTCTTTCTAGCAAGTCCTGTCAGAGGAATCACTGATTACTGGAAGCTTCCAGCAGCCTCAAAGGAACATGGAACAGATTTTCCAAGTCTATGGTCAGGAAGGAAAGAAGCCTGACTTTAGTCTCTGATTGCCACTAACTTAAGCACTGCTGGAGAAAGGTGGGATACTTAGAGAAGAAGCATCTTGCCGGTACTTGTCAGCTCATCATTCCTTTCTGTGGTGCTCAGTGCTGTGGAATACAAAAAATGAGCCAGCACAACAGCGAAACATAGGAATTGCTCATGTACATGGCAACTGAGGTGTTGCACTTGATGACAGTAAAATTTGTACCCAGCAGCAGGCTTCTGTCTGGGGAGTGTGTCAGAGGTGTCTGTTTGGATGGTGTGTATGTTGCAGGTGTTTCATCTGCATCTGGCAAGGGATACATGCAACCGACTCAAGGTCTTCCTACAGCTCAGGCACTGCATGAGCTGGCTGGGCTCACCGATGGGAGTCAGGTGTGTGCAGCCACAGTGCACTGCGTGCAGTTACTGGGGTCTTTAGCTTTTGGGAGAATAATGACTCCAGTCACTAGCTGCCACCTGCCAGACTGTTGCTGTAGCTTCTCCTCACTGAATCTGGCTTTCTGGTGACAATGGAAGCTACTTTCCTTCTGCAGAAAGGGCTACAACATGTAGTCTGTACTACGCCGTGTTTTGCTTCAGGTTCTGTACCGCTTTGCCACTGAAATTTTATTTCAGGCCCTCAATTATGTCTAGGAGAGTTCCCAACTGTACTGGCACTTTTGTGTTACATGCTTTGAGATCTCTGGCTGGGCATCTTGTAGGAGCTTCTCCAGGCCTGGAGCCAGGTAAAGCTTGCTCAGCTATGAGAATATGTCACATTGTGCTCCAGGAGCCCGCACTAGGTGGGAGTAGCACATTGCTGCTGGCTGGCACGCATGCAGCCCAGGGAGGGAGACTGCAGCTTTTCTGCCTCTGGTGTTCTTTGGTTAGTACAAGTGAAGCATGCATAATGCTACCAGTTCTCCCCATTACAAGTATTTTGAAGCTGTTGTATTCTGCAGAAAGTTTCTTATTACTCTTAGGGGTGTAAATGAGTGGCTTATTTCCCAGGAAGGTCACTAAACTGAGACCTAAGTTCAAAAGCAAGATGTAAGTTCTTATCTCTCTGACCATTGATTTAATAACTCCGTTTACCTCAGAGCAGCATCTATGGACACAATTTTCATACTGCTCCCTTGGAGGTGGCTGCCACCTGTTCCGCAAATAAGACAGCAGAACGATTGCGGTTTTGCCTTACAAAACTAGAGATAAAAATTCAAGCTACTGCCAGAGGTGTAGCAAAACGTCTTTGGACGTGTGGGTATTCCCCCTCTACCCCACTTAACTTATTCTCCCACCACTCCGTTGCTAGTTGAGCTGACAAAACTTAAGTATATTTCTCACTGCTGGGACTCCTGTGCTCACAATGGCTTTTGAGGCAGATTTCCCCCATTCTCTGTAGTTCTGGCTGTTTCCAAATGTATCAGACTAAACTAAATTGCTTTGCCATGAAATCTTGTCGCTGGTTACAGGGATGTGTGATCCATGTAGCATATCGTAGCCAGGGTATATGCAGGCATGTATACTCCCACTGTTGTCACGATTTCTCAGATTTAGTGCTCAGCAATCCAATTAAAAAATTAATGCAGCTTGCAATTACAAGATGACAAACCATGTCCACAGATAGAGAAACTGAAGCTTTAATGTGCAGTCCCCCACACCCTATAAATATTAAATACTTGAAAATGTGTAGCTGTCTAACAAAATTTGTAAATCCATAGAACTTCCCGTTTTCCACTCTGCCAGTAAGTAGTTTGTTGTGCATGTCAGACTGAGTTCAGATCCCGCTTATGCCCAGCGTGAAGAAAGGCACAATGAAAGAGGTGATTCCACAGTTGTATTGAGAATGGTGGATGCTGCGAGCAGCAGTGAACATTTCAATAAAACAAGTGTTGATAAGGTTTGCTACACAGTGTATACCTGCCTAGCATCACTAAAATAGTCTTCAACAGAGCTGTCCATCCAAAAACTTATTCTTTTGCACCTTCTGAAAGATTTTTATTTTTCCATAGAAAGGTTGGATGGTTGGATGGAGAAGGTAGCTTCATGCAGTGTGCATCTTCCTGGTTGCTGGGTGTGACTTCCCTGGAAATGTTTGAGGCTAGGTTGGTTAGGGCTTCAAGCAACCTGGTCTAGTGTGAGGTGTCCCTGTCCGTGGCAGGAGGGTTGGAATTTAAGGTCTCTTCCAACCCAAACCATTTTACGAGTCTATGATAGTCTTGTATCTCTTCCAGTCCTGAAGTTCATGGTAAGGGCATTGCTCTAATTTGTGTGTGCTGTAAGATGCCAAATGGGATCTAAAATGCAAACTTTAGCAAGGCAACTAAGTCGTCACAACCAGATGTTGAAAAACCTGAATATGTTGTTTTCCAACTTTCTCTTATTAAAATCAGCATAGCAAAAAACCACTAGAATAAAATTTTTCATTTCCATGATGAGAGCCCCATTTTAGCAAATCCATGACACTTTTTTAGCTCCAATAACATTTTAGGTATGTGATTCATGTGATTTGCTCAATATACTTGTTTCCTCAGCTAGTTCTAGCACATGGAAATGAGTGAAGTTAAGATTATGCAGGCAAAGCAAACAATGTACGAGTTGAAAGTTACAGCTGAACATGGGAACAAGCTGAAGGAGCTGTAGGGCATCTGCCTGAAATAAGAGGTCTTTATTTGTTTCTTGACGTTGATCACCCTTGTCTTCTCTAGTTAACCTCTTGTATGGCAACACCAGCAGACAGCCTCCTGGGTTTAGGAGATGATGTAAGGGACCCAAATGAATTCCTCTCCCTCTCACCTCCCAAGTCAGATGTCTTTATTCTGTGTTAACCCACTTGTATGTCAATGGTCAATACTTCTTGGATCAGAGAGAAGCTATGGGTGGGACAGGAGTAAAGTCAAATCTGCAGCAAATTGTCAGATCTGTTTTTTAAGCAATAATTAATCTCTAATAAATCCCCTGCTTGTGCTACTTATTTACTTTGTAAAGTGGCTGGCTGTTACCAGTGACTGTCCCTTAAATTCAGCATGTGAACTGGAGTAACAACAGCCTTTCCTAGTGCTGCCGGTAAAAGATGAGGCTTACAGGGTGGCAAACTCTTTATGTGGCTTTCAGTCAAAGCCTCCATTTTCTTTCCACATTGATTCTTTCACTTTTTTTCTCTTCCCAGTCCCTTTTACCACATTTGAGAATGACAAGATGAAATACTAGTCTCGGAGCCGCCTTCTCCAGTACCCGTGTGAATTAAGAGCAATGCCAAGTGGGTGAAAGGAACCACATTCCAGTTCTTCATTGCCTTTGTGCCCTCTCTGGAATCACTTTGCAGATGTTTTGTCAATCTAGATACAGCAACAAGGAGCCACCAAAATGTATTTACTGTGCTCCTAATGGGCCTGTGCTGTAACCCCGTGGAGCAGCTGCTGTGCGATCTATAGGTGCTGGGTTTCTGACACAGCAGCGTCGCAGACTTGCTGGCTGGGGTACCTACTTGATTGCCTGCCTTCTCTCTTGGGGGTAAGTTTATAGCCTGCTGCCTGCTTATAACATGAGAGTTTAGAAATGCCAAAGACTGGAAATTGGACCAAATGTGCCATTCATAGAGTTACAAATGGGAATAATTTAAAACTCAAAACACCTCCTGCTTTTCCTCCCCTCTCTCTTTTCTAAAGGTCAAGCTATTTGTGTAGAAACATTAAGCCAGCTGTAGAGAGGTTGCAAGACCATTCCAGCTATACTGTGATGTGATTCTTATCTCCCACCCTAACAGGCAATGTCAGTCATAATTGGTTATACATAAATTCCTCACTGGGATGCAGGCTTCACATGATTAGGAACTAAACTACATAGAGTGCTGCTCTTGTGACTCTGTAGTTTCAATTAACAGACTCAGGGACGAAAAACCACAGTGAGAGATGATGGCTGAGGTCAGAGAGGTTATCTTTTTTTTATAGCAGTTGTCATCTTAAAGAAGAAAACACAAATGAAAGGGGGTTTCATTAACCTAGGGAAATAGCTGCCACAGATAGTGTGTCAGCAGGAAAAGCATGGTCAGACCAAAATCCTTTCCATGACCTTGATCACTGCTATAATCGTCCTAATCCCCAGTGGGTATGGTAACAATGCACAGCACAAGCCTGCAGTAGCCTAGCTCTGTTTCATCAGTGAAGCATGTAAGCAGATTATTACTGGGCTGATCAGTGCTCTTGCCAATCAAGAAACTCTTGTTATTTTAGAGCAAAGCATAAGAGAGCAAGAAGATGAAAAAAATACTGCATGCTGCTGGTTAGAGACAGAAATCATCATTGTAGTCAAGGAAAGTGACCCTGGATTTCTTCAATTTCTTTCAAGGGGCCTTTAAGCTCTGGAATCTCATCCTGAGAAACTTTCAAGGGATATAATATTCAAATAAGGAAAAAAAAAGTAAAATACATTTAAAGGGCTGGTGTTAGCACTGGCAAAGTAGGTCTGCCTGGGACAGCAACGGAAAGACACCTACACACATGGTCTGTACTTGGACTGTGCCTGAGCTCTGGTGAGCTGGGTGAGGTGATTGCCACGGAGATGTGTTATTATAGAACTGGCTCCCTTTTGGAAACAGAGGTTGCCGTCTCACTTCTCAGATCCTGCCCACAACAGAGAGGTTGGATTAAAAATGATCTCTAAGGTCACTTCCAGCCCAGGCCATTCTATGATCATTCTATGATCCTCAGTGTACTGGGGCTCTTCTCTGTTCCTCTGGCCCTGTCATGCCCATTTAGTGCCTGTTCCTGGCTGCTTGCCACGCTGCAGTCTCTCAGTCTAAGGGGAAGACTGAGATGGTAAAGATGTGGGGCAGCAACTAATTTGTCTCCATTTCTGAGCAGAGTCAAGCCAACCCTAGCATTGTATAGATCTTTCTTCACATCCATGTTTACCTTTATCCTGCAAAACATTTAACACTATTATCTGAAAATGCACCGGATGTTATCCCCTATTGCAAATGTAACCTGCTGGCCCAGTGCCTATTGCTACCCAGATTCTACTGAAAACACTGGGCAGAGAAACCCATTTCAGAGAACAAACAGCTTGAGAAGTTAGATTTAGATCCTCTGAAGAGGGTCCCTGTTCGGGTGCCAGATCTAGAAGGGTCCCTTCGGAGAGCCGGCCAAGTTAACGACCATCACACCGATACGGCTACAAGTCGTTCTCCCTTTATTGCTCCGGACAGCCCAATCTATACAGCGAAGCAGTGTCCCTGCGCCTGCCCCTTAACAGAGTTGGTCAGTTACAGGTTTACACGAGCCAGCGTTTTATTGGGTAGTGCCATTAAACTGTGCAGGCGGCTCTCGCCTCCCTTTCTCCCCTCAGCAAGGCTGTTCACAAAACAGACAAAAACTGCTCCTCCTCGTGCCCCAAGGCAGCTCCAAGGACAGAGCCTTCATTTAGGCCTAAGCCGGGTTGTCCACACCTTTAAAGGGATATCACACCTCTGCTCCACAAGAAATTCCCCTACAATCCTCTCCTTGCATTGGAGGGAAAATGCACACAACCTAAATTGTATATGCTAATTTGACTATCCTGATGTACTTATTTGGCCCATGATAGTATGAATTGTTGTACCAGGTAAAAAAAAAAAACACCCAAGACTTGAAGGATAATTTCAAGTTGGATCCCAGAATGTGTTATGGCAAATGAGTCTCTGTTGCCCCTGTGCAAGATGTTAAGAAGACAGGAACTTCTCTATATGCAACCAGAAGGCTCTTCCATTCAAATGAATGTTGCCTGTGTGCTATTTGGGAGAGTCTTAGGCAAGCTGGGAAGTGTAGACGGTACTTTCTTGCTCAATAGATACCTCACTACATGCAAAATAAGGCTTTGGATATCTCCTCCTTCAGAAATCACTTGTAGGTTGAATGTTAAAATGAAGTGGGAGAAAAGCAAGCGATCCCATCTTGCCCTCATTGATACACACTGATCTACAGTCAATGGCAGCTAGTGCTCCAAGTAACCTACATGTGTGCAGGTAGCTCAAAACTTGGGCTGTTCACATCTTTCATTGCTAGAGCTCACCTGCATCTATAAGTGCTCACCCTGATGACTGCTCTCTGCCATGTACTTCAAGTGGTCTGCAGTTCCCAGTCTGCATGACTTGATTCCTCTGATTGATCTTCAATGGCTTTCTCCAAGCAGAGTGCCTATGAAATAAGGTTATAAAGTGAAAGGTCTCTGCTTTTAACATGGCTGTGCAACTGTTATGCCCAAAACACAGATGAATTTTGATTTAACTTCTGATTTTTACTGGCAAATAATAATTGAATAAGAAAAATAATTAAAAGAAATGTAACTGCTTGCAATTTCAGGAAGGAATTGAACTGTTCCAGCTTGTCTCCTAACACCCTTGCTCATCATTTGGTTCTTATTAACAGCTGTTCTTGCTGTCAGCTTCCAAAACTGCCCCCTAGCACTAGTTTCCCTTCATTCAGTGGGAATTAATCGTGTCTCTCTGGGCTTCTTGTGTGGCAATGCAAGGAGAGTATTGAAATTAAATGGCTTAACTGCAGCCTTCTTGACTGTTAGGAAGGATCAGCCATGATATGGGGGAACAGAACTGAAGTTACAGGTAGAGAGCTTCTTTCATTTAAAAGTAGCGTCATTAAAAAAGAAAAAAAATTAAACATCTGAAATACATTTTTAGAAAGCTAGAAACAAATGTGACTTTTCTAGTACATTTGCAAGGAATTATATCAAACAAACACTTTCAAGCAGACAACATAATGGCCTATTAGAGAAACACAATGGCACCTGTAGGTGGCTAGAAGTACAAAGTAGGAAGATGATAGTGTCACTAAATGCTTTTTGTAATTTGCAAGGATGGGTGTTCAGTGAAATGTTTTCTGGCTGAGTAGAGATACAAGTGCAGTTAGATGGGGGCAGGAGGAGGCAAGAAGGCTGTTTTTCCATCAATCTGTTCTAGCTCAAGCATCCAAAATTTGTGGGTTCCTTACTGAGACTTTAGCATTATTCAGCTATGAATAGATACCAAGTAGACATAAACAGAACTGTCCACATCTGTTTCTCTCTAACTGTAAAGCAGTGTTCAGAATGCTGTAATCTTGCTATCGTTACAAGAGAGATAAAAACAGAACAGAATCTGTTTTCTGTTGTGTAGGGAAGAGTTTTTTAGTTGTAATATTCTGATAGAGCTGTAGAAAATCAAATATATCTATAAACTGTGCTGCAAAATGTGGTGTAGCTTGGTGATGTCTCTACTAATTTTAAAGGACTCAACTTGAAGAACCAGGAGTTATGTAGCTGTCATTGTACAGTTCTCTGCACTGACTCATATTGCAGTGTTATTTAGGCAAACTACTCATCAAGAGTTAACTTGATAAGTGCATTACCTTAGCAACCAGAATATTAACATATTACAGCAGCAAACTATAGCCAGCTCATGCTTTGATTTCAGACATAGGAGATTGGGGTGCTGATATATGTGCTATAGTGCTGTGCAGGGTTACCATAAAAAGTAATGGTAAAGCCAAAGAAGAAGTAAATGTAGTATTTATTGTGTATCTAATGCCTAGATAGTTGCAGTGACTGGAGTGATTCAGAAGTTAAAAAGTACAAACACACGAGCCAGAATATATGGGCAGATCACTGCGGGTTCTCTTTCCACTTCTTTCCCTCATCTTCTTTAATTTTATATTGTATTTCTTCTTGAGCAAAGCCTATATAAGTTTTTTAGTACCCCTCATTTTTTTTCCTGTCATTCACGGACTTCATCCAACATGCAAAACATCGCATAAATGGAAAATAATTTTAAAGCAGCAAAAAAGTAGCAAGTGGCAGATACTTTTCCGAGCATAATCGAAGAGAATGAACAGAGCACTTAAACTGATCAACAGATGAATTCCAGCTTAACTTTTAGGTGGTTTAGCATTTTTCTAAACATATAGATCTGAAGTTGTGTGAAAACCACTCTCAAATGCAGCATTGCCACCCACGACAGCCCTGATTCACCTTGTGCTACTGCTTGCTGCAGCTGTAGGTGCACTTTTCATTACTTCCTCAATTCCAGTGTGCCCAAAAAAGTATTTTAAAACAGACACTGTCTGAATTTAGAACAGACAACTACGTTACCGCACTGGGCAGACTGTTACTTCCAATACAGGTGACCTGTTATTCCCATCTACAGCTTTGGCCCAGAGATGTGAATGTGACTGACCTATACTCTGTAGGATGCAGAAAGCTACCTTTATGTCAAACTGTTATCTCTGATCTTGAATTCAGATGCAAATCAAAATGAGAATAAGCAAACTTGAGAGCACCCGAATGGCTTCTCTAAAGCCACGTGGAATAGCTCCGTAGAACTCCTCTGCTGACCAGTTTCAGCAAATCTATCTTGATGTTTCCGTTCTGTCTTGCTCAGATCTTCAGAGCTATTTATAAAAAAAACCCCTCACTCTGGCATTATATTGTCACACACAAAAAAAAACTTCATTTGCTTTTTATGAAATCTCCTTTTTCATTAAAACATTATACTCCTGGAAGCTGGGATCATGCCTGTAATTTCATTTAAAGAAAAAACAAAATGTGAGAGTTTTTCTTTTAGTATTATTGCTTGTTTACTACAGTCTTAAATGCACAAGGCAAGTCTTGAGTTCTGTTATTTTAAGTCTGTCCTGGTGTACATAATAGCCACCTAAACAAAAGAATGGCTAAAAAGTATCTTGTATATTATGTTTATGACATATTTAATGCTCCTCCAACAGCCTCTTTAATACTGTGTTCTGGTAATACCCACAGAATTCCAGGCAGTTTGACAAACCTGTGTAAGATCATGAATGAGATGCAGATTTTCACATGCAGAAGCAGATGGCAAACCAACTAGCAGTTCAGGGATCCAGGCATCGTGAAATTACAGCATTGGCACAGATTAAATACTTAGTACCAGTGGCCTAGTTTCTTAAGTGATGCAAAGTTCTGTGCATGATGTATTACAGAAAAAGGAGGAAAAGAACTAGATACTGCATGTTACAGTTGTGCTTTTGAAATAATCTGGTCACTTGCATTAAATGTCCTACAATAAGGCATCTCAGAGTGGTTAAAGCAGGGAAAAAAAACAACCAACAACAAAAAACAAACCTTACCCAAATCTAGATTTTGTGGTTTATTTGTGGTTTTTTTCCTTCGAAACTTTTTTCACAAGTCATTTTTCTACTGTGGAAAGGCACTGAATGTGAGACCCAGAGAAGCTGCTTAGATGGCAGAAGTTAGAATGAAGAAGTCCTTGTAGTGTGTTAGAGAAGCAGTTTGATGGAGAAAGAAGTTACTGCCCCTACGAGCTTAAAATGTCTGGGCATGAATGCTACTGAGTCATAAGCTAAGAGTAAGGAAATGTTTCATACAGGTATTTCAGCTCACCTGATAGTACATCTTAAGGCATCTGTTAAACATTGCATTCTGAAAGTAGCATGGGCAGATCTTAAAGAAAGCAGGTGACTTTATTGTTTTACTTTCGGTGGAGCTCTTTTTTCAGGAAGGGGAGGAAAGAGAACAGCATTTTGAAGGTAAGGAGATTTCTGTAATGCTCCTACTTTAAGCATCCAGGCCCCCAGCTGCAGACTTCTTTTATTATTTTTTACTGTCTTAAAAACTTATTCTTTGTGTCGTTCCTGCATCTGCAGCAAGAAAAGAAGGTCCCAGTACTATCTTGATTCCAAGAAGTGCATGTGGTGTACATGTACTTCTACCATGTAGAGCAAAGTAGTATTTGGTACCTGCTGATGTGCAGCATCTGTGTTTGTATGACTTTTATGACTCCTTGCAAAGTCAGGTACACTCTGGTGGCAATTTTCCTGAAATAAAGCCCGCCTGTTTCCTTCAAGTAAAAATGAACTAAAAAGAGAAGTTTGATTTTTTTTTTTTAATATTTTTTATTTTATTTTGGAAGGGTGGGTGCATGAAGGGTAGATGGTTGTGGAGAGGAGTGAATTCCATTTACTTGCTTGTGTGAGGGTAGGAGGAAGGAATAAAAATTTGAAGGACTGGTGCTTTCAGATTTGAGGTTGGCCTTCTGTTTTCTAATTCTGGAACCTTCAGTTAGCCTGGATGCTTTCTCTAATGACAGTCAGACCACTAATCTGATGGAAATTCTCTGCCTTATGCTAATACCACGAAAATCTGGCTAAGACTAACTGAAGCTTTTATTCTGGGTTTACCTGAAGGCAAATTTTCAGACAGCTTGCACTTTCCATAAAGTTGAACAGCTCTGCATTGTTGTATAAACAGGCTAGTTCCTTCAAGCACGATGGCGTTAATGATCTTTTTTTAGAACTTAATTTCATCAATGGAAACAGCCTATATCTTCCTGCTTTCTCACCCAGTGCTCATCCCAGAATGGAAGGGCACCAGAACAACGACTTAACCATTTCTGGAAAACATAGCCCTCTTAATTCTGAGGTTCTAAACAGCTCTTCTGCCACAACCTGGAAACGGGGAACCAAGTATGGACCAGCATAGCCATGGTTTTATTGATTACACTTTTACAGAAGCATTGACATTGAATGCTTTGTCATGGATCCTTGGATCGTCTACCTAACAAGAGTGACAGATTTGCTGAAATTACTGGCTATTTCTTTTCAATTTAATGAGTTCTATAACCTGATATATCTTCCTACTGTGACATTTAGTACGAATGTCTGGCTTGCAATGAACCCTGAAGATTTGGGTTCTGCATATTAACCCACATTCTAATAATGATAGCTCTTGCTGGAATATCTCACAAGCCAACAGCATGCTAATTCGTGGTAAAGAATTATGTATGTTCCTGTGAGTGTCACTCAGGCCCTTTGACAAAGACATATGACAGCTGTCACAAACTCCTTAGGAGAGTAGCATCAGTGTAGTAAACAATGCTGTTGGTTATTAGAAACAATTTCATTATTCAAAAGCCTGTGTATTTCCCTCCCACTCCCATATCCTTCTTCTGCTTTTCCATGTGGTTAGTTTGCTTTGCAAAGAAATTGCGTGAAGAAGCATTAAAGGCTAAGTCCACTTTAAATTTGCATATTATGGTAAATATTATCCTGGCATCTCTTGGTTCCAGAGTAAAAGAAATGATGGATCTATACCAAGTTAAATCTGCTGCCAATAGATGTCTATAAATACCGAAAGATTCCCAGGGGAAAGTGAAATGGAAAGGTGCAGGAAAAAACCCTTCATTTTATGGATGACTTCAGTGTATCCTTTCCCTAGCAAGAAGTAAGGAACATAGTTTCTGCAGAATTAAGCGGTTGCTTAATCAAAGTCAAAACCTACCAAGTACCTATAGTTGGAAAAAAACACCCCGGTAGACTAGATAAGTTGCACAGAAAATTGATTATGAGTTAATCAGAATTAAATGGACTGTTCAACTGTATTCTTCCCTTTGTTCAGGAACAGACCTACTCCAATGTACATGATAAATCTTTTTTTAAAATGTGTATCCCACTGAAATTCATAGCTCCAAGCTGAATCATGGACTTCTGATTACTGCTGGCATGGATTTATAAATTCATTATCTGCATTTAATCATACACAAAAAAACCCTTGATCTGTGTGATTCACAGCTTCAGCTTTTCATCATAAAGTAAGACTGATACTAAGAGTGCAAAGCTGAAATTCTTGAAATAATAATCTTTTGAGTCTTTGCCAATGACAATGGTTTCCGCTCAGATTATCAGCTTTGCCAAACATGCTGATGTGTTAGGTCAATATTTAGTAAAAGGAGAATGCTTCCTTGTATGTTATTTTATTAGAAAGTGAGTTGCTTTGAAACATGATTTTGGTCAATACTTGTTCTTTTTACAATATTTCCCCCAATTTCGTTAAAAAAAGTAAACATGCTGTATCTAATTGGATGACTATTTCTAGCTGTGCTTTTGGAAATAGTTCTGTTTTCACACCTCTTTCTTCTTTTATCTCTGAAGGCACACAGTTGCTGTCTAAAACTTTCATGCTACATGGAAGGTGTGTATTTTCTTAAAAGATAGACATCTGTAACTAAAAGATATAGAGTCCAAACAGCATACATTTGGGGCCTAATAACCTTCAGAATTTCCTTAGCAAAAATTAAATTATTTACATGCACTTTTTATATTTACCATTACTATGACTCTCCCTTTTCCTCTCTACAGCATAAGTGAGATGTTCCTCACTGCATGGAAGACCAGAGGTACTTAATATTTCCTACAGTCCAGCTGTGGTGGCAGTAGATATCTGCTTAGGCTGTGGGGATTTCTGCACATAGTAGCAGAGAACCAAACCAAAGAGACAAATGATCTGTTTGGTCCAACATCCTGTTTCTGACAGTGTATTCTCAACCTTCAAATATTTTACAAGCAGCAACACTGAATACACCTGGATAATCCCCTCTCTTGACCCGCTGGTCACACGGTGTTTGATGCAGCCTGGGATGGGGTTTGCCCTTTGGCTGCCAGGGCACGCTGTTGTCTTGTATTGAGCCTGCTGCTGATCAGCACCCCCGGATCCCTCTCTGCAGGGGAGCTGTCCAGCCATTCCTCTCCCAGTTTGTACTTGTGTCTGTTGTTGCTCCATCCTAAGTGCAGATAACATTTCACTTGTTAAATTTAATTCCATTAATCATAGCTCAATGCTCTAATCTGTCTACATCCCTCTGCAAGCCAGTCAAGAGGTGATTATTCACCTTGAGCACTTGGTGCAATCCTGGGCTTCACAGTTTAAGAAGGATGTGAAGGTCGTTCAATGCCTCCAGAGGAGGTCAACAAAGCTGGTGAATGGGCTGGGTGGAATGTCCCATGAGGAATGGCTGAGAACCTTGGGCTTGTCTAGTTTGGAGAAAAGGAGGCCAAGAGGTGACCTCATTGCTCTCTACAACTTCCTGAGGAGGGGATGTGGAGAGGGAGGTGCTGATCTCTTCTCCCTGGAATCCAGTGATAGGATGCTTGGGAATGGTTCGAAGCTGTGCCAAGGGAGGTTTGGTCTGGAAGTTAAGAACCATTTCTTTGGTGAGAGGGTGGTCAAGCAGTGGAACAGGTTTCCTAGAGAGGTGGTCAATGCCCCAAGCCTGTTGGTGTTTAAGGGGCATTTGACCAATGCACTTAACAACATGCTTTAACCTTTTGTTAGCCCTGAACTGGTCAGGCAGCTGGAGTAGGTAATTACTGACTGTATAATCTACTCTAGCCCATTCTTCTCTAACATTTTAACTTAGAGGTTCTATGTATTTATAATATCTCTATGAATTTACCCATGAACTTACCCAGTATTTTTTTTTTTTACGTTTAGTGTAAAATTTTAATATCCACCACATATTGTAGTAAATTCTATAGCTAACTACATGCTGCAATGAAGGATCAGGCCCTTCTGCTTATTCTAAACTAGGTAAATGGTAGCTTTACTGAAGGCCTGCAGCCCTTACATTGAGAGGAGCAGGGAGCAATTGATCTTTGTCTACTGTCATCATGTATACAAATTTTACAGACCTCTGTCACATCCTTCCACAGTTGTGTCTTTTCGCAGTTGAAAAGTCCTCCTAGTTAGTTGTGGTTTGTTTTTTTTCTTTTGGAAGCCATTGCATATTTTAAATCATTACCATTGTCCTTCTCAGAACCCCCTCCAGAGGGAAAAGGAAGGCCAGTGCTGCATACGCTGTTCAGCCATGATCATGTGTAATTTGAGAATCATGATAGTATCCACTTTGCTATTTAATCCTTTCCTAATAATACCTAGCATTTGGTTTGCTTTTCTAGCCACTACTGAGTACTGAGTTGACAGTAATCTCAAGAGCACATTCTGATGGCTGGAAACCCATTGTTCTAGATATAAATATAGGACTATTTTCCCCATGTTGCTTTAACTGTAATAAAGCCACTTTATTTATCAGCAACTTCATGAGGAAGCTCAAACAAGCTTGCTTTTGTTTCAAGGGCTGAAAGTCAACTGTAGGAGAAAATCAGAAAGGAATCCTTAAGGGGACAAGAACTGAGTTTAAGTTGGTTTTATATCCTATAATCTCTAAGGGGTGTCACATTAGAAAGTGTGCTTTTTATTTTTTTTTTCTCCTCTCAAAGAACTTTTGTTAAGCATGCATGCCACTAAATGGTGCCTATGGATTGCTGTCAATCTTTTGCTGCATGTTCATGCATTAGATTTTATGTGTTGTTAGAGTTGAAATTGTGACATTAAGAGTAAGCTGTCTTCCTCTCTAGTATATTGGATATAAAACACTGAAAAACAATGAAGGAAAATGAATATTTGAAAACGACACAGGACTTAGGCTGTGTTAGCAAAATCTCTGGTGATCATTCAGTTTTGTCCAGCCTCCATCTCTGCCCTTTTATAATGGCTAAGCCTTCAGAAGTGAACTCCACTTTGCACTGAGCCTTGCTCTATGGTACAGCTCTTGTGTAAGTGACACATTTTGTGCCTGTAATGTCAACAAATCTGGAGAAGAAACTATAATTTTCAGGAGGACAGACACACAGTCGCCAGGTGTGTTACTGGGACTATTCCTACACTCCTAAAAGTTGGTCTGCTTTATCAAAATCCCATCCATGTTACAGCTGTGTACCTTTAAAGTGTGGAGGATGAAAGGGAAAAGGTATGACAAAACTTTTTATTAGCTTCTGGAAGCAGACAGATTTTTTTAAAAAAATCTCATAAACAGCTCTGTTCCCAGCATATGGACTTAGAGAAAGCGTTTTTTTTTTTCTATTCCTGCTTACAGACATCTGTTCACATTTTCTGGTGGGAATTTTAGGGTTTAAACAGCCATCTGCTTCCTACTGTAGCAGCTCAATAACAAAGGAAATTTTCTCAACTAAGAATCTTTGACTAATATAAAGGTATTGTTAGGAACATATGCTATTTTTTTCCTTTTAACCTTAGTCAATATATTTTTCAGTCCATTTAGATTACAAAATTTACCCAAACAGACTGAATAAAGTGTTCAGCATCTCATGCAGAGAGTCAAAACTCTTAAATAAGCTTTAGTTGTGACACCACTGTGTATTGATACACAAGCACGTTGCTGAATTCTGCAACCTAGTAAAGATGAAGAATTTCAGCAAGGTTGTATTATTGGCTTACTTGTTTAAACAAGACAGGGGAAGGGGAAGCTGCATGGCTTTTACAGTAGAGAGCAAACCAGGCCCAGGCCTGCATAGGAAGCAGAGGCATCTGGAAACTGTACAGCTCTCACTGTGTACTGTACCACTTCAGCCTAGCTGGTCAGCCCAAAGCATGAGGCTAACAACAGCTAGACAGTTTCTGACACGCGAGCTTCTCTCCTGTCGAGGGTTAGGGCTGGGCCGGCCACTAACGGGGACAAATGCTCTCTAACCCCCTCTTCCCCCCTCCCCCCCAAATGGGAAGAGAAAAGGGAATGAGGCAGAGAGACTTCTGGGTTAGAGAAGAAAAACTAGAACAGCTTTAATGAAAATAATGGAAATAATTGTGAAAAGATAAAAGCAAAGAACTATATACAACTATAGACAGTAGCCTGATATCAAACCCAACTCCCTCCCCCGATAGCAATCCCCACTGGTGCTGCAGAGCAGGAGACACTGGGGAAACCCCAGGCTCAGTGGCGGCGGGAGCTGGATACAGGGAGCTGGATTCGGGAACTCAGGATCCGGATCAAAATCAGGAGGTCAGATGGAGTCCTCTCTGGACACCGGCCATTGCAGAGAAAGCGAAGTGAAGAGCAAAAAGGACGAAGAGTGCCGAAACTCTCATGATCACTCAATTTATACTAAATATGACATACACAGAATGAAATACTCTCGTTGGTCACCTGTCCTGTCTATTATCCCCCCGGAGGTGCAACCTGTTACTTCCTTGTACCCCCTCTTACTACCCAGCACCCCCAGCGTGGCACACAAGAGCCAGTGGCCTTGGTCGCTATAGGAATAAGGCAAGAGCCTTTCTGCATCCCAGTTCCAGGCAGTAACTGTAAATATCAGGTGTTATCACTGCCAGTACCACACATTGTCTGCAAAAACACGCTGCTGACTTCAGAACGTGCAGCCTTTTAGAAGACACTAAACTGGAAAGTAAAAATCACTAAACAGGACTGGGTTTTTAGCTAAACTCAGGACATCCCTTCAACAGTCAGAGCAGACATCTTTAATGATAGGTTTATGGGTGCTGTGTTGTGTATTAACTTCCTATAACTGGTACATACATATAATGCTAAAAGGGTCAGTCACAGAATCCTCCCGCCCAAGGGCATTCAGAGTATTATTGACAGTTCTCTGTGTTATGGGAATAATAATCATACTACACTTCCAAGATATAATCTTTCCCTAAGCACTAAAGAAGATCTTCAAGGATTAATTCTGGGACTGATCTCCATTTAAAGTATGTAGCATAAGCATTATATATATATTTAATGAGCTGAAATGAAGTTGGAAGTTGCCATCAGTGTAGAGGAGATTAAAACAGAGAAGAGCTAAGATGACCTATAAGAATTTCAAGTGATAAAAAGGGGATACAATACAAGGTCACAGGCAAGAATTTCTGCCATACAGTAGGCATTTATTAAATAGAAGCTATGTGTATACTCATTAAATGATTCTCATTCTTGGATGCAATCCAAGAATGTATCCAGACATGTATTTCCACTGGTCATATACAGGACATCTGAGAACCTTGCAATGTAGTGTATTTTGATTTTGTAACTGCACGTTAGAAAAATATTTTCTGAACAAACTAGAGAAGAGATAGACAGCTAGTCAGAAGAGTGGAGGCTCTGACTCACAGATAAGGCTTAAAAGCAGGTTAGCACTGGCTAAAAGGAGGTTAAGAAGTGATGGGTACATTGTCTATAAATTCAGGAGAAAGCAAGCAGTGGGGAAAGTAAACTATGAAGTAGTCTAGAAAGTGATGTTGGCAATAGATATAAGCTAGTTATGCAAATCACGTATAGAGGATATTAGATTCTGAAAAGCTTTTCAGTGGGAGTGGTATGAACAAAGAACAACAACATTCAGAGAGTCTTTGATCAGTTCATGAATGGGATTAAATAATGTATTTTATCACAATGACCTACAGTGGTTTCCTATACAAATTTGGGGGATGTATCACTCCTGCTCTACTCTGCTCTGGAGGAAGACAAGGAAATTCTTTGTGATGGGCTTGCCTTCAGGCCATGAAGGTGCATAAGTTGTCATTCTCTATCATAATTTTCAACCTTTCTCTCCTTATCTTTCCTTTTTTTTTTTAAAACCCTTCTGCAGGCTCCATTAGCTGCTTATTGCTGCAACTGCAGTTACATCTCTTCTGTCCAACAAACATTGCAAAGTTTGTTTGGCATACATCTCCTCTTCTGTTTGTACCTGTGTCATGTGTTTGAGTCTGATGGGGTTTTTGTAAAAAACGGGGGCAGACTTGTACAAAACTTCAAGAGCCTCCCCCACCCCCACGTAGGAGATGGACCTGCCTCTGGCCAGGGCCAGGCCAATCAATGCTTCTGTGATCAAGGTATTTAAAATGTGACCCCATTTTTCTTTCTCCCTCTTTTGGTTTAGTTTTCTTTTGAGCTGTCCCGTCTTTAATGTTGGGGAGTTTTTCTGTTGGAGGAGGGGGAAGTGAGAGGAGAACAAAGGAACATCGCCCTGAGAAAAAAAGAGGGGTAGAAGAGTCCCTAAGGAGAAGGAGAAGGCTGCCGGAGCAGGACCTTTCTCTGAAGCCCGTGGTGGTTGAGATGGCAGGTTGGTGATTGCCTGCCAGTTGGGGGACTGATGGTGGCAAGTCCAGGATGCATCAGCACATGCAGAGCCCCATGCCAGAGGGGAGAGAGACCGAGCATCAGTTGGGGACCTGTCCAAAGTGATCTGTGGCCCTGATGGACTCATGAGGAGG
This sequence comes from Trogon surrucura, assembly GCA_020746105.1. Taxonomy (NCBI): domain Eukaryota; kingdom Metazoa; phylum Chordata; class Aves; order Trogoniformes; family Trogonidae; genus Trogon; species Trogon surrucura. Next base: position 72,998,349 of record CM036619.1, read on the forward strand.
AAGAGGATTGTCTCCTGTGAGGTGGACATCACACAGCAGGAAGCAGAGACGACAAGGAGCCCTCTTTCTCAAGGATGAGCTGCCATGGATGATGAGTAATTCCCAGATGGACTGCACCCCCCATCTCCTGCCCCTCCTTGCACTGATGGGGGCGAGGAGGTAGCTGGGAAGATAGGAGTGGTGAAGGGGGAGCAAAGTGTATTTAAGATTAGGTCATATGTATTGATGTATTCCTCTCACTACCCTACTTCCTAAATGGTGGTGGTGAATTAAATCTGTGGGTTTTTTCTCCCCAAGTTGCTCTATTTCTTTACCTGTCACCTTAAACAGTAGATTATTACCCTCCCTATCCTTCATCTCAAAACCCTGAGCCTTTTAAAGTTGAATTGTGTACCTTCACATCACTGTTGAAATGGGGGTGGGGGGAGGAGTGAGCTGTAAACCACGTGGTTCTTTGTCCCAGTCGGCTTGAACCACAACAACCTGTTCTTACCCAACTTAGCAGAACTATTATTAATGGGACCGATATCAGTTTGCCCACTGCAACATATATCCAGCTCCAGATGTGCAGTTGAATTGTTTGAAGATATCCTTTGCAATTGTCTTCTGCCCATGTTGCCTAGGGGGCATTCCGAATCTTCTGGGTACAGGAGTCTATTCTTTTGAGAAATCTATGGTGTCTCTAACTCTCTTTCACTTCTGAACTGCCTACTTTGAAAGCCACCTGACTAGCCAGCTGGAGACTAGTTTAACATCTAGCTAGATGACAATTATCTAGAAAAATTCGTGACTCTAAAAGGGCTTATAAGGGCCAGCAAAAAGAAACAAAAAAACCAAACAAACCCACCCAAAACAAAACCTTGTGAAGATGCTGTTTATCATTTTGCTATGTATTTAATACAATCTGCATATTGTCTGTCCAGAATTCTTAGAAGGCTGTTGATATTCTTAAGCCATGTGTCCTATCATCTCAAGAGACCAAGTCTCGTGGTGCTTCTCATTACATATCCATAATGGATTTTTTTTTTTTTGCGTAATTCTAGCTAGGGAGTTTGGGGGACTAAGTTTCCTACCATATTATATCTTATACTCATGGGTAGGTTTGTGATACCTCACCTTATGTATCTCGGGATTAGTTCAAAAAAAATGAAATGAAGCCCATCTTAATATGCCAGATTTTAAAAAGTGTGAATTTGTGTAATTATTGAGGATAAGACCTCCACAGCCCATCCATTTTCTGGATTTGAGCTTGGCAAAAAAGTGACTTTTTACTGCACATACAACAAATCAAAATATTTAGGAAGGAAATGGCATACATCTGTTTCACTAAGAAAAACAAGACAATTAAAAAGGAAAAAAAAACAACAAAGGCAGAAAGAATTAAAAGTACCATTAGATGAGACAAGTCCAAGACGCTGCTGGGATCCATGTGCATGCACAGAGACTCTGACACTGAAGTCTGAGTGGTTACTAGAGAATAACTGTCATTTCAAAACCACTAAAGTTGTCCATGCAAATCCACATTTAATATTCTACTGAGATGCATTTAAAACCCATTAGCAAGATAATATTCAGATGCCTCATAGAAAGGCCATGAAAAGAGTAGATTTTTAGAGATGAATCTTCACTTATTTTGCTGGGAGCTTGCCTAAGGAAGGACAGAGAAAACATTTTACCATCTCTGTCAGTCCTGGCAAATGGGGCCAAAGGGCCAATCTATTCTGGCAACCATGACTTGGCAAAGAAGCAAGCCCTTGAATTCCTTCCTCTTGGGGGGGACTAGAAAGCTGCTTCCTGTACCTAGTTAAGCAGCTTTTTCAGTGGAAACCCATTTACTTGCTGGAACAGTCTATTCAAAGTCTGTCTCAGGAAAAGGTCAGAATATGAGGTCACATGTCTTCATCTAGTTGTGCTCGAATGATTCTTAGTATGTTTTGCTGAAATGGCTAGGGTCCAGTTCCTTGCCGATGATCAGAATCTTTTCAGTTGTCTAAGTAAGGGAGATTTGACACACTCTTACTGGTTTGTTTTTGACACACCAACTCAGCAGAATAGGGAGAGTCTCTTACACTTTAACCAGTTTATTTGCTATCACAGTAAGGCTTACTTACCTCCTTAAACCCAAAGATAACTTGCCCTCTGCCTCGTGTGTTTTTCAGTACACCATTTGTTATCATTTGTCCCTAAATACAGCCATCAATTTCTATGGGAAACATGGTTGTAATTTATTTATCCTTCCAGTCCTTCGAGGCTCTTAAATGTGGTGCTATCTCAATATTATGGTCTCATTTACTATATAAAACTAGCACACTTGACCCACCACTTCTCTGACAGGGACTTGGTTTATCCGCTCAGACATCCTTCTTCCAGATATTCTTGCCCAGGAGTTTCTGGCATAAGAAACAAAACAACCTTCCTTCCCTCAGTAAGGCTAAACCCAACTTCAGGAGCAATATGGATTTTCATTTTATCAACGTTCAAAGAGAAAATTTAGTGTTATAACTGTTAGGCTGCAAAATATATTTGGGCTGCTACAGGAACAGGAAACATTCCCTTGATACTATAGCTGCGTGAAAAATAGTTTAGGTGGTTGTTTTTCGGTTTGACCATTCAACTCAAACACAACAATGGAACCCTACAAAACCAAATGGAAATGTCATTTTGTTTAGAAATGCACTGTTCCAATCATGAGAGTTGAAAGAAAAATGAAGGAGAAACAGGGCTTCTTTGTATTTGGGGTGGGAAGGGGATTCTTTCTCCACTTTTTCCTGTATTCTAGGACTGCAAGAGTTGTGCATAATTTGGGATGAAACCATCTTTCTGTGGGCAAGACAGTTTGACTTCGAGTATTCCATGTAATTTAACAAACTTTAAGTTACTGATGTACGTACTGAAAAATCCCACGATGACAAATAATTAAATGCGTGAAAACATCTTTCTTCTCCCTTCCCCAGGCTCAGTTTTGGTCTGGTACCTCTCCTCCCTTTCTACTCTCAAATTCTCTTGCTTTCACCTTGAGTTATGCTCAATTCCCTCTTGATTTCCTCTGTGAGGCAACAGGTGGTGCTGGAGACTGAGGTCAGTGCACAATGGTTTCTTCAGTTGCTTGTTGCTCTTCACCTTCACTGTTCTACATATGTTACCGAGAAAACACAGAACCCGGAAGGTTACAACAGCGTGAGTAAATATCAGTTACAAACTCCACCTCTTATTTCTATGCACTGGACTACGTAATAATCCACATTTGCATTACAAACTTCGGGCCTTCTCTGTGCAAGACTCAAGAGCCAAGAACGTGACAGCAATTTGATTGCATGCACATTACAAATTCCACACTTTGTCACTGCAAGGCAGGTATCTCCATTTCAGAAGCAGCAGGATCAGGCCATCACTGCTGCCAAGGTTTGTCTTGCGTTTCTGCAGGGCTGTGTTTACACAGGACATAGCCCTGATGTTGCAGAGACCAATACTTTCTTAAAGCTATCGCCTGTGTCCTAGCAGCATCAGTTTCCCAGCATTGCCTCTGCAACAGTCTCTCCCTGGGATGGCGACCAGATATTTTTGTAATTTCACTTTGAGTAAAGGACCAATGGGTAGTTGTGCTCTGGAGAGCAACTTCCCATAGGCCTGCTCAATCACTTTAAAGCAGGATGGCCTGAAAAGGCTCCATTTCCAAGCCTGTCTCTGCCCTCTGTTTCTCCACCGGTGATGCCAGGGTGCTGCTTGGGGCAAGTCCTTGCTTTCCTCCCTCCCAGCTGTCTGGCCAGCCCGAGGAAGTTCAGGGCCCACCCCGGGCAGGTCTCCCCGGCTCTTTAGCACCACAGCCCCCTCCCTCACTCCCTCCCTCCCCCCATCCCGGGCCTGGCTGTCGCAGCGCCCCCTCCAGCCCCTTCAGAGAGGGGGCGGGCGGTGACTTGCTTCCCCCATGTCCCTCTTCTTACCCGGTTTTTGGTTGTGTGGGGTTTTTTTCCCTTCACTCCCTGCCCACCTACGGCCCGCGGGCCCCTCAGGGCTGCCTCAGCGCGCGCCCCAGCCAGCTGCTCTCATTGGCGGAGGTTCCGAAGCGCGGGCGTGGGTACCTGGTCATGGGCGGAGCCGGCTCTAACCGGCTGCTACCGGCTGCGGCGCGCGAGCTCACCTCGCCCACCCTGCAGGAGGGACCGCGGAGAGGGGGGTGGGAGGGAAGCAGGAACGGGGTGTCTCTCCCTCGCCAGAGTCGAGAGGTGTTTCCTCCTCCGTGGTCTAGAGAATCTTCACGTGGTCCGAGAGGAAGCGAGGGGATCGACCAGGGAAGCTGTCGAGAAACTGGCCTGGGTGAGAGGCGGTGCGAAGCAGGGCGCCGAGGGCCCTCACGGAAAGAGGAAGGTACGGCAGAACGTGGGGAGCTGCGCACGTGCCGCTGGAGTTCAGAGGTCCAGTGGAGCAAAAAGGGAGGGAGCCGTTAGCTAGCCACAGAAGGAGTAGGGGAGCATTAGATTATTTTATTTTATTTTTTCCTCTTCCTTAAAAAAATCTATGAATTACCTGCATTTATGTTTTGCTCTTGCAGTTTTGTAACCGTATTCTTGTTACTTTTTTTGATAGGGCAGGATACTGTTTCTCACTAGGCCTCTGTGTTGTTGGTAACTCCTGGGTGATTCCCAAGCTGAGGGCTTTCCTTTCAGGCTACAATACAGACTGCAGAGTAGTTCTGTGCAGTTTTGTTTCCTGTCTTGACCCCTTGGTACCCAATGACAAATCAGTTTCTTGACTTGGCTGGCAACAGAATTGGATACTTACTTGGCAAGAGTGATGTCATCTTTTAGGTTGCACTGTTGTTGAACTTATTAGTTTTCTTATAATTCATGAATATTTATGTTAAATGTACAAGCGACACAGTTCACTTGGCTCACTTAGAGAGAAAGTTGTATTAAATTGAACATAGTTGAATGATTTGTAGGCATCAAATATGGCATGTTCTTAACCTGATGTATTTATGCTGAATAAGTCTCCAAGTAAATATACAAGTGGAATGCTTTAGCATCTTCCCCTTTCTGTTTTCAGTTGAGTAGTTTGCCTAGAAGTGTAGTTGCTGTGGTCTCAACCTTAGATAAATTCTGATTTGCTAAATGAAAAAAATCTGTGCTGTCCCTTAGGGAGCTCCAGAGATTGGAAAGGGAATGAATTTTAGGCCTGCAGCAGTTTTTTTGCTACTGAAATAGATTACTTCAATCCTGGTATCTTTTTATGGAGAACGATCTCAGTTGTTTGAATTTCCAAGGCAATAATCAAATTGAGGACTAGATCATGAGAAAATGCCACATGTAGCTGACTGAGGACATGGATTGTGAATGTGACTCAAAACTGTTCCTGTACACTACTCATCCGTGTGCATTTTAGGGTTTGAATCATCAGCACTAAGCTGAAGGGTTCCCTGTATATGTAGCACTTGGATTAGTATGCCCCTTTCACTATCAACAGCTTGCTTGATTTGTATGCAACTCTAGAAAATAATCTAACTTCTCACATATGTGAGCTGCAGACTGAAGCTTGTAATGTGTGTCAAGCAGGCTTTAAGCTACATTACAGATGTCATTTTTGGTACTTAAGATACCACTCCACATACATGTTGCAAAAATAGCCACAGCAGTTCCCCAACATCTGTGTTGCCATGGCCTTTCAGCTGTTAGACATGCCCTTCTGTCTACCTGAACACCTCTTCCATCACTAATTTTTGCTCTCAGAGACAGATTTTTGCTGCAGATGGTGCTGAGGCATTACCCTATGAGTTGTGCTTTGGAGGTTTTTGTTTGGTGTAGGAGTCTTAACTACCAGGGCTGAGCTGAAGTGATTAAAACTACACAATTAAAAAGAAGGGATAGCTGGGAATGCAACCCACAGAAACTAGCCTGGTACTGCAGTGGTTTCACAGCTGACTGCGTAAGTAGATATCTGACACAACAAATGTTGCTTTGAGCTCAATTCTCTGCTGAGCTATGGCAGTGATTCCATGGAGGCTTGCTTGTGAGTCTTTATTATTAAAGACTTCAGATTAGGAGAATTAAAACAGCAATGTTCTGACTACTCAGAATCTGCTTTTGTAGAAATGAAGGAAATAACAAGGCAAAGACTAACAGGGAGGCTAAGATACTGGAGATTGGTATGGTGGTTGTTTCTCAGCAAGCTTGTGAACTCTATCATTCTCCTGCTCCATAACAGGAGCGAAATCCTAAAATGAAAGAAATCTTAAGAATGCTTGTCAAGTCTGTGTTTCACAATTATTGAAAGTGATCTTCAGGGGTGTAACTATGAAGTGGTTATCTGAAGAGGAATTTAAAAAAAAAAAAGAAAAGAAGAAGAAAAAAAGAAAATTACATGGACACTCATCTCTTTTCAGGAAACCAAACTTGCAAACTCTAAGATGGCTGGTGAATATGCCAAAGTCTGTCCATTGAAATTAAATTTAGCAAAATCTCTATATACCTATATAGAAGGTTTAGGAGGTGCCAGGCTGATGGGAAGGAATTCAGCACAGAGCCTGGAGGAAGCATTAGCCGGGAAAGGTAAAGAAACAAGAGGTGATAGTGTGTGTTGGTCTTCTGAAAGAAGAGTAAAGCAGGAGGCACTGCAGTTCAGAAGAGAACAGAAAAACATGAACATTTTTTTTCTTGTACAATGTATTTCATTTAGTTTTACCTTGGTGTTATTAGAACTAAGTTTTAATCTTGCCCTTTTCAAGGTCACAGCGCATCATTAGTCTTGAGGAGAATCCAGGTCCAGGCATTGAAATGTTTTCTACTATTTTGTAGTGAAGTATATAATGGTAATCTGTTTGCCCCTTTTTAAGTTGTTATTGCCTTTGCACCTACTCCTAATTATGTATTTGGAACCTGTGAATTTATCTGATGAACACTGATACTATCACTTTCATTAGGGACAGCTGGAACTTACACCACTTTCACAGTAAACCGATTTCAATATTAATTCAAAAAGGATTTTGCAGTTTTAGCAGGTGATATACAGAGAAATTTGTCTGAAGGCAGAAGCTTAGCATGTCTGGATTGTCAGATGGTAGCTTTCTCCTAGCCTGGCAGTACAGTGCGTACCTGAAAGAGTGACGGAGTAGTTTTTCCCATCACACGTGCATATTCACAAAAGGACAGATGGGCAAAATGGTGTGAGGAAGAGCAGCAGAAAGTTATTTGAAAAGTTGTACCATAGACAGTCCATCAGTGCTGCATTTCGCCTCTGATCTTTTAATGCAAGCTCCTACAGACAGACTTTAACCTCCTTCCTTTCCTTTTGAGTGTGTGTATTTATGTGGGTTTTGCTGTTGTTCTACAATGACTTTTTTTTCCTCTGAGGAATGGCAGTCACTACCTCATTCCAAAAAGCCTAAAGGAAGTTCTGTTGCCATGAGGTTTTGAACACAGATACATGATGGGAGAAAAATCAGATTGTACGAAGGGAGAGAGGGCTCAGAACTAATTAGCTTTCTTGAAAAAGTGTCTTCCAGGGATTCTTAAATTAGAGGTATGAAATGGCCCATTTTATGAAAAATGAGGCTCTTGTGAATAATAATGGCTTGCCAAGCTCTCTGAGCAGTATTGGTCACACTCGTTGATATTAGAGATGGAGAATCTGGGAAACCTTGCCAGCTGGAACACAGGGCAGGTGAAGTCCTCCTTTTCCCTGTACTGGTAAATGGACTGAGGCAGCAGAGAGGAGCGCTTTGGTTAGATGAAGAGAGCCTTGGCACTGCACTTAAGATAGCTTTTTTTTAAATTTTAATTTTCCTGGCAAAACTAAATACAGCACTGCAAAGTAATATTTTCTGATGCTTTTGGGGCTAAGTTCACAACTCTAGCAGTTCACAGCTTATGGCAGTGGAACTTAACTGATGATTTCCAGTAGTGTGACAGTGGAAAAGTCAAAGCAGTTAAGTGATGTGCTAATGGCATACAATTATATAGAATTACAGAGTAGTTTGGATTGGAAAGGACCTTAGAGATCATCTAGTTCCAACTTCCCTGCCATGGGCAGGGGAATCTTCCACTAGACTAGGTCAATCAGAGTCCCATTCAACCTGGCCTTGAACACTTACAGGGATGAGGCATCCATGGTCTCTCTGGGCAACCTGTGCCTCATCACCCTCACAGTGAAGAACTCCTTCCTTACATCTTCTTTTTGTTTTTTCTTTCCCCTTTTTAAAAATAGGAGTTTGTTTTGTTTCTCCTTTTCTAGTTGGTGGGAACTTCACTGGACTGTCATGACTTCTCAAATACTCTTGAAGAGTGATTTAGCAGCTTAATCTTTCAGTTCCCTTGGGAATGTGAGGCTGCTCCTGTCTGTCTATAGAGGGCCTCATTTGCTCAGTCTTCCTGGTTGGGTGGCCTGTACCCTTCCTTTTTTGTTTTGTCTCATTTTGAAACAATTTATTATACACTTCACACATTATTGTGTAATTTGATCTGTTAATAGGGTAACACTCACTATTTTGTTAATAGAAACCCTGGAAAAACGTGGATTTTCTTCTAAGACCAGCAGGTTATTTGTTGTCCCTACCCCCTGCCTAAGTTCTATAATGTTACAATGCTTTTAACTGCTTTAGACTTCACATATGAAGGTAGTAACAAGGCAGCTGGTTAAAAGGTACCCTTCTCTTCACAACCCTCTTTTCCTCCCTTTCTTCACTGTAGCCTTTACTATATGCAGTTTGTGTACAACTTTGTATCCGTCTTTTGTGTCTAGGGAAATAGTTTTTGAATAAATATAAGCTGGCATAGCAATATTTTTAGAGAGCAATTATTAGCTAATGGATGGAGCACTAGACTGAAATTCAGGAGATGCAAAGTGGTTTACAGTGAAGCTTTACAAGGAAAGTGGTAACACCAATTATGCATTCTTTATTTATTGTGCTTGATTTTAGACAAAGTGTGCTCAGTTTATAAGTAGAGAGAAAGGTAATGTATGAATCAATCATCCCAATAACTCACTTTGAGACCTGGAGGTCAAACTAGTGCATTAATGTATGCATCGTTGGCAACACTGGAAATCTTCACTGGTAAAAGTTAGATAGTTGTCTCATGTCTTCCACTGATACAGCCCTGTTTATACAAATGCAACCTTCACCTATGTTGTACATATCACTTTATTCGTCATGTTTGTTTATTCCCTGTACTATGTTCTCATGTTTTGAAGAGTCAGATGCCTGTAGCCCTAGGCAAAGAAAGGCTGAGATCAAAGAGTATCAGAGGCACACTGTTCGTGAACTGGGACTTCTAATGTCTTGGATAGCTGCTGTGGGTACTTATTTGGTTTAAATTACTGCTGAAAGGCTAACTTCAATGCTGTTGGGGTGTCATTAAAATGTACTAATGGATTACGGTTTTCATTGTGTGGCGCCAAGGTGGATGAACAGCTCCTATGACTTGCATTATGTCTTGTGCCAATCCAGAAGAAATAGAAGAACTTTTTACTTTAGCATATAATTTGTTTGAGCTAGAGCTTAGCGTAAGGCCTTGGAAATACCTAAGTGGTCTCTGGCTGTAAAAGACATCTTTTGAAGAGCAGCTGTTGCTAGTTCGCTCATGGGAAGGCCTAGCAGGGTGGAATAACCTGTTTTGAAATTGTGCCCTGTTACACCTGTGACTGATTGCAAATGTGCACAGATGCATTTAATTGTTTTCAGTGGGACTGGGGTTTATGGAGAGTAGTTTGACTCAGCAGGTGAAATGAAGGCAATGCAGTGATGTGTCAGAATTTATATATTCGAACAAACCTTACTTTCCTCACCTGTATCTATGTTGGCTTTGCAGTGCCTGCAAGGGTAGAAAGCATTTCAGTGAGTCAGCTTGGCAAAGGTGATTTCGAATGTTCTTGGAAAACAGGTATGCACAGTGAGCAGATGCCACCTTTGATAGTATAAATGTCTTGCGTGGAGACTGAAGGGTAGGTTTGCTGAAGGAGGAGGTACAGCTAAATGCTCAGCTTGCTTCACCATTTGTACCTATGCTATGTTTGCAGATGCAGGCGTGGCAACTTGTGGCACGCTGGTGCTTCAAGAGGGCAGTGGGTCCCATCCATTTGACACTGGGCCCTGTGGATCTTGGTGCTTGTGGATACAGAGTTGGATGAGTTAAGAGCAAAAGTGTATGTGTGATGTTGCTTATTGTGATTGCAGAAGGCTAACGTGTTTTTTGCTTAACTTGTTAAAATTTCGAAGTTCGTTTTGGTAGAGATCTAAGGTTAGTTTAGAGTGAAGCCTAGCTGGAAGGACTGTGTCTGGGAGCTTACTCTGGAAAAGGCAGGAGGCTGATATTTTTAACCTGTTTTCATGAGGAAGACATTGAGAAGTGAAGGTTAAAATGATTGTTTGCATTAGAAAGCAAATAACCTCTTGCTGTTACAAAGTCTCCAAACTACTGTATCTGGAAACATAAGCATAAGCCAGTACTTAAGTTTTTTTCTGGTTTTATTGATAAGGGAATTTCATTCAGGAATGTCCTTGTTGTAACCCCTCTTTTGAAAGTGCTATCAGCTGGCTTGATGCAGAATGCATTTCACTGTAGCTCTCTGTATTGCTGTTTCTTTAAAACTGTCCTTTTAGCAGAAAAGACTTTTCTCCTAGAAATGGTAGAACAGCTGATGGCTGTAGAGAAGGGAGGATGTGGTCTACCAATAGTGATTTCTGTAGTATAAGCAGAGTGGTGTTTTGAGGGGAAAAAATAGAGACAGAGAGTTCTTAGCCTTTCTAAAAGTGTTGTTTCACAAATATACTGTTCAATCAAAACCACTGTGAGAACATCGTAAATGAAATGACGATTCCTTTTTTTCTTTCCTGAGTAATAATAAACCCTAGATCGAGAAACTGTGGGAGCAGGGTCATAGAGCTTACCCTGGTAGATTTGGTACTGTAAGTAGTAATCACTTTGTGACTGTCCCACTAGATGAAAGAAGCAGTGGTATGAGAAGCCCTTCTCTGTCAAAAGTCTGGATATGTCTGGAGTGCTCTCACTCTGTGGAGCATGCTGGGTAGTTGGAAGTGGAAAAGAAGGAACATACTGGCTTGGGATGCATAGTCTTTCAAGACATCGATTTTGAGACTGACTTGGTAGCTTAATAGCTGGGGCATTCACTTGGAAGATCAAAAACGAGTGCCTAATGCTTTAGAGATTCGGTTGTTTAAACAGCATAAATCAGAGTCTGTCTGACTCTTTCTGGTCTGATAACGAATCATACAATTTCCTGTATTAAAGAAAAATAGATGCTGCTTACTAATTCTGCAGAATGTACAGAGTAAAACAGATTTAGTGTTGTTAAGCTTCACACTTGCTTTTATTGAGGCAGATGTCTAAACTAGCATCACATTTGTTTTGGACTACTGCTGATAATTTCTGTGTATTTTCAGCATATAGGTATGTAGCTGTCTCCTCCCAGTCTATACTGAAGCACTGAAACAGCAGAGGGGTGCTCAGGCAAGCACAAAGAGCAATTTACCGAGTATGTTGCAAAAGTGTCTGTACTGTTTACAGCTCTTGCATCATAAAGGAAGAGCTCAGTCTTCCCTGGCAACCTGATACACCCTTGGTAATCAGTTTTAAGAGGGTTCCCAGATGTTGTAGGAAAAACTGCTGGAAAGAAATGATCTGAAAATTAAGGCTCAGATTTTAACTTGAGATTTGTCTTGCAGAGTGACTGTGCCTGAGTTAGACTCCTGCTCCCTGTGTATACTCCTGAATTGTTGAGTTCAGTATAGATGAATAATAAATGAATATAAGCATATTGAATTGCTTCTGTCATCTACCTATACTTGTGCAAGGCATTGGACACTGTCCCACATGACATCCTTGTCTCTAAGATGGAGAGACATGGACTTGATAGATGGACCACTTGGTGGTTAAGGGATTGGCTAGAGGGTTGCACTCAAAGAGTTATGGTCAATGGGTTGATGTCCACGTGGAAACCAGTGACAAGTGGAATTCATCAGGGGACTGTTCTGGGTCCAGTGCTGTTCAGCATCTTTGTCAGCTACATGAACAATGGCATTGAGTGCACCCTCAGCAAGTTTGCCGACAACACCAAGCTGTGTGGTGCCGTGGACTCACCTGAGGGAAGGGATGCCATCCAGAAGGGACTTTGACAGGCTTGAGAAATGGGCCAGTGCAAACTGCACGAGGTTCAACAAGTCAAAGTGCAAGGTCCTGCCACTGGGTTGGACCAATCCCAGGCACAGATATAAACTGGGTACGGAGTGTGTTGAGAGTAGCCCTGAAGAGAAGGACTTGGGGGTGTTGATAGATGAGAAGCTCAACATGAGCCAGCAGTGCACTCATGCAGCCCAGAAGGCCAACCGTGTCCTAGGATGCATCCAGAGGAGTGTGGCCAGCAGGTCAAGAGAGGTGATTCTCCTCCTTCACTCTGCTCTTGTGAGACCCCACCTTGAATACTGCATCCAGTTCTGGTGTCTTCACCATAAGAGGGATATAGATCTGTTGGAATGAGTTCAGAGGAGTGTCACAAAGATGATCCAGGGGCTGGAGCACCACTGCTATGAGGACAGGCTGAAGGAGCCAGGTTTGTTCAGCCTGGAGAAGACAGGACTTATAACTGCCTTCCAATACCTGAAAGAAACCTACAGGAAGGCTGGAGAGGGACTTTGTGCAAGTGTCCATCAACAGGACAAGGGGAAATAGATTTAAACTGAAGGAGAATAGGTTTAGATTGGATCTGAGGGAGAAATTCTTCAGTCCAAGGGTGGCAAGACTCTGGAATAGATTGCCCAGAGAGGTTGTGGATGCCCCCTCCCTGGAGATGTTCCACGCCAGGTTGGATGAGGCCTTGAGCAACCTGGTCTAGTTAAGGGCATCCCTGCCCACGGCAGGGGGGTTGGATTAGATGATCTCTAAGGTCCCTTCCCACCTAAGCCGTTCTATGATTCTATGAATTTAGAGGTTAATTTAAACAAAATTACGTGCATTACTGAGCACAGACAAAATTCATTTAGGTTTATATTCTGCAAAACTGTGATAGTTATTTTCATAGAATCATAGAATCATAGAATGTTAGGGATTGGAAGGGACCTCGAAAGATCATCAAGTCCAATCCCCCTGCCAGAGCAGGAATGCCTAGATTATGCTACACAGGAACGTGTCCAGGCAGGTCTTGAATGTCTCCAGAGAAGGAGACTCCACAACCTCTCTGGGCAGCCTGTTCCAGTGTTCCGTCACCCTCACTGAGAAGAAGTTTCTTCTCGAGTTTAAGCGGAACCTCTTATGTTCCAGTTTCAGCCCATTACCCCTTGTCCTATCAGTGGTTGTCACCGAGAAGAGCCTGGCTCCATCCTCGTGACACTCACCCTTGATATATTTGTAAACATTAATGAGGTCACCCCTCAGTCTCCTCTTCTCCAAACTAAAGAGCCCCAGCTCCCTCAGTCTTTTCTCATAAGGGAGATGCTCCACTCCCTTAATCATCCTAGTTGCCCTGTGCTGGACTCTCTCCAGCAGTTCCCTGTCTTTCTTGAACTGAGGGGCCCAGAACTGGACACAATATTCCAGATGGGGTCTCACCAGGGCAGAGTAGAGGGTAAGGAGAACCTCTCTCAACCTACTAACCACCCCCCTTCTAATACACCCCAGGATGCCATTGGCCTTCCTGGCCACAAGGCCACAGTGCTGGCTCATGGTCATCCTGCTGTCCACCAAGACTCCCAGGTCCCTTTCCCCTACACTGCTCTCTAATAAGTCATTCCCCAACTTATACTGGAACCTGGGATTGTTCCTACCCAGATGCAAGACCCTACATCTACCCTTGTTATATTTCATTAAATTTTTCCCCGCCCAACTCTCCAGCCTGTCCAGGTCTCGCTGAATGGCAGCACAGCCTTCTGGTGTGTCAGCCACTCCTCCCAGCTTGGTGTCATCAGCAAACTTGCTGATAGTACTCTCTAGTCCCTCATCCAAGTCATTGATGAATATATTGAATAATACTGGTCCCAGTACCGACCCTTGAGGGACTCCACTGGATACAGGCCTCCAACCAGACTCCGCCCCATTGACCACGACTCTTTGGCTTCTTCCCCTTAGCCAGTTCACAGTCCACCTCACTACCCGAGAGTCTAGACCACACTTCCTCAGTTTAGCAGCAAGGATGCTGTGGGAGACTGTGTCAAATGCTTTACTGAAGTCAAGGTAGACCACATCCACCGCTCTGCCATCATCTATCCACCTTGTTATATCCTCGTAAAAGGCTATGAGGTTAGTCAAGCATGACTTCCCTTTGGTGAAGCCATGTTGACTGTCTCTAATGACCCTCTTATCCCTGATATGCCTTGAGATGGCACCAAGGATAAGTCGTTCCATCACTTTCCCAGGGATGGAGGTGAGGCTGACCAGTCTATAGTTTCCCAGGTCCTCCTTCTTGCCCTTTTTGAAGACTGGAGTGACATTTGCTTCCCTCCAGTCCTCAGGCACCTCTCCCGTCTCCCAAGACTTGGCGAAGATGATGGAGAGTGGTCTAGCAATGACATCAGTCAGCTCCCTCAGCACCTGTGGATGCATCCCGTCTGGACCCATGGATTTATGGATGTCCAGATTGCTTAACTGGTCCCTAACCCAGTCCTCATCGACTAAAGCAAACTCCTCCACTGCCCTGACTTCCTGTGGGGCCTCAGGGGACTGAGGCTCCTCAGGACAGCCTCCGGCAGAGTAGACAGAGGCAAAGAAGGCATTCAGTAACTCTGCCTTCTCTGTATCTTCTGTCACCAAGGCACCCACCTCATTCATCAGTGGGCCTACATTGCCTCTGGTGTTAGTTTTATCTGCCACGTATTTGAAAAAGCTCTTCCTGTTGTCCTTGACCCCTCTCGCCAGGTCCAATTCTAGGGAGGCCTTTGCTTTCCTAGTTGCCTCCCTACATCCTCGGACAACAGCCTTATATTCTTCCCAAGTGGCCAGCCCTGCCTTCCAAGATCTGTAAATTCTCCTCTTGCCCTTGGGCTTACCCAGCAGATCCCTGTTTAGCCACGCAGGTCTCCTGGCTCCCTTCCTTGACTTCCTACGTGTCGGGATGCTCTGATCTTGAGCACGGTAGAAGCAGTCCCTGAACGCTAACCAACTATCTTGGGCCCCTTTACCTTCAAACAGCCTTGCCCATGGGATTTTCTCTAGTAATTGCTTGAAAAATCCAAAGTTTGCCTTGGCAAAGTCCAGGGTTGCAATTCTGCTTGCTATTTTGTTTCTGCTACATGAGATCCTGAACTCCACCATTTCATGGTCACGGCAGCCAAGGCAGCCCTCAACCTTTACTGCTTCAACCAGATCCTCCTTGTTAGCGAGGATGAGGTCCAGCAGTGCTCCTCTCCGAGTCGGCTCCTCCACCATTTGCATCAGAAAATTATCATCGATGCACTGGAGGAACCTCCTGGACTGTGGCTGGCTGGCTGAGTTGTCCTTCCAGCAAATATCAGGGAAGTTAAAATCCCCCACGACAACCAGGGCCTGTGATTGTGAGACCGCTCTCAGCTGCCTGTAGAAGGCCTCATCAACTTCCTCACCCTGATCTGGTGGCCTGTAATAGACACCCACAACAGTATCTCTCCTGCCAGCCTGCCCCTTAATTCTAACCCATACACTCTCAACTTGCTCCTCCTCCATGCCTGGATGGTATTCAAGACATTGTAGTTGCTCTCTCACGTAAAGAGCGACTCCACCACCTCGCCTGGCTGGCCTGTCTTTCCTGAAAAGGACATAGCCACCCATGACCACATTCCAGTCATGTGAGCTGTCCCACCATGTCTCTGTAATTGCCACCAGATCATAATCTCCTGCCCGAACCCAGGTTTCTAGCTCCTCCTGCTTATTCCCCATGCTGCGTGCACTGGTGTATAAGCATTTCAGGGAGCAAGCTGAGCACACTGATCTCACCAACCCTCAGCATTTGTCAATGTTTACCTTAAATGGTGCTCTTGTATACTATACTCTTAATTTTGTTGTACTGGTCTTGAGTTAAAAGGAGTCTGAAGTGTGGTGTTTTTTTCATCTTTGCTACTGTAGACATGTGTGAGGTTTAAATTAATGAGTCTGGGTTTGGCTAAAAATTTAACTGAGATGTTAGATTTACTTTGCCCGCCTGAATAAATGTGTTGGTGGATAGCTTTGTGAAACACAGCGAGATTGTTACTATGCTTTCTTCCTAGACCAGTTTATCAAATTGCACTTTCAAGAATCTGGTTAAAACGCCTGAGGTTAAAGGATAATGGCATGTAGCCTAAATTTAGTGAGGAGAGATCTTGTCTTGTCTGTGGCTTTCTGTTTTTTTGTCTTTTTTTTTCCACTGACTTCTTGTTGCTATTCCTAGAACTGTGGCTGTTTGTGGCTTCTTGAAGCAAGCAAGACTGAAGCAGAAAGCTTTTCTTCTGCAAGTGCATCCTTAAGTAATTGTTTTTACTGAATCATTCATAGCCATTTGTTTAATGGCCACTTTGTAAAAGTGATTATTTATTCCATATATGTAGAAAACGGAAACACTTTGGAACAACCTCATTGAACAGACTTTATGGGCAAAGAGGTGTTATTGAAGTAAGAGTGTACAGGTGCTGACCACTATAAAGGCAAACTGCTTAAAGTAAATGATACACAGAAGGTGCAGAGAGATGCTTTGTAATTGAGCCTGTGGCAGCCATGCATGAGCACTGTTTAGCTGTGGAGAGTGATTGGTAGAGTGACTTTTCAAGAAACATAGATTACAAAACAGAGGGAAGTAAACATCAGGAGAGAGATCATCTGCCAAGCAGGAGCTACTTATATCCTGCTCCTGTAACTATGCAAATACTCCTAGAGTCTCTTGGCTGTAGCAGTAATGTCACTGCTCTCTCAATCCAGACTCAGTAAGTAGGTGGGATTTGCAAATTGGTTACTGATTGCTTTTTAAAGTTGCCTCTTATCCTTAAGTTCTGCATCTTGCTTTTAACAGAAGCTGAGAAAACTGGGAGTATGGATTCTTTCTGTGCTCCATGCATCTTTTTTTATGCTAACTAGCTGAACCTGGCAATTAAATGTATGTTATGACTAGCATCATGTGTACAAGTTCTGCAAATGACACAAACACATTAGGATTTTATTCTTTTCTGATATTTGGGGACTACGGTTCTGTATATAATTTTGTTAGTATTCTGACTGGTATACGGTTGTACCTGAAGTAGGTCTCTTGCAAAAAAAAAAAGTTCATGTGTCCAAAAGATACAGAGGACTCTTCTATCAAATTCACACTTTCAGTTTACGTGTCTGTTTAAGTTGGAAGGAAAGAAAGATTGTTTTTATGACATATACACATTTCAAGTCATCACCAATTTTATTCTACTGTTATGCACAGTTAACATAGAGAACACATGATGGTATTTTCAAACCAGGACAGGCAATTTAAAACAGTGAAAGAGAATTGTCCCATTAATTTGTACACTGAAGCAGCATATTTTGCTTGCAGATTATCTATGCAGAAAAAGATTTAAAAGCTCAGCAGTACAAGGGCAGGAAATCTGTAATATTGCTAAACAATACTTCTAAAAAGGCCTCAAGAGATACTAATGAAGAAAATAGTGAAGACCAGAGGCTACTGAAAGATGATCTTAATGACACAGCCTCTGTGGAGCATGAGTGCTGCTATCAAAAGTTGCTGCCTAGGCTTTTTTTTTTTTCTTTTTTTCCCCCTCCATTAATGTTTTTCAAGGGTATGATTGTGAAATTTCTGAAATCGTTGCCTGTAACGAGAGGGCTTTGCATCCCATCCAAATGCAGTGTTTTATTAAGTGAGCAAACAAGATTCTTGCTTATTGGACTTGATGGCTGTATGAGTAACTGAAGTCCATTTCTGCTGATTGTACATATTTTGCTTGACGATGTTTTGAAGATATAGGCAGCTGTAACTCTTGAGACCTTGCTCTCATTATGCTATGGAACACATGACCTGTGTGGTGTAGCAGTTTAGGTAGTGAAGACCAATGTAATAATTTTGGAGACTAAAAATAAACAAAATTTGGCTGGGGTTGCAGTCTTTTCTTGTGGACTTGACAGCTGTAGAGTGGAAATGAAGAGTGTCTAATGTGGTGGACTTTACAAAGTAGAAGTGCACAAGTTTCTCTGAGTTAGGACTCCAGCAAACTTTTGAGGAAGATCCTTGTGGTGAATCTTTCCTTCAGATTCCTACATACATTGGTCTCAAAAACAACAGGCAACTGAAAAAAGCAAGCATCTTAGTAGTAATTTTAAATCTTTAAAAAATGAGGGGAGGATGAAAGCGTCTCTTTAGAGCTCAGCAGTCTGGTGGACCTGCAGGTGCCCAGGGGTGCGTGTGTGGTGGTAAACCTTGCTGGGAACAGGAGATGCAATTGTGCCCTATCCTGGATTTTGGTGGGATTTTTTTTTTTTGGTCTCCGTCTTCCTGTTGAGCATCCCCTCAGGTAATGCATGAACTTCTTATACCTTGCAAAGGTTTACAGCGAACTGCCTTTTGATAAATGCTTCATTTCAGCAGATTCTTTTCCCAAGCCCTTGGGCATGCTGTGGCATCCCAGAGGAAGGCCAAGCACTCTGCATTGTTCCTGCTTGAGCAACCACCACCATGTGAGGGTGACAGAGCACTGGAACAGGCTGCCCAGAGAGGCTGTGGAGTCTCCTTCTCTGCGGATTTTCAAAACCCGCCTGGACGCTTTCCTGTGTGACCTACTGTAGGTGATCCTGCTCTGGCAAGGGGCTTGGACTAGATGATCTTTTGAGGTCCCTTCCAACCCCTAACATTCTGTGATTCCATGTATTGCAGTTTGTATGTATCCAGTTCAATGAATTTAAAAATCGTATATTCTGGTTGTAACTAAATGAACCTTCACAAAATACACAAGTGTCTTAAAAAGATTCCTGCAAAGAAACTGTGGATTGTTTGTAATACTAGTAATATGAGCACATGTGAGCAACAAGAACGGCAGAGCTGATACTTCTATTCCTGGTATCAGCTCTTTGTCAGCCACATTAAAAGGTAAAAGCAATGATGTCCTAATCAGACAAGAATTTTGAAATGATCGGTTTTCAAATAAACTGGACTTTGAACCAGTCCTTTTAATTGCTGCATCACAAAGTGTTAAATCAAAATTGTCAAAAATAATGGAGCATATTTGACTACACAACTCTATCTAAAAAAAAAAATTAAAAAAAATATTTTGGAGGAGAACAGAAAACTTTTATTAAAAAAATAAGAATATTATTTATTTAATCTTTCCTCTTTTAAATTTATGTTTTTGTTCGTATTCTAAATGTACACATATGTAATTTTGAAAGGAATGAATGTATGTATATTAGGGGTACATGCTCATGCTTTTTTAACGATAGGCCTACACAATCAAAAAAAAATAGTTGAGATCACTGATCTAGAGAATAGATGCTTAAACAGTCAATAACAGATTAGATAACTTGCCTTTATTCATTTGGTGTTCTACAACACTCTAGACTAGAGGAAGTGATGTTTTCCTGTGTTTGACCAGTTTGGTTTACGTGGGATGTTTCAGAGTGAGGCTGCTGTTACTTGGAGGCACGTGTTGTGCAGCATCCGAGTAATGAATTTGGCTGAATAGCTGACGTATTAACTTGCTGGTATTTCGCAGAGTTCATTAATGTCCTTTTGTAGATTTTAGCTTTTCAAAGTTAATGGCTTTGACTGGAGTGATTAGCACTAACCTTGGTGTCTGTGACAAGGTTGAAATGACATAAAATGTTTTGGAACACAAACTTTGTCATGGTCCTCATTATGTGAAATACCACTGTATAAGTCGGCCAAGGACACGTTGATTAGTCTGTAAGGTCTTTCTTTTTTCTCCAAATGATAGATATTTATTGATACAAGGTATATAATGAAGATTTATTCCTTCCAGAGGGCTATATACGTGCTCATGTATTTCTGATTATATAGCAATTTTTCAACCAATGGTAAAAGACTAATGACCTGAGGAAAGACATGCAAAGTTCCAAAACTTTGCCAACTCTGAATGTATAACATGATGCTTTTTAGGTTGGTTTTACATGAATGACCGTATAATCATGTATTTAAATGAGAATATCAAACATTACTCTGTAATAATGAGTTAGCACATTATATTTTGGAAGTGTTGCACAGAGGAATGCAAGCAATGGCATTTCATGTTCATTTTATGTCCCTGATTATATTTTAAAAACTTATTTCTGTCTTTTTTTCTTTATAAAAGCCTAATGCTATTTTTGTGTCTGTGAAGCCCTTCTAAACCCTTTATTAAGGGCACGACTTTGCATACACCCAGACTCATTCTAAAATTTGAACTATAGGTGTGGAACTCGGGGCCCCAGATACTAGATTTCTTTGGTGCAGTTATAATTTTCGGGCAATGAAATGCCTTTATCATGATTAATAACAATGTGAGTAGAAAATACTGTACCTAGTGATTTATTTATTTTTCTTTAAAGTTTTTTCTCATAGTTTCATCACAATTGGTATGCTCTATTTAGAGGAAGTGGGAATGTGGGCATAATTCATATCCATAGATAATCAATGTTTGAAAAGGAGCTTGCTTTAATTAGCGTGAACTGAAATTGAGGTAATAGACTGAGACAGAATCATGCAAAAACTGTTCCGTAAATTAAGTTTTCCATCTTTTTTCCTCTGTGAATGTAAGATGCTGTGTAACTCCTGGAGTTACTATTTCTTATTTGGAGCTTGCTCTTCGTATGGTCTTCTGGTGCATTTTTCTTACGGTTAACTGTAAAGGCAGCGTCTTTCCACTTGGTTAGTTATGAGCCTGGAATACTTTTCTCTGTACCACCTTGATCTGTACCTGTGCACCATTTTTCCGTGCTTAGGCATTTACTTTGTAAGGATCGTACAGACCAAGCCTCATTGCCCGTGTATCCATCACCTTCTGTGCTTATGAAGAACATTGTGCTGGTGCTGAGCACAAAATGGAACTTCTAGGATGGGCTGTATCCATTTCTTCCATGCTGCTGACCTGTTTAAATACTGAACTCCAGCAATGGAGAGTGGGTAGTGGTGGGGTGTGTGTCTTGAAAATGTTGCATTTCTGGACTCTCTCATCTTGTACTAAAAAAGAATTTATGTATTTTTTCTGAAAATAGGAGACAGGAAGAAAAAAATATTACTTTAGTTTACTTGAATATCATAGAGGTAACTGGTGTGTCAATGCTGATTCTATTTTCTAGAAAATGCACTGCTAAAATCTTCATAAAGATTTAGTACGGATTGGAAGGAAGGTGGGAACAAATTGTAGAGAATGTAGCTCAACAGAAACCTGGAAGGTTATTTACTTGCCAATCAAACAGTGATTATGTCGAACCACTAGGAAGATTTTCTACCTTCTTGTTATAGAAGCCACTGTTTCCAGGTTTTTAAAAATAGTTGTGTATTTTGCAAAGCTCTAGTGAAGTTTGCTTGTTTGTTGTTGGCTTTTTTTTGTGGCATGGAAGAAATTGTATTCATTCTTTATTTCAAGACTCATTCTCACCTCATAATGGTTGAATTTTATTAAAAAGATTTGATTCTACTCTCTTGTGGGGTACCTTTCCAACAACTTTCTTACAGTGTATGCTTTCTTCTGTTTTGCTTCAGTTGCTGAAACCCCATCTACTTCAAATTTAATTGCAATTCTGAGAGGGTTTTTCCTAGTTTTGTTGTGTTAAATATTTATATCTAATAAAGGGAAATAGTGGAATAAATAGACAAAGCTGGGATCACTTGTCATTACCAAATGGGACACTAGAGATGCAGTAAGTCAAATGTTTAATAAGAAAGAGTGATCAGTTTCATTTCTGCATCCTTAGAATCTGTGTATAATCACAGAATTTATCAGTGGTTAGCATAAAATGACAGTGGTGACAGTGTATTTGTTATAAAACAATTTTAATTTACAGGTGAATGTTAAAATATTGAATGTGGAGGAAGGAAATTAAACTCCTTTTTCCATTTGCTTCTGTGAATTCCCATAGCTATATTGGGAGTGCAGATGCATGAACATAAATTATGAGTAAAATGTGTTTATTATTTAAGTAATATGTCGTGCTCAGCTTCTAAGACAGAAGAGACTATCCAGTTGTGCTTTTCAATTTAGAATTCAGTTTTTAAAAGCATGCAGATTTAACGTTGGGCAAAACAAATCTATACCCTGTCCTGTATTTCATGCTAATCTTGTGAGTACTCCTTTTTATTCAGAATAAAGAACAACTGAACGATAATATGGAGTCCATCACTCTTGCTGTTTCTCTCAGCTTTATTTTCTCCCATTCCTTCTCCTGTTTTATAGTAACTGAGCATGTCTTTTTAAGCTGTTTGAGTTGAAGCAGCAGAATAAGTGCAGATTATCTTTGCTTTCTTAGGCTCCAGTCTACTGGTGTGATTCTTGGGCTGAAATAGCATGAAAATAGAGTGAGAACAGCAGTGGTACTTTGTGGAGTGTTTGGTTTAGTGAAACAGAACTAACCCAGGAATTGCAAACCAACATAAAGATGGGGCAGGAAACCATCCTGACACAGAGTTTTGTGAATCCAGTTCTAGTTAGTCCCACCTTCCATTGTTTTTCTGTCTTGCCTTCCCACACAGGAGGAGGTTCTGCCGCAAGGATTAGTGTTCCAAAATTTGTGTTGATTACCATTCCCTGAAACTCTACAGCAGTCAATATTCCAGGCTGCTTCTTAAGAAGCTCTTTGATTAGACTTCCTCTGAAGAACTAGTTAAATATTATATATAAATAAAAAATGCCTGAATTCACAGAATCACAGATTCACGGAATGTTAGGGATTGGAAGGGACCTTGAAAGATCATCAAGTCCAATCCCCCTGCCAGAGCAGGAATGCCTAGATTATGCTACATAGGAACGTGTCCAGGCAGGTCTTGAATGTCTCCAGAGAAGGAGACTCCACAACCTCTCTGGGCAGCCTGTTCCAGGGCTCCGTCACCCTCACTGAGAAGAAGTTTCTTCTCGAGTTTAAGCGGAACCTCTTATGTTCCAGTTTCAGCCCATTACCCCTTGTCCTATCAGTGGTTGTCACCGAGAAGAGCCTGGCTCCATCCTCGTGACACTCACCCTTGATATATTTGTAAACATTAATGAGGTCACCCCTCAATCTCCTCTTCTCCAAGCTAAAGAGCCCCAGCTCCTTCAGTCTTTTCTCATAAGGGAGATGCTCCACTCCCTTAATCATCCTAGTTGCCCTGTGCTGGACTCTCTCCAGCAGTTCCCTGTCTTTCTTGAACTGAGGGGCCCAGAACTGGACACAGTATTCCAGATGGGGTCTCACCAGGGCAGAGTAGAGGAGAAGGAGAACCTCTCTCAACCTACTAACCACCCCCCTTCTAATACACCCCAGGATGCCATTGGCCTTCCTGGCCACAAGGGCACAGTGCTGGCTCATGGTCATCCTGCTCTCCACCAAGACTCCCAGGTCCCTTTCCCCTACACTGCTCTCTAATAAGTCATTCCCCAACTTATACTGGAACCTAGGGTTGTTCCTACCCAGATGCAAGACTCTACATTTACCCTTGTTATATTTCATTAAATTTTTCCCCGCCCAACTCTCCAGCCTGTCCAGGTCTCACTGGATGGCAGCACAGCCTTCTGGCGTGTCAGCCACTCCTCCCAGCTTGGTGTCATCAGCAAACTTGCTGATAGTACTCTCTAGTCCCTCATCCAAGTCATCGATGAATATATTGAATAATACTGGTCCCAGTACCGACCCTTGAGGGACTCCACTGGACACAGGCCTCCAACCAGACTCCGCCCCATTGACCACGACTCTTTGGCTTCTTCCCCTTAGCCACGTCACAGTCCACCTCACTACCCGAGAGTCTAGACCACACTTCCTCAGTTTAGCAGCAAGGATGCTGTGGGAGACTGTGTCAAATGCTTTACTGAAGTCAAGGTAGACCACATCCACCGCTCTGCCATCATCTATCCACCTTGTTATATCCTCGTAAAAGGCTATGAGGTTAGTCAAGCACGACTTCCCCTTGGTGAAGCCATGTTGACTGTCTCTAATGACCCTCTTATCCTTGATATGCCTTGAGATGGCACCAAGGATAAGTTGTTCCATCACTTTCCCAGGGGTGGAGGTGAGGCTGACTGGTCTATAGTTTCCCGGGTCCTCCTTCTTGCCCTTTTTGAAGACTGGAGTGACATTTGCTTCCCTCCAGTCCTCAGGCACCTCTCCCGTCTCCCAAGACTTGGCAAAGATGATGGAGAGTGGTCTAGCAATGACATCAGCCAGCTCCCTCAGCACCTGTGGATGCATCCCGTCTGGACCCATGGATTTATGGATGTCCAGATTGCTTAATTGGTCCCTAACCCAGTCCTCATCGACTAAAGCAAACTCCTCCACTGCCCTGACTTCCTGTGGGGCCTCAGGGGAACGGGGCTCCTCAGGACAGCCTCCGGCAGAGTAGACAGAGGCAAAGAAGGCATTCAGTAACTCTGCCTTCTCTGTATCTTCTGTCACCAAGGCACCCACCTCATTCATCAGCGGGCCTACATTGCCTCTGGTGTTAGTTTTATCTGCCACGTATTTGAAAAAGCTCTTCCTGTTGTCCTTGACCCCTCTCGCCAGGTTCAATTCTAGGGAGGCCTTTGCTTTCCTAGTTGCCTCCCTACACCCTCGGCCAACAGCCTTATATTCTTCCCAAGTGGCCAGCCCTGCCTTCCAAGATCTGTAAATTCTCCTCTTGCACCTGAGCTTACCCAGCAGATCCCTGTTTAGCCACGCAGGTCTCCTGGCTCCCTTCCTTGACTTCCTACGTGTCGGGATGCTCTGATCTTGAGCACGGCAGAAGCAGTCCCTGAACGCTAACCAACTATCTTGGGCCCCTTTACCTTCAAACAGCCTTGCCCATGGGATTTTCTCTAGTAATTGCTTGAAAAATCCAAAGTTTGCCTTGGCAAAGTCCAGGGTTGCAATTCTGCTTGCTATTTTGTTTCTGCTACATGAGATCCTGAACTCCACCATTTCATGGTCACGGCAGCCAAGGCAGCCCTCAACCTTTACTGCTTCAACCAGATCCTCCTTGTTAGCGAGGATGAGGTCCAGCAGTGCTCCTCTCCGAGTCGGCTCCTCCACCATTTGCATCAGAAAATTATCATCGATGCACTGGAGGAACCTCCTGGACTGTGGCTGGCTGGCTGAGTTGTCCTTCCAGCAAATATCAGGGAAGTTAAAATCCCCCATGACAACCAGGGCCTGTGATTGTGAGACTGCTCTCAGCTGCCTGTAGAAGGCCTCATCAACTTCCTCACCCTGATCTGGTGGCCTGTAATAGACACCCACAACAGTATCTCTCCTGCCAGCCTGCCCCTTAATTCTAACCCATACACTCTCAACTTGCTCCTCCTCCATGCCTGGATGGTATTCAAGACATTGTAGTTGCTCTCTCACGTAAAGAGCGACTCCACCACCTCGCCTGGCTGGCCTGTCTTTCCTGAAAAGGACATAGCCACCCATGACCACATTCCAGTCATGTGAGCTGTCCCACCATGTCTCTGTAATTGCCACCAGATCATAATCTCCTGCCCGAACCAGGTTTCTAGCTCCTCCTGCTTATTCCCCATGCTGCGTGCATTGGTGTATAAGCATTTCAGGGAGCAAGCTGAGCACACTGATCTCACCCTAGGGGGATGGAAGGCCACCCGGTCCTCATAATTTCTAGAGCACTGCCCCGCTGCAATCCCAGCTATAACCCCATCCCCCTTCATATCTAGTTTAAAGAGCGCTCTATGAGTCCCGCCAGCTCGTGACCAAGGATCCTTTTTTCCCTTTGTGTCATTTGAACCCCAGCTTGTTTCAGTAGATCAGGTGCCCTGTAGATCTCCACATGGTTAAAAAATCCGCTGGCACCACCCCTTTAGCCAAGTATTAATCTGCTGCACTTTGTCAAACCTACCACTATTTTTCCTCATAATTGAAGGAATAGAGGCAAACACAACCTGTGCGCCTGATCCTTCTAGCATCCGTCCCAGTGCCCTAAAGTCCCTTTTGATTGCTTCTGGCCGTCTCTCTACTATCTCATCATTACCGATCTGCATAAGCAAAAGCGGGTAATAGTCCGTGGGTTTGACCAGACCAGGAAGCTTCTTGATAACATCCTTAACTCGGGCCCCAGGGAGGCAGCAGACTTCCCTGTGGGTCGGATCAGGGCGGCAGACAGGGCCCTCTGTTCCCCTCAGGAGGGAGTCTCCAATTACAGTAACCCTCCTTTTTTTCTTAGATGAAGAAGTCCTAACGCGTGTATCCGAGCGACTCACCCTAGACAGCCCTATGGGTGAACCCTCCACTGACTCTTCCTTGGCCTGGCTCTCATTGTCTAGAGCCCCATACCTGTTTCGCAGGGGCAACCGGGCAGGTGAGGGAGGCCGGGCAGGGATTTTCCTTCCTCTCCTGGCAGGCACCTGCTTCCACTCCTCCCTATCCTTTAGGTCCCCCCCTTTTGCCTGATGGCCAGAGATGGGGGGATATTCAGCTCTTTGCGGAGCTTGCTGCTCGCCATTCAGGACGTGACTCCACCGATCTGTCTCTCTCTCCGACTCCCTAATGCTCCTCAGCCTTTCTACTTCCTCCTTCAGCTCAGCCACCAGGCTGAGCAGATCACTCACCTGGTCACATCGGACACAGGCGTCGACTCCACTACCCTCCATGGCCAGTGCCAGGCTCTGGCATTCTCTGCAGTCAGAGGCCTGAACACCCACATGCTTACGTGGGGCCTCTGTCTGGGTGCCCACAGTTTTTCTGACAACCATTGACCTGGTGGCAACCATAGTTGGCTCTACAAGACAAGACTCTCTAAAAGCTGTGCACGGAATAGTTTACAACTCTTTTAAGTATTTGCCTTTTAACAAAGACTTACTCTTCTAGGTCTTTTGATCATTGAACAGGGACTAGTCCCTGCCCTCCCAAAGGATTCTTATACCCTGAGGGCACAGTTAACAGCTGATCACCGTGTTTAAAATCGCGGCGCCGCTGAGGGTGGCTCCGCCCACGCTATCTCGGGTGTCCGCCCTGGAGCTGCCGGTGCGGCCTCAGGTTTGGTTGCTGTAGCCGGCTTAAAAAAAGCCCCCCAAAGCTTTTTGCCAGCCTTTTTTTTGCTTAGATTCCTTCCTCAGTGCAGTCTTACCTGCTCTGAAACTGGTCTCGACAGCAAAATGGGCAAAAGGTCTGATTTTTGTGGGTAGCTGTGGACAACTTAATGTTTCAAGCTTTTCAGTTGACTTAGAATACCTGCAAAGGAAAAATTCTTTTGCCAACTAGATGGCAAATTTCTGCTTATAGTAACTTCTTGCTGCTCCAAGGGCATGATTTGAGCACTTTTGTAATTGAGTGGCTGTACGCAATATCTTTGCTTTAATTATTTGCTTTATCCTTGGTGGATGGAAAAAGCATGATGTGAACTATAGTTCAATGAGAAAAAAAAAATTACTGTATGTGTTTGCAGTTTTAGGGGTTTTAATGTTGTAACGTGTGAGTATAGAGCATTAATAGTCTAGAAAAACTATGAAGATGGTCTTGCAGAGTGGAGAGAGTGTATTTCTGGACTGTCACTGTTCATAAATGTTTTGTGGCTGATGAATTCCACAATACATAAACACCGTATACTTTCTATTTTCTGATAGGGGTGGAGAAGCTTCCTGAGCACTCTGAGGTACAGAGGAGCGAATAATTTATAGGCTCTTCTCACTTCTGAGCTGTGTAGGTAAAGGACCCGAATGCTTTTCACCATATAACAACAAACCCAGACTTTTTCATAAGTCTTACTTAACCATCTCGGAAATGCTGTTTGCTCTATTACAGAGAAAAAAAAGAAATAAACCACTATTTAGTTGCAGTGCAGTTGAGGATGCTCGAAATACAGGTTTTCATGTATAAATGTCATTGTGAGAAGCAAGTCTCTTATAGTGCGAGTTAGCTTCTAACAGCGAGTCAGACTACCCACTGTGACTTGGAAATATCCTTGTCCTTCATGTCTTCCAAAGGATCTTATCCTAAATTGAATCATGTGATACTGTAATTTTACTAACATCACAATTCTGACCAATTGTACACATTACTTCTTGCCTACATCACAACAGATTCATCTAAAATCTCTGCCTGTTTGTATTTAAGACTGTTGCCAAGAAAAATGAAGTGCAAGCAGTGACGATGATGACTACATTTAAAAGCTGAATAATGTCTTGGTTTTAGAGCACTTGTTCTGTTTTACATCTTTGAAAACCTTCTGGTTTAAGCTTTGTTTCTACACAAATTTATGTTAAAAGGAGTACTGTGCCAGCAAATATGAGGAAATGGAGATGATGGAAAATGTGGGACTGGAACAATCTAACTTGTTTACAAGAACTCTCAGAAGAAGCTTTTGCCATTAAAAGCAGACATTAGCTAAAGTGCCTTGGTCAGTGAATGAGCCTTAAACCCTTTCTTTTTTTAATGAAAGCTTTCTAAGGGATTTGGAAGCTTTTGAACATAAAGTTATGCTGCTAAATTGCTTGACACTTGATGTAAATCAATGTAACTGGACACAGATTGTGTGAAGTTCTATATCTTCATCATGAAAGAAGTAGGAATATGGAGGGCAGCATCTTTGCAGCATAAAATCTTGTGGAGAGATTCCAAAGCTAGGCCAGAATAACTACACGTGCACATAACTATACTTAAATACATGCATAAAGGCAACACCTACAGAGACTATTTACAAGTTCTGGACTTGGACAGTGAGCAGGAGTGTGATATTCCTAAATGTGTAGACTTTTATAACCTTCAGCACAATTCCTTAGAACTTAATAGCCATATTTTGAAGCTTTTTCCTTTTCTTTCCCTTTCCTGTACTATTTAGTATGCGTTTTGCAGTCACAATGCCATGAAACCATTTTTACTGTCTGTCACCAAACTTTAAAAAAAAACTCCCATTTTTTACGATGTGAAGTAGAGAGAGGATAACATTTTTCTCTTGCCTGACAAAAAGTAGCTTCCTGTATAAGCAAGCATTTTGAATGGTAAAGAGGCAAGGCTAATGTATTAGAAAGAGTTACATCTGACACTCCATTAACTTATTTTTTTTAAGACTAAAATGATTATAGTCATACCACTTTTTTCTTTTTTAACTATGAAAAATATCTGTTCTTTGTTCTTTGATTACTTTGTCCAGATGTTTCATGTTGGCTTCTGTGTGATTACATTTTGAAAGGTTACCGCAGAAGTAAAATTACTATCTTCTTGCAGAAATTCTAGAGAAACCTATGGGCAAGACGTAAAAGTTAAAAGCGTGTACCAGTGCTCTGCCATTAAGGAGAAAAATGTAGAGTACTGCTGAAAACATTAAGAAACTGAAAGAGGCTTTTCTGTTCTACCAGTAGTGAAGCTATCATGGCTGGGCATATATTTTTTAAAATAAAATTAATTTTGAGAAATATAGCCTCAGCAAATGGAGAACATAAGTTTCTCGTAGAGGAGTGGAAAGACCAGGAGCCTCAATCCTTTGTATAAACTCATGAAGAAAAGGAAATGGCTGGGGCGTGGTTTGTTTGCTTGTTTTGTTGTTGTTTTGTTGTTTGTTTTTTTTTTGCCAAGAGCATTGTCTTAGCCCTCTAAAAGATATTGTATGAAGTGCATCTCTGTAAGTACTTTTTCATTATGATTTTCTATGGCTACATAAAAAAATCTACTTACTTCTCTTGTCTCCCTTTTCAGAGGCTTGCTATGGTTACTGCATTGTTAGTGTAATGCCAGAATGGAATGGAGGAAGATCTGGTCAAATGTCTTCTTAGAGCTGTTTGGTAGGGCTGGGGCAAAGGCTGGACTCGATCTTCTAGGCTTCTTCCAGCTGATGCAATTCTATGATTTTGTGATTCATGTTTTTGAAAGCAGAGGAAAAAGCATATGTGGAAATTTCCAAAGGAAAATTTATGGCAATATTGCCTAAGAATTCAGAAACTTGAAGGCCCTCACTTTTTTAAACTGTTTAGCATTTAAATTGTTTGGGCATTTTATTGGCAAATCTGCAAATACTGTCAAAAACCTGTTTGTTGTTGTGTCGCTTTTTTTTTTTCCTTTGGGATTCTCTGCATGTGGCTACTTAGTGTTTCTTCTGTAGCAGTGTTGCTTTAGGGCAGTTTATTTTAGCAGTTGAGACTAAGCCCTTAAAGACTGAACAGCTCCTGTTACACTTATGATCCCAAGGGTCTTTTCCAACCTGAACTGTTCTATGATTCTGTGATTCTATGGTACACTGAAATGGATGTAATAGATGGAATCTATTACAATGGGGCCAAGACTTCTGCCTGTATTATCTAAGTCCAGAAGACTCATGGAGCAAAATTTGCCACGTGTGGCCAGTGAGAGGTCTGCAGTCTGAGGAGGAGATGGCGGTGTAATTAGACAGCCAACAGAAGCAGTAGTTTGCAAAGAGGAGGGCAAAGTACGGCCGGCACAGTTGAAATATTGCCACAGTAAGAGTGTTGGATGTGGTGATGACACACCACAGAGCAGCTTCCCCAGTGGAGCACCTGTCCCTTTGAGGGTGGAGGCTTTGACGTGAACTTGGCTTCAGATGGTGGATGCAGCCCTCCAAGTTGCAGGCTGCTGGGAGTGCCTGGAGCCTGTGTCTGATGCCAGGAGAGACAGCCATGTCCTACAGGAGGTGTGCTGTCTTGGAAAATAAGACCATTTATTTTCCAGAAATGAGACTATTTGTTGTGTTCTCCAAGACTTGCTCCTTTCTATGTCCAGCTGGGAATCCTCTCTGCTATTTGTTGTCTATGGCAGAAACTAAGCATGAAATCTGTCATTGTAAACTTGCTTTGCTCAGTTCTAAACTTTGACATGGTGTTTAAAGGCATTAGGCGTAATGGTTTACATGAGATAATAACAAAAATATGGACTGGACATAGTTTTATGCACAAAATTAGCAATCCACAGTTCTGTATATTAGTGGTGAATCTTGTGTGCGTGCATTTAAACACCACCCTGCCGCCACAGCCCGCAAAACCAAAATTGTAAACCCAGCACCCTAAAAATTACCACTGCTCTTTTTTGTAAACTATAACATACAGATAAGTGGGTTGGAAGCCAATGGCAGCGGGATCATAGAATTGTATCAGCTGGAAGAGACATAGAAGATCATAGAGTCCAGGCTTTGTCCCAGCCCTCTCAACCTACTAAACAATTCCCCTCAATGCAACATCCTCTTCTTTCAGTTGTGTCACTCTTAACTGCAGGAAGAACGTAGGAATTTTATACTTGGAAATCATGTCTCATTTAAATAAATTCTTGCAATATTCTCAACTGTTGAATCCCTTAAAACTTGCATTACATAAAATAGTGGCTTACACTCAGACACTGACACTTGCAGGCAAAGAAATACTTAGGCTGCACACAAATGGGTAAGTCTTCAGTACACCCAGGAGAGACATATAATCTGTAATTACAAAGAGATTTTTGAGATGAAGACTTCCAATGTCAGATTTGCAATTTATCAGAAATATACAGCAGGTCAGAGTATTTATTCTTTGCTTTTCACTGAAGTTATTTGTATGAGACATTTTCAGATAGTATGATCTCAGGTGTTTCAGTCTGTGGGCAAGTACAAGTACATCCCTTCCTGCTACGAAATGCTGTTTTGCACCGGTGTTTTATATGCACATTCACTTCTCTGTCCCTCACCCCTGTTTATGACCACAGAAAACTGAGAGAGAACACAGGTTGAGAAACCTGCAGATTATTAGAATTCTAAACACAACAAGAGTGTCAACAGACTTGGTGGGAATGAGTTTCAAAGAATATTTAGGCAGTAAACTAAGTGAGAATAAGGATGTCTTAAAAGTAGTTAAATTTTCCTTTGGATGAGGACTTGCATCTAGTTACAGATATCTGAACAGGTGCACAGGAATGTACTTTGGAACGGACTGACTTTGTCTCTTATTTTTGGAATGGATAAACAGAAAAACCAGTGCTCTTAACCTGGTTTAAAATAACAGGAAAGTGAAGGTAGAATAGGTCAAAAGTAGAATGTAAGTCTAGTTGTCCTTGTAGGTTTTTAACTATTGACTTAGATTGAAAACATAGTTTTCGTAATCTTTACTGTTCCAGTCTGAGTTAGATAGTGTAGAAAAATGCTTCATTTTTTTTTTATATATTGACTCAAGAGCATTTAATCTAAGGATACTTTTGAACCTTATTGCAATCACATGAATGATGAACCACAGGGCAGTGTTTCCAGGCTTAACAAAAACATGAGAGAGCTGGAGACGTAGGTATTGCCAGCAGCTGTGCTTGGCTGCATGGCTAGGAATGATGGGCAGATTTATTACAGGCAAGTTCATAAAGGTCTCCATGGTTCCAAAAGCAGTCTGAATATCTTGGTTGTAGGTGCTGTATTTCAGAGGCATAAAGTCAACGAAGAAAGGTTGTGCTTCCAGGAGGGATCAGAGAATTATAATGTCACATACACAGACTGACTGTCACTCACAGACAAGCTAGTGCTATGTCTTACTAGTGGTCTTGCTCAGATATGAGTGAAACAGTACTGCAGACAACATGTGAATCACAGCTGGCCATGTTAACAGTTTCAGTGATCATTAAAACTGAAGGAAAAGCAGAAACTGAGAGGTGTGTGTTTGGAGAAATGATATGCAAATTTAATTATCATAATTTGAAATCAAGTGGGCAGAATTTGAGATTATATCTTTGGGAAAAACCTTTCTCAGGCATTTGTTTATTGAATTGAGAAAGTAGACTGTACTCTTAAAACAATAGGGAACACTGCTTTTTAAACTTTCTATGGATTGCAGTGCTGCTATTTATTTTTTTATTACTTTATTTTTTCAGATGTAAAATTTTACTGGTTGGTATCTTTACTAACCAAGAGATTAGCCATTACAAAGACACTGCTTACTTGAACTGGCAAGCTGCAAGGAAATAAGATTTTTCCATGTTGGGAGCCCTGGAAAATCTACACCAGCGGAGATATGTACTGGGTCAAACCAAATTATTGTGTACTGATATTCTGTCTCTGATAAATGTCTAGGAGGTTATTAATAAACTAAGAATGGGTGGCTAGAAAGAATGAAGGATCAGGGCAAGTATCTACAATACATATTCCTAACCTGCATTTCTTGTACTTAAGAGTTCAGCAGGCATGTGAAGGACAAACAAGAATCCCTATTTTATGTTTGTGTAGAAGTAAATTCAGGTTACTCTCTTAGGTTTTTATTACCCTCACCCCATAGTTTTAAATGAGAAAAATGTGACTGCTGTCAGGTAAACAGTGATGAGTATTCCTCTGCTTTGGCTTTTTTTTCTTGCTACAGAGATGGCAGCATGTTGTACCACTGAAATCAGCTGAGGCTATTCTTGGTTATGGCTCATGAAGATGGTAGTAAGTGTTTGACGGACAGGGCCCGAATCTAAACTAATTACAAAAGCGTTCTTTTTGTATTACCCTGTTACAGTGGGAGTGCTCACCTTGGGGTTTTTTTTTGTTTTTTTTTTCAGTAGTGTCTCTAATTTGATGAAGCAGATGGTATTTTATTGTGGCTATAAAATCAGAATTTAAAGTTGAATGTTGGGAGATGATTTATTTATTTTTCACACTTGTAAGTAGTGGATTGCTGTTATATCTGAAAATACACAGAGGATGTAAATGTGTCTGATGCTTTGCTTTGTGACAAAAGCACAGTTATTCAGATGGGGTTGAACTGCTAAGTACTACAGCCTCTTTATAAACAGTTCTGTGTCATTCAACAAGAGCACTTGCATGAGGGTGTTATTTTAGGAAAAATTACTTGAAAACATACTGAAATATGCAATGAAACTGTATACTTAGGATTGCTCTAGGAATTCACATCCAGCTTTGCAACTAATTTTTCATTAGACTGGAAGAAAGTTTATAATGATCTCTGCCTTCTGCTGAATCTGTTGTGAATGCCTGTGTATGACGTCTAATTCATTAGGAATTGTGATTTTTTATGAGACTTCTTCGTTTTCATGAAGAGTAGGAGAAGTGCAGTCGTGTTAATGTGAATGCCTACCGTTGACCCTAACAGTGAACCCTCAGAAACCTCCAGGATGTTTTTGTGCTCATACTGATGTAGTAAAAAATATTAAAAATATCTTCATTGTTATTTCAGCATGTCTTCTCTTTGGGTGTCACAGAGTACAGTACAAGATGTGTGATGCATTTGTGGCAGGAGGATGTCACTCACGAATGGGTATTTGCTGGTTTGCTTAGTTAACCCCACAGCTGAATTGTTTCTTGTGATTTACTAAATACTTGAGAGCCTGTTCAGATGGCCTCTTCTTTTTGATGAGAGGGCTAATAGCAAAACATTTCTTAACTGAACAGACATTAGCCTTTGATTTAGTTCCTTTGTAGTGTGGAGCATAATGGAGTTAGACATGAACTACTCAAATTCATTCTGAAATACCTGGTTTAGGACCTTGCTTCTAATAGTTTTATATGGAAACTCCTGTATGTTTCCTCAAGATATTCTAGGAATTGCAATTATAAATTGCAATTTTTACTTATCCTTGGGATTCTTTTGCCAGCCATGTCTGCTGGAATAAGGCTATGTCTGTCTCTGTAAGTAGTGCAGCAGATAGTATCATGGACCAAAGAGAGCTTTACTCTTGCCTCTAGCAGAAATTCAAAAAGATGGTTACCTCCAAAATTCATTATTCAGATAAGTTCAGACCAAATTGACCAACTCAATGAGTCTGTTGTAGGATAAACAATACATGTGGCCTATAACAATCTGACTGGATGCTTCATGAGTTTCAGAGCTCCCTTTAGTTTTACATTACTTCTTTTCTAGGAGTCCTTTGATAGCATTTCTGACGGTCAGCTTCTTTCCTGTTTTACAGATCTATTCTCTTCCATATTGTAGAAGTTCTTTTTCAACTATTAATATATATTTGCTCTGTATTTGTATTTGGAAGGAAATGATTAAAACATATTCTTTTGAGAGCACAAGTCATTTTTGTTTCTTGGAAAATGTGTGTGTTGAGGAACAAAATCTCTTATGATCCTGCTGTATTCTTTTACACAAACTATCTTCTCTCTAGCTAATAGTTTTTAGTTGTCTCAACAGATATTTTAGTAAGAAAACACTTGAAATAAAATCTGAACCATACTTTCTAAACTGAATTATCCACATATATTCCTAGATTAAGCCTATCTACTACTTAGATGATTACATTCAGGCATATTTCTTTGCTGTACACGGCTAATAAAAGTGTTTCCATGACAGAGGATTTTTCGGACATGAGGCTGCTTTAGAGCAGTGCACAGTGCATCAGCTGTATGTGTTTCCTGAATGGTTCCCTGTTTGGTTGGTTGGTTTTGGCTGTTTGTCGTTTTCAGTGGTGTTCTTTTTTTTGTGGTTTTTTTTTTTGGAAAACTTAACTTTCTGTCTCCCTGTAAAATAGTTTGTAGAAACCTTTGTCTGACTTTTCTCCAGGACAAAAAAAATTGTGTTTTCTCGGTGTCTCTAGGTTACAATGCTTGATACCGTAGGTACAGTAAAAAGTGAAATGATGTTATCTTCAAATTACTTTTCCATGATTTGACTTGGCTTCTATGAGGCTTTCTCTTTACTTCCAGAAATTTTTTCTTACTGCTGGAAAAGTTCACAAAGAACCAGGTGAGCGGATGATCAATGCATTTGTGATTTGCAGTCATCTGAAGAGCTCCACTTCCAAGCACTGTGTTTTGATACTGGATGATGAATTCCTTTTTTCTTTATTTTTCCCGGTTTCTGTCAAACCACAGGTTTCTCTTAAGATAAAAAGGAATAATACAGCTGTAAACTCACACAGTGCCTATTCCAGAGAATAGGAAAATACTAACCATTCTAATTTTACCTCTGGTCTTTGTAGATGCCTAATCCAAATTTCTAAGGCAGAAGGTGCTATCAACATTAAAACACCAAACTCTGCTACTGCTCAGAGAGCTGATTAACCTAGAGTGCTCTGGCTTACACAAAGTGAACAGCATTGCTTCATGTTGGGATAATCAGTGTAAGCTGCACTGTGGGTCTTAGAGGTTTTTGTATGGACACACTCAGTAGTTCAAGCGCTCGCATGAGCAGCTTCGAGTTTGTTGTTTTCTTAAACTGAGAAAAGCATTTTTTTGCGTTGTGAGGATAGACCTAGAAAATCAATGTGTTTTTTTCTGTCAAGTCTCTTGCTACTATATTTGTAATATGAAGTTCTCTTTTAGTTTTCAAGATAATTCACAGTACTGCAGTAGCACAAGCCTCTAGAGTTCCAGGAGACACTGGAATACTCAAACAGGAATTTCTTGCTTCACGCTGTAGCAGTAGCTGGTAAAATAAATGGCTATTGTGCTTTCAGTTGCTGCCTTTCAAAATGCTGTAGTTCTGAACAATTAACATGCAAGGTCAGTGGAAATTTGTTGGAAATAGTTTAGAGTTCAGCAGACCTAGAGAACTAGGGCTCTGAACAAAACACCCTGTGTACTCAGTGGAGTACCTCTGGTCAGCAAAGGCATTATCAACCTAATTAAAAGTGGTACTTGAAAGGGAGCTGGGTTCAGGGAGCTTTCTATTTCCATGGGTTTCTCTGGGATGGGATGTTACTCGCTGTTTCCTCAGGAGCTTTCTAGATCTTGGAGAAAACTATCATATGAGGCCATAATTTTACAAGGAGATGTAAGAAGGTAATTAAACAGTAGTTTAAGTGTTGAAGGAGTAAAGCTGACATGTCTGGTTATCTGTTTGGATGTGGGAGTATAATTCAAGTCCCGATCAGATGTAGGAGGCTTAACTAGAACACTTAGACTTATTCTAGGTACAATGAAGGAGTAGCATAACTTGAAGATGTGTAGTATGACACTTCTTTTAATACTTGTTGAACTACAGCTTGAGGAATGTAGGACGATTGTGAAGGTCTACAGAGAAGTGGTACAGGTGATAGGATGTCTGAGAGCAAGGTAAAGATACTTAAGATGGAGAAAACTCAAAATTCTAAATCAGATAAAATCACAGTAAAATAAAAGACTTTATAATTATATAACACTGCATATGAAATACTACAAGAAAGATGACGATACTGCCAATCTGGAGAAAACAAATAAATTAATATAGAACAGATAAAAATGTTCTAAGTACTATCAGTAGTCCTTGTGGAAACATTACATTCTTTGATACATGAAAGTGAACTTAATTCATACAGCAGAAGTATTTTAGATTTTCTAGGATAAGATTTTAAAAGTTCTGCCAAACTTTATTTTCATCATAATTCAAAACTGAATTAAAGAGGTATTTCCTAACTTCAAGATTTTGACAGTTGAGCAACCATGTGATCTGCTTACACAGGAAATACTTGATGTTTTGTGTTTGTATGTCTATGGTTATATTGCCTGCAGCATTTTATTTTCATCTGCTGTTGTTACTGTAAAAAGGAGAAGGTTAAGATCATTCTAAAAGCATTTGCACAGTGAAGAAAACCTCAGTAAGAGTACTTCAGTAAGCTCGTGGAAGTTTATAACAAGAGCCATTGTCTCAAAACTGGAAAAAAAAAATCAGGCAAAAAGCAAATAACAAAATGGTAAACTGTTGGAGAAGAAAGAGCAAGTTAGGAAAGTTTTGTGTCATCCAGATTTACTGTTATTTCCTAAACAAACAAACAAGAACAAGGTATTGATTGGAATAAAAAATAATTCAGAGGAATCTTTTCACCTAGTTTCCCTACTCAAACAATGCATAAAAATGGAGACAGACTTTTGGATGTGGTCTTAGCAGCTATGCTAGAGCATACATGCAATAATGGGCTTGGTTTTTTACTGCTGTTCATATCAGTTTCATAGGCAGAACAATTTGCTGTATATTGTCTGCTGACATTTTTATGGGGACTTATACTGGAAGACTGTGGGAACTATGTTATGACATTGTATTACCTTCTGAAAGTGGTACTATTACTTATGTCAGAGTACCTTACTTTGTAGTCTCAGTACATTCCTTAGTGGTTAGAGAGCTAATGATTTAAAGATCATTTTATGTTTTAAAAGGGACTTGTGTTGTATGCCATCAGGAAAGTAGTGGTGGTCATTTTGTTATCTGGTCTTGTCTCGGGCCTTCCTTGGAAGTCCTGGGAGACTAAATCATGTTTATGCTAAAGGAACTGAGTACTTTACTTTACTTTCTTGAGATCTGATGTGAGACTGATACATTCTTAATGATTTGAAAAAGGAATCGTGTGAATCTTCGGTTAAAAGGTACCAGCTCAGTCTACCTGAATGTTAGCTAACTTTGTAACTAGCTAGCCATAAATAGCAGCCTAAACATGAAGTGTTCCAGTTACTGCTGTTACTACTTTGAAAGACATTCTGTAGTCAGCCTGGAATTTATTATTAAAAATCACTTAATCTTTGCTTTGCTAATCTTTGTGTCTTCAGAATAACTGCAGTAAAAGCATACACTGAACACTGTATTAAAGCCAGCTGATGATTGTTTTTCTTGCATCTGTCCCCATCTGTACTAACCCTTGCTTTCAGACTTTAGGAGCCTGAGAATAATTCGTGTGGGGAAAAAAAAATCCAATAAAACCCCCATGCTATAATCAAACTTGTAAATAAGTGTGCAAACACTGGCTGGTTTGGTTCATTCCTAGGTGCAGAAGTAGCTTTTTATGTGTTTGGTAGTACCTGGAGAGGAAGGTGATAAATCTCCCCCACTGTATGAAAAAATAAGGTGTGTGAATATGGCATACGCATGTGTATATTCTTCAGATTCATTGCTGCCACTTGGAAAATTGTAAATCTAATAATGATATTTGCTTGAGAGATGGATCTCAGGTCCATAGGAAGATTGTGGTGACATTTCTTACAAGTCTTTTGACACGAGAGAGAGCTGAGGTCTGGCTAGGAACAGTATGAGCGTGGTGTTGTCTCCCACAAATATGTTGGTAGGGCTAAATGAGACTCTGACGATGCTTCTCTCCATACTCTTCAAAGATGTTTGACAGCATCTTGGGAGTCCAGTTGGCTGTAGAGATGGGCAGAACCCAGTGGCATTATTTGGATACTAGTTTTGACTAATCCTTGTACTTTGTCTTCTTTCACTTTTGCAGTAAGTTTTCCTATAGATACTTTAAAGGCTAAAATGCTACTTCTGACTTTCTGACTAGCTTAAAATGTTTGACGGCTTGGCCTGGAAATATCACTTTTCTGCTTGAGAAACATTGTTTTAGGGATATCAAACTGCTGTATAGTAGAAGGATTTAGGCTTCGTGACAGAGGTAATTACTGAGGCATGATGAAATGCCTTTGCTTAAAATTCAGCATTTTTTCCAGGTAAAGAAAAGAAATAGTACAAGTAAATGAAGTGAGAAATGTTTATGAATATGATGGGATATAAAGAAATGAATTTCTGAGTCAGCGGCCTGAATTGCTGCGTCTCTATACTATAACTGAATGTCGTGGATGCCCTTGTCAGTATTAGATCCTAGCTCTAACCACTATTTTTTTGTATATATGTTTAGAATATAGTGGCTTCTTCAAAGGAATTGAATCAGTCTGTAAGGAAGCATGCTCCTTTAAAGTTTACATGTGGTAATGTGTGCCATTCTTCATAAATGGAAGAAGTAAATAACAGGTTGCTTCTTGTGGACTTCTAAGTGTGAACTAGTTATTCGCTGTTCATTTGCTGTCTGCTTTATGAATACTTACATTGTCTTTGACGTGTACCTGTAACAGTAATCCCGTTAGTCTTACTGGCTGACTCAAAAGTCAAAAGTACCTGTGCTTTTGGCCCCCTTAGATGGCGAAAGCACCGGGAAGGTTCTTTTGGCTCTTAGTCTACTGTCCAATTTCTAACTGTATTTTTGAATAGAGCATTATCACTTCTTTATTGGTCATGTGAACACTGGTTACAATGCCATTATGACCGCAATGCCATTTAGTAGTTCACAATAAATGTACTGATGGTGAAGTTTAGATAGGAGATTTAAAATGAGCACAGCGTTTTGTGTTATCTGGAGGAACAAGATCATTTTACTACTTCTATTTTGTGTGAGAAAATGGGTACTTGATCAGCTCTGTTTGTTGGGTTGTTTTTTTTTTAATAAAATGATAGACCGTAAAAATGTAATACCACTTGACATTACTTTTTTTTCCTCAACTTGTTTCAGTACACTCTCAATTTCTAAGTTGTTCTTCTCACTCCTCAAATTCAGAGTTAGTGCTGAAATCATTGGTGCTGTTGGATGAAATCAATAACTCATTATTCTTCTGTTTTTAGTGCACCTATGTCTTGCTGAGAAATCAATTTTTCAAATATGAAATCCAAATTGAAATTATGATTGGTATGTTAAATGTCTCAGGTTGGTGGGGAAGATTTTGATAAGAAAAAAAATCACTTCCAAATGTGAGGAGATGATTGGACAGAGCTGTTCCTGAATGATGCAAATAGAATGTTTGTTCTATAGTCTGTCGTATTATGGTCAAGTAGAAGAAATCCACCGGTGTCCTGGTTTTTATTTTTTGAAGTGGATTATGTTGTATGTTAATTGTTGAAAAATTCTTAACTTTCTCTTCAAGAGTTAAAACTGTATTTATTGTACAGTATATTGGTGCCATCTTCCATTTATACGAACTTGTTTGCAAGATGATATGTGAACACTTAACAAGACAAACTTACACAACTCTTTATTGAACTAATAGCTTGATTCAGTAAGGAGAGGTGGAAGCATAAGCCATTCTAAGACTATTTGGTTTTAACTGCCATCTCTGTAACTAAGGTTTTGTAGTATCTGTAGCTGTAGTTTCCAGCCTTTTAATTTGTTGTTGCTTATGTCTTATGTGCTGCTGCCTTCTTTTTTTTTTTTTTTTTTTAACAAGGATGAGTTGGAAAGCAATGTTTTGGCCATCTGTATATTTTTCCTTAAATTCACCCTGAATGACTGAAAACTGGGAAGCGGTTAAAGAGGAAGGAATATTGTAGAAACTATCAGCACAGTACTTGTAGCTGTGATGTATATACAGAGGATATATATACAGAGGACTATAGTCCTCTGTAAGTACATGCTCAATGATGTTATGAAAACAGAAGAGTTGAATATGATCCAGCAATGTGTGCTCACAGCCCAGAAAGCCAGTCGCATCCTGGGCTGCATCAGAAAAGACGTGGCCAGAAGGTCAAGGAAGGTGACTCTCCCCCTCCGCTCTGCTCTTGTGAGACCCCACCTAGAGTACTGCATTCAGTTCTGGGGCCCCCAACATGAGAAGTACATGGATGTGTTGGAGCAAGGCTAGAGGAGGACCAAAAAGGTGATCAGGGGGTTGGAGCACCTCTCCTGTGAGGACAGACCAAGAGAGTTGGGGTTTTTCAGCCTGGAGAAGAGAAGGCTCTGTGTAGACCTTATAATGGCCTTCCAGTACTTAAAAGGGGCCCACAGGAAAAAAAGGGAGAGACAGAAGAAGGGGCTTCTTATTGGGGAGTCTTGTGCTAGGACAACGAGTAATGGTTGCAAACTGAAAGAAGGTGGGTTTAGAGTATATATTATGAAGAAATTCTTTTCTGTGAGGATGATGAAGCATTGTAACAGGTTGTCCAGAGAAGTTGTGGATGTCCCCTCCCTGGAAGTGTTCTAGGCCAGGCTGGATGATGCTTTGAGCAACCTGTTCTAGTGGGAGATGTCCCTGCCCATGGCACAGGGATTAGAACTGGATGATCTTTAAGGTCCTTTCCAACCCAAACCATTCTGTGATACTGTGTATGGCAGAGCAATTTTTAAGATTATTAAGTGAATATGGAAAATAAAAATCAGAATATTATTTAAGTCAGGCTCTAAAAGCATTGATTCTAAACGTGCTCCGAATTTGAAGTAAAAAGAGACAACAGTAGCTTACCTGTTTTTCTAGCAGTGATTTTACAGCCCTTTTTTGAAGGAGCAAGACTTAGCAGTAAGGGCTTGCAGGTAAACAGAAGAGAGAATGCAAGTAACTTGTAGATAATATTTGCAAATTTTACCTCTATTCAGACTTAGTAAGTGTAAATGTTGGAGATGTTTCAGTCAACTGGCAAAATTATTTATACAAAAATTTCCATTTCTTTTTCCCTGCTTCTCAATTGTTTCTTCTGCCATTATTTCTTTTACTTTTGTAGGAGGAAAATGTGCGATATAAAAAGGGTCGTTCTAGGAAGAGTTTGGATGTGTTTCTTGCCTTCCAAATGAATTACAAAACAGTTGAATAACACTTCAGTACCTTAATACTCTGCTCTGCCATCCCCAAAGAACAAATCCTATCTTGCTTTCTTTCCAGAAAGACGAATTTGTGTTTTAGGACTTTAACCAGCAGACGATTTGCTTAAAGGTTGTACAGAACTCAAGGGCTAATTAGATGTATTGACTTGAGTCACTGGTCCTTTGAGCTGTACTCCTCATTAAATATGCAACAATGGAATTTAAAATTGGGAGAGGGTTGTTTTGGGGTTTTTTTTTGATAAGTCAGTTAAATACTTTTGTATGTACTTTCAGGTGTCATTAGGGTGTACTTTTTATCTTCTGTATAGTTGAGCAGAGAAGAACTACGTTGTGTTAGATTTTACATCTGGTTACAGAATTTACCACTTGTTTCTATGTCAGATGAATAATCCTTTATTGTGATTCATAGTCTTTCTAACAACTCAGACTTGAATTCAGTGTATACAGTTGTTGGTAGGTATCTCCAACATAATCTGTGTGAGTCACTATAATTCTCCAGTTTGGCTGGTGCTTTTTTCTGATTCTCTGTGCTATTTCTGTTGTTATGTTGTGATTTTGTCTATTGCAGAAAGGAGGAATGCTGCACTATCCTACTAATGAGAGTGAATAAACATTCATTCTAAATATTCATAAGACTTTTGGGATTTGCAAGTGTTGTTTATACACAACTTGCTACTACAATGCTCCTAAATAACAGCAAACAAACAGCTCCGTGAATCACACCATAAAAATATCAGGTAATATTTTGTGGATTGGAACTCTGTTCCAAGGTCCATAGCTTTGTGGGATGGCTCACTTTGACTCTTTCGGACAGTTTAACTTAGCTGTCTTCTTCAAGGACAAAATATTGAAACACCTTAAGGGAAATTGGCTGTTTATTTCCAAAATGTATTTATCGCAATGCATCCAGGCGATGTTGTCTCCATTCACCAGTGCTTCTCTATTCTTTTGTATCCATGGATTTTATTTTAGAACTGCAGCTGCTTGTATTGTGCCAGTGCTGCCAAAAGTCTTGGTTAAACACTCCTATGTAATGCAGAAATTTTCGGAAAGCTTTTTCAAAAGTGCGGTAATATATTTAACCTACAACTTGAACATTCATCTTTGTATCTTCCCACTAGTCCTTCACTGAATAACTGTCAAGTGTACAACCTGTGTGTGCTGGACCTTGCAGGTTTTTTGGACGGCTTTCTCTTTCTCCCTTTACTTGCCTTACATATTTAAACCCATGTATGTGATTCTGAATCCTATTTTAACATCATACAGTTAGCCATCTTGAGCATTCTTCCCAAAACATCGAAAATTACTCCAGTTTGGTTACTCTGCTCCTAAACAGAGAGACTAGAGCAGTTTTTCCTAACTAATTCTGTTATATTTGAGAGCTGGGGAACACAGAGAGTAAGTGAGTTCGTGCTAAGAAGAGTAGTACTTGACTTGGATGTGCATTATGGTGGAGAGAAAGAAGAAATTTCTTACTTTCTTTGGGGAAAGCTTGTTTTGGGGTTGTGTGCAGGGAACAGTGTGTTCTGTCACCCTGCAGTATTGATACCAACACAACTTTAGAG
This sequence comes from Trogon surrucura, assembly GCA_020746105.1. Taxonomy (NCBI): domain Eukaryota; kingdom Metazoa; phylum Chordata; class Aves; order Trogoniformes; family Trogonidae; genus Trogon; species Trogon surrucura. The sequence continues at coordinate 73,042,168 of CM036619.1, forward strand.
AAAAAAAGCTCTCCTCAAGGTAATAATCAACTGCAAGTATGGCACTGCAATTCTGGGAGAATTTTTCATTCTACACACTCTGAGAACAGAATTTTTTCTCTTTGGTATGTGTTCTGCATTGAGAGCATTTTAAATTTAGCTGTTGAAATGCAGTGCTTTTTAAAGTTGCGTTTTAAGTAACAAACTTGTGAGTAATTGCAATGGATGCCTACCAAACACAGGAACTGCAGGCTTTTCTGATGGCTTTCCTTCAGATTTTGTGAAGTTTGCAGTAATGTGTGCTTGTTTCTTAAAATTCAGAGAAACCCCTACATCCACTCGGCTTTTATTTGGATGTGGCAGTTTTGTTTTGGCATTGTTGTTTTCTTCTTTCCTCAGTAATTTAACATGTTTTGATAGTGGTAAATGATTCTGAACTAGACTGGACTGCTCCTTTGGTAATATTGATTAATGTAGTTTTAAACTTATTATCCCTGTGATAAGATCAATGACAGCTCTCTAATTACTTGTATAAAATGTAATTTGTTTAAAAAATACTCTTCCCATTGCCACAGCTGCATCTGCAACTGTTCTAACAGAATATATAAGGCAGCCTTGTAGCTGTAACTGACTGTATTTGACTACTGGTTTTTTTCCTGAGACATTATTCTGCAGAATGTTAAAGTAGCTCTTCCAGGTAGCTCTCCTGAGGGCCAGTTCTGTGTCAATTCTGGTTTAGGCAGCTGTTGTTTGGGCAGTATTTTTCTGTATTTTAGTTATTCTTTGTGTAGACCAACAGAACATACAGGTGTTGGCATTAAGGAGTACATTTCTATAGAATTCACCTCTAAGATGTTTAAACAAATCCGATGTAATTTTTTTTTCAGCTGAAAAAGTGTGGAGTAAGTTTTCTGTACTTGGCAATGGGACAATTCAAAATCTAAAAGATTTTTTTTCCCCCTTTTGTGGTAGAACATAATTACCTGTTTAAACATGATGTCTGTTTTAATTTGTTTGGGAAGCTGGGAATGGTGAAAGAAGAGCATGGAACACAGAAGTAGGTATTTCAGATGCAAATACACTGAAGCCCACTGTTTCCTTAGGGCAGAACAACACCAGTTTACGTAAGCTGCAGAGCAGAAGGTCTCTGCAAAAGATAACTGCTCCATCAGTAGCTGATCAAATCTTGTTAGGTACTTATATATGGTAGCTTACTGAAGAGTCAAAAGCATAAGAACTCAGCTTACACTTTGCTGTATTGGCCCTGGACACAACAGGATTGTGAAGTAGATTGATGTTTCCCTTCCTCATCATTCTGTGCTAATTCTCTAATCCCTGTGAAAGATTAACTATCCAATATAGGTTATCTTGCGATACTTTTGAGGACAAGTGTTTTAGTTTTCAAAATGTGTGTTGCCCCAAATTTTAAGTATTTAAGAAACCAACACTTCTGTAAGGGAACGGCCTTCTCCCCCATATTGGAGAACACAAACTGAATATTGGGAATTTTCATCAATGTGCTGTGTTTATTTTTAGAGAACAGAATGCTTGTTTTCAGCAGTGTGCAGTTATGGGCTCAGTAAACCTTTCTTATTATATGGAAGGATATTTGGTTTGATGACAAACAGATTTCATCAGACACTTGCCTTTTGCTTTTGTTAGTATGACTGGTGCTATCCAAAGGGAAGGCATTGTGGAGGTACTTGCCAAAGTATGACAGCAGATGCTTCTGCAAATTAGTTTTTTTCCACAATAATTTGACAGGATGAATCTGCTCACAAAAGTATTAAAATAAAAAAGCAGAACTTTAATCAAGTGTGTCGAAATCAGTATAATGTGTGCCATAAAAGATGATAGCTTTGGCTTTATGTTGCTGTAATTCACTCACTGGTGAGCTGTACCTTTTTGTCAGAGTGGCGTTGTAAGTGTAGGCAATAACTGATTGGAAAGGCCATTTGATAAACCAGGAACTTCAGACATCTGTTTATTATTGACATTCTCCTTTCCTGTCTCAAATAGAAAATATTTTTTTTTCAGTCATTCTCAAATCTCCAGCTATATTGCTAAGTGTTGCCAAATCCTTTGGTTTCAAGACCCAGAGGAGTTCTTCCTTTCTTTGCTAGCTCTTTTTGGATCCTGTGAGGCTTAGTACGTGCTTCCAGTCGGTGCACCCAGGCAGTACTGCTGGTACAGAGATTAAAACAGACATGAGAAAAACACTTGTAGGGATGTCCACACAAACACAAACAGCATCCACATAAAACATGAACAAAACTCTTGGCCTGACCTGATCCTTCTCTCTAGCTGTTTGAGGTTAATGTGTGCTTGTGGAATACAGGAATATTCCTGCTCAGCTCACAAGTATTATTAATGGGTACGGGTGGTCTTGGAAGATCTGCCTACTAAAAGATCCCCTACTCTCCCCTCCAATTACAAACTGAATTTTGGCTATTTCTTGTTTAACTCCCCCTTAACCATCTGTGAAATCTGTCTGTGCCTTCAGTAACACATGTTGATTGCTGGATGTTATCCCATGTTATGCCCACCAACTTCATATGTCATATCTGGTAGTTTCACAGGTACTGTTCAGTTAGGTAACACTGGGGACAGGGACAAGTTGTTTGGGTTTTGTTTTATTCCCCTTTTTTGTGTGCTCACTTTTAATTATGGTACTAAAGGTTTTTGGCTTAATTCCAGGCAATTGTTGAACATCCAAGCAGTTGTTGAGCGTTTCCTCTACTGACTGGAAAAGGGGAAACATAATCTCCATTTTCAAAAAGAGAAAGAAGAATGAACCAGGGAACTACAGGCCAGTCAGTCTCACCTCCATGCCTGGTAAAATTGTGGAGCAGATCCTCCTGGAGGCACTGCCGAAGCAGAAGAAAAACAAAGAGGTGATTGGGTACAATCAGCATGGCTTCGCCGAAGCCTGCCTTCACCGTGCCTGACAAACCTATTTGCCTTCTATGAGAAGGTCACAGCATCAATAGACAAGGGAAGAGCAACTGACGTCATTTACTTGGACCCAAGCAAAGCCTTTGACACTGTCCCCCATGACATCCTGGTCTCCAAGCTGATAAAATATGGATTTGATGGATGGACAATTCAGTGGATAAAGAACTGGCTTGACAACCGCACCCAAAGAGTGGCTGTCAATGAGTCAGTGTCCAAGTGGAAGCCAGTGACGAGTGGAGTCCCTCAAGTACTGGGACCAGTCTTGTTTAACATCTTCGTCAGTGGCATGGACAGTGGCATTGAGTGCACCCTCAGCAAGTCTGCAGATGACACCAAGCTGCGTGGGGCGGCTGACACGCTGGAGGGTAGGGATGCCATCCAGAGGGACCTCGACAGGCTGGAGAGGTGGGGCCAAACCAACCTCTTGAAATTCAGCAAGACCAAGTGCAAGGTCCTCTATCTAGGTCAGGGCAATCTCAAGCTGATATAGGCTGGGCAGTGATTGGCTTGAGAGCAGCCCTGAAGAAAGGACTTGGGAGTACTGGTGGACGAGAAGCTCAACATGAGCCGTCAGTGTGCACTTGCAGCCCAGAAAGCCAGTAGTGTCCTGGGCTGAATCAAGAGGTGTGTGGCCAGCAGATCAAGGGAGGTGATCCTCCCCCTCTCATGAGACCTCACCTGGAGTACTGTGTCCAGTTCTGGAGCCCACAGTACAAGGAAGACATGGACGTGCTGGAGCGTGTCCAGAGAAGGGCCACGAGGATGATCAGAGGGCTGGAGCACCTCTCCTCTGAAGATAGACTGAGAGATTTGGGGTTGTTCAGTCTGGAGAAAAGAAGGCTCTGAGGAGACCTTATTGTGGCCTTCCAGTGTCTCAAGGGAGCCTACAAGAAAGCTGGTGAGGGGCTTTTTAGGTTATTGGGTAGTGATAGGAGGGAATGGATTGAAGCTAGAGATGGATCGGTTTAGATTGGACGTTAGGAAGAAATTCTTCACCATGAGGGTGGTGAGACACTGGAACAGGTTGCCCGGGGAGGTGGTGGAAGCCCCATCCCTGGAAGTTTTTAAGGCCAGGCTGGATGGGGCTCTGGGCAACATGGTGTAGTGGGAGATGTCGCTGCCCATGGCAGGGGGGTTGGAACTAGATGATTTTTAAGGTCCCTTCCACCCCTGACAATTCTGATTCTATGATTTCAAATGTGAGGTGATCTGATTGGCATTATTATGTGTCAAGCAAATACTATGTGCATTACTCTCCAATTTTTATTACATTAGATTGTTTCTTGTCCACATGAGTGAGGTTTATTGTCTCAGACTCCCTGTCACTCTTAAATGAAATATTTAACTGATGTCAAAGAATGCCATGATTACAAAGATAATAAAGACCAACTGTGAGTAATTCAACGGATCCCTGTAACCAGGCATAGGACCTGTTTTATTGATAAGTTGCTGGTCTTAATGGTTCTGTCCTCTTTCTATTCCCTGCTCCCTTTCCAGACCTGGAAACTGTTCTGTTTCCTATATCACAAAGTTAGACTCTGCAGAACACAACTTAAGAAATTTAATATCACAGCAAATAGTGGATTTTTTTGCACTTTTTTGTTTGGTTGTGAAGGGAAGGCTTAGGAGGGAGGATGGAGAGAGAACAATTGCAGTAAATAGTCAAAAATCAGTATTTTGTTTAAAAATAGTACATAATTATGTATTTATTCTAAAAATATGAAAAATCTACATGATGTTTGGTAAGTAAGCAAATTTATTTCAGCAGATGTGAGGATGCTCTTGATCTGAATTGTATAGCATTGTATGATATTGCTTGGCATTCTATGTCTTCCTGTAATTATTATTGAAATTTGTACTTCCTTGCTTGTTTAGAGAAATTTTGTAGTTTATTTGCAAAACTTACCATATTCTAGTGATTTTTTTAATGACCTTGTTTATCTTCATGTAAGCTTTATGTACCAGATGACAGAAATGATTTCTGAATATCCAGTTTTACTTTTTTTAGCTTTTTTCCTTTTCTTTTTTTTTTTTTTTTAAAAAATCTGCATCTTGATTATAGAAAATTCCTGCTGATGTGTTACTGGGTGTATGTAGGCTGAACAAAAAAGCGTGATGTAGAAAAGCCGAGTTTAATGGAGAATACACTGGTTCTTCTGTGCTTTTGCAAAGAGCATTAAATTTTCAGTGTAGCTGAGTATTTCCATATATACTACTCAGGAGCAGGTGCTCTCTTTCTCTCTCTCCTTCCTCCCCCCTTCCCCCTCTCTCTCTTAAATTAAAGCATCTGAAACTACCAGAAAGACAAAAAGAAGGTAATACTGTTTAAAAAGATCTTGGCAGCAGCAAACTGTGATGAGGCAAATCTTCCCTGAGTTTGGTTTAATCTCTGGCTTTGGCTGAGGCTGGCGGTTGAACAAGTATGCAACTGTCATCTGTGAATTTAGGTTAGACTTGACTCAGTTTCTAGCAAAAAGAGCTGCTTCGTAGGACATTTCCATTCAAATTTTTAATTTACAGAAAATCAACAATTCTTTTTTTCATTCTTAAAAACATAACAAAAATGTGCACACTTTGTCATTGACTAATTTTATATTTCTACCACTTCAGTTTTCAACCCTTTAATTACTTCAGTTCAAATATATCAGTTCTCTTAAGGATTTCCTTCCACTTTGTAATCTCTCTGGGAATACTGTTAACTTGGGAATGCTGGATATACGATGTAATAATGATAAATCTTTTAATATTAAATCTTCGCACTTTGCTTTGACTATCTACTCCTCCTAAGCAATTTGATACTTCAGTGCAAAAAATAATGAATTTTGATGTGTTTTTTTTTTTTTTTAAATAAAGTACAGGTTAGTTAATGCATTGGTTAAACAGATTACCAAGCAGCTCTAAACTGACTTTCTTTACTGACTTTATTTTTAAGTAGACACCATATCCATTTGGTAATGGTAGACCTGAGCTTAGGGAAGATCCAGAAAAAGAAAACGTATTTTAGAGAAGTATGTCACTTTCCATAACATGAACAGGGCTTAATTTTGATATATTTGATAAAATATTTTGGCTATGAGAGAGGTAAATATTTCATTTAAATAGTTCTAAGAATATTTAAATACAGTTATCCTATATGCAACCTCCACTCTCTATCAGGTCACTGCAAGCTGACCACTAAAAAGAGCTAGGTCCCTGTGGGCTGTGGATGAAATACTGCTATGTGAACCTGCTCCTTCATTCAGTAGGAACACTTCCATCTTTCTCATCCCAGAGGGAGCACTCTATTTCTCAGTGGTCAGGAATGTATAATACATGGGAATCTTCCTATCCATTATTCAGGAAAAGAATGTTCATTGCATTATGAGGAAGTCTGAGTTACATCACCATGTGGCTCGAGATAGACATATTCTTGATGAGTCTTTTCAGGACATGTATTTTTGAGAGACCAGCCCATTAAAAGTACATCTGTAGTGTAGGTAAGTGTATTTTTGGAGGCACAGATATTAATAAATAAAATAAGATTTCCATTTGCACGTTTTAAGTAGGTGTGGTGGATTGACCCTGGCTGGATGCCAGATGCCCACCAAAGCTGCTCTGTCACTCCTCACCTCAGGTGGACAGGAGAGAGAAGATATAACGAAAGGTTCGTGAGTCGAGAGAAGGACAGGGAGAGAGATCTCAGCAATTACCCTCATGCGCAAACCAAACTTGACTTGGGGCAATTGGTTTAATTGATTACCAATCAAATCAGAGAAGAATAATAAGAAATAAACCCAAATCTTAAAAAAAACCCCTCTCCTCTTCCCCCCCCGCCCCTTCCCCCTTTCTTTCTGGGCTTAACTTTACTCTCGAATTCTCTGCCTCCTCCCCTCAAGCAACTCAGGGGATACCAAATGGAGGTTGTGATTCTGCTGCTCCTTCCTCCTTAGGGAAGGACTCCTCACACTCTTCCACTGCGCCAGTGTGGGGTCCCTCCCATGGAAGACAGTCCTGCTTGACCTTCTCCAATGTGAATCCTTCCCGCAGGCTGCAGTTCTGCAAGAACTGCTCCAGCTTGGGTTCCTTCCACAGGATGCAGTCCTTCAGAAACAGATTGCTCTAGGGTGGTCGTAAGTCCTGCCAGCAAACCTGCTTTAGCGTGGGCTGCTCTCCGCAGGCCCACAGCTCCTGTCAGGAGCCTGCTCCAGCACAGGCTTCCCATGGAGTCACAGCCTCCTTTAGGGATCTGCCTGTTCTGGTGCGGTTCCCTCCACAGGCTGCAGGTGGACATCTGCTCCACCATTAACCTCCATGGGCTGCGTGGGGACAGCCTGCCTCACCATGGGCTTCACCACAATTCAGGGGAATCTCTGCTCTGACCCTGGAGCATTTCTTCCTCATCCTTCTTCACTGATCTTAATGTCTGCCTAGTTGTTTCTCTCACAAGCAGGTTTGCTGCAAACATTCCTATTTAGTCACCTCTGAAGCAACAGGTTTATGAGGTGCTAAATAATACATGAGTTTGTTGAGAGGTAACATGAACACCAAAACCAATGAATGAATTCATGTTGGGGAGTGGCTCGCAGAAAGGGGTCATTCTGATTGTATGCAGTTGGTGGGCCAACAGAATGACGCTCACTTGGAGGGGACTAGTGTTGCTGGCCTTGACATGACTAGGCCAAACTAGGCCCCCGACATAGGTGTATTGCCACCTCGGCAAGGTCACAGTGCCCTTGAAGCAAAAAAACAACTAGGGCAAATCCGGTTAGAACTGGTAAGAGAGGGGCTGCAGCTCAAGCAAGAGACCACAAGTAGACGGGGTATGCAAACATGACCTTTTCGGGCTTAGCCTATGAACAAGCTGTATTTGGAATATATTAATGTAAAATGTATATAAAGCCACAAGCAGCGCAATAAAGTTGTCACTACTTTATGATCCATACTGGATTGCTGGTGTCCCTACTTTATGATCCATATTGGATTGCTGGTGTCCTTCGTTTCCTTCTCGTCAAATTCATATTCTTGATTTAGGATGGACTGACCTACTTTTATAAATGTAAAAATGTTGAAAAAACGATCAGGATGCAAACTTCACAAAGTTTCTGGACTTGCAAAATAGATGGCTGTGAATGCTATATAGGCTTTAGGTAGAATTTAATGAGGAAAAATCTGACATGCTTTCAAATAGTGATTATGTATAATATTAAAAATAATGAAATATTTACCAAGGAGTTTCTAGGAACTACTTTTTTTTCCAAGTATAAAAAGCCAGCCTTATTAAAAGCTTTCATATATTCTTATAGGAACACCTGTTAGCAGTCCAAGGGCATGGATTTCAACAGCAAATGCAGAATTTAGGGAACACTGGAGTTGGACCAAGGGTTGGACTTGATGATCTCTGAGGTCTTTTCCAACCCAATTGATTCTATGATTCTATGATAAAGTCATTGGAATTGGTGAGCATTTAGAGTAGCATTGTAGTTTTCTTTTCCTTTGTTCCTATGGTAGAGATGAAATAGTGCAAGTAAGATACCAGCTCCTTGAAGGCAAGATGTCATCAATAGCCTGTCTGGTTCTTCATGATGTGTCGATCCCCTGATAACGTGTAGCATTTGAAATCAGCAGATACTGTCTTTGGAATATGTACAGGAGAATCTGATGAAAGACAAAAACTGTAAGTTAAACTTTAAGAAGAACTTCAATAATTCACAGCCACTGGATCTGCCACTTAGGAAAAGATGGAAATTTTCCTTTTTGACTAAAGAGTCTCTTATATTTTCATACCTTTAACTTCTAGCAGCCCTCAACTCTGTGCAGCTAACTGTTCTGTGGGGTAGAAAGAAAATACCTTTCTCTATGGATTACTCAGGAAGATAGATGCTAGTTTGCAAGGTGGCAGAGGCTTTTAATGTTGAATAGAGAGTAGGTATTTTTAGAGGAGAAACATAAATCATAGAAATACTGTACTGTTTTAAAATGAAAAGAAGAAACTGGAATATTTCTGGTAAAATCTCTTGGTCAAGAAGAACTTACTGGTCAAACATCCACCTTATTTTTTAAGATGTAGCTTTGTTAAAATGGACATACTGCAATCAAAGCTCTTCCAGCTGTGTTTTAGTATTAGATCACTATGTTCTAGGTATGTGCGTCATAAATAGCATTACGTTGACCCAATTACCAATTAATTGGGCAATAAAAGTAGCTAAAGAGGAGGAGAGTGTTTGAGGGGACAGGAGTCTTTTCGGAAAAAAATAAATACACAGTGAGAAGCACATGAAGAATGCGCTACCTCATTACTAGTGTTGCAGTTAATACTGATGTTTTAATTGGTTGTATTAATAGCTAAAATGTATGGCACTTATTCCAAGGTCTAATTTAACTTGCAGTTATAATGAATAGGAGAGTTCTTGAAAGTGATTTTTAGCTGAAGGCTTCAGTGTAGGTACCTTTATGTTATGTACGTTGATCAATGGGACAGTCACTGAGTCGAGTTTAGCATTAAGTCTCTTCTTTCCAGCTATATAAAATGAAGTATTATGCTACAATGTTTGACTGTTCTTTCTAAATGGAAATAAGTTTCTTGGGTTTTGCATGACTTAAGCAAAATGATGAAAATAAATTGTGCATAGAGCTCCTACCTTTTCAGAGGTAAAATATAAACCAAAGAAAACAAAAAACAGAGGTGGAAAGAAAAGCAAAGCCTCAGGGAAATAATAATTCACTAGTAGATAATCTGCACAAAGTTTTCACAAAAGTTTCCAAGGTAAAATTCATTTACCACCAGCTTATTATAGCAGGCTGCTTTTTTTTTTTTTTTTTAAATCTTATTGTAATGTTTGTATATATAATATGCTAAAATCCATTAGTATTAATAGTGCACATTGTTTTTTGATTGAAGCATGCAATGTCTGCCTTACTCTTGAGGGGTGAATAATGAATCTAAAACTATTTTGGCGTGATTATTCTCTGTATTTTTAATCTTTTTGAACGGCTCATACGGTTTTAAAGCTTTACTGATCTTTGCTTGTTTTTTTTTTTTTTTTTAAAGAAAAAAAAAAGGCCAGGCCACCCAGATGCATGTGGGGGAGTGTGTGTGTACAAGAATACCTGTTCATATAGTAAGCATAGTATCAGTATTAGATTTCCAGAATTTTAGGCTTTTATATCTGAACAGCCCAAGCCACTTAAAAAATCCAAAACCTGCTCATGAAAACTCACTGGTTTGCTCAAGTAAGGTGTACTGTTCTGAACAGCAACTAATTTCAAATCTGTCCTCAGAAAAAGCTTCACAATCTGTGAATCCATGGCATCGACTCCATTGACTAAAATGCTTCTGCTTTTTACTCTGACACGATGCTCTCTTTCTTTATGACTAGCTGGCTTAAAGAAAACTGTATCTTGTCCTTTAAAATTGTTGTGATGATGCATGTACAGAATTTCTGTAAGTATTAGCGTAATTAACTTCAGAAGTTCTCATCTGTTACTGAAGCAGTGTATAATCTGGAAAAGATGAGCTGAATTCCTGTTTTCTAACTTAGTCCTGCCTAAAATACACTAGCAATATTAGTTCTTGGCTTTACATTTTATTCTGATCCTGCAGCATTGGAGAAAATAGTTGAGAAAGAACATTTTGATACACAGGTATTTATTTGGAGACATTGCCATCATTAGACACAAAGCTTACCGTTCTCTGTTTGATGTTGCTAAGAGCAGATAAGTAGTGAGAAGATATTTTTCCACAAAAACTAATGCTTGCATTACCTTCACATCTCAATATTTGAACCTAGATTTTATTTTATAAATCAGAACTGAATGAATTCGGAGCACATTGCATATTTTGTTACTCACCCGATGCACTACGTGTTCGATCTTTCTGCATAATTATGTTAAAATGAGATTTTGTTACTCACCCGATGCAGTTGTGGAGGAGAAATAAAAAAACGTGTCTTTGAAATCAGTTTTTGTTTTTAATCTTATCAGGAGGAAAATTCTGACATAACAGAGATGTTTGAAGTCAGTTGGAGAGTAGGGTTTTAAATTAATACAGTATAAAATGTGCAAGCTGGAGCTTGAAATGAAGTTTGGTTTGCCCTCTGTTTCTCTGTTAGCTTTTGTATAGATCGAATTAATGTCGCTGCTGAATTTACTCTGCAGTTCTTACTCCTTGTAGTAGTGATAAGTGTTATGTGCTATGTGGGCAACATAGATAGTTCTTAGTTTAAGCCATAGCAGAAGCAGCATCTCTTTAATCCCTACCAAGGGGGCCAGCAATATGCAAATGGACCCAGGGAGGTTATACTCATTTATTAACCTAGGGTTTATGACTTTTGAAACTGTAGAGTAGCTTCAGAAACTTGTCAGCCATTAGAAATTAGTGTTAGGTGTTGAGATGATTTATTGATTGAGAATATAGTGGATATATTGAGAATATAGTGTTAAGTTCATTGGATTCAACCCCCTTTTTTTCCTACAGCCTCCAAGGAGAACAAAGTGAATTCAAGTAAAATGATGAGACACCAGTGGTAATACAAAGCAGTCCAACAGACAGGAGGAATTCTGTTTGTGCCATGTGACATAAAATATGTTCTGTTGCTGGCCCCTGAGAGATCAGACAATAAGATCAAGCGAGCATCAATCTCTCCTCTGTAATAAATTTATTTGCAGGCCTCAGTCTCTGAATTAGCAAAATCTGTTATTGCCAAAGTATTTTGTTCGCATTTTTGGAATGCTCAGTATTAATTTCCTTTTCCCATTTCAGCATCTGAAAAGCATTTCAGCAAGTGGTACTTCTACAAAACAACCGAGTGTCTATTTTATTGATTATTCTGGGTTTACACAATATTTGTGAAGTGGTGGAGGGGGGGAAATCCTGCTGGTTTATTGCTGGCAGAGAGAGCCTACCCAGTCGTTTATAACTGTGTTAACGTCACATTACCACATTTCAATCATACAGAATTTATTGTAAGAATTAAGATGGAGCAGATCTGTTGTGATACTTTTCAAGGCATGGTGTTTGCCCTTGTGTCTTGCTTTGAAAAGGGATAAGCTGTTTGTTAAGAGGGCAGATGACACAGTGTCTATTGGGGGAAGATGAGAGTCACATCTTGAGCTGCATGCAGAATGAGTGCTTGACTAAAGGTTAAGCAACTGGATCTCAAAGTTTAAAATTGCATCAACATTCAAATGAGTTACTACAAGCAGACCTCAGTGTTAGATCTGGATTTTTTTTAGTGGTTTTTTTTTTTTTTCAGAAAGCCTGTAAAGATAAATAGGATGAAGTATTGTGGGTTGATCTGAAATATAGAACCACACAAAAATACGCGTGCACACAGCAGTGATTTCTGTAGCTGTCTGTAACAGGGTGTGGAACGTTTAGAGTGTAGAGTAGTCAATGACTGGCATCAAGTGAGAATGAAGGACAAAGATATTTGGAAGTCACTGAGTATTTTAGCAGTGACTGAACAGGCATACAACCTTGAGTTGGCAAGGTGGTGCAACAGAAGACAGCCAGAGATTTCAGTATTGTGTAGGCATGTACCTGTCTTCCATACCTCTCTCCCTCAGCAGCGATGTAAGTAAGGCTAATGCAGTAAGAAGTCTGATATGGGAGTAATATAATTAACATTAAGAGAAATTAATTATTTGTTTGAGTTTCATTGCTTTGTTTCTTTTTATTTGCCGTAGCAGGAAGACAAAACAACCTAAATAAAATGAAAGAAGGAGTGGCTTTTAGATACCTGAGTCCAGGTTTTAAATCACCTTTCAAGGAACAGGGAAGATTTAGGATTTATAACCGTTATTAAAAGGGAATGTAGAGAGTTCAAGCAGAGAGATGAGGTACTAAGTCAACTAGAGGGAAATACTTCTGAAAGATGTCAGAAATTCATTTTTTTCTCTAAGAGGAGAACTCTGTGTGGGTGGGCACTGAAGTTGCCCCTATGCTTGAGGCATTTACAGCCCCAAACTAGTTTTTGCAAGTATCTCAATCGTGCCTTTGGGGATAGGCAGGTAGTTTATCCCTGCCTTGTGAAGCCTATTTGAAGGATGCAGAGATTTGATGACCCTTGACTCTCTTCCTCTTTCTAGTGCATGAAGGACTAGTTCAAGATGCAGGAACCTAAGCTTTGCTTGTTTTTTTTTGGTGTGGTTTTTTTTTTCCCCTGCACCCACATACAAAATGAATTGACAGCCTGTGCTCTCTGGTTCTTTCAGTCTGAATAAAATCCTTGAAAACATTGCTATAAACTAGCTTGGGGAAGAATCTGTCCCTTCTTTTAAAGCTGTGCTGGCTTTCAGTCATGAAATCAAGGTTTATGGATCAGAGGTAAATTGTGAGAGAGAACCTTACTTGTCACCTGATCATGAGAGCATCAAAGTGCCACAACTAAACTATGGGTACCAGCATTGCTTCTGGGATTTCTTGTGGCAAATTTATGGACTTCCAGAAATATGGCCCCCCTTTTTACCCTCTTCCCTCTGTCACCCTCTCACCCTTGGCCTCAACATCATAAAATGCCCCTACATTTTGCCAGCCTTTTTGACAAGGGGATGCTTTTCTCAACAGGTGATGTTTCTAATGACAAGTCATGCTCTTGTGATAGTGAAATCTTACTAAGTGCAAATGAAAACGTGGTGTTGTTTGGGCTTTTTTGTGGGTTTTTTTTTTGTGGTTTTTTTTTTTTTTTTTTTAAGGCAGTGAAACACTGGCACAGGTTGCCCAGAGATGTGGGCGAGGCCCCATCCCTGGAGACATTCAGGATCAGGCTTGATGGGGCTCTGAGCAACCTGATCTAGTTAAAGATGTCCCTGCTCACTGCGGGGGGTTTGGACTAGATGACTTTTAAAGGTCTCTTCAAACCCAATGCATTCTATTATTCTACGATTCCTTGTTCACTATGGGTCTAAATAATTCTAAGTAACAGTTTAAAAAAACTGAAGGTGGAACTATTCAGAGCAGTATGAATGTGTTACGTCTTATGTCTTTGTGGTGCTGTAGGGCATAGTTTGGGCTTAAAGCAGAGTACCAGGTTAAACTTCCAGTTTAAAACCAATTCTACTGATGAGTACACTATCAAGCATCATTTCATCCCTGTGTGTGAGAATGCCTCTTCTGCTGAGTTGAGCTGTTTCATTCATAATTTTAAAATGAACCTGAGAGCTCTAACAATGTTTGAACTGGAAGTTTCCCACAAACTCCAAAATGCATAGTACTGGTTCATTCTCTTTTTCCTCTCCTCTTCCATGCTTCTTTCCCTTCCTTCTTTTCTTCCTCCTTTCTCACTCCCTGCCAGCCTCCCAACCAGTAGGTTGTTCACAAAGTTAAATTTGAATTTTGTGGTTTGGGTTGCTCTTCTTGTTAGCACACCAGAGAGTACGACCTGCCTGGTTCTTTAAGGGTTTACATCTTGCACACTGGGGCAATTTGGAGGCACATAATTTTTCTAGCTATTGAGTGTAAAGGTAATGTCTTGCTTGTATCTTACGGTGTCTGCTACAGAAGACTATATTCCTCCTCTGTTATTGCAGTATTTTTCAATGCACATTCCCTGTTCTTTCAAAGCCTAGAATGTGTGTGCTCTATTCAAAGTGAAGCAGATTTGTTTGTTTTCTTGATGCCAAGTGGTTCTAATGGGAACTTTAGATGTCATCTATCTCTGTCCCTGTAGTTTTTTCCTGTACGTGTTGTCTGTTTCCTCTCTGCGTTGCCCATACATAACACTAATCAACTGATTTTTAGAGAGATGTAAGAATGAAACAAAGAGTGTGTGCAATAGGAAATTAAAGGGTAAGATCAATTGAAGCAAACTATTTAAAAATAGCTGAATCATAAAATCCAGTTTATTTAAAATAATGAGTTTTCTTGAAGATGTGATTCCAAATCTGCTGCCAAAGCAGTAGATTAACAGGGATCCTAAAATTTAAGTAGGATGCTGAAACATTTAAATCGCAATTACTTCTACTGTATGTGGTGAACAGATTGGTGGCAGTAGTTGCTGCTGGGTAAATGCCTGCCTTCAGAAGTCGAACATTTTGCCTTGGGTACCAAAAGGAGTTGGGATTTTCTGTTTTGTGGGTGTATATGAAGTAAACACAAAGAAGTTTGACTTGTCTGTCCAGGGAATATGGGACAGGACTCTGGACTACTCTCTATTCTGGTGTCTGTTATAATAATATCCTTCGTTAATGTTTATAAACTGCTTTCCTCCCCCTGCTGCATCTTATCAAATAGACATGTTGCAGAGAGCACTGCACAAAGGACTGTTTGTAGTCTCCTGCTGGTAAAGCCACTGTGAATGGACATGTGTTACATGGAGAGGAAAGGAGGACTATTTGTGGGCTCTTTTACTAAATTACTGCAGAAGTAAGACTGCAAGCGAGCCTAGAAAAATCCAGGAATAGCCATTATACCCACTTTGGCTGTTTTGTTGCTGTCTGCTCAGAGGGTGTCCCAGAAACCTCTCCAGACAACTTTTTCCAGAGGCACGAAACAGCTGTAGGTGGCCTGGTTCACTAGCATGAAAGTCAGCAAGTGGAAACAAGTTCTTTATGCTTTTTTGTTTTGTTAAAAAAGGAGAAAAAAGAAGTGTGGGGAGAAGAAAATGGGGGAAAAAAGCTATTGTGTGTGGCGCTCCGTTCGATGAACACCACTATGATGCTAAGCAAGGTCCCCTACTAGAATTTGAATAGTGACTGGGAGTGGTATTGATAATCCATACAGGATATTTGAATGTTTAGCAATTAATGCTGAATATTAATTTTATTTAAATTACACCAAGAAAGTTTTTCAGTTTTTTCTTTACCAGGTAAGTCATACACCTTCCATTATCCTGACACGAAATAGTTTTGTTACACCTTGGCTTGTCATTTTACAGTTGCCCCAATGGAATTTATTTACTTTTCAAGATGGCACCTTTCCTGGGAACATAGAATCATAGAGAATCATAGAATGTTAGGGATTGGAAGGGACCTCGAAAGATCATCAAGTCCAATCCCCCTGCCAGAGCAGGAATGCCTAGACTATGCCACACAGGAACGTGTCCAGGCAGGTCTTGAATGTCTCCAGAGAAGGAGACTCCACAGCCTCTCTGGGCAGCCTGTTCCAGGGCTCCGTCACCCTCACTGAGAAGAAGTTTCTTCTCGAGTTTAAGCGGAACCTCTTATGTTCCAGTTTCAGCCCATTACCCCTTGTCCTATCAGTGGTTGTCACCGAGAAGAGCCTGGCTCCATCCTCCTGACACTCACCCTTGATATATTTGTAAACATTAATGAGGTCACCCCTCAATCTCCTCTTCTCCAAACTAAAGAGCCCCAGCTCCTTCAGTCTTTTCTCATAAGGGAGATGCTCCACTCCCTTAATCATCCTAGTTGCCCTGTGCTGGACTCTCTCCAGCAGTTCCCTGTCTTTCTTGAACTGAGGGGCCCAGAACTGGACACAGTATTCCAGATGGGGTCTCACCAGGGCAGAGTAGAGGGGAAGGAGAACCTCTCTCGACCTACTAACCACCCCCCTTCTAATACACCCCAGGATGCCATTGGCCTTCCTGGCCACAAGGGCACAGTGCTGGCTCATGGTCATCCTGCTGTCCACCAAGACTCCCAGGTCCCTTTCCCCTACACTACTCTCTAATAAGTCATTCCCCAACTTATACTGGAACCCGAGGTTGTTCCTACCCAGATGCAAGACCCTACATTTACCCTTGTTGTATTTCATTAAATTTTTCCCCGCCCAACACTCCAGCCTGTCCAGGTCTCGCTGGATGGCAGCACAGCCTTCTGGTGTGTCAGCCACTCCTCCCAGCTTGGTGTCATCAGCAAACTTGCTGATAGTACTCTCTAGTCCCTCATCCAAGTCATCAATGAATATATTGAATAATACTGGTCCCAGTACCGACCCTTGAGGCACTCCACTGGATACAGGTCTCCAACCAGACTCCGCCCCATTGACCACAACTCTTTGGCTTCTTCCCCTCAGCCAGTTCGCAGTCCACCTCACTACCCGAGAGTCTAGACCACACTTCCTCAGTTTAGCAGCAAGGATGCTGTGGGAGACTGTGTCAAATGCTTTACTGAAGTCAAGGTAGACCACATCCACCGCTCTGCCATCATCTATCCACCTTGTTATATCCTCGTAAAAGGCTATGAGGTTAGTCAAGCACGACTTCCCCTTGGTGAAGCCATGTTGACTGTCTCTAATGACCCTCTTATCACTGATATGCCTTGAGATGGCACCAAGGATAAGTCGTTCCATCACTTTCCCAGGGATGGAGGTAAGGCTGACCGGTCTTTAGTTACCCGGGTCCTCCTTCTTGCCCTTTTTGAAGACTGGAGTGACATTTGCTTGCCTCCAATCCTCAGGCACCTCTCCCGTCTCCCAAGACTTGGCAAAGATGATGGAGAGTGGTCTAGCAATGACATCAACCAGCTCCCTCAGCACCCGTGGATGCATCCCGTCTGGACCCATGGATTTATGGATGTCCAGATTGCTTAATTGGTCCCTAATCCAGTCCTCATCGACTAAAGCAAACTCCTCCACTGCCCTGACTTCCTCTGGGGCCTCAGGGGAACGGGGCTCCTCAGGACAGCCTCCGGCAGAGTAGACAGAGGCAAAGAAGGCATTCAGTAACTCTGCCTTCTCTGTATCTTCTGTCACCAAGGCACCCACCTCATTCATCAGTGGGCCTACATTGCCTCTGGTGTTAGTTTTATCTGCCACGTATTTGAAAAACATAATTGAGTTATTCCTTTAGGATGAATGACATTGAGTTTCAGCCATGTCTTCTAAGTAAAATATATTCAGGGAGATAAAGACCTGTAATTTAAAATTTGCCATATAAAAAGTAGTGTTTGGTCTCTGTGCTTGTGTTGAATCCTGCTAGCGTAGTGCAGAAATACAATGTAAGCTGTAAGACATTATCTAGTTGTCTGTATACATCTGTACAGATAGATGACTGCACAAGGACAGTTATCTTTGAGGTCTTTTAAACTGTCTGTGGAACTGTGGAACTCTTCAAATGCTTCTTCAACAGTTGGCAAATTAAACTCTTTTTTTCAGGTGTTAGCATAGGTGATTCTGTTAAGATTGCCACTGGAAAATGAACACCTTTTATTCCTCCCTCAGCTGCTTTCATTTGCAGTATCTATTCGCATAAGAGGAACTACAGATGGAGAACTCTTGAGGTAATTTAGGCCAGTCAGGTGCTATTTAGGCTTTGTTGCTTACACAGACAGAGAGTATAAACCCACTGGTGTTCTAGATGTCCCAGTAGCAGGCTGCATCTTGACAGACACATAACCTGAAAATGTCCTTCTTAATAATGCCTACTTCCAAAGAGTTAGAATCTGAGGTATGCGTCTGGGTTCCCAACAGCCTGAGGCACAGAATCTGACAGTACCTGACTTTTTCTTTCAATCACTTTTAGTCGGAACAGTTGAGAGTTACAGAGGGGCCATGGCTAACTAAAACCAATTCTTTTTGGCTATCCTAATGTTGTAGTCTTGCACCTCACAACTTGATGATTATTGCCTGTAAATGTAGTGTAACTTTGCTCTTTCATCTGAAACTAAGGTCATAACACACTTGCAGCTGCCATACACTAAGTTAAGAACAGTCACAGTTTTGCAATGAATTAGGAAGCACCATAGATACCTTTCTGCAGTGGACTTGCTGCAGAACTACAGTGTGTCCCGCAGGGCTCAGTGCTGGGACCACTCCTGTTTAACATCTTTATCAGTGACATGGATGAGGGGATGGAGTGCACCCTTAGTAAGTTTGCAGATGACACAAAACTGGGAGGAAGTGTCGATCTGCTGGAAGGCAGAGAGGCTCCTCAGAGAGATTTGGACAGATTGGATTGCTGGGCCAAGGTCAATAGTATAATTTCAGTAAGGCCAAATGCTGGGTCCTGCACCTTGGCCACAACAACCCTCAACAGTGTTACAGACTTGGGGAGGAGTGGCTGGAGAGCTGCTCAGCAGAGAAGGACCTGGGGATGCTGGTGGACAGCCGGCTGAACATGAGCCAGCAGGGTGCCCAGGTGGCCAAGAAGGCCAGTGGCATCCTGGCCTGTATTAGGAATAGAGTGGCCAGTAGGACCAGGGAAGCGATTGTGCCCTTGTATTCAGCACTGGTGAGGCCTCACCCTGAGTACTGTGTGCAGTTCTGGGCTCCACAGTACAGGAAGGACATTGAGGTGCTGGAGAAGGTACAGAGAAGGGAAACAAAAATGATTAGGGGACTAGGGGGTAAGTCTTAGAAAGAGAGGCTTAGGGAGCTGGGGCTGCTCAGCCTGGAGAAGAGGAGGCTGAGGAGAGACCTTACCACTCTCTACAACTACCTGAAGGGCAGCTATGGTGAGACAGGTCTTGGCCTCTTCTCCCAAGTGAATAGCGACAGGACAAGAGGGAACAGGTTCAAGTTGTGCTATGGGAAGTTTAAATTGGGTATTAGGAAAAATTTCTTCACCAAAAGGGTGGTGAAGCATTGGAATGGGTTGCTGAGGGAGGTGGTGGAGTCCCCATCCCTGGACGTGTTTAAAAAACGGTTGGATGTGGCACTTCGGGAGATGGTTTAGTGTTAGGGTGGTGTAGGGCTGTAGGTTGGACTTGATGATCTTAAGGTCCTTTCCAACCGTGATGTTTCTATGATTCTGTGATTCTACAGCAGCACTTAGATCTGGCTTTGAAAAATTATCCATCCTGAGGTAACTATGATGTTTGGTCTGGTTTTAAACACTTGAATGCTGGCATTTCCCTTTGGGGAAAATGGAAAACTCCTCATTACGTTTTCATTTAAAAGATTGTACTTCCTCTGTGTGTTTAAGTTTGCATACGAGTTTTAATAGAAATAATTGGCAAGAATTACAGGGAAATTTTAACTCCCGGTTTCAGAGTCAAATATCTTGCTCTATGGGGTGTGTGGGGGGTAAGGTTGTGGTAGTAGTGGTGCTGGGCAGACTGCAGAGATACCAGGCAGTGCTCTGTGCTGGACATGGCTGGTTCCAGCCATCTCTGCAGTGGACCTGCTGCAGGGTGCAGCTGAACCCATCAGCCATGGGTGGGCACCTCTGGGAAAACTTACATAAGAAGGGTCAAGACTAAGTGGAAGATTTGAGGGTGGAGCTGAGATACAACTTGTTTGCTGAAAAATATCTTAGCATGGATGTACTGAGAATTTGGGAGGGTAGAGGACTAGGGTGAACACCTGTTTTCTAAGAGATTTTTGATTAAATCTATTTTGTCATTTATCCAGAATGTATCGGCTTTGCTCCTCTTTGATGTTATTGTGTTTCCTCGGTCAAGACTAAACACAACATTGTATAGTCGTAAATAAAGCAAATTGGAGTGTGGGGTTTTTTAATGCTTACCCTCCTGCCAAAGAGAATTAACTATTTGAGTTATCACTCACCATGCAAAAATCAGAGCATTAAATGAGTGGGCTGGTAAATGGATTCTGAAGTTTCAGCATTTTCTGTGATACTGCATTATTTTAAATCTAAATCTCCAAGCCCAACAACCAGTAACAAGGCAATTTTTAAACAAGCTGTGGAACTAACATATAGATTAATTTTGTTATCCACGTTTTAGCCTATATCTTATTTAAATTGAGCTCTTAACATTAGACATAGGACTGAGCCTCTTTACTAGTATGTATGTTGCTTCCCCTTAGCAGTGAACTAAAGAAATGAGCGCAATGACTTCCGACTTGCAAGAAGACTTCACTCTGTATAAAGAGAAAGATGTAAAGAGTTGCTTAAAGGCTGAAAATGAAGCATTTAAGGCCTTCTGGGATGATGCTTGAATGAGGATATTGTTTTAGGAAACAAGAAGCTTGTTTACTTCTTCAGTATCCTGTGGCACAGTCGATGTCTCTAAAGTTCTCTGAGATTTGTGCAAAAATGGTGTTATGCCAAGTACAAAATATTGTGATTAAATATCTCACAGATAAAAGCTATTATGGGTAGTTTTCATAACATGTAAGATATATGTAAAGTGATATGCCTTGAATTTACAAGGAGAAAATAAGTAATAGGGCATAGAAGGGATGAGTTAAAATGAATAAGGAGGTGAATATGACGATGGGAATTTAAGTTGAATAGTTTATTGATGATGTGTAACGAGTATAATTACTTCAATTTATAATCCTCTTTTACATGTTTAGGTGTATGCTAATCTTTTTGGCTTTCAGAATGAGACAATATAGGAATGTTGATATATATAAGCACCTGAGTCACACCAAATAATACAGAGAACTTGATTGGGAGCAATAGCTGAATAGCAGAGCTGTGGGAGTAAGCTTCATGCTGTTAAAATGTGAATTTATACAATATGTTGCTGCTGGGTTTGCCTGGCATTCAGACAACTTTGCAGATGTCAATTTACCTGTGTAATCATATGATAATTTAGTACAATTAGCATGTGAAATACTTCAGCATCTCCATATAGTTAGCTCATAATTATAAAGCAAATGTGTACTTACCAAGATGTTTCTGTGCCCTGTGGTCACATAGTGACTTTGTCTACTGTGCCGTTGTGTGTATGTGGAAGATGTTGAAGTACAGGTGCCACAGAAGTGTTAGCTGAAAATACTGATAAAATAATGCACTGTGGAAGGAGGATGGGGGGAGTGAGAATGGTCCACATGCCTCTCTGTGCTGTAACAAATGAACAGTGTGAACTGTTAGACCTGAATGCCGGTACAGGCATTTTGCAAAGGACTTCTGCTAGTTGCTCATGTGTTGTCAAAAACGGGAAGCTTTTTGACTTGTCTGACTCTCGGTTTGTCTGAGGAAAGAGATAAAATACAGCAAAGGCAGTAATCACTGTGGATAAACCAAAGAAAAAGGAGGTGTTGCTAATTTCTAAAAGTACACATGCAGTTTCATCTGGAATACTATTTTTACTGGTAGCTACCTCCCTTGATGCTACTGATTGGGTTTTGGAGAAAGTGATGCAAACCATTTAAGATGTAATTATCTTTGTTAGGGGATGTGAGTGAGAACAGACTCACCTATTTTAGAAAGGACATTAATGAAAGGGGATATATTAAGGATTATACAGGACAATGAAAAAAGTCAACTCCGTACTGGAATAGCTTTCTGTTCTGGGCTGTTAACTAGAGGAGGTACTTGTGCAGCTGTAGGTAGAAGAGCATGGTGTATGAAGGTCAAGAGAAAGTGAGAGAGTCTCAGACTTTTCAGGGGAAATTTGGTAAGTAAACACCTGCAGATTCAAATATGGTTTCGTTTCTATCCCTTGAGAGTGAAAAGAGTACCTGTATTATCAACTGTAAGGGATAAAAGCAATACTGTATCGTCAAGAGAATGAAGTTAATAATTCTAAAAACTCCTTTGGACCCCTCAGAACAAAAAGTGAGAGACAGTATCTGATAATAAACAAGATGATATGCTGATGCTTTTTTAGTGAAACATCAAAGGAAGGTGATGCTTAAAATGTTAAAAGGAAATGCTGCTCATACTGTAAGGGCTTTAGGTAACTTTGGACAATCAGATTCATTGCCACGGACTGTTACTAAAGTTAGGAAGTTAACAAGATTCAAATGAGGTCTTGAAAAAATGTTTGACCAGATAGGAGGCCAGAAAAGGGATGGGGGAAGGGGAAGAGTGGGGACTTGAATATCGAAAGGCAGGAGGCAAAACAAATCAGTGTTTGGAAGCATGGTTCAAGACCACTTTTAGATTTACTACAGCTCCTTGTCAACAGTCTTAAAGCTAAATGGTTGTGTTCTGAACAGTGCAGCCTCATTAAGTCTCTACCCTGATAGAGCCTACTCTCCTGGGAAGTGATGCTTGCTCCTCAGCTCAAGTGCTAGAAAAGTGTTGGCCAACTGTGTATAGGCAGCAGAATGCCAAATCCGTAATGCTATCTTTGTTGTCTGAGGGGAGCAGCCTGCTTCCTGGGGGTTGATGGCAACTTGCTGATCTCTGGGAGGCTGGTGTGATACCTTTACTTCATTTTCCCACCTTGAAAATGTCAGAGGGCATCAACAGCCTGAAACAGGAAGTCTCTGATCAGTAATTTTGGGGAAGAGAATTTTGGGGGTGTTTGGGAAGAGGTAGGTTTTTAGTTTTTCCATGTGTACCTAGTGGAGGATTTCTTACGTTGGCAACAGGTTATTCAGCAGAAAGCTCTGGAAGAAGCTGGATCATGGGCTTGATATTCTGTGCACGGTTGTGCTGTTTCTTAGCTGCTTGCTGTTCTGTGTGGGAGAGGTGCAGGAATCTTTCTGAACAGCAAAAAGAAAGGCACAACAGCAAATGGCATAAAAAGAAAATTGTTCTAATAATAAAATAGAAATAGGAAGAAGAATGTGGGTGGTGAGTAAATCTTACAAATTTTCAGATGCTGTTAACTCTGCTCTTGTGCCGCATCAGGTACACCCCTGGTATGCAGCCATGACATGCTGCTCTGATCCCATCTGTGGAGAGGTTCACTCACCCCGCTGCTGTGGATGCTTGTATCTTGTGTAAAATACCAAAGCCTACACATCTTGTTTTGACAAGTAGGAAGGCTCTCTCTTTCTCAATACCCACCAGAGTGTAGTTAGCTACATGTGTCTAGGATCTGTATCCAGGATCAGTACATATCCAGAATCTCTCAGCAGCGTGTTCCCTTAGGTTTTTAAATACCTTGGGGTTATACAGCTGTCGCTCATGTTAAGATGAGGGTATCTCAGGCCTTAGGCACAAGGTCTGATACAGCTAAAAAAAGCTTGCTTGAACTAGCTAACTTGTTAAATACATCTTCTGCAAGTCTCCCAATATGGTGCTCATGCTTACATTATATTTCTGTTTTGGAGTTAGCCTGCTCATACCAGTTTTCACTGCTTTTAGCCATATAGGACTGTAGGTTTTGTGCTGCTTAGTAACGTATGTGGAAAAATAGGTTATAGAAGGTGAATATGGATGATGTTGACTGCTTCCACCAAGGGCTTTGTATTCAAATAGGCTGTACCACTGGTGTGCACCACTCAAATGTGGATCTGTCGAGATACAAATGCATGGAAACGGTAGATTTCTGTTGTCACTGGCAGTTGCTTTTTGGGGATGTCTGCTGTTTGTTCTGACATCTAAACCAAATCATCCCTTGTTATTGCAGTGGGCTGGCTGGAAGTAATTTCCAGCCACCAGCTCTCAGACAGGAATGGCAGGGAAATCCTTTTCTCTTTCTAGGGGAAAAGTAGCTCTGCTGGTGTTTCAGTGTAAAACATTCAGTAACTGCATGTGCAGAAGTGTAGTAAGGCATAAAGCTCTGGTGGGATGAGATGTGTCTTAAATTACTGATGAGTCCGTGAAGAAAGGCCCTGTTAAATGGTGTTTTATCATCAAGTCTGATGGCCACTATCCTTTGTTGTTTCTTGTGTATGGTTTTTCACTGTATGAAACTTGATGATTGCCAATTTGATGTGTATGGTCTTTGCTCAGAACAAATTTGTTTTTCCCAGACCTGCTAGTCTGGGAGAAAGTGTTACCTGTACAGAATAGCTGCTTTGCATGGAAAGGTCTCAGGTGATTTCAGTATTTGTATTAGAAAGGAAGAGGGGTGAGATAAGAAGGAGGCATTGGCTTTGACCAGTGAAAGAACTGCTTCCAGTGAATCCAGCAGAGAGCAGCTGGTTGACCCAGCTGGACTGCTGTGTTGTGCTCAGATGGAGCAGTTTATACTTTGGCACGATCTGCAGTGTTTATTCAGTATGGCAAGTTATGGTTTGCTGCAGTTCCATTACTTATATTGGTATGCTGCAGAGTTTTCATACTGCCTTTACACACTCCTTTAGTGTCACACTGGTGATTCAGGATTAATGTATAAACTGATCAGAAATTTGCAAGGTGGGGAGAAAAGGTGAGCGAACAATATTCCAAACAAATCTTTGCCATTTTAGATGAAAGCTTCTGTACAGTTGAAAAGACAACTTCATTTTTGTTTGTTTCCATGATAATCTTGGATTCTGTAATGAAGCCCAGCAGGTAGTATTCTCTATGGATTTCAGAAGAAAAAAGTTCATCTGTACAATAAAGCATATGTTTAAGCAATGGTGGTTTGTCTAATGTGATTACCTTCATAAATAAAAACTGTGGAATGCCTATTTTGGAAGTCATTCAACTTTGAAAGAGGCTGAACAAGATGTACTTGTCAATTAAAACTACATTTGCAGAAGTCCGTACATAGCAACAAGGCGTGCATTTGTTATTCCCCACAAAGTCTAATAATAATATTTAAAAAAACTTGTAAGATGAAATGAAACAATAGAGAAATCTATGCTTCAGATCCCTATTTGGCTTCAGAATTGATAAGGTCTATTTGTTGACTTTTCAGGATATTTGAATTATGTTTCATGGTTGCAATAGTAAACCTGTTTGATTGTGATTTCAGACATTTGCTGACATGGGGGTTGAATATCATCTACAGTTCTAGGACTTCTGAGCTTAATTCTTCCAACTTGTTTTAAGAACGTTGAATCTATGTTGCTGCACTAAATTGGAAAGTTTGTATTTTAGCACGAGAGAAAGAACTGTGATTCCAGGATGTGTAAGGGGTTTATTTTTTTCTGTACATCTGTTAAATATCTTAATATTAATCTGTTACCTGTCAGCAAAGTATGCATACAGTAATTTAGGAAGGAATTTATATTTAATTAGGAGGACTTGTACTGTACACTAAATGTGAAAAAGAAGGAAAGATTGGAAAGAAGGAGTCACCTCAATGTGCAACATGTTGCTTCTGGTTCTCTAGTTCGTATCAGTCACTTGATAAAAGTAAAAAAAGACCAGGTTTTTCAGAGGGTTTATTTTGTAACTGACAGACATTGTGTCTCTAAATTGTTAATATAGGCAACCTACAACTCAGAAATTAAAACTACAGCTTTTAAGTCCTACTTTTGCTACTCTACCCCAGCTATCCCTCCTTTTGTTTTGTCCTTACTGTAATCTCATTACTGACTTTTTAATTTTGAGGTGTGATTTTCTTCAATGGTGACTGTGCTGTGACAGTATAAAAATTTTCACTGATCCTCTTGCCCCTTCAGTCAAATTTCCTTTTGTTCTTTGTTAGACCTCTAGCGTACAGTTTTGTATTTTTGCTTTAGATTGTCCTAGCTGGTGTGGTCTTTCCTCATCTCAGGCTATTTTTGCATTTGATATGTTGATCACTTTTCTCAGTTGATATTTGGAGCACTCCTGTGACTCTTATTTTTACTCTTCCTGCACAGATTCTAGCAGTTTTCATCATGTCTTACAGTTTTTGTCTTCAGCCTCCACTGTTCCTTCCTTTTGTGATATTTAGTCAGTAACAATGCTCAAATGTTAAAATTGCTCAATCTTGAAAGTCCATGGGTATATCCCTAGGATACTGCAGCTCAGTGACTTATCTTTGAGTACCTCATTAATTAATTGACTTAAGTAAATTAAAGCAGCCCTGTAGGTATAAGTTGAATTAGCTTAGAAGACGCTTCCTGTTTCGTTCTCACGTTTTTCATTCAAAAGTACGTTTCCTTTGGGAATGCTGAGGAGTGCCTAAGTTTTTCTCCTGTCTTTGCAAGTTGAGTAGTGGTGTACAGAATTGAAAAAGCGAGCGTTGATTCTGTCTCATCATTTTCTGCATGGTGCTCTCATCACCTGCCACTGCAATTTTAAATTGCACCTTTCTAAAAATTCATCTGTCCGGTCTCGATCTGTGGCTAGTTGAAGCCTCCTGTTGGTTTGGTACTGTTTTGCTGAGTGTTGGACCACATCCTTTCTTTTGTCTTCTCTGCATCAGTTCACTCTTCTGTCCTTTTTTAAGTCTGTAAGTTTAGAGACTCCCTATTCTAAAGCAGAAGACTTCAACAAAAGAAACAACGTCAAAAACTAGATGACCCTTTTGCATTTAACATCCGTGAATTGTATATAAAATGTGTGCAGGGAGAGAGAAATTATCAGGATGCCTTACTTTTCACCTGAATATTTTTCCTGTACGCTTAGACTTGCTTTCTGAAGTGGTGCAAGAGAGTAGAGCAAACCTTGAGAGGGTGAAGAGGTTCTGCACACAGATTCTAGCACCTTACAAATGGTGCTAGGGCTTAGCCAGTCTTGGTCAAGGACCCAAATTTGTTTTTCTACTCTTGTGGTAGCATAATAAAAGGGTAATGTAATAAAATGTCATGCCATTTTTAAGTGCATGAATCAAAGCAGCATCTAGCTGCCACATGTCCTTTCTTATTAGTTGCATTTCATTAGCAAACCCATGAGCAGGATTAATACCTTTGCTGATAGCTATGACAAATACATGACAAAAAACTCGTGACAAATACAGAGTCTCGGAACTCTGAAGCTGCAACAGCTACTGAGGTCTGTGCAGTAGTCACCTGCATGAGTGAACGATGTCTTGCCTGGTGAGCACAGCCTTAGTTCAAAAAATGGGTAACAGGAGATTGTAGATCTGTTTTGAGGCAGCACAGCTGTGAAACATGCACCAACTATATCCAATATTAAACAAACTCCGTTTTATTGTTTCTTTCCAACAGAGTTAGTGTTATGTACCGAATTATTCCTTAGCTCTTCGTTTAATGATCTTTATTAAAAGAACTGAAGCAGATTTGCTGCATGGGTAGTAAGAGTATAAATTAGATGAATAGAAATAGGTCTAATTTGAGGAATTACAAAGCCAGTACTTGATCAAATAGAAACACCGCAATGTCGAGGTGAGCAGAAGCATTGTCATGTTCCACTCTCCACTGAAAAGATTGTCTAGGGTAAAATGACACCATTTGATTTGACACTTTCCGGACTTACTGGATTCTGAAAGTTCAAAGGACAGTGGCATTATAGAGGAAGAAAGAAGCCTCATTTGTGCTCCTGCTTTTTGGAAACATCTGAGGCTCTTGCTGGGCTGCAGTAGGATTCCTTCGAGAGATACCCAAGGTATGTCCATCCCAGTAAGTGATCTGGTACACAAAGCTGTGTTGTCCAGCTGCAGTCTGCAGCCGTGTTAGTGTATCGCCAAACCCAGGGTAATAAACCTGGGATCGTAATTAGCTGAAGTACAGTGTGGTAGAGGTGGTGTAGGTAGATCCGTACTGCCTGTGGCTCTAGAGTTACTGTGGGTTTTTTCCCCCTCTACTCTCTGTCCTCGTGGCAACCGCTAAACTTGATCTTTGCTCTAGGGAAAATTAGCCAGTTACATTCTGGAGGAGAGCTTTTTATTTGTACCTGTAGGTGGAGCTCCAAACTCATTTTCTGCTAAGACAGCTGAGGTAATGTTAAAGAACAAACCATGTGAAAAGAAAAACCTTAAAAGACCACTTCTCAATACAATATCCTAAGTGTAAAATTTTACAGAAAATGCTGAAAATTTTATACTAGAATGCTTTCAGTTTTTGAAATCATGAGAACTTAGAGCATTTTTATGTTTAAAAAATCCTGGTGTTTGTTTCCTGTAGTTACTCAGTCATCTTAGTGGAAGCAGTTTCCTCCAGTACAGGCCCATTATTTAGCCTTATAAAATTTTAAATCTTATTCAGGAAAACGTAGTAGAAGAAAAGAGATATTTTTCTGTTTTTTTTTCTTTTTTTTAAAAAAATGGCTGCCCTATTATGAATGTTTAGTGTATTGAACATGAAGCTATGACTTGCTTCCTGATGAAAAGATGTGTCTGAGATATGTTTTTGCATGTGAAACTGATCTGATTTTCTGCTGGGAATATTATGGATGTAGCAGACATTGAAGCCTGAATTAGCCCTTTGCATTATAGTCCATCATTCGGTAGGAAGTAATTTCAGAATCACTGCTGGCCTGATGAGTGATGTGAACTAGCTTGGATTTAATGGAGGGATTTGAGTTCTGTCGTGAGAAGAACTAATGCAGCCATGCTATAGAATGACTATTGTTAGTTGTTCTCGTGATTAGTTTAATAGATTTCTTTCCGTGAGGATAGGAAGAGTTGGAATGTTGCTATGCTCAGAGAACCGAATTTGGGTTCTAACATGGGAGTTTCCAGGTGTGGACACCTGTGTGTGTTGCAGGTGTTCACTCTGTGCTTCCATGGCCCTTTTTTTGGTTATTGCTTCATCAGAGCAAATTTAAAAAAAAAATAAATTCTCTTCTTAATGGGTGCTACTGGCAGAACTGCAATTTTTGTCTTGTGTGTTTTCCAGTGCCATAATTTTTTCCATTCAAATGTTAAGACACAAATGCTGCAGCTGAAAGAAATCCCCTCTCTGTATTGACTTATCCATTCTTCTTCACAATGGTGAAAAGTAGCTGTTAGGGTGCTTGGAAGAATGGAAGGGAGTAAATCACTGGTAGTTGTGAAGACACCAGCAGAACATCCCAGGTATAGATTCAGCCGTGTTGGTACTGTGCAGGAAGATGCCTTATTAGATCCTTTAATGTAGCATCAGTCCGTTTACGTGTTACGGTATAAAAAAATTAAAATTTTCTTCTGGGACAAATATGTTTTTAAGAACTGTCAGAGAAATTATTTTGAAGCAATTTGGTTATATTTTGCAATACCTTTTACATAGTTTGTTGTTATTGTCCATTGACTAAATTATGCTGTCCACAATGTGTGTTCTTCTCAGGATCTGTTTTATTTCATTACTCACAGAAATGTCCTTTCATTATATAGTACTGCATTTACCTGGGTTGAAGGACTACTTGTGTGTGTGGAATCAAGAATTGTTCAAAGAAAAAGAAGCTGCCCACTGGGCTTAACTATGTGGCAGGGAAGAGGTAGCTTGAAAATAATGAGCTAAAACCAGGCAAAGTGTAGCCAAAGTGGTAACTGAGAGAAGAGCTGCAAATGAAGCAAGAAGTAGAAAAAGACTTAAAGTTTCATGAGATCTAGGAAGGGAAGTTTGTTGTATTTTGCAGTACCAAACTAGGTTAGCAAATAAAGTATGTTTTGCGATGTGTATGTGATACGGCCATTGGGAGTTTGAACAATAAACAACAAGAATGTGAAGAGAGCCATTGGTACTTGATAATCTTGGTAGGTGTTTTTGGTTTTGATACGGTTTGGGGTTTTTTCCCGTGTTTAAAGTACTAAGCGCTCAGATGATGATTATTAACTGCTGCCTATAGTAAATCTCATTTGTTGTGACAATGAAATTGTTCAATGTCAGTAAACAGTTTTTATCAATTAAAAAAGAGCAAAATGGATGGAATCATAAAAACCTTCAAGTACTCTTGTTCTGTCATGTGCCTCATGTCTGAGTTAAAGTCTTGAGATTTAATTAAACCCTCTTTAATAAGATTCAACCCCTACCTTGTGGATTAGGACTCTTTAATAAACTTTCTCAAGTTCCAGCGTCTGTCCTGGAGTCAAGCAAACATCTTCAGATTGTTTGCAGAAATTAGGGAGATGCCTGGAGATTGCAGAGAATGACTGAGAAAATCCATGAGGGAAGGTTAAAAGCTTGAAGTGTTGAGAGACTGGAAAGACAATTGAGGATTTGGCTTTTCAAGCAGAGGGAACGTGGGTAAGATGTTGTCAGATGACACAAAAGAACCCCACTACCCTCTCTGGCACTGCAGTTTTATTTACAGTGGTTGTTTCAGCCTTTTGAACACATGAAATAGAGCCTGTAACCCTGCTGGAAAGATGACAAAGAGCTCTCTTGCCCTCTCAAGTTTTGAAGGGCACCGATATTTCTTGAATGTCGAATGATAAAAATTGGCAGCGTAGTGCACAAAACTTAGACTCTTAGGAATAAAAATAGATAAATAAATAAATGAATTACCGTCTTATGAAATTAATGGCTAGCCTAGTTTTAAAAAAAGGAGGGAAAACTGAAGGCAGTAGGAGGGAATGACTTTTTCCAACTAATGAGTGCCAGCTTGATCACATACCTGAAATTCAGTGAGGTACTTGTTTTCACAGGCATGCAGGTCTCTTACTTATATGGTTTTGACATTAAAATAGAAAAATGGAAACCTGGTGCCACTAATGCTTTTTTTGTTTTTTGTTTTATTATTTATTTTTTGATACTTTATATATATCAAATGCACAGAAATATGTCTTTTACGTGTAACTGACGTAGGCAGAAACTTTCCAGGATGTGTGTCTGCCCAAGGTTCTAATTTTAGGGGAGGTTTTGGGCAAAACAGTTTCAGTGCTAGTGTGGATCCTAGGAGTAAGAGTTGCCATCTTAATTCTGTTTTATTTTCTTTTTCCTTTCTTTCTTAGCCAGTTTTTGTCTTTAAGGAGTTTTCTTATACTGTGCTCCGCTTCAGAATAAAATTAAACACAAGACTCCTCGCACTTCTAGTGAGAAGAAACAATATCTTCTCTTTTACCATTTCTGAGCCACAGGTTAGCTGATTCTCTTTGCTCCCCTGAAGAAAGTCGGAAGTTATGGCTGCAAAGTCTCATGGTTGTTGTCAGAAACGCACTGCCCTCTAGACACAAGATTGATCCCGTCCGTCTACTCCACCAAATTATTAATTGTGGTCTATATCTTACATTGAAGATACGAATATTAGGGATTTGTGACCCATGTTAAAAATCCTAGAGACTGATTAGGTCCGTTATTATCTGCTCATGTTCATTTGTAGCTTTTTAAAAGGGCTGGGACAGGCAAATAGATCAGACCAGTGTGTTTCATGCTGATAATGCCTGGAAGCAAATGAATACTCTAGGTGCAAAGCCATGTCAAATCTGTCTTACAGGACTGATGCTGGGCTATTAAAATGCCAGTTTTATTCGTTCACTGCAGAATAGATATTTCTGGGGCCCTCTGGGGAATGGATGTGCCAATATATGGATAACTTGTGGGAAATCAAGAGCACCAGAACTGCCGTAACAAAATCAAAAGAGGGGGAGGGGGGAAGAAAAAGAGTGGGTAAATCCTGGAAACTAAGGATAAAAATCAGATTGTGGGAAAAAAAAAGAGATTTATTAAAAGCACGTTGAAGTTCCTCCCCCCCCCCCCCCCCCCCCCCCCCCAAATAAATTCCCTTTTAGTTTCAGAGTATGTGATGGAGCTGTTTTAGGAATTTTTTGATTCTGATTTTTTTTTTTCTCCAAAAAGCAGTTATAAACCTCAATGTTGCATAGAATAGTGTTTGCCTTTTTCAAATACTTTTTTTTTTTGGTAGTGTTATGTATGAAATTATTGCTAAATTAAATTTTATTTATGAAATAAAAAATGTGTCCTTCTATCTCAGCTATTATATGTCTGATGATAAAGAAATGGAATCCTTTGTTTTCTTTCCTATACTCTATAAGTGATATTTCCAGGAGGTGGCCTTGATACTCTTACAGTTCTTCGCACTTTGGAGTGCCATCTGGCTGTAGTAGATCACTGAATCTTCTGAGAAGTGGAGCAAGCTTCTGTTTCTCTTTCGTAGCAACATCATCATTTTAGTACTGCTCTAATGAAATGAAAAATGTGCCCTTGTATTTCAAATTCACAAATTTAGCTGCCGTAGGCTTACTGTAACAGTAAGCTTAGAGTGTGTGATTCTGACTGTATAATATTATATTGTAGGAACAGAAATTTAAGTGTTTTTCTCCTCTCTCAGACTCTTAATTGTTATTGTAGTTGACCAGTACTGCTTCTTGAGAAGGTGAGATCCTGTTACTGGCTTTACATGTTTTTAATTGCACACTTAACTGTGGTCATTGTCTGTGTCCATTTGCCTTGTTGTGTAGTTCCAGATGTGTTGCTAATATGCTTGGCCCATAGCAATGTCACGTTGAATAAAAGTTGAAATTATAACAGCTAAACAATTAAGGATCTGTTCCAGAGCCTACAGAAGTCACCCAAAAGACTCCCATTCAGCACAGCTGTCACTGCATTATGCACTACCAAATTAAATACTTGTTAAAATAATTTCTCTTTAGAAGTTTTTATTCTAGGATATGAAGTTACGATTATATACACAATCCTAGAAAACAGTCTCTATGCAGTTCCTTTAGGTGAGTTTATGAACTAATCTTCAAAATTCAATGGCAAGGAGATAAGTTATTTGCTGTTAAGCTCTACAGTGTGTAAAATAGCCACTACTGGAATCCTGTCACAGGGTCTAAACTCTATGAAATTCTGTGAAACTTTTCCATTTCTTGTATGCTTAATAGGAGATGACAGTAATTTTTCCTGATATCTTCCGGTTGAAACTTTTAGCCATAGACCACTGTTTTCTACTGTCAAGAGTAATTAGCACTAAGACATGTTAATGGCTGTGTTATCAGGTAATGATGTCTTCATTAATGCATGTCTCTGATCTCTGAAATAACTTTCTCAGGAGCTGCTGGTGGAAGGAATGCTTAGGGAGGAGGGAATGCTTTGATGTACCAACTGCCCAGATTCATTAACTGCATAAAACTCAATCCTATTTGCTTGATGGAAAGGCTATATCACAGGTCTTTAAAGGCCAGGCTTGAATTCCCTTGAATATACGGTAGAAACTCTCAGTCATACCTGTTTTGGGTTTGTATGTGCATACATTTGTTGAATTCAAATGCCATATAGCTGTTCAGTGAGGGTTTATTCAAATATCTAAGGATTATGGAGACTACTCTGCTAGAAGAAATCTCGATTTGGATTTGGAATTGAACTGTGTCAGCATCTTGTCTCTGCAGTGGACTGAATCAGACTGTTCCATCCTGGGCCCTAGGGACAAGGAGAAAGAATGATATCTGGTTATGGATTCCACATGGCTTGGAACAGTTCATTTTTGGCTTTAATGAAATGTAACTTTTCAGCATTATCATCATTACATATGGAGACCGGGATGAGAACTTTGAGGGATTCTGAGAAATTACTAATGTTGTCAGTGGCGATCCTGCTCTGGCAGGGAGGTTGCATGAGATGATCTTTCGAGGTCCCTTCCAACCCTTAACGTTCTGCAATTCTGTGATGTACCAGTGGCTTTTAGGAAGCTGGTATTGCTTATGACCTTTACAAACACGTACAAGCGTGAGGATGTACGTGTATGTTTCTCCTAAAGAGAACAAACATTTTGCTGAAATACTGTGGCTAAGAAAGCAACAGTATCCTGTAACTTATTATAGAAATTAGCTTGTAAAGCACAGAATCATAGAATGGCCCAGGCTGGAAGGGACCTTAGAGATCATTTAATCCAACCTCCCTGTCATGGGCAGGGACGCCTCTCAACTAGATCAGGCAACACATGGGGACCGAATGGGGATCATATGCGGTTAATTCCACAGTTGACAGTGGCAATCAAAACAGGGAAATCCTCATTAAACTGGTTTTGCTGCTCTTTGTTTAGATAATTTTTTTTTGGTTTATGGTCATTTATATACACTTTTGCTTTTTTTCCCATTTAACTTTCGTTTCTTAGTCATCCTTCTGCAAAATCCAATTGTAATTTAAATGTGAAAATAAGAGGCAATTTTTGTTTACAGTTGCCTACGTAGTAGATATTTACTAAGCTGGAGCTACCTGACAGAATTTGTGTAACTTTTCTCTAACTGTTTTCTAATTAAAATAGTTACAGCTTGTTGTTTATAAATAACCACATTTCTGTTTCTGATGCTTAAACTGAATACATTTCCATTGTAAATACCTTTCTGATTGCAATGTGAAAAACATGCATTGGGCCCTAATAACTTTATACTTTTTGAACATTTCATTGGAGCTGTGATGTTCTAAAAGCAACAGATTTTGTTTTTTTTCTTGGAGTTTTTTGAGTGAGTTTGGGGTTATTTTTGTGGGTTTTTGTTTGGTCAGTCTGCAGCCTTCTTGCCTTAGGTTAGGAAATGGTTAGAAATTCAAGTATTCTGTCCTTTTAGTCTCTACGCCTAATGGCTTTCCTCCCACTTGAAAACCACCTGAAAGCCTGGCATCCAAGTTCAAAAAGTAGAAGCAGCTTGCCAGAAAATAGATGTAGGTGTGAAGCTTTGTTATGTGTTTTTTCCAGTGGCTAGTTTCCTCATAGTGATACAGAAAACTAGTGAATCATCATTGTTTTTGTTCATGGTACTATCACTCTGTGAATTCTAGGCTGTGGTTTTTGTCTCATTGTCAAGTGAAGTGCGCATCACTTTAAAAACTACTCTTCAATGTAAATCGGCTTCTGCTTTTTTAAGATTGAAGTGTTTTAAGAATATCCACCTGTGGATACTTATAAAAATATTTATGGAGTTGTAGAAAATTGTCAATAAGTCTTGATAATGTGCTAGTTCCCTGTTCAGAAATGTTGATTTATGAATGATTCTGAAAACGTAAAACATTATTTTAGTCATGAAGATTATTTTTTTTTGCCATCTGACTCTAGTAAAACAATGAATTTTCTGAGAAGAGGAGCAGACTTCTGTTGTTTCTCTTTCACAGCAACATCACCATTTCAGTACTTTTCTAATGAAATAAAAAATAGTGCCCTTATATCTCAGCTATACTGTGTCTGATGATAAAGAAATGGAATCCTATGTTTTCTTTCCTGTACTTTTTGTAGGTGGTTTTTCCAGAGGTAGCCTTGACACTGTTACAGTTCATACTTTAGAGTGACATTTGTTCTTGACCAAGTAAACACCGACGGAATGGAAATTTTTGATAGCTTCAGTAATTCACTGTGAAATTGATGAAGGCTGATGGCTACATCAATGGATTGGGAGATTTTTTTTCTCTGATATGTTAACTTACCTTTCTCTAAAAATTAATAATGATACCTAGGCCACTGTCGAGGTAGTGTGACCCACTGAGGCATTCCATTTTAAGACAAAATACAGAGTCCAACACACTGGAACTTAGAAGTTCCAGATTTACAGCTTTCTTCATGCCTAGTAAGTAGTATGAGGATAAGAGTAACTAAAAGTGTACTGTGGTGAAAGTGATTAAGACAGGTTATAAGTCATGTCTGTTGATGTGCTGTGGAGGGAGTGAAAATAGCCATAAAGATGAGAGAGAATAAAGAAGTAACCCAATCTGGAAAAGGAATTCTGGCAGGTTCATGCTTTAGTAATTGTCGTGAGGTACCTCTGGCACTTTGTGGACTTCCTTAAAAAAATGCGATTATATTGGGCAAAAGTTTCATAGGAAAAGAGCTTGTTTCTGGTGTATTCCTTCTAATAAAGTTAAAACTGTGTAGTCCCTTGAAATAGCTGAAGCTGAGGGTTGGGGTTTAATATCATGGAAAACTCACTGAAGAAGATATTTGTACGTAGTCTGCTGAGAATTCTTGCATCAGTTTCATGATGTTCTAACTTTAGGAAAGATTTCTTTATGACTTGTTGACTAATTCACAGTTGAGAGAGACTCCTTAAAATACAGTTTCCAGGATCATTAGATCATTTATGGACCATGCTTTTGTTCATTGGAATCAGCAGGAAAAATCATGCTGTTGTGTGCAACATTATCAGTCTGTTGGAAAAGGGTTTTGTAATGTAAAATGACTGTGGTTTGAAACAATAAAGACAGTCTGCATTATGTATTCAGCACAGAAATTGTTCTCACTGTCCTGGAAAATGATAATTACTAATGAAAATAAAAGAGTGAATGAGAAAAAAAGATTTTTGTAAAAAGTGGGAGAATAACTCACCAACTTAAAAGTGTAATTGCACTGAATGATTTGCCAGCAGTTCCTGATCTCCATATAGATATTTAACACCTTTGTTTTGCATGTATTTTGTTTGACTGGAAAACAAAGAACAATTCTGTTATTTTTGTGCTTTGAAAGCTTTTTACCTTTAGAGAAACAAAGCACTGCGTACGACACTGTCACGTGTTATGTGGGGTTTTTTTAAAGTTCTTATAAATGGCTAAGAGTTTCATGAAAGGCTCTCTTTCTTTTAGAAAGCTTGTCACTTATATTTTTCTTAATCATTCACAGGCTTTTTGCTCTGCACATTGCTGCACTGTTGCACATGGATTTAAACATCTGCATTTCTCTGAAGACAGCCACATTTATTTTGCCAAAGTATTATTATCCAGAAGTAGTATTAGGCAATTGTTCAATGGTATGTACATCTTTCATGCTCTTTGTGGCTATGGAAGCATATGTTGGCCCAATTTCTACTAAAATTTTGCTGTGAAGTGGCTTTTTTTGTCTGGTGAATGACCTGTCTTTATATGATGTTTTTGACTAATCTTGTTTACTGTTAGTTAGAAGTGAAACCAAGAAGAGTGATGACCTGCTCTTATTCCAGCCAATTTTTTTCCTGGTATTTAGAGAATTTAAATCCAGAGATTAGCTTCATAAAGTCTGAGATCTAGTTATGTTGTGTTTTGTCCTTTAAGTTGTGTGATTGTTGATTAGAGAAAATGTGGTGGTGTTTGTGGTCTGTAATTACATGACCTAAAGTTTCTGAATGGATGAGTGCCAGAGAAGAGCCATTAAAACCCTGACTCTGAAGAGCACAGGATGATGGGTTTTTTTTTCAAGACAGCTCTAAATTTTTAAGTTAGCTCTAATTCTTTTCTCACTTTTTGAAGCCGAAGTGTATCTAGTAGTGCCTAGAGAGAGTTCCAGGCCAAATGGATCCAGGCTGTTTAGCATGTTTCATGCTTCATCCTCTGTGGTCAGTTCATGCAAAATAACAACAGAATGCTTGAGATCTTCACGTGCTTGGTTGTTGAGGTAATGGCAATATTTTTGTCATCTTAAATTTCTTTTGTTCAAGGACCCTAGTGAAGTTTTGCATATCACTTCCCTCATAAACATCTTTCTGAATAGCTTTGCCTTTTGCAAGAGCTAAATCTGCAGGTCTTCATTGAGCTACTATTGCTGATTTCTGAAAGCACAAATCTGACTGAGCAACAGCTGATAGTATACTGTTTTCTATATACAGGCTATTGAGGAAGTACTGATCATAGAAGGTCAACAAGCTTTGTAGAAATAAAAATGTTTGCACAGATGTTGTGGTCAGGGAGCAGAAAGGGATAGGAGTGTACTGAGTCTGAACTGCTACATGGAAATTGCTAATTGATAGTGGGAGACTAATCCATCAGCCTGATAGAGACAAGGCAGCTCCATGTCCCCAGGTCCAGCCAGTAGCAAGGCTGAGAATGTACTGCACACACATCAACTTGCGTATATGCTACGTACATGCATGCAGTGCTCTTCCCCTCTACCTCATAACGTATCCTGTACCCCTAGGCAGTGACTGCCTCCATCCAAAAGGCACCCCAGAGAACTGCTTCCCCTTGCTTCATCTTGGGATTCACACCTGGGGGTGGTAGCTCTCCCAGGACAGCCTTGGGGCAGAGTGGGCACACTGGACCTGGTGTCCATTTAATTTGGATTCCTGCCTGTGCTTCTTCCTCTGTCCTTCTCTGGGCTTGTGGAGACGGACCCTTGATAAGCTCATGGATCCTGTGAGAGGCTGGGGCAGGGTGTTGTCCAAGCTTCCCCCATCTCTCACTGTCTCTCTGTGCTCCTCTTTGCGTGTACTGATGAGCTTTTTGTCAAATGAGGTAACGCTAAGGTGCTCGGGGAATATTTGTTTTTGCCAATTATCACAAATACTAGTCTGGGACATACTTGACATAAGACTATCAATGACACATAAGCTATGCAGTCTACCGCCAAATTAATTTCTGCCATGTTGTGTAGTGCAATCAAAAATACAATGGTATTCTGCTGTCAGTATCTTGTTGCTTTGAGCCTGTATTGTTAAGCTGAATGTTGGAGATTGGTGTGGGCAGTTCCCACATTGTAATTGCTGATGGCAGTTTGTTAGCTAGCAGAGTAAACAGAGTTGACCCTCAGCTCCTCTACTGGAAAGCCTACTTTTCCATAATGGGCGCAGTCCACAGGCTTTTGATATCAGTGGAAATAATCTCATTGACCTGCAATGGAGCTGGAGCACATCTATTATATGTATAAGGACTCTTGAAACTTGATTTTACAAACCGAGCTCTTTTTGATTCTTGACTGGTGGCTTAAGTATGTGTTAGAAACTTGCCTCCGTTTCGGCCTGTGATAAGCTTGAGTGTGCTAACTTC
The DNA here is from genome assembly GCA_020746105.1 of Trogon surrucura. Taxonomy (NCBI): domain Eukaryota; kingdom Metazoa; phylum Chordata; class Aves; order Trogoniformes; family Trogonidae; genus Trogon; species Trogon surrucura. The sequence continues at coordinate 73,080,983 of CM036619.1, forward strand.
AGTCTTCATTCTATGGAGACCTTGCTGTCGTTCTCAGCCACAGCAGTGTAGCAGGTGGGACTGTGGGTGAGGGCTCCCTCATTTCTTCGACCAGCTTGCGTTTATTATCTCCTGTTGAGCTACTCTGTTCAGCTTTTGATGCCCATGTTTCTTTTCTCTTTCTTGCTCTGCCTGCTTTCTTTTAGCTTGACAGGCTCTCAGGAGCTGAGGCTATTGTGAGTTTATGTAGCAAGATCTCTCCCTAACAGCTGTTAGTATCTTCTTAAAAAGACTACTGTAAAAGAGTAAAATTATCTGACTAGCTTAATGTAAACAATAAAAGTAACAAAACCGAGACAAAAAGCACCTTGTTACAGATGCCTTTATCTTTTAATACATTTTATGTACCTGATTACCTTTTTTTTTTTTGTGATCTTAATGTGTTTGTTGCCTACATTGTTACACATGCCTTGTTGTGTGTGTTGTGGGTTTTTTTTTCTCTCTACGCAAGGAAGAAGAGGCAGAAAATGCAGGTTCTGCCAATGCACCTGTCTCTTTGTAATGAGATCACCAGGCTTCACCTTTTGGACAAACTTGCAATAGTAGTATTGTTTCAAATTTTCTCCCCTTTAAGCTTGGCAGTGCTTTCCTACAGTTGTCCTGTAGGAAAACGCTATAAATGTCAGGCTTGCTTAATGGTTTAACGTGACTTGAAACTCTCCATGCAAGCATTTGTGGTTGACTGAAACATAAAACCAAAGGGATGATGAGCCCAGCGGTTGTGCATGTTCTGTGTGTGCACAGACATTCAGCCTGTCCTTTGGTCAGTGCACTCTCCTCTGCTTCTCATTTAAGGTGCATGAATGAGGAGAGAAAGATGCTAACAGAGAAGTAGAACTTTCTTTAAACCTGCTTGCAGGTACCTGACACTGCAGGGGTTACGTGCGTCTCCCTGCGTGCCCAACGTGCTTGCCACTGCTGCTGCTGGAGTGGCTGCTCTGTCGCTGGGCCAGGGTGTGTATCACTACTTAGTCCTTATGGCTCGGGTGGTGTCTCTGCCAGGAGATGGCAGGGACTCGTACTGGATTCCCATGATTAAAACGGATAAGTAGTCTGAGTGAAGGGAAGTTGATAATATACAGAAAAAACAAGTTAGTAGCATTAATCAGACTTAACGGGCATAAAGTGAAGAGAAGAAACATGACAATCTCGATATGAGAAACTGTTGTAGTGGCAGATAAATACTTGCTGCTAATCCTCTAATGGACAACATGACAGAAAGACTACATGATGGCTTTCTTTGTGTACATGCTCTGGGCTGACCAAGTTCCAAGACTTATGTTTTGCAATTTTACCACATGTGCCTTCACAATTCATACATGCTTCACAATTGTACCACTCCAGTGCCTTTGTTAGACTACCACGCAGGGAGTCACTGGAGATTTATCTTTGTATGAAGCCTGATATTTAAATATTTTTAGATGTCTTTTCAAGCCTTTTCCTGGTTTTCAAATGCTCAAAACCGTTATTTCCGTATGTATGTGCAACTACGTAGTTGTATTTGCTGGTTCTGCTTACATTTTTTTCTTTTTTTCCCCCCTCACTGCTTTATACTAAAAGAGATTATTAATGCTTCATTAATCAACTGTTCAAAGTGTGATTGCTCCTGAATAGCTCTCAAAATCTGGCTTTTTACAACTTACTTTCATTAGTGCTTAATTAACAGAGGACATGAAAACTAAAATCTTCAGCCCATTCAAGGACGAGATACTGCTTTTCAGAAGAGAGGTTCAAAATATGGTCTATGTTTTGGAAATGAGTTGCAAAAATGCTGTAAATTTAGACCAATGCTTTCTGTATAGAGTGGAAATACCACTGCTTTATGCTAGGGAAAGGAGCGGTAAAATTGGGCCATCACTTTAATTTGTTATCTGTACCTTTGCTGGATGCAGAAACAACAGGAAATGCCTGAGAAAACTGTTAGTAAATCTACTAACAGATTTGAAAGCAAGGATTGCCCAGTTAAAAATCTTCTTCCCTCTGTGTCCAGTCTTCTCAGCTAATATATTACCTCTCTGACTACTTAGTATGGCACGGTCTTCCTAATACAGTGCTATAAAAAGAAGAAAATACTTGTGGTACAAAGGAAGCTTGGAAGCAATGCAGTTTCCTGGGCTTAGTTGCTTGCAAAAGAATATAAGGTCTTAATGTTGTGTGTAAATGTTATGAAAAAATTATGACGTGGAACAATAATGAAAGAGCTGCCTACAATGGGTCTAGACTCAGAACTACATTAAACTCTCATTTAAAAAATTTGAAAAAGATCTTTATAAAGAATGTTTAAACAAGATGGACTTGTGAACTGCTAGAAGCAGGTGCTGTGTTAGATTTGAGAAGGAAATAAGAGCACAGCTCAGAAAATCACTTGAAATTTTAGTTCCTTTAATTGCCCCAAGAATTAAGTAATATTTGAGATCAGCATCTGATATCTAGCTTGCTTAAAGTATTACGTGCTTAGTAGCCTCCAAAAGAAGAGATCCACCTACCAGTCTAAAAACTAAGATACTTGAGACACTGATGCTGAAATTTGTGCGTAAGTTATGTCCTGTTGTGGAGATAATGAGTTGCATATAAGTGTCCTCATTGTTCTTTGGCACAAAAGAACTTTTGCGTTACCTCTGATGCAACATACATGTGTGTTTTTCTCTGAATCCTTTTGTTCATACAGCGTCACCGTAACAACTGAAGTGCCTATAGATCACTAAATATAGCAAAATTGAGGTAAAGTTTATATCAAACCAATTGTAAACTAATTAGTCACTTTCCCGTAGAGTATTGGTTATCCTGGTTGATTACATCATTGATGTACCACAGCCTTTTTGGCATGGATCATTCATTGAAGTATTAGGGAACAGAGTATTTGTTTCACCATTTTCATAGTTGCTTGGCATCATGAAACTGTTCAGTTTAACGATCAAAATTCTAAGTACTGTATTTAAGAATGTTACTGGACATTAGAATATGCGTGTATGTTTAGGATTGACTCTTGTGTTCTTGCTCCAGGCATCCAGGTTAAAAAAAGCACACAGGTTTCAAATACTTGCACACAATGCCTGTGGGTGCAAATTAGGGACTGCTCTTAAATGTGGCTCATTAGTGTATTTTGTAAGAATACATTTTATAGTTTTCTGCTCCTCTGTAGCTGTGCACATAAATATATTCAAATACGTGGCAGATAAAACTAACACCAGAGGCAATGTAGGCCCACTGATGAATGAGGTGGGTGCCTTGGTGACACATGATACAGAGAAGGCAGAGTTACTGAATGCCTTCTTTGCCTCTGTCTACTCTGCCGGAGGCTGTCCTGAGGAGCCCCGCTCCCCTGAGGCCCCAGAGGAAGTCAGGGCAGTGGAGGAGTTTGCTTTAGTCGATGAGGACTGGGTTAGGGACCAATTAAGCAATCTGGACATCCATAAATCCATGGGTCCAGACGGGATGCATCCACGGGTGCTGAGGGAGCTGGCTGATGTCATTGCTAGACCACTCTCCATCATCTTTGCCAAGTCTTGGGAGACGGGAGAGGTGCCTGAGGACTGGAGGGAAGCAAATGTCACTCCAGTCTTCAAAAAGGGCAAGAAGGAGGACCCGGGTAACTATAGACCGGTCAGCCTCACCTCCATCCCTGGGAAAGTGATGGAACGACTTATCCTTGGTGCCATCTCAAGGCATATCAGGGATAAGAGGGTCATTAGAGACAGTCAACATGGCTTCACCAAAGGGAAGTCGTGCTTGACTAACCTCATAGCCTTTTATGAGGATATAACAAGGTGGATAGATGATGGCAGAGCAGTGGATGTGGTCTACCTTGACTTCAGTGAAGCATTTGACACAGTCTCCCACAGCATCCTTGCTGCTAAACTGAGGAAGTGTGGTCTAGACTCTCGGGTAGTGAGGTGGACTGTGAACTGGCTGAGGGGAAGAAGCCAAAGAGTTGTGGTCAATGGGGCAGAGTCTGGTTGGAGACCTGTATCCAGTGGAGTGCCTCAAGGGTCGGTACTGGGACCAGTATTATTCAATATATTCATCGATGACTTGGATGAGGGACTAGAGAGTACTATCAGCAAGTTTGCTGATGACACCAAGCTGGGAGGAGTGGCTGACACACCAGAAGGCTGTGCTGCCATTCAGTGAGACCTGGACAGGCTGGAGCGTTGGGCGGGGAAAAATTTAATGAAATATAACAAGGGTAAATGTAGGGTCTTGCATCTGGGTAGGAACAACCCCAGGTTCCAGTATAAGTTGGGGAATGACTTATTAGAGAGTAGTGTAGGGGAAAGGGACCTGGGAGTCTTGGTGGACAGCAGGATGACCATGAGCCAGCAGTGTGCCCTTGTGGCCAGGAAGGCCAATGGCATCCTGGGGTGTATTAGAAGGGGGGTGGTTAGTAGGTCGAGAGAGGTTCTCCTTCCCCTCTACTCTGCCCTGGTGAGACCCCATCTGGAATACTGTGTCCAGTTCTGGGCCCCTCAGTTCAAGAAAGACAGGGAACTGCTGGAGAGAGTCCAGCACAGGGCAACTAGGATGATTAAGGGAGTGGAGCATCTCCCTTATGAGAAAAGACTGAAGGAGCTGGGGCTCTTTAGTTTGGAGAAGAGGAGGCTGAGGGGTGACCTCATTAATGTTTACAAATATATCAAGGGTGAGTGTCATGAGGATGGAGCCAGGCTCTTCTCGGTGACAACCACTGATAGGACAAGGGGTAATGGGCTGAAACTGGAACATAAGAGGTTCCGCTTAAACTCGAGAAGAAACTTCTTCTCAGTGAGGGTGACGGAGCCCTGGAACAGGCTGCCCAGAGAGGTTGTGGAGTCTCCTTCTCTGGAGACATTCAAGACCTGCCTGGACACGTTCCTGTGTGGCATAGTCTAGGCATTCCTGCTCTGGCAGGGGGATTGGACTTGATGATCTTTCGAGGTCCCTTCCAATCCCTAACATTCTATGATTCTATGATTCTATGATTCTATTGTTTACCCCTTCCCATAGTGTTCAGTGGATTACCTTAGCAAGTGCTCTGCCATGATGCTAGTGGTCAAAGTTAATGTTTGGGGTTTTTTGCTCCTATTCTAGTTCCCATTATTTAATATCCTGTTGCTTTAGATACGTGCTTAGGAGACAATGTCTACTAAAAACTCTAAGGTATCAGATTATTATAAAACTTACAATAAGGATACAATAACCTGACTGCAAATACCTTCAGCAGTTTTTAGAAGGAAATTGAAGATAAATTGAAGATAAATTTGGAAGAGCTGATTCTCAGAAGGTAACCAGGCACATGGATTAGCTGTATTCCTGAGCATGTGCTCTCCCCACTCCATCCTTTGTTCTGCTAGGTGAGCATTTTCATTTTAAGCAACCAGAAATCCCCAGGTGAGGGTAATTTTTGAGAGGTGAAGAGAGATCGGAGAAGCAGGTTGACAGTCACCTTATGAAGTCTCTCAAGGCAAAGTGCCAAGTCCTCATCTCAAGAGGAGCAACCCCAGCACATGCTGGAGCTGACCAGCTGGGGAGCAGCTTGGCAGAAAAGGACCTGTGAGTTCTGGTGGACACCAAGTTGAATTTAAAGCAGCAATGTGCCCTTGCCCCAAAGAAAACTGATGGTATGCCCTGGGCTGCAACAGGCAAAGCATTGCCAGCAGGTCGAGGGAGATGATCCTTCCCCTTTATTCAGCACTGCTGACACCACACCTGGAGTACTGGGTGCAGTTCTGAACTCCCCAGTACAAGAGGCATGGACATACTGGGGAGAGTTCAGAGAAGGCAACTTAAAGCATCTTCTTATATATGAGGAAAGACTGAGAGAGCTGGGACTGTTCAGCCTGGAAGAAGAGACGGCTCAGGGGAATCTTGCCAGTGTACAGAAGTATCTGAAAGGAGGGCAGAGTCAGACTTTTTCTAGTGGTGCCCAGTGAGAGGAGCAGAGGCAACAGGCATGAGCAGGAAGTTCGATCTGAGCAGCAGGCAACATTTTTTCACTGTGAGGATGTTGGAGCACTGGCACAGGTTGCTTGGGGATGTTCTGGAAGTCTCCACCCCGGAGATATTCCGAAGCTAACTGGACATGGTCTTGGGCAGCCAGCTCTAGGTGGCCCTGCTTCAGCAGAGATTCGGAGAGGTCTCTTCCACCCTCAACTCTTCTGTGATTTTACAAAGATTCATATAGAATCTGTTAACTGTGTTTTCTTGAGAAACTTGTTGCCTCTTTACAAGTTCCCCATCAGTAACAGGAGTGGTGCTATGGATCAGATACTCTTTTTGACCTTTCCGTGTGGTTTTTATTTTCTAAGATTTTTATGATTTAAAGCTGCGTAGCTATTGGAAATGATCGACTTGCATGGCTGGAGAAGAAATTAGTGTTTTTTAAGTCACTGGAGGTCAGATGAAGTAACACTCTTAGCCCTTTCTCACTTTAAATGACTTGAACATGTTTTTCTCTACTTAATTGATACTGGAAGGTTTTATGGGAAATTTAATCAGTCAGGCTTTGCCAGTTTTCAGAAACAGCCCTGTGGAACAATATTTATGTGATGTTAAACCACTAGAACTTACCAGAAAGGCTAATTAAAGCAGAATTTACCAATTTAAAGTTATATTGTTTTAACATTTCATTCATGTACGAGTAGTTAAATAGATGTATAGAGGAATATTAAAACAATCACCTCTGTATATGTGTATATGTGCTATATATTTAATTTGTGTAATATGAACCAGGATTAATTTGATGTGTGAACATTTTTGTAAATAAAGGATGAAGTATGTTCACAAACAGAATCACAGGTTATTAAACAGGTAATGGTTGGCTTGTTTATCCCCAGTGGCAGGAATAGTTCCGTATCAGTTGATAAAGGATAGAATGTAGTTCATTATGTATGTTTGTTTCAACCAAACAGCTTAGAATATAAAATTAATTTTTACATAGCTTAGTAGCATTGATGTTCGTATTACAGAACTGGAGTACATACTTTGCAAAAGATGACAAGGGGCTAATTTAGTTTATGCCATTTAAAGTATGACTTCCAATCTTCAGGTTTTTTTGAGTTATTTTACTGGAAGGGATATTTTTATTTACCTAGAGATGGAGCAATAGAAAAACCAATCTCTGCACTGTGGACAAGTAGAGAAATGATGATGGATGGTCTGGCAAGATGCATTTGGCTTTCTGGGGTAAATATACCTATAACTGCCAAATAATTCCTTTCCTCATGCTGTGGATGTGTCATTTAGTAAACCATATATTCCTGTCAAATATTCTCATTTTGCAGCAGACTAAAAGCTTGGTGTTTGATGAAGAAAAGTGAGCTTATTCTTAAACATCTTTCCCATCATCGATAACAGAGTTGTAAAAATAATATACGTAAAAGGCTGCCTGTAATATGTTTTTATCCCTGTGGTTTTTGTTGTTGTTTGGTTGTTGTTTTCTTTTAAAAAAATCCCAAACCCAAAAAGCTATGTTGCTACAAGAGATTGTTCAGGTGAGGGTTGCTCCGTGTATGTCTGTAAATCTAAAAAGCTCCTGAACTTTTCATAGCCCAGAAGAATTCAGTTGTTGATGGAATACCTGCTAGGTTTTACAATAGGAATGCCAGGATGGTGAAATCAAAAAATAAGCGATGGTAACTTATCTGACAATTACGGGATTTGTCTCTCTTTTTTTTTTTTTTTTCCCCCCACAACACATTTTTGATCTTTTTCTTGGAAATATTATAAGTCAAGTAAGCACTGCATGCACTAGTCATCCTTTTACTGAAGCAAAGCCTGTATGAATAATGTATGCCAACTTCAAAACAATGTTGTTATTGATATAATCACCCTAATGCTCTCTATGTTTTTAACATCGTAAGGAATGACACAGCAAATCTTTCTCAAATACTCACATTTGAAGTGAGGAGATGTCCTACTGCAGAAAACATGGAAAATATTTTGTTAATCACAGAGCCTGAGACAGGTAGTCTTGAACTGGTTTATTTATCTAGCTGGAGTCTTTTCAGTGACAGTGTTGCATGTCATAACTTCAGGTGAGAAGTCCTTTCATGAAATTGGTTAAGTTCAACCTGAGTTTAGACAGGAGAAACTTCAAAGATGAGAGCGGGTATTAAGCTCTGCTTATTCCAGGGTTCAATGTCTGTTTGCTGACTGTCACAGCAATAGTTCTAGTCATTTACAGTAGGCAGCTGTATAGATCAGGATGGGATGTCTGCTAAAATAAATTTTTACCCGAAATCTGTGCTGGGTGTTACAGAAAACCTGTGCACCAGCAAATACAGACTTACGAATTATTAGTGTCTGTTAAGCTGATGTTTCCATGAAGTCTTACAGGTTTGATCTCTGGAAAAAATACAATCTCTCAGTTTGACAATGTAATGGACTGATCTTAGCCAGCAGCTAAGCACCCACCCAGTCACTTGCTCACTCCCCCACAGCAGGATGGGCAAAAGCAAGAAAAACTTATGGGTCAAGATTTAATAAATGAAGGAAAATAACCCCAAACAAAGTGATGGAGAAGCAGTCACTCTGGCGGACCAACACCCAGCCAGTCTCTGAGCAACAGTTACCGTGGAAAAAGCTAGCCCCTGCCAGTTCTCTAGCTGAGCATGGCGTATGTTACGTGGTACAAAACATTTTTTTGGTCAGTTTATCTGTCCTGGCTGTGTCCCCTCACAACCTCTTGCCCAGGCCTAGCCTATTCGCTGGAGGTGGCAAAGTGAGAAACTGAGGCAGCCTTGGTGCTGTTGAAGAAGTGTTAAGCAGCAGCTGCAATACTGATGTGTTAGCAATGTTTTTTTTGATCACAAAAAGTAGCTTCATATGGACTGCTCTTGAAGAAAGTTGACTCTGCCCCAACCAGACCAAATACAGAAAACAACACCTTTTGTCGTAGAAATGAGAAAAACTTGAGAAACTCTTGAAATGTCATGCATCTGTCTAGTGGAAACAAGCTTGAGAACCAAAACTTGCTCTTTGTGAATAGATATTTGAAGCTTGGAGGGACAAGTTCTGTGTATCCGACCGCTGCTGTGGATCATACGCGTATGGCTATTGTGGAAGGGCCCCAAGATCTTGTTAGATAATTGAACTTGCCATAGGAGCCGCTTGTGTTGTAACTGAGATGGGGGAAGAAAAGTTGGAAATAAAAGATGGGGTCAATCAGATGCTTGTTTGAAAGCTTTCTCTGAGCTGGCTGGTCATGAAAACGTAGGAGGAGAAGTGATTTTTTGCAAGGTCACAGATTACTGTGGTGGGGGAGCACTCTTGTACATGGCTTGAACTGCCAAGCCAAACTGCTTTTCTCTAAAAATGCTGGGTTTGCCATCACCTCTGCTCACTTTACAGAACTAAGACATGAGAATGTAGCTACAACTACAGAAATACTTGCTTCACTTTTTGCTCAGTGCACTGCTCCCTCTTCATTCATAATTATGTTTCATAAAATAAGCAATGTGGAATAATTACACCAAATATCCGGTATCTACAGGTAATAACAGCAGTCACCTCTGGCATAAACTCAAGTATCTATAGAAATGAGGAAAAGCTAAAGTGGGAGTTGCTGTCCCCCTGGAACAACTTACCACTTCATACAAGAACACAGTAATAAGTCTCTTAGTGGCAGGTTTGGCATTGTTTTTGGAACATAAGAGACCTCATAATGGAAGAAACTTGAGGCACCTCAGTATAAAACAAGAAGAGTCAGCATCTATTGTCCAATGCAAATTTGTCACTGTTTTTTTTTTTATTTTTTGGGTTTTTTTCCTTTTAATAAGAACGGGGACACGGGTGTTCTGGGAAAGATTTTAATAGTGCCTGCGTTCTTAATGCCTTGTCTTGGGTGTTATTTTGAATTTATAAGTAGATGCAACTATTTCCTTCTATTGTCTCCTATTGCTATGAGAGTACAGAGTATGGGTCATAACTGCTTTTCACAAAACTTTCTCTGAAAATGGTCTGCCTGTAATCATCTGAAGTAGAAGCCTGCATGGTGGTGGGATGGAGTCTACCTCTCAAAATATTGTGGGTGACTCCAATGTGAGGAAGGCAGGAAGGACACAGAGACTGGAAGAGGCTCTTGGAGGTCTCTGATCCAACCTCCTGCTCAGAGCAGCACCAGTTGGATCTGATTGCTTCTGACCTTGTTCAGTCGTGTTTAGATACCCTGAAGAATGGAGAGTCTGGAGACTCTCTGGCTGTATCTTCAGTGTCTGAGCACCCTTATGGTGATGATCTGGCTGGGATTTATCCTGGACCTGATGCTGCTCGTCCTTCTGCTACACAGCACCTCTGGAAAGAGTTAGGCTTCATCCTTTCTACAGCCTCCCAGTAGGCAGTCACCAAAGTGCCAAGTAAGAGAGGTTCAGCCTTCCTTTGCTAGTCATGTATCACTCCTCTGTTTTTTTTTTTTAGCATGGGGAAGGGTAAGCAACCGGTTGTTCCTTTGATGAAGCTGCCAAAGAAAGCTCTCAAGGCCATACAGTGAAAGTGGTATTAGTGCTGCCTGCCACACTATTCCACCAATGCTGGAACATACGGAGTCATTCAACTTTAGAGTTGCATTTCTTTGATTTTTGTCTAGGCTGGGCATGACTTTCTGCAACTGGTGCTTACAACAGGAGCAGCCTCCTTAACCATGCCCTTTTTCTGTCTGATTGCTGGAAGGTCTGGATCATCATTAGGCTAATAATTGGGGTGTGTGGGTGTGTGTGTGTGTGTGTTATTTTTATTTTGTGAGCTCATACTTTTATGCAGGCTGAAGTGATCATTTGACTTCTCCCTCTCCTTTTTTCTTAATGCATCAGAATCCTTTGAGAGTTTTTATCACTGTACTTGCAAATGTACTTTTGATGGTTTGTTCCATATCATTGACACAAAAATTTCTTCTTAAGCAAATCAGTCTTCAAATAATTCTGACCTTTGTTCCACCTATATTATGTTCACCATCTGAGGTCAGTGTTTTGTTCTCTCACCTTTTTTTTTTTTTTCTTTTTGACTGGCACTTGAGTTTGTAGTGAGAAGTGGCAGACTTTTGGACCCGAGTCGTGGATGATGAAATAGTTTTTCATAGGTCATTCTCTTGGACTATTTTTCTCAGTGTTCTGTTTCTCCTTTTGTGCATTTGTTTGTGAGAATTATTGTCTCTCTTGGCCCATTACTATGTGTATGCAAAGTATAGTTGTTTTAGCATGTGTTCTCAGGACTAAAAGTAACTGTATTGCTGTTTGTCTTAAGAAATCTCTGTCCATCAAAAAGACATTACTGCACTAAGGTGTGAACTGGGGCACACCAGTTACAGCAGTCACCCAAGCAGTAGTCCCTTGACTTAGGAAGGCTTTGACTGTATTGTTTTTGATGACAGGAGGATAACAGGAGATTGGTATTTTTAAGGACAAAATTAATTCAGACTTTCTCAATCCTAAATCTGACATTTGTGTTCTGCCTCGATATCTGTGAATTAGAGGAGTCAGTGTTCAGCTGGAATGTATAAAAACATTATCATGTCTCTGTTTTGTTGGAATGCCTCTGCCTTTCTGAAGATAAGTAAGAATGCTTAATAGGCTGTGTACTGGAACATTTCATCCACTCATGCTGCATTTTGTACATTTTGCCCCTCATTGTGTTGTGATGTGAGTGGATAATGCTAAACATGATCTTTTTCCTGTTCATTTTATTCTTCCTAAAGAGTGTTTTGCTTCAGTGTGAGATCTCCTCTATCTCATTTTCATCAGATTACATCCTGCCACTTAAATCAAAAGTGACTGCTCTTTAGTGAGATTTTAATAACATGATCTGGTTCCAAACAGAACACAGTAGAAGAAAATACTGAGCTGTGTTTTCCATGAGACTTGAGCACATCTCCACATGCATTTTCTCACACAACAGTTGTAGCATCAGCGTAGCAGATGATTAGCAGTAACTAGTATTTTGTTGTATATTTTTCCGCTAGGGGAGTATTGGTGCAGAAAACAATTATATTCCTGTTGGTAAGGAATCTGCTGCATGGGTAGTTTTGTCCTATATTTCCTTTTCTTGATAAAGCTTAATTTCAAGCAGATGTTCCATGCTTTCAGTGCTCTATAATTTTAATGCAGTAGATGCTGTGTGGGGTTTTTTGTATATGATCAACACAGGTATTGTAGGATATATTGCTTTTCATATCTGTTGGCAGTGTTTTACAGTTGATGGTATTTAGCTTGTCCATTCAGAGTGAAACAGCAGGCTTCACAGGATAAAACCGGAGCTATTACCGCTGCTGTTGCTGCTGCTGGCAGTTTTGTAATCCAAACTCTGGGTTCCTTTGACTTTTAGTACAGGTTCCTGAAAATGAAAGTTTGTTACAGTGTGCTGGCTTTTCGTTTCCCAAAATGTGTGTTTTGGTCTTAGTGTTGTCTGAATCAAAATGGATGCAAACTTTTCTGAGAAACAAAGAGAAATCATTTTCAAGATCTATGTTTCCATTTGGGAGGTGAACCAAAATTCAATAGTAAGAAAATATACTTTCTTCCTTTCTTCTCTACAACTTATAACTTTGAGATTTCTATGCTTCTTTACTAAGACTAGAAGATTTTCATCACAGAAGTGATAGCTTCTGTAGGAGATAGACTGTAAGAGTGGGAATTGACTTCCATAGAAGGCCACAGGACTGAGTTGATATTTTTGGTAATAATGTAAGAACTATGTCCTGAGGGTTTTATTCTCATATTCTATTCTCTCTCTATGCATTCATTCGGCTTGACTTGATTATAGGATGAGAGATTGGACAATATTTTTTCATTCCTGTGTGATTCCGAATTCTAAAAACCTCGTGGAGGAATTCAGCCTGCTGACATGTGTTTTGAAATGTTGAAATGTGTTATACAGAAAATGTCAAAAATGAAAGATTTGGACTTTTTAGCGCAAAATGCCCTATTTTGAAAATGTTGCTGTAAAATATGTTACTACTGTCAAATTCCTTCTTTCATTAAGGCTAAGTTACTTTGCCAAATTTGACTTACATACGTGATTAGGTTTTCTTGAGTTAGAGCATCGGATTCATTTGCTGTTCCCTGATGTATTCTTTAAGCTTTAAAGAAAGTGTCTGTCAGGTTTTTCTACCCTCCCCCCCTTCCCCCCCCCCCCCCCCCCCCCCCCCCCAATTATATGGCATTTGTGATTTCCTTTAGTCTCCTTTATTTTCACGATTAAGGAATACTGACAGTTGCAGCCTATATTTATGGATATATAGTTTTGGCCTTTGCCAATTGTATTATGACAGAAATTAAATTAAAGCATTAACAAATAATACTAAAAACTGTGAGGCTTGACACAGCCTGAGGGGACTAGGTTGTTAGAACTCTTGAAACAATTTCTGTTTCTAAAATCTTTGTGTAACCACTTCATAACTCTCATGACTTTATTTGTTGGGTTTAAAATCAAACTTTTACCAGAAACAACAGTTTGTTAAACTGTCATTTTGATGTCAAAAATAAGCTGGAGTTAATTTCAAACAGCACTTTCCAATGAAGCTATTTTTGGAGAGTTTATGAAGTGGTGGGTATATTGGTGGTGCTACTGGTGTTGAGATAAGATGATGAGAAATCTAAGGTCTTCTGTAACTATTGCTATAATAAAGTTTTATTTCTGTCTCTTAAGTATACCCCATATAAGTAATGTGGAAGAATCTTGTCTGCTGTTTTCACTTTACTTTGAACTGATCGTTCAGATATTGATGATATTTCCCACTAAGTAATTCAACTTAGTGTGTTTTTTCTTTTTTTAAAAAACAGAACTTGCTTTGCCAATATTCAGTTATAATCTGACTGTGGCTTCCCTTTTAACGTGAAATCTGTTAAACAGAACAATGTCTGATGAGTATGATAATGACTGTTCTCTTTTACTGTGGGAAGGACAGAGGTGGCCTCTAAAGACCAATGAAATCAAGGGAAGAGCCAATTTCCTACTAGAAAAGGAGTATCTCTGGACTGAGAAGGTGTATCTGTGTAAACGACTGGTGCAGTGTGAAGAGGGAAACATCAGAGTAGTGTAGGTGCAAGGCAAACACATACCAAAAAAAAGAACCTCCTGTGCACTTCTTCAGGTAGAGTCACTCAGTATCCCAGTAACAGGCAGGTGTCAAGTGTCAAATGAGGGGACAGGAAAAATTTCTTCCTCAGGGTGCTGTGCCAAGTCTACCAGTAGTAATTCTAATTGTAGGAAAATTTGAAAAGTCAGAGATAAATGTGTAAAAGCTGCTGTGCTGAAGTGCTGTTGGTCTTTGAGAGATCTGAGCATAGTGAATTTATGAATTGAAGCTACTACAGGTACCTCTTTGAGTAATAAAAGATCATTTATGCATTTTTGGATTATATTTTTTTATGTATCAGTTTAGGGGAAGAGAGATATTTTTCCTTTTTTTTTTTTCTTTTGATTTTAGCGATTGGTAAGTAAGTTAAAAATATAGAAGTAATGATTTTGAATCTGGTCAGCTGTTTTTCACTTGAGTTCTGCTTCCCTCCATTCACCTGTGTTGTCTGCAAGATTGCTGGTTGTTACTTGTACTTCTCTGCAGGTAATGCTATATTAAAGAAGCTTCCCTAAATGTCTCTCCTGTAATGATTACCTGTTACATTTTGAGCTCTATCTGGCTTGCTTATCTCTTTCAGATTATGGCTCGGGCCCACTTGAATGAATGCACAGTTCATAGAATCACAGAATAGGTGGAGTTGGAAGGGACCTTAAAGACCATCTAGTTCCAACCTCCCTGGCATAGCAGGGACACCTCCCACTAGACCAGGTTGCTCAAAGCCCCATCCAGCCTGGCCTTGAACACTTCCAGGGATGAGGCATCCACAGCTTCTCTGGGCAGCCTGTTCCAGTGCCTCACCACCTGTTCGCTGGCTCAGTCCTAGTCTGAGAAGTTACTTGCAGCTTCCAGTAATTCAGGGAGAGCTGACAGATCCCTACAGTACACCAGACCTTTCTCTGTCCCTCAGGAAACAGTTTGCAAGGTGGCCAGATTTTTTGTTCGCTCTGAGCACTGAGCTTGACAGGCATAAGTTTCTACACATGCTGAAGACAGCCTCTGTTCTGTAATTGGAGTACCTACCACCTGGTATCCTGTACAGATAGTTCACCAACTGCATAGCTTGGGAGACAGGTAAAATGACACTTCTTTGTCCATGCAGCTGCGTTTCCTCCCAAAGGACACCTGATTATATAAAATGTGCCCTTACGCTATGTCCCACGTGTTTTTACAAGCATGTACAAAGTGTGTGCTTGAGAATGAGGATGGTGAGTGCATCAGTGCTGTGGTCCAGGCACAGCCCCTATTCGTGTTAGACATAACATCTGCCCGCCTCCTTACTAGCTACTTCTCCCCTATCAGTGATTTCTCATTCTCCTGTGATGTGAATAATTTCTACTGAAGTCTTTTCCTGTAGGAAAGGAGAGATCTTAATATGTCATTCATGGTGTTGATCTCTTCTGAGCTGTACTGTACAGTATTTTGCTGAGTTTTAGAAATTTTTATGGAATCTGAACACTTTCAAAACAATATATGTCTGGCTGCTTTAGCTTCTTAAGAATTTATATACATGGGTAAATAAGGTGACAAGGGTGTTTCATTTCTAAACCAGGAAATAATGAAATGATTGTTAATATTTATGTATTATTGGAAAAGTGTGAGAAACTTTGATTGTATTTTTTTCTTTCACATTTATATTGATAGCTTAATTGTCAAGTTTGCCATTCAGTATTTCTTACTTTAGTTGTAAAATTTGCTATTTAGTACTGCTTGCTTTAATTATAGGACTATGACACATTGTAGTACCCTGACTGTAGAAAACACTTTTGAGTTGTTAAGCCTTTTTAACCTGCTGTACATAGCAATTCAGAAGAAAGGTTGTCAGAACTGGAATAGCAAAACCTATGTCCAAATATTGTGTTGCCTATACTGTGGTTACTGCCATTAATACTGTGCTAGGATATATACTTTATGTACTTTACTTGAAACAAAAAGCCCCGCATTTTAATCTTACTTGTAAATGCCACAAATTCTACGCCTTTGGTAAGCTTGACTCAGATCTGCTATGTTTATATTTTGCTTATGGTGTAAACACAAAGTAGTCACTAGTAACTTTTAGATTATAATTAGTGAAGTCATACTTGTCCCTTCATGCCAAACATTTGACTATGAGGGAAATGAGGGTTTAAAAATGAAGAATTTGATGTGACATCTCATCTTTCATTGATTAGCTTGAAAGAAAAATTGTTATTGTGCTACGCCAGAAGTAATTTGACTTGCAAATACAGATTCAGCATGTCTTTTAAGTATTAGTTTTGTGGTAGCTTTTCATGTGGGATGTAACCTTGGTCACTCTGAGTGCAGTTCATCGAGGTTGCATGGTGTAGCTGACTGCAGAATTATCTACCTAATGCAAAGCCACTGGAGAAGGTTTAAATTTTAGTAACCTTGAAATGGTCATCAGAACACCAACTTAGCGTGGAGCAGAAAGCAAGATATTTTCACATTGCTGGTACAGCAAGCAAATCATCACGGGTGCTGCCAATTTTTCTTCTCCTGTGATAGGTTGGTCAATGACATTTGTGTATCAAGTGCCCTAATGGTCAGAAAGGCATGCTATTGAAAAAGAGAACTATTTGCTCTTTGACACAGGTCCCAGTTGATGATAGGAAAGTGAAAGAAATAATCTTCTAGTTCAGAGTGGTGGTCTGTCACTCCTTGTATAGTATCTCCAATGGTGACAATAGGAGATGGGGGTTAGGGAGGGTTCCTCTGCTTCTACATGTTGTCTGATCCTTTGTCCTTGTACTTCTCCAGGATATACAGCTATATTAGACCTGTCAGAGGGTGCATCCTTGCCCAGTTCTTTCACTACCCACCATGCATGATGCCTGAATTTGCCTAAACTCTATTTAAACCTAGTAATATTGTCTTTCTCCACAGCCTCTTGTGGCAGCAACAACTACAAGTTCTCTGCTTGCTGTCCAGAGAAGCACTTTTATTTGTTTTGGGCTATCTCCCACTGGTTTCATCAAGTGGCCACCTCATTCTGGTATTGCAGGATTTGCTGAATGGCAATTTATCTATCGCTTTTGTGACTTCGTTAGCTGTGATTCTACCTTCAGGCTTCTTCTATACAGAATTATGGCTCACAGGGTTTTTCTTTTTTTTAGTCCTCAAACTCTGTGTGTGTATCCAGCTTGGCTACCTGTGCTCTGTGAACACAGCATGTGTAGGTGGAGTCCAGCCCTCTGGTGCCAGACAGGCTTGAGGTACCAGGGCTGTGGGTACTGAGTTTCAAGTACGATTTCTACGGTATTACTGAAGTCTGCCACCTCTGAGATCAGCAAAACAATCTTATTTTCTACCCCTGTAGAAGTTTCTGTATGAAAATCTGGAAATGTTTATGTAAATATTAAGGACTTCTACTTTAAAGGAGTTTATGAGGGTTGCATTAAGAAAAAGAAGCATGTTTCTAAGTAGAAAGTCCTCAAATATACTGTACATAAACTGGTGTTTTGCACTGCCTAATTCTTTTTACGTAAACTATTAAATCTGATTTCATTATGTTATAGGTTAAAACCGCTTCAGTCGAGATGTTGCTTTCAGATTTTAAGTTTTTTGACTGTGATGTTTTGATTATACCCGTTAAATCTGCAGAGTAAAAGTGATTAAAAAGTTATGTTCTGCATATGTCCCCCAAGTACACAAAGTTTTTACCGCTTGATAAAATAGGAAAGTGATGACAGTGTTATGAGGTAGCTTCTATAAAATATAAAATGATACTGAGCAAATGAAATTTGAAAGTCAGAGAGCACATAGATTCCTGTAGTCTAAGTATTTTTAGGATTTCTTAGAAATCCGTATTGTTTCCATTATGACTAGAATATTACCCATATTGTGGTATTTAAGGTATAATAACTCTTAAGATTTCCAGCTGATCACCCAAATGTTTAGACAATTTCTTCCTGAAGCTCTATTAAATGCTTGTCTCAAATCCAAGTTCTGTCCATACTTAAATGTAATTCTAAAATTTAAATGAAGTTACTGTAAGAATACTTTTACACTAGAATAATTTTAATCTATACTATTATATTCTAGAATTATTATCCAGCGTCCTGAGAGTATAAAAGAGATTAAGTGATAAAGGAACATACGCAATATTCTGTTACTGCTACCTAACCTCTGAGTTCGGATTTTGGGAGCATATTTTTCTCTCAAAGTCCACAAATGCTCACAACTGACAGTGGAGAATTCTATATTGTATTTTTTTCTCTTTGTGTGCCACAGCCAACAGGAATGGGGTGATACTTTTTCTTGTGTATTGTTTTGGAAGCCTTCAGGTGGCATCTTCCCTTTGAAGTATCACTTACGTTTCTGGTACATAGCCCATTTTAAGTTCGCTCCATGGACCTGTGGAATGGTTCATGCATCTGCGGTCTGAAACTGTTCATAAGGCAGAGAAAGATTATTTCAAGAAACAGCTGTTTCTTAGGATGCATCCTTGCTTTCATGCCAATGTATTTCCCACAGATGCTGCAGATTTCTCTAGCTCACCTTGTTTGATGACTGCCTACATGCTGCAGCTTTATTCATAGAACTTTTCTGGATATTGCTTTTCTCTTGGTAGCTGACTTCTTTATACACTTCAGGAATCATAGAATCATAGAATGTTAGGGATTGGAAGGGACCTCGAAAGATCATCAAGTCCAATCCCCCTGCCAGAGCAGGAATGCCTAGACTATGCCACACAGGAACGTGTCCAGGCAGGTCTTGAATGTCTCCAGAGAAGGAGACTCCACAACCTCTCTGGGCAGCCTGTTCCAGGGCTCCGTCACCCTCACTGAGAAGAAGTTTCTTCTCGAGTTTAAGCGGAACCTCTTATGTTCCAGTTTCAGCCCATTACCCCTTGTCCTATCAGTGGTTGTCACCGAGAAGAGCCTGGCTCCATCCTCGTGACACTCACCCTTGATATATTTGTAAACATTAATGAGGTCACCCCTCAGCCTCCTCTTCTCCAAACTAAAGAGCCCCAGCTCCTTCAGTCTTTTCTCATAAGGGAGATGCTCCACTCCCTTCATCATCCTAGTTGCCCTGTGCTGGACTCTCTCCAGCAGTTCCCTGTCTTTCTTGAGCAGAGGGGCCCAGACCTGGACACAGTATTCCAGATGGGGTCTCACCAGGGCAGAGTAGAGGGGAAGGAGAACCTCTCTCGACCTACTAACCACCCCCCTTCTAATACACCCCAGGATGCCATTGGCCTTCCTGGCCACAAGGGCACAGTGCTGGCTCATGGTCATCCTGCTGTCCACCAAGACTCCCAGGTCCCTTTCCCCTGTGCTGCTCTCTAATAAGTCATTCCCCAACTTATACTGGAACCTGGGGTTGTTCCTACCCAGATGCAAGACCCTACATTTACCCTTGTTATATTTCATTAAATTTTTCCCCGCCCAACTCTCCAGCCTGTCCAGGTCTCACTGGATGGCAGCACAGCCTTCTGGTGTGTCAGCCACTCCTCCCAGCTTGGTGTCATCAGCAAACTTGCTGATAGTACTCTCTAGTCCCTCATCCAAGTCATCGATGAATATATTGAATAATACTGGTCCCAGTACCGACCCTTGAGGGACTCCACTGGATACAGGTCTCCAACCAGACTCCGCCCCATTGACCAAAACTCTTTGGCTTCTTCCCCTCAACCAGTTCACAGTCCACCTCACTACCCGAGAGTCTAGACCACACTTCCTCAGTTTAGCAGCAAGGATGCTGTGGGAGACTGTGTCAAATGCTTTACTGAAGTCAAGGTAGACCACATCCACCGCTCTGCCATCATCTATCCACCTTGTTATATCCTCATAAAAGGCTATGAGGTTAGTCAAGCACGACTTCCCTTTGGTGAAACCATGTTGACTGTCTCTAATGACCCTCTTATCCCTGATATGCCTTGAGATGGCACCAAGGATAAGTCGTTCCATCACTTTCCCAGGGATGGAGGTGAGGCTGACCGGTCTATAGTTACCCGGGTCCTCCTTCTTGCCCTTTTTGAGGACTGGAGGGAAGCAATTGCTTCCCTCCAGTCCTCAGGCACCTCTCCCGTCTCCCAAGACTTGGCAAAGATGATGGAGAGTGGTCTAGCAATGACATCAGCCAGCTCCCTCAGCACCCGTGGATGCATCCCGTCTGGACCCATGGATTTATGGATGTCCAGATTGCTTAATTGGTCCCTAACCCAGTCCTCATCGACTAAAGCAAACTCCTCCACTGCCCTGACTTCCTGTGGGGCCTCAGGGGAACGGGGCTCCTCAGGACAGCCTCCGGCAGAGTAGACAGAGGCAAAGAAGGCATTCAGTAACTCTGCCTTCTCTGTATCTTCTGTCACCAAGGCACCCATCTCATTCATCAGTGGGCCTACATTGCCTCTGGTGTTAGTTTTATCTGCCACGTATTTGAAAAAGCTCTTCCTGTTGTCCTTGACCCCTCTCCCCAGGTTCAATTCTAGGGAGGCCTTTGCTTTCCTAGTTGCCTCCCTACATCCTCGGACAACAGCCTTATATTCTTCCCAAGTGGCCAGCCCTGCCTTCCAAGATCTGTAAATTCTCCTCTTGCCCTTGAGCTTACCCAGCAGATCCCTGTTTAGCCACGCAGGTCTCCTGGCTCCCTTCCTTGACTTCCTACGTGTCGGGATGCTCTGATCTTGAGCACGGTAGAAGCAGTCCCTGAACGCTAACCAACTATCTTGGGCCCCTTTACCTTCAAACAGCCTTGCCCATGGGATTTTCTCTAGTAATTGCTTGAAAAATCCAAAGTTTACCTTGGCAAAGTCCAGGGTTGCAATTCTGCTTGCTATTTTGTTTCTGCTACATGAGATCTTGAACTCCACCATTTCATGGTCACTGCAGCCAAGGCAGCCCTCAACCTTTACTGCTTCAACCAGATCCTCCTTGTTAGTCAGGATGAGGTCCAGCAGTGCTCCTCTCCTAGTCGGCTCCTCCACCATTTGCATCAGAAAAGACCCTTTGTACGTGTGATTTCAGACTCTTGACTGCACTAAATACAAATCCACTGCCTATACTCTAACTTATGAGAAACCACTTTTAGTAGACAATGCCGGAAGGAGAATTTACTGCTTAAATACAGGTAATGAAGAGATGACCCTCGCCATTTTGCAGGGGAAACCATTTGGGCTCGGGGGAGAGGAGGGATGGAGAAATCAACTCAGGTTTAAGATTTGTACTGCTTTTAAATTTCCCTACTGGCTCAGTGCATTAGTTGGCTTGTCACATCGCATTTTCTGAGCTTCTTTGTATTATGTCACATAATGTGACAGAGATAACCCTTGTGACAAATCACACAAGCCAGTGTGTTAGCAGGGAAATAGGAAACTGACAGCGTTCTGCACAGTCCCGTAAAAACACTCAGTAGAATTCTGTAAAAAGTAACTTTTTAGAAGTCTAGACTCATCCCTTGTTCATCCCGTGCTCCTGACCTGCAGTTTTACAGTCTTAAAGGACAACACTGGAGACTGCACTGACTCCTGAGTAGCTCCTGAGCAGCTTCTCTATGAGGAGAGCAAGGTAGCATTTTGTCAGCCACGCTAAAATAAGCCGCTGTTACTTGCCCTCAGATGGATGGTGGATCCTCCCTCCCATCCCTAACCCACTTACTGCCTTTGCACCACACAGTAAGAGAATGTTCAGGCTCTCTTTTCTGTTGTAAGATGCTGATGTCATTTGTTTATTCATCCTCATTATTTGTATTCATTCATAGTTTGTAGTTTCTGTTTCAAAGACCCACCTTTTTCCTCTTTAGTCTTCTGCTTAGCAAATGGCTCTATAATGGGGGGAAGAAATGGTTCTGACAAAATGTCTTTGGTTCTTGGGTGGCACAATCCTGCAGCTGTTGTAAAAAGGCTGTTAGAGGTGATAATTTAAAAATACTTTGCTGTGTATTATACCTGTTTTCTATTTATTTATTTTTTTAATGTGTGGTATGTGCTTACAAACTTGCCAGAGCAACTCATATCTCTGCTCAGTCTATTTAAATTGTAGCAGCAGCATTCTCACTGAAATTACATGGACAGTTGCAAATTGAGAAGTTTTGGGCAAACCTTGTTCTGAAATAATAAAAGAGGACTTAGGAGCAGCTGGAATTGGTAGCTATTTATATGGGTAATGAACTCTAATGTTGTCAGTGGTGCTTTCCAAGTATCAATAGGAAAAAAACAACTTGAGTACAGTCAGTGCTAAAGTTAAGTTGTTACGTATAAATATAGGACCTAGAACAACTGATAGACCACCAGTTTCTGGTAGCTTTAAAATTTAAAGGCAGTTGAGTGATTGATAAAGGCCCCAGGCTACTTAAAGAATATGATCACGTTTCTCTGCTACAGTTAATTCTGCCAGTTTGTGTTTTCCATGTTCCTCAATAGCTACAGCAATAGCGTTACTTAAAGAGCTTTATGAGCAATTCGACAAACTCATCTGTGGGTAGCATATCCCCATTTATTTTCCATTATTGTTTAAAATTAAAAAAAAAAAAGATATCGTAGTAGCTCCATCTCTCAGGGCTCTGACTTACATTCCCTAAAATAAAAATATTACGGTAGTTTGGAATTATGCTTCAGCTGTGAATTCTACCTTAGTCTTCTCCTAGAAGTTATGGTCCTCAGGCTAGTCAGCATTTCCATCAATCATTTTACAATGCAGTCATCTCTGGCAGAGGTGTGTAATGGAGAACTGGAAAGGTTATCTTCTTAAACTCTTGCAATTAGATACATATGCACCAGGGTCTGTGCAGAGTTCAGTTTAACCAGGTTAGTTTGGGTAAGCAAAAGGCTTGTTGCTGTTGTACTGAGTTGTTGTACTGAGGCCTGGAAGGATGAGTAGTGATAGATCACGTGTGTGTGAGTAATGTCTGCATTCCTGTTCTGCACCGGGAGGAAGTAGGAGATGAGAGGGAGAGAGAAGTGCAAGGTTCTTTCTGGAACTCATAAGAAAGACCTGACAACACACGGAGTACTAGAATAGCTGTTTTAATCAGATAGAATAAAAAGAGTACAATACAAGTAATAAGTAAATTTTACATCTGTTCAGATGCTGGAAATGTTGGTTTCATGCAGCAGCAGATGCATCTCGGATGGACTTCCCACAGCATGCTGTGCAGATCCTATTCATGAAGAGGTTCCTCCTCCCTCACATACCTTTGTGCTTTTTATTTTGTGTAACAGCCAGAATCATGCATCTTCTCCTGAGAGGCTGGATATTACCTCTTTGTAACATCCATCAGTGTGCAGCACAGGCGAGTACTTCAGCAGACTCCCTTGCAGCAGCTAGTTTTGCTAACATGGGGGTTTCTCAGCAGTTACACGTGCTACCATACAGGTTTCTCCCAATGTAGAAGGATGAGTAGAGCAGGCATGGCCTATGCAAGACCTTGAAGTGAACATTCACCTGTGGTGAATGTTGGCTATGAGTTCTCAAAATGATGTTTTTAACTAGAGCGGTTTTGAAGCCACGTGGGGAAGAGAAGCAGAAATCCGAAAGAAAAAGGAGAAATTGCATTTTTCCTGGATCCTTCATGAGTGGTCACTTGTGAATGTAAAAATCCATAGTTATACATTTTCCCGTGTCTACTCGAGTGAATCTTGATGGCATGCAAAAAAAGCTGATGGAAACAGCTCAGGGATTATTCTTTGATCAGATCACTGCTAACATTGAGTCAGAGATGTAGTTCTCTGTTCCCAAATTTATTTTCTGTGATGATAGAATCAATTGCATTTACTCATGCTGATACTGAAATAGGAAAATAATTTATTGAATGTCTTTTGCTGTTGCCATCAGTATTTAAATGTTCCTAAGAATTTGTAAAATAATCTCCGGTTTTGCTTTTGTTACTGACTTTTCTTCAGAAAGATTTTACAATCTGTTATTCAAACCAAATCAAATTCTGCACTGGTACAGAGGGGAAATTCAAGAAAAATGTATGTGCAATACAAACAATAGAAGAGTTCAATCCATTTTGGGGGCAGAAGGATCTAAAAGTAATCTCTTGTAGGTCATAGGTTGTTAAACTTCAATTATCTCTGTTTTGAGCCCAGTAGCTTGGCTAAAATATATCTGTCAGAATAGAATCCCCTATTAACTTCCCTCTTTCCATTAGCAATCCCATATACATCTTCTGTAAGAGGAAGAAATCATGTTGGAAATAATTTTCCCTGCATTCCTGTGGTTTGGTGTGACATTTATGTAAAATAGCATTAGCAATGTGTCATCCTCCCCCTCAAGCAGCTTAGTCTTATTTTTCGCTTGTTAATATTTATAAATTGCTCTCTATAAGAAAATCATTTACAGTTGATTGTGTAGTATTTTTGCATTGGTTAAGATAACTTCGTTTTTCCTTGTTTTTTGTTACCTGATGTTTAAAAGCATGCTAAGTCATGATGTACTTCTGAACTGCTGCAGGAAAGCATGAAAATAATAGTGCTTTTCTTCCTGGTGCTCAGTGGGGATGTTTTAGGAGCTGCTTCTATTAGGCGAGCTGCTCCTTGACCTCTGGTGTTTCTTTTTTGCAGCTTGACTCTGCGCCGTTCTGTGGACTTTACCTTCTTTTATTCTTCCAAGCCAATTATAAAGTCTGTGATAGCACCTGGCATTTGAAATCTATGACAATTCTGTACTCACTCTCAGCGGTGGTGTTATATTCCCTCACTGTTTTAAACATTCTCTTGTACAAGCAGCAGAGCAATTGTATGCTGGATGAGTAAATTTGATAATCTCTTATGCAGCCAGTGTATTTTTGCATAATTCTTTTCACTCACGCTTCCTTTGAAATATACTTTTTAGTGATATGTAAGCAGCTTTTGTAGTATAAATACTATTTATTTCAAAATGTCTGTTAAGCAACTTAACACAAAATTGTGAACCATGATTACTTATGGGTATGTTAAGTCAGTCTCTCACAACAATTTGAACATGGTTAAATTTTTCTACTGACATTTTCAATAAATACTTTTGTTACTTTGTCAGTGAGACAGTCTGTGTGGGCTGTTGCTGGTTTTGTTCTTTGCTCTATGTAAAAAAGAAATTAGTGAATAAATTATGCTAACTTAATTGTGCACAACAGAAGGGTTGAAGTGATGCAGATGCCATCAGTCTGGACATTTATAGCATGGAAAGAAAGGGAAGGAAGGCTTTTAACATTGCTTCAACTGATTGACTCCAGAACCGGTATCTTGTAGGCAAGATAGTTCTTTTGTTATTAAAGTCAGTGAGAGATGTGCTGGAACCAGGAAACTGGTTCCAGGAAATGAACTCTGCTGTGGAGTAACCTTGTGGGTTTTTTTTTTATTGTGTATGTAAACATGTAATATTGACGGTGGCTTGATTTTAAACTTCTACAGCAAGTTCCCATGTCAGGCACAGGGTTTTGGCCCTTAGCAGTCAGGTAAGACATTATTCTCTGGATGGAGCTTGACGATCATAAATCAGCTCCTCCACTGAGCTAACAATAGAACTGAGAAAGAGCAGTCGCAGACTATGATAGACTGGTGTGGTTTTCCTCAGTGGTAATTTTACAGTGACCTAGCAAAGTGTTGAAAAATCTATTTATAATTCACAGTAGAAAAAGAAGAGAATTTTGTGTTTCTATTTACACAGTACAATCTGGAGAAGTGCAATATTATTTTGGTAATGGTTGCGTTATTTATGATTGGTCCTGCACTTACATTTTCTCCGTGTTATTCCAAGAAGTATGTCAGAAAATAGACATTTCCTGTGAGAGGCCTTTTTTTAGCTAAGAAGTGTTTTATGTTGAGTATTTTTTGATATGTTCTGTGCTTTAAATAGCTGTGTGTAAGAAAAAATAAAAATTAAGTTTCCTCTGGGAAAGGTCTGTTTTAGAAGCTGGTTTTTTCTCTGACATCCCCTTTAGGCAGTTATCAGCTGTATTTACTGATATCTACATCTGGCATGTCTAAATCAGAAGGTGGATCAGAACTGAGGCAAGTTATTTTAAAATTTTTCACATCCAATTGTCAATTTTTTCACCAATGTCAACATTATTCTAGTGCTGGCAAAATAGGATATTGGTCATGCAACAGAGCTCTCGGTGAACGGAGCGTTTGCTTTTGTTTTCAATCAGACAGGATTGGTAAGTATTAATTAAAGACATTTTCTAGGCTTAATCCAAACCTCTCTGTGATGTGTATTGTAGCTAGAAAAGGTGATAAAATGCTGAAAGCCAAATAAAGAGCAAATGTGTTATCTGAATTTGCAGCTTTAGTTCTGTATCTCTTAGCTGGAATAAAGCTGGCTGTCTTGGCAGTGGACGTGTGCAGAGAGTTCCTGGTGAGCTGTTTCTGAGCACAAGGGAAAAAAACCAAACCTGCTGGGAAGCTTATTCTTTGCTTGATCACTGTTGCATTTGCTGTCACTCCTTGGAAGACTTTTCTTTGTTGAAGGTAAATGCTCTGTATGCTGCTCTCTTTGGTGCTGCTTCACGTTCTTCTGCCCAGGCAGTGTAGACTTGGGTCTTAAGTGTCCAGGTGAGAGAGTGTGTGTAAAAGGCACATCTGTGCTCTGAATATACCATTTCAGTGGCACAGTTGTTGCCTGATTGCCGCAGGATAACTGAAGGTTTGTGAGGCTCTGTGCTACTAATACAGTTGGAGTTTGGAAGTGGGTGTATAAACACGTGTTGTGTGAGCCACGTGGGCGTATTGTGCAAGTGTGAGGGCCCAGCTGATGAGGTACGGAGCTGCAGTCCTGGATAGAAGGCACTGGGGAAGGAGGACAGCCAGAAGGGTGGAATAGAGGACTAGGTATGAGAAGTAGGTTATGAAACAAAGCAAGAGTGAGGCTGGTTGGGAAACGCAAAGGAAAAGTAACTCACTCAGAGGACAAATGGTGCAGAATTCCCAGTAAATTCTTGTTTGTGCTATAGCGATTTTACAAACCTCTGTGAAGTGCGGTGCTGGGCTTTGAGGGCAAGTGTTAACCTGCAGCCCATTAGTTAATGGGACCTAAAGAGCATCTAGCTTGAGAAGCAAACAGCATATGCATTGGTTTGCCTTTCACTTATGTTATGCTGTCTGCTAGTATATTGCCAATAGATTTTTACCTCTTTATTTATGAGCTTTTGTATTTGTACATAAGCAGATGATCTACAAAGAGCTATAAATATAGGTTGGGTTGTGTACCAAGTATGTGGCCAGGCAAGAAAGGCTTCCCGATTTTACTGCAAACTCAGAAAGAAGGTGAGAAAATAAGGGAAAGAGAAGGTACAGGCATGGAAGATTGAAGCTGATTGTATTACTTTAAGGAAAGATTTTGCTCATGTTAGGCTTGGTTTATAGCTATGTAAGCCCAAAAATTTCCAGTCAAAATATGGATTTGAAGCTGGTTACAATGCTTTAAATCAAATCACTCCATTTCAAATTAAATAGAAAAGTTGTGCTGTTTTATCTTTAAGGGGAATCCCTTCTCAGCAAGTGTCTGCAGGTGCTCTGGTAGATATCTGAGCTGTGTTCTGCCAACCATCTTCCTATTTATCCCTTAATGAGGCAGGAGCATGGAAAAACATCCGTATTCAGCTTGGAACTTTGTTTACCATGTGTTTTCCCCAACTATTTCACTGTGTAAGAAAAAGGCAGGTGGGGCTCCGTTTGGAAAGGATACAAAATGCTGCTTTGCCAGCTTATCTGGTAGGTATTTTGAGATTCCAACTTCTGTAATTAAAGGGAGCCACTCACGAGGGAGCCTGCCTAAAAGATGACTTACCACCATTGAGCTGAGCCCATGTGGTTCTGTCCCTGTGGGACTGGGTAAGAGTGTACCACATTTCCAGTATAGAGGGCAAGTATCATCTTTTCTTAATGGAAATGACATTCTTACCCTCTAGATGATAAACCGTTTGAACAGCAGACATGAGAGTCAACTTCTATTGCAGGAGGAGAGGTTCGTTGCATGAAGAGGGAGAACCTTCCCCAGATGTCTTCAAAACTTCTGGACTCTCAGTAAGATAGAGGTCAGAAGCTGCCGAACTCCTGTTGTGGGCATTCAAACAAAAATATACAAGATTTTCAGCGAGCTTCAGTACATTTGTGGTGTGTGTAGCAAATGAAGACATCTCTTTTGTAGTAGAACTTTCTCTCTGTTGCCTGTTCTCAATTACAGAAGCAGCGCGGGGGTTGGCCTGGGGGCAAATAATTAGGAATGGGAAACTGATACCAACAGTACATCTGAAGAGTGTTTTATCTTCATTTTTCAATGTGTTCTGTCTGAAATAAGGACAAACTTGCATGCAAACCTAAAAATAAATAAATCTCTTCCCAAGGAAGACCAGACAAGGAGATACTTCTTTGTATCCTTACAAAGCTGCTGTATATTATGCGAGGCAGTGTTATGCTCCCAGACAGTACAGACTGAGCACCAAATGTCAGTAAATAACAAAAACAATAACTAGTGGACCACCCAAGAGAGTCCTTTCTCTTTTATTCTGGATGTTTGAAGTGATTTTCATATGGGGTAAGTGTTCTGCTAGTGAAACTTTTATGTGGTGCCTCAGAAAATAGGTGTAAGTGAAAAAAAGAAATCTGTAAACTGCTGGAAAAGATTCTGCTCTCTGTGTAGAGAATAAAAGACATAGTTCAGTAAAATATTCAAGAAGTGGCAGGTACATTTCGTTACCCTGTTTTGTGAATCCCAGCAGAGACGGAGAATGAGATGAAGGGAAATCCACAAAACAGATTTTGCTGAAACCAGTGTTGCCAAAGGCATGCTTGAAAGAACAAGGGGCAGGTATTTGAGAAGGTCTGTATGTGTGCACACTTGTATGCAAAAACAGTGGAGGCCACATCCTGAGAGCTTTGAGTTGCTGAAATCATACCTAATTTTGATTTTTTTTCATGGTGTCCTTAATCATGCGTTAGAGGCATTTTGCAAGGGTGAAGCTCTGGTCAAATGTCCTGAAATCCAGGCCGGGGTTTCTCTGCTACTGTTTGCCGTGGTGCTTACCTCTCTGGACAAATGAGCACGATATACTCGAGAGGGGGAAATACATCTTCTTCCATGTTATTAAATGCTGTGCTTAGCCTGCTACATCTGACTTGGCTTCTTTGCTGAAGCCTCTCTGGATTCTGTGGATTTAAAATTTAGAATAAATTAAATGCCTTTTATTAAACACAGTTTTAACAAGCCCACAGTATTAAAGACACTGATTCCTCCAGCATTTGGGGCTTTATTTTTTTTTTTACAAGACTTGAACTGAACAAACATTTATTATATGCAGTACTTATTTATAATCCAACTCCTAATCCATGTGTTGAACCTCTGAGCCGGAAGCCAGTGCAGCTCTTGGTGTCCTTTCCCCCTTCATCTAGGACACATTAGTAATATTTTTTAAAACTTTTTATTAATCTGCTAAGGATAAAGTCTTGCTATTGAAGGATTACATGCATCAGTATTCCATACTTCCCTCTGTTGACATTCGTAATGTTAGAAAAATCAAGGGACAGAGCCTTTGCATTGTTTGCATATATAAATGTTACAGTAATTCATTTGGCTCTAAAATTATATAGGTTTTCTTTGGAATGTGCATTTCTAAAGTCTCCATTAGACTCTGAATGTTTCTCTACTACTGCATACAGAGCTGTCCTCTCCTGTTCTTCCTCTGCGTCGCTCACTGCTGGTATCGTCTCATTCCTCACACACTTGATGAAAATGCAGCACTTAACAGCGTAGAAAGAAATCTTTCCTGTTTCACTAGGACCTCTTTCGTTTCCCCTTTTAACTGGTTGAAGGACACTCTTGCCCTTCAGCTCACTCCATCTTCCTTTCACAAAGGGCCTGCATTGCTCTTAAAGGCTTTTTCCTGTCACAGCTGGTTTCTGCAGCTTTTAGCTTCAGAGAGAGGGCACGTGGACATCCTGAGTGCCCTATTGCTCTCGGCCTCCTGTAACCGCTCCCAAATGAAGGCAAACGTACGGCTAGTACTGCTGGTCCACCGCAGTGCCAGGGGAGGTGTCCCTGCCCACAGCAGGGGGGCTGGAACTAGATGATCTTCAAGGTCCTTTCTAACCTTAACCATTCTATGTGTGTTCTAGTAAGAGATGAAATCCAGTGTAACTGTCAGTAAGTCCATGCATTCTTTGAAATTGCACAGCTTGATTTCAAGCAAAC
The DNA here is from genome assembly GCA_020746105.1 of Trogon surrucura. Classification (NCBI taxonomy): domain Eukaryota; kingdom Metazoa; phylum Chordata; class Aves; order Trogoniformes; family Trogonidae; genus Trogon; species Trogon surrucura. The sequence continues at coordinate 73,111,178 of CM036619.1, forward strand.
AAAAAACTCGTGTTCCCCTCAATCCTCCCCAACTGAAGTGCTTTCCTTTAAGAAGTGATAAATAAGCCACAAGTTTGTTTACACAACAATATTGAATCACACTATTACATTTATATAACGTACAATTTATTCAAATCATCCCTCATCAGAATAATAAGACTCTAGTCCACTGTGGATGTGAGTCAGGCTGCCTACAACAATTGGGCTTGGGTTTGGTGTCACATTTTTGGCTTTGTGTTCCATTATTTTTTTTTTTCCTAAATATGTCTTCTTCCGACTTCCTTGGCTTAGCTTTTGTTTCTCTGTTTTCTGTTGTTATCATTCAAGCATTTTGTACTGTCTTTTTGGAAGCAACGTAATCAATTCTGTATAGCATTAAAATAATTCACTATATAATTAAATTCATGTCTTTTAATACTTTTGATATGATGTGCAAAGTTATTTCCTTTATAATTTTCAGTAAGTTAAAATGCTGCAAAGTTTAATGAACCTTTAATGCAGTGATGTTTTATCACGCTAGTAGTATTTTCTACCATCTTTAGTTTTGAAATTGGTGACAAGTCAATTGGTGACAAGTCTTGTTTTTTCTTAAATATCTTTGTAGAATTGTAGAATATAAGGAATAAATGCAGGGTTCATCTAGTTGTGTTAATGGTTAGTGGTTAATGATTGTTTCTTATATAAACACGTGAGCAATATTCTTTTTTGAGTTTTATTCATATTCTTTTAAACTGGAACATGTTTTACATCTAAAAAAAAGCACCCTATGATGTGTGAATTAGATTCACCACTTGCTCAATGTGTTCATTTGCCATTGTTCTTTCTTTTAATTATACAGTTTCTTGATTTAAAAAAACAAACAAACCGAAGCCCCCCCCCCAAAAAAACCCAACCCAGCCAACCAAAAAACTTGTCAGGAAGAGTATGGAAATGCGCATGAGTCTCATAAAGCGGTGAAGGGGAGGAATGAAGTGGAATGCTCAGTAATATGGATTACAAAAAGAAAGGTGACTTTTATGAATTGACTGGTGAAGAGTTTCTGAGTGATCTTACTAGCTAGCATTTTTTATTTATTTATTGCATCTTGTTTCTTCTTTCTGATGGGTTTTCCTCAATATTTTATCACCATTCAATTCATGCATGTTTTTCACATTCAAAAAAACCCAGGGATGAATTAAAAAAGAAAGCTAAAACAAAGACAAAAAGTGATAAAAACAGGGCAGAAGGAGAATAGTTCCTTTTCAAGGTATTACAAAATGCATAATTTCCAAGGTGGGTTTTGAAGTTGGTGGGAAAACCGCTCCACCAGCCCCCCCCCCCCCTTTTTTTTTTTAAATAAAATAGAATCTTTCATTGTCCATGAATCTGAGCCTTCTATAGAGCTACATTTGATAAGACAGTAGGTCCATTCTTTTGGCATAGGAGGAGATTAATTTCTTCATTGCCAAAGGAGAGATTCTTGCTTTCAGTTTTAATCCTCTGTAATTCCCCCCCTCACCTTTTGTGCAAAACTGCACAGAATAATTTAGATATGTTCTCAGGCTTAGAAGGGCTGAAGGTGGATTTGGGATTTAATTTAATTTTGCCTCCCAACTTTGTCCTAAAAACATGAATGTTAATTGTGTTGTGTGAGCCTACTCAGTACTGCACTGTGAACAAAGGCAGTCCTTTCTGCAGAAGGTACTGCTTAAAAAACTGCTGGCCATACCACCTGGTTTTAAGGCTTGTGATTTTTGAACATGATTAGTAATAGTTGAATTTTGATCCATCAAACTGTCAATTGCACTAGGAATTGAATGGACATAAAGCTAGACCAAGAATTCTTCATGAAAAATTGTCGTTCCTCTGGCATAGATACTTTTTCCCAGCCAAAGTAAGAAGATAAGGAACAGCTTGTCAACTCCATGAGTTCTGTATTTGAAGATTTGTTCTTAGATTACTTGTTAGCTGTATTTCAGATAGCCACTTGCTTATATGTGTTTAAGTGTCACTTAGATGTGGTGTTGGGTGATATGGCGTAGGGGTGAACTTGTAGTGTAGGGTTAATGGTTGTAGTGTAGGGTTAATGGTTGGACTTGATGATCCCAAGGGTCTTTTCCAACCTGAACTGTTCTATGATTCTATGATATAAAGTGGGACAGCTCAGTGACTCTCAGGGAAAGGCACGCTGCCGAGAACAAAGACGGGAAATGGTCCTGGGATGCGTAAAGGTGACGTGAGTTTGCAGAGCAGGTAGCTACACGCAGGCATGTAGAAAATGAGAATGAGAATGCAGTTTGGAGTGCACGGTTCAAAAGAACTGTTGTAGCAGCTTGTGAGTGAGCCAAGAGGGGGTGAAACTGCAACATGGCCTTTGGCATCCATGTTTTGAATGTAAGGAGAAAAAGGTTAAAGCAGATCAGCAGCATGCAAGGAGTAATTTGGTAAGGATTGGTTCGTTTTGGAACTGCTTTCTGTCAAATTGCACGTGTAGCTTAGTATGGTTTGCCTGGGCTCCCTAAGGGTGCATTGACACTTTGTGGAACAATTCATCCCATGTTTTTTAAACATCTCTTTTAAAATTGAAACAGTTGTCCTGACTGCCAGAAACCTGAGGTCAGTGGGCCCCAGCCCACGCTTGCCTGCACGCACAAGCATCTGTCCTGGCCACAGAAAGATCAAGTTTAAACTGTAACTCCAAAGACAGAGCCAACTGTGATGTACCTGGGAGCTGCTTTCTCAGGCAGATTCCCTGGCTTCTGACAAGAACAGGCATCCTTGCTTTACTTAGTCTGAGGAGCCTATCTCTTATTCAAGAACTGGTCTTTACACATTTGTAAGTAACTATGATGTCACTGCTATTCTGTACAATTTTTTACAGTGGAAAGAAATAGTTATTGATTCCTTACAAATCACCTGATTCTAAGATTCTCTTTCAAAGAATATCCCAAGTGGCCATAGAAATCGTAAGTAATACATAGAGTTTGCATTAAGTTCAGTGAACAAATTTCTATGAATAATGAAAATGGGAGTTTACCTAAAGTTTAGAGAATATACTGTATGTTTAATTAGTTAATTTTTACACATACTGCATTTTCTGTACTGCTTTTTAAAATGTGTGTCTTTTAGTTAGTATTTAATCCCTGGAGCTTTTTAAGTCTCCAGAGTTTTCTGTTCTGGAGCTTAAAACATTACATTCATCATACCTGTGCTCCCTTCAAATGGTAATTTTTCTTTCATAATTTTGGTATTTTTTTTAATGTCACTATTCTGTTGAATAACAGAAGATTAGACTACGCTGCAGCAAATTTGTATTCAATGTGCATAGTTGTATTAATGAGAAAAAACACTGAGAAACTTCTCAAAAAATCGGAGTTGGAAGGAGGTAAGTTTTTCTTATGTTCTGAGAGAATAATTCCTACTGTAGCACTTCTTAAAAGTCCAACTGCCTTTTTGCACAGAGACAAAAATGGATCTGTTTATTCTGAGCATTTTATCCTGGACATTCAGGAAGACAGACATTGAGGAAAAAACATGACTTGACTGAGCCTCCGTTTTCATTTGCTATTTACTAAATGTTAGTACATAAAACAAGGACGTTCTTATTTTCTTGAGCTTTTCTGTTTTGTGAAGGGGCTGGCCCAGTCATTTCCCTTTTAATCAGTTCTCTGCAATCCCAGGGCTTCTGCTGTTTTCCCTCAAGGATGCCATGCTGCTCTCTGCATAGATGAAGGAGGCATTTCAGAAGTTTTCTGTTCTGCATGTTAGGAGTCCTGACCTCCAGTTTTCAGATTCCCCAGTAGTTTCCCTCTAAGCCCATTACATTCTGTATTATTGCAAAGTTTTATCCCATGACTGATTTCTACAGGCAAATACATTATCTTGTGAGTAAATAAACAACAATTTAATTAAGTCTAGTTGAAGTCAGTATGAATTTTCATGCACATGGCTTTGCAGATGCTGAAGGGTAGGTCATTCTGTATTTGGGAACAGGGACTAAAAATCAAAACCAAACATTCATAAAATATGCTTGAGGATTTCTTCTGGTTTTACATTAAATGCTTGTCAGTTCTTATGCTATACTGTTATCACAGTAACACTATTGTATGAAAAATGGTCATTCAAAGACATTTAAAATATTTACACTTTAATGCAAAACAGAGTCAGCGAATATAAGAATTATAAAAAATGTATTATGAATGTCCAGGACTGTACTATCCAATAAATATAAAAATACATTTTTGGAGAGACACACTTAGTTTTCAAGAATCTAGAAGATTTCACAATGATGCATAGTGGGTCTCATAAAATTATTCCGAAAGATTGATTTAAATTTGTTTCCTATTCAAATGTGAGTTGATGTTCTTTGTGTTATTTTTCATAAAATCTTTGCAGTAAACCTTTATGCATATGTTCATCCTTGTATTATTCTAAATGAATACAATTTCTTGTTTATATCCTGCCTGTGCTTTTAGTATTATCCTGCTAGGTATATTAGGAAGCTAATTTTTGAAGGACACTGAGTTTTAAAAGCATTCCAGGACTTCAGATTATTTTAACATCAGAAAAGAATTAATGAGATGCAAATCAGTCCTTCTGTATTCTTGAATTAAAGTTCTGTTAAAAATAAATGTTTTCTTCATAATTTTAGGAAGAAGAAAAACAGATTCAATGACTCAGAAAGAAATAATTGTGCAGTACATTGAATTTTTAAAATAATAAGTAGAAAAGGTTTTGCTCCAGGGAAAGCTGGGTTCGTTTCACTGTCGGAAGAATTAGAAATTGGGGTTTTTTTGACATAAAGCCCTGATGGTTCACAGATCTTCCCTTGTTTTCTTTATCTAACTATGTGAACTTGGGCTTTTTTCTATTAACTGTATCTTTGCTTCTAGTTTTCTTGTGTTATCTGTTAAGGTAAATCGTGATGGTTTTATTGGTGGTGTTTTAAGAAAATTGCAGAATCGCAAAATTGCCCGGATTGGAAAAGATCATTGAACCCAACCACTAACCTAACACTGACAAGTCCCTGACTAAACTCTATCCCTAAGCACTGTGTCTACACGACTCTTAAATATTTCCAGGGACTGGGACTCCACCACTGCCCTGGGCAACACAATCCAACACCTGATAACCCTTTCAGTAAAGAAATTCTTTGTAATATCCAGTTTGAAGTTCCCTTGGTGCAACTTGAGGCCACTTCTTCCTGTCCTGTCACTTCTTGTTATCAGTTGAACAGACCGATCCCCGCCTCTCTACAACCTCCTTTAGGGTAGTTGCAGAGAGCAGTAAGGTCTCCCCTCAGCCTTCTCTTCTCCAGGCTCAACAACTCCAGTTCCCTTAGCTGCTCCTCATAAGACTTGTGCTCCAGACCTTTCACCAGCTTTGTTGCCCTTCTCTGGACATGCTCCAGCACCTCAGTGTCCTTGTTGTAGTGAGGGGCCCAGAGCTGGACACAGGACTCAAGATGTGGCCTCACCAAGGCCGAGTACGGGGGTGAAACCACTTCCCTGGTCCTGCTGGCCACACTATTCCTGGTACAGGCCAGGGATCAACTTCACAAGTTTAAGTTTGAAGTTTCCCTTTAAGCACAGCTTTCTACCTCATGGGAAATGTACCTGCACATCCAAAGAAAACCAAAGCAAACCCAGTGCCAATAGCATTATGTATTTTCAAAATGCTAAACCTGTTACTCTAGAAACAGCATTGCAGTCCTCTTGTTCAGCCAGGCTAATTATCAGTGCTGTGTTAGATGAAAATTCCCCGTGTACAATTCCACAGCACAATTTCTTCAGAGCTGCCTCTGGGAATAGCTCTCCCTCTGTGCTACGTGTTGAGCTGCTGTACTGAGACAGAGTGTGTTAGCGTGTGTGGTCTCAGGAGCCGGCTGAAGTACTCATGCTAGGAAAGATACCTTGTGTCAGCTCACCTAGAGCACTTATTAAGCAAGGAAGTCCTCAGCCAACCAGTCCAGTTAATTAAATAATGAACTATTTTATTAGTAGGTAAGAGTGAGACACAAGTGAGAAAAGTAATAAAACAGCAGCTGGAGGAATTACTTGCTCTTTGGGGCACTTTTTAAAGTTCGTCTAATTGGAATATTTAATCAGAAATTGGAGGTGGCAGTTGCAGATTTGATTAAGGCATGGAATGAATAGGAGGTAATTAGAAACTTGTGAAAAAAGCCTCAGGTCATGGACTGTAAGTTTTTGCTGCAGCATATGAGCACTTTCTGCATTTTTTTAGTAATATTCTGAAATGAAGCATTAGTTGAAAATTAGCAAGCAGGTAATAAAGGATAAAATAGATCAGTGTAAATGTTATGAATACCAGTGTTTACTGGGTATTGGTATTGCGTAAGTATATGCATTTGCATACACAGATGCACATATTTGTGTTACGTATGTATAAAAATAATCTAAGACCCATAAAGTGTAAATGGCTCCCAACAGCTGTTTCATAAAATTATTGTCTCCAGTTCTATTAAGAGCTTTGGATGCGGCTGAAGTTGCTTAGACTGTATGATCAGTGAAATGCTGAGCAAAAGTAGACTGCTGAGGTGCTACAGAACCTGCCACCATGTGGTGGATCAGAGTACAAAAAGCAGTTACGTGGCAAAAAAAAGCCTTGTTATTTCAGTATTTTTCAGCATCTCTTCCTTTTTAGTGTTAGATTGGAGTTTAAATGTACATACATTTATGTTGTTAAATACTGCAAATGAAAATGAATGTGCTTTGAATCTCATTTGAAATCTCCTGATAACAATGAAAGGAATGTTGTTAACTTCACTAAACACTTGGGTCATACTTTGCATTAAGAAATGGTAAAAATGGAGTCTAAGTCAAGTTACATTTATTGAACTAACTCCTAGTGCTGTTACTGGTTTATTGAGAAATACAGTCTTGCTGAAAATATTTCCCGGGAAACTGTCAGTCTTTAATTAGAGTCTTGTAATTCCATATTACATTTCTACACACACACACACACACACACAAAGCCCCCAAAGCAGATTCTACATTCACAACTCATCTGTTAAATGTTAAATTGCATCTCATTGACATGTTTTTTCCAACAGCTAAATTAATCTAACAACTTTAATTACATTTAAAGTTTGGAACAAGGAAATGATTTTTATCTTATCATATATATACATGTATTTGTATGATTCTTTACCCTGAGGGTGGTGAGGCACTGGTTGCCAGGCAGGTCGTGGATGATCCGTCCCTGGAGGGGTTCAAGGCCAGGTTGGAGGGAGTCTTGAGCAACCTGGTCTAGTGGGAGGTGTCCCTGCCCATGATCTTTAAGGTCCCTTTCAACATAAATCATTCTATGATTCCCTAAATGTCTATTCAGTTTATCTTAGGAAGATTGAGGCTTTAATAGTATTGGTGTGAAAAGGTGCTTAAACACATAATACATTATCTATCTGTGGAACATTATTTAGTAAACAGAATTAACATCCAGTTTTTGGTGATTTAGACTGAAGAAATGTGTATTTTAACCTTCAATAGCAAAAAAACTTAGTAAGGTCCAAAAAAGTATGTGTGTAAATGATCAGTGGTTGTAACATTTATGTTCGTACGTGATAAGCGTCAAGTTATTCCTCTGCCTAACTCCTGGAGATCAACGCCTGTGCCTGTTGTACACTTTGCTTTCTTCTGTTGTGGTCCTTCTTTCAGGCTTTTGTGCTGACTGTGTGAAAGGCAAGATGCTTGTTTACAGCAACTCCTGATGCGATGTGGTTTTAATTTCTATGTTTCTAAACGTATTTTGAATTTTCAATAGTTGTTTAAAACAGCGGGTCAGCTGTACCAAGCTGTCAAGAGTTTTTGGAGAGAGAGCTCCATGCAGAGATGCAGGCAGACATGACAACTGGGACTGCCCAGGGAGCAGGTTTTAACAGCACAGAGATGATCTGGTTAGCGTGGTTCAGCCCTAAGCAGGTAGAAACAAGTTCCATATCACCGATGGCACAAATTCTTCTCAGCTGGTTGTGTATCTCAACAAAAGATTTTCTGGTGGACGTCTGCACGTGCATGTAGGACCTCAAGGGGTGCCCTGGTGTCCTGGTGCCCTAACCTTTGACATTCAACTACTGGGCTAGTGCCCTGGGCAGGGCTGTGTGAGGAACCAAGAGGACAGAGCTAGTACTAACTTGAGATTATTTTGTATCCACAGTACATAAAATCCCCAGCACAACTAAACTGCAACTGTAGAATTTAAAAATTACTGATTAAAGCTGAATTGAGTAAAATTACTCAGGAATATGTCTGTGTAAGACAAGCCCTTGGCACCTTGTAAGGTTCATTTTTTTAAATCTGTGTATCACAGATGGGATTTCAGAATATTGGGCAGCCTTGTCATTGTCAGCCATCAGCTATGGTGTGCCCTGTATTGATATCCATGGCTAAGTTTATTCTGTACTTGTTACTTTATTTGAAGCATCATCTCATGTGCAGCATAATACACATCTAGTTCTGAATGCTGTTAAGCACTCGCACTGAGATCATGGTGAATTTCCACCCTATGGAAATCTGCACTTGATTAAATTAGCATTTTCTTGACAGCTTTATAAGTTTCAGAATCTGGGACTACTCCTGATAAATGCTCTCTTGAGAGAGTGAGAAGTACTTTTAGCAAGCTGTATTGTGGATGCTTCTGTGCCAAATGCAACATATGGCACGTGTTCAAACCAGTTTTATCCCAATCTGAGAAGATCTGTTTTACTTACCATCACATTTAACTCAGCCACTGTTGTTATATTCCTTTGTTCTAATGAACACAGAGGATGGGCTGATTAGGTACAACAAACCTTTTCTTTTGATTTTAGTGTCCAGCATGCAACGAAGGCTTTGTACAAGCATGGTCTGATGACAGTGAGCAAAAGCTGTAATCAGTGGAGAACAACCCTGAATAAAAGTTACATTTTTAAGTGGAAGTCAAGGATGTGAGGTGTGGTAGCTTCTTGGTTACTCTTGGCCTTTTGTTCTACAACTAGTAAGATTAAAGGTAGCGTATTCTGTTGCTGGTGTTCAGAACATGAATGTGGCTAGCAAGTTTACTCTAGATAAGATTAAAGATGGTGAATGGCTATTAAACACGTTGTTTCAGGGTGCTGTTTTAATCACAGGGCATGAAAGAGAGGTTCATACACCCAGGTGAAAATTCAAAGCTGTGTCGTACTTGCTGTTGGCACGTTACAGCCGTTGGGGCCCTGGGTTCACCAGAAAGCTCACGCTGTACAGACCAACTTGTAACCTTCAAGTTGTACCCAAGACACGGTGGTTGTTGATCAGCAATCTCCTCGCTCTGGGGATGGTGCAGGAGGACGTGGTTGCTGAGAAGGGCTACAGGCTGGGCAGGGCAGCGGGAACCTGCTGGCATGTGTAGGCCCCAGTGATGAGATGGAGCCTTTGGGGTTAATTGAGGGGATGCACAATTCCGGGCAAAGGTTTCCTGTTGACTTCAGTGGATTTTGAGGCAAGTTTCAAGGCAGTTACACAATGGCTGTGCTTGCTCACTTACCACTTTTGAAGAGTACATGGTCCCTCTCATTGTGTTTTTGCTAGCTTCAGTGGCCAGCATTTCTGCAGGAGGGAGAGGCCTCCTTCTCCTTTCTGCACACAGATGTGTGTATTGCCACTTCTTACATGTAGCTTGTACTTAAAAGTTCATTTTGTCACTTCACAGAATTTTATATGTTTTTATTTACATTTGTGCGAAGTCTTAGGTCAGGCTCTTAATAGTATATCAATCCCTTATCTCTTTTTAAAGCAGATGTTCTCTTGCAAAAGATTGCTTGCAATACTAGAAATTCCATCTGTAAATTAAATCAAGAGCAGGAGTTTGGTTCTTTTTTTTTTCATTTTGGTATTGCATGTTTTCTTGTATATAGCTGTCTCATCTTCTCTGAAGTTGTGAAAATGGTAGAAAAGCCATTATGATCTGCTGGCTATTTTTAAGGGGTCTGAAGAACTTTCTGAGAGGAAGTTTATTTATGTTTACAAAAAAGTCATGGGAAGAATCAACTGATGGAAATTTCGTGTTGAGTTAATGATGCAAAAAACCCAATCTGCCATCACATTTCCTCAATTGCTAAAAATGGAATAAAGAGTTAGAGGGAATTTGCAGGGACTACAAGAAACTATGTAGTGTATTTGTAATATCATATGATCACATTATTAACCTTGCTTATAAAAGCTTGCTTCTACATTTGAAGTATTAAATCAAAACAAGGTATAAATTCCACAATTAAGTTTATGGCTGCTTCCTCCTGCAACTGTATTAATTTCAGTAATTGTAAGACCTTGTAAGAGTTCAAGATTGTTCTCTTGTTAAGTGTCACATATTTATTTTCATCTTTGTATATTTATTTGGTCTTATTAACTATATATTTAACATAGAAGGAAATACTGTTTAACCTTCGATAACACAAAGTGTGATCTTGACCATTGTCACCTTGTTTGCAGTTTGAATAAGGAAGGGATAAAATAATGCTTGATGGTAAAAACTTTGGATTGGTTAAATGGGGAATAATGCAGCTTGATGTGCTAAAATGTTTTCAGCCACTTCCAATTACTGTGATTGTTGCTACATTAAGGTTAAAAGAAGTCACAGGATTTCAGAGTGGGTTTGTTTTTTTTCTCTAGGAGAGCAATCTAAATGCAAATTCTATACCTGAATAAAATCCAAGAAGCAGGTATAAATGAGGCTTGAGGGGAAAAAATTCAGTGGTGATGACGCTTGGTAAGTTAGTCTGTCATGCACTTTGAATGTGAATGCACTTTTTTTTCCCCTTGATTCATATTACTTATATGAAGTAATAGAACAAAATCAGCTCTTTATGCTCTGGTCATCTAAAATTGTATAGATGCATAATAAGTGAACTAGTCTGAACTCAAATCAGAAAGATGTCTATTGTGATGCCAATACGTTAGAATTGAGTGCATGAATCAAGTGTTCTGTTGGTTCTGTTCAGAGCAAGATTGTAAAATATAGTTTCAGTGACAAAGTCGTAATAAGGAAACATAAAAATGAGGAAAGGGAATTCTTTGAGTTCTAGAACAGCATTGAAAAACACAACCTAGAAATTGCTGATGCCCTCTGTTTCTTTCTGCTCTTCCCAATCTGATACCAAACTCTAATAGAATAACGTATCCTTGGCCCTTGGATCTCTCTAACAGAAAAAATTCAGTGTTTTCAGAATGATGCAGGTAGTATATTTGCCACATTTCAAACATGACAAGAAATTCTGCAGTTATTGCTGGAAACCAGTATTTTTCTTTTTACAACTCCTATTTTTGAAGCTCTCAAACCCAACCAGTGAAATTTTGAGCAAAGACCCGTTTTGCTGCCTTCTGCATACTCTGCACCAATTTGCTGCGAACCACATAGGAGGTATTAAGGATCACTGGGTGCGAAGGCCTGGAACAGTGGAGGCTGAACAGCTACCAAGTTGAACAGACTTCTCTTCCAGCTTGTCAGCTCACAATAAAGATGGTACCAAGTCAAGAAGCAGCTTATTTTCTTGGTTAATTACTTAGTTGACCTAAGTGCCAGCATAGGAAAAAAATTATCTTTTGCTATTTTTGCTCTGACAATGATAGAGAGAAATGAGAGAAGTAATTTTACATCTGAATAAACTGAAATCTAAACATTAATTATAGAAGTTCCCACAGTGTACTTAAATCAAGAAAAAACGTTGTGCCTCTGAACTGGTTGGTTATAATGCTGTCTTGCCAGGATCAGAATCCAGCTCCTGGCTTCAGCAGGTATCAGCTTCTCTGATACCTGTTTCTTGTTTTTTAGTTTTAAGGGTACTGGTGCTAGACACTTCCCTGTCATTTTGAGCCTCAGCTCTTCCCACAGTGACTTTTGGTGCTTGAAAGGTCAAAAATGGACTCCTAGTCACTTTGACAAAGTCTAATGCTTAGTGTGAGATCCTTGTTGTTCTCTTCACAGTACAGGAAAGTGTAAAGGAAATGTGGTTTTCATTATATGGCTGCAAGCAGCATGGAATGCAGATTAGCTTCAATGGACGTGTCAAGACTCGGTTTTATTTTGAAATAAATTAAAGAAAATAAGTTCTAAGGACCTTGGAGGGGTCAGGAGTACAAATGTGGACTGTGAGCCTAAGATTGTACAACCCATCAAAGCTTAGAGTCATCTGAGCTGCAAAGTGGCTGCCCAGCAGCAGGGCAGGAGGGTGGGTATGAAACTTGAGTAGCAGAAATAACTGAGAGACAAGCAGTAGGAATTCAGGATCAGGCTGAATGGAAAGGGTGAGAGTAAAAGTTGCTGCTCCTGGTGAAACCTAGTAGTGAATGGAATAAAGCTTGTAAGCAAAAGCGTCCTTAGCACCTGCCCTGCTTTTTCCTTGTTTGTTTTTGAGGGATGTAACTGAAATCTCCAGGTATGTGAAAATTACAGGCTGTAGCTGATAATTTCTTTCTCTCAGGAAACCCTGGTGAGTTGAGGTTATAATGGATCGGGGGGCTTTTATGGAACTCCAGTCCTGCGAGGCTCTGAAAATCCTGTCATCACTCTTTCTTTGCATTGAAGGTACAAAATAGCGGGCACTGTGTATTTCAAAACAACTTTCTTTGGATGTCGTTTACTGAGAGTGAGCGTACAGCACACACCCTTTCCTCTGTACCATTTTGTAGTGCATGTAGATTGTTAATGGACTTGAGAACTCATGCCACCTCATGTATTTTTTATTCTAGAAATGCTTGCTTAAGTTTCCAGCGTGCTTGCCAAGACAGTGAGCTGTACAGTATGTTGGTATGTTTGCCAGCAGCTGCAAGTTTAGTGACAAAGAGGTAATTAGATTCATGCCTAAGAGTACTTCCTAGGGAAAAGTCTAAATGTTACCTGTCAACAGAGATGATATTTTCCTCAGAGACTGTTCTAGAGGGACAAGTTTCCCGTGGAAATTTTGTGCTTTGAGAATTGGGGAAAAAAGGGCTTTTGTCAAAGGAAGTATCACCTGCATGCGTAGTAATTCTTGTATCTCTCTTGCCAGTGTGGGCACACTCTTAATCTGTAACTGGAAAATAGTGAGGGTGCTGAGAGTCTGAGATCCAGATCTCTAAAGGTATTTTAATCCTGATACACCTGAAGTCATTGGACATGAATAACTTAGATAGGAGCTGGAAGGTTAAAAATCTTTGCAGGTTACCTGTGCTATTTAAACAAGATTTTACATGAAGACCTAAGCTCTAGTTCTGCATAGAATTGAGCAAGAGCATAAACAAATGTGATGACAAAAAACTGCTCTGGTGGAATAGCAACGTATATAGCATAACATGAATATTAAAATTTAAACCAATGTTATGCTTACCCTGATGTGATGTTATTTTAAAAATACACTATGTTAGGAGAGAGAGACCCTTACCCGCTCATGTCTTCGAGGAAGTACAGTAATTGCTGCCTAAGTAGCTATTTTTGAGCCTTAACCTCCCTTTCGGAGATTTCCCTTTTGTCCCACACTCACTTAAATAGTTGGGTTTGAAACTCGGGCCTCAACAACTGAATGAAAATACTGGGGTGCTCTTGTCACTTTTTTCACTGCCTAGACATGGAAAACAGACATACATTAATGGATTTGCAGTGTAGATCAGAGTTAAGCAGAGTGATGGTCTGGAAAAGACAGTTTTAAGCCTTATATTCAGAAGTATGGATTCCTAGTTGGCCCCCCAAATTTTTTTATTTCAGTTGGTGAACACATGTTGGGTTATAATCCTTTAGACCTTTCCTGGAACAAATAGATGTAAACTTAACAATACTATGATGCTTCTTCAAACGTGAAGCTGGAGATCATATAAGGCACTTTGAATTTCCTGGCTTATTTTTTCTAAGTCTTAGAAATAGCGTCAGTGAAATGAATTTTCATTGTAATGTTTCACCTAAGTGGTAAATACACAAGGTGTATTACTCATGCCATGACTTTAGGGCATGTATTGGTCATTGGTAGACTTAAAAAAATGAACAATCACTGTACATAATATGTAACATTATTTTCTGTTACTAGCAAAGACAAATAACTTCTAGTAGCAACCAGCACATCAATGACTTTTATGTTTAATTGTATTGCTTAGAGGCAAAACTCTATCCCTCTGTAAGCCAAGGGCTGGTAGATGGATAGATGTGAAAAACCTAGATTGCTTCATTTGATGACTGACATGTAATAATAAAAAAAAGGGAAGAAATGCACAGGAAAGGATATAAACTGCATCACTCACAATTTGGGACTCTACGTATTCCCAATCTTCATTTAAAAAAAAAATGAAAGGAAAATTGCTGTAATGTTCTCTGTGTGTGCATGGTAAGAATACCAATTTTAACAGAAATAGTGGAAAATGTTTCTGCAGGACTTTGAAAGGGAGGAAGAAAATCCCTTGGACTTTTCATGCCATGCTTCTTTTTATGTGTTGATGATAATATTGGTATCTGGAAATGGAAAATAATGAACTGTAATGTTACATCATGTTTGGGTAAATAATTACAAGATGACACGTTTTGTCAGCTTTTAAAATGTTTTGGACATCTTGGGGGAAAAAGAAAAAAATTAGATTCCTTTGGAGCCAAGGGATTTTCCAAAGATCAGAACGGTTAAGAGCAATTAAAATATAATTTTAATTTTAAAATAAAAATTCAGAGACATTTTCAAATAATTAAGAACTGATCCTGATGGAGAGCTTGTACAAAGGAAGAAAGCAAGTAATTTCTGAGAGCCAAAGAAAAGTTGTGTCAAATGTTGTTCCTCACATTTGGATCCCTGACTCAATGAAAGATTCTGTCTTGATTTGGCAAATGTCCTAAATTTGTGCTAATTAACATTGTTAAGTGGTAGAAGTTTGAGGTAAGTTTGAAGCAAAAGTGAGGGGAGGCAGGTAGTAACTTGCAGTTAAGTCAGAAGACAGTGGAAAGGTCCACAATGGAGGATATAATGTGTGGTAGGAACGGTGAGACTGAGGTGGAAGTGGAAAAGGACCATAAAAGATGAAAAAGTAATTTTTTTTCTCGAGTTTCACATGAGAATAGAAAATTATGAGGTATGGAATTACATATATGTGAGCAGAGCGTCTCTGTCTATATGTAAAAATCTACTAAATCCCCAAAATTGAACAAAAATCTGGTAAATGGAAAATGTTTGACGTTTTTGCCTGCTGGCATAAGGCATAAAGGAATTAAAAGAGATAAATATCTAGAGAGAGATATTATCTTTCTTATGCTTCTGGTAGAACATCTTTGGAGAATGGGAGAAACTCTAATTTGGCCCCAGCCGAGTTGGTTGTATGGTCTGGCCAATAGTCTGGTCTTACTTGTGATCAGCAGCAGATCGCTTGTTTGCCTGCAAAATAAATGAGAGAATGATGAGCAGATGAGTGTCATCTCAGCACAGCCGGTCACAAAATGAGTAAAGTTGAATGGGTTTCGAATGGCAGTTAAATGATCCTCGTATGCAGATAAGGTTGTTGGGATTATTTTAAATCACACTTGTTCTCTTTGTCCCTTCCATTCCTGATACTCCTAGATACCTGGTTTTATCATGGTAAAGTATAAATGTACTGTACGGTACAGGTTTTCATCCATTTTGGAAAAATTGGATATTGAGCCAAGGAAAAGAAGAGCAAACTGTTTCTCTTTACCAAATTGGTTTGGAAGAAAGAAGAAATGAGATGGAATTTTCAACTTTGTTTGTAAATTGGAACATTGTATAGGTGGAACAGTTTTAGGAAAGCAACATGAATTATCTAGAGAAAAAAAAGAATGTAGAATAAACTTGCAGAAGAAACTTACAAAATAAGAAATATTAATCATTTCTATGCTGAAACAAACAAAAAAGGAATGTTGAAAGAGGGATTAAAATGGCACCATGAAGAAATAGATGAGAAAACAAAAATGTTAGACAATTGGGTCAATAATTAGGAAAAACAGGAAAGGTGGAAACTGGAAAATATACATTAGGTATAAACATACAAGAAGGTGATGAAAAATTTTGAAGGCAATTCTTGTCTGGTTGAAGACAGAACTGAAGAATGAAAGAAGATGGGAAAGATGAATTTGAGTGCTGTCAAAAGCAATTTCTTGGTGTAGCTGCAGGTGGTTACCCGAATTCCATAACTGGTGTGGCAATCAAATTTTATTATAATACTTGGATGAAACAAATTATGATATTAAGTAAATATGCAGATGAAGAACACTAATAGCACATCAGGAGTTCATACTGTATCAGTAGGGTTCCTGAAAGTAAGAGGGCCCTCTGTTGTGAAATTGTTTAATCCTTGGATAAAAAAATACAGAAGAAATTAAGGGCTGGAATTTGAATGACTCGTTACACTAGTTTAATTCTCAGATAACTCCACTGAAGACTGAGTTTTAGATAGTGAAATTTCGATAGCATCTCCTGCTCCACAGTTTAACAATCGATAATATCTCAAAATTTCTTTTGAGAAGAGAATAATCATTTATGTGCAATCCTGCTTGCTATTTATCTAACTATAGTTATGATTATATCTGGACATCGATTTGGAATCTGGACACCCAGATTACGTCATTTTGTGTACTTTCTTTAAAAGCTACAAGTCTTATTAAGATTAAGATATCTGACTCAAATATTGAAATTAAATTTTAAGAGCAGTTTTATACAGTTATCATAATACTTTGCTACATACTGCTGAGTATTCAGAAGAGGAAACTTCATGTGTGTTTAACTGGAGAAGTATGGAAAAGAAAGAGCCAAGAAAGACTTAAAGCACACCATGAAAGTTAAAAAACTCTTCGTGTCCCCAGCCCCAGCCTGATTATTTAATTAACCAGGGTTTTAACATGATCTCTCCCTTGCTTACTTGTTTGTTCATTTAACAAAGAAATGTTTAAGGAGGCTTTTCCTTCCAAAAGCTGTCATCTTTGACTCAAGACCTGGAAGTTTGTATCTTACCCTCTTAGCCTCAGTTAATGTTAAGCCAGGCCATATATATTTTACTTTGTCCCTGCTCCGTCTAATTATGTCCAGTCTGCCCCTTTGCCTCTGTTGGATTTCCCTCATACTCTTAGCAGATGGATCGTACTTAAATCTGCATTTCCTATTCTTGTTTTCTTCTCTTGGAGAATAATATCTCTCTCTTCTCTTATCCTGAGATACTGGTTTTAAAACTGGTGGGAGTCAGCTGGTATGTCTTTTGACAACACCTTAAACCTTCTCAGGAGGAATCCTCCGTAGGAAGTCTTTCCTCACAGTTTATTTTTTTTTTCTTGTTTTCTTTAGAACTTATTCCCCCTTTGGGAAATGGACACATCAGGTAGATAACTTCTAGCATTTCTTGTTCTGTTGCACAAGAAAAATGTTGAAATGTTGAAAATCTTTTGTGTGCTGAGGTCTCAGTTTCAGCCTCAGTCATATTAAAAGGCTTGTGAATATACTAATTGTCCCAAATACTTGACTGGAGTAGTTTTGAAACTTGGTGGTTTTAATCCAGTTGCTTATAGTAAGGAAAGATGATTCCAGAAAGCACCTGATTTGCCTTTTAAGATGCATCTGAGGAAACCATCATGCACTTGCTGAAGACCATGAGTAGATTCATTGATACATAGTCATAAAACCATTGTGTTTTGCTGTTTGGTTCTGCTTGGACATGTATTTAGCTTTTGTGGACAGAAACTTTTGGAGATTTTTTTTTTAATGAATTATTATCAATAGAGGCTAAACTATTTCGTCATTCTTAGTTCTACAGTTATTACTGCAAAGGTATTTCTGCTGAAGTACTTAATTTTGATGCCTTATTTTTGTTTGCTAACATTTTGCTTTTTATGCGCCATGTCAAGTGGTCCAAATCTGTTCTGATACAATTTTTGCAGGGATATCCTGTATAACTTTAACAGATATTTCAGTAAATACAAACCATGAACATTCTCACACTATCAGCTTAGACATTATTTAGTACGTGCTACACAGCCACCTAATGTGCAGGCCACTCACAGCTCCCAGCGTTGCTTTGTGTTACCTCTTTAAAGAGAAAAAAACATTTTTGAGGCTTCCTGACCTGCATAAAATAACAAAGTTCAGAGAGAATACTGGTGCATACTTAAGCAGACAATAGTTGGCTGTAAAGAGAAGTGTCAGTGGTTTTATGCATCAGTAATGATTCCTAAGATGTCATTGTAAATCAGCTCAGGAAACAAACAGTAGGTGCAATGCCTGATGCGCATCGGGGGTTTGATTAGTGACGATTTATTCATGTTTCTGAGCAAGCAGGTTGAGCTGCTGGTGCTGTATAAGCACTACTAGATCTGCCGAGTAACACACTCATGTAAATACAGAGAGGTAATTAACCCTTATTAGACAGATTACCAGAAGCAAATCCTCACATGCTTGTGATGAAAAATGAAAGACAGAATTTGTCTCCTGGCTTACAGGGGAGCCTCGGTTTTGTTGTTTTTCTCTCACTGACACTAAATATGCCACTTTTTCATTTTAATTAGGTGTCTTACTTTCTGCTGCTTTGATGAAACGATAATGTAGTACAACAAACTTGTGTTGTATTCTTACATCGTCTCATGTGTCTTGCGCAGTTGTTTTTGTTTCTGACGAAGTTCTTTCTTTTTATTGCGGTCTTGATTCTAATTAGAAGCCTTTTCCAAAATGAGTTTACTGGTTTCATTTTTCTCCACAGTCATAAGGCTCTTGTCTCTCAGCTTTTGTAGCTACACAGGTAACAAAATTAAGCATAAAAGAATATATGAAAATCAGTATGTTTAAACAATGAAACATAATATAGAAGAAATACAAAAATACTTATGTGTAAGGAAATTGTTAGCTTTTGCAGCTACTTACTGCTACAGTGTCTGAGGACAGAAGGACTGCTTCAGTTTGAATGTGCTAGCTGAATAAGCTATGTGGTTCAAATCTTATGTTCTAATAGGTCCATGAACATTTTTTTTTAATATATCATAACTTTGAAAATATTGCCACATGTAGAAGGAGAACTAAAATAATTTTGTGTTGCTTCAAATAGTCTGGTGCATGTGACGATGCTCTTGGCAGTTAAGAAAGTTGATAAAAATTATCATTGGCACATGACAAATGCTGGGTAATTTTGCCCAGACAGTTCATTTCAATGTACCATACACTGGGGAGTAATTAGCAGTCTTTGTGGCTCAACACACTAAGTGCTTAATGGAACATATTTTTCTTATTGGTCTCCATGTGGCTGTAGTTCATCCAGTTCATTATTCCTCCAGGTTTAACTGCGTATGGTTGCTCAGTTTGTCTAGAGTTCAGATAGTCTTTTCCTAGTGAAGGAAATGCTTTAGTCCTTACAGAACTTGAAGATGTACAAATTGATCCCAGGCTATGCTCAAACTGCTGTTAGTTGTTTTTGGAGTGTCGGTACTCGTTCAGTGACTGTCAAGTGTAAAATCTTTGCTTGTGAACTATACTATCTTTTGAACTTGCAATCTTTATTGCTTGTCAAAATATTCTTTCGTGAAGAGTAAGGAGAAGTGTCTTCATGGTGTGATCTTAAATTCATTTTCATCTCCAAACAAACTGGTGTTGTCCTCTGATACTTAACTTTGAAGGCTTTAGGCCCTAGTTTGTATCATACTCGAACATACACTGTAGACTATATTAATTCAATGTCCTATGGCAATGAAAACCTCCTGTGTACTCCTTTCTGTTCATTGAAAGTCTCTTATTATTTTTATTGCCCATTCATCTCCTAATTACAAGTGCACAGTTCTTCTATCAAAGTTACCAAAGCTAAGCCTCAGAATAATTTCCTGAAAAATTTCTGTAAAGCACTGCAAAATGTCGACTTTATCATTGGTCTGCTGCTGTTCAGCATTGCACATTCACGTTCATGTATTTTCAATATGTTTGGGTAACGTCTTTTATATGATGTCTGAACAACTACCAGCAGCTACTTATTTTGATTGTGTATAAATGTCATGAGGTAGCTGTGGTCTTGAGCTCCTGTCTCTCTTTGACTAGAAATATTTTTTCAAGCAAAAGAGTGGCCAATATCATCATAGAATCATAGAATGGCCTGGGCTGGAAGGGACCTTAGAGATCATTTCAATCCAACCTCCCTGTTGTGGGCAGGGACGCCACCTCTCGACTAGGTCAGGCAACACGTGAGAACCAAACGGGAATCGAACCCGTGACCTTTGGTGTTTCAAGCACCACGCTCAACCCACTGAACTAAACCAGCCCTCAATATGAACTCATTGAACTGATTCTCATTTGATAAGTATATTGCACCTTATTTTTGCTCTTCATTTTTTGTATGTACGTGACTGAAAATTACATTGCCTTGTAGCTGTCTTTAAAACTACACATGTAAAGTGTTGTTATGGTCTGCTTATGGTCCAGGCAGCCTCAGCTTCATCTCACTAGTATAGATATTTTTATGAAGATGGCAGAGGTCATCCTCCAGAGATTGGTGGAGGACATTCTTCCTTAACAAATTAATGACAAGACTCTTTATGTTTCTGATCTTGTACTACTTATGAAGCTGCTGTCTGTGTATCCAAGTCATTAACCTGCTTATTGGCTGCCCAAAGAAGATTATGTTATGAACCTTTCTGATCTTTACTTTCAGAATTCAGTTAGTTAATGGGATTCATCTTAGATTCAGACATGCTGGTGGTTGTTAGTGATGGTGGTCAGTTTACTGATAAATAAGCCAAATAATTTTCAAGGCAACAGTGTTGACTCTGGTTGCCATATACTACAATGAATGTAACATGTCTCCTTAAAGAGATGAATGTTACAGAAAATAGAAATTCAGTGTGACTGATTGTGAGTTCATAAATTATTTCTAGGTGAGAGACTCACTCAACTGTCATTAAGCTGTGAAGGATTGCACTGTGTCTTTTAAAAGACTCAGAGCAAACTTTGGACTGGAAATGATCCTGCATTACAAGGCTCACACTGTAAATTTTTTCCATACTAAAAATTCTCGAGACATTGTAATTTGCAAATACTGCTCTGTATGTTTCTGCATATTTGTGTTTTAGCTAGTTTTACCCTTTTCGATAATGCATTAAAGAATAAAATCCAGCCTGTTTGAGTGTACTTTTAGGTGTTTTTTAGACTTGCAACTCAAAGAGGGAAATCATCTTGACTTTATTTGCCAAATCTTTCCATGGAGATACTTAAACCCACCCTTCATAAAGATGTATTTGGATATTTTGTGTAAATGGATTTCTGTTAATCTGGATTCCCAGTGTGATTACTGAAGTTTAAAAGTACACTGGAGTGTTCATTTTGGGAAATTTATAAAAATGGAATAAAACATTGTGGTGTGTGGGGTTGTAACTTTATATACCTTAGCTTAATGGAGTTCATATCACTAAGGAGCTTTTCGTAAGAGGTAACTCAAGATTTTTGTGCGTTAAAGAAGTTGTTGACTGCAGTCATTTACGTTTTCACGAACTGTTCTTGTTGCGGTGGCATCTATGACGTTGACACCTGAAGTGGCATGTCTTCCGCTGTAAGGGAGTGGGAGAGAAAGAAGGAAGAGAGAATGATGAATGATGGAGGCCTTCTTCTTACCATACTGCTTTTCTAAAGCCTGGCTCCCAGTGATGAGGAAAGCAATCTCATAATCTTCTGATAAAAAACAAAATAAAGGAGAAGCACACCACATGGGTCATTAAAATAGAGATGGATATTGGTGTGGAATTGGGTAACAGAGAAATGGAAGAATATTTGCTGTTAGGAACCAGATCAAAATGTAGTCTTCTGTGGAGCTGAGATGACAATGACACTCAACTGACCTTCAACCTCAGAAAGGTAAGACAGAACAGAAGGGTGAAGCAGAGTCCTCTCAGATGTGAATTATACTGCTGTGATTCTTTAAGAGATTTGTGTATTTCCATTTTAATTGGAAGTAGTTTAATATAGCATTTTATTATTTTTAGGTACAAAAGAAATGAAAATTTTCTGCTTGAGTTTTAAGTGTTGCAGGACAGAGCTCTGTGAGAAGGCAGCCTCTGTATACGTACCTTAATGTAGACATGACGAGGTAGATGTTTTTTCATTAGTTTAAAGGTCTCAAAAGGCTTTTGTGCTGAAGTTAAAATGTGTTTTACTCTACTCCTGTAAGCACTAAATTTGGGGATTTTGTGCAAAGGTTTGTATAGAGAGAAGCTTTGGTATTTTCAGTGGCCTCCATTTCCATACTGTGCACGACCTGTTGCATAGTCTGAGCATCTGTAGCTATTGCTGAATGGCATTTTACAACTCAAGATGACCTCGAAAATTGCATGACGCAAGGTTATAATTTCATCACAGGTGGTAATGCACTCTCTTGATCAAAACTATTCTTTACTCTTAGTCATAAAGTGAAAGGGATCAAAGAGGAAAGAAGGCCCTGCAGTAACCTAAGAAGATATTATCCTGGTATTATCCTAGGAGCTTGTTTGGGCCAACAATTTACCTCTGACTCCTGTCAGAAGGTGTCTTTTCTCTGTGGCTTTCAGAGAACAGTATGATAAATACCCAAATATGACGTAAGTTATGTCTGTAGGCCTATAAGAATGTAAAATATTCTTTGTCAATTAAAGATCTTAGAAAATACAACCCATGCAAACCAAAACCAGTTCCATTATTTCCATTCCTGTTTTGAAATATATGTATTGGAAATACATTATCTGAGCATTTTAATTAACATGTAGAGCAAAACAGAGCTCCAGTATTCATGGAAAAAAAAAAAGTAGCAGTATAAACTTCATGTCTCAGGGAAAATGAGAAAATACTTCACTCCTTGGTCATTTTTTGATGTGTGACAGAAGGAATTTTGTGTTAGGTCGGGTGGCGATCTCTCTCTGGTGTCTAGAGACAACTGCCGGCATGCGGATAATGGCAGTGTCATTGGCAGCGGATGTGAATTTGTAGATTTGACTCTTGAAATGAATTCATAAAGCATTTTTGCAAGAATGTTTTTACATCTGAAATTGTTCTATATGTACTTTTCTCGCCAAATGTTAGAAGCTGTCAGACTCCGGAACTCAGTAATGACTTAAATAAGCACTGTCTGTGCTTTAAAAATGATTTAAAGCACAACCACACACACTCGAAATCAAGATATACACTCACTTAAGTGACTGTTACCATGTATTTTCCTAGAACATAATTGATTGTATTTTTACAAATGCATTAATTTGGTCTACTTGCAATCAGTGGCTAATTATACTTAGAGAGAACTGGAAGAGTGGTTTACAAGGAAGATTAGATGAATTAAGTATGCATTGGCTAAACAGATGTCCATACCTATATTATATTAAATCCCAAGCAAAGTAGATAGTTATTTAAGCACAAGAGATGTCTGACTAGTTAAAACAGATCATGTTTAAAAGGCTGTTCAGTCTAACTAACAAGTCACAGAATCATAGAATACCAGGTTGGAAGGGACCTCAAGGATCATCTGATCCAAACTTTCTTGAATAAAGCAAAGCACAGTGTAGACAATATGGGCCAGCTCCCTGTCCTGCTGAATCTTAAAAGTGTCCATGTTGGGGAATGCACCACTTCCCTGGGGAGATTGTTCCAAGTCATTATTTTGGACTGGCATAAAAGTATCTTGTGTATTTGAAATGAGAATCTGTAACATTCGTAAAAGCCGACCTATCATGGGATGAAGGTGCCCAATGTGATGCTGTAGGCGAACAAAGTGGTGCTCTGTGAATTCCGTATTTCTGTTGCATTGGCTTTGAAAAAAGATCTGGAACATTTTGGTATGGGAAATAGCTAAAAGTAAAAAAAATAAAAATAATTAATCTTGGGCTCCAGCTTAGTGTATTTCCTCAGCTGGCCCATACTACATGTGTAGTGTATTCTTACATACAAAACCAGAAGCAATAGAGTAGGATGCAGTATAGGGAGAAGACGTATGGAAGCAAACCAGTTTATACCAGCCATTACTGTATATTAATCTAGCCAGACAGTTGCTTACATGAGGCAGAATATTTCAAAGTAAATTTGATGTGGTTTATGTCCCTTAACTTTGGGAGAGTAGGAAAATATGAACCCAAGCAATGGGAGTAAGTTAGTCTCCTGCTCATGTAACTGACCCGAGAGTAATTACTTACCATAAATTCTGTGACAGGGGTTTTGCACTTCTGTGATGGTGTGTTTAGAATGTCACCACAAACATTGTACCGTCATGAAAACCATGATTAGAACAGTAGATGGCTAAGTTTGAGCGCATAAGGATACAGGATAATTATGTAGATAAGCATGTGTTTCTTGCAGATTACTGCACAGTTACTGTTTGGTTTTAAAACATGAGAGCACCCTTTTTGTTTTCTGTCTGTGGTGTTCTACCTTTTCCAAGGAAGGCGGAGCCTCTTCTACAGTTGTCACCTGCTCACATTCCTGGATAATATAAATTAACCAGCTTTTATTTGTTTTTATTTCATGAATTAGTCAGAATTTGTTTAAAGAGCACCCCACAGATTCTGCAAACCTCTAACTGAAAAATAGTAATAGACTACATGACTGGAAATCGGTATTATTGACTCTCAGTCCTGATCTAGTTTCTGTGATATAATTTAATCTGTTTGCCTAAGAATTCCTGATTTTTATTTTATGTATCTATTTATGTTACTTCCTTTCTTCTGTGCAGAGGACTTTATTAGATCAGATTTGTAAAGCATCTCAATGTAAAAAAATGTTCTTTAAACCTTTAGAATTGGTCCGTGGCTGTTCCTTGCACTAATCCCTGCTCTTTGCTGGTGACAACTACCATTAAGCAAAAATAAAAGAAAAAGGACTACTTTTCCTACTTGAGGAAGTTAAATTTACTGTTATCTGTGATACCAAGCAACTTAAGTACATTAAATGACAGCAGTGCTGTGAAGGTGTTAATCGACTGAGGAGGGAGGTACTGATTTCATTAAAGTGTCTCTGAGGTACATGCTAGATTAACATCAGGCATCTGGGGACATTTGCTGCCATGGAATGTCGTCTGTCTGATGGCACAGCTAGAAGGAAATCATTTGCTGGCACAGTTGCCTTCCAACATGGCTTACAGATTGACACGTGTTTACTGAGCATTGCTGTGGTCTCTGAGGACACAGAGAAACGAGTCCTGTTTTATTATTAAAATTAGGCTATAAAATTCCTGTGCAATTCATAAAGAGTATTTTCTCATTCCTGATACAAGTGCTTCTTGTGGTTTAAAATAAAACGGTACTATTAAAAACTAGCAGGGAGCTTTAATAACGTGCATCAAACCATGTAAATATGAATGGATACCTAGGGTATGAGCTCTAAGTCAATTCATCAGAGATTCCTAATAATGAAGCAATTAATTTGAGGTGGGAAAGATATCACTTGCCTTCCAGAGCTGACAAGTTGCAAGTTCACTATCCCCCCCCCCCCCCCCCCCTTCTTCTTCTCTCGTCTTGGCAAAGCTGAGTTTTCACTCACTCTCACTGTGTGTCAGACTTACCATCTGTCAGAGCCCTAACGCGGCCTGTGGAGACTTTACGCAAACACACCTATCCGATCGCTTTAACTAGAACGTGTTGTATGCCATGCACTGTGAAAAGTGTGTTCAAACCTGTTTGCGTTTTATGTTGTGCTCTTCCAAAGTAACGGTGTCTTTGGGGAAAAAAACCAACAAACCAGCAAACCAACCTACCAACGCAATCCCCAGTAAGCAGTGCAAGTGCAACATGTAACAGCTCTCAGTAAAGGCAACAAGAATAGGGAGGAGAATTTGATGATATAATTTAGGTAGTAATGAGATCATTATTATTTCGAAGCTTATAGCCCGATAACATATAAATCCAGGGACTAAATCCTATAAATAAGATGTGATAATTGAGTGCAAAATGAAGGTGTGAAGAATTAATGCTAATCTCCTGGGCAAATACAAGGGCCTCGTGGAGCTGCCACTCTGCTGAAACAACTTGTTGTACCTGTGGTATAGTAATGAGTTCAAGTATTCCCCAGCTGGGCTGGAAGTAGGCCTGCGCATGACCTGAGCCAACCTTTTCTCTATGAGAACTGAGAGTGACTTTGGCAGGCGAGCTGCCTGTAATTGGCTGCGCTCAGCACCTTAGCAGATGTGCTCAGCATGCATTAGGGTCAGACTATTTTGTCTCTACGCAGCAAACACCACTGAAAGCTACTGGAGGTTTTGCTTGGCTAAGGTTTTCAAATTGGCCACTGCGTCTGTTTTCACTCCTAAGTAATATGTTGTTCTCCCATGCGTTTGTTTTTTTTTAAATCTTCTTAGCCTGGCTGCTGTTCTGTGTGCTGAATTGGAAATACTATGAGAAAGAAATGTGGCATGTATTGGATTAGATAGGTTCACCTCTGCATTTGTACATGTTTTAGAATGACGAAGATGACGATAGGTGATACGGCAGTGGGGATTTATTTTTCATGTAAAGGATTGATGATAATATGCTCCCTAAGGACTTTGTTTTGTAGGGAAATCTACTTTAATCCTGTCACCTCACAGGCCTGGTCCAGTCTTCACAGGGTTGGTTATGGGGAGCTAGAGATGGTACTTGCACAATATTTTGGTAGTTTTAAGTCATGTAGTCTTAACAAGTGTTTCTGTGTAGTAACAGAACCTTAGATTTACTTGCAAGATTATTATGTTTTTTAAAAGTAGTTGGTAGGAAGGACATAGTTCCAAATAGTGCATTTCCAGAAGAAAT
The DNA here is from genome assembly GCA_020746105.1 of Trogon surrucura. Classification (NCBI taxonomy): domain Eukaryota; kingdom Metazoa; phylum Chordata; class Aves; order Trogoniformes; family Trogonidae; genus Trogon; species Trogon surrucura. The sequence continues at coordinate 73,137,839 of CM036619.1, forward strand.
GTATTTTATAGCCAGTAACATATAAGATGTTGAAATTTTGAGGTCTCTGAATTCCTGTTTTCATCTGGCAATTCATTAGTACTTCCCCACCAAACAATATATTGGAGTGTTTTTCTTTTCGGCTGCCTGAACTAAAGCTATGAACAAAAGATAACTGAAAGGGCATTGCCAGATAGATGGCCTTTGATTGTTCCCAAATCAAGCTCTAACTAAAAGTAGAATAAAAAGGAACACCTTCAGTACTGTTTGGTAAAACTCATTAAAAAAAAGTCCAACAATTTACTTACTTAGTAATAACAGTGAGTGAAATAAGCACCAATAAGAATCAGGCTGTAATCTGCATTTGTACAAATCCACAAAGTGCGAGTTTAGCACAAAACATTTCCTGGATAGCTTTGCTGAGTGCCAGCCTGAACAGCGAGGACTCCCCTCAGAATGCCCAGGATGCTGATACCATTTCCCAGTCCAGTTAAGGAAGAGGTGGGGCTTTGCCTCTTGTCCTTTTCTGCTGGCTCAGCTCCAGGGCAGCAGGCTCTGTGCCAGTGCCAGTGTGGGCTAGATTACTGGGTGGAAAAAAAATCATCTTCCAGAAGCATCAGACCTACTGCAGTGACTGGATGCGTGAAGTTGGTTTCACTCCCAGCACACTCTCAGAGGTTGTGTTTTCTCTACATGCTGTCTTTCCAGGACGGGATTGGTCTTTAGCCTTTGAGATAACTTTTTAAAATGGAAGCTGATTAAATGCTAGATCATAGGTGATAAATAAGTAAATAACCCAATGATATCAGACTAAGGAAATTGTTGGATGTTGAGTGAACTCGTTCTTGCCTCATGTAGGAACTTTGACTTCAGCACAGAGCTTAGTACTTGAAATTACCAGAATACATGTTTAAATTCAGCTTTTGTGCAAGGTAGCATTGTCTCTGTGCATTTATTACTTGCCAAACTTGCATTGAAGCCTAACTTTCCCTTCCATGAATTTTTTCAAATGAGTTTACAAATTTTTGTGTTCAAAGGGTTTGTTTTAGCATGTTAGCCAAGAAAGGGATCTTGTCACAAAACTGCATAGAGCTGTGAGTGCCTTTGCTTCTATTAATTTTAGTTCTTGAAGATAACTTCAAACATGGAACCAAATCATCTCTATTCTTCTCCATTGGATTAGCTGTTTTTACAAATATTTTATTTTTATTATATGTTATTTTCTTTTGCTATCGGCTTAACTGGAGGTGTGGGAATAAGGCTGCGCTCTTTGCACATCCTACCTGTGCCTGGCTTCTCAGTTCCTCTCTGCTGGAGTTAACGCTTCGCTGTTACCCTCAGAAGGCTGGAAGAGTGAGATTGCATTAGTGCATTAGGGTCATGCAGGTACCTAGGTAAGTGTTAGATAAAGCACAGTATCTCGTCACGAAGTCATCTCAGAGTACTGGGGAGGGAGAGAAAGACGACCATTGTCAGGAGATAAAACTTTTTTGACCAGATCTGTCCAGAGATTAAGGTGAAAATGATGAAGCAGAAAAACATCAGTGGATCCAAAATCTGTGACATGGCAGTTTTCAGAACTAAAACATTGCAAAGGCTTTTTTAGACCCAGGAAAAAAACTTGTATTTCTTTGGAAGCATTGGATCAGTTCCAGCTATTGTTGCTGTCAATCTGAAGAGGTGACTTTTTGATAGTTTAAACATAAGATGCCAGTACAATGTTTCTTTAACAAATTGATTTTTAGTAAGACATATTTCTGTGGGAGCACACCTCCTTACTGGGAGACTAATAAACAAGCCTTATGAAAACCCCACAGCCCTCAAACCTCTCAGAACTTTTAAGGACTTTGAAGTTTATATGCATCTAATCATAGCTGGTTGCTGTTATTTTTACAATATACCAATTCCCAGCCTCGTGTGTGTTGGAGAGACTTCCCCTTTTTTCAGCATCCTGATCTTTATCAAATTTAAGGCCAAAAAAATTAAAAAATAAATTTTGAGTTTGAGGGGGAAAAAGAAAAAGAAAGATCGCTTGGATTAGCTCACTCAGTTGAGCGTGGTGCTGAAACACCAAAGGTTGTGGGTTCGATTCCCATTCAGTCCTCATGTGTTGCCTGATCTAGTTGAGAGACGTCCCTGCCCACGACAGGGAGGTTGGATTAAATGATCTCTAAGGTCCCTTCCAGCCTAGGCCATTCTATGATTCTATGATATTCCACAGTTGCGTGCAAACACCACTTTATTCAAGAGAGAACTTTATTCTGTGCAGAGCAGAATTCCATTTCTATATTCCAGGGGAAATTTCAGATCCCCTGCACTACACAGCTTTCCAAAGCCTTGCAGGGACTGCCAGAGTGAGAAGTCTTTGGTTGCAGAGCTTCTGGTAACAAGGGTAGCCTGGCAGGCAGAAGCAGTAAGAGCGCCTGAGGCTGGGTGGGTAAAAAGGGATCTAAACTGAGTAGTCTGTGTCTTCACCAAAGTGAAAGCAAAAGCAACAATATGCAACATGGATTTCCTTGAGATGAGGACGCTGATGTTCTATATCTTCATTAATGATTTGGAGAGAGAATCAGATAACAAAAGTAACAACATTCCATGACAATTAATTCTTTGTCTCTAGGACGTGTAAAAATGGGCAAAGTAAGGAAGAGATTTTAGAAGTATTAACTGAATCTATGTGTGAACTGCAAATATGTTTTATCTTCACTTCCTTCTTCCTGCTTTCCCTGTTCTTTTGTCTAATGCAATGTGCTTCAAAATCACCCTAAATCAGAGCTTTCTGGTTGAGACTTCTAATGAAGTCAATACATTAGGACTCACAGCAGGACAGGAAAAAAAAAAAAGCTACCTGGAGATAGAGCTGAGAGTTTTACCTCAATGTGGCAGTTAATATTGCTCCGTGAATGACAATGGATTCAATGTGAAGCTGGGAAGTGCTGTAATCTCTCTTGTGACTGGGAAAACAAGAAGTAAAAACTGCATAGGTGATACAAAACAGGGCAGTGTAACAGCATTTACTGATGGCAGAAAACTCATTCTCACACCCAGGAGGTGTTTGGGAGCTGACAGCATCTGTATCAGTTCAGGTGTCTCACAGTTATGTATGTTCCTCTTTATTGTGGTGTTGCTCAGTGCTTTGGAAAATTCCAGCTATCTGTTTCTTGAAAAAAACTAAAGGACCTATATAGTAAAGGTTAATAAAAATCATAAAATAGCTTTCCATGGAAGGGATAGGGAGCATCCCATCGTTCGCATAGAGAGCGAGTGCAGGGCTCGACAGATCTTTGGCTGAGTTTCCCATGATTATTCTGTGACAGCCCATATTGCATTTGCTAGGCTAGGACTTACCGGGCTGTTGGCCAGAGGGTTTTGCTAAGTCTGCATCAGCACGTTAATTCCACACCACAGGACAGGATCAGTAGACTGAAGCCGAGACCCCTGCACCTGTGGTCTGCACTGCTCAGGGTTTTTCTTTGGATGAGGCTTAGGCTTGTCTTATGGACTGAATATCGCCATCACGTATGCAATCAGGATATGTTTGATTCAGCATGAAGGAATAGATGGTGATTTGTGTACTCCTGGGACAGAGCTTCCAGTTTGTTTTCCTTTCGAGGTAATCTTATTTGTGCTCATCCAATCCTTCCAGTGTGCTGCACCAGTGCACACTTGGTGCAGACAGCAGGGAATTTGTTTCAAATTTACATTGATACTCTGAACCAAAATATTAATATAGAATAGATCAACTCTGTCTTGTTTTCATGCAGACAGATTTTTCCTATTTGTACAGCAGTGATGTTGGTAATGGCTGTTAATTCTGAGTGACTCTTTTCTGGTCTTTGGGGCTGGTCTGATGCCCTGACCAAACAAGTTCAGTAATTAGTTAGTATTATTAATGTGCGCATTTAATAGGCGTGTCTGCAGAAATAAGAGAATTGGCTATGTTGGTTACTGCTGTAGAGCAGCTTTGTCCAGACGTGCTGAAGTCCATGCTTTTAGTTGGCGACACCGAGATTTCAGTCTGACGAAACTCCTGGCTGAAGAGTCAAGAACAAGTTCAAGAACGTGGTAACGTGAACATTTTCTGCTTGTGTTTGTGAATTACGTCTCTGTCACATAGCAGAGATAGCAGTCTGATAACAGTGATACAGGAACCACAGAGTGCATCTGCAAGAGCTCGTTTTCATTGAGATGGAACAGTGCTGCTGTCCTGTAGCAGATGGTGTAAGGCAGTGATAGAGGCAGGACCTTCATGAAGGCACTGTAGAGAGGAAAAAAAACGTGAGGCAATGAACGCTGGGGAGACAAGGACCAGAGAAATTTCGTTTGGCTTCTGTGCACGTGGAGGAGGTCAAGATTTCCTTTGACATAACAGGGCGGATTGGTTCGGGAATTGGACTGATCATCAGTGGTTGTGGCACTGGGAGGAAGAATGTGGATGCCACTGCTTTGAGAAGAGCTGGTCAGTTGTGTCTTGTGTTTGCCAGCAGCTCCTGGTGAGTTTTTCTAGGCAATAAGACTGCAGTATGAAACTAGTCTATGCTGCGAGTATCGATGTCATGCTTATGCGGCTGAACAGATTGAAGGGATGGCAAATGTCTTGCTTGTGACTCCGGTTCTTTGGTCTTCCCCAGATATCTTTGTCCTTTTAAAGTAAGGTCCTGAAAAGATTTAATTATGGAAATAATCATATGTGAACATACTGGGGCTTTTTAAACTTAGAGAGAAACGCCTGGTATAATTAACTGGACGTAATGGGAATAGACTGGGAGTAATGTATTTGTTCTAGAAAAAATCACTTAGCTGAAGCAGATGGCTAATAGTTTTTGTCTTCATTTAAAAAAAATGTCATGGCATTTGTTGGCCCTCCATCAGTCAGAGAATAGACACTGGGAGACTCAAGCGAGAACTAAGTAGTTTCGATTTGAAAAACCAGTATAATGTAAGTAATCAAATGCCAACCATTCAAACAGAGATGAATGTTCCACATCCAGAAGAGTTTTTCCCTTTTTTTTTTTTTTTTTTAAATAATGAAGTTATGTTTCATTCTGAATTTTGAGAGGATGTCAGATGATTGAAGAGAGGCATATTTAAAGATTCCTGTGTGACACATCATTACTGCTTGAAATCTTTTGCAGTATGTTAACATCTATTGTATGTCATCTTAGATTGTCTGGATACAAAAAAATGTGAATTCTGACTTGGTAGGTTGTTTCCAGATTTTTTCATAATATAGAAGAGCGCTAGATTTAAAAGAGTGCTAACCATGTGAGATGATGAATCTCACAAAACACTTCAAAACACGTCATATGTGACACTTCACTGCCAAAACAACTGAAAACCTTCAACACTCAGTAAAGTCACTGAGGGCTGAGGGTTTCCTCTGGAGTTATATCTGGTAAATTTTAGGTTAGAACTTTATCTGCACAACACATCCTACTGTGGGTCTGTGCTACAGCCTTTTTTACTGGTTAGTCAAAGATCTAGATCTCACCTTCGATTTAATTAAGATGGGTATGTGTCACCTCCTGAGCTTTCAGGACGGTGACTCAGGTTCACCAATTCCCAGGCCAGGTTTAACGTGAATCACACCAAGGATCCTAACACCAGTTTTATTTATCAATCAACAAAGAACTAACAACGATGCCTTTCAACAGTCTGCTTGTAGCTCATTCAAGACGTCTCACAACAAAGAGCCATTAGCAAGCACAAGAACTGGCCTTGCCATAGCCAACCTTTTGCTAAGACTAGAATCTCTCATTCTGGCTATGGCAAGGCCAGTTCTTGTGCTTGCTGATGGCTCTTTGTTGTGAGGCATCTTGAATGAGCTACAAGCAGAAAGAAAGCAACAGGGAAAGAAAGCTCACCGCTCTTGGATCCGGCCACATCCTGTTGTCTAACCCGTGTGGAAAATTACTGGGAATGGGTCTGGGGTGTGGTGGCGGCTTCTGAGGAGGTCACCCCTCCCTCCCTCGGCTTCTTGCAGCCACAGCCCCAAGCCCTGCCTGCCCCCACACCCCACTGGTGCAGGGCTGGGCCAGGGGGCTCAGCAAAGTCCCAAGTCAGCCCCGCACCAACATGGGCAGAGGTGCCGGGCAGGGGGCTGGGGCCTGCTCAGGTTCCAGGCTGTTTGAGGCATTCATTTAGCAGCCCCTAACAGTATGTAGATATTAATCCATGATTTACAGTGGGTTTATGCTCAGTTCACGAGGGATAAAAAATTCTCCAGCTGTAGGGTCTTCGGTTGGATGATCTAAGAGTTTTCAGGTACAAAACACATTTATTTGTTATGCGGTAGCTCCTCCTATCATTCGTTACACTGCACAGACAGTATCTGCAGCAACACCCAGAATGTAATCCTAGAATAACTTTGTGGGGTTTCTTTAAATGCGAAAATTACATGTATCGCTGGCTTAGTCTAAATAGTACCTTGTTCCTAAAAGCTTTTACACATTAGACTGTTACAGTCTAATGATTATAGTTGTACTTTACATACAAATACTGTCATAATTTAGTGGTGAAAGACTAAGTTATGGGTACCTAAGTTGGAGCTAATTCCAGCTTTTGAAAAACAACCATTTACAAGCTTATTACCTTATTTGATGCAAGAATGAGTCATCTTTTGCGGTAATGCTCCTTTGAATGAGGTAGGATAAAACCCGTACTGTGTATTGGACAAACCCATATGTAAATACTGGAGTTTTGGTGTGCCTTCTGTATGGATTGTGACCATATGGTAGTCTCTTGTTATTACAGTACGTAGTCAGCTCAGCGTTTCATGCGTAATAACATGGTGTGTCTGTGTAATGGAGCAGAACGAAATACTTCTGTTTAAATGTGTAATTTTGCCTTGTTACTGAGATTCACCTTGCTGTTATTACAGTCACACATTTTGGGAAAGTGTGTGTGACAGAAACTTTACAACTTTCAGGGTACGTATTGTTCTGCTAGGAATGAAATTCCTTTCCATCAGCATTTAAATTTTAAAGGAAAGGTAAACATAATGGAAACACAGTAGTCCTTGTTAAAGCTGCAACTGCCCTTTCATGAAAGAATGGATTTTAAATATTTAATACTAGTAGATTTTGTGTTTCATTGTTAAAAATGGCACACTTAATCTGAGCGTGAGGAAAATTTGGAGCTAAATGCCAAGGAAAAGTTGAGAAATTAATGCTAGAACAGGGCTATTAGGAAAGGGGGAGGGAAATGCTTTTTAAGAGTTTTTAGAAATATCTTTCTGCCCCCCTCCCCCTTTTTTTTTGGTCAAAGTAATGATTATATTGTGCCGTTCTTTATTTTGTTAAAGAGATTAAATTAAGAACTATGAGAATCTATTTGGCTGAACTGGAGGTGTTGAAATGCCCCCAAAGTCTACTAAAACTTTTACACATCCACGTTTCTAAAAAAAATAATGGACTTCACCTGTCCCATCCCAATAGAGCTGGTCAAGAAGCATGGCAGCTGGCGTAACATGACAGTTCCTTTTAAGTAAGTGGGGAAAAAGTGCTGCTGCTCTTGTTCTTTGTGATTGTAGAACATGGGATACAATGGGATGCATGAAGTAGATGAAAGGGCTTTGACTGAAGAGAGATGTAGTAAAGGAGAAAGAAGTGAAGCTGCTTCAGATACGTCACTTTTAGTGATCCAGGAAAGAAGTAAACTGATAATGAAAGGGAAAGGAAGGAAAAAATGAAAAGTGGAGAAATGGAGCATGTAAAAGATGCAGAAAGAGAGTAGGAAAGATACACAAATACAAAAAGACGCCATTAACCCAAAGATGTCACCTCTGACATATGAGAACCATGTTTCTGAAAGCTGAGAGGAAGCACTGGTGGATAAGGGAAGAGCAGCTGATGACATTTACCTGGACTTGTGCAAAACATTTGACACTGTCCCATGTGACATCCCTGTTTCTAAACTGGAGAGACATGGATTTGACGGATGTACCACTTGGTCAATGGCTCAATGCCAAACTGGAGACCAGTGGTGGGTGGTGTTACTCAGGGGTTGATACTGGGACCGGTGCTGTGTAACTGCTTTGTTGGTGACATGGACAGTGGGATCAAGTGCACCCTCTGCAGGTTTGCTGATGACACCAAACTGTGTGGTGCAGTCAACATGCTGGAGGGAAGGGATGCCATCCAGAGGGACCTTGACAGGCTTGAGAGGTGGGCCCATGTCAATCTCGTGAAGTTCAATAAGACAAGTTCAAGATCCTGCACCTGGATTCATGCAATCCCAACCACAAATACAGGCTGCACAGCAAGTTCACAAAATCCCAGCATTCTGTTGATTGAAAGCAGCCCTGCAGAGAGGGACTTGGGGGTACTGGTGGATGAAAAACTGAATATAAGCCACCAACATGTGCTTGCAGATCAACTGAAGATTAACTGCATCTTGAGCTGCATTAAAAGAAGTGTGGCCAGCAGATCAAGAGAGGTGATTCTTCCCCTCTACTCTACTCTTGTGAGATCCCACCTGAAGTACTGTGTTCAGCTCTGGGGCCCACAACATATGAAGGACATGGACCTGTTTGACTGTGTCAAGAGGAGGGCCACGAAGATGATGAGGGGGCTGGAGCACCTCACTTTTGAGAACAGGCTGAGAGAGCTGGGGCTGTTCAGCCTGTAGAAGACTCTGAGGAGACTTCATAGCAGCCTTTCAATAGTTAAAGGGGGCTACAGGAAGTATGAGAAGATGCTCTGTATCAGGGAGTATAGTGACAGGACGAGTGGTGGCTTCAAACTGAAAGGGAGCAGATTTAGATTAGATATTAGAAAAAAATTCTTTTCTGTGAGGGTGGAGAGACACTGACACAGGTTGCCCTGGAAAGTTGTGAAAGCCCCCTCCCTGGAAGTGTTCAAGGCCAGGTTGGATGGGGCTTTGAGTGACCTGGTCTAGTGGGATGTATCCCTGCCTATGGCAGGGTGGTTGTAGCCGTGTGATCTTTAACGTCTCTTCCAATTCAAACCATTCTGTGATTCGATACAGCTCAGAGGGTATTTTAATGAAGGGAGGGTGCAAAAAGGACAAAGGCTCTTTTTTAATGGATATCCAGTGACACGACCAGAGGTAATGGGCACAAACCGAAACACAGGAACTTTTTTACTGTGAGAATGTCCAAAAGTCTTTGCATGGTCCTGGGCAAACGGTTCATTGTCCATCTGTACAGACATAGTATAGCATGTTTAATTAGTGAAAAAGAAGATCCTATGAGTGAGGATTAAGTTGGCTGTATTTGCAACAGTGCTCACATTTCTTCTGATCCAAAGGAAGATATGCATACGGTCGTGCTTTCTCTCATTACTGCGGTGCATCAGAATGTAAAGGAAATAACTTACAGTAGTTTACTGCAATAAAGATAAAAACCTGATTTTTATAAGGCAATTTACTACAGTGGAGAAGAAGCAATAAAATTTTCTGTAAGCTTAATTCAAGGAGCTGAAAAGAATGCAGGTCATAAAATCAAATTTATTTTTGAACAGATATAAAAATTCTATAGATGATTTTACACTTAAGGAGGATGAACCAGCCTGAAGACTCCTCATTAACTTTCAAGGGCCATTTGGCAGATAATGGAATTCATCCACTTAAACATTTATTCTTCTTGTCTTATAGACACACATGTCCGTCTCTGAACAAGATCCACTGCAGGAGCTAAAAAACGCTTCTTTTGCATAAAGGCCAGGAGGAAAAATGACAGAGAAATAGGATGAGTTGAGATAAGGTTCAGGGTAGAGAGGAATATATGGAGTAAATGGAAAAACAAGCAAAAAATTTCCCGTGCCACAATGAATAAGAAAAATCAAAAACTGCTGGAGGCTTACACTTTTGTCCGGAAAAAAAGCCTGAAAATGCAGTTTCAAACTGACAGGCTGGTTTAAAAAAGATGCTTCATTTATTTATTTTATTATTATATTATTTGTAATTAGTTCTAGTGCTGTATTTATTCATTATATGTTTATTACATTATTCATTCCACCCTCTGGTGTTATTTAGCTTGGGTTTTTTTGTGTAGAACTATGCAGAACTTGAGACTGGTTTGTGTCCCTCATCTGCCCTCTCCCCTCCACAAGGCTTCAGCATCTTTCATTGTGGAAAGGGCCGGTGAGTCTGTGGTTTATTAAAGTCAACTTTGCAACCATTGGAAGCCTTCTCAGTGGAAAGCGGTGGATGCAGTCCTTCAGGGCTTTGAAAATATAAATGGAGCAAAGTTCGAAATCTGATACGAAAAGTGAAACTTGTGAAGTAACAGAACAAAATTATTTGTACTTCAGAAGTTAATAGTGACTTAAGGGTTTCCAAAATTACAAGACTACAGATATACCTAAAACATTTGCTGTGGAGCTTTATCTTAAATTTTTGTGCAATGTCTTTATTCAAATGAAGTGGGCTGGCTGAGTGGGTGGTTCATTTTTTTCATTGGTATATTGAACTTCTGGCTGCAACTGAAAAGCTTAGTTTTTTGTTTTATTTTAGAAAAAAAATTTTTGTCATAATAGTTTTTCCAGTGCTTTCTGAGCATTTATGTTCTTGACCATGTTTTTCAAAACCATGTGTTGGTAGCTTTAATTTCAGAAAGCACTGACCTTAGAAAATGTTGACATTTGCCCTTCCTACCTCCCCCCCCAGTGGAGGTTTTCAGAGCTAGAAATCTGTCTGTAGTTGATTGATGAATTAGCAGTTCTCTTATGGATAGAGCATCTTCAGTGCTTGCCCTCTTCTGTAAGTTCTGGTGGGATTACTTTTTAGAGGTAGTACTATACATAACTTTATTGTTCTGGGCACATGCACTCAGACGTGTTGAATCAACTTCCTGAATTTGCTGATGCCAGTAGCCAGTCATCATGTACAGATAAAATTGATGTAGATTTTTATACTGTATGTGTAAATAAGGTCTATGAGCAACTCTACTAGATTTTCCATAGGAGAAGAACTCCAAAGCTTGTTAGCAGTTAGGTAACGGGCAGCTTGTGGTCTATTAAGTTGTAATAAATATCCCTATTCAGTTTTCCCTTCCCACTTGGTATTGTACTTTCCTGTTCTTGTGCATTGAGATGGTTCATGCTTTCTTAATTTATGGGCATGTCAGTTAAACTGGTCAAACTGTTCCTCTGCCTTTTTGTTTAACATAAAATATGTTATTGCTTTGCTCCAAAAGGTGAAGGGGTAGGAAGGGAGGCTCACATCTGTTTTCTATGAAAACAGTGGTGTAGTGAGACCGCAGTGTCTGCACATGTGGCACGTATTGCTTTTATATAGCAGTAGTGCAGAACAGAAGTTGAAAATAGAGTATTTCTTGTGTTTTGACTATGTTTTAATCCCAGCTGTATATTAGATATGATTGTGGCTGCTTTTTAGTGCCTACATTATCATACCTACTGTAAATACATTGTTCTTCTATTTCTTTGTCTATTGCTCTTAGTCACTTGCATTTTCTTCTCCATTTACCCAGTTCCCGTTACGCATGTTGTTTTTGCCTGGTCTTCTAGTATCTTGAAATTCAGATTCTCTCAGTTTGCCATAGACATGACAAGGTGTTAATTATGTTGCAATAGAACATTTCTGCTTATGAGGTATAAGGCTAGAAGTCAAGTATTATTAAATGCATAAATGTGTGAATGGCTGTGCAATAAGTCGCGTACTCAAATGTTGTGTGATTGCAGGTTGGCCCAGTGCAATTCTTTATTTAAAAAATGATAGAGAAAATTCAGGAAAAGTGTATTTAAAATTATTTTAAAATTGCTTCATAACTGTGGGTAATTATTCTTTTAAACTGAATGCAAATTAAATAGATTAAAATGGTGAAATACATGTTGTCTGTTTTAGGTTAGCACTTTAAAGAGCTATGCATGGTTTTAGATGGAAAAAGGGCATAGGTGCGCATTTTCAAAGCTAATAGGTTTATTGTATTTTGCAGGATGAAGGGCCCTAAATTTCTTTCTAAATCAGTACCTTTTTCTCGTAGGTAGAGACTTTTCTCATAGATAGAGTCGATCGTTCACTCAGATATAAACTGTAAAGAAAATAAGTCTTTTATTACAGTTTCTTCTAGCACTGACTGCTAAGAATTCGATCAAAGTAACTTTGCAGTAGAGTAGCAGGTTGTAATTTTCTATTTGTAAAAGCAGTGTTGTAATGCCCAATATTTAGAGTTGTGTAAAATCTAAAACAAAGTAAGTTTTTTACAGTTCTCACATGCTTTAAGCTTAGTTTAAATATTAGAACTTGTTTTTCTTCCCTATATGAACTCCCAGTCCACCTTTTATGCTAAGGTCTTGGTGAAGATATTCTGTATCAGTGTGCCCTGAGCTCAGTTTTAGAGCCTTGTAGATAGTGAGCAAAGCTTTTCTGGTTTTGTAGAATTTTTATAGAATTTCCTAGACTTTTCTCAGTGTGAAGTTCTTGTGATGTAGGTCTCTCTTACCTTTCCACCCCAGATAAATCTTATCGTTGTCAATTTAATCTTTCTGCATAGAAAGCTGAATTTGAATATTTTTTCACAATCAGTTTCAAATTCCAAGTGTGAAGGTGGTGATAGAGCTCAATGAAGAATGAAATTTCTGTTCCCTGCAAGCTTTCACGAGTTCATGAGCTTGTTTTGTGGCTGTATGGGGTTGAGTTGAGATCTTGGAGTTTCATTTTGTTTAATCTAAAATACTGTCTTCATTTTGACATGTTACGCTATACAGCATTCTGTTATGTATAAATAATGGCTTTAAAGAGAAGAGGTGTAAGTCCTTTCTAAAAGTGTGACTTAAGTAATACACTATCATGAAATATTGATTTTTTTTTTTTTGCATTTTCTGATGATTATGGGTTCTGTCAGAGAAAGATATTTGACAGCTGTGATTGAGAGCAATGTTTAAATGGGCAATGGTTACCAAGGCCACCTATTTTGATTTTGCATGGTGAGTAAGCTATGAAAAATTAAGCCTCTTTTAGGTTCTACTTTTTTAATGCTGTTGAGAAAAGTGTGTTGCTTCACATAAAATGAAACTCAGAGTGCTTTGAAGTCCTCAGTTTGAAATAAAGCAAATTCAGTGGGTGGCAGTTTCACCATCTGTCAGACAAGTTTTGCTCAAAATAGCTTCTCATACCCGCAGAACACTCTAAAGAGGTAGGACAGCATTACTGGCTCCAGTTGACGTGTGTGAAAATTGCAACATAAAAAAAATGAAGGGAAAAAAATGTGCCTGAAGACTCATTTTTAAAAGCAACCTCTAAACCAAACTTTGGTAATAATGACTTAGGCTTGGGTGCAAATGTATGGCTTTCAAAGTGGTTACAAGTGCTTTAAAAGTAACGTCTGAAGTGCCTGGTTTCAAATGCACAACGAAGAGGTTTGGGAGCCGTAACTCTCCCAGATCTGTCATACGACAAGGGCAGACAAACTCCCCTTGGTTTTTGTGCTGCATTAGCACGTCTCGGCCGTCTCGGCTTGAGTCACGGTCCCTCTCTCGCTTAGCGTCTGACAGTCCCCGGGTACCCCAACAGGAAGGAAACAAATCATGGGCTTCATCGCTCCCAGCCTTGCCGGTTCAGACAACTTGAGACTTCCTCTGCCTCCAAACGAGGGGCCCTCTGTGAGGCCACTTGTTACTGGAACCGTCTTCATTCCTTACTAATGAGCACTGAGCAGGTAGTTATGACTTAGTAATATCTCTGGTCAGAACCTTTTCAATGTAATTAATGCACTGCAAGTTTTCAGCTGATTTTACAGCATAGTACATGGTTATTGAAGTGTTTCAGGGAGCTGTGCAGGCCAGCTGTGTGGGTGGCTCTGAGGGGTAGAAAAATATAGAAATGGAGGAAGGGAAAATTAAAACAAGTGGTAAATATAGTAGTTTATTTTTTTTTATCAGCAATTTTGTGTGACCCTTTCCGTGTGTAATCCCACAGAAGGTGTTGACTGACGTCGTTGTTAGAATGGGAGCACTCCGGCTCACAGTGAGTGTCTTCTGGCTTCTGGCATTCAGTAAATAGAAGTACAATTAAGGGTGAAAGAACAGCTTCTCTGTCTGAAATAGAGGTCTTAATTTTCTTTTTTTCTTTATCTCAGGAAAAAAAAAGGTAATCAGAATTTATTAAACTCCATTTGGGAGGGTGATACCCAGGACTTGCTTTCGTGAAGGTGCTCTCTGAACTTTTAAGTGTTTAAATTCTATTTAAGTTGTATCATTCTTCCTCTGACATTTGGATTTGGAATAAAATGGTTCCAAAGCTTGTTCTGCAGCTGCTTGTCAATTGCTGGGCGTTTAGAAGTAAGGGGATCTTGTCACATTACATCTAATGGTTGCAGTTTTGCTTGCCAGCCTGTGACAAGGTCACAGTGCAAAGCTCTGAGTTACAGTTAAAACCAAGATATAATAAATTTTGCAATACAGTTGCCTGAATTTGGAACAAATGGAGAAAGGGGACTTCTTTCACAGTTCTGGGAATGTAGACCGTGGCATTGAATTGGCCCCTCACTGGAGACAAGTTCTGAGAGGTACCATCTACCTAGTATTCCAGAATAATTCAATGGGCATTGGAAATTTTCATTTAGATGTTTTTCATGTCTGAGGATTTTGACCGATAATTCTATGGATGTATTGCTGGTCAATAAGTTTTAGCTAATTACTGAGTGGTGAAGATACAATTTCTTGTGATGACCTTCACATTATTCTGTTCCATGGCTATTGTTGCTACTAACTAGTCTATGGCCATGCCTTTAGTGTTGTGGATGTAATGCATATGTGAGGCTGTTTCTAATTTTTTTGCTTTCCCTTTGCTTTTTTTCTCTGGGCTTCTGAACATTCGCTTTCATTTTAGAAAGGTATTATGTTGGCACGATCAAATTAATTTGCACTGACTACTGCTTGTGTGTGTAGAAATGCAGTGGTGTTGCCAGCTCAGAACTGAGCCTCTGAAAAAAAGCACAAAGCTGGAGGTGGGCAGAAGTACTCAGAGGCCTAGAGACTGACGTGGGTTTTTAATGGAATTTTCAAAAGGGGCTGAATTAGTTCGTATTTCTTTTTTTTTTTTGAGAGGTTTAAAGGGAGTAAGGCAACTAGTCTGTTAGGAGATCAGTTTGCCGTGTGTGACTGAGTGTGTCGATGTCTATTGTCCTCTTTATCAAAGCATGAACAACGTGGTTGAGAATGCCGGTAAAGGATATTCTTTCTTTATACAACTTTGACATGAAAGCAGAATTCTGCAGTGGAAACTGCAAGATGTAGATTAATTACAAAATAAAGAGGAAAATCACTTCAATCAGATGTAAATATGAGGAACAGAGAAACTGTTAGTCTAATTAAAGAAGACAGATAAACAATGAAGAAGGAGGATTTTGAATGCTGTTTTTTCCTGCGGAAGATATTCTGTTTTAATAATTATATTCTTATACTCCAGGAGATAATATGAGAATGATTGTGCAGTAGGGAAGATCTGCCTTCCAGATTATTCCAGTGTTTATTTAGGTAGGTGTCATAAAGTGAAACTTTTTAAAAGGAAGTGAAGACAATCTGCATCAGAATAGCTTACATTTTAAGGTTTGGGGAAGTGTTCTGAAGGTACACAGTGGAGGTTTAAAGCCTGCTCTCCAGAGGAGTCATCTAAACAGATGTTCGTGAAGTAGACAGAACATTATAGTTCTCTCCTTTGGAAGTTTTAGATAGAGCTCTTAGGTGTGCAGGTTTATCTTTTTGTTCACCTAGCCCTCCACTTCAACCATAAAAGTTGAAAATACAAATTTGTTTACTGAAACTTAAAAAAATATTTATTTTCTAAACTTATCAAAATGTATGGCTTCAAATACGAAGTATTATGTTAAATTTTACTTTTGGCTTTGTCTGAAACACATTTTCATTAGTTTGGTCATTGAGCTGAAAAAATCAGTCATCCATTGAGCCATAATCTCCACCAAAGCGATCAGACCAGTCACCACCTTGGTCCAATTCTTCAAGCGATGTGTCAGCAGCAGTTCTGTTGCCTTCATTAGAGCTTTAGCCATGTATTATATCAAACTCGAATGACTGAAAAGAAAATTAATCTCCTTTAACAGCAGCAGTTGCCCAGCAGTTGACTTTTAAATCTCTACCTGTGTCTAATATCTTGGCTGAGAGACCCCAGTGTTCATCCAGTAAATCTAACAATATAATTTTAATGGCTATTTTCTTGTTTTTCAGAGAGGACAACTTTGAAAAGCTTGACATTGCTATTAAACTGTGCTATGATATTCTCATGCCTTTTATTGTGAATGTGCAAAAGCACTTTCTATAAAATATAAATGCTTCTTAAGTCTTTTTTTCCCCATTGAAGAAAGAAGGAGAAAAAAAAAAAAAGAGGAGGAAACTGGGTTTTTTTTTAGCTAGGTTATTGATGGCATAAGCCATAAACTATGGAGCTATGTTCATGGGTCAGTGAACACTTCATGACTGGAGATGTATGAAAGTCTGCTGAGGGAGCACATCGTGCCCTGCTCTCATTCTGACATCATTCAGTTGGTTTTGAGAGGTGAGAGATTTCTGTTTCCCATACCATCCCTTTTTATTACTTTTATCACCAGCTTTCTGAGCATTTTTTTTTCCCACTTTTGTCCTTGTTCATTTTAATTTTCAAGAATAGGTGACTCTGGAAGGAAAAATACCAAAAATATGATAATGACATGATGTTGATGCAGACAGTAGTTTAGATAGTGAGCTGCTCTCACTATCCTCTCCTGTTTCCAACTTCAAGCGACATTTTAAAAATTTTATACCTTTTGTATTTTTAAATAAGACAGGCTTGTGCACAATCTGAGTCTGTAAATTAGCAGAAATTATATTTATAGTTCGGACAGAGATTTGGTACTGAAAAACACCTCTTTGTACCCAAATCTTGACAATATTATTGGAGATCTTGTTTTATTGTTGTGCACTTTAATAATGGTGTGACGTGCAAATAGCCACATTACCTGGGACAGGGGATATATAAGCCTCTCTCTTCCTCGGCAAAGTCAAGGAAATTTCTGTCTCTCAGTTCTGTGATAGGGAGACCTTTGTTTATGCAGTCAAGTAGATTGAAATAATTGCTTGTATTCTGAGATATTTAATTTGGTAATCAGAATGTCAGGTCACATTTGGATCCACTTATGTCTTGTGGCATCCTCTTAATTTACACTCTAGATGCTTATTTTTTCTGACCGCAAAACAATACTCATTGACGTTGTTCTTGTTTTCAGTTGTAGTGTTTGAACAACTAGATGAATTGGGTTTTTCCTTTTCCGTTGTGCTTTAATATATTCCTGAACCACAGAGGATTGTGCTAATTAACTCTATAACAAAGTCCAAGTTACCAGTGTTCTCAAAAGTAAAATACAGAATAGTTGGCACTGTCAGTATAGTGATGGTCCTTTATTTAGACATACGCTGATCACAATAGTAATGCGATCCACATTAAATACTTAGATGAGCAAACTGCTAATCACTCACCTTTTTTTGTGTTAATTGTAAAAAAAGTTGGCGTTCTGAGCAATCCTTTTAGTGAAAAAACAAAGCAGGGAAGGCAGACTTTGTGGTAGGTGGGTGACACTGAGTCAGATTGACTCAGTTGTATGTAGCTGTTTCAATACCATTAAAAACCTGCAGATTGTCGATTTTAAAACCCCTGTGAGCCTCCTTTTCCACATTGGAACCCTATTACATTTTACATATTTGCTCAGCTATTGTTCTTAGTTTAGTTAGACTGACTCTGCTTCACATGAGAAGAGCCGTGAGAGAGATTCCTGTTTAGAAGTCCTTGTAAAGTGAAGTACAGCTAATCAGTCAAAGTTACACATTGGCAAATATTCGTAAACTGATCATTCATCATCGTCCACAAGTATTTGATAGAACAGACTGTGCTCATTGTTATCTAGGTCCATACATGCATGAACGGCTACGGAATTCTTAGCCTTAGTATTTGGTTTTAATGCTCAATAGTTAAACCACTAAATAGAATAGATCTGAAATATTTTATAGGCTTTTATTTTTAAATATTCTGAATGGCAATATCATCTCATAATCGATGCCTCTGGTAACATCTGATTCTACATGAACTAAGCCAACTCAAAAATTTCTCAAACAGCTGCTTTGTGATCATATAACTGGGAGAGTTTCTGCTGAAACATCTGTTGCCATGTTGCTAAGCTTCTCTTTTAAATTATGTATGTTCAGGCTCTGTTCACAGACAGAGGTTGTCAAATTATGGAAGCACAGAAGTAGTACACTAAATAATTAGCAAGATGATTAATTTTTTACATTTTCATTTGATCAGGGGTACTTTTGTCCTGTGCATTCGTTCTTCTTTCAAATTCCATGTTCACCCTCAGCTTGGTCCCATCCTTTCCTTTTTTGCCCTCTTCAGTGGGAGTCCCATTGCAGCAACTGTTACTTCACTCAATTCTCTCTGCCTTAAGAGGGTTTCCGATCAAAGCCTCTTACGTTACTCTGCGACAGACACTCAAACTGATAGTGTATGAGTTTAAGTGTCCCACTTGAAATATCCCAGAAAGGTATAATTCAGTACCTGAAATGGTGCGTTTAAGGACCACTGCCTTGCACACTCTAGTCTCTATTCTAAGTATTTTACTTTAATGTATAGAGATGATAGTGCCATGTCTGTGTTTTCAGCTCTCATTCTGGAGAATACTTTGTGAGCTAATTCAGTTTAGGTCTAATCTCTAGGCAAGATCCAACTGATGAAAAATTTTTGAAGAAAGATTTCTGCTGACTTTGGCCTGAACTTCAATCAAATCAGTCAAATCCCTGAACTTCTGGTGATTGCAGATTTGCGTATATGTAGATTTTTAACGTAGCAAAAGTACTTGGAGCACTGTGAAATTCACTGTGAAGTTGATGCTCATAAGTTTTACGTTTAAGATTTGTTGATTTGTTTAAAGCTATGTACTTACCAAAGTAGTTTTGACCATCGCAGAGATTTGAATTTAAATGAGATATAAAAGAGCTCTTTTAAAAGGCTACAATTTGTTCAGCAAAGAGGAATAGCAGGCAGAGGTCTTGCCCTCTGTGCCGATTGCTCTGAGTTGCAGAAGGTTTCCTTCCTTTGTGGAAGGGGATGAGGAAAAGGAGAAAAAAGGATACAGAAGTTGGAGAAAGTCTCCAAGCCTTTCTGTAACTGGCTGATTACTAATTTTAGGTTTACTCTTCTATATTTTCAAGTGGATAATTAAAATCTGTTCTTAGGAAAGGCAGGTGGAAGGCCATTAAATAAATAAACCCACCAAAAAAGCCCAACCCAGCAGACTTTAAAAAAGACAACTTTAACAAATTTGGGAATAAAGCGTAAATTTAATCCTCTGAGAAGCAAGCACATGGGTAAATGGAGTTTAGAGTACATGACACCACCGAGTGAGATATTGGAAAAGAGAGTCTGTTTATTAAATTCACAGATTGTGCCTCTGAGAAGGAAGTGTACCAGAAGGGAGCATTAGAATTCAAGCTGATGTAAACAACTTTACTGAAATTTCCTAAAAATATAGTGAAATCCATTAAGGCCAGCTCAAAGTTTCCTGCTAAAGCAGGATTAACCAGTTGTGTAAATGCAGGATAATCGCTCCTCCAAAGTACGTGCAAGCATTACTGAATCACAAGCTGAACTGTCAGTAAGTTGTTGCAGAAAGGGAAAGGAAAAAGCAACAGTGTATTGGGAAGTGTCATTAAGAGTGTTATTTTCAGAGAGGTGAATTCATCCGCTCCCTGCTTTTGCTGTTTGCAAAGATTCAGTTGCAGAACTGCTTTCTGGTTTAGGCACTGCTATGCAAGGAAAGCATGTTGGGTTATGGAATTAAAAACTCATCATCACACACATGAGCGCAAGAAAGCACAGAACCCAGCCAGGAGAAGCCCAGGAATCCTGCCAGACACACAAGTTTCTGTCCGGCTATTCCCAGCTCTGCAACAGAGGAGCCATCAGCCCCTTGTCCTAGGGTGTATCCCATTAAGCTGAGTCAATGCGACAGGCTTTCCAAAGCACCTTTGGGACTGAAGTGGGTTATTCCTTGGGAGGTGTGGGCCTGGTTATGGAATGAAGGGGAAGGGCGTCTCGACATTGAAAATGTCTTCCTATGGGATATTTGGGAAAGGAACCAAAAGTGGGGAAAGGGAGCAATCTCGGTGGTTTTGTGAGGAAGAAGCTTGGGGAAGTTGAGGGATGAGAGGATAATAAAGTGAGCCTGTTATGCGTAAAGAGGCTGCTGATCAGTGTGCTTGCCTAGCTGTGCCGTCTGTTCATCTTCCTGTCAGCTCTGGTGTTAAACATTTTCCTTGGGAAAGGGGCACTCTATTTTCAGTGCACGTCTGTGCACAGAGGTCTACGTGCCAGAGGGTTGAACTGGACCACGGGTCATAGGGGCGTGTGTGTTTGTGGTGCCTGTTGCTGGAGAGACCTTTGTGTGCCCATATGTTTGTGGGCATGTATGTCAGTGTGTAGTCACCAGCAAACATCAGACTAGCTGATGAGTTGGTCTGTGAGTTTACTACTGGAGGGACCAGGATGTCCAAGGCAGCTATTGAAGAGAGCACGACCTCTGAGGTATGGCTTCAGGAAAGGTTGTTAATCTGGGTCAGCAACGATGGAAACCTGGTTGCACATGTTTGTGTCTGTGAGTGATGCAGCTGGAAGGCCAGGGGATCAAGGAACCAAGTGGTTGATAGACTGAAGATCTAAGGCCAGTTACTGGAAAGGTACATATGGTGTGTATATGTGTCTCGATATTTACATATTTTCCTCTAATAGGCTTTCATCCATAGCATCCAGAGAGGGGAACAAGATTAAGCCGTCAATGCTCTTTTTGTTTGTGTGAGTGCTGTGCTTTTGGCGTTCATGCAGCCACGTGTATGTGTTATGTGTATGTCTCTTCAGGGTATGTGCCTCACCTCGCCGCAGGCTGGGCCTGAGGTTATGGAGCTGCAGCAGCCTTGTCTGTATTGAGCTAGCAGATTTGATGACAAGTGTGTTTGGACGAGCGTTGTGAAGAAATGGAAATTTTCTAGCTAAAAAGAGAAGTAAAGGAGAAACCAGCTTGCTTTAGAATGCAAGAGGAAATACATAGGGGAGGGAAATAATCTGTTGTCCAGATTAAAGTACTTACAGCAAAGGAGATAAAGTTTAAATGTTGGGGTAAACTACTGGTTAGACAGGAAAGCCAACACTCATGTTGTTCGTTTGGATAAACTGTCTAACTTCTCTGTGCAGAGGTTTTTTGAGAGTAAATCCTGCAGTCTTCAGTGAGGAATGTTGTCCCTGTTGATCCAGCTTTTACTTGGGGAATAGTTATGGTTTCCTTTGCTCTTGCCTGCATTATCTTGCATCAAATATAAATTTCTCACTTTGTTTTGATTTGACACTGGAAATACCACTTTTTAGTGATGCTGGATGTATATCTGCTGGTAGGAAGTTGAGGAATTTGACCTGTTGGATGTCTGATGTCCTGCAGCAAGTGGATGAATTCCCAGTCCTCTGTAGCTGGAAGGCTTGGCCTCAGACCCAAGGTTTCAGAAGAAATTTTTGCAGTCACAGGGGTCTCTGACAAAAGTTGGGGTTTAAGGGCTCTTTAAAGCTAACAGTCAGGGCCTGAAGACAAATACTGAAGTTGACCAGTCTTTTGTGTTTACACAGCTTTTTAAAATGTTAATGTAACTCTAGTTTTGCCTTTTGTCTGTATATCTTTATTGGATGAACATATATTGCTTTGCAAGATTCCCTTATTTTGTGTGACTTGGCTTGAAGCAGCAGACATGCTTATTCTTTGATGACAGATATTTAGCAGGCTGAGGGCCATCAAGGATTCTTCCAACATCATTGGTACTTTTCTGTGTCATCTGAGTAGCTGTGCTAGTGGTTCATAGTGCACTACTGTATGAAGTGGTAATTATTTATTGATTTGTTTCACTGCAGAAAGTCTTCCACCTTCGTTCTGTAAGATGAACAAGGAATCTTAAGAGAAGAATGTCAGAGAAAATATCTGAATGATAACTTTAAGATAAGCCACAGCAGATGGCTGCTAGCCTACTTCTAGCACTGGACAAAGGCTGAGGCAGCAGGCTGCTCTGAAGCAAGTTCCCTTAGTGGATCCCTTTAGCTAGAGAGTGGGAAAAGGTAGTTCTGGTTGATGTGGGAGCCTCTGGAACGTTTGCAGGATGAGGGCCATGAAGGTGAGGTGAGAGAGATCTGAATGAGGACGAGTGAACAGAGTTGGTGGTTGATGATGTTGGAAGAAATGTAGCCCCAGGAGCACAGCTGGTCAGGGATGCAGGAAGGGGAGGCATGTGTGGGGAGGGAAGTGAGAAATTGCTTAGCTTGATGTCAGTTGCTGTACTACCTCATGAGAACGCTGCTAATGTGAGTACTGGGCTCTGATGAGTGGTATCTTTTAACGTGTAGTCTGGAGAGCATTTGTTAGTGACTACCCTCGGGCTGCGCCTGTGCACCTCATGGAGTCTGCTTCTTCTGGACATGCCTGTCAGGGCAGTCGTCTCTCCCATTTTCCTCCGGTGAAGGGCCTGACTATAATTCCTCCTGGACATGGAGCCACTTCTGATTTGGCAATGAGGATCGTACCTAGAATCAGTGGTAGATGCAAATGAGCAGCCTCTGCTCCAGCCCAGAAGTCAGAGGCTGGTTAGAATTTAAAGAAGGGGAGGCGGTGCTTGAGAGCACACTGGGCCGTACTGAAAACAGTGGCAGGAGCTTTAAAGAGATGAAAAGCATAGATGGGTAGAAGTAGGGGGGCCCTAAGCTGTTACAGACTGCTAAAACCTCAGAAATTAATTTCACATAAGGTGTGATTTTGTTTCCAGTCCCTATTGAGAATATCTGAAGGAGAGAAACATGGTCACTTATAGCCTAAGGCAGTGACATTACATGCACAGTACACAAGAATTCTATGTTCCTGCTTTCTTGAGAAAGGTTTGCTTCCTGCCATAATTAAAATAATGACATCACACAGCTTGTTACTTTACTATTTTGGGAGTATCAAACCTCTGTGCTGCTTTGAGAATAGCAGTATGGCTTGCTGGAATAGTTGGAAGGTGGGCCAGGGAATGTGGAAGACAGAGCTCACAGCATTCTCTAAACAACTGCCAACCGGATTACTGCATCTTTTGTTGAGAAGACATTCTCCATACATGTCTTAAAAGAGCTATGGATATTACAGTGTCAGTATACTGTTACAGAGGAGTGGCTTTTCAGTTGCTGCCCCTTCACCCCACTTTATCAGATTAAGCGGTGTGCTGTGGCACACTGAGGATTCAAAGGTGGTCAGGGAAGTTGATATGGAAATCATCTAAGTAACCCTATTTTGTAGTCTGTTAGGGAGAAAGCCAAGATGCAGTGAGCCTCTTCCAACAGCATCACTCTACTGAGAAAGCAACAATACTAAAGAAATCCCTGGTGGAAATCTCACTGAGTGCTTTTCTGGAGAGTTTCATATAAGAGTCCTCAGTAAGAAGGACTGGTACTTGATGTCAGTGAGCTGCCTAAGTACCTCTTGGTTTTTTTAGAAAAGAGCAAGGAAGCAGGAGTACTTCTGCAGATGAAGGGGCTTCGGTGATAGTCTTCACTCATGAGCAGTCAAGATACCGGGTATCGATACTATTGCAGGTGCTGCAGCAGTAGAGAGCAAAAGATCTCCAGCACTGAATGTGAGTTACTAACTGTCCCACCTTTGGATAGAGATACAGTCTTGCTGCTGCAGTATAGGAGATTGGGAAGGAACAATAAAAGACACTGTGGTGTAGGGGCAGGGACAGAGGTTCGGTTGGACAATCCTTGTGTGTTAAGGTGCACTGGAAGGGATTCTTCTCCAAGCATTGCACCAGTAAAGTTTTTCATGGGTTTCTTGCCCACCAGTCAGTGCCTGTTTGGAATGTCTCAAATCACTGCAAATGGCTTTAGGACAAATAATGACTTCAGAACAAATTGCCTTTAGGACATCTTTGTCACCTCAAGCAAAGAATGAGAGTTAGGAACAATCCTTCCCTGGACAGGGGGTAAGAGGAACAGGAAATGCTAAGTATGAACTAGTGTCATGTTGGTAAATGCCAGTAATCCAAGCTGTATCAAGAACTCCAGATTCGTAATACCTCACTACACCTGTGCAGTGTTTTTTCTTTATTTGCATAAAATTAGCAATTGGCTAATAATATTTATCATCTGCTGTAGCCAGCAGGTTGATTTCCAAAAACTAAATTAACTTTGGAGCTGGATGGCAGCTTGAGTCTTATCACTCCAGGCTCCTTCACTGACTCTGAAGATGCTTCTTAGTACTTTTTTGTGATGCCTTGTCTATGAAGCAACCCAGGTTGAGCCCTAACTTCATCTTACTCCTCAGCAGTGCTCCATACCTCTGTTTCTTCTGTTGTGACACAGTTACTCACAGTAACTTTCAGTGTACCAGGACAGCATCTGCCTGGATGGAATGTGGGAAAGTTGGCCTTGGGGGGAAGTGTAGACCTGGAAAGCAAAGCACAAAGGCCTACAAGATTAAAAACGCAGACTTGGTTCCTTGATGTCTTTATAGATTAATTCCAAAAGTGGTGGTCTCAGATTCTGTCTTCATGTATGCTAGATCTCCCTTTTTAGCGTTCCCAGGACAAATGAGACATTCTGAAATGGTTAAAATTATTACTTCTTTGTATGATACTGGCTTTTCTTTCTGATTTTTACTGTAGGTCATTTTTCCAAATCAGAATACAAACTAGACTTAGAATTTTTAATTTTTTTTTTTGGTGAAAGACACATTGCTATTCTTTATCTAGGTATATAAATAGTGTTTTAATAGCTTGCATAGTTTTCCTTTAGGGGCTATTCCTTCTTTCATTTATTGCCTATTCACTTTGTTCTTAATGCTAAGGGTTGAAAAGCTTTTGTTTTTCTTTTCTGAAATATCCTCTCTCTTGAAAATGTTTAACTTCAAGAGATATCTTACTGGCACCCCAAGATCTTCAACTTCATAAGCACAAAAATAGAAAACAGAAGTTTAACAAAACCTATCAATTGGTTCTCCTTAATGACTCTCTCAAACAGCAGTCATGCTGGTTTTGCCCTAATTATTCTGCGTTAGCCATCTTTGGCCAAAGGAGCCAACTGTGAATTCAGTAAAACATCTTGCTATGCTGGCTGGGAAGAACATTTGTTTAAGTTCTTTTGAGGGCTTAAAATGCTTTGAAGACTTTATTTTCATTTTTCTCTCTGCTTTTCAAAAAGTGATTTTGAAACCATACAGTGTCTACCAATTACTTAGTAATGCAGCAGTTCTGTTAACACTCTCAGTTACTGCACCCTAATTAGAAATAAATTATTACTCTTACAAAGGCAGATCTGGCTTAGATTCACCATTTTGGGAATATGTGACCAGAACAATTCTTGTTATGAGATCTCACCCTGTATAGCATCAGTACTTGCCTATTTTTATTGGAACTACCTCTGTAGATGCGGTGTTATGTAGCATCATGCTAGTGGGTAAAAGTCATAATGGCTAATGGGTTGATAAATTTAGGTCTTGATACTTCTTTATTATTTCCAACCATTTCCACATGTGAAAAAGTTGAAGTAGACCTTCTAAGCCTTATGCAATATTCCAGTTACTCTCCTTGCTTACTGTTGATGCCACACTTCTTTGTGTCAGTGGGTATCACATTATCTACTTTTTGGGCTGATGTCTAATTCAGTTTGAATTTTAAATATTTTTATTTTCTTCTTACCTTTCATGAAATCTTATTCAGTGCTTCCCTTGGTGAGCTTTCTAATCTTCTATTGCGTTTCCACTCTTTACATTTGAAGTTGTGTGTATTACAAATACTAGATGTTCAGATATTTATCCAGCTGGGTTTAAACTCTAGGGGAAGTTTTCTTCCTTTTCATTAGATTTCAAGTTTGAGGACTTCTGCAGCTGTAAGAGGAATTCCAGATCTGATTTCTACTGAAGTCCCTCAACCTTTAACTATCACTCTCAATTTTATGGCTTAATAGGATGGTGTTGTGTGTGAAGGTAAACAGAGTCTGAAAAATTAACCAGGTTGCAGTTGTCTGTTGACGTTTGCCAGTGACCTGGTACATTATCCTTACCCTTATCAAGCGAAGGACTGAAGTATGTCATGTGCAAGTGTCCTACTGGGAACTTCATGAGGTTACTAAAGCAATTGCCCGCTCTTGTTCCAATGTCAGAAACATTGCAGATATTTTGGTGCTGGAAAGGCTTTGTTGTAGCTTCCTTATTTCTTACGTGACAGAGTCTGTTAGTTTTTATTTAAGGGAGCATCTTAGTAAAGTGCTTACTGAACAGCTCTCCCGTTTCGCTGTGTCTGTGGAGAGGGAAATCACCAGAATTCTCCATGAACTCTCCATGAAATCTCTGTCTAGATTTTCTTGTTATTTGTGTGAGACAACAATTCTTTTTTTTTTAAAAAAAAAAGAAGTTGATAACAATGATATGAACTCTTGCACTCTAGGCTTCTCAGGACTGTATATGCTCAGGGAGTCTACATGTACTGCTCAAAGACTATGGACAAGCTCATTTTTCTTCAACCAAAACTGTAAATATATTCAAGTACTTAAAAGTGACACAGCTGCCTCAGTGTGCAATTCATGTTTCTGTCAGCTGAAGATCTCGCACAGTATATTCTCACAGGAGCTTTGTTGTTACTCAGATTCAAAGCTTAACAATTCAGTCTTGGGTCCAAAGGCTCTGAAGGTCGGTGCCACATGAGAGAAGGCAGCGGACAGAAACACGGTGGGCTCCTTGAAAAACGTGTGCGTGCTTTTGGTCTGTTACCAAAGAAAACGCACCTCCCTTGAGCCTAGCACTGTTGTTGGCACTCTCAAGGGAAAGGGGAACTTGGGATTTATGCTTCCTTCCCTAAAGAAAGTCTCTCTGGGTAAGAGTCACAACCAGGCTGCCAAAGCAGGGTGCAGAAGCCTCTCCTGCCTGACTTGTGCTGTACTTACTTTGGGTGAGTTCAGTGTGCGGCTCGGTTCACCTTTGCACTAAGGAGCATACCTCCAGCTTAGGTGGTGCTCCTCCAGAGCTCCCCGGCAGTGTGGCTCTGCTGGCCAGTGGTGTGTCTGTCCACATACATCTTGAAAATAATAGCAGATCATCGGCGTTTAAAAGTATTCATTTGCTGTCATGCAGTGCTGCAACATGTCAAGTTACATTCCAATTGCATTAAAGGCTGCTATATAGCGTGTGATATGACAGCAAGATGATGAAATTGATAGAAATCATCTTGACAGGACACGAATGGATAGGTCAAGCAAGGACAGCTTTTTTTCTGCCCTCACTTGCTGCTGAAGTTGTTGTCCTCTTCTGATTCAAGGGAAGAGAGTTGCTTCTAGACTAAAATCAAAGAAGAAAAAACATAAGCGGATTTGAAAGTCTGATAAATACTTAAGAGTATAAGATTTTTTTTTCTTTTTAACAAGTAAACTAGTTTATTGGAAGTATTCTTAACATAGTCTTGGCAGAATGCAAGTGTGTTTTACGTATGCTATCAATCTCATCTGCCAAAATGAGTCCATTTCTGTACCAAAGAAGGTGGTGCGAGGTTGACCCGTCTCTCTGCTCTCCCCGCACGGCCTGAAACTGCGTCAGGGAGGGTTTAGGTTAGATCTCAGGAAACACTTCTTCACGGAGAGGATGATCAGGCATTGGAATGCACTGCCCAGGGAAGTTGTGGAGTCACCGTCCCTGGAGGTGTTTAAGGAAAGGCTGGATGTGTCGCGGTCTGGCCGATGTGGTGGTGTTGGGGCATAGGCTGGACTTGATGATCTCAGAGGTCTTTTCCAGCCTCAATGATTCTGTGATTCTCTGTACTGAAATACCCTTGTCTCTGTAGCTTCAAAAAATAAATGCTGTTTGAACATCTAATTCCCATGAAGAGTTTGTGTGCTTTTGGTCTGTTACCAAAGGAAAAGACATCTCCCCTGTGACTAGCGTGGTTGGTAGTCTCAAGGGAAAAGAGAAGGTCTGATTTACACTATGTTCCCTGATGAAGGTCTCTCTAGGTAAGTGTTCCATCAAGCTGGCAGACCAGTGAGCAGAAGCCTCTCCTGCTTTGGCTTGTCTTTCCATCTAATTACTAATGACACTGAAATCTTTTGTAAATCCTCTATAAAATAGTATTCAGATAGACTTTAAGAAAAAAATAAAGCAAGTTAAATAACACACTGGAAATTCCTAGAGCCTTCTGTTGATTATGCAGAAAGCTGTTAGTTGTTTTTAATCGCCAAAACCACTGCATCTTGTTGACTCATTATTTAATAACATGCTTTAGTTCTTTTAGGGTGCTTATAATTGTCTAAATAGTCTTTATGATTACTTTTAATTACTTCATTTCTGTGTTGAGCTGCACGCAGTCTTGGTGTCCATCATGAAATCTGAGCTGGGAACTACTGAATAAAATACTTATGGAAACATAGAATTAATATTTCGAATGAAATCAGGTAGTTAACCTTTCTGATTTTACAGTCCTTTTCATTTGTGATCATTCAGAAGAGTGATATTTTTATTTTTACAAGCAATGCTCGTGAAAATCATGTTTTGCCACTGATGTAAATACATTTCAGTGAGCCCATTAACATCAGAAATGCTATGGAAGCCTCTCATAAGCACTCATGCAGTATTTTTAGCATCATCTCCATTTTGAGCAGAAATTCAGTGGCAAAAGGGCTTACTTTCAGAGATTTGAAAGTAAATGCAAATTTTAGTGCTTTCCACAATGTGGAAAAATCAGAAAATGGGCACTTTGAAGAAATATAACAGAAATGTTAGAATGTCCTGCTAATATTTTGTTTGATACCAGCTTGAATTGGTTGAGCAGAAAAGAAATGATTCATTATTTCATAACCAAACCAAAAGGAATCATTGATGGAAACCCCCCCATACATTTAGCATGTTCTTATTTATAATTCAAAGATATGTGTGCATAAATCTTTTGAGAATCTGTTCCAGAATTTTTCATATGAATTTTTATTTTTCGGTGATTAGTAGATGTTTCTTATTTAGCTGATGGCTGCTCTCTTACCAGGAAGGACACTCATACAGCCGTGTCAGTTGACAGGCCAGTTACACAAGCAATAGCAAAACGGTGAGTTTACAAACAGACACGAGGCAAATGTTTAATGAAAACTCAGAAATTAACTTCCAGAAATAAAATATTGTCCTGTCAATGGTGATGTGCACTCTTGACTTCTTTCTTCAGGGAAGCTATGTGCTCTTCTTTCAATGAATCTCCTGATTACTCTCATTTCCTAGGCATTCCTTAGGTTTGCAAAGCAGTTTTGGTACACGAGGACTGTATTCTTTTTGCAGGAAACTGATCTGCAAACTACTGTTAACATTTATTTTTTATTTATTTTTTCCTCCCTTCTTTTCCCTTTCTTTTTACTCCATTGGGACTTTCTGAAGAGAGGGAAGACCTGGCTGTTTTGCCACCCTCCGTTTGGATATGAGCCAAGAGCAATGAGAGGCTTTCCACTGAATTCTGTAGGTGTTGAATCATGCCTCTGATGCTGTGGAGAGTACCACAACATAAGCAAATAATTTGCATGGAGAACAAGAGATGTATCTCACATGTACTGATATATTTTTCAATAAAGAACAATCGCAGCACAGAACTTATGGCTTAATTGGAGAGCAGTAAAGTGTGATTATAGTATTATTCTATCCAGTTAAAAGGATGTCCACATAAGTTTGTTCAGTGGTATTTGAGTTTTGTGAGATAAGTGGATTGTATGACAATAGAAGAAAATAAAGAAACACAGGGAAAAAATAATCTGAAACAAATAATAAATACTGCACCTGCTTGTATTGGTTTATGGGTGAGGCTAACTAGTATTTAAAGACTAGTATCTTGAAATTAACTCAGTTATTTTATTGAGTGCTGAGTGTTTGTAAAGACGTTAGAGACAAAGTCTCGTTTAGCGGATATGTATGAAAGCTGCTGTGCATGAGGCTACCAAGAGATGATTTGGACAAGTATAGCTTGAGCTTTTGTAGTCAGAATCCTATCTGAAGGTATTTGATTGTCTGTGAGAAATAAATGGGGCTCTGGACACTAATGGGTTTGGTCCTGAAGAGTAATGTGTGTTCACTGGTTGAGAAATTAAGGCACTGTCTAGAAAATTTATCTTGCTTTACAGCTAGGCTTTCAAATGCATAGACGATTTGGGGAACAACCTGGCAGAAATTCCTGAGTGACAAGTCAGAGGATGATTAAAGGGTGAATTAAGACACATGAGGCTGAACTGTGCTCCCGATTACTCCTGTGGGAACGTGCAAAGGCATCTCTGTGCAGGGTTTTGAAGTTAGAATTGAATTTGCTCTGCCTGTGTGACCAGATGCATTCAAGCTGATTCTGCTCTAAAAGCTGTGAGGCTATGGGTTTAAGATGAAGTCCTAAGACTGAGGTGAAATCTATTAATATTTGAGGCTTCAGCAGCTTGTGGGGATTTTTGTTGTTGTTGTTTGAATTGTCTACATCTGCTTAAGGTTAAAGAATTGAAAAGAAAGCCTCTGATTCCCAGTGTTATATCCGTAATTTCTGGCTACCACCTGGAAAGACAAAACAGAATGAAAAGGGACAAAACTTTTTCTGTGAGGGTGGTGAAGCCCTTAAACAATTTGTTCAGGCAAGTTGTGGCTGCCCCATCCTTGGAAGTGTTCAAGGCCAGGCTGGATGGGACTTTGAGCAACCTGGTCTAGTGGGAGGTGTCCCTGCCCATGGCAGGGGGTTTTAGAACTAGATGATCTTTGAGGTCCCTTCCAGCTGAAACCATTCTATGATTCTTTGAAAACTCAAGCCCAAAGCCTCTTATGTTTCAGACTAGTCTATAGCTAGCAGAAATAGGCATGCTTGTTCTTAAAAAAAAGGGGAAAAAAAACCACAACAAAAAAACCCCGAACCAAACATGTCTATGTTGTGCTAACCTTTGTTTCTAACTCTTAGTGACAGGCCCTACCACAATATTGTAAACACTGTACAGAGAAGGAGATGCTCATATTTCCTGTGAAGTTAGCTTAGAGATAAATCCCTGGAACAGCTACAAAATATCTGTGGGCAAAATGCAGTCATCAGTGGATTATCCCTAGCTTGTTTTTCATGTCAGTTTTACTCAGATTACTGCAAATTCTGAATTAGTTATCCGATATGCACAGTGGTATGTAAAATAAAGCAAAATAAAGTAGTTAAACTTTGCTGTTAGTGCAATCTGCCACTCTTACATGTTGGTCGTTTCATGTCACCACAAGATCTGAGAGAAGCGTATGGCCTTGACAGATCCCATCCTTTGGCAATTTCTTTAACTGACGTAGATGATAAGTTTATTAAGGCTAAATTCAAACAATATCCCTCAAGACCTGAATGCTGCCAGTTATTAAGTGGTTATGTTAAAAATAAATGTTAGCCTTGACACGTTGATAGAAACGGAAGACAATTTCAAAGCAGAAACTCTGTAATGTCCAAGTAAGGTCTGAGATGAGCAGTGACCTGGCTTTGAAGAAAGAGCTCCCAGAACATGGTAGTGAGGGAAACACAGTTCTCAGTCAGAGGATGTGGCTGAGGGCCTTCCACTCCTGTGTGCCTCCAGGTGAGAAGAAATAACACAGACAGATTTGTGATTCCAACTCTCAGTTTCCAGGTAAGAGAGGGTTGGATTATTGTTCTTTGCAGATGTGGAGAGACAAGATAAAAATGGAAAATGGGAGAGAAATGAAGGGGAAAGGCAGGAAAACTGTGTGGGTTTAGTGTTCAAGCTAACCAGGACTCAAAAGAGGTGATGTTTAGTGCTAGGCTCTGACAGTGACTTCAGCAGTCACCATTTTCCTTCAGCATCTCTGCTTCCTCAGTACTGTTGGCTCTGTGAGGCTGCCTCTGAGGCTCAACTCCTTTGAGATCAATTACTGAATACAGAGGAAGGAGGGAGCAGAGAAAAATAATACTTAGTTGTGAAAGTGCTAATAAAAGCTGGGAAATTGAGTGGCTGTGATGAAAATTTTGAAAAGGAGTGAGTGTTGACAGAGGGCGAAGGTGAAAACCTAAGCAATTAGCACAAGAACTGAGAAGAAGTGGGGAAAAGAGAGACTGATGAGAAGGAATATTACCAGTTTGTGAAAAACAAGGGTGATGAACAGAAAAAGACAAAGGAAAAAGGGGAAAATCAGCAAAGAAAATTGAGTGAAAGTAGTGAAAGTTAAAAAACCCCTCACAAACCCCAAATTTTGTAAAATACTCCTTTTTAAAACTACCTTTTGAACAGTAACAATGGTGACATGATGTTCTTTGTTTGGTCTAATTAAAGATTAAAAGAAGACTATCTGGTCAGTATGGAAAGGATTCACAGAATCCCAGAATCACAGAATGTTAGAGGTTGGAAGGGACCTCAAAGATCATCTAGTCCAACCCCCCTACCAGAGCAGGATCACCTACAGTAGAGCGCACAGGAACGCGTCCAGGCGGGTTTTGAATGTCTCCAGAGGAGATTCCACAACCTCCCTGGGCAGCCTGTTCCAGTGCTCGGTCACCCTCACAGTAAAAAAGTTTTTCCTCATATTTTTCTGGAACCTCCTGTGTTCCAGCTTCCACCCATTGCCCCTTGTCCTGTCAGTGGACGCCACTGAAAAGAGCCTGGCTCCGTCCTCCTGACATTCCCCCTTGACATATTTATAAACATTGATGAGGTCACCCCTCAGCCTCCTCTTCTCCAAGCTAAAGAGACCCAGCTTGTTCAGCCTTTCCTCATAAGGGAGATGCTCCACTCCCTTCACCATCTTTGTGGCTCTACGCTGGACTCTCTCAAGCAGCTCCCTGTCCTTCTTGAACTGAGGGGCCCAGAACTGGACACAATATTCCTGATGCGGCCTCACCAGGGCAGAGTAGAGTGGCAGGAGGACCTCTCTTGACCTACTTGCTACTCCCCTTCTAATACACCCCAGGATGCCATTGGCCTTCTTGGCCACGAGGGCACACTGCTGGCTCATGGTCATCCTGCTGTCCACTAGAACCCCCAGGTCCCTTTCCCCCGCGCTGCTCTCCAGCAGGGCAGTCCCCAACTTATATTGGCACATGGGGTTATTTTTTCCCAAGTGCAAAACTCTACACTTGCCCTTATTAAACTTCATACGATTTTTCCCCGCCCAGCCCTCCAGCCTGTCTAGGTCTCTCTGAATGGCTGCACAGCCTTCTGGTGTGTCAACCACTCCTCCCAATTTCGTATCATCAGCAAACTTGCTGACAACATTCTCTAATCCCTTGTCCAGGTCATTGATAAATATATTAAACAGCACCAGCCCGAGCACTGACCCCTGAGGGACCCCACTAGACACAGGCATCCAGCCAGACTCAGCCCCATTGACCACAACCCTCTGGCTTCTTCCCTTCAACCAGCTCTCGACCCACCTCACTACTTGGTCATCCAGACCACACTTGCTCAGTTTACCTATGAGGATGCTGTGGGAGACGGTGTCAAAGGCCTTGCTGATGTCCAGGTAGACCACGTCCACTGCATGGCCACCATCCATCCACCTGGTTATGTCTTCATAAAAGGCTATCAGGTTGGTCAAACATGACTTCCCCTTGGCAAAGCCATGCTGACTGCTCCTAATAACCTTCTTATCCTTGATATGCCTAGAGACAGCGTCAAGGATAAGATGTTCCATCACCTTTCCAGGGATGGAGGTGAGGCTGACCGGTCTGTAGTTACTCGGGTCATCCTTCCTGCCCTTCTTATAGACTGGAGTGATTCACAATCCATCTATCATAGAAACATGAGAAGTGGAAACCATGGAATGGTTTGGGTTGGAAGGGACCATCTAGTTCCAACCCCTCTGCCCACTAGACCAAAAAAGCTGCTATGAGGTCTCCTCAGAGCCTTCCCTTCTCCAGGCAGAACAGCCCCAACTCTCTCAGGTGTTCCTCATAGGAGAGATGTTCCAGCCTCCTGATCATTTTTGTGGCCTCCTCTGGACCTGCTGTAAGAGACTGTTTTAAGAACTTTTGCCTCAACCTTGCTGGTGTTAAAACTTGCTAAAATGCCCCATGAAGAAATATTTGTTTCATCCTTGCTAAAAGACTCTGTGAAGAAGAGACTGTGTTAAAACCTAAACGACAAGGCTGCCGTTACAAACTTGGACCTCTGGTAAGTTCTAAAACAACAACTTCAGAGCCCAGCTCTGATAAGCCTCACGACTTGACTTGACTATTGATAAAGACAACTTCAGGGCCCAGCCCTGATAAGCCACGGGGCTCGAAGTTCTGAACAACAACTTCTGGGCCCGTCTCAACCGCCGATACAGCTGTTGTCTTGCAAGCCCACCGGTGTGTGAGCTCACCGATGTAACTGCAGATAAGGCAGCTGTCCTGCAAGCGCGAAAGCCCAACGGTGTGCAAGCGCGAAGGTACACAAACCGTCAAGTCATCCTACGTCTGCAAAAAATGGGCCCTCCGGACACCTATGCACGCCCTGCTGACAGAGGCGATGCTGGGGGGGGGGGTGAAGATCGCTCCTGACGACCCTCACGCGCATGCGCTAAACAGGCGGAGGATAAGCAAAGCGGCTCTTGGAACACTATAAAATGCCACCGTGAACAGCTGTTCTTTGGAGATCTTCCCCACCGAATCGAAACAGGCGGACCTGCGAGACGTCGCTGGATCTGTGGTGGTAGCTATACTTCTTGCTATTCTAAACGTTTTACTGCTTCGCTTTTCCTTTTCCTTATCTTTCTTTCCTGTTGCTCTCTAGTGGTTGTTAGTCAATAAAGGGTTTTACTTTTGTGACATCTGACACCGTTTGTGTCTTAATTTCACCTTTGCGATGAAAACGAATCACCTTGACCTTAACCTCTATCAGGTATAAGCGGGTCAAGACATCTGCTCCAACAGGTCCATGTCTCTTGTGTTGGGGACTCCAGAAGTGGACACAGTATTCGAGGTGGGGTCTCACAAGAGCAGAGTTGAGGGGCAACTTTCCTATTTTTCTAACATACTTATGTTTTTGTGTAGATATCCTTACTTTTGGTAACTGCAAGATGTAAATAACAACAATCAATTTTTGTCTTTGAGCACATTATCTTCCACCCAATCCGTGTCTTAGTTGTCCTCTCAAAATATGTAATGTGGAGAAGTTAGGTTTCAATAGGATGCTGTCACTGACACGCATGGGATACATTTTATATTGCAGTGAAAGCTTCAGTGCTTCTGGGAAAATTTGTCATGAAAAGTGAAAAACTGCAGAATGTTAATAGTGAATCTTACCGTATCATTTAATTGCATGATGGTAACTGACTTCAGTACGTTTGAAAATAGTGTTACATAGCTGACCTAGCTGGGACCAGGGGCTGCTTAGTCTTGAAATCCTTTGCTGCCTTGAAACTATCTTCAACATAAATTCCTGTCTTATGCTTATCGTGGCTCACTGTGTAACTAGTAAGTGAATAATTAACTAAAATGTAATTTGGGACATTTCTGTGATACTCTTTGATCGAAGGATCCTCTCATTTCTTGGTTTGATAGTGAAGAAGACATTCTTCTTCGGAGTTCTTTTCTGTCCCTTTTTAAAAGTGCCAACATTAAAGCTATTTTCAGACAAGACCAGAAGTCACTTCTTTTCTTTGTCAGGGTTTATCTTACTTCTTCATATTTTCCTATTTATGTGACAACTTTTTGGGTGCTTGTTGAAGTATTTTTCTGTCTGTGCAATCTGTTGCTGGCTATGGATTCTCATCTTAGCCCCATCACGTAGCTGTTTGGAGCACACCCAGTTCTGCCTGTCAGTGGACAAGGTATTTTTAGAAGTATCAGCTTCAAAGCTCTTGTATGAGATAGCACCTCTTATAGAAAGAAAACTGAGAGTAACATAAAATACATATGAAGACTGCAAAAGCCTTTCTCTCTGAGCTGACAAACATTTACACTGCACTCTCATGCCTGTTTTTAACCGTGGTGTTGATTCTCTGGTTTTTAAGCATTTTGAGGTGATGACAGTACGGGTATAAGGGTAGTGGGTCCAAGTGTCTGGTGAATTTAGGCAAACACATTTCTACAACTATGCTTAAGTCATTGTGGCTTAATCAACAGATCTTGACTTTCAACATTGCTTTAAGGACATTTTTTATCATCCTTGCTCATACAGAGGGTGTTGATGTCCATATTGTGCATGACTAGTGATTGACTAACATCTGTGCTTGCAAAGTGTAAAGTACTGTTAACTAAGAAACACCATATGAAATGAAAGAGAAATCTGAGTGAAAATCTGGATACTGAGAAAAGCAGTCATTCAGCTCATGTTCCAGAAAAAAATATTTTTGATGAAGACTCTTTTTATGATTTCCACTGATTTTTTTTGAAATCTCATACAGTAGTGAAATGTCAGTAATTACAGTGCAAAGATGCAAACCATCCAGCTGTAGATTTACCACCCCTGCTCACTTCTTTAGTTAATTCATTTGACTAGCACATGCATGTAATTGCTTCAATATCAGATTTAATATGGAGCAAATGATAACATGCATGGATGTGAGTCTCTGCATTAGATCTCCATGACCTTGAGGGTTAAGTCTGGCAGCACAATTATTGCTGGAGAAATAAATTTGTCTGTAACTGCACAGAGTTGGCTTTTAACAAAGTTTTCAAGCCTACTGTAAAGAGGGTAATATATTCTTTGAAAATAGCAAATTTAGGTCTGCATTTCTTAAGCTTCTCTCTAGGCAGGTGCCTGACAGTTTAATAATGATGGGATGTTATTTCATGTTCTGCATTAATATTTTTAGAACCAATACTTCTAATGATTGTTTTTTGTAATCACATTGTGAAGAGTTTTTCTGAAATACCTGCCAGGTAAAGTTTTTTGTTTGTTTGTAATTGTTTTCTTTTAAATGGATTTTCTTTCTTTTGCGGTTCAGAGTAACTCACACAAATTAAAAAGTTATTTTTAACTTTCAGAAAAGCAGGTGCATTTCTAGAATGCTATTGTACATTAGTCAGACCAGGAAAAGAAGTTTATTTTGCTTTATCCTACTAGTATTCTTCTTTAAGAGACAATGGAAGCTTTATTTTCACCTTACAGATTGGCTCATTTTACTCTTACGAACTTGAACAGGGCCATCCTTGGACCTGAATATTTTCCCTGTTTCGTCAAGGTTTACATCTTACATGAATCTTGGCCAAAAGCAGTTGAAAATGTCCTTTTTGCTGCATCTAAAGCCAAGGCTCCATGCCAGTGTGTATTCCCAAACCTTACTTCACTTGTGGATCTGGTGTAACTGATGAATTGTTAGGAACTCTGGCAAAGACATTAGTGTCAGAAACAACGGGTTCGCCTGGATGAAAGATTAGCTCTCTGCACGATGGGTCCAATCCTGCCTGGAAGATAAGAAAACTCAGCCAACACAACAATCCAGAGTGAGCAGGAAGCCCGTTTTCAGTGTGTGGCATGGAGAGTCATGCTGTGCAAATCTCCTTGGTAGGAGTGGCAGGAGTGCATCTTTATCTGTGTGCCAGGAGCCTTGTCCTCAGCTGTCGGTACCATCATGGGGAGGGGGAGTTGAGGAAGGAACATCTGTGCATGCTTGGAGCTGTTAACTGACAGCCACCGGCTTCTGAAGTCCACCTGCCTCGGTGACATATCCCTTACCAGCAGCTGCGCTTGGTTCTTTCAGCCATACTCAGGAGTGCTCCAAAGTGATGCTGAAGACCAGTTTGGATGTAAAAATATGGTTGTATCTCTAACTCCATTGATAAATCAGTACAGTCCTTCAGGGTTTTGGAGAGAAGAGGTGACAATAGAATGCCCACTTGAAAAGACAGATGCATTATGAATCTGTTCCAAGTATTAACCAGATGTGAGGCTTTCTGATGTTATCAGTGACGTCTCTTTCAAGGGTGGGAACTTTAGGTTGTTTTTCCACAAAAATGCCTTCGAAAATAAACTCTCATGTCTGTGAAAGCTCACATTTGAAGTAATACTCATTTTCACTCCTTTTTGTCTCCGAGAGAATTGGATCCTGGCTATTTTATATTTATTCATCCTCCGTTGTTCCCTAGATACGGCTCTTCTTTAGGAAAAAATAAAAGTGGGAAAGAAGGAGGCGTGCCTGTTGTAGCTTCACCAGTTTGTATTGGTGCAAGAGCACAGATGAGGTTGCTAAAAGTAAACCACACACCTGTAGCCCTTCTGTTCTCTTGCCTTCTGAGAATCATATCTATCGGATCCAACACACTCAGTTTGTGCCTAAATTTTGGACATCTGCCTCTATAACTTCTGTTCCCTTCCTTTTTTTTTTCTAATTTATTTACTGATTGGCTTCCAGTCGTGAGTTCAGAAAGCTCCCGCATGTCCTGTGTCTTGTTGGTTGGCCCCGTGTAGATCTGTCTGGTATAACCCAGAGTATCTCAAATGCAAGAGACCTCTGCTTTGGCGCTTCGCCTGTGCCCTGGCTCTGAGATTGCCATATTTTGCCTCTCCCAGCAGCAGCAGGTAACTGCAGTCTTGTAGGCTGCTTCCCACAACAGGAGAAATCAGTGACGTCAAGACCTGTTATTTTTTGAGTTTAGCAAATTTAAGTATTTGTATTTACTGTTAGTAAAATTTGCTGATAGCTGGCTATTAGGCCACTTTCCAAGTGAGTACCGTTGCCATAAAGGCAAAGAGCACATTTTTCTGCTTCTGGCATCCTTTGTAGGGATGAAAAAATGCTACATAGCTTAGCCCTGTAAATACCTCTTAGCAACATGGATCACCTTCTCATCCAGGGAAAGAAAATCTCCATATAGTAACTTTTGGTCATGCTTATCGTACTAAAAAATCTTCCTCATCTCTTCTTCTGAACTGTTTTCCAGCCTTCTTCAATTTGTTTTCATTAGTAAGGCATCTTTTACTGTATCACACTTGACCTTCTTAGCTTTGCATTTTATATAATGACATTTTCATGGTTTTATCTGACCTCATTTGTATTCATGTTGTGGTGATTATGAAAAGCTAAAGTCTGTTTCAGTTTTTGCATTATTTCTCTTAATCTCTCACATTATTTTCTTATTGCTTCTTACTCACATAATGTTTTTTCTTATACAGGCTAACCTTCATGTAAGCCCATCTTTAAATCCATTATGCATAATATTATGAGAACTGAAAAAAACTCTCTTGTATATAAATTATTAACATTAAAAGAGTGTATTAGCTGCAAAAGACTCTAAGTATGCTTCTGTGCTTTCTCTCTCCTGTGTAAGTCATTGCATTTCTGCAGTGTGATCATTGCAAGCAATAGAGAACGAGTGAAAATGGGCAAAAATTGAAAATTGACTGACTAAAATTAAACCTCTACATTTATATCTAAACATCTATAAAAATGTCCTAATTTTTGAAACTGAAGAGCCGTGCTTGAAGTCACTGGAGCACAAAACTATCTCAAATTCAGGCTCGTTTGATTTAATGCTCTCTTATTGTTATGGAGTGAGGGTTTTAGGATCCTAGTTTTTATCTTTATAAAATGCTGAACTCTGTTGCTTCTAGAAGAGGTACCTATGTAGTGTTAAGCAGACTTGCCAAAAGAAAAACATCAAAAGAATGTTTCTGAGCAATATTATAAACAATCTTCACTGATACTCAACAAAAATGTATTTTTTTGTTACTTGTTCAGTAAGTAGTAGTTAAACACTGCCCTTCTGCCTGGCTGTGTTTGTCAGGTGTGAGGTGCCTGCGTCAGGGAGCAGCACATTCACTTGGATACCTTGGAGCGTGTGAGATTCAGTCTTTTAACAACCACAGACTGTAATGGCAGACGAAATTTAGGCTGCCCACAGACGCTCTGTGCCTTTGCAGCAAGTGCCACTGCGATCTCTGTTGTGAAGAATCAGATTTTTTTGTGGTCTGGTGCTGGCCACCAGATGAGAAAGCATCTGGAGCGTTCCTTTGCTGCTGGTGCATATCTGAATCTCTGCAAAGGCTGAATAGGCACCCACTTCTGCTTGCCCGTGGTACCTGTCTCACTCCTCCAGGATGATGGGACTTCTGTGAACCTGTGTAGATGGGTAATGAGTGTAAACTCAAGTGTGCACTCAGGTTGGTATTTGATAGGCAGTGATATCTATCCCTGTGTTCCTGTTTTCAGTGTCTCTGTCGTGTGATGACCTATCAATGAGTTAAGTACAGTGTACTTACTGGTCATAAAGTGAAGGAAAAATAATGTTGAGATGAACTTCACAATTGGTTTTCAAGATTCTGTCATGCTTGGAAGTTTTAAAAAAAGATAACCTAAACCTGTGTGTTGCTTGCCTTTTTTTTTTTTTTTTTTTTTTTTTTAAGAAGTTGCTGCTTGGGAAAGTTGGTTTTCTCTTAATTTTGGTAAAAGTTAAGGTGAAAATAACATAATGCGGCATGAAGCAAGTTCTGTGCTTTAGGGAGCTCTTTATTCCCACACTGTATATAGCAATGGAATTGCAAGAAAACTTGAAGTAAATGAATAGTAAGTACAAAAACTCAGGGGATAGAAAATACTTGCCTTTTTTTAATAAAAGAACTTAGCAGGGACAGAATAAGCTGACTTCCTGAAGGCAGCTTTTCTCATTATTGGATATGTAGGTGAAGATGTCTCAGACTAGACTTTACATGAGCATGTTTTACTTGCAGAAGGATTAATAGACCTGTGTGAGTTACAATTGGAACACTTGCACTATATGACAGCTGTTAAAATGCAATTTGAATAAAGTTTCTTCCATTAAATTAGCTGTAAATCAGATGTTACT
The DNA here is from genome assembly GCA_020746105.1 of Trogon surrucura. Classification (NCBI taxonomy): domain Eukaryota; kingdom Metazoa; phylum Chordata; class Aves; order Trogoniformes; family Trogonidae; genus Trogon; species Trogon surrucura. Next base: position 73,178,569 of record CM036619.1, read on the forward strand.
CTTCACAGTTTTAGTTCTTACACAACCTCCTGGGCTGGGATTTGGGCTATTTTAATCTTGTGCTGCAAAGAGTTTAAGTAAGGGTAAATGTCATATTTATTTCTGGAGCTTTCACTCCAGAGCGTTTAGCTCTGGAGCTAAATGCTCAAAATGTGTTTAAAAGAAATTAATATACTCAAGTTTGTCTGATCAAAGCTACCTACAGAGCGTCAGAAGCATTCTCTATTTTTTATGCTACAACTTGTTTCTCTGCTTGGAAGGAGTTTGGGCATTTTCAAGCAGGTCACATAAAAATTTCTCATCTAAGAAACAGGTTCAGTGACCATGGAATGACAGGTTGGAAGGGACCCTGGAGGTAGTCTATCCTGCCTCATATGCTCAAAAGCAGAGTCAACTAAGCCAGGTTGCTCAGGACTGTGTCCAGTCAGGTTTTGAATATCATACAGTAAACCAACATTTTTCATATGTTTAAATGGATTTTCTTGGGTTTTTTTTTTTTTTTTTCCAATTTATACCTGGTGGGTCTTTTCTTGTCAAAGATACCACTTGCTTAATCTTCTTCGCTACCCACTGTCAGGTATGTATATACATTGATAAGATCCCTCATGACCTTTTCTTCTCCAGGCGAAACAATCCATATTCTCTCCCTCTTTTGCCATGTAAGAGATGTTCTGATACCTTAAATATTTTTGTGGCCCTTCACTGAAATCAGTCCAGTATATCCAGCTCTTTCTTGTGCTGCGGAACAGCCTTGCCAGTGCTGAGAGGAAGGATCACGTCCCTTGAGCTGCTGGCAACACTCTAATGCAGCCCAGGGTGCTGTTGGTCTTCTTTTCTGCGTGGGCACATTGCTGATTCATGTTCGATTTGTCATCCACCAGGACCCCTGGGTCCTTTCTGCAAAGCTGGTTTACATTCCAGCTGCTTGGCCCCCAGCCTGTGCTGGCACCTGAGGTTGTTCCTCCTCAGGGCATGACTTTTTATTTCCCCATGGTAAAGCTAGAAGTTTTACACTCTCTTCATTTCTCCAACATGTCCAGAGCACTGATCTTGTGTATAAGCCAGTCCTCCCAGTTTTGAATCATCTGCAGACTTGCTGAGAAAGGATCTACTCTGTCCCATCATCTAGGTTATTGCAGAAGGTATTCAACAGGATTAGTCCCTGTTTCAACTACTGGGCTACACTACTGATTACTGGCCTCCAGCTGGACTTTGTAATGCTGGTAACAACCATCTGAGACGAGCAGTTCAGCCACTGTTCAGCATACCTCACTGGCCACTTACCTGGCCTCTGCTTCATCAGTTTTCCTATAAGGATGTTATGGGAGAAACTGTCGAAAGCCTTACTAAAGTTGAGATAAACATCTAGTGCACTTCTCTCATCCATCAAGCCAGTTGTCTCATCACAGAAGGATACTGGGTTTGTCGAGCATGAATTCTTCATAAAATCGTGCTCACTACTCGCAATTACCTTCTTATCCTTCCTATGTTTGGCAGTAGCTTCCCAGATCATTTGCTCCAGCACCTTCACAGAATCACAGAATGTTAGGGATTGGAAGGGACCTCGAAAGATCATCAAGTCCAATCCCCCTGCCAGAGCAGGAACGCCTAGATTATGCTACATAGGAACGTGTCCAGGCAGGTCTTGAATGTCTCCAGAGAAGGAGACTCCACAACCTCTCTGGGCAGCCTGTTCCAGTGTTCCATCACCCTCACGGAGAAGAAGTTTCTTCTCGAGTTAAAGCGGAACCTCTTATGTTCCAGTTTCAGCCCATTGCCCCTTGTCCTATCAGTGGTTGTCACTGAGAAGAGCCTGGCTCCATCCTCATGACACTCACCCTTGATATATTTGTAAACATTAATGAGGTCACCCCTCAGCCTCCTCTTCTCCAAACTAAAGAGCCCCAGCTCCCTCAGTCTTTTCTCATAAGGGAGGTGCTCCACTCCCTTCATCATCCTAGTTGCCCTGTGCTGGACTCTCTCCAGCAGTTCCCTGTCTTTCTTGAACTGAGGGGCCCAGAACTGGACACAGTATTCCAGATGGGGTCTCACCAGGGCAGAGTAGAGGGGAAGGAGAACCTCTCTTGACCTACTAACCACCCCCCTTCCAATACATCCCAGGATGCCATTGGCCTTCCTGGCCACAAGGGCACACTGCTGGCTCGTGGTCATCCTGCTGTCCACCAAGACTCCCAGGTCCCTTTCCCCTATGCTGCTCTCTAATAAGTCATTCCCCAACTTATACTGGAACCTGGGGTTGTTCCTACCCAGATGCAAGACTCTACACTTACCCTTGTTATATTTCATTAAATTTTTCCCCGCCCAACTCTCCAGCCTGTCCAGGTCTCACTGAATGGCAGCACAGCCTTCTGGTGTGTCAGCCACTCCTCCCAGCTTGGTGTCATCAGCAAACTTGCTGATAGTACTCTCTAGTCCCTCATCCAAGTCATCGATGAATATATTGAATAATACTGGTCCCAGTACCGACCCTTGAGGGACTCTACTGGACACAGGCCTCCAACCAGACTCCGCCCCATTGACCACGACTCTTTGGCTTCTTCCCCTTAGCCAGTTCGCAGTCCACCTCACTACCCGAGAGTCTAGACCACACTTCCTCAGTTTAGCAGCAAGGATGCTGTGGGAGACTGTGTCAAATGCTTTACTGAAGTGGGGGTTGAAGTTGAAGCTGACTAGCCTGTAGCTTCCCCAGATCCTCTTTCATGCCCTTTCTGAAAGTGACATCTGCTCTTCTACAATCTCAGGAACTTCTTCCAATTGCCAACACCTTTCAATGATAATCAAGAGTTCCCTCACAACAACATTGATGAGCTCCTCAACACTTGAGGGTGCTGCGTGTCAGGTCCTATGGACTTCTGTATGTCCAAGTTTGCTTAAACTTTCCCTGACATGCTTCTCCTGTGCATTGGGTAACATTGCTGCAGACTTTTCCACTGGTCTCAAAAACCCGGGATTCCTGAAGGCAAATCTTACCAGTAAAGACCACGACAAAGCATGCATTGAGTAGCTTGATCTTTTCCATGTCTTTTTGCATGAGTGCTCCTGCCCTTGTTTAGCAGTGGGTCCAGATTTTCTCCTGTCACGGTTTTGCTGCTGATGTGTATTTGCAGTATTAGAAATAATATTTCTGAATTTGTTATTTGATGTTTGAGGTCTTACCGGTTTCTGTAGTTGTTGTGCTACTGTTGTATCTCGCATTCGTTTTTGCTGATGTTACGCTAGGAGCCTAGTTCAGCTGGGAGCATATTACATGTTACAAAGTCTTATTTTTTCCACCTGACTTTTTGGTAACTGAAAAAGCCTGCTGTAAACTCTTTCCCTTCCTTCTGGCAGTAAGTCTGAAAGACTGTGCAAATCTTACTGGAGGGAGTTTTGTCAGTATTGTCTGAAATACTGAAGAATGAGATCTTTTGTTAAAAAAAGTTTTCCGAACTTACTACTGTCCCATAAACAATTTTAAATTAACAAGAGTACAGGCATTAGCACCTGGGGTTTATGGATGCATTCTGCTGGTTAGGCTTCAAGTCTAAGAGTCTTACCCTTTTGGGAGCTGATTTCTTTTATTTAACTGATGTTTTTCCTTCGTTCTCTTTTCTTCATGTGCTTCCTCTGTGTGTTGTTATTGCCAGACAGACCTCTGTGCCTGTGGAACTAGCTGACAACAGGACACGTGCAGGTCTGCAAGACTTAGTGTTGCTTAACTTAGTGTCCCGGGTTAGGACACTAACGCGGACAGACGCTCTCTAGCCCCCTCTTCTCCCCCCAAAATGGGAGGAAAAAGGCAATGAGGCAGAGAGACTTACGGGTTAGAGAGGAAAAACTAGAACAGCTTTAATGAAAATAATGGAAATAATGGTGAGAAGATAAAAGTAAAGAACTATATACAACTATAGATAGTAGCCCGATATCAAACCCGACTCCCTCCCTCAGTAGAAATCACTACTGGTGCTGCAGAGCAGGAGGCACTGGGGAAGCGGCGGCGGGAGCTGGATACAGGGAGCTGGATTCGGGAACTCAGGATCCGGATCAAAATTGGGAGGTCAGATGGAGTCCTCTCTGGACACCGGCCATTGCAGAAAAAAAAGGACGAAACTCTTGTGATCACTGAATTTATACTAAATATGACGTATATGGACTGGAATACTCTCGTTGGTCACCCGTCCTGTCTATTATCCCCCAGAGGTGCAACCTTTTACTTCCTTGTGCCCCCCTCTTACTACCCAGCACCCCCAGCGTGGCACACAAGAGCCAGCAGTGGCCTTGGTCACTACAGGAATAAGTATCAGCAAGAGCCTTTCTACGTACCAGTCCCAGGCAGTAACTGTAAACATCAGGTGTTATCACTGCCAGTAGCACACACAGTCTGCAAAAACATGCTGCTGACTTCAGAACGTGCAGCCTTTTAGAAGACACTAAACTGGAAAGTAACAATCACTAAACAGAACTGGGATTTTAGCTAAACCCAGGACACTTAGCAAATTAGAGCTCTGCCATACAAGTTGTTTTGGCTCTAGATGCCTTCACTAAACGCAAATGAGAACCTTTTCGTGAGCACTGGATATGGAGAATTTGTGTGGGCCTTATGTTTCGTGCCAGGGTGCAGTGGGTGGAGTACCTGCAGGGAAAATAGACCACGTTGAATAGAACACATAGAGCCACAAGTTGTGCACCTTTTAGCCTATCCCTGTACAGTGTGAAAACAAAAGCCTTTCACTGTCTGTAGTCAACTTCATTCACACTTCAAGGAAAACAAGGACGGAAACACTAATACCAAGCTGTTTTCCTAGAATGACATGGCATTTAGATAATCCTTCTGTCTTGTTTACCTTTGGAAGGGTAGGAGACATGAAAGGAATAACTCTAAAAGAAAACTGTGCTCTTAGAGGAAAAGAAAACCTGCCAGAATAGTCTGTCTGATGGTACTTGAGGTAAATACCAGTCACCAATCACAGTGAAGTGTTGTATCAGTTGGACCATGTTGAATTCCCCTACCTCCCCTTGTCCCCGTTACAGTAGTCATTTATCAAGGCTTAGATCGTGCAGAGATCTACCACCTATGTGTATCTGAAGATTTGCTCTTTAAGCAGATGTACTATCGATGCATCTGGTGATCTATGCCTCTAAGTTTTTTCATGATGGAAGAAATAAATCAAACCTTGTCATTCTGAAAGTCAAGAGCAAAAGTCTTACTGAACTGAGAGTAGCCAAGATTTTCTACTTTGTCTTCTTTACAGAACTAGCTATTCAGTAATTTCTAGAAACACTGTTGCTTCCTTTCACTTCTCTGAATGCCCATTTATATACTGCTGGGCAATTATTATTGTTGTTAACTGTTACTATCACTAATCTTTCAGATCCCTATTATTTTTTTCTGAGTCACTGTCACCCCAGAGTTGTACCACTAGAATTTCTGGTCTGTTGATAGGAAACTGGGAAGACATTTTTGCCCTTTCCCAGTTTATGCCCAGATGAGAGCCTGGTAACTGAACAGCACATTCATCTCAATGCCAGATCTGCTTAGCTTCACAGTCAGGGGTTGTAGGTACATACGGCATGAGGAAATCGTTTGTCTTGTTTATATTAGACCTTTTTTACCCAGTCAGCATTGTGCTGTAGAGCGTTCAGGTACTGTACAGTGAGTGTTCCAACATCAGACTCTCCAAGCAAAAGATTTTCAGCCAACTCTACCAACTGATTGCATTGAGATAGAGTTACTGCAGTGGTGTATTTCATGAACTGTGTGGTTCATGAGTAAGATTTTAATCCGACTGCACAGGAATTTTGAGAACTGTGAGAATGTCATCTTAACTTGATAACCCTGCTGCCTTAAACCCTGGCATATGTCTATGGAGAGAGACAATTTAGATTTAGTAGTAGCTGGCAGAGCCAGATGTGAGAATAAAAACAACAACGTTAGCTAATAGGGAAATTTAGGAATTAAACAAAACCTTTCCGATGTTCTCATCCATTAATCAGTAGAAGAGAAAACAGTATGTTGTGCACACAACTTGAACACACTAATCAACAGTTTTCTGGGTGAGAATTGCGCTAATGAAAATATATTTTGAGTGACACATGATCTGGAAACATCATTGTGTGTGTCTAGGCCAGACAAATTAATTCTCTAGTTAAAGAACTGTAACAAGCATCAGCTGTATCTCCAGCCATGCATAAATGGCCAAATAAATAAAACGGTGTGCTAAGGGTTTCCAAGGTGTCGGCGAACATCACCTGTTTAGATTCCGAGAGGTAGCTGTCAAGTCATCGTGTTTTTCAGATGACTTACCGAGTACCAGCAGGTGCCCAAAGCACATCCTGAGCGTCTGTACTTGTGTTGTCATGGGCAGAATGACCATTCTTAACGTAGAGAGCACCACATCAGTTTTTAAGATAGATATGAAAACCACATTATACATCTGTTTGGGCACCTTCCACCACAAAGGGGAAGTACAGTGATGGAAACAAAGCTTTTAAAATTATTATATGCCTTTTTCTTAAGTGTATGCAGTTATAGTCAATAATTGTGACCTTCTTCCCAGTTCTCCTGTTCTCTTGTCCACACATTCACCCTTTTGCCTCCCTTATTGTGCCAACACAGGGTTCAGCTAAGGACTGACTGACTTTATACATATGTACCTGAGTGGAAGAGCTGTAAACTCTGGATGCAGTGACAAACTGCAGGCACATCACAACTGACTCAGCTATAGAACCAGTTGCTTGCTATAGGTGTGTAGATGCAAAGGGAAGGTCTGGGGTTAGTTTCTCGATTAAAATACCGCTGCCTGTTCGTGTGTCCCAACTTAAGTATTTCATTAATACTGATGTATATGTGGATTCTAATCTATCAGGTATTTCTGTTCTCACTTTTTGGTTTTTTTTTTTCCTTCCCTTCTTTGGTTGACACTGGCAAGTTTTTTTGATTGTGTTGTAGATATTTACATCATCAATACAGGTGTGGGTGTATAAGTACATCAGCTTGTGGTTACATTGCTGTTTATTGACTACTCCAGATGGACTGCACTATGCAGGTTCTGCCTCTTCCCTAAGTATCTCTACATGTGCAGAAGATGGCCTTCAAAATACCAGTCTGCACTGTTGTGTCCCTTTCACTTCTAGATACAAACGATGATACTTCTCATGTTTGCGGAGAATTTGTGGGATAATAGAGGTTAGACGTACAGGAGGACAGGTTGCTGTTGGTCCTACCTGTAGCAGCACTCATTTCAGAAATGTTTCATTTAGATGTTTTATGGGGGGCCGAGCATTTATGTCCCATGTTTGTATGCTCCTGTGTTTTATGTATGCAAGAATTCTCCTGGTTTTGCAGGATTATTTGCATTTGTGTGTGTGTGCAAAACAGATTCTAATCATTGCATATATGAGCTTCTAAACAACTGCATAGTATGGACCTACTGAATTAATACATGCTAAAGTATGGGGCAGTGATCCTGTTGTAAGCTTTGTTGGGTTGACCATGGCTGGATGCCAGGTGCCCACCAAAGCCACTCTATCACTCCTCAGCTGGACAGAGCAGAGAAGATATAATAAAAGGCTCATGAGTCAATTTTGGGACAAGGGAGATAAACTCAGCGATTATCATCATGGGCAAAACAGACTTGACTTAGGGTAGTTATTTTATTACTGATTGTATCAGAGTAGGGTAATGAGAAATAAAAACTGAAGCCTTCCCCTAAGCCCTCCCTTCTTCCCAGGCTCAACTTCACTTCTTTGAGTGCATCCACCTGCTCCAGTGTGGGGTCCTCCATGGGAAACATGGGAACAGCCTACCTCACTATGGTCTTCACCACGAGCTGCAGGAGAATCTCTGCTCTGATGCCTGGAGCACCTGCTACCCCTCCTTCTTCACTGACCTTGGTGTCTGCAGAGTTATTTCACCTGATCTTACTCCTCTCTCAGGCTGAAGTTGCCATTGTATGGTAACTTTTCCCCTTCTTAAATATGTTGTCCTGGAGGCACTACCACTGTTGCCAGTGGGCTCAGCCTTGGCCAGTGGTGGGTCCATCTTGGAGGCGGCTGGCATTCGCTCTGTCAGACATAGGGGAAGCTTCTAGCAGGTTCTTGCAGAAACTACCCCTGTAGCCTGCCCACCACCAAAGCCTTGCCAAGCAAACCCAGTACATTACTGCTCTTGAAGATTGTGTTATGTCTTTGTTCTACACGTGCCACAAACGAGTAAGAAGAAATCACCTGTAGCTGCAAAGGCAAAATAATGCGTAAGAACTAAATATTGCTCTTCTGATTGATTTCTGGGAGCTTCTGAATCCCCACATAGTGAGCCTAACTGGAGGGATCAAAAACTGTTTAAAAGATGGCATGATGCAATTTCTGTTCTTGACAAGATTCTTGAATATTTTGGGAAGTTGCTCCTATACCTTTGCAGTGTACAGACCCATCTTCTTTGCTACTGAAGAGCAAAGAGTTTCTTTCATTCAGTAGCCTCTGCACTTGCAGACTAGGAAATCTGTGTCATGGAAAAAAGAAAAAAAATCATGTTTGTTTGGGGCATTCCCTCTCCAATTCTCATAATTAGCAAGGACTCTCTTGATATGTGGGTTGTGTCTGGAGCATCTTACTTAAAAACACTGATTACCTTGTCTTCGGGGGATTTGTCTAATTCCTTCTCAAACTCACCTGTGTATTTGGCTTGCGTATTCCGTCATGGTTACCTTTCCTTTCTCTGGAAAAGAAATTCTGATTATTTGTTCTAAACTTGCAACTTGGTGATTTCATTGATAATTCACAGATGCTTGTCTTGTAAGAAACAATTGTTCTGAGCTTAGTTTCTTCACATCTTTCGACACTATAGACTTCTAGAATATTTCTTACTCCTTTTTATTTTTTTGAAACTGAACTATATGATTTTCCGCACATCAGATCAGTCTTACTTTTTTGCTGTTTGCTGTACCTCTTTTAGTTCTTTTGCATAGTTGTTTGTATGGGGTGATCAGAATTAGGCATATCAAGGCTAAAACAGTAGCAAAATGCCAATGTTGATTAATGTTCCCTTTAAAACAATTGCAAATGTTTTATTTGCCCTTCTTTGGTGGAGCTTTGAATTTTCAAAGGGCTCAGGATGACAAGGTGTCTTTCTGAATTGATATCAATAGCATCCATCACTGTAGGTGCAGTGTTAATGCTACTGTGCAGTTTTCTATGTTGAATTTCATCTGCTCCTGCTTTTATACCTATATTATCTTTCAGCCCCATCAGTGTTGGAAAAGCCTTTGCAACTTTTGCATTCAACTTATATTTTGATGATCTTGAATAATTTGTATTTTCACAAGTCAGCTCTTTTCACAGATCGTTTACAAAGATGTTGAGGTGAGCAGGTATGTGATCCTCCTTGTAACTGCCCTTTTTCATCATATAATTTTATGCTATAATTCCTTTCGTTTAATAAATTGAATGATAAGAGGCCTTTCCTTTGTCTCCAGACAGATGACATTTTAAGGAAACATTAGTGAATGGAATTTTAAACCTTTTTGAGAACTCAAGTACACAATATTGGTTGATTGTTTAAATGCTTAATGATTTCTCAACACCTACCTCAAAGAGATCCATATCATGTGCTTGGTGAATCCAGTATTGGGGACCTGGACGTGTGTCCTAAAGGATTTGGAACCACTGCTTTTGTGGAGGAATCTCAATTGTAAAATACTGCTGAGGATTGAGTCATCAGTCCCTAACCCAACCCCATACAATTTTGGGTATATTGGTGTACCTGAATAGGTATACATATGGGTATATGTATATGTGAGTATGTATTGTTTGAAGAGCACTTGTCTTTAGGTGTGGTAGAAGGTGTATGTTGCTCTCCCGTTTATTGATAATGTGATGCGCTGCCATGAGTCAAGCTCAGAGCCCATATTTTGACTTTGGGGCAGAAGATAGTTATCGAGGGATTTCAAAAGTTATGACCTTTCTAAAACAGCTCTTTCTGGAGTAAGGGTGTTGTGGTGTCCCAGGTTCAAAGTTATCAAGCCCCCTTTTTATATGTGGGATGCTTTTTTTTGTGTGTGTGTGACATTTTTGGGAAAAGAGGACTCTGTTTTTGCACACGTGAGATGGGTTGTTATTGCTTAATGCATGATCAGGTCAAGACCAGACACCACTGAGAGTAAGCTCTTGGAGCTTTTTAATGCTTTCCGAGGATGATCATGTTTTGTAACCAGAGGTTTCTGACCCATTGACATTAGGTTACTCAAATAATGACAATATTTTAACTGCATTAGTCAATGCATTGAAGACCCTGATAGTAATATAATGTAAATTGGATGCTCCTCAAGCACGGTGCCAAGTGCCCACCTCTTAGGGAAGGAATTTTTTTTTCTCTATAGGATGCTTCATTGCTGATTAACCTTCTATGAGAATCAATGGTGTGCAACTGGTACTAGTTTTTGCTTAACTGAGCTTTGCAACTCTCCTGCAGTGCTAAGGTGCCAAACATATGGCAGTAAACCACTAATTAAAGCAAGCACCTTGATTAATATGTATCTTTTCCAATATGTTGCACAACTTACCTGATCTGTTGTGACTGAAACAACAATGTTTATTCTAAAGTCTATTTTCACTGTCAGTTTTGCAACCTGTCAGCCTATTTCATGCACTAGCTACTGCCTTTGGTGGTGGCAATTCCTCAGAGACAGCTGGGGTTGAAAGATGCTACCTTTCCTCCATGTAAGTTCCTCTTAAATCTTGATTCAAAGCCTGGTATCTCAGGAGTCCTCTGTTGGACAGGTCAGGGATTCACAGAGATATACAGAACCGTCAGCATAAATGGCAATCTAGACATTAAATTGACATTAGAGGCAAAGAAAAAAATTCCCAAACCCAACAACCCACCTCTAGATTTGCTTCATCTTATTTTTGACACAATAGAAACATCCAAGTTAGAAACCTAATTGTCGTGTGCACTTTGTGTAATTAGTTGGTAGAGGAAGAATCACCTCACTCTTCCACAGTGTCTCAAAGATAAATGAGTGTATGATGATAATTGATTTGGGTTTCTTTGTAGAGCCAAAATGTTGTCAGAAAATAGCATGAAATGGAGTTTGCAGGGTGTTCTAACTTCTGAGCTGTGACTTGCTGTGATGCAGATATTCCTGAATTTATCTGAAATATTGATTTTAGGAGCCTGCAGTTTTAATACTTGATGATTAAACTAAAACGCACTAAAGTCAGTAGAAGCCTTTATTCACTTTAACGTGTTTTTTATTTCATTTGCTAGGCTGCAAGTTCTTGTATTTTTAATTTGTAAAAATACATTCAAAATTCTAGTGCTTCATTAGTGAATGACTGTGTTTCGGTTATAAATTTCTTGTACGTTATTACTGAGTTTCTGTGTTTTGTCGTTTAGCAAATACTCTCCCTAGAAGAAGTAAGTTGCTGTAAGAAACTATACCTCTGTCTGTCATATAAAGAATGCAGTTCCTTTGATGGAAACTTTGTTGGTAGTTTACTAACAAAAAGGAATACAGAATCAGATATTTTCAAAATGAATACTTGCATGAATTTTTCAGTTTTATTCCTTTTTTTATTTTAATTTTGTCACCTGTGGAAACATCCAAAGAATGCCTGTACCTGCACTTGGAGGGAGATAGGGAAAAAGATGCAAACATCCTACTGAGCAAGGTTGGGAATAGAATAAAAAGACAATTTCATCTGGGAAGCAGGTGTGCTGACAAATGTTACATCTGCTCTGAAATGACCAAGCGATCATAATATGGTATTGTCTGGCTTTATTGGACTGAAGAAGCAAAAAAAATTTAAAAGGCATGGAAAAAAACTAGTGTGAAGAAACAGACTTCAGTGTAATGGCAGATGGTGTGAAAAATGTATGGGTATAACCTTAAAGGAAGCTTTTGAAAGATCCAGTCTTAAGTCATCATGAATGGATATAAATGTGTATGACAATATTCAGTTTTAATGAAACTTAGAATTCAGTAGCGATCTCGGTTTACATGGAGGGAATTCCCTGTGCTTGTTTCTGTCATGTCCCTCATTTTGTGAGTTGTAATGTTTTTGTTCCCAAATTTACTTAATTTCATGCTAATTGGGTGACTCTGGATTATTGATGCTAACCACTATTCCATTTAAAGTCAGTGTTTGTAGGGGTAGCAGGCAAAAACAGTAATTTTAATTTTCAGTAAGGACTCGTACAGCAACCTTGGTTAGAATAATATTTTGATTTTTTTTTCTCTGCCTTCTTATATTTGGTATCATACTTCAGAACTGATGGGCTCTTGAAGGAAATGGTCCCCTGTAGAAGAACTAATAATAATGTGATACAAGAAAGCAGAACATCTGATGATGATTTTCTTTTATCTCTAAAAAGTTATTAAAAAAGTAGAAGGAATAGAATGATTGCCCTCTGGTTTTGCATTTTTTTCTTCTGTTGAACTACCTGATGCTGTTTACTAAGTGATGTTTGCAGGTTGGTGGGGTGAGGTGGGTGACTACACAATGCTGTAAACTCGTTTTCCCCTGCCCCAAGCACTTGTGAGCATAGATTGCATATGTACAATGCATAGTCTGGATTTCATCTGACGTTAATATTGATCTTCCTAAGGCAAACTGAATACATTTAGGCTTGTTCTGAAGACAGTTGATCTGCAGATTGTTTCATGTATCTTGGAAAACCCGTATGCAATCTGTGGAGCTGGGAGCGGTCCCCCTGTGAAAGCCGATGTAGAACAGGATGCCTTTCTTCTTCTTATACAAAGCACAGCAATCTGAATTTCATAACATTGAACAACAATCAAGAGTGTGTTTGTCAAGGTTGTAGAGTTCTTCTGTATAAGCACTTCCTGATGACATCATGTAGCAGGTACTTTTTAGTTTTGTGTCGTGTTAATGGCATATGCTTTTTCCAGTTATGTTTATGATTCATTCCTGTGTGTAAGGATCAGACTAGGTTACAATAATGTCTCTTTCTGCTTTTAAGGTACATAAGTTGGTTAATTCTGTTATGCTCTAGTCATAGATGATCTATGGCTTCTGGCTGACTGGAAATGCTCAGAGCACAACCATGGATGATTTAAAGGAAAATGAGGAATCCCATCAGACGCTGTCAAGGAACCAGTAAGGTTTTGGTGCTATAGGACTGAATTGCAGGAACTTCTGTGCTCCTTGTGGGTGCATTCAAAATCTTCTGATCCTTCAAGAAGCTGCTCAGCATTGGGTTTCCATTTAGACCTAGTGCCTCTGAAATACAATCTCCTTTCTGGAGGCAGTGTGAAATATGGCAGCCATGAATTCTGGAGGTACACTGTGAGGCAGTGTGTTAGGAAAACTGTTCCATACTTAGCTTTCAGAGGGTTTTGAGAGTCCTTCCTAGTCACTTGTCTGAAGCTCAAATTTAGATCAGCCATGGCATGCATGTCCAGACCCTGTTGAATGCAAATGATTTCTAAGAAAAGTTTGTTCTGTTCATCAGCTGCCCCCAGACGCCCTGTTCCTGTGCATGTCTACACCTCAGAACCCTTCTCTCATGTTTAACTTGAGTCAGTCTTGCTGCACTTTAAATCCATAATATGGAGAAGAGATTGTTTTGTTCTTTGCAGCTGCCATTTGTATTTGAAGATGTTATCATTGTCCTTCCTCTTCTTACAGGCTAACCCTATTCTTTCAGATTTTCTTTCCTAACTGCCTGCTTATACACCTGAGTAGGACATTTATCGTTTCTTCCTGCTGCTGTTGACTCTCTCCTGAATGGTTGCTATGCCAGTAGCTGATCCTAGTCCTGTAGTTGTGCAGTACATTATTTCTCTCCCAATCAAGTACTCATCCTCCATCATCTTAAAACCGATCTCTTGGAAAATCTGCTCAGTGCATCTTCTCCTTTGCACAGGCAAGTGGCTGACCAGGTGTGGTTACCACTGAGTTTTGCACCTATAGTAGTTTCATCGGGATTAATTTCCCTAGATAGGTTATGAGAATTGCCGACCAAGACAAGCAATAAAAAACCCTTTACTGGGTCAGCAACTGCACATCTCCCTTATCATTATATTTGCCCTCATATTTTGTTCTAAAGAGATGTATTTTTGTTGCTGACTGTAGCTGATATTTCAGTCATAAAATGAACTGAAAGGCAGGGAGACAAAAGGAAAAAAGTACATTGAAAAGGAGTGAAGGAGGTCTAGTTTGACATCTTAAGGAAATGGAAAAGTATTGCATTCCCACTTGAGTTTCTCAGTGAAGAACTAGTTTGGCACTGGCCTGAATTTTTAGGCAAATTACTTTCTTTTACTACATTCTCTAAATTATAAAGCAAGTGTTCTCATGTGAATCATTTGCTTGCCTTTAGAGGGTTTTCTGCATACCTTAATATCATCAAATTGCCTTTTCAGCATTTTCTGAATCTCTTTTTTTTAGGTAATATACACACCCCATTGATATTTGTCGTTTTCTTCCAAATGACACTGTAAGCAATAGCTGGGTTAGTAGTTCTCTAGCCATCATAATGGCTAAACCAGTATTTTTTTACCTCGGCTAAAGAAAATAATATAATAAACAAGGACAGCCCTAGCTAAACAGATCATAATACTAGTATTAATACATTTTTTATATCTAAGCAATATTAATTTCAGGAATAGAATAGAATAGAATTGAATAGAAAAGTGATTATTTTTATTGTGTGGTCAGTGACGCATTAGCTCTCTTGCAACTGAGAGATAGAATACCTTGGCCAGTACAGAACAACATATGCAACTTTAAGGTGATACAAGTCTGAGTTTCACAGAGTTGCTTCTTGGCTATATACACACATTAATTAAGTACACGACATTAGTTCTGAGATCTACAAAGTCAACTGAAACGCTAAATTGGTTTCCTCCAGCAACTCTGACTCTGTGAACACAAGGTAGCTCAAATGCTAAGGTCAGATTTTGGTGCTTTTGTTGACATAACTTTTGCTAGAAAATTGTACTGTGTTCCAAAGCGTGTTTATGCAGACAATATTCATGTTTCGAAGCTGCACGTTGCCCTGGTGCCCTTTGACCTCAGTGGGCATTTGATTCAGGCATTTTCAGAATAGGTTTAAAAAACATTTTTCTCTCTCCTAATGTCTCAGATAAATCTGATGCCACTACATTTCTTACTCAAGTGAAACACCAAGAGGCTTTTGACAGTCATGTAAATGACAAAGTACATATTTCAGTGGTTACCACTGCAATTCAAAATAAGATGAGCAAACTTTTCCACATAGGCTCATTCATTTTCTTGATTGGATGACCAAATGCGTTAAACATTTTTTGATGCTGTCAGACTCCACACGAGTGGGCAACGTCCAGCTCATTATGGCTATAGCATCAACTCCGAGCATTAGTTATATCAGAAATTCAGGAAGGACAGGATTTGGCCTTCAATACATTCCATGTACTTTATCCATCACACACTGTCCCTTTCTACATCTGTGGGGCAACAGTGGATTAAAAAAAGTATGTGGTGCAATACATGAATAATTGCAGCAATTAAAGGAAGAAAAAGCTATTACACCTATATTTCTTAGTAACTGGAAAGTGTTAATGACAGCGATAGTCCTTTTTCCAATGTGATGTTTAACAATTTTAGTAAATAACCCTCATAAAAATCTTCACGTTTGCATTCTTACCTGCCGATTTGAAACTCTTCAGTAATGCAAATGTGCAAAGCTCTTAAGACAGAGTTTAATTTTATTACACACCCAATAGAATTTAAAATCTTTTCATCAACACTTGAATGGCAAAAATATCCTGGAAATTATTTGCAAGAATCTAGTTAGGAGTTGTGTTAGGTTTAACCAAGATGATGTTCTCTAATTTTCTTGTCAGCCACCGTTCTTGTTTTGTGCTTCTTGTCAGTTGTTGGTAACAAAGGTCTCCTAAGTACATATTACTGTCTGTGTTAAACTGATTAGGTGGGATAGAAAATACAATATTTAGAGCTTTTTTTAAGCTTCTGCATTTCCAAAGAAATGAGGCACTGTTGTGTTTATCTACGATGTTGATTCCTACTTGGCTTTTTAAAATGATACCATTTATATATAAATTTTGTTATGTCTCAGATTTCTTTTAAGTGGAAGGATCACTTTATTATTATTGCTACTGTAATTCATCTCTAGGTCTTTGAGTCTTTTGTAGCTAGCACTAATCCTCTGAAGCTGGGAGCTGATTTTCTTAATGGGATGTGTTAATGCCGATATAATAACACTGATGGTAGGGAGCCTAGATTTATGTTCTCATAGAGATTAACAAGGATTTGAAGTATATTTACTAGAGAGAGATAATTATTACCATTTTTAGTGTTCTTTTATATCGTAATTGTTTACCAAAGGATGTTATGTACCACCGAAGCATCTCTCAGTATTTGTGATAAATCCTCTAAGACAGCCTTCATACGTGCCTCCAGTCAATGCCTTCATACACTGTCTCCAGTCTCCAAAGAAACAAACCAAAATATGCTTCAGCACTAGTAACCAGCTCTTCACATCTCCCCAGTAGATTTGCTATGAAGTCAATGTCCTGTACAGCTCTGATGTTGACTAGTATAAGTGCTTACCACATTACTATTTATTTGTGCCAAACTGTGTAGTGCTTTAACTGTGTGTCCTGGTTTGAGCTAAAACGGAACCAATTCTGTTCAGTGATTTTACTTTTCATCTAAGTCTCTGCACTTTCTGAAGTTAACAGCATGTTTTTACAGAGAGTGTCTGCTACTAGAAGAGATGACACCTGATGTTTATAGTTACTGCCAGGGATTGGTGTGCAGAAAGACTCTGGTTTATACTTGCTCCTGTAGTTACCAAAGTTGCTGCTAAATCTTGTGTACCATGCTGGAGGTTCTGGGATGTAACAGTGGTTACCAGGAGGTAAAAAGATGGCACCTCCGGGGACGAACGGACAGGACAGGTGACCCGAACCTGATCGTACTCGGTATAAAGCTGAAGGAACACGGGGGTTAAGCTCTCTTGCTCTAATGGCCGGTGTCCAAGGAAGACTCTGTCCATTCTTTGCCTGTTGATCCCAATCCTGAGTTGCCAAATTCAGCTCCTGTATCCGGTTCCCTTCGTCCACTGAGCCTGGGACTTCACTGGTGCCTCCTCCTCTGCAGTGACAGTGGTGGTTGCTATAGGAGAGGAGTTGGGTTCAATACTGGTTTTGTATATATTTGAATACATTGTTATATATTTCATTCTTCTCAGTATCAATGCTATTATTGTTTTATTAAAGCTGTTCTAGTTTGGCTTTTTTTTTTTCAGTCCCTAAGTCTCTCTTCCTCATTCCGTTTCCCTTCCTGTTTGGGGAAGGAGAAGTGGTCAGAGGGTGTCTGTCAGCGTTGAGTGGCCGGCTCCGCCCTGACCCCTGACACTGTCACATGCGCTGTTCGTGCTGGTTTTCAGCCCTTTATGTGTAGGCTCAGCCTCCTGATTCTAGGGTCCGAGGAAGGTTTCTGTGAAGGTAACTGCCTCTGCTATCACCCCCCTTCTCTGCTAGACAGGGGGGGAAATGCATCGAAGGGCAAATGGTTTGAGATAAGGACAGGGAGATGACCCACATCTACCGTCTCGGGCAAAACAGGCTCGATTTTGGGGAAATCAGTTAAATTTATTAAAGAACAAATCAGAGAAGAGTAGTGAGAGATAAAAAAAGATCTTAAAAAAAATTACACCTTCCCCCCACTCTTCCCTTCCTCCCGGGCAAAACATGAATCCCAGTTTATCCACCTCTTCCCCCCGAGCGGCGCAGGGGGACAGTAGTGGGGGTTACGGTCAGTTCATCTGATGTTGTTTCCACTGCTGCTTCTTCCCCTGGGCCATTGTGGGGTCCCTCTCATGGGAGACAATCTTCACACACCTTTCTCCAACATGAGTCCTATCACAAGAAGCAGCCTGTCCCAACCTGAGTCTGAGGTGCAGTCCTTCAGGGGAAACTGCTCCAGCATGAGTCCCCTGCGGTGTCACAAAAGTCCCACTGGCCAACCTGCTCCAGCGTGGGCATCCCTCTTCCACAGGCTACACGTTCCAGCAGCGACTTGCACCGATGCAGGCTTCCCATGGGCTACAGGCATCCACCCACACAGCATGGGGTCCTCTGCCCCACGGTGGACATCTGTACCCCGCCCATGAGCTGCAGGGGGACAACCCGCTTCACCATGGTCTTCACCACGGCCTGGGGGACTCTCTGCTCCGGTGCCTGGAGCTCATCCTCCCCCCCCTCCTTCTTCATTGACCTTGGTGTCTTCACAGATTCTCACTCCTCCATCTCTCTGCCAGTTGTTGTGTGGCGCAGTTCTTTTTTCCCCGTTTCTTAAATATATTTTCACAGATGTGTTCCTCTCGTATCATTTTACTGACAGGTTCAGCCTTGGCCAGCGGTGGGTCCCTCTTTGGAGCCGGCTGGCATTGGTTCTGTCAGACTTAGGGAAAGCTTGCAAATTTCTTTCTTGCAGAAGCCGCCCCTACAGCCCCCCTGCCACCGAAATCTGGCCAGGCAAACCCAGTACATGCTTTCTCTGGAGTAGTAAGCATCACAGAAATGCATCAAGAGGTAAAGTCTTGTATTTCCTAAACACTGAATTTTAGTTCTTGCTGGCTTCAAGGATAGATTGCAAGGCAGTATATATAGTTTGTCTATACAAGGAGGTATATGCTTTATTTTTCTTGTAAACTGTCAGCTGCAGGTTTATAACGAGTTGAACACTGATTTATTTCACACATACGGCTCATTTTTGAAATACACTGAAGTATTTGTAAGGAAACTTCATTTAAGTTACTCCTCAAAACCAAGATATATGATGCTGCAGATGCCAGACGCAAGATCTAAAAAATTATGAATAAGCTTTAAACTGCAGCCCCCCGCTTTGAGATTATTATAGTAGCAAGAATGATAAATTGTTACTGGTTTTTTTTGTTTGGTTTTTTTTTTTACTTCTGAGTGTTTTTACAGGTCACTTACTCCTTGCCTTAAACTGTGGTTGTTTGTTTTCTTTTTTTAAAATTTGTTTCCTCTTTGATCTTAAAAAAAAAGTTCTATTTCTCGATGTTGCATAGATTTAAATCTAGATTGTTTCTTGTCAAGATAAATACTGCAAAATATTAGTTGTTTATATATCTTTCTAAGAACCTTACACAGGTTATGAAAACAACAGAAAACTCAAGAAGTAGAACCTAAGAATTAAGTTTTTAATATGATTTTAACATATGAAAACAACAGAAAACTCAAGAAGTAGAGCCTAAGAATTAAGTTTTTAATATGATTTTAACAAAAAATGAAACATATAATTGGCTTGTGGCAGTAGAAGCTAACCAGTACATGTGCCCTGTCCTGAATATTGCATTGCTGTAGTATTTGAAAGCGAAGCCCTTGAACGAGTCAAACATATAGGAGTTTTTAAATGCCATTTGAGCACAAAACACAGTACCAGGTGATGTAAACTCACAGTCTTGTATTATTTAAGTGAACAGAAGGAACTAATGTTGGAATAATTTTGTTTCTTAATGCATATTTTTTTTAATCCTGCCATCTGTTAGTTCTTACTACTGGATGAGCAAGCAATCCCATAGATTTTTAAAAATGCTTAATTTTAGTAAAAAGTATCAAGGGCCATCTAAATTTGTTGCTTTCTTCTTCATTCACTGTTTCGATGTGTTTTGTGACAAGAAAATTGTATTACTGCACATTAATGCCATTGCAGAAAAAAAATGGGCACAGCTTATGTTTATAAATTTCCATCAGAACATCTGGACTGCAGCCTTGGAATACAGCATGAAACAGGAAGCATTTACCTTGAAGTCTTGTAAAACATGTTTTTTACGGAAGATAAAGAAAAATAAACGAAAAGGACAGTGGGGTAGCCATATACCACAACTGCAGCATGAAACAGTAAAAGTGTTATTGTCTATAACTCAGAAACTAGCCCTTTGTGAGCAACCAAAACAAAAGTCTGATTTCTAGAAAACAGTAAGTTTCAGTACTTAGGAATCTTATGAGTTAGAAAGTTACGATACTGGCAGCACCTTAATACTTGAGGGCTTTATGAAAAGGTCTTCTGAGATGGGGAGGGGTTTTGTGTAGCCCCTAATTAGAAGAGGCTTAATCTTGTATTATTTGATGACAACTAGGAAGCTAGTTGTTGATGTAACTTTGCAAATAGTTACGTGTTTTACAAAGGACTGCTTCTGTTTGATGAGGAAATTTAATTTTTTTTTCAAACCATATCTCACAGTGTATTTTGCACTGTTAATAGTTACAAGAGGTGGTTTAACTGCGAAGACAGTGATCTTTTAAATTGTACTTTAACCTGCTGTGTCTTGTCAAAAGGTGTGTGCTCTCTTCTCTAATTAAAATATTATTACATCCTCCATTGGTAACATGCAAACATGTCTGTTATCACTGTTTTTTATAAAATACGCAGTGGTTAGAGTGATGAATTTTTATTATTAATTTTTATTTGATTTGATTTTTTTTTTTTTTTTTACAGCACTTCATTTTAGGATTATAGCTACCTCCTGACTGCATGCCTGGCAACGAAACAAAGGAGTAAATGCTTACCACTAATCAAAAAACAGCGCTTGATAATAAATCACAATCGTCAGGCAAGGACTCTTGTGAGAGGAAAGCTAGTTGCGTGTAAGGTACGTGCCACAGACAATCTTACAGGAATTCTACCTCATGCTGTGTTGTGCTATTATATTATCCGTAGGTGTCTGTTAGTAACACCTTATATCTTTAGTCACATATAGCCAGATCCAGCTTCAAAAACCCTTTGCCTGATACATATCCCACAGGAGTGGCACTATCTGTGTTTCTTCTCCTACATGTCTGTGTTTTTATGGGAAAGTGCAAGTATCTTCACATTATGTGTTCTATAGACTTGTAAAAAAAAGCAAATCTGTCAGACAAATGAGCCCAGTAGTTTGTATAGCCTGGATCCCACAACCCTTGTCTGATTTTTGAGAAACTTTTTTGAGCAGAGTATTTTTTGCAGACAGAGGTTTTAGATGCTGTATTATGTGCAGAATGTGTACTTAATAATACTCAAGGCAGAAAAAATATATTGCTGTTTTTATAACGATACAGAATATTTTGAGGATGTTTTTTGGCCTGAGCGTTCTGTAAAACATAAGAGATTACTAAGTGATGGCTATTTGCATGTAAATATACATACATGGGTTATCTACTGGTTGTTGATACTGTCACAGGACTCTTATCCAAAGTATAGGCAAGTTTAGTCTTACTGGTAATATAGAAGTTTCTTAGAGTTGTAACAGAGCAGGTGGAAAGACCTCTCAAAGGTGCAATCCCATCTAACCAAAGCCTTTGTTAATTGACCTAGTGGAAATAGAATAGAATTATCTGTGATGGCTTTCCTTTAATTTAGAGTAAAGCATTAATTTAAAACTCTGGGTGGTAAAACAGTAAAGCATGAGGACATGGTAATTTCTGAGAATGGAGTTTGTTAGGTTTTGATAGCTTGGGAGATAAATATAAACCATATGTGAGATTGAGCTTTTGGAAATTTTATGCTGTTTGTGAGATCACTAGGTCCAAGCAATATTCATATGCTGGGAAGATTCATGCAGATAAGTGCACATTTAAAGAATGAAAGAAGGTACCGCAAAATTTTGCAGAAAAGAGCATATTTATTTGTAAGTAAATGTATTTGTGAGATTGTGTCTGTTACATGCAGCTACACTGGAGGAGCAGACAAATGATGTGTTGAATATCCTTTGATCATCTCGTCATGCTAGGTAAAGAGGTTTTAAATGTGAAAGGAATAGTAAATGATTAGCAAGCATTTATTTCATAAGCTCGTTTGATTATAGTAATAATGCATGTTAGTTTTCCGTCTTAATTTCTGCTCAGCTCGATCTGTGATTAAAGAAACAAACACAAACTAGTGTTACTGGTCAGAAACAAACCTAGGAAAAGCGACATGCATTAATTGGGCTTTATGTAGTCTCCATCCATGCCTGTGATCAGCAGGGGTCCTAGGTGCACAGACATACTTTTTTCCCCCCAGAATTTCTTTGTTTCTGGGGAATACTCGGAATCCATTTCCCCTTTCAGATTCTTCCGGAACCACGAACTTTCTCTGACAGCCAGGCTTTCTCTGACAGTGATGTTGCTCTGCAGTACCTCCTTCAAGCTGCAGGGCTAAATCTGGTTACAGTGATTTGTAGTGACATAAATGCAGAAATACTAAAATTAGTGTGAATGGAGAATGAAGGGGAATGTCTGGATGTGGAAATAGAGAAGGAAGGGAAGAAAAGCTTTCAGAGTGGCAGGTGCTGGTGGCACTCAGTTACCCGCATCATCAAGATCACAGCGTATCAGTGTGCAAATTCTCAGGACACTTGCTCTGGGGAAGCACAGAAGAGCCTAAGACAAGAAACAGCCGACACCCGGAGTAGAGCAGTCTCGAGCCATTAAGAAAGAATGACAAAAAGAGAACATAGTTGAAGACGTACCATACCCAAATCAGAAGACTAAAGGAAATTCATGGAAGCTAAAGAGAATAGATGCACGGATTTTCTTAATCATTATTTGATAACAAATGAGCACTTGGTCTTCTACCTAAGAAAAAACAACTCGTAATGCAGACTCGATAGCTAAAGCCGTCTTCCCTCCTATGTCATTACAAGAAATTCTGGCCAGACCACTTAGTATGTTTCCTCCCTGAATGCTGAACATTCTGCTTGGATGTCAGCATCTCACTGAGTATGAGGGGTTGGCTGTATGAGCAAAACTTGCTTAGTTAAAAAACAAAATAAATCATTTCCTCCTCCCACAGCTGATTGCAATGAACACTGCTGTATGGTTGCATTAATGTTGCAGCATACTTTCCTTCACTGCGAGAGTAATTTTTCTCTCTTGATGCTTGTCATTGTCATTGAAATACAAGGACAGTAGTGTAGAAACCTGGGGACTGGCTGGTGCTGCACGCGTGTATGGGGGGTTGTCTTTCCTCCTTGATAATGGGGGCGGGTTCCACCAGACACTTGTGCCCGTAGATGTAGGTCATGGCCAGCAGAAGGTGAATTCCTGGGAATTATTCTAAAGGATTAAGCCAAGGAATTAACACTTGTGTATATTAACCGGGTAGGAGAGGTATGTAGATAAAAACATCAGTTTGGGGAATGAAGTAATATAACGAATAGTGAAATTGGAGCGTGTTGAGAGAAAACATGGGCTACAGATTTTTGGATAACCTTAGAAAATACTCCTATTTCAGAATTCCTTCAGCCAAACGGGTGTAACATGGATCCTTAACCTTAAGCTGATTGTGAAGTTTTGCATCACTAAACAAAACCCAGTTGTGAAACCTAGATCCTGTTTTCGTTGTGGGTATTCAGAGAAAAACCTGAATAAAGTGAGAAATAGTCTTTTTCTTTACAAGGAATTTTGGGTAGGAGAACTGTAACTCTCTTGGAGGAGGAGAGGTAAAAATGCATTTGTTCCTTACATAAACAGTTTCATCTTTCTGACCCCATAACTATATGGCCTCATTGTGTGTGAAGAAATTACAAACTTCTGTTGCGATGCGTCAGCTTGGGAGAGGGACTTTGTTCAGCATGTGTCACTAGAAGATAATAGATGAAATCAGTTCTTAAAAAGGCAAGCATTTTGTGTGCTGTGTCCTTCCATGGCATACACCTACAGGAAAGAGCTCCTAAAGCATCCTAGAAGTCAATGATTAGCGACACCACCTGAAGTCTTCTGTCTTCAAATTTATATATGTTTCACCTGTCTACCTACATAAGTTTAATGCAAAGACATGCAAACTTTTACAAATAGCCTTTCTTATTTTAAGTGTAGTCTATTTATAGGTAATTTAAATCACTGTCAGGACTATGTTGGATGAGTACGTTTAAGGCTCATGTAGGCTTTCCAAGATATTGCACTCGCTAGGTTTTGTAAAGCTGAGATTATTTCCTTTATAAGCACCTAAGTACAGTCATGTTAAAAATATTCTTTCACGCCAGGAAGAAAGCACATGCACAAATTCAATTTAAAACATTTAAAGTAGTTTTTATGTAGTTGTATTTATAGTAATGACACTTCATAGAACTGCTGTGTGATTTATGCATATCTTTATCTATCTATATATATCTAGGAGGGTCCATAAAATTATTACAGGTATACAGGCAGACAACATAACTGCACTAAGCTTAGTTAATTAAGGGACACTTTTAATAAACCAGGCTGAAAACAGTTCAGTGGAATCTGCTGAGGAGTTCTTAATGCCAAGTCTTAACGTCAAGGAACATAAAAGAGTGATACTCTGATTGAGGAGAATATTACTGTTAGGCAGAGAATGTAAGACTATCACTAGAATAAGTAAGTTATGTCCTTCAAGCCCTTTAAGATATTGAAAATGCTTTCCTGAATATGGATGAAAATGAGCATAAGCTTTGGTGCTTTCTTAACCTGAGGCTTAAAGCAGAGAATGCTTGTTCACTTTGCCAGCAAAACTTGTCAGCTGAAAAAAATACATTGGGATCTTGAAGTTTGAGGTTTTTTTTTTCTGTGTCATGTTTTATAAGAATCAGTACTCTGTTTTCATACTTGGATGATCTGGAATTATTAGGGAGTTTATGGTCTGGACCTTTCCTAAAAATGTCACTGTGAAGAAATACTCAGAGAAATGATGATATATAGAGCTGGATGGCTATAAAGGTTGATTAAGAATGGCTCTTTGTAATTTTTCCATCAACTTCTGTTGTCACTTTTTACCATACACTTAAGTTTCATTTATATAAATGTTTATGAGACAGTGAATGCATATGGGAAACAAACTGAGATTGATCAGTGGCATTCAATAATAACCCGCAGACATCAGTGTTGTCTCGAGTTGATGTAGATAAATGGGAAATTAATTTATTAAACAACCCTTGTGGAACTCTGCCTCTTGGCTCACCTGACTTAAAGCTTTGAACATTAAACTTCTGTGCTTTTGTAATCCAGGCACAGAAGAATTCTTCCTCAAATCTGTGAGATTTCTGGAAATCCACTCACTCTAGAATGTTTAAAAGACTCATCAGGCTCATCGAATTGGTATTTCATAAGGATTTTTTTATTTCAAAATTTGCGGAATGGACATTATTGTATCTGGACATTACTGTGTATCTGGTAGAGAAGGATGCGACTCTGAAGTTTAATCTGTTTTATCAAGCTGAGAAACTTAATCTTCATTTGAAATCTACATCCATATGTCTGTACCTGAGGTTTTGGAAGTGTTGCCAGGGAGGTGTTTTTACATAAGGAAAAGTGAGAGACTGTCAGCATGGAATCATTATAGCTTGTCAAATGGCTTGCACTAAGAACTTGAATGCTGAGTATGGATAATTTTAACAGCAGGTAGACAGCTCCATGAAGGACAATATTTTTTTCACTTATTTCATGGCAATCTTTTTAGTAGAATTAAAGATCCTTGATTAACTATGGCCTATATGTATGAAATATTAGCGTCATGCATTGAAATCGTAGAACCTTAGAATATTAAGGGTTGAAAGAGACCTCTAGAGATCTTCTAGTCCACCCTCCTGCCAGAGCAGGATCCCCTAGGGCAGCCACTCAGGAAAGCACCCCGGTGAGTTTTGAAAGTCTCCAGAGGAGATTCCACAACCTCACTGGGCAGCCTGTGCCAGTGCTCTGTCACCCTCACAGTGAAGAAGTTTCTTCTCAAATCTCTTTCCCTTTCCAATGATGTGGTCACTTATCTGCTCTAGGAAGTTACACTTCATATAAGTTTTCTTATGAAATGAGAGAGAACTGGACAAGTCTCCACTTCATAAGAAAGAAAAGAAGGTACAGAATGGACAAAAAGAATATGAAAACTCGAAGTAAGGACTCTTCACATGAAAACTGCATTCTTTGCATTACCACTTAATTAGTCATTGAACAACCCTTTGATCTGTAGCTTAGAAATGTTGGAGATATTTGCTTGACCAGCCTAGAGTCAAAAGGATTTCAGCGTGGAAAAAAAGGGGACAATACATCTGTGGCTATGACCCTCTGTACTCCCGATGTTTGCAGAACTTGGGAGTCTGTGAAATACTTTTACACAGAGGCTGAAGAAACTTTGCAGAGTACATCCAGTATAGCATTTTCCAGGTATCTTCATTAGCAGAATGTACCTACTCTTCCTCACAGTGTGCCTGCTCTGTGCTCTGCACACCAATTTTAGATGAGTACTTCACAGTTGGGCTAGATTACCTCAGGCAAAGAAGACACTATCCTTGAGCAGCAAATTAAGGAAGTGGCATAATGAATCTCCTCTCCTATGTAGTGGAGGATAAAATGGGAGGTAGTTATGAGGATTTATGAGGATTTAATTCCCTTTTATATGTAAAGAGCTCAGTGGGGAGCCCCACAGCTCTACATTTTTTTTGTATTGATGGTAACTGAAAAGAGAACAAAAAAATTGTGTGGGCCTAAAGGCTTTCTCCTGTGTTTTATTCCCTGAGAGATTAGGTTGTAGCGATGGTTGGGATACTAGGCACCTTCACACCGAGAATAAGTGGCAACAAGACTCCTAGAGCTTTGTTTGCGGGATTGTGAATTTAATTCAAGGGAGTGGAAAAAAGGAAGGAAGGGTATGTGCTGTGTGAGATGCGACATGATGAGATGGTATATGATTTCTCTGTTCCTTCTCTTCAGAGTGAGGTAAATACAGGGTACGTGAATTTAGCAGTTTAGCCTCAGGACTTTAGTTAACTCCACTTCCTTTAATTTCACTCCAGCTATACCTTGCTGCTCATTGGCCTTCCCTTGAAGGAGGTTCCTCCAGGGACCTGAAGAGTGTGGAAATTGTCTGTGTGAGACTATTGGAGGCAGAAATCAGTGGACCTTCATGTGTCAGCACATCTAACCAGCCATAAAGAAAAGACAATGGAAAAAGTACCTGCAAGAGCTGCTGAGGTTTTTGAGATACAAGTTTCTATGCCCTTCTTCATTCAGAGGATTTTCCTCTGACGCCAGGATATTGATTGCTCATCACTTTCTTCTTCTGTCAGGAATTTCAGAGTCTTGTGAGCCAGTGCCAAAGATCCCTGTGCCTTGTTGTGCCCCAGATGGCTACAAAGTGGTCTTTGATACCCTCCATTGTTTCTGTGATGGTAGCCAGGTGACTGCTTTCTGCATTTCACAGGGATATGTATCACACTTTGCTGTTTCCTGATGCTAAATTGCATTACAGAGCTGTAAACTGGAAATCACTCCTCAGTGTTTAGGTTTGTTGTGATGTCTGCAAACAGAGGAGAGTAGTATTGAGTTACATATAAAGGTTTCTTTGCATTATTTCTATGAGCTGGTTTTGTAACTGAGCTGTTGGTGTTCATCAAATAAGAATTTGAATCTCTATGAAGTACTTCACCTGGTACTTTTATTTCACACTATGACAAATGTGAGATCAGGGTGTGTTACCCAGCAAACAATTACTTTTCATCCCCTGTGCATTTCCATATATCTTTAAGTAATATCTACCACTCATATGTGAAGATATATCCAAATATTATCACAGTCTTCAAAAGCTGCAGATCTTTCTGTATTATTTATTCGGAAATGCTACATCCTAGCTAGAAGCGCTTTTACTGAAGAAATTCGCTCATTGCTTTTTTCCAGCACTCACTGTTTCATATAACAAATGGTGGGGTGATACTACTTTGCAGACAACTCGAGGCTGTTGGTTTAAATCCAAATCTGTAGCTGATTCATTCATAGATCATCCTGAGTTAAGCCTGAATATTTTTTCCCTGAAATTCTTAACCTGCTTTTGCATAGGTTGGGTTTTGGTTTGTTTTTTTTTTTCCTTTTAACATACTGTTGCTTAATTTTATTACTAGAAGGAAGTGAGTAACGAAGATTCAAAGATGATGATTACTCTTGAGAAAAATCATTAATCTAGTTGAGATATGAAATTCAAAGGTGTACATCAATTAGGTAAAAATAGTCTGTTGGAATAAGTCCAGGACTGAAGTAACTAACACTTGTTTCAGGAAAAGATCTTTCTAGATCAGCATTGTACAGTCATTAAATGGCATTTATGGGGAAAACTGTCACCTTTTAAGGTCATGAATTAATATATTTGTTTTATGATGTAAAAATCAAGTATTTTCTAAGAAATATCGTCAGCTCACATATACATGTATGCTCTTTAACATGCAGTGAAAACTATATGCAGACCAAAGCAGGGGTTCTTGCAGAAATACAAGCTTTATAAAGGGAGTAGTAAACACACTCTGCCCTGAAATGATGAGTTTGCATGCAGGAAGAGAGTGTCTTTTTTTTCCCAGTGTTTCTGCATTATTGTTAGCCACTTCCTTTAAAGACATTGCTAGAAAGTAATGTAATTCATGTAAATGCTTAAGTGCGGTGTTGGTTTAATGTTAAAGATAGGAATTCAGCCACTTTTGGAATGTAAATATACTTGCCTCCTTCATGCTTCTCATTGCATCAAACTCTAGGTTGTGATATCTAGTCTCTATTTTTTCCCATCTAAAAGTATGTTGTTAAACAATAGTTTCATAAAATAGCTTGCACCTCTTATTAAAAAGATAAATATTCAATTATGATTTGGGACAATATCCAGTGATCTCAATGTATTTCATAGAAAGAGTCGACATCGTTCCCTCTAATAGATGGTAGCTAATGTGCTCATGAACATCCATTCACGTACATTATAGCTTCTTTTACTGCTCCCTGTTCCTAGCTTCCAGCTATCTAATCAATTTGATAATGTAAGACTTGACAGGTGGTTTTAATTTTCTGGACCACTGAGAGGGAGACATGACATTATAGTCAGGAAATACAAATATCACCAAGATATTTATTTTAATATGATTGTTTTGGTTGATCCTCTTGCAAACAGGTAAGGATATTTTATTGGTGTGGATCAGAGAGGGCCAAGGGATTTGGGCTGTCTGTAGGTCGCACTATTGTGCGAATAGTAGAACAAGAATGTGTTTTCAGAAGAGTAGGTTTGCTGCACAGTCTTCCTATCTTACAATTTTTTGCTGTAAAAATATTTTTCAAAGGACAAGCATCACACTGGAGTGTTTTTTGATATACTAGCAAGAGTCTTGCAAGTTGCTTTAGTAGACATTTCTCTTAAAAAAAAAAGACTTAAGAACTTTAAAAATGATACCTAAATAATATGACAGTTACAGAAATGCTTGCACCTTGTTAAAAGAAATGTTTTTCTTCCTCCCATTCATGACAGTGTCATAATTTTTGCCTGGATATCCTTCAATGTCTTATTGTGCTGGAACGAGAAACTGGACAGTTCTACCTCTTTTGCTCTCACTGCTGTGACAGTGGATTGTCTTGTAGTTGTGGATGAGTTTAAGCTAAAGTGTGCATAAGAGGCAAGGAAGTATTTCCTACTCACCGATAGAAAATTGAGACATGGCAATGGCAGTCTCACAAAATGTAAATGTTGGGGTGAGTAGGGGCCATTTTAAGTGAAAGGCTTCTAAAATCAGTTCTCTTGATTTTGGATGTGTTTCACTATTCACTAAACCATCTTTCTTTCCCCATTATATTAATATTCTTAAGGCATAACTCAAATATGATAGATTTTATCCATTTTTATATTACTTGCAGAAACACAGATTCAAAATTACTTGATAAGCAAATGTTTTTGAGACAGCCTTATTTGTATTTGTAAAGCTCATGTGTGGTGAGATACATAGCTTCTGACTAAAGTAAAATGAATTAGGAGGGAAACACTACTCATAGAAAGCAGCAGCATGTTACAAAGGAAAAGGATGACAGCAACATTTATATGAGGTTTGAATTCATCAGTCTTGCCCTTCAGTTGGTGACCTGGTTGCTTACCCACTGCATAGAGTTGTTTTGAGTATCTTAGCCTCAGATAACCTCAGAAACTCTTGGCCAGCTCTAGAGAGAGGGAGGGTGGCATTCCTGGAGCAAATTATTTCCTATGAATACTTAAGAAGTCACTGAGGTGGAACAGTGGGACATTGCTAAGCACTGCCAACAGAAAATGCAGTGGAAGTTCATTCTCAAAGTTTCAGACTTCTGTGTAGAGAAATAGGTTGGAAATGTAAAGAATTATTTAGAGAATGCAAGATCAGCTTTTCTGAGGAGTTCCTTAAAACATACATCCTTTAGCCAACTCCTAGTGTATAGAGGCTTACACAGTGGTGACCTCCTGGTCTCAGTAGATAATTGCATTGTAATCAAGACATCACACTTCACAGATGACTGCAACATCTGTGCAAGGAAATTGTGTCCAAAGCAGTTACAGAATCGTAGAATGAAGTAGGTTGAAAAAGACCTTTAAGATCATCAAGTCCAACCATTTACACTGCAAAGTCCACCACTGAGGCTTGTCTCGAAGCACCACATCTACACATCTTTTAAATACCTCCAGGCATGGTGACGCCACCACTTCCCCAGTGTCGTGGGTTAGGGCTGGGCCGGCCACTAACGCGGACAGACGCTCTCTAACCCCCTCTTCCCCCCCTAAACGGGAAGAGAAAAGGGAATGAGGCAGAGAGACTTACCGGTGAGAGAAGAAAAAAAACTAGAACAGCTTTAATGAAAATAATAGGAATAATGGTAAAGAGATAAAAGTAAAGAATTATATACAACTATAGATAATAGCCCGATATCAAACCCGACTCCCTCCCCCGATACAAATCACCACTGGTGCTGCAGAGCAGGAGGCACTGGGGAAACCCCAGGCTCAGCGGCGGCGGGAGCTGGATACAGGGAGCTGGATTCGGGAACTCAGGATCCGGATCAAAATCAGGAGGTCAGATGGAGTCCTCTCTGGACACCGGCCATTGCAGAAAGGAAGGGCGAAAAGAAGGGCCGAAACTCTCGTGATCACTCAATTTATACCAGATATGACGTATATGGGATGGAATACTCTCGTTGGTCACCTGTCCTGTCTATTACCCCCTGGAGGTGCCACCTTTTACTTCCTTGTGCCCCCCTCTTACTACCCAGCACCCCCAGTGTGGCACACAAGAGCCAGCAGTGGCCTTGGTCACTATAGGAATAAGTATAAGCAAGAGCCTTTCTACATACCAGTCCCAGGCAGTAACTGTAAACATCAGGTGTTATCACTGCCAGTAGCACACACTGTCTGCAAAAACATGCTGCTGACTTCAGAAAGTGCAGCCTTTTAGAAGACACTAAACTGGAAAGTAAAATTCACTAAACAGGACTGGGTTTTTAGCTAAACCCAGGACACCCAGGCAGCCTGTTCCAATGCTTAACAACCCTTTTGGTGAAGAGCTTTTTTCTAATATCCAATCTAAACCTCCCCTAGTGCAACTTGAGGCCATTTCCTCTCGTCCTGTTGCTCCTTACTAGAGAGAAGAGACTGACCCCGAACTTGCTACAACCTTCCTTCAAGTAGTTGTAGAGAGCGATAAGGTCTCCTTTCACCCTTTTTTTCTCCAGGCTGAACAACCCCAGTTCCCTCAGCCACTCCTCAGAAGACTTGTGCTCTAAATACTTCACCAACTTTGTAGCCCATTTTTGGATGTGCTCCAGAACTGTCGGTGTCTTTCTTGTAGTGAGGGGCCCAAAAGAGAACGAAGAGTTGTGATTTGGCTAAAGAGACAAGGAAAATCTTTTTCTCACTCACCAACATTCAGTACTGTTGATGATAAAATCCTGCTCCTGTGCTTCCAATTTCATCTGACAGCGTATTCGCTCTGGTATGAGCATCCTTATCTAAGCTTCTTTTCCAAAGCAAAAATTCCTTACTGCTTCCTTTTATGTTGGCTTTGGTTATGGCTCTGCCAATGCTGTGCTTGTGAGCAGCACACTGAAGGTGTTGCCCTGGGAAGGGTTAGTGTCAGCTCCCACAGAGTTTGACTATGAGATACGGACAAAGAGGATATGATGAAGGAAGAAAAAAATTACACCAAGAATTAAGTCAGCAAACTCTTCAAGCAAGTCTTACAGAATGTTCGTAAGTTTGGTTTTGGTACTCGGGCTATTCATGACCTCTGATGCCTTCATCTTTTGCTTACAGTATAGCAGGCAGTGTAAACCTCTTGTTTGTCTCTTTAGAACTAACGTCCTAGGAATTATCTCCTTTTACTGGAGAGGTCATAAGTCTGCAAAATGTGGTGTTTTCTAGGAAGTAGTTTTTCGGACACTGAAACTTATTTCTGTATAATGTGCTAGCATTCCTATGTAGAGTAGTATAGCTAGAATAATATTTTCAATTATTTTGACAAATGAGGGAAAAGTCTGAATTTTCATGAATAGAGACAATGCACTGGGATGCAGATAAATGACCTTTTCAAAGGTCAGAAAACCAAATATGATCAGGAGGCGTTTATTTTTCTTTGGGGAAAAAATGCATAATGAAATACCAGTTCCCTGAAGTCAAACAATTGTTTTCAGTTAAAAACATGACTATTCTGATCATTTTAGAGCTGTTCCTAAGTCATTATTCCATTTAAAGTCTTTTTTCACTTAGTAGCAACCCTTAAAACAAATCTAGAAATTGAAACAAAACACTTCAGAATAGCCACTAGGTAAATACTTCAATTACCCTGAGTCATTTCCCACTTGGAATTTTGCTGCACGGTGATATTTG
Source organism: Trogon surrucura (assembly GCA_020746105.1). NCBI lineage: Eukaryota > Metazoa > Chordata > Aves > Trogoniformes > Trogonidae > Trogon > Trogon surrucura. Next base: position 73,211,176 of record CM036619.1, read on the forward strand.
ATATTGCAGTTTTTTGTCACGTTCTGCAGTAAGGAAAAAAAGAAATCTTAAACCCAGTGAGCTCAAGAAAAATATGTCTTTAATTTTTTTTAATCTATCTGTCTTTATATATTTTAAAAGGATTTATTTGAAAATGTAAGCTTTGGAAAGCCTCAGTGGGTTTGTTGCTCTGTATTGTAAAATTATTTCTTGCAGATAAAGTTGTGGAGGCTTTGTGTCTTTAAAGACCACCTTCCATTTTGAGCATCTAGAAATGAGTTGTAATCTTGGCAGTCAGATTTGACAATAGTATGCATACTGTGTAAATGGGAAACCTTTTCTGCTCTGAGCTACAGAAAAACCAAGAGAATAGAAAAGAATAAAGTGCCGCAGATATTCAGTGAAACCTGACTGTATCCCATCCGTGCATGTTCTCTGTTCATGAGTTTGTCATAAACTAAAGAAAAAATAAAGCCTTTGTCAGAGTTGTCACCAGCACATAAGGCCATAGTCAGTGCTCAGGCAGGACAGAAGTGCTGCTTGGTTATTTTTGATGCTGTCCTGTACTAGAATTCTACCACCAACACACAAAACGTTAGAGGGATTCAAACTCATCTGCAGTATCAGAGAAAGGGTCCTGGTATCATCACATGGTTTTTTTAAAACTGGCCTGCTTATGTTTGTCATGCCACCTGTTACCATAGGTGTGTTGTTTAAATATTAATCTATTACTAAATACCAATCCAGAGCAAAACTGTAAACTGAAACACACTTTTGATCAATGACTGCACAGACTGCTGCTTGATCCTGTCTGAATGCATGTCGAATGCATTGAACAGTTAGAGGATCTCTAAGGTCCCCTCCAACTTAAGACATTCTGTGATTCCACGATTCTACTGCCAGCTTCATCTCCATTCTCACCTGCTTTATTCCCCCTGTGTTTTCTAAATAAATGCTTTTGTAAAATTACTTGATGACAGTTTCCTTTCCTAAAGGTCCTGTCTGACCTCAATGTACAATGTTAGCTATTTTGAATTGCTGACACCAGAGCTTGGGCAAGATTTTGGTCACTGTTTACCAGGAGGATAAGTTAATTCCTTTAATGAAATATTCTCCTGCTTTATGGGAGCAGTTAAATGTCTGTCTTTGTGAACTAAAGGCTACGTGTCTTTCTAACCCCAATTATCTTAGAATAACTGTATTTCCTAAAGGAAGAAATGTGTTTCCATAGAGGAGATGACCAAGAATGACTGACCTCTGAGTAAGTAGAGAAGAAATGGCTTCAGGAATTTCAAAAGGCTAAGGGGAACTAGAAAAAAAAAAAATCTTGCTAAGGAAAATCAGCATTTCTTTGAGCTCTTCGTTTCTGAGCAAGTGGCGGATGGTGAGAGTACTGAGCGACACGCAAGATTAGGCAGCTGTCTGAAAAACAGACTGAGTAAACCAGAGCAGGCATTTCTCTGCTGGCACGAGGCTGGAAAGACAGAACAGTCACCTCTCTCCTGTTGAGAGACATCAGTGAGGATGAATGGCAAGTGAAGCTCGTCAAGAGCTCTGAAGTTTGCCAGGCCTACACCTGGCAAAAGAAGGCAATGCAGTGATTTGGTTGGGCCATCTGCTCTTGGAGAGAAAAAAAAAGTTCAACAAAATGCAGCACTGGAAAATTCTTTGGCAAATGGCACCTCAAGTAAGATTCTGGATTGTTGGAGAAAATTAGGTCATACACCTTTCCAGGGTAGAAATGCAGTGTTTGTTTTGTCTTCAAAGTACCTGGACTGCTATAAGCTGTGAATATTAATGTTAAAAACTATGTAAACAGTACCAACTATTGCTTGACTGTTCTTCCAAATAGATTTGACAAGTAAACAAAATGTGATTAATAAATATAATTTCTCGATGTGAACATTAAATGCATTTTCACATCTCATAAATCTTATTAGTAGACTGGCAAGAGATCTCTTTGCATTATGGGGTTATCTTAAGAGAAAAAAGAAGTCAGTGCAGAGTTAAGAGAGTGCATGGGGCACTAGAGAGTAAGGAAAACTGAGTGAAATTTACAGTGTCTCCTACTCGGAAATGAACAGGTTTGATATGTTAATGTAAGTTAGGGATAACCAGAAAGAATGCAGTTACTGCAACCAAGTGCTGGAAAAGTGCAGCAATAGTTTCTGGTATTAATGTAGTTCACAATTAATTTCCTGATGTGTTCTCTGCTTGGGAGAGATTACACAGAACAGTTCGGAGGCACTTCTGTAGGGCTCTACGTGCCTACCTAAAAGTGAAATAATAAGAGCAGGGGAGGGTTTTCACACCACTGTTCCCTGTCTTCCCCTCAAATGACCAGACAGTAGTTGCACAGTGTAGGGGAAGGTAATTTGTGAGCAGCTTTCCTTTGGAGATCCTGCAGTCCTGCAGTGAATGTAGCAAGAGGAAGGGAGGAGATACACACGTCATTGCTTTAGCTTCATAGCAGAGCTTCTTCAACTGATTTTTGTGTTTTGTTTTGAAAGTTTTCATCTTCTTCAATTTTCTCCCAAGTGATTTAGTGCTTTTTATTCCTAGTTTTCTTGTTTGAAATCTTTCACTTAATCTGCCTCATCTGTTGCCCAGTGACAAACTTCTCTGTTGAAAAGAATCAAAGCTTTTTACCTGGTTTTATTTCATGCTAAGCACAGAGGCTATTAAGTCCTACCATTTCCTTCTTTTTGTTCTGCCTCCTGCCAAGACCTCCGATGCAGCGGGAGTGAACCTCTGATCATTCCACCTCTATGGTCAAATCAATAACAAATGGTTCACTAAAGATGTATTTGCAGTTTGAATCATCTCTACTTCTGCACTGAGTCATGTCCTCTCATGTCAGGGTTAAGGAGGCAAATGCATGGTTTTCTTTTCTCTGAAGGGACACATTTGCAGCTTGCTAATTGGGATGATCATGATAAAGCTGGGTACTGTCTGCTTTTACTCTATCATTAATGTCCCCTTCGAAAAATGTAAAATGTCAGGAGGCTGTCACATTGTGGAAAACTAGACTTTTCTCCCTAGCATCAATAAGGATCTTTCTCCAATGGTTTTACAAGCGTCACTCATCAAATTCACAAATTCAGATCTGACACTCCTAGGTGGATTGTGCAACGTCGCAATGCATGTGTCTTGCTCAGGGTAGTGGGGAAGGTGCTGTTGTTAGTCTTGTAGGAACAAGGTGCTCGTGTTTTCTTAATTCGCTGTTGGCAATCCTTGTAAATTGGAAGAAATCTGTAAGTAAATGAAAAATGTGTTTTTCTCTGGTGATGTATGGTAGTCTTTGTCCTGGGATTACTTTGTGTGCATCAATATTTCTGTAAAACAAAAAGATCGTAATGTAGAGATGTCAAACATGCTGAGAGGGCAGAATAACTGTCCTTCAAAAGCAATCTTAAGGAGACATGAGTAGCTCATGCTGGTATTAGTATGTCTTCAAGAATCCCTGCGTGATATTCTAATGCATGAGATGTGACCAAGCCAAGTAATCTTCTAGTAAGAAGATTCACAGAATCACAGAATGTTAGAGGTTGGAAGGGACCTTAAAGATCATCTAGTCCAACCCCCCTGCCAGAGCAGGACCACCTACAGTAGAGCGCACAGGAACGCGTCCAGGCAGGTTTTGAATGTCTCCAGAGAAGGAGACTCCACAACCTCCCTGGGCAGCCTGTTCCAGTGCTCGGTCACCCTCACAGTAAAAAAGTTTTTCCTCATATTTTTCTGGAACCTCCTGTGTTCCAGCTTCCACCCATTGTCCCTTGTCTTGTCAGTGGACGCCGCTGAAAAGAGCTTGGCTCCATCCTCCTGACATTCCCCCTTGACATATTTATAACCGTTAATGAGGTCACCCCTCAGCCTCCTCTTCTCCAAGCTAAAGAGACCCAGCTCCTTCAGCCTTTCCTCATAAGGGAGATGCTCCACTCCCTTCACCATCTTTGTGGCTCTACGCTGGACTCTCTCCAGCAGTTCCCTGTCCTTCTTGAACTGAGGGGCCCAGAACTGGACACAATATTCCAGATGTGGCCTCACCAGGGCAGAGTAGAGGGGCAGGAGGACCTCTCTTGACGTACTTGCTACTCCCCTTCTAATACACCCCAGGATGCCATTGGCCTTCTTGGCCACGAGGGCACACTGCTGGCTCATGGTCATCCTGCTGTCCACTAGAACCCCAAGGTCCCTTTCCCCCGCGCTGCTCTCCAGCAGGGCAGTCCCCAACCTATATTGGCACATGGGGTTATTTTTTCCCGGATTCCTCCTACTTGTTTTTCTTCTAGCATCTCTAACTCTCACTGCCTATTCTTTGGTTAAAAGTAAACCAGAAGCTTTGTTTTGTAGTGCTATGTATATGATGGCTTAAAACAGTATGGAAGATAAAGGTTCCAGTTCTCAGTTTTACACTAAGAAGCAGATGAATGCTAGGAAAATGAGGAGGATTGCAAAAGGAAAAAAAAAATTACTGAGAATTCATATGTTAAAGTTTTGAGGCTATCATGTATTATCTAAAGTATAATTTCTGCTGCTAAACAGATACAGGAGAGAAAAAAAATACAGAAATTTAACATGTGAATGATGCATATATTTAATGTCTATGTAAATGCTGTTGCATGAGGAATCTGATTAATACTAATTACAAAAATTGATTTCTGTTTTTTGATTAATTATCAAGTATATAAATAATATTTTTATTTTGATATAAATAGTTACTTAATATTGACATGATAACCTCTCTAGAAACGGAAGTTGTAAAATTAATACATACTACAAAACCATAATTTTCACTAAACTCTATTTTACCTTTTTATGGAATAGTAGATAATTCAGCAGTCTAAAAAAACCTCGCAAGCCCTATTTAAAATACGCCTTTGTTTCATAGATGGCATTTCTATAACATCACATCCAATTAAAGAGAGCTGAATTATAAAGAAACGAACAATAAAGGTATAAAAGAATAATCTAATTGGGTTATAAATTTTCTTTAAGGCTGGTTGGCCTTCCTTTGCCCCATCCTCAAGAATAAATCACAGGGCGTTCAAAAAAAAACCCCACATGCTCACTTTCATAGTGATGTGTATATACAAAGAATCAGCAAAGCTAAAACTATTCAGTTCAGCTTCATCTGTCTCTTCATATGGATGTTAGTAGATACATTATCTTAATGGCTCACTTATTCAACATAACGTGAATTCCTGATTTTGCCTGATGACATTCCATTCACGTTTTTTATAAAACAATTATATTGAGGATGTCAGGGCAACACCACCTTTAATTGGAATTGCATGTATGTGGCCTAAGAATATAAAGCAAAAAATTGCACTGCATTATAGTGAAAGTGGTAAAATATAACAATTAAAGCACCTTTCTATCTTAAACAGCCCCAAAGTGAAAAAAAATCATAGGGGGAAAGAGTGCTGCTTTAACTGCATCAGAAACCCTACCTCCATTTTTGCATTTGCAATAGGAAGATTTGGGTAGTTGTTTATTTTCTTTCTGCTTCTCTTTTGGTGCAAGTATTCAGACAGTCTGACATTTTGAGTCAGGAAGTATCTGCTGCTGTCTGGATTTCTGTAAGTGTCATAAATGGAATTTTTTTTCTTTAGAATCAAGAAATCCGTGGGTGGTGGCTTTCACTGGTAGATCTGACAATGTCTTACAAAGGACATCAGGGTTTTTTTAGCCAAAGTGAAGCAGAGAGAGGAGGAGACCACCAGGGAGGCCAGAGGCAAAAATAAAATTGAATTGAGGGTCCTGCTTTTTTGTACTGCTTTTTGTTCACTTGAAAACTCAGAAAGCAGAGGATAAGACCCTGCACTGGAATTTCTCCTTGCTCTCTACCTGCATTGATTGACTGTGGTAACAGGCTTTACCAACTCCCTGTGTTGAGTAGTTGGCTCTTTTGTCACCTGGAATGGTAGATATTTTATGTTGCAAGTGTGATCGAGGCAGCTCTGTGAGAACAGTAACAGAAGAGGTTGGAGAATAAATATCTTCTGTTAGATGAGTGGATATCAGTGGAGCAGCAAACCAGATGCGATGCACTGACTTGTTTGGGTCTGAAACAGAAGCAGCCAGAGCAAAGTGAAATCCAGCTTTTCTGTCACTGCCCAGATTTGTTGGCTTGTAGAATAGCTCCAAGATACAATCCTCAGGGAGTAATTTTAGGTAGATTTAGCTTGAGCAGTTAGCGAACCTATCTACCTTTCCTGCAGTCTCCACTCCCTAGTCTCCCCTAACCTCCTGCAATAAGCTGCAGGTCTCCTGTCAGCATCGGGGCAAGGGATGAAGGACAACACTGCCACGGCTGGGGCTCCTGCCGCAGGGAGCTGTAGGGCCGATGGAAGGCACGGCTGATGGCTGGTGCTTGGAAGTGCTCCAAGGCTCTGGAGTTTCTTGGGTCTTATTTCAGAGTTATGCTTTTTGCAGAAAGAGACAAATCCACCTGCAGCACGCAGTGTGCCTGCTAGATGCTGTGTTTACCCACACCCGTCGTTCGTTCAGAGAGAAGCTGCAGCAGGGCAGGGAGCAGAAATGGGAGTTTCTGTCTTGCACCTCTGTGGTTGTGGCTTCGTATTTCTGCAGGGTGCACAGGCTGTGTGTGGCATACTTCAGCATGTAAGGTTCTTCTGTCTCTAAAATAGCTCCCCCACTGTGTACCACTCAGCGAAGAACTAAATAGTTTTGTGGGTGATGGTACAAGTCCATCCTAACTGAACTAAAGTAGAGCCAGTTTCTGGTTTTGCAGACAGTGGTTAGGAAGTTTGGAGGCTAATAAAATTCTTTGTAAAACAAAATATCCAAGAAGGTCAGTCAACTTCCCTTTATATTGGTTTCTTCGTTTTGTAGACATTAGTACTGAAAAAAATTGTGACCAGATTTGACTGTATAGTTTCCCTGTAGATTATTTGACTTCTCTGAGCTATTTGTTCTTTCTTAACTATGCTCTGTGGTTGGTTACCTAATTTACATGTCCATAAATTTACTGGTGGCAGAAACCTCTCCAACAGAAAACTAATCACTGGCAAGTGTTGCCTGGCGCACAGTGGATTGTGAATAATGTATATACCTGACTGTGCATAAGTAGCCTTGTTACATGTAAATCAGCATTGTGGCAGGAGAAATGATCATTCTCCAAATGTTTGTGCAAGCAAAAAGGCATATCCAGTTCGGAAATGGAAGATGCAGTGCTGCTGCGGTGACTGCCTGACACTCGCCACTTCGTGTGTTCTCTGCTTTTTCATGGTTTGGGCTGCTTTTGTGTTTGTTGTTGCTTTGTGGTTTTTTTTTTCCTTTTCACTGGCTCTCTTGAATAATTTTTATTACTTCTTTTGTATTTTGCTTCTGACTAGTTGGTAGTCTTCCAGCTATCTTATTTCAGTTTTGAAAGTACCCTTGGACCACTTGATGAGTATTAGAGAAGTGTTATATCTAAGAAAAGCTACTGCCGTGCACTGTCTTTGCATGTAACTGCTCATTCTGCCTTATACATTATCCCAGTATAAATTTTATTGCAGTGGACTTACTCCTAATTTATACTGGTGTAATTGAGAAAAGAATTGTAATACAATATGGTGGAAACCTCCAAACAAATATCTGTTAAAAAAGGTTGGAATTTTTGGAGGAGTTTGGATTGGTTTGCTTATTTCCTAGCTGAAGTTCGGGAGGACTTGTGCATCAAGAGCTATACTGTGTTCCCTGAAAGTTCATATACAAAATTTCAAGGAGGATTTCTGTCCCTCTGGAGTAGATGGCATTAGGATTAGCCAGAAATTCTGCATGAGGGCAAGTAGCACAAAACACAGGTGCCTACACACGTGCGCACACACCCCCCCACCACACACACACGTTTAATTTTATTAGTTCTCCTTTCAGACCAGAGTGTTAACCCTAACTAGCAGATTGTTCTAAGACATTTTAAAGCTTTTGCTAGTGCCCATTTCTCTGCACTTAGAATTCTGATGATGCCTGAAAGAAAAGTTTAGAGTGAGACCTCTTTGAGTATGGATCAGCTCCCTCTAGCAAGTGTTTGCAGGGGAAACTACAGAGAAAAACCATCAGCCTCAGGTGCTGATACCTCCCAACTTGTGCTCGTCTGGGAATACAGCTCTGCTCCTCTTGTACTGTGCACAGAGAGACGAGTCGGCTCAACTCACCTGTGGCCTGACTAGGTTGAAACTGAGAAGAGGTGTATCAGTAATCTCAGCTAGGAGGTCACAGACACAGCTCTTTGGTGGAACCTAGTGCCCCTAGGTGTCAGAGGAACGTGAATATTCACCACCTGGAACAGCCCTGTGAAAATCTCCTCCTCTGTTGTCCTGCAAACTAGAACAGTAAAGTAATTTTCACATAGTCCAGCCTGCTCCCAGACAAGAAATGGCAGCTGCCTCCAGCAAGCCATTTGGCTGTACTACCTCAGTTTTAGTGTGTTTTCTAATTTGGATACGGCAGTGAGGTTTAGATCATTGCCTGAGTCAAGTCATGAGCTTGGGCCAAATTCAAACATACGATGTAAACATAGCTAGAAAATTGAACTATAAAGGCATAGATTTGCTCAGTAGATCTGTGTGTCAAAAAATGAATAGAGTAATACTAAACAGATACTCTCAAAATGAGTAGCCTTTTTCTTCCCAAATGATATGATTTCAATAAGATTACCAGAGTAGAACATTTCTACTCAAATTTGACACATTAGTGTTGCAATATTTGTTGTTGATTTCATATACTCCTTTTTGATCTGTGTCCCTCCAGCTTCAATACATACACAAATCTGTCAAGAGTAATGTTTCCTGTGCTATTCCTTTGCTTTGCATTTTTGTGGTCTATCTTGAGCTATTAAAAATGCATTGCATCTAAAATCAATACCAACTTTTAAATGGGTACCAAATCCTGGGAAAAAGCTTCAAATTATCTGTGGACTCTCCTCTCGCCATGAAAAATAAAGCTGAGACTTTGCAGTCTTTTCCTTTGCAATTACATTAGGGATTAGGGTAATGAGCACTAGCATTTCAGACTGTAAAAATGTGTTAGTTTTGACTAGAGAAACAGCATGGAAAAATAAATTCATCAGCAAAGGCAATAATTGCTGAAGTCATGCACTGGAAATTCCCACTACTCAAAAATGGTTGATTTTTTTTTTTATTAATTGTAATAAACTAAGAATGTATTATTTTTATTTAAATACATAATAATAATTAAAAAAGGATTAGTTTGTGGCTCTACTTGTGTTAGTTCAGTCCAGGTACAGGATTTGCAATGCGCCTGAAAGGTCTCCCTTAGCCTACCTCTGCTATCTCTTGCTTATGGGTGTAAATCATCTCTCGTGGGAGCTCTTCAGGCCGTGCTCCTTCAGACATCGCTACTGAGGTGTTATTGCTGGAGCCATTTCCCTTCCTTCTGCTTTCTGCACCCACTTTATGCTGAGAGAAGACCAGGGGCTTTACTGCTCCCTTGTGATGAATGTGGCTCTTTCAGGAGACTCTGGGGATGATGGTCTCATCCATACTTTGGTTGTGGACCGACACAATCAACCAAGCGTGCTCTTAAAGAACTTCTAAAATGGAAAGGAGATTGAGCTTTTCTTTCTGTGGTTTTTATGTGTTCTAACCAAAAGCCCATTCACAGGGCTCCCAGTGTTGTTACTTGACCTGAGTTCGGCTCTGTGATCTCTGTCCTCTTTGCCACTCGACAGCTTCTCGACAGGCAGTCCCCCACGGTGCTCAGTCAGGGAGAAGTACCAAGAGCAAATGAGCATATGAGCAGCAGAAAGGATTGCAATAAACGTGCTTTGCCCCTGGAAAGTATTTAGCTGAGCAGTATTTTTCTGAATAATGAACTTTAGTAGTGCTTAAAAGTCAGTATTTCCAGAGAATTATTATTTCTGTATTATTCAGGCTTTTTAACTTATTTTACAGAAGATAACCCAAATGGTATGACAGGTGTCAACAGAAAACCAATGACGTTCGGTTCTCACGTGTTGCCTGACGTAGTCCAGAGGTGGCGTCCCTGCCCACGACAGGGAGGTTGGATTAAAATGATCTCTAAGGTCACTTCCAGCCTGGGCCATCCTATGATTCTATGACGTTTTCTGTTACACTCTCATAAAGTGTCTCAGGTTCAAACACACATTAGTAATAATAAATAGTAATAATAAATAACTGAAGTAGACTTTCTTACAGAAGAAAATCTTTCCAGGCATCAGCCAGAATAGCTGAGTTACTTTACAGGAGCAGGGAAGTGAAAAGGAGCGCTTAACACTGCATGTTCTGCTATTGTTGCTCTCTTCCCGATAGAAATGGGAAAGAAAAGATCTTGACACAAATAACTCCATCAAGTTTTTCCTGAACTACAGTAAATACTGGCTGTGTTGGAGCCCATGTAATGGCTCTGCCCTCAGGGCATCACAGTTCAGGAATCAAATGCAGGCACAGGGATGGTTGTGATTCGTAGTTTTCATCCTTCTGTTCTTTTCTAGTCTATAACTGATGGAGAATAAGAGCTACTTTGCTAGTTCAGTGCCTCCCACATCACATTATAATAGTTTCTCCAGTAAAAAAATCTTTTAAAGATGTTGGGTTTTTTTTTGTTGTGTTTTTTTTTTTTTTTTTCCTTGCACCATCAGAGTACCGTAGTGTTGGGGAGTAGGAGGGGAGCAGATTTTTCCTGGTGTTTGGCTGATCTCCTAAACAAATGCATGTTGAGCATGGGCAGGGGCTAAGGGCAGCCAGGAAACTGGCAAAACAGCAGCTGTGTAAAGAGTGTTTTTTATTTTTATCATGGCATTTTAACAAAAGACAGAAAGTGTAAGAAGACATTGCTGAAGAGGCAAAAGTAAGGAAAGGGAAGGAAAAGGCAAATAAGAAAAAGGGAACATGCACGGAGGGCTTGAGTCTGCCCCTTACTGCCATTAACTTTCACCAAACTCCATCATGACCGTGGCTGAGGCTGTGGCTCCCAATGTTTACGGTAAGCCAGGAATTGCTTTGAGGAAGGGACAGCAGCACGATCAGTTCAGTACAGCATCGGGGACTAAGAAGATCGATAGACTGATGTTCTCTTGCTTATAAAGACAGGTACTACTGCTGTTCTCCCTGCATTGTATGTCTTTCTGTGGGCGCAAAAACGCTCTACTGGAAGTGGAGCATGGAACCTGAAGACAAAGAGAAAATGTGCTACAAACTTTGTCTTACGCATCAGCTGCTTTTGCACACAACAGTTGGCAATTGCAGAGAAGGAATCATTCTCCAGTTATGGTTTTAGCTCATAAAACCTTCATACTTAAGGATCTATTTGAAAATCACTTTTTGAGAATCATGTTTATTTTTGAGTTGTCTTTAGGTCAGTATCAGTCACTGAGAAAGTTAGAGAAGAGCATTGAGGAAAGCTAAGAAACATACAGGTCTTAGGGATCTCAATGTGAGAATGAGACCCTAAAAGTAGACAATAAAGTGTGATCTTTGCCTTCTTCACATAGATCTGTCCTTTCTCCAAGTTCGTCAACTTTCTTTTTTCCATCAGTGGAGCACTTGTGTGAGCCTTCTCCTCTAGGAACTGCTTTTCAAGGTCTTTTTTGCTATTTACGTATGGTTGGGAAGGGCATTGAGCTCTCCTTCCCTTATGTATTTACCAACTTTCTGGCAGTCTAGTGGGAAATTTTCATCAGAGATTGGAGTAATGATGAAAAGGGGTGTTCTTTTCCCATTGAAGATGAGTAAGAAGTCAGGGGATACAAGAATGCACTTAGTGCTGTAGGCTCTTTGAAATGTATTTCTGGGATGACATTGACATGAAAATGATGTCTTCTACATTTGTTAGACTGATTACTCAACTTTAAAATCAAGTATATGTAAATGTTACTTAGAATAAAAATTTCTAGAGGAGAGATTTGTCCTAGAAGTTGTGAAATCAATAAGTATTTTGGCCTCCTCCCAACTGTACTGTTACTGTATAACTATATGATTATTCTACAACTACTTTTACTCAGAAATCACAGAATCACAGAATGTCTTGGGCTGGAAAGGACCTTTAAAGGTCATCTAGTCCAAACCCCCTGCAGTGAGCAGGAACATCTTTAACTACCTGAGGTTGCTCAGAGCCCCATCAAGCCTGACCTTGAGTGTCTTCAGGGATGGAGCCTCCACCACTTCTCTGGGCAACCTGTTCCAGTATTTCACAACTCTCACAGTAATTCAATGTCTTAAATTTACCTTATTCCTAAAGACTATCTTTTGACATTTGAGTAAACATTTTAGTCACACAGGACCTAGGAGGAGAAAGAAATAGCCTTGAATGTGGAGGTTTGAGGAAAAGCCATGTGCACCATTCATAGGTGTCCAATCCGTACCATGGTCTGGACCTCTTTCTGTGTAATCAGTTTAACTCTGGGAGCCAAAATTGGTAACATAGTAAACCAAAGCACTTCAAAGCATTTGTTGGTAGTTGAGTGCCATTAACTTTCTTTGATTTAGAAAACCGTTCACATCCTGCAGTTCAATATCTTAAAAATTCATTAACTGTTAATTAATTCAAGCTTTCTTTTTGATAACCCACAGTGCATGATATAATAAAAAAAAAGAAAATACTGTTAATCATTGAAATGCCCTATAAATTGATACTGTTACATATTAAACATAGTAACTGCATTTGACTCAGGAGACCTAATTAGTAAGTGTCTGCTATAGCCTTTGGTTACTGAAATCCTCAACCGCCTATGTATTTGCATGAACTGGTGATTTCAGAGTTATAGAAAGCTTCTGTAGACTCACCGTTTTCTGCATAAATTTTTCTCACAACCTTCAGAGCAGCACTGGCTGGAACAGGACAATTCAGTCATGCAACATAATATTTAGCTTGATAAAACAACACAAGAGCTGAGACAACACAAGAGCATGTGACTCTGGTTTTACTCCTAGATTCAGCAGAGGGTTCTCTTCCTTGGAAGGGGGGAGCAGGGCCACTGCTACGGATTCCAGTACACAGACAGGTGAAGTTTGTGAAGAAGTCTTGGTGGCCTTTGTAGAACTAGGTCTTGATGGACAAGATGGCCTGTGCATCGACTACTCCATTTTAATAGAAAAATAAATAGTTACAGGAGGCACTTTTGGTAAAACGTTGATTGCTCAAAATTTTTTATCTCTGGATGTTTTCTGTTGCAAGATTTTGTGTGTGTGTAGACTGCAAGTACTACCCGTTGAAAAAAAACTGTCTTAGTTTGACTAAATGTACTTTCAATCATACAAACACCCTTTTATTTATTATCTTTGAAATTAAAAACCAAGTCAACTTCCACAGATATTTTTAGAAGGATTTCCATGCACAGTATGTTTTTATAGTTAAGCCCTTCCTAGATGTCAAAACCTTGCACACTCAGATATAATTACTTCTGTCTCTGCAGAGGCCTCACTTTAGTTTCTTTGTTTGGATGGTCTCTAGTGTTGTGTGAGGAGAAATACGAATTATCTGTGTTTATTAGCATTCTTACAGATGACTGTGGCATCGTAATAAATAAAAAAATAGATGGCAATCTGGCTGTTGCTCGCATACGCCATATGCAGCATGCCACAGAGTCACAGCGCACGCTGCTGCTTAATGAGAGACGAAGGTTTCTCCTACCTTGACGGAAGTTCTGCTCCAGGGCAAAAATAAAACATTGCTGTATATCCGTGCTGAGAGTTCTGTTTACTCGTTTTCCAATTCTAATAAGGAAGCAAGCCCAATTAAGTGGAATAAGCTAGACAATTATGCTGTGGAAGATTCTAAACTGAATATTTTAGAAGGGGCTTAGGGTGGTTGGGGAGTTGGGTGCCTAAGCTGCCTTGGCAGAAGTACTGTGAGTCTCAGGATATTGCATGCACCATCACGTGTGAAGCAGAGAACACCGTATCTGTTTGACATAACTTTAATTTCCCTATTGAAATATGCAAATGTGGGATCTATCTCCAAGGACACATTAACTGTTGTCCCTTAAATACACCAGAGGAGAGAGGACTGATGTGTAACAACTGTGGAAAAAGAGTAAGTTGTTTGCTTCTGGAGTTAGTAGGGCTCGATGACTTTAGTTTCCAAAGTAGCTGCAATTAGCTGCGACAAAGTGCAGTTCTTAGATTTTGATCAGGACTGTAGGAGACAGTTCACTGCAGTCGCATTAGCAGTATTTGCTATTATGACCTTATTTTGAGAGGTTGTTTGGTCTCTTTAATAAAAAGGAACATTTTTACTCATCATTATCTTATTACTGGATAATTTATTTTGCAATGAAATCCATGAGAAACTGAAATTCTGTTTTTACAAAGCTTCTTGAGAACACAAACATAATGTGTGTTAGAGAATATATGTTTAATGAAATCCCCCAAAATATTGTGAACAAATATAGATAGCACACGAGTTTTTCTTGCCAGTTGTCAATAGTTGTCAATCTTAGTCTGTTAACCAAGATAATGATAGTAAACAAAATACCCGGTTTGTGCTACATTTTTCAGTTTGGCGAAACAAAAGAAGTCCTAAGCTAAAAAGAAGGAAAAACTTTGCATTGCTAGTGTTTCCTTAAAAAAGACCACACCAAAACCCTAAAACTTACAATACCTGTAATCTTTGCTTTTTCTCATTACAAAAATAGATAAAGGGGGAAAAAAAGAGAGCAGGAATAAAAATGATAGATTTCCTTTCAGTTTGGAGAAGATGCAAATGAAAGATGCAAGTGAATTTTAAACATCGTAAGCACTAGTTCTACTCTTTATGAAATAGCTAATATGTAGTATTGAGACTTTCATGAAAAAAAATCAAATGAAATCTTTCCGTATAGCAGTATTTGAAACATTTATCATTCTGAGTAATGTGTGTACTAAAGAGAAAATCTTTGTCTAGGTGTCAGAATATGATGTATAATCTGTTGCATCATACTTTATTAAGTTTTCTCCTGCAACATAGTCCAGTGTAAAATTGGTAAATAATGTGTCTGTTTTGAGATTTTGCTTCCTACTTTTATTGACATCTTTTATTTTAATTATGTGGAGCTGTAAATTACACCTGATACGGTGTTTGAAACTGTAGATAGCTGTCAGTCAGCCTTCAGTTACCTCAAATAAAAGTGCTTCAAATTCTGTGTGTCTCCATATACTTTAACTCTTGTTCAGGAATATTCAAGAATTTCAAAAGACTCCACTTCCATGACCATTCAAAATCACAGTTCCCAGGCACCTGGGGTCAAAGCAATTACTTACCACTGGTAACTGTAGTGACATATTAGTTTCCAGCGTGCACATTCGATACCAGCAGGGATTTTTAATCTCGTGGTTCTATGTTCTTCAGGCAGGAGTCTGTATTTTCAGAAGTCGACTTGGTAGACTGAGTCAGCGTGAGGGAAGTGCCATACTCCTGTTATTAATATCTGGTGAAAAATTAGACTTTATATGCCCTTCTTATTAATTTCCAGCTTGCCTTTGCCATTGTCTTAACATAATCACTGTGTTCTAGACTTACTTTCAGCTGCCCGATTGCCTAGGAGCTAAGTTTAATTACGTTCTGTGGAAAGGGTGTTTGTGTCACCTTCAGTGGGCACCACAGTAGCTTCGTGTGCTGACCCACCATTCACTGTGCCTTAGGGTCGGACTCTTCTTGTTGAGATGGGTATTCAGTGCCTTTTGTCTTTAAGTGTATTACTTTTGAATATATTTCTAAAGCTACATCTACATAGTGAAGTCTAGGCACTTTTTTTTGCTTGGACTTTGTTTTGAGTTCCCCCTTCCCCAGTCTTTTTTTTTCCTTCTTGACATCCAGGTAACTAAAGCAAGACCTCGTATAGACTGTTTTCATGGCCAGACTATGCTCTAACAAAGTGTAGTTGAGGCTGCTACAAAACCTGAGTAAAGCTTGTTGGGGAGTTTCTAGGAATTCGACATAGGCCTCTAGAGAAAAGCAGGATTAGCCTTTTATTCAGACCTTTTCTTCTATCACTTGTGCTTCCCTTGGCTGCAAATGGGGGCCCTGTGGGGGAGCTATAGGATAGCACAGGGAAAATCGGTGCTGGTTTCAATGGCTTTCGTGATGGCTATTGCAGAATTTATTTGGGATGATAAAAACTGGCATATATATTTTAAGCACTGTTACCCAGCTGTGCAGAACTGAAAGATTTTGTAACCTTTCTAGAAGAGAAAAATAGTAAGCCTGTGGACAAGCTAACACAATAAAGAGAAGGGTAAATTTTGCATATTTGTTTCTTAGATTTTCTTGTTTTGCTTTATATTTTGCAGTCACTTCCCAAACTGTTATTTAACATGCAGTGAATAATCAGTGTTTCGTAGGCTAAAGTTTAGATTGTGTTTGTGTAACTTACATAGTACCAATGAACAAAGTCAATCAGGTTTAGGTAATGTTTTAACTATGCCTTTGTGGAGGAAAAGGTAAGAGCCAGGTAGATCTTCTGGGGATTTAAGAACTACTGAAGTAATTCATCTATGCTGTAAATATTTGCATGGTATCTGTGGTTAAATTTCTTTCTTTGAACAAAACTAACTTCATTTGAGTAAGTCATAAGGACCCAAGACAGCCAGAATGATCTGCTGGGTTTTTTTTAAAGTATATGAAAAAACAGCAGCTCAATAAAAATCTACAAAGTGCCAAACCGGAGGCAAACTCAAAGGAATCTCTAGGGAAAATCTGAAAAGGTTAATTAAATCCAGTCACATAATGCTGAGCTAGATTCTGCGTGTCCTCACAGTTCTTGAAATTACTGCCCGCAAGGGTGGATGTTCCCTTTCTCCATCCCCATTATGTAGGGTGAAAAGACTGGAAGAGCGCATGAGCGAGGCTCTGTGTCACCTGTGACAGCTGCTCTGCTGCTGAGACTAGTAAAATGGCTCTGGACCAAAATGTTTGTCTGCGTACCTGAGTGAGGCCAGGAGAGAGTAAAAAATCCGATCGGACAAGGACTAGATGGAAAACAAATTTATTGCACGCAGTTGGATGCCATTACATTTCACTGGAGTAATTTGAGGCTGTGTTAAAACAATTAGTACCAGACATGTTAATTCACATAGCTTTGTATTCCAGTGCCTTGAGGGCTGAGTGAGATGGGGAGGGATGTGCTGAAGGAAATAGGTCAGGCTGTTTCTTTACTAATGGCTAGACTGAAATATGTGTGTCAAATACTTGCAGGGATGTAGTTCTATCGTTCCACCATTTACCTTGTTGCAAGGCGTTGGGGACAGATATGCTTCTCTTCTGACAAGATTCATGCTATTATCAACACTTACAAGTCTTCCTTTCCCCTAAAATCTCCAGCAAACATGACTGGTTACATAAAGTACAATTGCACAGTTTATTTTTGTAGAAGCCTTTTGTTCTTTTTTTTTTTTTCCCTCCTTCCTTCCTTCGCAAACAATTTCTGTCTCAAAGGTTGCTTTTCTCAGCTTAGTTTTATGTCTTTGGATCTTTTCTTTTTCTTCTGCCTTAGGACAGTGCTAAAACTAGGTCCTATATTAATATCATCCAACTGAAATCTAAACCTGTCTAAAATGATACGAAAATCAGTCTCCACAAACCTTTCTCCCATAGTTATGACCTTTCATGTATAGTCAGTCATATCCAAGCAGCAAATTCAGACAAATATTGTTTATTCATGCTGCTTGCAAAAGGGAGGTAAAAATTAAGTGAAATTATTGGTGAAGAAAACAGAGGTGAAATGCTGAGGCAGTCATCTGAACACGAAATATATCACAGAACAAGACTAAGTGTTTGGATGCTAGGAAGATATTTGCTAATCGATACTAACGTCTGCATTGTGACAATTATAATGTGTGAATCTATGTAAATGGAAAGAATCCTACATATAGCATATATAAACTCATAAATTCAACTTTCGTGCTTTCAAATCTTTCCAAGGTATTACCTAACAGTAAGAAACTAAAAAAAAAACCCTGCAACACCAATGATAACAAAATGGTTTTTTCACAACTGGTAATAAAAGTATTGATTGTATATCCCACACAGCTCTTCAAAATTGCATCTTTATCTTTCCTAAGCAGCAGAATGATTATAACTGTGTCTGAGATGCAGGCTATGGTGAAACTTGAACCAGTTATATGCACTCTCTCTGGTGTGATACTTAAAATTTATAGCCTTTGTTATTTGAAATTTACATGAGATTCCTGATTGAGGCTTCTCATCCTAAACATCCACAGGTCAACAGATGTTCTGAAATGATCTTTTGGAACAGTATCTAGAATGTTTTCTGGAAAAAGCTGGTAATACCTGGTGTCTGTGTTTGTTTCATGTTTCATGATGCCTTTCTTGAGATTCAAAATTACATTTAAATTGATTTTTTTTCTTGATTTGTTCCTCTGATTGGCTGTACACAAGGCAAGACTCCTCTGTAAAGCACCAGAGCAGAATGATGATTGGACAGAGGTCAGCAATTTTGTCAGGCTGCTCCTTCAGTCAATCAGGCACTGAGACTTAACAAACTAAACAAGCTTCAGCCTTCTTGATCATGCCTCAATTTTCTTTCACTGCTTTGTTTTTTTGCCTTGAATGACAGGCACATTTCCTTATTTTTCTCTCCCTTCTTCTTACATCCTCAAGGAGAACCTGTGAAGAGAATCAGATGTTTCCTTTCATCTCTGTAGGCCTCTTGAAATCATGTGAAGGCAAGTTTTTTTCCTCACAATGAGTGAATATATTTACCGTGATTGCTGTATATCATGCTCCGGTAGAATCCGGCTTGAGATGGTACGCTCAGTAAGAGCAAAGGAAGTACGAGAATAAATAGCAAAAAAATAACCATGTGGGATTGCAGTTGTAGCCTCTTTCTCACAGTTCTGGGCTAGATGCCTCAGTGGCTGATTCACTACATTTCAAAGCAGATAATTGCTTTTCCCAAAAGTGGTGCACTGTCAGGAGTACTACTGGCTGCTTCTCTGAAAAAGGCTCAGAAAAGCAAACAACCTAAGAGGAATGAGAAAAGGAGTCCTAATTTCCTTCTAGCAAAATTCTGAATTTGCCTCATGAATTTTTACTCACTCGGTCGACATTAAGAGTTTCCTTTCCTTGTACGTTCATCAGTTCTTTTTTTTCCTCATTGCTCACAACATCATGTGCAACTCCTTCCTTCCTTCTCCTTTACTAAGTCTCAATGGACACTTAAATGTTTCGCATAGCTTTAGGGGGGAAAAAAATCTGTTCCGGAAGCAAGAATTCTCAAAATTTATGACAGCCGTCAAAGCTTCAGGCCCAGTGGTTTGAAAAGTGTTTGCTGATAAAAGCTCTCACTTACAGTAAGGTCTGACCTGACCACAGCAAAGTGTAAGAATGCCCTGTTCTTCTGTGCCTGGAGGGTGCTGCAAATCAGAGGCTTCTGAGTATGGGAAGACATGATGGCTTGTGCCAAGGGACTAGGCCATCAGTTTGCACCATTTATGGATAAATTTCAGCTTATTGTAAAATGTCAAACCTCATAAAATGCCAGCCAGTGTTTTGGCAAAGTCAATTGACATGTTAAGAAACCGAATGCTTTCTTGAACTGATTTTTTTCTTTCTCAGTAGGAACTTAATTTGGCAAATGACTTGTGGCTGTCGTAAGATGTTGGGCAGGGCACGTACTGAGGTATCTGCTCAAAGCCAGATGTGTTCATCTCATACTGGTGGAAAGATGGGAAGAGGATGAGGGAAATGCTTTACTCTCTGTAACTTCCCACTTGCCTGAGCCAGAGTCCGCTGTAGTGGAACGACTGGATTGCTGCAGCCATGTTTATTTAAGACTGGGAGGGGGAGAAAGAGGTTGTCTCTATTGCATGGCACTTCTTCGTAATGAGTAAATCTTTTAATGATGGGTTGTGCTTCAAACCACCTGTCAGTGGGCCCAGACAGATGTGGAGGGAATTCATTCAACTTTTGTGGTTAAAACTGAAACCCTGTTTTTCTTGTATTTCTGGGTTTTGTGATTGCAGTTGGCAGCCCCCATGATTTCTGGAATTAAGAGTGGATACCTCAACAGCTTTGGTGTATTTCTAGTTACTGTTTCCCTAAGTATGTCACGGGTGAAAAATCCCCAAGAAAACAGTATTGTCTCTCACTTAAGAGTGACTCAGGAATTTCACCAAGAGTTGTGAGATAGCTATGAATTACTTCACCTATTTTACCTATCAGGCCTCAAAAAAAGGATGACATGTCTTCAGTTCATTTCTACCAAGAACTTCATGGTTAGAGAAGTCACCTGGAATATAGGAGACAAATCATAAAATCCCACAGGTACTTGAGAGGACTTGAGGACAGGGTCATGCCTTTCACTGTAGTGTCCAAGTAATGAGGCGTTTCTTGTTTGTCATTTTCTCAACTCTGCTGCTGAAGCCATTACAGGTCACATGAAAAAAATTGCATATTCATTGTAGAGTGAAAATATAATGGGTACTTTGGTAGAAAGCTTACATGGTAAGCTTATTCAACAGAGGAGGGAGAACTTGTTTTCTGTTTTCTGTTTCAGTTCATTTTACATCTTTTCATAGAAAATGTAGGAAAGGCAACTGGTGAGATGAAGGAATGCATCTCAGTCTCCCGAATAGTCTGTAGCCATGTCACTGGGCTTGAATGTTGGAGAAGTAACCCATCAGGAAAGAGAAGGATTTAAAAGTAAGTCAGATCTGTGGAAACTGCTTTAGCCACTGAGGCATCGTGTCAAAGAATAACCCGCGCCAATCAGATCGGTTTGTGTATCTTGAGCAGTTGACGCTTTCCTTAAGTGATGTCTTTGATGTTAAAAATACTCTGTGCATACATAAAACATTTCATTAATAAGCATAGCTGATAGCCATAAGGAATCACAGTTCTTTAAATCATTTTGGTGAAGTGTAAAATTATTGATCCCAGGCTAGGAAACAGTGATAGAGTTGTGCTCCTTCTTTTCCTCTTCCCTTCATTTTATTGAAAATATTTTGGACTGGACAGACAGCTGCACTGGGACCCTTATGGCTGAATACACAGAGTAGCCTCATCCAGACACACAGTTCAACAGGAGAAGATAGGCTAAGTTCCAAACACTGAAGCTCTTACAAGTCTCAAATTCCTGACAAGTGATTTCAGTGCCTGATGCTGCTGTGTGTGAAGTGATGCTTTAATTTGCAATTGAATGACAAAGTCCTCGAGTCATCCTTATATCCTGAGTAATTGAAGAAAGAATCTGCAGTGTAAAAACTCGTTATGATTCTTCTGTGTCATTTTGCACCTTTGGAAAAAAAATTATCATTACATCGCTCTCTGGCATACTTTTATTAGCACCGAGCTGCAAAATATGAGTTGCAAACCTAGATTATGTGCTTGTATTTACAGATGGTATTGAAGATTAAAAAGAGAATTCGTATTGCATCTGTGCTAATTCTGGAGAGCCTCGCTGCCATTGATCTTTACACTTTATAACAGTTTCTTTCAAGCTCTGATGAGGAAATAAAATATAACCATTCTTTGTAAATGTTATTTGTTGCTGTCTATACCAGAGGAAGAGATGATTTTATAGTCATTTTACAAGTGGAGATTAATCTAATGAAGTAATTAGAGTAAATTAAGATAAAATCTAAGATTGTACACTTGGAATGGGAGGTGGAACATTTTCTGCTGTCTGATGTGCTTCTCTGTTTCCTGGAGCTGGAGAAAGATAATTTTTGGAGCACTTTCTGCCCTGTTAGAACTTGAAAGCAGAGCTGGAAACCTTTCAGGAGAGAGATTTTTTTCTTTTGGAATTTTGAAGTGGCAGTGGACACTGAGTCTTTAATTTGTAGAAAGTAAATTAAGAACTAGCTGGCGGCTGTTGCAGAGTTATCTGCACATGGAGTGGACTAGATCCACTGATAGGCTGTCAGTACTGTGTGCCATTTTGGCTAAGGGAGGGAGCGTTTGTGATTGCTTTCTTTTCTTTCCAGAGTGCTTGAGAGAAAGTAAGAGATACCAATGTGTTATCTGCATTATTTATGGTATCATTTTGCAAGTTACCATAGGGATATAGCACACACAGAAATGAGACACACAAGGAATGAGAAGAAAGGTGAGAAAGTATCAGGGCCAGGAAGATTGTGAGGTTCTTCTGTAATGGAGCTATAATGACGATGCTCCAAGGCCTGATACACCTCAGCCTCAACCTGTGGTTGGGTGCATCAAATGATGAATTTAAAGGTGAATGTGTTTACAGTGGAGGCACACGAACCATTGTGCATCTCTCTGATCATGAGCTGTAGAACAAGTAGAATAGATCCCAGACTGTAGCTCTGGGACAGAAGAAAAGCATTAATTGGCTCTGAGAGCTTTTGGCATATTATTTTTTATCTCTGTCTAGAACTGGCCATTCTACTATCTCTGCAGAAGGTATTTATGCTGGCTTCAGCCCTGAGATTACCGAATCCCAAATATGTTTCAGGTGAGTCCTCTTCTCCTTTGTTGGAGGTAAATCAACAGTAGGTCTTTAGTTCATAATGATAAATTATGTACAGAAATGAGTGTCCTCACTTTTTGCTACTTTTAACAATCAGCTGTGATTCGTGTACAGCACATCGTGTTGATTTGTGACCATAAGGCTGTCATGTTGCGGCTTCTCTGCATTCGTTAGAAAATTCTGTCTACAAGTCATCTCCTGTTTGGAAAGTCTCTCTGTAACAAAAAGTCTCTCCAAAAGTCAACTCTCACAGAGTTGTTTTGGTTGCTGTTGAGGCCGAGGTTTTCTCCTTCACAGGAACTTCTTCCTGGATAAGCGCATTATTTTCACGTCTGTACTGCATTGGTGCTTCTACACTGGAACGTAAAAGAATGAACCGAGAGTTATAAATATTTCAAGGTAGTTGCTGAATTGATTCTAATGTCTTGAGGGTTTTACTTCTTTTGTTTTAAATTCATAACTGCTGTGAGGCAGACTGTGAGCATGCAGCATCTCCCAAGCATTGTTCAGTACAGAGGGGAAGCCTTGCCCGGGAACAAGAACCAGTTTGTGACCCCAGTGACTTTTATACGCTCTTCACTGCAGATGCTGCGAGGCATGGGAGTAGGGTTTCTCTGTCCAGTTCGTAAGACTTCAGTTCCCTGTGCCTGTGACCTGCTGATGGGAAATACCCTGAGACATGGCCAGTTCTGGACCCTGCCTGCAGAAATCCGTGCATGCCTTTGTAAAATGTCTTGTGTCTATTAACTGTACACTAACCATACCTGCACTAACTATAGGGGGAGATTTGGCTTTATCTTATTTAGTGCTAGAAAATGTTTGGCCTCAGGGGATTTGATAACCCAGTTGAGAACTGCACTTTCTGACTTGCTGTTTGAATTTCTATTACTTTTCTTTTCATGCTGTACAGTCAGTTTTACTGGAGAGGTGGTAGCTTCACCTTAAATCTGCAAGTCATGCAGACTAAATAAAATTAATTTCTCATTTCTATATTGTTTATCTGAGAGTAAGCTGTATAGTATTTGCCTCATGAGAATAACTCTGTGCACAGCTGCCACAGCACGTACTGGTTTTGGTAAATATGGATGGTCGAAAAGTGTGATTTAAACACCATGTTTACCATGGACACGTGATCCTTCAGAATGAGTAGTTCCTTAAACATGAACAACACGGACTTTGGAAAACTGTTACGGTTTAACCCTATCCAGCAGTTAAACCCCATCCAGCTGCTTGCTCATTCCCCCCACTGTGGGATGGAGAGAACTGAAAGAGTAAAAATCAGAAAAAGTTGCCACTGCTGTAGCATATTGTTCCCATGATAAATGGGACAGGAGATAGAGTCTCTCCCTTCCTCCACAGTGATAGTCTTAGAAGGATGATAATCTCCTCTCAGATCAGCTCTTCTGGGACAAGACCACGTTCCTCATGACTCACCTGCGCTGTTTTCCACCCAGCACTGGTGTGACACAGGGAAATGGTCTTTCTGACTTGGGTTCACCCATTGCTGACTAACTTAATAAAGCAGCTGCTAAAGTTTATGCTTTGGTATTAATATATCTTTTGCCTCATAGATGCATTGTAATTTCGTTTGCATTTAAAGAACATGGCCCAAGTTAATCAATAGAATTCAGGAATTTGGCCTAATTACAATGGTGTCCTCGATCTGCATTCTCTAGATTATGCTCTGCTAGTGCACACTTCTTGCAACTGATTTCCTGGGAGACATATCCCTGTGCAAGGCACCCACGTTAGATGCCTTAGATTGAATGACATGACCACTTCTTCAAACGTGTTATAAGGAGAACTAAGTATAACTGGAGATGGATAAACCCTGCAT
Source organism: Trogon surrucura (assembly GCA_020746105.1). Classification (NCBI taxonomy): domain Eukaryota; kingdom Metazoa; phylum Chordata; class Aves; order Trogoniformes; family Trogonidae; genus Trogon; species Trogon surrucura. The sequence continues at coordinate 73,235,409 of CM036619.1, forward strand.
GGGTGAAAAAAGATTTTTATTTCTGTTTTTTGATCTCTTTATCCATTTTTTCTTACTTTTCTGAGACCGTAAACTGCTTCGTGTAATAATTGCTATGGTACTATAAATAGCAAGGAACTGTTTTCCCCCAAAATCACAAGGGGTTTTTTTGTCATTTTTTCATGAAAAATTGTGGCTTTGAAAAATCAAAGGCCAGTGGAGGTATAAGACATAGAACTTGATGATTTTATTTGTTCTTATGAAGTTTGTTTTTGTCAGGAACAGGAATCTGAAAGCTACAAAACTTTTGAAATAGCAGTGTCTTGTTGTGTTTCCAGGTTCGTGAGTGTTTGTATATGAGGAGTATTGATTTATACGAAGAATTTCAATCCAACTTCAGTTGAATCATAGACTCCTCTTGTCACTCAGTAATGACTTTCTTATCACAGAGAGCCAGAAGAGCCCTCGTCAGTATTTTTAGATTCCAGTAGCCTCTGCTATGGTGTCTCACCAAACAGCAGTGCCCCTCTCGGGTAGTTCTGCTGTCAGCTTCACAGTTCTGCACTGTATTCTCATCAGAGCAGGTTGGAGCTGCCTAAATCTATCGGGGACCTCTTGTAAGGCCCCACTCTGGTTACAGATTGAGATCTTCAAGTCACTGATAGCCTCAATGCACTTCATTTTTTTTCACTGTGTTACCGCTTAAAGATGTCTTGATAAAATTTCGCCCCTGATGCTGCTGATAATAGGCGGTGATGTTCGTCTCATTCGCTTTGCAACAGGAGCAGGAGTGACATGTTACAGATCTCTTCACTTGTGTTGTCAAAAACTAGGTCACTCGGAAGTGACAGATCTGGCCAGCGTAAAGGCTGAAGCAAGAACATGAGGGAATTCATTTATGATGTCATGCTAAATATAGAGCAGTAATACAAATTAAAAATATGTTAATATTTATATAATTATACATAATCAAGGTATAATGCAAAAAGAAATTATTTACTTTGTGTGTGATGGTGTGTTCAGAAGCCTCTTTCTATTTAACAAACTGCAGTTGTATTTTAAGGAGCTTTTACAAGAGGCAGTTCAACCTATGCCAGTGCTTTGGCTTCCTGTGCTGCTGTTGCACAGCTGCCTGGTTTGGCATCCGAGCTGAGCAAGGCAGGCATCTCTCTGACCAACTACTCACATCCAAGCCATTTCTGAACAGCACAAGAGTTACTATCCAGCCCACAGGAGAAATCCAGGCTGTTTCTTGTGTCAGAGTTGGTGTGGAGAACATAGAGGAAAAAGTACTGATGGCTTCCAAAGGGCCAAGATTTCATCTCAGTAAGCTTTGTGTTCGTGCCTGGGGCTTCCCTTCTCAGGAAGGCTGTTTGGCTCTCGCTTTCCATGTTGTGGAGTTGTTGAGTGCTCACTTGCCTGAGCTCAAGGCCAGACTGTAGTGACGTGATTTTGCTGAACTACTCGAGTATTTGGCCAGCTTGTCTAAAATCCAGTAATTGCTATATAATAGAATCACAGAATCATAGAATTATAATTATGCACTCTGAGAGGGGAATATGATTCTGCTCTGGATTCTGTCCCGGATTCACTTTTTTGGTGATCTGTACAGTTATGCATCACATCAGTTTTTCCTTGTGGGTCAAGTAGCTTAGTAGCAGCTTGATTATCAGGTTGTGCTGTCATATTTGCAGTCAGTTGTCATGGCTCTTGCCGAGTCCAAGGAACAGAGATTTAGACTTATCCACGAGAGATCTCAGTTGTATTTTTGCCTTTGGCACTGCCTTGGAGACTGAATTTATGAAAGTAACCTCCCGTCTCTCTGTTTTGCCTTTGCTCCTGTCTTTACGTGGCTTGCAAATTACCCATGGCATGGGCTTGTACTCTTTGCAGTGGCCATTTCTGACTGGGAGAGGAGGTTCCCAGTTCCTGAAGGGAAGGACCTCTGGCTGTGACAGTGTGAGCAGGCACGTCTCAGGCAAAAGGCTTGTGAGGGGGTGGCACTGGCGCCTCGCCTCCCAGCACAGGGCTTGGGCCATGCCTCTCGCCGCGTGTTATGTGTTTAATGTTAGTTTAATGGAGATCCGGCCCTGGCTGCTCTTAAATCGCAGGCACTAAGGTAATGTAAATAACTATCACAGGGTCTGTTCCTCCGAGAGCTTTAAAATGTGTTGCTTTAACACTGCAAAAGCTGACAAGAGTGTCTGTAGCTTTGTTCCTGTAGCTTTGGTGCGTTGGATGAGGTTTTCTCCTGAGACTTGAAAAGACTTTTGGAAAAGGCACTTTTTAGGAAATTAGCTTTATAGGATTATTTTAATCATAATGCAGCTTTTAAGGCACGCTGGTTGTATTTATTATTTTGAATTATGTTTAATGATTTCTGTTGCCCTCTTGTGCATACTTATTTTCAGCATGTGCTTTGCTCTCTATTTAAATTGTCTCGGATGCTTTCGCAGACAGGTGCTACCTAAATAAAGTTTATTATTATTTTAATAAGCTGCAGCAGGACAGCAATTAAAAAAAAAATCCGTATGTTCATATTGTCTTTTTAATCGTTGGTATTGCGAGCATTTACAGTTCAGGGAAAAAAAGTGAAGTGGAGAGGAACTTCCATGTGGGAGAAAGAAACTACTCTTCTCTCTCATATACCCACTGAAGAAATTTTTCCCTGAAGGCATTAAAATAGATGCAGTAGGCTATGTTTGAGGATTATGTCCAACCTTCCTCTCCCTGTCTTTTGCAATGTTGTGGAAAGGGTAGTGAGCAACAAAAGTTTTGGCTGATCTGAGAGGCCTCTGGACACTGTGAGACCTCAGCCTGCCGTGTTTAGCGATGGCAATACAGCTGTGCAGGAACAGATGCTGCCAGCTGTGCTCAAAATGTTTGATGTGTGTACAGGTAGGAGAGTTTCCACTGTGCCTTGCATTAAATGTGTGAACCAAACATTTCTGAGGGGTCAGAAATGTTCTTTTAGCTGATACTCTTCTGTTTATTTGTTAATGCTGTAAACCTCAGTGCTTCCAAAAGCAAGCTGGTCATGAAAGAAAAAAATGTAAAAATAATACTTCAGAAGAAAAACCCACAAAGTACTATTTCCAGGTGGACATACCCACAGAAAAGTGAGGAATCTCTTGAGAAATACTTTTTTTTTCTCTAATTCATGACTATAAGTTGAAAGTTGTGATGGTGCAAATGTGGAGGTAGCAGACTGCAGCAGCAGGTACCTTAGCCAGGATGTTGGCTGTCCTGGGATTGACTCCCAGCTCTGCAGTGCCTGGCAGTGCTGGTGCACCTTGAGCCACCCACCTCACTGCTGCCCTCCCTTTTTCCTTTTGGACTGGTGACATTCTTCTGAGTGTGTATTTTGATGAGTATATGGTAGAAAGTGACCAAGATGTAAACTGATGTCTAAACTCACCCAGAATTGAAATAATCACTGTTATATTTAACTGCTGTTACCTGTAACCATAAAGATGTCTTTCTCTGGAGACCATCTATGATTCCTCTTCTGAGTGTCTGACTTGGTCTGAGATCCTTTTGATGCATGCTGCTGTAAATCAGACCAAACCCTAATTCTTTGTACATAGTATGTCTTTTTTGCACATTGTGTAAGTAGGAAACTAAATAGGGCTACTTAATCTGTGTAACTACATACTGCATTTTAAACAACAGCCATTTTTTTACATCTAGTTTCTACAGTGTAGTAAAATATGCACATAATCATGTCTACACACTAATTCTGTACTACACGAGTATATACTGAGGGCTGGTTTAGCTCAATGGGTTGAGTGTGGTGCTTTAAACACCAAAGGTCGCGGGTTCGATTCCCGTTCCGTTCTCACGTGTTGCCTGACCCAGTCAAGAGGTGGCGTCCCTGCCCACAACAGGGAGGTTGGATTAAAATGATCTCTAAGGTCCCTTCCAGCCCAGGCCATTCTATGATGAAACCTCTATGATACTATGTTTTCACTGGAACTCTTCCCTTGCAGTTTTAATTGTAGGCTTTTTGTTTGTTTGTTTTTTAGTTTTTCTTTTCAGTCATCATAATTTGTTACACTAATTCTGTAATATTCATTGTGTAAAGGGTACCTAAGGCATTTTGTGTTTTTGCAAACTGAGAAATCAGTTATAGTTTCACCAGAGAACAGAAGTTGTTTTTCTTGCTGGAAGATAGACTCCTGCTTGAAGATGTATACCTCATCTCTTGCAGAAGGAGGTCAGCCTGCAGGCCTGATGGGGTCTGGATGCCCACAAGGGAAGAAAATGAGTTGGTCTCTTAATGGTGAGACCAGAAGTGATGTATCACGTTTGCTTCCCAGCACTGGGGTCTGCTTTTCCCAACTAGGCTCACCTTAACATCTCAGAAAATTAGGACAAGTGTAGGAAATACAGGGTCCCACAGGAGTATGTCATATGGCTGGGACCTGGGCCAGTTCACAGTAAGATTTACTCATAGCCTGAATGAAGGATTGAATTCAGCATTTGAGTAGCACAGTCCTGTATTATAAAGCTTGGTTTGTGAAATATGGTGTTTTTGCAGTTGGTTGAAACACTGAATTTAATTATGTTGTTTGATTTGTTCTCCTTAACTTTAGAAAATACAGGGAGAGTGAATATTTATCACTACTGTAAAACAGTTTTTTACAGATAAAAGATTTATTTTAGCTCTTCATCTTTGGAGCTAATTGCTCACATTATATTTCTGCCTACATGCCTTTCAAACTGATAATGGTTTAACTGTAGCTGTTCTTGTCCAAACAAGCTGGATGCGACGTACCTTGCACACCAAAAATATTTGTATCACTCCAGCACCTTATTGTGGGCTGGAGAAAGTTGTCAAAATATAGAACAAAAAAGGTCTTCATCCCTCTCAGTTTGCATTTGAGGGGTAAGCTACGAGTGGCAGATACAGGCAAATGGGAAATGCGAGCAGTGCTCTTAGCTAGGATGGTAGTCGGAACCTTCAGCACAGCAGAAGCTTGGCCATCGTCATGTTATACGTGCCTCAGGAAAAGCAGCGCTCTGAGGAGATTTGGAAAACAGCAATAAAACAGGTTGCAAATGTTTCTGAGATGCTGAAAGGGGGAATGGGACTGAGCACGAAGGTGATTTTTTTAAAATTGAACTAGAGTGTGGCAGAGGCTGGCAGGAGTTCAGTACTGCCCAGCCATCCTGTTAATTTTTGATGATGCAAAATAGGAGAAACTTGTTATCCAAAGGACCAGTTGCTATGTGCTCGCCTTATGCAGCCTCCAGATGTTGTCTAAATTGTGCCACTTTATAACAAATATCTATAGGACATATTAACTCTCTTTCTGCACAGAGGAGAGGTAGAAATATAGAGAAAAGACAGTAAAAAACAATTATGGAAAAAACCATACTGTATCTTCTTCAAAATATTGGATGGGACAGGTGGGAGAAGGTAGTAGAAAAATGGAAGGGAAAGTTGTTGTGACACAATTGTGATATATATCGCTAAGTAAGCTCAATGTATGTAATTTGTTTCCTGCACCTTCAAGTGCTTCCTTGACCGTGTTTTGTGGAAAAGGGCTGTTCTGTAGCAACGCAGCATCTTATTGATCATCCCAGTGCTGTCCTCACTGGCACAGAGCTTTGGCTCATCTTTCTCTTTTTTTTTTTATAATTATATTTTTCTCTTAATCAACATTAAAAATCATTTAGTTGGAAAGGGTAGGGTTATTCTTGTGAGTGAAAAAGCAATGCTGTGTGTTAGATCTTCCCTTGGGCACCTTTGTACGCAAGGCTCATCTGGCATTGGTACCTTATTCAGCGTGTCACAGGGATGAACAGTTACAGCCAGATGACAACCTGCCATGTTCTTATGACAAACAGTATCGTGTCATGGAAGCTTCGGAAGCCGAATTTAGCAGGATTCCAGGCAATGTTTGATGAAATGTAACTATAGCAACTAAACCTTCACCACCAGATAATACAATCCTTGTTTTAAAAGAAACCAAAAAACCCACAAAACATCTCTCTTCCTTGGTTTCACGTGTGCTACATGGCATATTATGTACTAGCTGGCTACCTGCATTGTTAGGTATTTTAGGTTATTTAAAAAAAAAAAAAATGAACAATGCAAATAAGTGTAGTTACCTTTAAAAATAAAGTGAAATGTGCCTTTTTGTAGAAACTTTCCCTCACCAGCTTTGTCTGTGTCACTGCAGTTGCTGTTCTGGTTGCACTGACTTTTTCTTTCCCAGGTGCCACACGGTGGTGCTCCTGACTCCACGTTGCTCAGAGCCTTGAGCTGGCTGAGAGGAGTTACAGATGCAATGTTCTTACCAAAACTGCAAAACTGATTTTAAAGGGAGGCCTAGCACTCAGTTCGGCCATGAAGGTGAATGATACTGCAGGTTGGGGGATGTGCTTTTCTCCCAGGACTGAGCTACTAGATCAGAGATGGGAAGAATGAGCTGAATAATGACAGCTGATAAAAAAACCTCAGTGTTACACATGTATGCACACATAAATACATATTCAGCCTCTTTTACACTTTATTACTATGTGAATTTCACATGTCATCTTTGTCTGGGTAGCTACCACACCTTGCCATTCTCTTTGTTTGATCAGTAGGTGACTTAGGCAGGCTCATAGCTCAGTAATCCCCTGGGACTGAGGACGGCATCCTTTTCTCTAGGTCTATGATAAAAGTGCAGAGAATCAAGGCAGAGGGAGTGGAGATGCACCTTCTTCTCCATCTGAGGAGAGCCCAGTACAGCATCAGGACCTGCCTCGGTGGTCCCAGGCAGGATCCACAGACTGAAAGACAACCGCAGTGGTGCTGGCCTGGTTGGTGTCAGTTGAAAAGTTGTGTCTAAGTGGACATCCTCGCCTGCATCAAACCTACAGCTCACTGAAATCAGCAGGAATTGTTTCATTGACCTGTGTGTACTTTGAATCTGGTCCTGTGAACCGTAGCATTCTGCCAGTTACAGTTTAGCTGTATGAGTCTAGGAGTTCACCTCCCGCTGAGAGTTTCTGACAGCTTTACCGAAAATTGGATCAGATGTTTTGATATTTATGTGAGTCTTGCTTTTAAACTGGGGGAAGCCATCTTTTTAATTAATCTTTACAAAAACAATCGAATGCATGACCTACAAGGATAATTGCTTGTGTTCTGCTTTGATTATTTTCTGAAAGTTTCACTGAATTTGTATAATGGAGTGCACTGATAAGTGATCTAAAAGAGGAACTCTAGTAAAGCCCATGTACGTACTACAGTATGAACATTTTAAGACAGGCAGCCTTGTTGTCTGTATAAATATTGTATTCTGTAACATAGTGTTATTAGCATAACTTTTGCAAGGTTTATCTTTTCTGACTTTGCATGTCTTTGGATAATTTTTATACATAAATCCTCCATAAAGCCATAACCTGACTTGGAGCAAATGTCTATGGCTTTTAAAATATCTTAAATGAGTGTTCAGTTTATGGACAAATCCAATAACCTTATGTGATGGGATCCCCTGAGACTAAGGAAGCGTGATTAGTTTCTCACAGCTTACTATTTCTGCTATAGCTTGTTATCCATTCTGTGCAGTCTCCATGAGAAGCCAATATTAAGCAGAATTCTTTACTATTTTTAAATATAATTGTATGCGATTCTCCACATATGAGTAAGTGAGGTTTGCAGATGAAGACTAGTCTTGAATGAAAATCGAGACATGACTAGACATCACCAGGAAGCACCACTCTGCATTATATAAATGGACTGAGGGACACGACAGGCAGCATAATCCTGCCCACATCTGACCAGTGTCCATTTTGCACTCCAAGTGCAATATTACATATAAAAGAGAAATACTGAAAATAATAAAATTTCATTAATATGGAAGCCACAGTTTGATATTTTGAATGACCTTGTTATGAGCAGGAAGAAATAACCAGGGATGTATCTGCAGTGAACAGTGTCTCTGACGAGGGGTGGGTATAGACAAGAGAAAAACTGAAGTGAAGTCAGACCAGCTGTGCATGCAGACACTGCCTGTAGGACAGGACTGCTTATTCTCTAGCAGGCTTGGAAATCATCCTGCCACTTAGCCTTGTTCCTTATCTTTCTTGACTGAACAACCCATACAGAAACTGATGACGGTAAAGTAGTAGGGAGATACTAAGATATTTATTCAGTTATTTCACTGCATCTTTTTGCAAACAGAAGTGCAAGCTGATAGTGTCAAATCAGAGCCAACGACTTACATCATCACAGGCTGACATTCTTCTGTTGATGATCTTCTGAGAAATGCTAAATTGAGTTTGTGCTCACTGGTAAGAAATCCTGAGTGGAATTTTTCCCTGAAATGGAATGAGATGGAATCCTGGACTGTATTAGAAGGGATGTGGCTAGTACGTTGAGAGGGGTCCTCCTCTACCTCTTCTCTGCGCTGGTGAGGCCACATCTGGAATATTGTGTTCAGTTCTAGGCCCCAGTTCAGGTCCAAGTCCAGTTCACATTCAAGAAGGACAGGGAACTGCTTGAGAGAGTCCAGTGCAGAGCCACAAAGATGATGGAATGGAGCATCTCCCTTATGAGGAAAGGCTGAGGGAACTGGGTCTCTTCAGCTTGGAGGAGAGGAGGCTGAGGGGTGACCTCATTAATGTTTATGAATCTTTAAAGGATGAGTGTCAGGAGGACGGAGCCAGGCTCTTTTCAGTGGTGTCCAGTGACAGAACAAGGGACAATGAGTGCAAGCTGGCACATAGGAGGTTCTACAAAAACATTGGAAAAAAACTTTTTCACTGTGAGGGTGACAGAGCACTGGCACAGGCTGCCCAGAGAGGTTGTGGAGTCTCCTTCTCTGGAGACATTCAAAACCTGCCGGGACACGTTCCTGTGTGACCTACTGTAGGTGGTCCTGCTCTGGCAGGGTGGTTGGACTAGATGATCTTTTGAGGTCCCTTCCAACCCCTGACATTCTGTGATTCTACGATTCTGTGATTCTGTCAATCAACCAGACCAAGCAAGAGACCTCTCTGTTGTCTTTATTCAGTAGTCATATAAGCTTCACAACAAAATCAGATCCTTGCCCACCAAAATCCTAATGATTACATTAAAGTATATAAGCTTGATGCCAAGGAAAATCACAAAATGTACATTTTTTTTTATATGCATAGACTGGTAGAGACTCGGGAGGTTTTATTTCTCTTGTTTCTCTCCCTAGAATGGATTAAGAGATTAATATTTTACTAATCTCAAATCAGAAAATCCTGTGGAAGATTGAAATAAACTGCAAATAATTAATTAGTCCCCAAAAGATGAATTCTAGAAATAATTAAGAATGTGTAACTATGTAAAAGCAATGTAGTTTACAAAAATATCGAACCCTGCCTGCCAATGTACGTGTCCTGGTACCATCAGGATTGTTTTCTGCACCGTCTCACAGGTGACTTCTGATGCCACTTCAAGATCTGAGTGCAGGTTCATAGCCAGATCTTTGATGTCTTCGCTTCTGAGGCAAGAACTGTGTATTTATGCACGCCTGAGAAGACTCCTTAGAAGAATAAGGACCCACATTTGCTCTTTCTGGCACCCTTAGCTCACCGTGGAGCACAGGTCATGGCCTGTTGGCACGTACCACTTCAAGCTCACCTCCTGCTGCCAAGGGGACACCACATTCAAGAGTTTGCGGATTTCATTGCATTCACTGGCAACAGACAGCTTGGACAATAAAACATATAGATTGTTTTGTTTACATGAAGATAAAGGATTGAAACCAGAAGGTTACAAATAAAACAATTTTAGTGCCTTTTTTTTTTTTTTTTTCCACTCCTTCTCAGTTGTTCTGACATCTTTCATTGGGAATGCAGTTGTTGGGGTTAGTGGTGGGAACTCTGCCTGCTCAGTTCGCTCCCATATATCTGTACTCCCAAGTACAGAATAACTTTTCTGTTTTCCTGCCTAAGTGCAGTACACTCTTGATAGACTGCAAGTTTCTCCTTGATTCATTGCAAATGGAGTATCGACGACTGGGAGAGAGGGGAGGTAAAAGGGTAATGGTCAGAAGGAGATACGTTGTCTTTGCTGTTTCCAGTTTTTCACTCTTTGCTCTCTTGATACACTTGCCTTGCTGAATGTCTTTGTGGTTTAACTTATAATGATGTTTTTCATGCGTAGATGGTCTTGCGTACTTTCTTGCACTTTTCTTTTTTTTAAAAAACTTTACAATATTAATATAGAACATGCTGAAAACATCTATTTTTCAAAACATCTGTGCAGTTAATGATCTCCCAGGCCATACTAGTTTTCTAAGGAGATCACAAAAGGCAGTTTAATGAACCTGTTTAGAACAGATGGAGGACGTTGACATTTGATATATCCATGTGAGTGAAAGCCATGTCTTTGTCCATTATTTATTTTGGGGGTTCGTGGTCTAAACCAGTATTTCTCCCTTACCTCCCTTCCTCGTATTTTCCAGAAGGGGAATATGATCAAAACACTAGATTGGATGATATTTGCAAAAATTGAGGAGGAGGAGTTTGTACGTGTGTCTTCATGTGTGTAATAATAGCTTTAAAAATGTAACGATACAAGAAGGAATAGAATTCCTTCTGAATGGAATGAGGTATTGTAAGACAGTTCCCAGATGACTACATGTAATTAAGTTATGGCATAGTTTATCATATCCTGTCTTCTTTTCCTGCGTTTCTTAGAAAACATTAATTCATATAAGATACTTCAGACAGGAGCACACAGGGAAGATAACTATAAATCCTCTCATCAGTTTGAGCATCCAAAACTTTCCACTGCTCTGGGGTCAAATGGAGATGCTTTCTGGATTCTGTATGTGACTCTCAGTGTCATATACAGGCAGCAGGCAGGAAGCTTTGATTAAATTGTGGATGTTAATTTAGAACATGATTCGTTTTGGCGAATTTACCAAAAGCTACAAACAGAGAGAGATACCAGTTCTGTGGGTAGAGGTTGCCTATAACACTTGTGTGGGTGAAGAGGTCACCATTAAATGAACCATTAGTCCTGGCACATACACTGTGAGATGCTTGTTTTAAGATCTAAAAAGTGTGAAATACTCTTTTTTTTTTTTTTTTGTAGGATTAATAGTGTTAGCAACTTACGAAGACTGTTTTTCCACAAAAATGTGGTTTAAAGGAAGCTAACCTTGCACACAAACTCTGGGAAAAGCGTGGAAGCTGAATGACTGGGAGATTGAAGCTGGGGCTTCAACCTCACACAAAGGTACTTAGCTATCTCATTTGGGATCTCCAGGATTTTAATGTTTAGTTTATGCGACTACTATATGAACCAGATAAGTGCAACATCAGGGGAAGAAAATAAAGCAGTCTGTCCTCAAACCACAATACTAAGCAACTTCAGCTACAGAAACACATTTATTGTTTACAGGAGTAGGATTAGTGTATGTGCTCCTTGCAAAGTGGTTATATTTTGATAAATGGTTTAAAATCTGGTGATTCTGCAGCAAGCCAAATGTAGTTTTAAATATTTCATCCTTGTACACACACATATATGTTTATTAGAAGTATGTCTTTTTTTGTGGCAAATAGAAAAAAAATCTGTGCGTTTGTACATGCAACTATATATATATACAGATGCATAGATCCAAACAAAAACATAGATCCATACAAATAAACGTTTTGGTCAATGAATATGTTTTTGAATCCTTCTTGATGAATTCGTGGGACTAATGTTTTAGGTTTGTATTGCCTTAAATGTACTCTCTTCAGCTGGAGGAGTTTATTACTCCATAAGAAGGCTGTGCCTCCAGCTCTTGAGTATCTTGATAGCTTCAGTTTGTGAGGGGATGTCATTCGCAATCACGTTGTCTTTTCTGGTATGAAGTTCAGCATTACTGTTTGGTAATGTGTAAAGCTTCAAGTTTTATCTTCCATTAATGAAGTTGAAATGAGTTAATATAAAGAAAAGTGACAAAGCCAGAACCTGTCAATATTAATTCGTTCTTTATTGCTTCTGGGGTTGTAACGAATGAAAATGTCCATTATCATCAATTTGTTTTGATTCCCTTACTTTCCCCAGTGACAATTATTTTTAATCCAATAATTTGTTTGACATTAAAAATGTCTATAGTTAGTACAAAAAATAAATGAAGAGGTGGTCAGGCTTAGGAGGTTATAAGCATAATGTTGGGTTTTATTTGTTTCCAGATAAAATGCAAAGTCATCTAGTAACAGCAGAAGGTAGGTCAAGAAGACTGCATTAATATGTTGGTGGTTAACGTTCCCAGTTTTAAAACAAACACTAATTTCTAGGGGGTTAATGGTAAATATTTTTTTTTGCCATTTAATATTCATGGCAGTTTATAAGGACGCTTGAACTAAATTGAGCCCATAAATGACAAGTTACAAGTCAATCTTGGGCTTCTGCTGTGAGAATTTTGTCGAAAAGATTATTCTGAGTGCCGTATTCATCTTTGGCACCACCCCCAAACCATGCCCTGCCCTTTTTCCTCTGCAAGTTCAGTAACAGCCTCAAGTGCCCTCTTGAGAGAAGCCTTTCCTAGCACAGTGTAACGGGATGGTTGGACCAAACCCCCAGCCTACTGGGAGGAACTCGGGCGTTCTTGTGATAATGCTTTTGCAAAATGGCTACAGTGTCATAGAATCATAGAATCATTAAGGTTGGAAAAGACCTCAAAGATAATCTAGTCCAACTGTCAACCCAACACTACCGAGACCACTAAACTAGGTCCTGAAGTGCCACATCTGCATGGTTTTTGAACACCTCTGGGGATGGCAACTCCACCACGTCCTGATCCTTTAGTAATAGAGAACCTATTCCATCACACATGAGCTTAATTAACATCTGAGGTAAGGGCTCACTGCAATCCAGGTGCTTGCAAATAACCGAGCTGTGAAGCTTTTTTACTGCATCCATTTTAAGTGAAGTGAAATTGCTGCAATTCAATGTAGGAGGCTAGATTTGTACTTTGTAAAGCCCCCTCAGTCTAGGTATGGTTTTGCAAAAACAAAACGAGAGATGAATAGGATCTCGTCTTCATTTATTCAAAGCACAGAGGTTCAGACAGGAATAAGAGGAGGAAGGAAAATCAAATAAAAGTGTTCAGCTTTTGACTTAGTCAGAGCTATAGCTTTTATAAGATTGAATTTTAATCATTTGCTATGGGAAGATTAAAAGAAATATTATTCTGTGAGAATTTGAGAGAAAAAGATATATTTTAGAAAAGTTGTTTAATCTCCTTGCATCTCTCCCTCCCCTGATAATACTCTAACCTTTAAGCCTTTTTGCAGGCATCTGTACTTTACAAATGAACCTTTTTGCTCATTCTTATTCATGTGGTGGTCAGCTCCAGTGCCAGTCTTTGGAGTCTCCAGCATGAAACCCGACCAGGTTCTCACTTATCGTGTTAATTCCATTGTTCTTGGTATCACAGGAGCAGCATTTTATTTATTTGTTTGTTTGTTTGTTTGTTTCAATAAATTACTGGTTTGTGCTGTCCACCTTCCTTACAAGATGGGTGTGCTGGCAAAGAAAGGGGGAGCACTGAGTGGAGAGTTCAGAAATATTTGAGGTGAATGTCTTTGAGGCGAATGTCTTGCCTGATGGGAGAATGATACCTTTAGGACAAAATAGCTAGTTGTATGTGAATGCAGGAGACTAAGCAATCTGCTTAAACTAGTGGTATCTTTCTGACAGGAACATACGTTATGCCTAGTTTATAGAAACACACCTTCAACGTATTTCACTCAAAGCTTGTTTGGATCAGATCACAGTAGTGAGAAAGCCAGACTTTGGAGGACTGTGTGAAGAGCTGCCTGCTAGGTTGAGAGTTTTTAGACATAGAAAAGTGACAGATACGCACAAACATGTGCAATTTAATATAAACCAGTTATGCCTCATATGCAGACCTAAGCAGTGTAGATTCTTAGTATCACTGCTGTATCTCACTTCTGTGAACAACTGAAGGAGGTGGCAGCCTTAGTAATGCATGAAAAGGTTTTTGCTCTTGGAATGATGAGAGGTACGTTCAGTGAAGGAATTGGAGACATTGGGGAGGGAGAATTTAGAATCTGTTCCTTTTTGCTGTCTGTAATATAAAATTTGTTTTCCTGAGATCCTTCAGCCTGGGTTTTAGTGCAGTAGAGTTGAGGGTGTTTCACAGTCAGATACTTGAGGTTGGGAGACAAGAACAAAATAATACCTTCTCCTCCCCCTCAAATAACCCAGCAACACTGGGCAAAATTTTGTTGACTGCGTCCTTCTCTTCAATTTGATAATTAATGCAGCAGCTATCCAGAACTCTCTGTGAACCTCTGGACTCCAACAGTCTCTTTAGCACTTCTTCAAATACCAGCTCCCATTTGTCAACTCTTGTGCTGCTAAACAAGCAGGAGAAAACAAAAGAATTTTCTTCACCTTGTTCCTTACAATTTTTACCCCTTTGGGGCTTATTGACTCTTAGTATATTTTCTATATTAAGGGCTGCAGTGTCTCATTTGTCTCTAAAATGTTTGCAATAACCAGTACCAGACAAGAACACTGGTGGAAATAATTATTCAGGCTTTCCTGCATCGTTTTGTGGGAAGATTTTATCTGCAGATAAAAAGTCATTAAGTTTTTGTGCCAACGCTTAAGCTCTGTTTAGTCTAAAAAACATTGTACGATAAGGCTGGAAATATGTTTTCTCGAACTTTTTCCATTTCGAACATTTTAATGATGTTATAACAAAAAGCAGTTACTGTCCCTTATTCGGTTATTATTAAGCAGTTATTGTTCATCCAGTTGCTGTCCAGTCACCAGGGGTGTCCCCTAGGGATCAGTACTGGGTCCAGTCCTATTCAACATCTTTACTGACGACCTGGATGAGGGGATTGAGTCTACCCTTGGCAGGTTTGCAGATGGCACCAAGTTGGAGGGGAGTGTCGATCTGCCAGAGGGTAGGGAGGCACTTCAGAGAGACCCGGACATGCTGGGTTGATGAGCTGAGGCCAATGGCATGAAGTACAATAAGACCAAGTGCAGGGTCCTACACTCTGGCCACAATAACCCCCTGCAGTGCTACAGGCTCGGGGGGAGTGGCTGGGGAGCAGCCCAGCAGAGAGGGACCTGGGAGTGCTGGGTGACAACCAGTTGAACATGAGCCAGCAGTGTGCCCAGGTGGCCTAGAAGGCCAGTGGCATCCTGGCTTGTATCAGGAACAGTGTGGCCAGCAGGAGCAGGGATGTGATTCTGCCCCTGTGCTCAGCACTGGTGAGGCCTCACCTCGAGCACTGTGTGCAGGTCTGGGCCCCTCCCTGCAAGAAAGACACTGAGGGGCTGGAGTGGGTCCAGAGGTGAAGTCCCTGGTGAAGGGACTAGAGAGAAACTCTTATAAGGAGAGGCTGAGGGAGCTGGGGGTGTTTAGCCTGGAGAAGAGAAGACTCAGGGGGGACCTCATCACTCTCTACAACTGCCTGAAGGGAGGGTGTAGTCAGGTGGGGGTCGGGCTCTTCTCCCGGGCAGCCAGTGACAGGATGAGGGGGCATGGCCTGAAACTGCATCAGGGAAGGTTTGGGTTGGATCTCGGGAAATGCTTCCTCACGGAGAGGGTGCTCAGGCATTACTGCCCAGGGAAGTGGTGGAGTCACTGTCCCTGGAAGTCCTTAAGGAGAGGCTGGACGCGGCACTTAGTGCCGTGGTCTAACCGATGTGGTGGTGTTGAGTCATAGGCTGGGCTTGATGATCTCAGAGGTCTTTTCCAGCCTCAACAATTCTGTGATCCTGTGATTGCTTTTGCTAGCTATAAATTGAATATCAGAGTTGCATTCAAAGAGTTGTATTAGAATAGAATTAGAGATTCTTCTAAAACAAGCATGAAAAACTGAACTTGATTTTACTTAAATATTGTCATTCTCTTTGTTTTAAGCTGAGCTGTTTAAAAACTGTCCTCCTATAATAAAAATATAAATACCATCCACCTTAAACTTATCTTAGGAAAAAGTGAAAATATTTACTAGAACCCATCAGTTCACCACACACAAAAAAAAAAATCTAGCAAGAGTTTCATACCTGAGGGAATATTTCACAAGCTATAAATAAAGAAGCTTCAGAATAAAACCCAACTTGCTCATTTTCTCCTCTTGCTTAAGCAGTCCCTATTGTTCTTTTAATAAATGTAGACATAGGCAAGATGACTTATGTATATATGTGATAGTGTCTTCCACAGATCTTTTTTAACTGAGAAGTAGGACTATTTGAGAAATTAATTTACAGAAATGTTTTCTATTTTATTTGGTGACAGGCAAATGAAACACAAATAAAGAAGAATGGACCATGCAATATAGTAACAAATAACCTGCTTTCCTGTTTACTTCAGGTTTTTGTACCAATTACACTGAACTAGTGCATTTGGCTTCAAAAATTATGAAAGCTAAGAAGCCCACAAAGATGTCTCTCTCAGATAGCTGGTCCAGCTTGGGATGTGTGGTAAAGAAAATTCTACAAGAGGCTGTGAAAGGAATATGTTTAGAGAAACATTCTTAGAAGAAGAAATTAGTTCACAATTTGCCATTACTCAAATGGTTTTTAAAACATGTATGGGAAAAATTATGAAATTCACCTCCTGCAAAGCATAAGGAAGTAAATTACATAAATTTCGAATTCAAGAAGAATATTTGCTTGAATATGCATTGGTGTAAATCTGCAGTACTCCTTTACTTGGAACGGGAATTCTCAGATGGCCATCTTTGCCCTAGAATTGGGCACTGAGTAGATTTTGACTGAATATCTCAAAGGACCTGCAGATGTTTTATCTTTGTAGCCTAGTCAGGAATTCTGAACAAAATGGATTTTCCTCATGTCTCTCCCACTCTGAAGGCAGTACATAGCACCCAGTCTCTCATGCAGTGGAACATGATAAAATTAATCAGCAGGTCCCTAACAAAAAAAACCCCATAAAATAGCTTAGAATAAGAAAAAATAAAATCCTGTGGTTTAAAAACAAAACAAAATGGTAACAACGAACATTGCAACATAAATTGCCCCACTTTGCACCACTAACAAGTTGGTATTAGAATATGTGAAATTCTATTGATTGTACTATATTAGACTAGATGCTAGGCTGATATAAATTGCTCCCAAATATTTGCAACAGCTACAGATCTGCACTGTCACCTCTGGGAAAGAAATTGTCAAAAGGTAGCAGGAAAGTGAATCAAGAACATGAGAAGAAATGAAGAGAAAATTACAGATCTACAGCACAGTAAATTATATCCTCCCCAGTGCAAATGATCTGAAACCGAAATGAAAATGAAAATTGACCTTGTCCCTGATCTATACATGTGGCTATATGCCACGTGCAGAGACTCACCTGAACTATACAAACTGGCAGTTCTTTGCATTTTAACTACATCCCAGAGATGCTGACATTCCCTCCCCCTCCATTCACAAAGCACATAGGAAGATGATAGATTGCACCTGGCCTGCTGATACTGTAGAAGAGCTTAGAAGCTTTCTTAATGGGATTCGTCACCCTTACACAATTCAGAAGACGAGAATTACAAAGACAGACATGCACAAAAAATAAGTTTCTGTTAAATAAGATGGAGTAAAATATTAAGAGCAATCAGTAGGTTCTCAACTAGTGTTAGCCAGCCCATTAAAAAAACCTCAGTCATTTATCCATGATCCATAAGATTACTACTTCAGGATCTCAGCACAAACTCCTTATACTTTTATCATAGATTCATAGAACCATAAAGGTTGGAAAGGACCTTTAAGATCATCAAGTCCAACCTACAGCCCTACACCACCCTAACACTAAACCATCTCCTGAAAAGCCACATCCAACCGTTTTTTAAACGCGTCCAGGGATGGTGACTCCGCCACCTCCTTTGGCAACCCATTCCAATGCTTTGCCACCCTTTCGGTGAAGAAGTTTTTCCTAATATCCAAAATTTTCAGCTATACTCTCTCTACTCAACTGCATAAAGAGACATCTCGGTGTGATCTCTGATGTAGCTGTGTGATTACAGCGTGGTCTATGACGTAGTACTCATGACTAAATTTTTTGGCAGCATTTAAAAAGCCCCAGAAACCTGGCATGAAGTCCCACCCCACTTACCTCACTCTCCGTGGTAGAGTCAGTGAGCCTGACAACTATGCAGACAGGCCTGACATTTGTCAGTTTGATTTGTATTGTACTGGAAGGAATTCTGTTGAAAAGTGTGACCTGATGGATGGCTTATGGGATGTCAGAAGTTAGTGTGGCAAAATTAGTGGGCATAAATAAACTCTGATATATAAAGTTAAACATTTCAGTTGATTTGGTGTACTCCCTATTTGCCTATAACTTTCAGTACAGATTAATTCTCCCAATTTGTATCTATAAACCCACAACATTTTAGGAAGCAAACAAGGATATTAACAGCTGTTTGCAGGTGCTTTGGTATGACATTGAATCCTGCTGAGTGACTTTTTGGTAATAGCTCCTTGCCCGCCAGCCCCCAGGGAAGAGAAGGCTGCCAAAAACTCTGCAGAGGAGGCTGACGGTACTTGATACTGATTTTAAAATATGGCATGCTTTCTAATTTTCAGGTGATCCTTGAAGGGTTAAGTTGCCAGCTTGAATCTTTTTTAAGTTGCATGCTTCTGTGAAGAATGTATGTAAAATAACAGAGAGATTTAGAGGGGACTTCCTGGATGTGGGGAAGCCTGTTAAACAGTATTACCTAGTAATAGAACTGCCGGACAGGCAGTGTTCTCTTTCTATGTGAAATGGTCCTCTTTCTAACCATAGGGTATTACATATAATTCAGCTGGTTTGTGCCAGATTTGCTCAGAAATGCAATTCTTTACATGTTTCTTTCCCAAGCAAATATATCAATATTTCATATTGATATCAAATAGATCAATATATCAATAACAATGAAAATGCACATAATTACATTTCAATTATTCATAGCAAATCTATTAGTTACACTAAGTAGTCTCTTTTTCCTGCACTGTAGCTTTCACTATAGGCTAAGTTTAATCATCTTACATTGCTAAGAGCATACAAAGCAACATTTACCGCAATAACTTGTCTGAGTTTTAAATTAAATTTAAACATCTCTCCATCTTGAAAGCTGTTTTTATTTCCATTATCTTGGCTGGATTGGGATATTACAATAAAGGAAAACAAAAATATAAAACATCTCTCTTTCAAGCTGCTTGCAACATCTCTTACTTAAGATTCACTTTTCTCCTGCCACCTTCAAGAAATTATCTAATATACTGATTTCTACACCAGGAAAATTTGCTGGAGTAATGTAGGACATTGGTTTAGCAGCAGTTGGGAAAGGTCTCTGCATTTAGACAGATGAGATTGGAATTCGTCATAGGTATGTGTTTACTACGAGAGAGGCAAAAGTAGTTTCTGACCTAATGCAGACTGGGTTTGTTTTTTTCTTTGTGAGCACCACACCAACACGTGGATGCTTATGGGCATTCATGTAGTCTTCCTCATTAATTGTTTCCCCAATACAATACTCTTTTAACAATCAAGTATTTATTAAATATATCAGGAACCTCAGCTATGGCAAATTGAACACTTGAACCATAAATTTGAATATTATCAGCCTACAGGGAACAAAGAGAAGATTTTAGTGCATAACCAGTGCATTTTGTATGTACACAATCAGTTGGATTTGTAACTGACTGCATAAGCGTAACCACATCCCTTTTTTTGATGCGTGAAGTAGGAAGCACATTTTAGCATTGGTGTAATTAAGTCCCTGCTGGTTTAATTGTCAGCCAGTTCTCTGTGATGCATACTGGAGATGTTCAAAGCTGCTAAGTCTATGATAGAACAAAAAAAAAGGGTGTGGGGCTGCAGTAAACACCCCTTAGGAATACAATTAATTGCCAACTATCAGTACAGCAAACGAGTCCTGACATATACTGAAATGGTGTAGCAAAGCTCTCTTCAGTGCGTAGATTCAAGTTAAATCTGACTGTTGCACACTCAGATTTATGAATTCTTTAAAGGTCCAGTAAGTTGGAACTCATTTGCAATTGAAATAGAGTGTTATTTGAAAGTCATTCTCTAAAAAGGGGGAAAAAAATGAAGAAAGAAGAGTTTTCCTGCTGAAGAGACCTAGGCAATTAATTAAACCTCTTCTGGAAATAGCATAAGAGCTTACAAATAAATAGTGGTTATTATCAAGTACAAGAGCAGCAGTGACAGGACAGCCACATTACTTTACCGTGACAAATTAATTGATTTTTTGAAAGTTGTTCAGAGCATAATATTATAGCAGCACTAGATAGTTTAATAAGGAAGAAACCCAAATTGTTTCATTAGCGGACTGTGGTTGCTGCTGTACATTTCTTGTTCCTTGCATCTTCTTGAGAGGAAAGGGCACCTCTTGCTCGAATAAAAAGTAGAATTTCTCAAGGTTTCACTTCAAGTGACTTTACGGGGAGTTATTTCAGAAAAAAAATTGATGCAGAACCTGTTTACTCCCTTTACCTGTATAATTAATATGTACTACAGTTGAAGATACCCCTACTATTTTTCTTATTAAAAAATGTGACGGGACAAGTGATAAGTAGCAGAGTTGTTATGTGTGCTCTCAGTGGTGAGAGCACTGGAGAAACAACATTGAACTGCAGGACTGTGCCACTGGCTTTCAGTCCACTGTTGCAGAACTTATTTCATTAGTGTTTTCTTTGCTTAGCCACTTTCCAAAAAAAGAGCAGCATTGAGTAATTAAATCAAAGCACCTTCTACAGTGACTGTGGGTTATTTCTGCACTGCTCAATGCATGTAGCTTACCAGTGCCCTTTCAGTGCTTTGCATCAAGGCTGTCAAAAGTTCTGCATCACTTCAGCCACTTCACAGTAGGATCACGCTTTATCTGTCTGATGTCTAATCTACTTTATTTACCCCTATGGTAAATGGGAAATCTTTATTTCCACACTTGATACTACATGCTTGGGCAGAGTAGGATAAATTGCAGTGTGGAGGTGCCTCTTTCTCTCACTGTCTACAGAAAGGACCTAGACAATTAGCTTAGACTAAACACGCAATCTTTAATCTTCAGATGAGATGAATACTGTGCTCAGTTTAGGTGAAATACCTTTGGTGTCCTGAGTGCTTTTTATCAATGCATTTGGAATTTATTTTGTCTTGCAGTTGTGGGGCAATCTGATCATTGCAAAACAGGCTTTCAGAGGTGAAATGCTCTGCTTAGAGAAAAACTCTTTTACCTGGATTACTCACAAGGTATGAAATTTCACCAGAAGTTTTTGTGAGAAGGCACTGCAGTGGTATGGAGAACGGGGACCTGAAATGTAATGAGAAGCAGATTTTATATAGGACAAGAATTTTTTAGCTTGTGAATTTCCTGAGACTGAGAGCATTGTTAACTCCAGGGCCATAATTCACTGGTAAAATTGATTTTATCTGTGAGATAAAACTTAAGAGTTTTTTTAGAACATCTGTCCCCTCTGTCAGGATTTATGTAGCAGCTTTATACCTTTTACTTTCCTGATAATGTTACTCTTAATACCATCATTTCTAAGAAGTCCAACTTGTCTTTTAAATTTAGTCTTTATTAATATGTAGGCCCCTGTTTTCATTATCTTATATTAATTTTTAGTACACTTCTTTCGTTTTATTCAAGCTTAAATCAATAAAGAGCATAAAAGCTGTGTCGTTTGAGATTGGAGAAGCTGTACAATTTTACTAGCCTCTTTGATGATATGATCTAAAACATAAGCTATTATCACCATTATAGCTATAAGAAAATTTTATTTTTTCTTTTTATGGTGTGGTGTGTTTCTTTATTTGGAGAATGTCTCTTAAAAAAATGAGTATGGTGATGTGGATTGACAAGCTTTATTTTGCAGTATTAAATTTAATTATATAAAAACTAATTTGTCCCATTAGATAAGGTAAAGTACTTTTAACTTTGATGTCTACTGTAACTCTTGATGAAATATAAAAGTTAACAGTTTAAGTAGGGCTTTTATTTCTTTAAAGAAATACTACAGCTCAGAAGATTTTTGTGAGCTATTTGTTTAAGCAGGATCAATTCTTAGAATTGCAGAAAAGAGCTGATTTTTGGATAAGAAAAAGGTTGGTGAGATGTAGGCTTTAACAAATACACTAGGCCTTTTTTTTTTAGGTTAAAAGTCAATCAACAGCTATTGCAAAGAAAGAAAAAAAAGAAAGACCATTAATCAATTCATCCAACAAAACTCCTGACTTCACTTGACATTCTTGCCCTGTTTTGCGGTTCGAGTATGCTTCAACATGGGGAAGTATTAATGAGAAATTCGTCCAGTCAGGAAACGGGAACAGCCATTTGGCAAATCCTTCACAGCCCCATAGCAGGGAAGAGCGCCCTTTGCTTTACCCAGTGCTTTTGGGGACAGTTGGAGACAATTCCTTGGTAAAACATGGGCGGCTTTCTGTGAAGGAATGGGGAAGTAACAAGAAGTTTTAGAGTCTCTAGTGCACTGTAGATTTGTCCTATTAAATCACTTCTGAGAATGCAGAGTTCAGTGTTGAATAGAGAACTCACTGGAGGATTTGAAGCAGAACATTGCACAAGCTGCGCAGTGTTTCAAACAAGGATTTTGGGTCAGGATTTGGGACAGAGGGCATAGGTCAGAATGCTGTTTAAATCTTCCTCAAAGTTTGGGACTTTTGATGCTTTTAATTTATTTAAGGTCTATCTAGACTGGACAGGTAATAAAGTAAATCCTCCCCAAGCAGAACAGGTAGAGACAAATGACAGAGTGCACCTCCAAAGCTGAAATCCTCTGCATATCTGCTGATTTTGCCACAGAGGCTACTATAAGGATATATCGGTCTGGATGACAACTGAAGTAGTGCACTACTGTCTCTGAGCATTTCTGCTGATAAAAATGCTTGAATTACTTAATTAATAATTTGACAGTGGTTTCTAAAAATCACAAACCATTTGTTATATTTGGCAAGCCTCTGGGTGATTTTTGGGACCCTCTCTCTAAATAATTAAGGACTAAAAGACCCTTAGTATCTGGAAGTATCTGGCAGGAGTAAAGTGTGGTGGTGAAGAGATGAGCTTCCCCATATGTGCTCCTCTGTTCATTCTCTTCAGCTTTGCCACTTGACTGTCACTATCAAACAACTGATTTATATATGTAAAAAAAAAAAGTATTTCTAAGGCAGAATACACTTATTCCTTTCAATCAGCTATGAGTAATAATCCTTGAAAACAGCTGCATGCACAGGAAACTTCTCTGTGATAAGCATCTGTGCTACTCCAAGCTTTGCTTCAATTACCAGTTCTTTTTTTATTTTACTTTTCAAGCAGCAGAATATTTCTTTTATCCTACATACTTTAAATACACTTGTGCTAAAGGTTTACCTGCAGGAAATTGAGTTTAGAGAACAAGTTACTTGCCATGTCTAGCTATGGTACCCTACGCAGTGCAGAATAAAATGCTATTTGAAATTTTTTCTTTAAAAAAAAAAAAATAGATTTGAGAGGGGGGGAAATCCTTTCTAACCAGGTCTATTCATATCTATATCATCCTTTCTAGTTACTTAGTGATCTGTAGAGAAAGGGAAAACTATACTTGGCTTGCCTTGTGAAAAATGTGTGGGTGGCCAGTGAGGTTAAGAGAAGCTGTCGGAGCTGTGACCAGCCTGCTTTATCCTCTTCCCAGCCTAAGTGGTTTCACTGACTGCTGCTTTTTGGAATATCATGATGTAGATGGCAGCTTCATCTGCATTTGGCAACAGAATTTAGGCTTTCATGTAAGCAGTGCAAACTAGATAAAGTGGCTGCTTCTCAGCTCCACATCTTCATAAACTGTTCCTTCATTCCTATCTATTCCCAGCTGAGAATATTAGCACAGTGATAGGGGGAGTGTTAGCATACCAGCGCACCGACATTGCAAATGTCAGCAAGAGCTGATTGTGTGGCCTTTTGCTCCGTATTGGTGTAGGAATCCAGCCTTGAGACAGACATCTCCGTAGGAAAGCTTGCTTGAAAGGGTCTCACACACTCTTCTGGAGGAGTGAAGTGTGTGAAAGGTCTGATTTATTATCATCTGTCACTCTGCCTGGCTTTTATTTTGTTTTTAATTAAGAAAATGGTGTTCAGGCATCAACAGTGCCACAGAGATAGTATTGATGGGTGTATATAAATAGAGGTTTATTTGGTTGGCAGTTATGATTCTGTGTGTTATCCTTTGATCAATGATCCTGCTCTCCAATCACAAAATAAGCCAAGAGTATGACATACAGGAATCCTCAGCCTTGAGTCTTACTGCATTGTCAGATATAATCACCTTTCTTTCACACATAAGAAATAAATATTTTTGTCGTAAAACACTACAGTTACAGATCCCAGCAAATGGTAAAAATAATCTCCCTAATAATGGTACTCATACTTCCAGGGAGGGAAAAAAAAGGTCATAGATTATGAAATTAATTCTTATGGCTTAATTCTTGTTGAACAGATAAGATTCTTACTAGTAAAATGAGTTAATGACCGCTGATTACTATCTTAACTCTTCTTGATAAAGTAAGACTAAATGAGAACAGATTTGTTTAGTCCTAAGGTAAGTATTTCAGGTTGTCCTAGATGAATTAAAAAAAAAAAAAAAAGGATAGCTCTTTCTGTTCACCTATCCAAATAAAATACAACAGAATATAAAACAGTTCTACATTGACGTTGAGGCCTTTTAGAGCTGGGAAGTAGTTCACTGTAAGAAACCAAGGTTGTCTTGAGACCCTGAAGGTGAACCCCTGCAGCCGTGTGCACTGAGATCTGATTTTTGTGCTAACCTGTGGCCAGCCGTGCAGCCATTTGAATACCCATGGGATTAAGTTGATTCATTCACGATAAATTACATGTTTCGTGTAGTGGCTGCAAAACAACATCTCTGAAGCAGTAAAGGTGAAAAGGAAACCTCTTTTCCAGGAGGTGTCCTTGTTGTGTACCCACAATTCAGCCCCTTTGCTAGTCTTCTGCCTCCAGCGTCCCCCGGGGTTGACACTTTATCACACATGGTTCTGCTTTTCCACTGCAGTCCCTTAGAGAAAATGCCCTAGATGTCCCGCACCTTTGCAGACATCTAAAGAGGTGACCAGCTCATTAATTTCCTATCCTGTGCAGGTGCTTTGCTTTACTAAAGGAGATTCTGTAAAGGTTGCATTCTAGGCACCTCTGAAAACAAACAAAAAAAAAGGTAGACCCACCTACTTGAGGTGCCTGGAGTGCAGCTCAGCTGTGGATGAAGCCTGTGAAAAATGTCACCAAGCTGAGTTTAGCTTACCATGGGCCTTTAATTTGAGAGCTGTGCATTATCCAAGGTATTAGTTTGTGCACACAGCAAAAGCGCATTTATTCACTCATATGATGACAGAGGAGTGAGCAGATCAGGTGCATTTTGTAATGATGATGGAAATAGTGAAGAAAAGCAGCCTGTGGCCTTCCAGTAAAACACTGCCTGCTGTACATGTGTGCGGCAGCAAAAGGGGCAGAGCGTGGAGCCGTCACCCACGGGCCTGGAAAAGGCCCTGGTGCCACAGGGAGGACCTAGGGCAGATACTGCCTCATTGCTTCATAGGTCAGTAACGTTGTTTTACTTGGAGCCACAGGTTGGTGGCCTGTAACTTCTTCCTTGTGGCACCTGCTATGTTTGATCATAGAGTCATAGAATGTCTTAACGTGGAAGGGACTTTAGATATCATCTAATCCACCTCCCCTGCCATGGGCAAGGATGCCCTTACACTAACATCTAACCTGGCCTGGAACATCTCCAGGGAGGGGGCATCCACAGCCTCTCTGGGCAATCTATTCCAGAGTCTTGCCACCCTTGGACTAAAGAATTTCTCCTTAAGATCCAATCTAAACCTATTCGCCTTCATTTTAAATCCATTTCCCCTTGTCCGGTTGCTGGAAAGTCTTGTAAAAAGTCCCTCCCCAGCCTTCCTGTAGGTTTCTTTCAGGTATTGGAAGTCAGTTATAAGGTCCCCCTGGAGTCTTCCCCAGGCTGAACTCCCTCAGCCTTTCCTCATAGCAGATGTACTCTAGCCCCTGGATCATGTTTGTATGATAGATACTCATCTATTTTCTTTAGAGTAGGAGGCTCCAGAGGATCTGTGCATAAGGAGGGGTTGCTTGTTTCTTGGGGGCCAGAAGGAGAGACTGTAAAAGTCTAGGCAGAGATACCTGCAGGTCAAGTGCAGAACCTGGAGTGCAAGGAGGTTCTGATGGCAGGAATAGCCTGAGGCCTGGAGGGATGGAGCAGAGCTTGCTACAGCTCAGAAAATGTTTGAAGTTGCTAAAATGAAGAGTGGGAGCCATGCCTTCACAGAAAGTGAAAAAAAGGAGTGGTGCAGCCACCTTTTACGCCTATTCAGTCTTTTCTAGTCACTTTGAACTTCCTCTGCTGAAGAAGTTAACTGTTCCAGTTCAAATTCTCATCAAAACTGGGGTTTTGAAAGTTTCAAAGTCTTCTGATCTTCTTTGAGGATCTCACTAATGTGAGCTCCTGCCATTCTCCTCCGTGACATAAATATAAGATTTCAGGTGTGGTATTTGCAGCTAAGAATATTGTCATCATTGGTAGCTGTACAGCACGAGGAAGTATTTATCGTAAGATGTAGCAAATTAGGAGTAGAAATGTATTGCTTGCATTGTTAATCTTCACTGTGCATTAGAAGTATATAAATGAGTGGGTCAGACTTGTAAATCTGTTTCGTAAATGTCCAGCATAGGGAGCAAATGCAAATGAATAAAAACATATGTTAAACTCCTAATCAGATTAAAGGATTTGAAAATATTGACAGATTTTATTCATTTAGTTCTGGAATCTAGATTATGAAAGTACATTTAACTGAGATATAATTGATTGGCAGTGGGGAAATAAAGTCACATCTTAAAGTCAAGGAGTGGCAAGGAGACTATGACCTACATTCATGGTGGGAGACTCATATAATCATTGCCAGGCTGAACAGAATGAGGTTGGAGATGGAATTTGAGGATCAAATCAACACAGTTTCCCTGATGTCACCTAGAGGAATAGTGGAAAACTGAAAGACCTGTCTCCGAAGTGATTAATATATTAAACATCTGAAAAAGCACTTAGTAACAGTTTGTTTAAAAAAAACTTTAGGAACCCATGGAGTTGTGTCTTGTGTTTTTCTCCCTTCTGCATTTAAATGAATATGAGAAAAGAAGAAGTATTTATAAAGCTTTTACCGGAAGAATGCATGGCAGGGTTTCTAAAGTACTTTCTAATATACAACTTGCCATTTAGAGTGATTGCTTTCCTGTATATGAGTAGAAGAACTTTACAAAGGATAAAGGAAATAAAAATGATGTCTAACCTATATGCTTGAGATATAAGGATAATAAAAGCCCAATGTGTGTATGCATAGATAAGGCCATGAGTCCTCATCTGCTGTAGTTCCTGATATACTTGTAGGTGATCTCAGCCAGAATATTTCCCTTTGAGCTACAACTCTGTGAACTGTGATTAAGGATAAAGTGCAGTAGCACGTCTTCTAACGTGTGTGAGAGGACAGCCAAATACGTATTACTCAACCTCTAGGGGATCTTTCTTCTGAAGTTTGCTTTTTGACAACTACTAGAAGAGTAGTTGCTAACAATAATGTTATAAAGGAGTAAATATAGCTTTTGGTGTTTACTTGGGGCTAGTGTATGAATGTTCATAAAGGGAATAAGGAAAAGCTTCTAGAAGTGTGCAAAGCAAACAAAGCCACTTCCTTTCCCACTTCTGTGTGGTGACAGCAGGAGGAGGGAACTGTGTCCCAGTTCTGCCCTGTGATCTGCTGCTCACACGTGAGGGGGGTCATACACACACTCACGTGCCGAAGAGCAGAAAGACACGTTTCAAACTCTTATTACTTACTGCTGCAGAGCCCTGTGTGTTCTGCCCTCAGGACTACATATCTTCTTTCTTCAACTATGTGTGACTCAAAAGCTACATGCAGGCTATATTCGTTAAAAGGTGACTTTTGTGGTATAAACAGGTAGAAAAAGCAAGAAAGATTTCCCACTCTTTGCAGGGGAGCTTGCCAGAAACATGCAGTTCACAAATAAAGACAAGCAGACCAAAAAATGGCAAGAAGGGGGTTCAAAACTATAGTCCTTTAGAGAGCTAATGTTACTGACCTAAATTATGCTGATCTAGTGGGCCTCTAACTTTGTTTATGATCATGTCCCTGAAGAAGACACCATGAGTTTCCTCTGCATTTTGATGTGGAAAATGTTTAAATATGGGATCTCACATATTTGCAAAAATCTGCTATTTGTTCCTCATCGCTCTGGATCTGTCTAGGGTTTTACTTCCTGAGCTACAGAGGCAAGGCTCTGGTCCTCCAGCCTTTTGGGACATTTAACTCACTGAGATGAAAATGTCACCAAGATGGAAAAGAAGTACTTAATAAAATTAACTCTCTTTTTAGTTCTCTTCCAGAAAGTATTTAGCTCATTACAAATAGCTGCAGAAAGATTTTATTGTAGATACTTTGAGAAATACGATTATTGCTTGCAATTTACTGTTTGTTAATTATTTTATCCAGAGTTTTCTAATTAAAAGCTTCTGTCCTTTTCTACCTCTAGTGACTCAGATAAAAGAGATAACAATAAAATAAGTTTTAATGAAAAGTATAGAATCCAATAAGTCAAGTGTACTTTACCACTAAAACAATGCGATAAAGACTATCGGAGATAAACATTCACTGTGTTATCATTATGGTACGCCTGGAAGGACCAAAAAGATGAAACAACACCATCTGTTTATAGCTGAATTTTCTATTATTAGACAATAAATTGCGGTGACCCCAAGGTCACAATGAGAAGAGGCAATGTAGAAAAGTTACAGTTTGCTCCTCCTACTACTTCAGCCTCGGCTCTTCGGAGCCTACAGGAAAGTATCCCTTGCTTGTATCTGCTCATGATGTAAACGTTACCCACAGGATCACAGTGATCATTGGCAGTGTTGTAGAATGGAAAATCCTCATTCTGTTCCTTAAAATACACCAGTCAATTAAGTGCTCTCATAGGCTACTAAACCATAATGCACTCTTTCTTTTCCCCCTACTCCTCCTTTTAACATTCAAGATGTAAATGTGTAAGGAGCTGTGAACCTATATAGGGATTCTCTCTAAAGGAACAAGGATTGGGACTTCTTCATGCTCAGCTTGTGGTCCAGTGTTCGCTGCCTGTTTTCCTCTTGCTTTGTTTTCTGTATTTATAACTAATAATGAACCCATCAATCATAGTTACTTAGTCAGTGCCTAATTCCAGTGGCGTAAATGGCACTGGCAGGTACGCCTAATGTACAAATATGTGAGTGATTGTAAGATCAAAATCGAAAGCCTTGCATCATCCGTGCCTGGTTCAAGTAGGCATACATTTCCATTTTTATGTGAAGCAGGTATTAATCTCCCTTTGAATCAAGGTCCAGCCGTGGTTCTAATGGTAAATTCCAGGAATACTACAGAACAAAAAATAGTGGTGAGATTTGTCTGTCTGAAAGTGTCTGCTGCCACTTGAGAAAACAACTGAAAAGTTGCCCATTTTGTCTTTTGTTCATGTAGTTGCTTCCAAACTAGTGTAGTTATGTCCCGTGAAAACCAGAATTTTTGTTTTCTGTGATTTGAGTATTTCTTTGAGACTTGGGTAAATTCTTTGTTTTAATCTCTCTTACTCTATTCTAAGTGTTGATTTACCTTTGTCTTTTTCAGAATGGGACCTCCCATGTCTACCACCCTAAAAGGGCTCTGTAATGGTTTTGAGTTTGGGTTTTTTTTTCATAGTGAAACAGTATAGAAGCTTGGATAGCAGTCCAAAGTAATTGTACTGGGTCTGTCTGGATTGGAGTTAACTTTCTTCGTAGCAGCCCCTGTGGTGCTGTGTTTTGGATTTGTAAGTAAAGCAGTTGATAACACAACAGTGTTTTGACTATTGCTGAGCAGTACTTGCACAGCATTTTCTCTTTTCTCCACCCTTCCCCCACAACAATTAAGCTGAGGAAAGGCAAGAGATAGGGAGAGGACACAGCTGGAACAGGCCACAGGGACATCAGAGGGATGATCCATACCATATGATGTCATGCTCAGCCGCAAAAGCTCAGGGAAAGGAGGAAGAAAGGGGGACATGTGTGGTTATGGTATTTGTCTTCCCAAGTAACAGTTACATGTGATGAAGCCCTGCTTCCTGGGAAACAGCTAAACAGATGTTTATTACCTACTGCCAATGGGAAGTAGTTAATAAATACCTTACTTTGCTTTGCTTTGTTTTACCTATAGAACTTCCTTTATCTCAGCCCACAAGTTTCCTCACTTTTACCCTCCTAATTCTCTGCCCCAGCCCACTGTGGGGGAGCAAGTGACTGGCCAGACTCAACCCACCACGATAATACACATAAGTAACAATCACTGGTGGCACACAATCAGAAAACTTCCTGTCTCAAAGTATCTTAAAACACTGAACTCAAGGAAAGCCAATAAAGAATTTTGATGGTAAAGAACTATCTAGGTAAGCCTACATGTAAACTACAGTCCAGCGCCTATCTTGTGCTTATATCCTGCTGACCTTGCAGTAATCTCTGCAATGTTCCCAAAAATCCATGGGTTGCCTAGAGTGGAATGTGCTCCTACTCTGAGCAGCAGAGTTCAAACTACCACCAAGATCAGGACTCTACAACAGTTAAGGGTTCCTGCAGAGCTCTAGCAGATGCCTGCTTTGGTAGGAAGACACAAAATACATGTAAAGAAATCCCAAACCAGTTGTAGAACCAGTCCTTTCCAGACTACATTCTTCCTTGAAAAGCAACAAGATGAGTGCAAAGCAGAGGAGGTGGTGGTGTTTAGTCTCAGATTTCATGCAAATCCTAGAGTAGGAAATGAGGTACTTCAGTTCGAATACCAGTTTGGCCTCAAGGAAGTTAAACCCGTGTTTCTCACATTGCCAGAAAGCAGTAATTGAGCTATAATTTAGCCTAGATTGAGATGAGCAACTGTGAGGTGCAGAACATGACTTTTCTCAGTGTCCAGCTAGTAATTTGCCTTTGCTTTTTCTTGTCTCTTGCGGACAACTGCTTATCGGACCTCTTATTTATCTTCAGTCGGTTCTATAGTTATTTCTGTTTTCAGAATATTATTGAGAGAATTTCCATTTTCCAGTGGTTGGATACTAAAGAATCAGTTCTTTTTATGTGCGTTGCTGTCCTGAGACTTGCCTCACTGGAATTGTTTGAGTGTACTTAGAAGACAGGTGAAGACTTCAGCCCTGGTGTCTGACCCACCTGAGAGGCTGTTTGATGTGAGAACCTGTACATGCCTCTTTCATAGTTCGTTTTCAGATTCTTCCCCTTATTTTCTTGAAAACTGACGTATGAGTGACTTGGTTGACACATTGACACTTTATTTTTTTTTTTGAGGGGACTGGTTCAAAACTGCTTTATTTTACTGTTGGGAAGCTGCTCTTTGGTTTGCAGCTTGCTCCCTTTCTCATAGCACACATCAACAGTGATGCGCTGA
Source organism: Trogon surrucura (assembly GCA_020746105.1). Lineage (NCBI taxonomy): Eukaryota > Metazoa > Chordata > Aves > Trogoniformes > Trogonidae > Trogon > Trogon surrucura. Next base: position 73,266,899 of record CM036619.1, read on the forward strand.
ATATCCTTTGAAGGGCTGACAGTGATTTTTAAAAGTTCTCACTAAAGGTTTATGATTCTGTCCTTGAGCATCCTTGTCGAACTTCCCACAGATTAACACTATTGTGGTACATTTCTTTTAAAAGTGAGCCCATTTTGCTCGAGTCAAAACATTTTGCTGACGCAGCATACCCTAGTTTCATTTTAATGGTGTATTTTGGTCATGAAAATGAGGAAGAGGAGAATTCCCATGCCAGAGACAAAATTTCAATCATAGCTCATAGTCAACTGTAAAACTCACATCTGTAGAGAAACAGTTATTTTTCTATTGCTTTGCTGCTTACAGAACTACTTGTTTCACCTAAGCCAGTCACATTATGTTCTTTGACTCTGTATAATGTTTGTTTTAGGTTTCCAAATGTTAAATTCATTAAATCAAATATAAATGATAAATTAGGTTCATTAATATTTAGAGAAGTTGTGTGTGCTACTTGCATTTTCTGTGTATGTATTATGCCTGGATTTTTTTTTTACAAATTTATTTTGTCCTAGGGGATTTTTTGGCATTCTGTGGTTACAAAGTGGATTTAAGTGGTTGTGGTTTTACTGTTTTCTATAACATTGAAGATTTCAGGTACTCCACTTGCAATGTATTCCCATTTCTATCTTGTCAGTGTCTAGTCCTAACTACAGCCTTTACTGTGCCCATTTGCTGAGGGACTGGACATTGGTTTACCATTATAATTGTTATTCATTCCCCTGTACCTGTTTTTCCTGCTGTGTTATCTTTTAATATCTGATGTTTGCAGGAGCTTGAACTGTACCGGGTAATGAAGGTTTTTAAAAAATAAATGCAGTGTTCAAGCTTGATTTCTCTTTCCTACCAATTTAAACATAACCTGAAAGAAAACTGGAATATACCACTATACTGTAAGCACTATTAGGAAGCTAAACATTATAGCCCTTACTGTGCAAAATTTGTGTGTTCTAAAGACATGCATGATGTTCCTAAACCATAGCTGACATCCTCTCATTTTAAAAAGCAAAGAGTAGCTTTGGTAAGTTCTTCCAGGCCTTCCAAACTCTGAAGATGAGGGTATTAATGTAGGAATTTTGCTTTAGTTTTTCTGATGATTGTGAAACAGAGACTTCTGAAACACTACAATGTTTCTTCAGGGTTGAAGAAGAAGTGTAGTTTTTGACAGACTGTGAATTAATCCTCATCCAAGAAAAAAAAACAAACAAAACGCTTACTACCCTCCAACCAAATGGAGAACAAATTAAAAAAAATGAGTTGCAAAGTTCCCTTGATACTTAGGAGGCCAGAGATCCTTAATTCTAATTTTTTTTTCTGTTAGTGCAACATACAGCTTTCTTCCTGGTTGTGGAAACAACGTAATATATAATCAGTTCAAATTTTTAAAAAATAATCATGGCAGATTGAAGAATCTCTTTTATTGTCCGAACTGAACTTTCCAAGAATGGAGTTCTTCAACATGTAAGATTAATATTGGTCATAGGATTATTATCTAGACTAGCAATGTCTGTAAAAGTAATTTTGTAGTTAAATTTAGCACCAGGTAGCACTGCCTCAGAGACTTAGTATAAATCTATATATAGACAAGGATTTATTATAATCAACTTAGAAATCCTGTAGTTTGTCTCTCCCAAACACTGTTATCACATCCAGAAAAAATAAGATGGCTATGTAGATTTTTTTAACCTTTATCTTTTTCTGTTTTCATCTAAGATCACTCTGAATCAGGAAGATGATTGACAGGGGCAGGGCCAGAAGGGATGTACTGAAGATGGAGAAAGGGCAATTCTCTTCTTAACAGTGAATCTCCATTGATGTCTGTCTGTCGCCAGTAGCTTAAGGCAACATTTTCACATGATGTTTCGCCTGACATTTAAAATACATGCGAGAAGTCTCTTACTAAGCCTAAACCACTAGAAATACTTGGTTTGTTTGGGTTCTAGTTTCTGTTTGATTATGGTTAAATAGGGAAATACTGTACATTATTCCCATTGAACTGTGATTGGAAGGATCAAAATTCCTGGTTCATATCCTCTGTTCTTAGCTAGCAGATGGGAAGTATAACACTGACCTTTTTGTAAAATGCTTTGCGATTAGATGATTAAAGGAACAAGCCAGTATTAAAATTAAACATTTCTTGCCGTGGTGGTGCTGCTAACAAGTATGACAGTAGCAAAGGGACTGGAAAGTAATGTAGAATATTAACTGTTCTAAAGAAAAAAAAAGTCTGAAACAGAAGACACACAAGAAAGACCTTTAAAAATGTCCCTGATGTCTCAAAAAATCTTCTTGATGGTTTTAATGCTTGTGTTGTGCATGTTGAGCGGGACAGGAATTGCTGTGGTGCCTGAGGAAGAGGCAGAGCTTTGGAGGCCCCCCGTGAGCCAAGAGCCGCAGGATTTGCCTGGGTGGAAGAGGCTGTGCTTCTGAGCAAGTCAGCAGGAGATGGAATTGCCCAGGGGAAGGTGTTTCCCCACAGCCAGAGAAGAAGCTGCTGTCCCAAGGCCAGCAAGGGCAGCCGCTGAGTTCCTCCCGAGTACCGGGTCTTGTCTGCTCTCTAGGGACTTTGTGCCTGAGCCGTGTTCCTGCCTGTGCCAAGCAGATGGCAAGTACACCTGAGGGTTGTGCGGCAGTTTGTGCTATAAGGAAAAATTTGGGGGTTCTTCTGGAAAGGAAATGGTAAAGTTTGTGTAACTGGAAAGATAAGTGAATTGTATATTGATTCCAAGATAACCCCAGCAAATTGTTTTGTTGTACAATTATCAGTTATTTTAGAGTCTGCTGTAAAATTAGTAACTTTATTTAAACTCTTTCCTGTTAAATATGAATAATTTCTCTAGTGCTTATGAGTTCATAATCAGGGAAACCCAATGACAGCCAAGTAGCATCTTATGCATCTCTCTGCTGAAGTGGCTATTACATGCAAAAAAAAATCAATGAAACTAAATCACTGCTCATGCAAAACCAACTGCCTGGCTTTTTTTTTTCCCTTTGGAAGACTAAAAAGCAGGTGTTCAGACTTTTTCTGCTCTCTATTATGGACTGAATGGTTTGGAACAGCAAAACTGGTTTCCTTAGCGGTGACAGCTCTGACCCGGGAGAGAAAACTTCCTGGTAAATGCTCTTACAATAATATGCTGGAGCATCAGTAACAGGAATGTTAGTAGTGTCAACAGCTCAAGGAGTAAATGGATTGTAACCTTTCTCCTGAGATGGTACCTCATGAAAGATGCAGCTGGACAATTTAGAAAACAAAGCCAGTTTATCCCTTTCTAACTCCCTGTCTCACCCCTGTTCCCAAATCCTTCTCTTTAACTGATCTTTTACTCCTACTGCATGGAGTGGCAGAACAGAGGGGTCTTCTAGAACAGATAAAAATGGGATAAGAAGGATTTCTTGATTCTTTTCACTCTGAGCAAAATCAGGATTTTCTTCCCTGGTTCAGAAACCTTAAAAAAACCCCACAAACTCCCTGATTTGCCCAAAGCAATCTTTTCCTTTCCTCTTTCTGAGTCACAAAGCAGTGCTGTTGTTTGGGAGACTTTTCTGTTGCACCTTGAATAACATGTGTGACTTCTAAGAGGAAAATGAAGTAAAATTATACAAGCCAACACCACATCTAAATGATAAGTAGCCTCGAAAACTTCTAACTCAGATAAATGCTTGTAAAGGCCTCAATAAAAGTTAATGCTCCTGGTGTTTGATTCTGATGGAAAAAAAATGTAAAATGTCAGCCTTGTAATAAATGCACTAAAGGGTGAATGCCACATTTAAATAAATAAAGCCTTATGTCTGAAAAGCAAGAACACTAGAATTCATGACTACGTAATAAGAATGTATTAACCTGATGGGCCTCATCTGCTCTTACTCAGAAGACTGTGAAACTAGAGTAGATCTGAGGAACTGGAGAGAGTTGCAAATGCAGGAAATAATAAAGATTAAGTGAAATAACATGTAAGATCCACAAATTACTTGGACATCAACAACTGGTATTTTATGCCCAGCTACAAATCTCTCTGTATAACAACATTTTTTTCCTTGTTTTGCAGTGTGTTTAAACATCTGCAGGGGGACAGTTTTTCAGTGCTGTTCATGTCACTGAAAACATTTAGATTTTCAGTAAAGCTATAGCTTTTGCTACACTATGTGCAGTGAGCTGATGATACAGGAAATACTGCAGTACATGTTAAAGTTTGCGTAGCTACTTTGTAGAGTGGGATCACAGCCTGATTTCAGAAGTCACTTTGTGATTAGCAGCTGTAAGGTTCATACATTTAGAGTGATGCATAATCTAACAGCATGGTGAGGGTGAATGTCACAAGTATATTTTGAGACTGTATCTCAAGATTTTGACATTTGAAAATGTTCTCTGCTTGATACTCAGTTCACTACATGTTGCTTGTCATTAGTCAATACAAATGTCACTCTGCTGTGGCATGTTTGTTGTCAAACCTCATCGACATGTAACAGTTTGACAGCAGATATTAATTTCATTTATCTGGCGGTTCACTTAAATGCGTTTACTCTTCCCACTATTAACACTATTTACTGCAAAAGCTGAGGCATGAGGATGTGGTAATAGAGATGTATTCCCCAGCCTTGTAGAGGAAATGATACTTTCTTGTTCTTTGGTCAACAAAAATGTTTGTACCAGCATTTGATGTGCCTTGCTAGCATAGCTAGGTGTTCAGTAGATGGTTGAGGTGCACAGCTGTGCTCCAGGGAAACATCCTCCTTCTTTCTCAAGACTGGAGAGCTGCTCTTCTGTTCAGATCCTCAGGAACCTGCTTCCCATGCTCACTTAGCTAATGCGAAAGGGCTTCTGTTGCGGCTTTGACCTTCAGCACTGAGAGTGGCCCTTGTCTTTACTGTTAGGTGTGGAGTGGATAATGGACTTCCAGAGTAATTTATTTCTGGGATAAAGCCTGCTGCAGTTATTCTCAAATGCTTTTTGTCCCTGTGAGCCACCTGGTACACTGTGTGTTAGATGCCTTTCTCTCCCTCCCCCTTACTCCTGGCTTCTCCCCCCTTTTTTTTTTTTCTTCACCGAACCATTACCAAGTCTTTAGGGAGGTAGTTCACTAATGGTTCTTTTGAGAAAAATTACAGTGGAGTTGTATGGACAACAAGTGAATGTGGTTACGTAATAAAATACATGAACACACAGTAGCAATAAAGTTTTTGAAGTGTTTATGTTTTACCAGGTATCCAGGAATAAAACAGTTGCGTACAACAGAAGGCAGAGAGAGAGTATGACTCATGCATTTTCAGAATTTGCGTATTGTTTTAACTGCTTTTCCCTGAGTAGCAAGTGGTTACCTACCTGGCCTGTGTGCTGTGTCAGGTGTTTCTGCTTTTCTGAGTGGAAGAAACTTGGACCTGTGAGAGGCTGCTCTGTTGCCTCCCTTGCCCTCCCCTCCTAAACTTCTAACCTGTGCTTTATGGCATTTGTGACTTTCAACCTGTTGATGTGACTCTGAAGCTCATAAGGTGGAGAAGATTTATTTTATTACAAGGTGATTTATCAATGTGTGATTTTTCTTTCTATGAGTAGGTTACTTTATTGAGATCATAAAATGAAAATCAGTTTTTCATTTCAACCTCCCACTTGTTCCTCCTTAATTTAGTGAAACAATCTGCAAAGAGCAAGAGATTCATTTCCAGTGTTTTTAAAGTAGGTGAGCAGTACTAAGGATGAAGAAAAGTGTTTTACAATAGAGATGAAAGAAAAGTTGAGAAAATGGAAAATTGAATGCCCTCACAGTGTTTTATTGAATGTGTTCAACTTTGATGAAGCACAAAGGCATTGCTGCGTATTTTAAGTTGGCAGGTAATAAATTTTGACAGACAAAACAAAAGACAAAGTAAAGTAGTTACTTTTTCCCTTTCTGATCTGTTGATGAGAGAAACATACAGTGGGTGTCATTAAAAACTGGACATGATCCAGTCACAGTAATTAAATCAACCATGGCGTTTATCTGGTATCTTAGGCTTGGAAATAACAAGAAGAGTGCAGCAAAAATAAACGCTTAATGGTGCTATTTTATGCCTAAATGAAGAGATTAAACTGCAGCTAGAAATGCCAGCTAATTATATGACCATTAAATAAGAAATTAGCTATGCAAATGTGCTATCATTTAGTCACCTTCTTTGTAATGTAAAAGGGCCCGTTACTGGTCCTCTTCCTGATGTTTCTGTTTGGACTTCTGTTGGTAGGTGACAGTCATTTTACTGTGTTTGCATGATGCCTAATGCAATGAAGCAGTTATTTTGACTGGGGTTGCTGCTGTAGCTATTCTAAACACTATTCAAATGAGAGACCTACCCTCTCCAGTGCGTGTACACAACCCGAATGACGAGAAGTATGCTGGGTAGCCAGGCAAGTCTTTTCATATTTGGAAGTTAAATTACTGCTCTGGTTATAAGGCAAAGTGTTAAAGGAAAACTCAGATGGCTAATAAAGTTGTTTTTAGAAAAATATCTCCAGTAGATTTTGAAATGGAGACATTTCTGAGAATGTAGCCAGATGGAAAGAGCTGCATGATGCTGATGTCTGCAGGACCTGAAGGAGACAGATGGTCAGCAACTTAAAAGGTTGAACACTTTCAAATATACATGGGACAGAAAGAAGGAGAATAAGAATCCAGTGGACAAATAACCCTTGATGATCATAAGTCTCCAACTTATTTGAAGTGTGTGAGCCATCTGAAAGCACTCCCATCCAAAGTAAAAGCTTTCATGAGAGGACCCAAGGCTCACTAGACACCAAAGATGAATTGGAAGCTCAGCTGCTGCTTATGAAATTGCACATTTGTAGATGAAGATGACAAGTTAAAACAGAATTTTAATGTGATCGTAGCTCAGAGACGGATGAACACTTATTAACTGTAGATGGCTTGACCCTAGAGAAGGAAAATAGAATAGAATGAATGCACAGGACTCCTTAGGAGGTAATGAAAATACTGAAAAATGTCTGTGAAGAGAAAAAGCATCTGGATAGTCACAAACATCAATATAAGTGACATAAATGGTAAATGGACGATCTCACACTCTGGTGAGGATGAAAAAGTAGGAGTGTAGAAAAGAAGAAATAGTTGTAGTGAGTACATGACTTAAATTCAAAACCTTCAGTATACAACAAATATAAAAATATGTGCCTAGGAACAGAGTGTGTATGTGGCTTTGTATTTACCTGTGGAGATCTTACAACTGCAGTATCTCAGAAGCAAGGGAGTATATACCAATGCTAAAAAGTAAATTGGTAATTGTATCTAGGACATAGAAACTGGGCTCAGTTTCCATATAAGCCATAGGAACCACGGTGTGTGGCACAGTCAGAATGAGGAAAGTGAGATAGCCAAAATATTTTGAAAAGATACAGAGTATTTTGTTTAAATTGTTTATATGGGTGCTACTCATAGTCAGATTACTGACATGGAAGACATTAGCTCAGTGGATGGTAGTGGAAACACAGCCAAACAAATAATAATTGTGATGTTCTAAACAGCCACCAGGAGTTTAACCAGCGACTTTGAAAGCCAATTTATAACTGTAAAGATGAATTACAATCACTCAACTAAATTCTAAATTGCCAAGTCACTGACTTTCAAAGTCCTCTTCAGCTGTTCTTTAAAAGAATGGAGGTGATATATAGACCATGATGAGACACTTACAAGGACTGAGAGAAAACTCTTTGCTAATTTGGTGATTATTTAGAGCACTTTTCCCCTCTCAATACTTTCCAGCTTGCAGAGTTCCAAACCAAAGTCCTCTTCATTGGATTTGTCATGTGCAGTGAGCTCACCTCAAGGAGCATCACCAAATGGCAGCAGGGCTGCAAAATTGCTCACAGGCTGAGTAGTTAGCTGGAAAACTCACTCAAGTTCAAGTAAAAGAGATATCGCTTGTGAACCCGAAGATCTTCATCAGCAGGAGGACTCAAAAGATGCGAGGAATATATATCTGAATCAGCTGTTCTTAATGTAACTTAAATCATTGGGTTTTAGACTATGATACCAAACTGAAGCATCACTCGTTGGGTGCCAGTCCCAATGAACCCACAAAGACGTACAAACAGTGAAAATTATTAGTTAATGGCTTGTCATATTAAAACACACAAATAAAAAGGAGATTGACATCTACAGGGCAAGCACATGGTGTTCCTGTACCTATCACTGTCAATGACTCATAAAAAACTATAGGCAAGAGTTAAAAATTGCACAGAAATGGAAGAACAAAAATATGCCATGATAAAAAAGAAATTGTAGACTTAGATCTGCTGCAGAATGTCTACCCTGTTCTTAATTTGACAGGCTACTGAGCGAAGTGTGGTCATATGAGGTGTTGTCTCTTCTTTCACATTCAAATCTCACAGACTAATTGGTTTTCAAAGCAAAAAAAAGGTGGAAAATTAAGATAGTTCAGTCAGTCTCAATCTCATTTGTCAGAAATCATCACCATCTACTAACATCTTCACCCAACAACACTGCCCTTGCCAAATTCATATACAGCTTGCTTAAACTGAAGTTTTTTCTTTCTGTTTGTAACCTACAAGATGTGTTAAAACTGCAGTATAATTTTGTGAATTTCAGTGTTAATTACAGCTTTCAAATGTCTATTAAGTAATCTGCCATCTTTGCCAGTATATTACTAACCTAGCAATTTTAACTTTCACCTTCTGTGCTTAGAAAAAGAATGAGACCTCATTCCCATTTACATTCACACCAGCCCATCATATATTTTGTTAGATAAAGAAGATCTATAGGGTGTGCTTTCTATGCACCTCACTCTTTTGTGGGGTCCTCATCTTCATAATGACACAATAAACCACAGATTTTAGTTTTTCTTCCTCAGGATTTATCTTGCAGAGTGACTCACACTTTAAAAAATTAGTCAAGAAGCCTATTATCACAGTTATTTCCAAGGCAATTACATTGGTGCTAAAATTAATACCGCTAACAAAATGGTTAATGGTTGAGTGGTAAATTCTACAATAAATTTTTTCTTGATAGTTAAGACTAATTCTGCTATCACTTTTGCATGTGAACATCTGTTTCACTAGTGTACCCTTGTATTGCTGTATATTATGTGATTTACATGAATTTTGGAATCTTAGAGAAAAGCTGGTGCTTTGTGCCACACTTTCTTTAGTGTCCAAGAAGATTTTGTCTGCTGAAAAATTTTTTCTAAACATTCACACCAAATTCTTCAGACTGTTTCCAAATGATCCTGTTAGAACTGTATTTTTTCCCATATTCTTTGAATCTCTCATCTGTGGCTATAGAACAGTAGAAATTTAGAGAGTCAGTGTTAGATATCCTGAGCTGTCTGATCTAAGAGGACAAGCCGTATCTGAAGCTGTGGAGTGGTATAGGAGGGGTGAACTAATCAAAAAGGCACACAATTTATGTTAATTCTTTGAGTTTGAGAAAATGCTTATTCCATTTTCCCTGTACAGAGCAGAGAGGGCTTCTTTCAGATCACAACCATGGGAAGATTACTGGCCTATTATATTTAGCTTGCTTTGTCAAGATTGATGTTCAGTTTTTGGAAATCACATTCAAAAGGTCCTATTTCTTCACATCAAATTAATGTCATGTCTGTCTTAAATAGTTTCATTTTAATAGCTCATAATCTTGTGTAGAGATTGCCATGAAAATTGGGGGGGTTGGGCTCAGCACATCATAAGAAGTTCATTCTCACTTGACACCTTTTAAACTTATTGGCCAATTTCAACCCAAAGAAGAGTCAGGTACTCTGATATCCTTCAACTGCTGTGGATCAGGGAAATAGAAAACTGAGAATACTTACAGAAGCTTGCTCCTGTGATACAAATCCACAGGAAAAGGAGGTTGTAGTTCTGCTGCTTGTTGAACTACTTGGTAACTAGCAGAAGAACACATCAGAGTAGCTAAACTGAGTCAATTCATTTCTCCTGTTCATGGCAGAATCAGTCATCCTTGGTTGCTGTGAGTAAAGCCGGCCATTGAGGTAGCATCGTTCTGACAGATGAGTGAAGATTGGTGTTGCTTTTTGTGAAACGTGAAATGTGGGCAACTGTAGAGTTTTGCACTTGGGAAAGAATAACCCCATGTGCCAATATAGGTTGGGGACTGCCCTGCTGGAGAGCAGCGCAGGGGAAAGGGACCTGGGGGTTCTGGTGGACAGCAGGATGACCATGAGCCAGCAATGTGCCCTCGTGGCCAAGAAGGCCAATGGCATCCTGGGGTGTATTAGAAGGGGAGTAGCAAGTAGGTCAAGAGAGGTCCTCCTGCCCCTCTACTCTGCCCTGGTGAAGCCGCATCTGGAATATTGTGTCCAGTTCTGGGCCCCTCAGTTCAAGAAGGACAGGGAGCTCCTTGAGAGAGTCCAGCACAGAGCCACAAAGATGATGAAGGGAGTGGAGCATCTCCCTTATGAGGAAAGGCTGAAGGAGCTGGGTCTCTTTAGCTTGGAGAAGAGGAGGCTGAGGGGTGACCTCATTAATGTTTATAAATATGTCAAGGGGGAATGTCAGGAGGATGGAACCAGGCTCTTTTCAGCGGCGTCCACTGACAGGACAAGGGGCAATGGGTGGAAGCTGGAACATAGGAGGTTCCATAAAAATATGAGGAAAAACTTTTTCACTGTGAGGGTGACCGAGCACTGGAACAGGCTGCCCAGGGAGGTTGTGGAGTCTCCTTCTCTGGAGACATTCAAAACCATTCCTGTGCGCTCTGCTGTAGGTGGTCCTGCTCTGGCGAGGGGGTTGGACTAGATGATCTTTCAGGTCCCTTCCAACCTCTAACATTCTGTGATTCTGTGATTCTGTGAGTGCAGCTGTACTTTTATAGTTGCAGAATTGTAGAAAATACTAGAAAATTAAGTCTTGAAATGTTTGGGAATATCTGTGGGTTGAGGGGGGGGGGGAAAATGTTTGTGTTTTTCTTGTTACTTTTAAAATTCTTGTTAGAAAGTTAAATGGGCATTGTGTTCACTTGATTTGATTTGCGGTACAGTTAGAACATGCTAAAAATGTCAGACCTTAATCTGTTGCCTCTAGGCTTAGCGACATTTTTTTCCTAAATAAAAAAGGCGTGAAAAGTTTCAATGTATTTGCTCTATGGAATTATAATAATTCAGACATCATAGCATGGAAGTATTTTCTTAAAAAGCAGACAGTCTAAAGATTCAGAAATTGAAACTTTTTTTTTTGAAAAATTACCACTTTTCTGATTAAACGTTGTGAAAAGATTATGGGAATACTTCCATTTTTCATTTGTTTCTTTCCATTTTTGCTGTAAAATAAAAGTGACAACTGAAAAGTTTGAGTTCAGAGAGCTATCTTTAGCTCCAGCACACAGAAAGAACATTACGTTATTAATTCATGGGAAAAGCTGTTAAACTATATTTCACCAACCCAGATTCCCACTTTTTTCTTTTATTTTTTCAAATTCTTTTAGAGATTCAATTCTGTTTTCTTGAAATGTCAGTGGTCCTGTGTGGGGGTGTTCCTGTTCCTTCTACTGACTTAATTACTGGGCTGTGGATATGCTCCCTATTGATTAGTTATGTGTATGGAACTAAAGAAAATACAGATTTTTAATTTTATCAAGTAAATCCAGACACAGAGATTAACTGTTATCCTTAATATGTATAGTTGTGTTGGTGTGGAGAGGTGTGATTTTAGTCCTGCTTTCTCAAAGTATTTGTAAGTTCATTTCTCCTTTGAGTGGTGGTTTTTAGATTGAATTTCTCTTTCAACACATAGCAGACGAGTGTTAGAGCATCTCACATCCCACATTTTTAATGCTTTCCTCTTTTCCTAATTGCCCTTATTCTTCAGTTTTTTGCTTTTCTTTGGTATTTACTACTTTCTCAATTAGTTCTTCCAGTTGAACTAGCTCCCCACTGAAGTACAAATGCAAAACAATATTGCTTTCAAATTTGGGAGTTTCTTTGCAATAAAGGTAACCTTTATCTATTATTGCTTGCTCTTTGTGCAGTGCATCATTAAAACCAGAAACGGCAAAATGAGCCAGTACATTGTTTATAAAGACGTAGCCAAAACCTGCTTAATTCCGAAGAGGACTCAATTTTCTTGGGTTTGTGCTTTGTTATATTGAGCATATATTTTCTCTTTTGCATTTTCTTTGACCTTTTCTTGAATCTTCTTAGCAACCATGTTGCTCTTGATCATTCCTCGACCAATGGTGACAATTATGATGCTTCTCTGCCTCTTGCCATGTGATCAAAAGAGAAGAACGTGCAAAAGACAGTTGCTAGTGTTACTGAGATGCTAAAATCGTGGCTTACTTTGCAGGCATGGAAGGCAAAAATGCTGAAGGGGGAAGAATTCCCTATTAGGAAAAGAAGTCCTGACATTCAAAACATTACACACCTGAAATAGTCTCCTCATCTACAGATCAGGAGTATAGAGTACTTTAAAGTTCCATTGTACACAGTGTGTTTGAAAATGCAAGTTTGTCCTTTGGTTGCATTTTATTTTTATTAATCATAATGTTTTTATTTCTTCCCATCTGACTTTAGGGGTAAAAAACCTAGTTTATGTCACATTCTCCAAATTACCAATGGACAAGCAAAGGTCTACTTTAATTGTTGGCATCCTAAATTTAGGTAGTGAATTTTAATAAATTATATAATAAAAAAAGGAGAACTTTTAATGCAACATGCACATTTTAAATTTTGAAGAGAAGGCAAAGTTGTTTGTGTTTTCAATTTAATTAGATGAAGTTTTGGGCCACTTTTTATGTATTTTCATAAAAATCAGTATTGTGATGTATACTTTCTTGTCTACTTTTACTGCTATATTACAGATAAAATTTGTTGTCACTACTTTCTTCTAGTTACTTTGAACATACTGTTTGAGCCTCTGCCTTGATTCACAGATTAGTGGATAATGGACTTTCTAGTTGTATGTTTCATTAATATTTGTTCCTGCCATTTCTCATGTAATACTGATCTATCCGTACATTGCAATAATTTATCATAATATAGGTAGGAAATACCTGTCTGTATTCACAGTTAACCCAGATTGCTAGAATAAATATTTGATGATTAAATCAAGAAAAAGAGTAATCCAGTACACAGGAACGGCTGGGTAACAGTTGATTTTCAGCACAAACAGAAAGCCCAGGATCCTGTAACTTTGAGAGATGTGTTTAGACGATGCTGTGTAATGCAGCACTGTGCTCAGTGCAAATTTGGTCTCCAGGTTTGTTTTCTTCCTGACTGCAATGGGAAGTCAGCTGCCCCTGCTTCAGAAAGGCTGTGATGCTTTGTATTGACTCTGATAACAACTGTCATAGAGCAGAGGAAAGAGAGGCTCACTTCTGCGCTTTCTCTGCTTTTAAAGTAGCTTTTTCTATGACTTTTCAGATCTTATTTCTTGGGAGAGATGATTAATATTCTTGTAGTGGCAACAACTCCATTCTTCCAAAGCTGCAAACAATCGAAATCAGAAAGGTGTACCTTGGAGCTTACCCATGCACCTCTCTAATCTAGCAACACTGACATACTTAGTGCAAAAAATGGTGCAGATGTTAGTTATGTTAACTTTTTTCCAGGTAAACCTGCTACTTGGGATTAAAATCCTTCTCCTTCACCTCTAATGTATGTCGTTTTTGCTTGCCAGACACTTTTCCACAAGTATTAGCAGGGTGTTGTCTTCCATAAATGTCCATATGGATATGATGACTTCTTTTCTTTGTCAAGGTCTGTTGCTTTGCCTGGAGTTTATTCTAGGGTATCCAGCACACTCCTGAGTGCATCTTTTTTCACCTCCAGGTACCAATTATCTGATCATTTACAAGGAATCCAGTTAGATTTTAAAACTGTGAGAATGGCTCACCAGCTTCTTACCAATCATAGATTCCTCATGCTGTCTTCTTTTTCTTGCTGGTTATTTTAGTTTAATTTGGAGTATAGTATTACGCTTTTGTGATGTAGTCACATGATGTCTTGCCTTTGGGAGTTAGATAATATTCATCAACAACTGGGAGGCAAACAGTCCAGAAGAAGTTTGCTGCTTTCTGTGTCTGATCACTGGCATTTCCAAGTGAGTCTCAGTGTTTGCTCAGGACATTGTGTGACACGAGCTTCTGCAGAACGGTGACACGGGCCTCTGCAGAACAAGCAATGGTCAGGCAACTGTACACTTTAATAACGATGCTGGTTCATCAGCCATTTTCTGAGTATTATCTTCACTAAGGGGTTTTGATGCCTAGCTAAGCCGTCTTGCAGAAAAAAGCCACAAACCCAAACTATTTGTGTTCTGTGTGCACAACTACATCTGATACCATGTATTAGTGCACTTGTTTTGCTGGAGTAACTGCATAATCTTAGGAAGAACTGTTCTTGTTCACAGGATTCAGAAAAGAGTTGGAATCCATTCTTCAAAGAAAGAAAAGTGCCTGACGGAAGCAAAAAGTGAGATGATTTCCTTTACACAGAGCTATTCCCTTTTTTCTCTTAAAGCTGATTGAGCATGGTTTCTAAGTGTGTATCTTGGCACATCAGGCGAAAACATTTTTCTCTCCACAATTAATAAAACTTACATTATGTTTATGTTCAGAGAGAAACTTAGATAAAGTTTGTGTTCAGATCAATTAATTTCAAGCCTACATTTAGAGTGCCTGGCAAACAGGCAAGCAAAAACTTCTAAGAAAAAGTGCCAGAGGGTAAAATGGGCCTGGCAGCTACCTCCTTTCTATTAAAGCCTTGGGGTAAGATTTGACAAAGAGGTTAGCTTACACCAAAACTTCATGTTGTTGCTAAATGCAAGTGGGCAAATGCCTGGGGGAAGGCTGGAAGTACTGAGCAGGGAACTGCAGATGGTGTTTTGATGTTAATTGCAAGGGCACCATGGCCTCCTCTAAAAGGATTCAGGAAGCTGTGTAGTAGAAAATGTGATTTCTACTGTAACAGGGAAGGAGTTGTATGAAGGAAGAGTGTTACCTCCACCAAAAACTGCATTTCTGTTAAATTATTCATACCTTTTTCCAGGGTGAGAGACACTTTGATCAATCTAAAAGGCAGAAGTGGAATAACATAAAGCTGTAACACTCATTCCCGTGGAATGAATTGTTACACTAATAATAAGTGCTGCTGTTGCATTAGGAAACTCCTACACGTCCCCCTGTACATGCTTTCTCCTCTCTCCCTCCACACTGGCATTTGCATCACTTTACTATCCCTGTGATATTTTTTTCTTTGAGAACAGAAGTTTCAATAGCTACTGCTAGAATGGAGCTAGAGTTGTTTACATTTGTGACTCGGTATGTTAACTAAACATGGGACAAAGCAATGTCAATACTGATGAAAGTGATGAAAGAGTGATGAAGTGGTTAAATCACCATCCCTGAAGCTGTTTAAAAGGTGTAGGTGTGGTATTTAGGGACATGGCTTAGTAGAGGTGTGGTATTTAGGGACATGGCTTAGTGGTCTACTTGGCAGTGCGAGGGTAATGGTTGGACTTGATCTTAAAAGTCTTTTCCAACCTAAATGATTCTGTGATTCTATAATTCTGTAAGATCAATTGAAAAAACACCCATGTCCCTCTATGCCTTTCATGTATTTTATAATGTAATCAATGAGTAATTACTATTTTTGAAAAAAAAATGTTTACTGAAGAATACTTTCTATACTCTGGTAAAAGCCTTTTTTCCTTAAGCTGCTGTACTTTCTGGACATATTCTTTAACCTCACACAGTGAATTTCAAGTCTCTGTAGAGCCATACAGTTACCAGCATTAAGCAGTCCTTTAATTTTACCATAAAAAAATGACGCTGTGGAATTTCATACTTAGTCCCTTAATAATTTCCACATCACAAACCTAGGCATATTTTATTTCCTGTAGCAAAGTAGGCTCTTTCAGTGTTCTGTGCTGCTACTAGGAAGAATACAGTCCAAATTAAGCATAAAATCCAGAAGCAGAGATAAAACCTCATGAAAACACGATGTTTAAGCATGCTTAAAATTTGGAGATATGCAACACAAACTGGACAAGCATCATTTTTTTCTCAGTGGCCACTGTGGTATGCCTGAGGCCTGATCCATGCCTGGTGAGGTAAATTGGTCAAAAGACCTCTGTTACCTTTTCTGAGTTTTGGATCAGGTCGTTGTATGTGCAGCTCTGTGTGCATGTGCACTGATTTTAATGTGTCACTCTCACATTCAGAGGTCAAGACAAAAAGTGTCTGTCCCTTTTAACAACAGTTATGTCATAAGCAGCATCCTACCCTTCACAATCTCGTTTGTATCAACTCAGGATTATTGACAAAAACCTTGTGAGACATTAACAGAGTAAAGCTGCCTTTGACCTGTACCTTCATTCACCATTTCAAAAGATGCCTAACTGGTTGTTTCAGTCTTAAAAGTAGTTTGAACAATGCTATTATAGAAGCATAGGATGTCTTAGGTTGGAAGGCACCTTAGAGATCATCTAGTCCAACCCCCCTGCCATGGGTAAGGATGCCCTTAACTAACATCCAACCTGGCCTGGAACATCTCCAGGGAGGGGGCATCCACAACCTCTCTGGGCAATCTATTACAGAGTCTTGCCACCCTTGGACTAAAGAATTTGTCCCTAAGATCCAATTTAAACCTATTCACCTTCAGTTTAAATCCTTTTCCCCTTGTCCTGCCTCTGGACACTCTTGCACAAAGTCCCTCTCCAGCCTTCCTGTAGGTTTCTTTCAGGTATTGGAAGGCAGTTATAAGGTCCCTCTGGAGTCTTCTCTTCCTTCAGGCTGAACAACTTAATTATTTAATCTATTATTGGAAATGTGTGAAAGAGCAGTTAGGTAAAGCCATACAAGAGCGTGTTTTAATGTTCAGAATTTTAAGAAAGAAAATCTCTTTTGAGAGTCTTGCTTGATATATGTCCAAAGCAGACAATGTATTAGTTATGTTAGAAATAACACCAGTAATACTGCATGTGACAGAAACAAAAGATGTAAGTAAGTTTACCCAGGTTTTGCAGCTGATGTGAGAAGGTATGACACTTAAAACGGGGGCTGTGAAGGAAAAAGGTGCAGGTTTTAGGAGCAGCTGCAGCAGGAAGGAGAGAGAAGATCTGAACTTTATGGGTACACCCTAGATTATAGAAACAGAGAGTGAAAAAGAATAGGGCTCTTTGAAGGCTAAAGTGATGCAGGAGACCTGATAAGGAAGGTGTGGGATTTGTACTTCCTTACTGTAGTTGCAGTAGATGTGACCTTTAGGAAGCACAGGGAGTTTTGCTTAGGAGAGGTATGTAATAGTGGGTGTCAAGAGTAGCGGATATAAGGGGAAAGAAATGGACGAACAGCTGTCTGGAAGAAACAGAGAACGGAAAAAGGGGATTAAGGGGTGAGTTTGAGAGGGGATGATTTGGAAAGAGAGCAGTATTCAAGGGGCGGATACCGGGGGATTTTCAGAGCAGGGAGGCAAGGAGGGATTAGAGATAAGGAAAGGTACAAAAGACAGAAGACAGAGGAGACTCTTGGGAAAGTGGAAACATGAAAGACAAAGAGTTATTTTGAGGGAGATGTGAGACAGAAAGAGTTGTGACAGGAGAAAGAATGAAAGTAATATAAAAGGAGAAATAGGGAAGCCAAATGATGGAAAACCAGCAGGTGGTGAGCTACAAGCACTCAGAGTATCTTTTTCTGACCCTGGTTGTCAGTAATGACTGTGCTGTATGGCTGACCAGTTTTCATTGGCTCTTAGATTGCCAGTTTGGGAATAACGAAGAGTATCGCTACTGTGTCACTCCATCTTACTGTGTTATAACTTAAAATTGTACTTGGTTCTCATGGAACTAGGCTGTCTAGAGGCACTAGTTTTCCTTTGGGGGTCTTCTGGTGTTCACTAACTCTATAGTGCTGTAATAATGTACCTGAGCTGCCATGGCTGCAATGCTGCTTCTGTCTAAGCTTGTTCATTTAAAGAGTTTACATATCGCCACAATTTACCTTAATCATGTTAGATGAGAAGAAAATACTAGTTTTTATTTTTATTACAACACTAAAATGTATGAGTTAGAAATTAAAGAAAAAAACATTTACAAGACTTGCAAAATATATTTAACTTAGGCTGTTACAGCCGATGAAACAAATCCAGTTATTTTAAATCCAAAGCATCTCATGCTTGTGTGACAATACTGTTACTTTCTGCTTTAGAGGTAGCAGAGCAGGTCAGTCTGAGTTCAGAAGCTCTTTGTATGTTGAAATAGTGATAGACATGAAAGAATGAACATTGGGAATTATAGCCTTAATCCTCCTTAATTTTCCTCTAAAAAAAAAAAGTCAATGTTCAAGTTTGATGGTTTCCTCTCAGAGGAACGTTGTGCTGTAATTTGCTCAGCTTTGGAATAGCATCCTTAACAGGCATGCTCCTGTTCTGTGGTGCATATTCTTTCTCGTTGTTTATTCTTCTCATAAACTCAACATGTTTTCAGTTTGTTGTTTTTTCTTTTTGCTTACAGTTTTGCTAATACTGAAGTTATGAGAGAGACAGCTGTTTAGAAAACGACTCTCTCATAACCCCAGGACTGTGAGATGCCATCACGGGGAGGGCGGATGCAAAGATGATGACCCTCCTGAGCCATGTTCAGTGAGTGAATGGTTCAAGTGCAGCTCATTGTTGGACTCACCTGGGGCTGGTGTTGTTGCCCTGGAGACACAGTTATCTGGAGTGGTCTAGAATGTCCAGCCATTGTCAGCTCCTGGCAATTACAGAATAACAGAATCATGTAGGCTGGAAAAGACTGTTAAGATCATCAGGTCTAACTATTGACATAGGGATTCCAGGTCTACCAGTAAACCATGTCCCTAAGCACTTCATCTACACAGCACCTCATCTACACTACCTCCAGGGATGGTGACTCAAACACTTCCCTGGGCAGCCTGTCCAATTCTGCCTCGAGCTCTTCCTCTAGTTTGCTCTCAGATTTGTATAGTAGGTGTTCTGTGGCTTTTATAGTAGTTCTCTGGCTTTTATCAATGTGACAATCTCAGTTGCAAATTCCAGAAGACTGTAGCTACTTCCACTGCTGTGCATTGCTCTCTTATGAAATAAATGGTTGTGTTGTGTTCAAGGTGACTCCTTTGGACAATAGCCTGTGACACACACTTCCTCCAACAGGTCTGTGGTCTTTGTGCTCCTTCCCTCTTTACATGTTGTAGTAGATTAAGCAGATTATAATCTGTTTTTTGGTTTATACCTACACAACACAGGATGCTAGTATTGCCCTTGTATTCTACAATTTATTCTGCAAAGAATTTGTTCTTTGTTCAGTTTAAGCCCTGCAGCTATAGCTCTCATTTTCTTTTATACCACTGGACCGCAGACCTTATAGACTTTAGTATCTTGTTTCAGTGTTTTTCTCTATGGATTTTCTCAGGTGCCTGAATGCACAATATAAACGGCACTTTAGAGAAAAATGGCCATTCTAGGTATTTGTCTGCAAATGTAGAACTTTTACTTCTGCCTGTTAGAACTCTTCTTGAAGAATCAAGTAACTGATTATTTTTGTGGGTTTAGGTTTTTTGTGTTTCTTTTTTGGTATGGTTTGGATTTGCTTCCCAGAACAACAAGCTGGCCAAACTGGGCTTTATTCTGACTGTGCTGAGAATTTCCACTTCTCACAGAGCCACTCCGCAAACTCTCCTTCAGATGTTTTTGTCCCTTTGCCTTTTTCAAAAATTACATCCTCTTGAAAGACAGAGAACATGGGCTTAGTTTTAACCCAATAACTTTTTAAAGTACTTTTTCTGCAGTACTATTACAAATTGTATTTTTACCAACTTCAGAATCATATTTAGTTCATGAACTTGTTTCAGAGATTAGATCAGCACTGCAGGTTTTATTGTTTTGTTGATTTCTTTTCCGTAATAATGTAATTGACAGGAGCTGATAAGCCTGTAAACTCAAAAATAAATATTGAGTGTACTTCGAAACTAATAGCCCATTCATCTTCATCTGCAGTGTTGTCTGTTGTCCCTGTGAAGAATTACTGTGAGCTAGTGGTGTACTTACTCCTGATATGAACCTTGTCCTGATATGTGTGTGCTTTTACAGAAGGATATGAACAATTGCTGCTCTTACATACTTTCCAAAATATTAATTTCCAAAACCATCAGACTTTCATTGTCGTCTTTACTGATGCTCAGAGAGTGACTCTGTGCCTTTCCTCAGTTGCACGGCACTGTACTGCCTCGACTGGTTTTTTTTGCATAGATGTTCTTTCACAGGAAAACTCTTACTACCTCATCAAAAGTCACCCTGTAGACCTCTAAATTTTCTTCTCCTGGACCTCAACATAGCATCGGAATAGTAAACAAAACTTTGGTTTTTATCATTTTTAAGCTTTTTATGGTTGACATAAGCCATTATGAAACGAAAAAACTTGCAGTTCTACTCAGGGTAGAAAAAATAGCCAACTCATTTTACAAAAATTAAGTATGTATTTCTAGGACAATGCTTCAAAGCTATATTCTGTCTTTCTTGCTCTCATTCTTTGTTGATAAAGCAGAAAGTAGTGTTCGAATTTGTTCCAGTTACCATCTGTGTTTCCAAGGAGGTTGAGCCAAATGGATACCAGTCGTCTTCGTGGGGCCCCTGCCTGCCCCATCTCGCCAACCTGAGGTCCCTCCAGGTGCGCTCACTTGCTGACAAGGCAGGCGCGGTTCTCCCTCCTGTCAATGAGTCCAGCGAGCCCCAGTGCAGCACCTTTCTCTCCAGCTGCCTGCTTGTGTGCCAGATTGGGAAAGGACCTCTCTCTCTTTCTACTGCATTTCTTAGTGTCACAGATATCTCCATCAGTGGGACCTTTGACAGGAATCTGTCAACCACTTCTTTGTGCTTGATCTCTTTTAGTGTGTTGTCCTTATGCTGAGAGTCCAAATTAAACTAAAGACAGTGGAAGACAAAAAGCATACTTAACAATAAGAAAATAAAGAAATTAGAATCATCATTAGTTCAAGATTTTAGAATAAAACTAAGTAAAAGAAGTCTGCAATTGTCTCTTTGTTATGACAAATTCTCATAGAGACTAAGATGTTAGTTGCATCTTAATGTATTTAACTCTTGCCTCTTACAGTGGTGACACTCTTAGGCACATCACTCTTGAAGATTAATTACAATGTAAATATTTTAAAATACTATATTCTCACACATGGATTTCCTGAAGGCAGCTTCTGGAAAATTAGACCAAGAGTAATTCTAGTTTATGAAGAGATCATCATGGTATTTATGATATTGCACAGTTGCAAAGGAAGGTTATCGCTGTACTTCAAATATTCATCATGGTAAGTGCAGAAAATAAATCATCCTGACTGCAGAAACACAATTTTATAGCTATAAATTATTGGACTGTAAATTACCTTCCTGGAAAATGTACTTTTAGTCTGGAATTCTCTCACAAGGAGTCTTTATGATCTCATTAGGTTTCCCCTTTAAATAATTCAAATAATTGATAATTACTAATTTAAATAATTTAGGTTTTGGTTACTAATTCATGGCAGAGTAATTTGAGAATGTTTACATTCTTTAAAGCTCATCCATTAAATTATTTACCATCTGAAATAATTTCAAAAGGCATTTGTTTAATCTTTCATGCTTTACATACATTGCCATTAGCACAATACCCAACAGTGTAGATTGCTGTAGAGAAGCTCCGTATTTTTAAGCAGAAAGGTACAAATGAATAATTCCAAACAGTATAATGTAACTTTGCTTGTCCCTTCTGCTTATGTCTCTGCACGTACCTTGTTCATAATATGTACCATGACCTTGTACTACATTCACCGCTAGAAATTACTAGCAGTATGGAAACAGAATTAAATATATAGTACTTCTGACAAGAGGGATTTATAGTGGCTATTTAGTCTTGTTTGCAGCAGTAGGACTTTCTTTGTTTCTACTGAAGTGCTTGGCGAATCAGCTCATAGGTGAGACAGGAATAAATGAGGCATCATTGCGAACAAGAAGGAAACTTGTTTCTTGTAAGGAGGTACGAGGTCATGGGAGTATGTGTGGACACTTGGGGATGTTGTACTGAGCAATGTAGAACCCCTTTCTGTGGGCTTTTATTGGAATATAGTTATGTCAAAAAACTAGTTCTGTTAATGCAGACTAAGAGAGCTTTGTGTGGTGAGCATGTGTGGCATTAGCATGTGTGTCAGAACTTGACTGACTTCAATGTTTGGGTTGGACTGTGGATTTCTGTTTTGCTTCCATTCATTGAACTGTGATTTTGCACATTATTTAAAATACATTATTGAATCTGAAGCTAG
This sequence comes from Trogon surrucura, assembly GCA_020746105.1. Classification (NCBI taxonomy): domain Eukaryota; kingdom Metazoa; phylum Chordata; class Aves; order Trogoniformes; family Trogonidae; genus Trogon; species Trogon surrucura. The sequence goes on from CM036619.1 coordinate 73,289,191, forward strand.
GTCAAATGATATTGATAGGATTGGGCGCACTGCAATGCTTATCATTATTGCTTAATGGCAAATAATAGTAATAATGCTCTAAGTAATTAGTGAATAAATAGTAGGTAAATGGGACACAAAGTGGTGATCAAACTCTGTGTTGCAGATTATTTTTACTTGTGGCTTGAATTTGAGATTTAGAAGAACTATAGAGTTTCAGAGAAGAGGAACCTGAGGAGATGGTTACTTAATTCTTCCACTTTAGGTCTTAAATGAGAAATCTGCTGTCTAAACTCAGCCTAATGTAGTGTAGTAAGACTCTGAAGGTTCTCTTTGACTTATATATGAGCCTTGATGAGAGAGGAGGATAGACCTCGAGAGACTGGTCCTGTGGGATATGTTTGAGCCACGTTATTGGGAAATTTATGATTCCTGTACACTACAGGCTGCATTTGCAAATGTGCCAGTGTCTTTACCATTGGTTGAACATGATCCTTACTCTATGTTCATTCAAATAGAAAGTAAATTAGTCCAATAATTTATTTATTTGTTCATTTAAAGTAAAGTTTAGGTTTCTGCGAATTATTGTAATGAAGCAGACTTTTTTTTTCTTTGGAATCATTAATTCCTTATTATTGACTTAATTTCTTATCAGTTTTGACTGATAGCCACCTCCTCCTAACCTGCAGTGTTAAGTCCATATAGTAACTCATGCTTATATTTTCACTTATTCTGTATACAATCTAGAAGAATGATCTATTTTTTGTAGATACAGCACAATCATAAAAAGTTTAAAGTGATAGCAGTTTATGCTGTTTTGTTTAGAATTGGTTCCATGACAGTTCAAGCGATATTGCGTACTTTGAAACTTGTTTGGTGAAACTCCTCAATCGTCTGTTTGCAACTTATCTTGCAGCTGACTTAGCGTATAATTCTGACTACAGAATTTAAGAATAAGTAATTATTGTTCTTTGTCATCAATGTTAGTGGTTCTTTGTAGAATAGTGGTATGTACAGAGGTGGATGGAAATTTGTCATTGGTCATGTTGTTAGGTTGTTATTCCTGTTCTTGTTTGGACGACTGTTTGCTATAGGTGCATCAAATATCACTGTTCTTTTTTATTTCTTCCTGTGAACCTTCACCTGGTAAGGGGGATGCTTAAAGAAGAGTAAGCAGCCTGCACAAACTTTTAGTGGAATTCCTAATGATAGGTCTTGCATTTGCAAATTCAACATTATATTTCTGTAAATATGATATGGTAGTTAATAAAATTTACTCATTCCATCAGCGCCCCTCCTAATAAAATACTTTTCATTATTTAATTTCCCGAAAGCCATTTGGAAATAAGTCTATATAGAAAAATTGAGAGGATTCAGCTGTTTCAATTTAGAGCTATTTGCTCTGCTTTGATACTGTTGGCATATACTTACTCATTTATATACCTGTCATTTTGAGGGGAGTTATATCTTAGATTTTTTTATTTGGCATGTGTCATGTCCTGCCCAGGGGAGGGGGACAAGTGGCTTACATTCATAATTCCTCAATAGAGTGGACAATGGTGAGACAAATCTCAAGATCTATATACAAACATTTATTAATTTCTCACAGCGTGTAGACCAGACTCATGATAACAGATTTTAGTTACAAGGCACATTAGGGCAGGCAATAGATGATAACCAGGAAAAGACTAGGTATACAACAAACTACAGCAAGATGCATGTTACTTAACGATAACAAGGAAAAAGGCCATATAACAACTTATAGCAGGTGGTATTATACTTAGTGATTACGAGAAACTTAAGCATAAACTAAGTAAGCAGTATGATAGGCCTTGCATTACCTAGTGAGAAAAAGGGGAAAAGGAGGTGGGAGGGCAGGGAGGAGAGAGAGACACTGGTCCGGGTACCTGCGTTGGTTCCACCAACAAGGGTTCAAAGATTCCATCATCTTTACTTCTTCTTCTCCTGCACTTCTTCGTCTTCTTCTTGTCTTTGTCTCTGCATGCTTTTGTGTCTTGCTACTTCTACACCTTTCTTCTTGTTTCTTCTTCTAACTTTTTGCTTTTTCCCACCTCAGTTTATACACACTTTTCTACATGCGGATGTGCAGTATGCCAGGTAAAAGGGCAAGACCCTTCATTGTTTTTGATAATCTTCATTAGCGTACGTGATTGCCCTGTCTCCTTGGGAGATATACTATGAGGCAAGGCCATCCTACCTTCACAAGATTCCTGATCTCATGCATATTCGGGCCAAAACTGTTTGAGGCATCTGTTTCCTGCTCCTGTCTACCACATTCCATTTGGCAATTACCAGTTTGCCACACAGGGTCAGAAACCGGTCTTGTTTTTGACCAAGCCGAGGGTTTGTAAAATGCCGAGAAATGTTTAAGACAAACATTCACGCATCTGTCTGCTACAGCATGCTTGCTTTCTGTGGGTGAGATAGAGATGTGAAAGTGGAACTTTTCTATAATATAGTTTTAAAGTGCGCATTAAATAATTTTTCTCAGCACAACAAAGAAATAAAAATATAAAAGAAATCCAGGGATTCAGATAGGGATTTTTTTGATGATGCTGTAGAGCACACAGAACATATGGAATTTTTCTGAATGTAATAGAGATGGAGAAGAAGTATAATTCTTAGGGGTAGGATTTTAGTATCTACAGGCATAATTACTAGGGTAGTACCAAGGCTAGTGACAACAAGAAATTAATTGAAAGAAGTTTACTGAAAACGTCAATTTAATTTTGATTGTTTAAAGTTTAAGTAATCAAACACTGTGATCTATGTATGCTCATCAAACATGATGGATGAGAATATAAATTGGAAAAAATATATCTCATCCTTTAAAATATTTAAAAAATATTTCTCCTTTAAACTTAGAAGCAGATTCTTTTCAGTGTATCTCTGTGGTTTGGCAATCTTTTCATAAACCACTTTATTTTTCACATGAATACTTATGAATATGTTTCTTCTTTCATACTCCTACCAAGGGAGTTGTAGGTGTCAGCTGTTTTGTATTGCAGAGGACTCCCCAAAGGACAAAGGTGATAAGACTGTGGGTAAAGCTCTTAGAGCACAGAGTCCTGGACTGGGAGCAGATGGTGTAATGGCAGAGGTCAGATCTGTGGCTTGGAGATTGTAGAAGCTATAAAGACCCAATTAATATGTTTAGTTTCGAACTTGTCTGAGATTAAACTATTAGACGTTGCCAGCTGGTTGTGAGTTGGTTTATTTTATAAAAGGGGATGGGTGGAAACAAGGAGAGAAATCGAAGCTGCCTTTCCGATTTCTATCATTCCTTCTCTCCACCAAAAATCGTTTGATAGATTTTTAGCTACATGTCTTCTATTGTTTTTTAGAAGGACAAAGTCATATGCTTATTTACTTCATATCCTGTGGTCTGTAATTTATTATCTCTAGTTGAACAGAAAAAAACCACAAAACTATAGTTTGGGATACAGGAAAATGAAAACCATTGTGAAAATATGGAAGGAGCAGTGGTAAGTATGCAATAAGCTCTTAAAAAGTTATATTCATTTCATGGGAATTTACTCCATATTCAGTAGTACACTATTGTAGATAAACTTCAGCGTGGGTCATATTTCTGCATTTCGGAAACACAAAATGAGAACTGTAGATGTGCTGTATTAATTTTCAGGTCACTTATGAATAGGATAGCTGTACACATGTCCAGTGGGATCTTTGTGGTAGACTGGAAGTAGGTTTGTTTTTAATGAGAAATTGTGTATTTTAAAAACTCTGAGCTCAGTGCTAACCCCTTACATATTGTAGGACTAATTTAAGAAAATACTAGAAAATCAAAGTGAAATCGAAGTCTGAAAAACTTGAAAACCTCCAGAGAGTTCCTGACCTGGTAGATCACTGATGAGGATTTTAGCATGTAAAGACAGAGAGATTATTCCTCCCTTTTGCTCTATAATGTTGTGATGTTGAGGAACCCTTCCTTAAGTAAGTATAAAAGCAAAGGGTGGCCATTTTCAGCCCTTTTAAACCATCCCATACATTCTTTTTTAGAAGAATGACTCGAGTATGAAAATATTTTTGTCCTCGCTACCGAAGGGTAGCTTTAACTGCCTTTGTGGATCAACTATGACTAAGATGCTTATGAAAGTTAAATCCTGCTTGCGTATATTATGGCCTCATCTGAACAAGATCATTTTAGAACAAATCCTTTTTCCTTCAGTGTTCTGATGATTCAACTTGTTAAAAACACATGTCACTGGAAAACATGCTACTAAACTAATAATGCAATTGTAATTATAGGAAGATGACAAAAATATATAAAAAATGAAGTCTTTTCCGTGACATTTAAGGTGAAGCAGTGTAGATGCTTTTCTATAGGACCATCATGACTGTGTCGTGAAAGGCTCCAATTTTTAACTCTTCTATTCCAAACCTGAATCCTGGGTGAAGGACCATAAGTAGAGAAATGAGTTATTTGCAGGAAGAACATAGGCAGTGTAACTCGCCCTTTTTCACACCAAGGAGAAAAAACTGTGTAGTAAACGTAGGGCTTCTGCAGTTTTCCAGGTATTTAAGTTCTCCGCAGAATGCACCTGGCACTTTTGACTTTGATTTTCGAAGTGATTGTGGTTGATTTAAGTGGCACCTGTATAGCTATGTGAATGTGGACCTAAGGCTTCAGTCCTGAGATGTCCTCCTCTTATTTGAACTTCATATTCAATTTGCTAAATATGCAAGAGACCCGTATACCACCTCTGATTTTAAACACAGATGACAAATTCACAGAAAGCAGTATTAAATACTCACTTGCTTAGGAAAAAAGTTCTCTGAAACTAACTTACAGTAAAGCATAAAATATATCTTCAATTTTCCAAACATTCACAGATCTGATTAGTTTTAGCCATGTGAATGGTTCCTGTGTATGAAGAAAAACAAAAGAAGTTTGTCTTTAGCTTTGATTTGTAGTACTAACTTGTGGTCAAAATCTCTCAAAAGAGGTCAACTGAGTAATTGAATTACATAGATTTTGTATTTTCACTGGTTTGGATTTAAATGAGACCATTACTTTTTGCTGTTTATATTATTTGTATGGATAGGAATTTGTTCTGCAAATTGAAAAAAAAATGATTGAGTGGTTGAGGAGATCTGTTTCTCTGCTTTAACTAGCAATTAGCAAGGTGATCTTTCACAGAAAGATTGTTACATCAAGTTGTCATAAAACTTCATTTTTTAGAACCCTTAGTTGTAAGGTGTTAGTGGCATTATGAAAATAGATACAAGATGGGAAAATTCCCTTGACAAATGATGCTTGTGTCATTTACTTTCAATTAAAAAGAAGTACTTGGGGGATAATTAACAGCTACAAAAGCTTATTGTAAGCTAGATCAAACCAAGATGAAGATAGGAAAAGAAAACTTGAATTGCAATATATTCAAGTGTTTTTTCTCTATATATCTGTAAAGTGCTTCTTTTTGGTGAGGTCTACCATTTCCAATTATTGAATGGATTTTTACATGTGTACACAGAGAGGTACTGTCAGAGCATGTATGTGTATAAACAGTCTGATAGTTCTGTCTTGCCCTTTGACAACAGTTTAAAAGGAGCTCTAATGTCTCTGCTCCCCATTCCCTGACGTTACAGGGAGTTCATCTCGGTGCCAGTCCTGTGAAGTGGCTGTTCTCCAAAAGTCAAATTCTCACAGTGCTTCTATTACACTTGGAATGGCCAGGCTGACATGTTTTTTGAAAGCTCACCAATCCTGTATAGTGGGTGAGCAACTGCTCTCAGAAAGAGCAGCGCTTGCTCCTCTGCAGTGCTGCTGGCAACGCTCTTCCTAGGCTGTACTAGTTAATTGTTTCACCCTGAAACTAAAGGGCTTCGACGTGCCTCGTTCCTGAAACCATTGAAAATGCAACTCATTTCTGTGAAGAATGTGTCTAGGAGCAAAGCTGCTATTCTCTGCAGTGAACTCATTTTCTAGTGTCAGTCATGATCTGAGAATGCCTCCTGGATCCATCCTCTTAGAGGAATAAGTCTCATCCCAGATAGGTTTTAGTGCCTAGTTATTACAGCTCCAAATAGGAACTTAATAACTTCTCTTGGGCTTAGGCTCCTGTATAACCAGCCTGGTACTGAACAGTTAGCTATGCTACGGTTTTCAGCTGGCCTTAGAAATTCGCCAAGATGTCAGGGTCTCTGTGCCATCCATCATCACAGCACAAATATTTAGTATGTACTAAGTGTACCTCAGGTAATGGGTTAAAACATGCCAGTTTTGTTATGCATTAGAGTGAGTAAAGAGAGCGTAGAGGTCAGGATTGCTTTTTTTGGCAGTTGGTATTAATTGAAGTCTTCTGTAACGCTGCAGCTTGTGATGTGATAGCAAGCAGTCATTTCTAGGGCCTCAGAGGAGAAGGCAGAGAATATATTCAGTCTAAGGTCTATTGTGAGTGCCTGGATTTGAAAGGAAGAGTGTGCTGATAATGTTTTAGTTCAGATCAGGAGCGTGCTTTTGAAGTTAACCTCCTGATGGTTCCCGCTTACTGAAATTTGTCCCAGGTTATAGAGTTCTCTCAGACTGTGTGAACTGAATTCCTTTGAAAGCTCAAAAATGGAAGAATTGCCTCAAAAGTAACTTGGTACTTTTCTCCTTCCAGTGAGCATTCTAGCCACCAGATTTGAGCCAGTAAGAAGTAAAAACCTCCTGAAATGCATCCTGTGCAACTTTTGGCTCTTCAGCAGCAACCGTTTCACTCTGCACCTGCTGCCATTGCAACCCATTCTTGCTAATACGTGACTGTAGGAGAGGACCAGTCCTGCTAAAACAGAGGGCATAGGCAGTGATTATTGTGCTGTTCTGTTTCACACACATAATCTGAGAGTCTTCCCTTACAAGCATTCATCTTGTCTAGAGATATATAGAAATCAAGCCTCTCTTGTTGTTTGTAGTTCAAAACCAAATTAGTTTTATGACGTGAAAGCCATCAGTGTGTTCAAGGTTCAGACAGGCTCAAGGTTTAGATTAGGTGTTAGGAAAAAGTGCTTTACACAGGCAGGATCGTTCTGTCCCATAGGATTTCCAGGTCTTGGTTAGAGAGAACTGTAGATCTGGTGCTGGTGCTTGTCCTGCTTTGAGCAGGGGAAAACATGAAAACCTGGGGTAGTTCCAGCTAGGCCAACCAGGTTAGAAGCATGTCCTGCCTGGAGAGCTGTTTCCATTCTCTGTTGCTGGGGTTTGCTTACTGATTTATTTTTCAACCCAAAGTTCTACACAAATGCAGTGGCAATTAGTCTTTCAATCTGAGCACAGATAGCTTTCTTAAAGCAAACTAATCAGTTATGCCTCTTGTAAAACCAGTCTTCCATTATTGTAGTTGTATGCCTATGCTGTAGCTATCTTGAGTGCAGAGAAAATAGGAAGCTGTACTTGGTTTATACAGTTTAATGGGAGTAGTTTTTACCCAGGGAAAATCTACTTAAAACTGAAGTAAGTTACATAAATGAGCATTTTATATGTTTCACTTTAGCTGTATTTCATATAGCATCTATACTTGAATCTCTTCTCTTTTCATTGCTAAGAGACAGTACATCAATATTTTCCAGACAGTGGGTAGTACTGAGACTTTATATGAAGGCATAAGTGTCATTCCTTAAGTATTTTTCCTAAAGCTTCTCAGTTTAGCTGCCTCATGCATTGAAATTTCAGACGACAAAATTCACTCAGGTGTGTTTCAAAAAAGTTATTTTTTTGTGGCATAAGTCATACTTTTTCAGCATTAAGGTTTGGAAATACTGACTTCTTGACAACAAGAAGCAATTTGTGAAGTCAGTATGCTTAAAGGTTCCGGAAAGCTTTCTAACAGTCCAAGTTGAAGATAATCTTCTAAAGGAGTAACTGTAAAATTTCTTCTTTTGTTTACAGTTTACTTTGTAAATAAGTAATTTAATCCCTCTTCCGTCATCTTTAAGAAGGAGAGGATGGGATGATTTCTTTTTAAAGAAGCTATAATGATCTAGGTAATCCTTGAAAAACTGAAGGATGTGGATGTCTCCTTTATGTCTGGGTCCCCTCTTCTCCATAGGCGTATGCCTTGAATCTGTCATGCCTTCATGCAGAGCAGTTTATTTTGCTACTGTCCTGTTTGTTTTATCTAGATTTGAATACAGTAGATATAGTAGACCAAAACCACTTACTCTGAATGAAAGCTGGCATAGCTAAACTTCACCAGGTTGAAAACTCTCATGATTGGGGTGCAACGCCACCTACAGATCAAGCAGACCTGTCAGAGGACTGGAGAACCCCTGAGAAGGGTGAGGTGGAACAGTATTTCTTTAGAAATACAGAAATTTGGAAAGGTTCTGATGACATAAGCGTTTTTTGTTTTAATACTGAAGAATCTGCTCTTCATGCAGAGGTGATTCAGTTGAGCATGTGTGCATATTATACACAAATGCACTTTTCAATACATAAAAACCATTTTGACCTCTTCACCTGACTAAATTAAGTCTACTGATAACAATTAAAAGAAGTCCTAAAAACTTGCAGGCCAACCCCCCATCTCTGCTTTACTTTCATATAACATTTTGCAGAATGAGTTGGTAGACCTGATTAACCTTAAAATGCACAAGTATTTTAAGCTTCTCTATATTTGATAATGATGATGCTTGATTGCTGAATGAGTGCAAGGTTATAATCATCTCCCTTGGCTTTTTTGTCATTCATAAACTGCTTGAGCTGCTCTCCACTAGCTTATGACATTTCCAGGATCTCTCAAGTGGATTGTAACCTTGTTTGTGCTCAGTGAATTCCAAGGACTGGTCCTTCTAGATGCTCTTTAATGAGATGAGCTTTTTTCCTCCATTATTCAAAAGAGGTTCTCCTGCCATACAGTTTGTTTTTGAATGTCTTAAAATGTTCACAAAACAAGGTTTGTGAATAGGAAATGAAATTGAAACTAAGTCCTCTGCATCTTAGAGGTTTTATATCACTTTATACAGCTAATGATAACTCAGCAACCATGGCTTTAAAATAGTTTTAGAAGTTTGGACTAAAATATCTTTACTATTTCCTTGTTTGTGCTCCATTTTCAAACAATACCCTGTTTTATTATCAGAGCTTTTTCCAGCAAAAAACGATGTCTATTCTCCTTTGATTACATAAGATTGTCTGAGCACACTGTTTCTAAGTTGTTGGGTTTTTTTTTTAATTATTTTCACCTAGGAATCAATAGAGTATCGTTCCTATTAATTGATGGAATACCACTATATGACCCTTAGGTATTATAAAGATATTCAATACTTTCCTTAATACCATTATCACAACATACTGATTTTTGTTGCTAGCAATATATAAGCCAGCGTTTTCGAAATAATAGCAATAAAGCATTCAGTTGGAGTGGTTAGAAAAATATCCTTCTGGTTTTTTTGGACAACTTGCTTATATCCTGGTGAGCGACATGCAATGTGATGTGAGAGACAGTGTATGAAGCCAGTGTCAGCTTTGAGCCCAGAAGGGAAGCTGACAGCTTGTTTGACCTTGTAAAAGCCAAAGGAAATCACAAAGGGCCTCAGAGGGAAAGACGGTTTGAACAGGCTGCTGAGAGTGTATGCTATAGCAGATATAATTTGGCTGCATCTTCTGCACTGTTGGAAAGTCATGACCGTGACCCGTCCTTGATGCACAAGTCGAGTACCTCTGTATCCAGGGAGTGCTGTACATGAGAGCAGCACAGATCCTCATTTCTTTCCTCCTCCCCTTCTCAGTAAGATCAGTTCCTTTAGACAACATCAAATGACATACATAATCCTATGATGGGGAATTTTGGTGACTTTTCTCTTCTGCCTGTCACTTTCAGTTGTTCCTTTGTGCTTGGCTATATGCCACTTCTTCCCAAGCAGCTTTGGATGTTAAATAACAATTACATTTAGCCTGTGACTTTAAAGGTTGGGTTGAATAAAAATATGTGGCAGTTGCATGAGGCAAATTACTTCTGCTAGGCTAATTAAAGATCACAGGTCAGATCATGTCTTGTGTTAAGTGGGCATATTTCCTTGGGATTTGGCCCAGGTGTGGAAGCAGAGGATTTGTTTCTCTGTATCTGCTTAAAATTCACTGTATTTAAACTTCATGTATTTACTCCTTTTTACAATATTTTTTCACCCTTAAAGTTAGTTGCCTTTCTCTTTTAGAGGTATAGGCCTGCATCTTTTCTTTTACTTTGTATGCCAGTTTCACGGTTCTGCATTGTCTGATAATTTTGGATAATTTTGGATAGTCTGTAATCCTTATTCTCTCTATCTCTTCCCTTTTGATGATGTCTCAACCTGAAGGAGTTGAGAGAGATTTGAAGCCATCATTCAGGAATGGACAGTTGCACTGAGGAGGAAAGACTGTCTGCGGAGGAGAAATTCCTTGAGTGCTAAAATACTCTTTCTTAAACAGGCTGTGGATAATCATGTCTGAACACACTGTTCGTGTGTTTTCTTTGGGGCATGCATAATGAATGACTGGTTTTAGTGGTCCCACTACATATGCAGAGGCACTTGTTTGTACACTTGTAATAATTACACTCAATAACCTCAATAGTATATTTATGTATGGAACTAAGAGTCCTTAAGGCTTAAGGTTTTTGTTATGGGTTTTTGGTTTTTTTCTTCTGGTTTGAAAATGGTTGTCGAGTCATGGGAAGTGCTGCTTCTCAGAGCACAGTGGTCTGCGTGCCTTCTGGCTTACAGTGGCTGGTAGGACAGTAGCTTTAAGGATCTTGAACATTTGACTGCCCTTGAAAGAGTGCAAGCCTGCCTCCCTGATGTTTGAGGCTAGAAAGACTCAGGGCTCACTCCTAGCTCTTTTTTAATTGTTAATAAATTTAATTTTCCTCAAGTTGAGTCTGGTTTGTCCAAAGGTAATTGGTGATCTCCCTGTCTTTATTGTGAACCATGAGCATTTTAATCTAATTTTCGCCTCTGTCCACTTGGGGAAGGGGAGAGGAGAGAGAGTGGCTGGGTTGGCAGCTGTCCCAAGTTCGACCCACCACAGGTTATAAATGCATTTTTCAATTTCTTCACTAAATTTTTCTTACTTTCCTTTTGTCTTTAAGGCCAAACTTGACAAAACAGGAGTTTTTGTAAATGGCTGGGTTTGCATCAGATTGCTTTCATGTGCATCACTGAGTTTTTTGGGCCACTTAATAAGACGGAATCTATAGAATTTCTAAAGATAACCATTACATAAGCAAGTGCAAAGGGGCATCTGAGCCCTTCTCTAATGCAATATTGTCATGTTATGTACAAGTCCTTTCATGTCAGTTTTCTACTCAGAAGAGCCAGCTTTAGCTGGACAGCTTGAAATCTTTATTGCCTGAAAAGGTGTAATTTTGAACAAGTTGAGCTATCCTAACAGAACTATAAATAGATTTAAGACCTTTTCTGTCCTCATAAATTATTATTCAAACATAAACTTGGTTTGTATGAAGAACAGTTTAAGCTTATGATGCTCTTATTTCTTGCTTTCTGAAAAACGACCATGAGTCTTCCAGCTTAAAATTCTTTGGGAGCAGAAGAATGCTACTGCTATCCCCCTCATTCCATACAGGGGAGGTCTAGTGTAAATAACATGCATCTTAGAGAAAATATTGTTCAAGGAGAGCCCCTACTAGCATTTCCAAATAGATGCTTGTGCATGTACCAGTCAGGATATTGTTGGTCCACATGCACATCTTATTCTCCATGCATTGTTTGAAGGTTTTGAATCTAAGACATTTCAAATCTGAGGGACCAAAGGTTTTAGTTTAGCAGTGGAAATGCACCCAATGTTGAGAGAAGTTGAAGTTCGACTATAACTATTGCTCTAATTGCTGCACTCAGAAGTGCGTGTCAGAAATGAAAATATTCATTCCAGGAAAAAAAGTTTCTTTGGATAAATTCCACTCACAGCACAATTAGTGATGAACCGATTAGCAGTCATACTCTGGCCATGATTTGATGAGGAGAACAGTATGTGTTGAAAAGTCTGCCTCAAGCTATTGAACAAAAGTTGGCTAATTTGATGACCCAACAAAAGAATCTGAATGAAGCTCTCTCTGAAGTGAAGATGAGCCATTTGGCCAGTTAATGTTACATTAAGAATTAATTCTTGCTGAATATTGCTTGTTCTGGAGAGAAAATAATGTGTGGTGGGTCAAGTGAAACAAGGATTTTAAGTGTTTCTTTATACTGGCACAAGAAGCTGTGTGGTAAGTAGGCTACAAAGGCCCCACAGAAGCTCTGCAGTGAAACCAGGAGACCACATCTGAAAATACTGTTTTCTCTATTCAGAGATCATTAATTATTAGGAGAAAGATCCTGATCTGTAAAAGAGCATAAATGTTGAAGCAGGAAATAAGTGAAATTTCCCTTCAGATTTACAGTTCAAAAAAAAGGCTCTTTATTGTCTGTCCAGTTCTGTAGATCTCATCTCTATTTACACAAGCAATTTGTCTTCTGCTTCTATGTATGTCTGTGACACTTGTAGTGTTGGCCAGATAGAGTTGCTGGCTGTGTCTTGCATCCACATCTAACCATGACCTGGAAACTAGGCTGTAACCCTTCTCTGAGCATACCTGCCATACGCAGACAGGATCAAGCTTTGTACAAAATGCACCAAACATTGTTGTTCTCTTTAAGAGAACAGAAGAAGCCTTTTTTTTCAGCAATAGCTGTGAAACCAAGCAGTCTCCCTGACTGAAGATGCTGAAAAGGAAAAAGTTTTTTACTGTGAGGGTGCCAGAGCACTGGAACAGGCTGCCCAGGGAGGTTGTGGAGTCTCCTTCTCTGGAGACATTCAAAACCCGCCTGGACGCGTTCCTGTGCGCTCTACTGTAGGTGATCCTGCTCTGGCAGGGGGGTTGGACTGGATGATCTTTAAGGTCCCTTCCAACCTCTAACATTCTGTGATTCTGTGATTCTTGCAGAGCATGTCCTGTTACCATGCTGTGGCCCCAGACAGTGGAAGGTCTTTGCTGTTGTTATTCCTCATGTTCTACTGTTCAGAAAATAACTCTGAATGTATCAATGCAGAGAAAAGCAGAATATGTGAAAAGAACATGTTTTACAGGGTTAGGACGCACATTCAGAAGGCAGTGCTGAGATCTGGCCCCTGCTGCAAGGGGGTCCTGAGTTTTGTTGTGAAGGAAATGGTCACTTGGAATACCATCTGGTAGCTCAGACTTTCCTGTAAGGTACAAAATAATCAGAAAGAGAGAATTGATCTTGGCTTTTACCATTGTTGATTGGCTTCTCTAACCTCTTACTGTGTTAAGAGCTCTGTGCTGTGTCAAGGTGAACTTCTGTTCACCCCTCACTTCAAATCCTCTTCACCTTGTGCTTTTTAATTTTTATTTAAAAAAAGAAACAACCAAGCAGCTTCTCTCTCTGGAAGAGAGTTTATTTTCATCACTTGCTTAATCATTTTGACTTCATTGGAATAATGTTAAGATCTTTATCTAATGCAAATCATGCAGCAGTTGCTCAAGAGTGACTAACTCAGGACTTCATGTGTCTTTAAGGAGATAGGGAGTACTGCAGTACTATGCGGCTACCTATTGTGAAAGCAGAAAAATAGCAGTTGCTTACACATTCAGCTTTGAGTATCAGGTTTTACCAACCTCACCCTTTCATTTCGCTGTGCAGTGGTGTTGACCTCTAAGGTTCCTGCAGGAGAAATGGAGTGGAACCGCTTCACAGGTTAGGAACTTGTTGGCCTACATTGCTGTTTATCACAGGTTAATCTGGAAGCACAGTATCAGGAAGCAAAGAATCTTTTCAAGAGAAATTGTAGTCTGAGTTTTGGTCCTGAGAGGGTTTTTCTAATAATAACAGGTGACTAGACCTTTTGTAGTTCTTCCATTTCTTCTCTGTGTTCGGAAGGTGTTTTCTCATCTCTGACAGGGACCTGTTATCATTTCCGCACTCCTCCTCTCAAAGAGAAAGCAACACTTTCAAAATCATAAGTTTTATTGACAGTCTGTAATGATGTCTTTTAAAAATAAAAATCCCCCAAACAAAAGATTACAAAGAAACAAAAAAGAATACCGATTTCAATAGTCATGTGGTTAATCAGTGTAGGATCATGTATGTTCTTGCAGTGCGGGTGGCTGTGCTTCCTTCTGCATGGTTGTGTTTTTAATGAACTCAGCACTCGGCTCCCCTTTAAGCAGTTCAACTTAAGGACTGTGTCGTGAGGGCTCTTCCTAAACCAGTGAGTGCAGCAAGAACATGTTGGATACAGCCTGCTTTGAGTTTTGAGTATCTGTGCACTTTATTTAGTATATTGCATCTCCTCAATTATCAGCTCAACTGTACAGCTGTTTTCTGGGCCTTTAGCGTAAGCCACTGAGGTTGAAAGCTATGACTGTGCTGTGGTTTTCTATAGCAGCTTGTGCTGTAAGTTATACATTTGGAGAATATCTGTTGTATTTGGTGCATGAAGTTCACTGTCTTATACAAAATGAGTACCTGTTCAGAGCAAATTCTTCTTAACACGTTTTGTGAATGCAGCTCAAGTAAGATTTCTCTGGAAGTGATCCTTTCTTTACACATAAGGGTCCTTTTTTGTATTGGATGTGTGGTTTACTGTTATTTATGGTAAAAATTCATTTATAGTACTTCTGCTCACACAGAGAAGTATGAGCTATATAGTAATATTTAACTGAAATTAAATTCTTTGTGATAGCTACTCATGTAGTAAGACATTCTCTCTTTAAAAACCTGGGTATTATGCATTTTGATAAGCATTACATGTTTCAAAAGACAATTATTCCTTCTAGGCTGAAGGAATTGATTATTTTCAGTGGGATGCAGCAGGAATCATATCCTTTAGCCATATTTCAGACTTTTTATATGTGAATACTAGATTTTGATGATTTCATAATTATTATTTTTAATTTTTCTTTTCAAGGTGATGTTCAAAAAAAAAAGAAGAAAGCCAGATTTTATAGCTAGGCTCTGTTGAACTGACTACAGAAGAAAACAATAGGTCTTTAGGGCAATTTTTGTAAGAGCACATACAGAACGTATATGGAATTATATGGCTATGATAATGATAAATGCTTTTAGTGCTGCAAGTGCAATACAGAAGTATGTCACTGTATGAATTTAAGACTGGATGAGGATGTTAAAATTTTGTGGCAACAGTTGCATGAGGGAAGAAAGAAGGGATTACTAACTGTGATAGCTGAATTCTAACCTTTCAAGGAAGGGAAAGGAGAACAGCTGAGCTTAGAACTGCCCTCTGCAGAGCTGACACAGTCAGTACTCTTGGTAGTGTCTAGGGCCTGTAGAATTTCAGTGTCCTTAGACACTTTACAACTTCTAGCGAAGTCAGAAACAGACCCGAGGCTCTTGTTCTCAACTTTTATGAACCATATGTCAGGATTGTTATCTGTAGAAAACTGCTTGACTTTGAAATAATTGGGTACTGCTGCAACTATCAAAACTTTTGGTTCTGTGCTTGTAATTTTCTCTTTCTGGGGTCCTTCATCATCATCATAGAATCACAGAATGGCCTAGGCTGGAAGGGACCTTAGAGATCATTTAATCCAACCTCCCTGTCATGGGCAGGGACGCCTCTCAACTAGATCAGGGTACTTGTGTAATTATTTCTTTTCCTAAGGTTTTCTTTAAAGTATGCAAGACACATACCAAATCATGGATTAGAACTGTTGCTTTATATGGATGCTTTTTTAGTTTAAGGGATGATATCTCTCAGAGAAGTGAATTAACAAATGCAAGGCATAATACTCACTGAGAAAGTTCTGGAGAGAATTTCAGGAGAAATTAAATCTCCTCCAAGGAATTGAACTAAAACTACATGGGAAAAGGAGGGATTTATATGGGGTGTTGCTAGCTCTGTGTCTTGTGCTGAGTGATTATTCCGTTGTGTTACCATTTTAGCTTCTATTATTTCAGTGATATTGGAGAGCTGAACACAGCTCAGATCTGCAATGTTGATTTATCTAAGAAAACTCTGTCTGTTCAAACTCTCAGGCTCATGTAAAAGGATCTTTTACTTCATCAATAGATGTTTATAAATCTTTTGTTACCACTCTCCTTTCTTTCAAGTCGATACCATTACAATTACAGAAAATAGTAGTTGAAATGAGATTTAGCTTGTAATTTTTCTTTTTTTTTTTCGTGTTGCTAAGCATCAGGATCTGCAGGTAAGTGCTTTATAAATCTGTGGGCTGTTGTAGATCTCACTGAATAATACTAATTGTCTCCATTAATATTTAAATGCAGAAGCAATTAAGGCCTCTGCTTCTCAGTAATTGTTAAAAGAATAAAAGTTATTGCTCAAAGCACAGATAAGTTATTTAGCTAGGTTTTTGTTCATTACATGAGAAACTTCCTTTAAGATATACTGCAAATGCAAGGGCTGTGCTCTTGACTGTGTTGCAGATGTGGCAGAAGCAATTGCCGAAGGCATGCAGTTACTAGGAGAAAGTAAAGGGAGAAGTTCTTTCAGAGTTAAACTTCAGCTGAAAAGGCAAGTTTGGAAACTGAGCAAACACGAACTATCCCTTTTTCTTTTGTTCGGGAAAACGGAGCTTGGTTTATGTTCCCCATAAACAGGACTACAATGACTCAATACCTCACTCAGCACCTTCTAACTTTCTTGTTTTCAGGTAAATCAATACTAGTTCAGTAGTAGGGCCTTGAGGCCATGCAGTTAAATACATATTTTTTTTTTCTTTTTCATTGTGGCTTAGTACTTTATTAGGGGAAAGCCTTGTGTTTGTGAGACATCACCTGTGAGCAAAGCAAAGCTTCTCTGTTGGGATCCATAGACAAGAAAAGAAATAGTTCTGAATTCATCTTGGGAATAAGACACTATCCTGACAGATTCCATGATATTTCAATCATGTAAGCTTGAGAGAGATTAAATTAATTGAAACTTGTATTCATCTATTTCCTAGATTTGTTTTCTATATGGAGCTGTGGGTTGGCTTTATTGCTGGCCATGGGCCCCCTCACAACCTGTGTTTCAGTGATACTAAAAGACAAGGGCTAGTGCTAGTGAATTTGTGTATTTTGTTCCTCAAGTTCTTGCCATAATAGAAGCCATTAATTATGAAAATATTTATTGAAAAAAACCAAAACTGTCAATGCTAAGGGGATGTCAGAAGCTAAATACCACAAACCTAAGGAATGTAATACTGCTTTATTCTGTCCTCGAGTAGAATAGGTAAGGTAATGTAAGGAATAAAAGATGAGAATAACAGTATTGTCACCTGGCTATGTACCGTGCTCAGTAATAAGGTATTGTTTGAATATCACTTAGGCAGTCCAAAAATTACTTTAGTCTAAAATCCAAGCTCTGGTGCTTCTACTCTTTTACTGTGAGTTTTGAGATACTGGACTTATGCTCTGCTTTTCCTCTAATGTATCCAAGACTTAATGAATCAATAAAGCTTTTTTTACTACTAACTGTACCTCTGGAACTTTAATTTTCATTATCAAAATCCTGAAATGTTTCTGCTGAAGGTTTGAATGTGATATTCTTATCTAAACAAAAAAAAAAATGTGCTAAGAAAGGAGTCCTTCTTGCAATGTAGAGTGTTGATCTTGTAACAAACCCTGTACAAAGCTGGAAGAACTCTATTTTTTTTTTTCTTCTGGAAGATGATGCTTTCCTCTTAGTTGTGGCCTCTCATGATTCACTTGTAGCCAATATGAAATGATCATGGTAGATTCTCTTCTGCTGGAATACCACAGATGTGATGCTGCTTTTACAGCTTTGCAAAATTAAATTTCATGAAAATCAATAAAGTAACAGTGCAGTAAAATTGACATAAGTGATGAGGCTCAACATATTCTCTGAAAAATCCTTTTCTAAAAAAGATAAAACAGAAGCATAACATTTGGGCTATTGACTAACATTTGCAAAGGCTTAGATTTATTTGCCAGTCCTTACCTACGACTTTCAAGCAAGTCTGAAATGTCACAACAATTATATCATCTATTTAGGAAGGGTAATTTTTCACTATGACATTAGGGAAGTAAAGTATTACAAAATTAACTCTTTGAGCCCAAGAAAACTGCTGTATGCGAAAACTAAATTCTTTAATTAGGGGGAAAAAATCCACCCAAAACATGTTAAAAAAACTGTATTCTGCCATTCGTTCCACATTCCTAAAGTGTAAATGTTAGAATATAGATGGTATTTCAAAACTAGATTTTTTAATAGCATCAACTTTTTGTGCCCCTGCCTGTAGTACCCCGTGTTCTTCTGTGAAATCAGGTTTATTGCATTTTCTTGGTTATTACTACTAACCCACAGAAAGTCTGAGAAATAAGATTCTATTAAGAGTTGTCTTTAAAAATAGGACTAAACTGCCTTCTGAACTAGGTATTCCTGGGAATCTTTGGAATTCTTGAGTTTCAGCTGGCTGTATGTCTGATTCAGCTATGTAGACTCTGTGGCTTGGTGGAATGTTAAGTGGTCATTTGGGGTTGGCGGTGTCTTTAGCATAAGTGGACAAATGACTTCTGATGGGGGAGGTAAGAAGCTGCAGACTGATAAATGATTAATATGTAACTTGAATCCTAACAAGATATCTGAGTGAAAACACTTCTAGTTTGTGTAAATTCTAAAGCAGGTAATGTTTCTCACCTTAGGAAGAAACATGCCCAGAAGTAAACTTGTCTGTAAGTTTGACAACAGGGAGAAGTGGGGCAATTGTCACCTGTTGTCGTATATTTTTCTCTAGTAAAAAGGGCATTAGACGGGAAATGTGCTTTTAGAACAAGCACTAGCTTACATTAGTTGGTGCATAAACATACTGCAGAATTGATACCTGAGAAATGAAAGGAGTGAGAATGAAAGTCATAAAGAAATGCTAGGCGCAGCTTTGGAAAGGTCTGGAGGAGGAGACAAGGAGTATGAAGATCTGGGATGTTTGGGGGTTGGGGGAGATGCAGGCTGGTGCAAAATTTAAGAAATTGTTGTGAGAAGGAGGCCAGGGCGAGAGAAATTGGGAGGATAGGTAGGAGTGGGGCATAAAAAGAACTTGTAGTATATAAACAGTTTCTAGTCTGTACCAAAGACCCGTGCCAGTCACTGCAGTCAAGTCATTTTTTATTAGATCCTTTCTGATATCTGTGTAATAGCACTCCCTGCCCTGCCTGTGAGTGCTGTAAGTACTGCCTGCAGCTAGTGGGGGGAGTGACGTGAGTGGATTTGGGGCCAGCAACTGGAGTCAGGCCAGGAAGAAGCTGCCCCTGGGCCTGTCCTGCTTGACTGCAGCAAGCTGGGGTCCCAGCCATGCCGACGGCTGACACACTGTGGGATTGTATGACTGGGTGGCAGCTACTGGAGGAGCTGGGGGCGTGCTCATGGTTTTTCCCTGTCTTGATATGCATGGGGATTTGTGTACTGCTTGGACTAGCTGGTGATCTGGAGGCTCTAGGCTGGTGTAGGTGTACCAGCTGGGCAGAGGGTCTTTGTTGTAACTTGGGTGACCCATGAGCGTGTCTGTTTGTCGGAAGGGGATTTTGCTGTCTGTGCTGTTTTTGTGCGAGTCCCGCTAGTGTTATATGTGGATGCTGTTGAAAGGGAGTGCCCAGTCTGCAGCAGTCTGTAACTGGGTGTGTTGCTTGCCGTCCTGTGTGTGTGCTTGGTCACACACTGAGCATCACTTCTGGCTGAACTTGCAAATGGGAGAGTAGCAGCTGCATCCGTCAGCCCGAGATGGAAAAACAGATTCCTGGGTCTACAGGTACACAGGACTGGACTGCAGCAGTCAGAAAGGAGCAGTCCCAGAGGCAGTAGCATTAAACATCCTATGAAGGACACCTGAGCAACCCCTCCACTCTCGGTTAACAACTGAAAAAAACAAACAAACAACTTGTAGCTCTAAATGAAAATTTAACTTCTTCAGTATTTTAATCCTGGCAAGAAAAACATTTTAAAGGCTTCTTTGCAGAAGAACTTACTTGGTACTTATATTCAGGTTTATTCCTGGGGAGTCATGTAAAGATAATTCAAATACAGGCAAATGAATCAAGACAATCCTTAGTTTAGAATTCAAGGGAGTCTGCTGTGGTTGAGAAGTACTCAGTTTAAGTGTACCGCAGTAAAACCCGACATAGCTGGTGACGTGGTCTTAGGCACGCTAGTAGTACGTGTTGAAGGGAAAAGGAAATAAATTTAAAAATTACTTGTGAAGGAAGAGTAGAATTGCTGAATTGTCTAGTTATAGCATCAAAGGTGTCAGGTTGAATGAATCTCAATGTCTGACTGTTTTAAGCAAAACAGAGGGGGAGAGGGAGGAAAGATCTTTGGGTATGGAATTCAACACAAGTTGAATTAATAGTTTCATTTATTTATTTTTAAAAACAGTCATAAAAAATGAAGATTTGAAGCCTCAGGTGTCTAGGTAAAAAGTGTTTCTCAGTTGGAACAATAGTTTCAATCAAGCGACTGGTGGTGGTGGTAGTGACCTGTGAAACTCAAAGGGCACAGTTTCCATGATACATACTCTGAGGGTCAAGACAAGTCAATGAGGCAGGAATGAGATCTCCTTCCAGCAGGTGATTTTTTTTCATATGAAAAATGACCTTGAAAAATGGCGCTTTGACAGCTGGATGCATATTGTAGTGTCCAAGCAAGTTGTCTTGTGCAAGACTACACTCTTTAACTTCCAAGTTGTGCATTTTAGATTCGTTCTTTTCATATTTTAAAGGAGAAATGAGTAAAAGCTGTCAGGTAGGAATATTTTAGGTGGTGAAAGGTACAGCCTAGAAAGGATTCCACTTAAGATATTGCAAAAACAACATCCAGAGAAACCACAGGCAGGATATAACATCAGAAGGACTTTAATCAGGGTCAGAACAACTTTTGAAAGACCAGCATTGAAAATAGTTGTTTAGAATTTAAAAGTTGAAGTACTCATTAAAAAAAAAATCCAGAAGTGTCTTTAATGTTACATGAGTATGGTTACGTCATTTTGTAATGTTATTTTTGGTGCAGGAAATTAGTAATGATTTTAGTCTTCTCTTTTAACTTTACATTGTCCAGTCTTTCCTGACGATATGCAACTTCATTTTCCTAACATTTTTTGTTGTGCATGGAATTTCCTTTCTGAAACCCTACTGCATTTAAAGGCCGAGTGATGTCACTTTAAACAAAATGCTCTCTCTCTCAAACCCAGTTCTAAGTCCTGTTTGCTGTATCTTCATGGAGCTGTTGGAGTGAGTCCAGAGGAGGGCTACCGAGATGGTCAGAGGGCTGGAGCACCTCTCCTATGAGGACAGGCTGAGAGAGTTAGGCTTGTTCAGCCTGGAGAAGAGAAGGCTCTGGGGAGACCTCATAGCAGCCTGCCAGTATCTAAAGAGGGCCTACACTAAGGCTGGGGGAGGAACTTTTTGCAAGGGCCTGTAGTGATAGGGTGAGGGGTAATGGGTGGAAGCTGGAAGAGCACAGGTTTAGGTTAGATATAAGGAAGAAGTTCTTTGCCCTGAGGGTGGTGAGGCACTGGAACAGGTTGCCCAGGCAGGTTGTGGATGCTCCATCCATGTAACTGTTCAAGGCCAGGCTGGATGGAGCCTTGAGCAACCTGATCTAGCGGGAGATGTTCCTGCCATGGCAGGAGAGTTGGAACTAGATGATTTCTGAAGTCCCTTCCAACCCAAATCGTTCTATGATTCTATGATTCTTTTGATTTCAAATAAAGGCTGAATTAATTTTTTCCTGTTTCTCCAGCCACATCTCAACTCTTACCTCTCCTTCCAGGACGGGTTTTCCATAACGATCTAACTTTCCTTGCCTTCCTCTTGTCTTAAAGCAAAGTTCCTTTGTCTTGGCTGACTTGGTAGCGTACACCTAGGATGCTTTACCCTGGCTGCTGTTGATCTGTTGAAGTGAAGATGCAGTAGCTGGAAATAGGGTTGTGTACTGGGGTCCAGCCACCAAGTGGGAGTAAGGACAAACTGACAAATTGGAGCCAGCCTTTGGTTTGCAGCCGTTACAGGAATGGAAACTATATCCTTAGTTCTGAAGACAGAAGAGATGGGATCATTGCTAAGATATCCAAGATGTCAAGTATTTATAAATAAAAAGCCCTGTAGCAGTCCTTCAACGCTGCATGAAAGTATCGAAAAAATCCTAACAATCACTTAGTAAAAAGTAAAAGAAATCAGGTTTTATAGTAATTTTTCAACACTAGTTTCATGGTCTTCAGTGTACATTGAATTAATTCCTTTTTTAAATCTATTAATAATGCAAACTTAATTTATTCTCTCTGTACCAGTAATTCCTAGCATTCTTCAGTTCTGCTGCAGTACTCTATAATCCTAGTCAGCATCTAATATTTCTTTCATGGTGCACCTCGGGAGCAAGATGGCTGGATTAAGCAAAGTGCAGCAACACTTACGAGCAGAGCAGCTGCTGCAGTTTGAGTGCCCTTGCACTGTTGACATCACTGAACAGCAAGAGACAAGGCACTAGTGACAGAAAAAATAGAAGCTTGTACCAGTGTGGTGGATACAAGACAAGAGTTGGAAGCTAATATTTGAAACAGAAGAATGGGTCGAGACATACGAATTGGTTTTTGAAGTTACAGGGGTGTTCCTTGTCAAAATGTGACTAGCGCATATATATTCCTCTATGAAGGTGTTTGGATGCCCAAGGAGTGTGTGTTGCTGCTATTCACATGGTTAATTCACCAGTACTTTTTAGTGAGGAAAGGAACAAACAGAGGAAGGTAAATGTGAAAAGCTAAAGGGAACATTCAGGCATTCACGTAAATGTGCTTGAGTGCCTCACTGTGAGATTTTCGAATTATTATGTATTATGAAGTATTTGAGGTTATTCTTGGTGATAAATGTTACGAGAGCTTTGCTTTTGGCTTGTATTTAATCTTGATGCCCAGAACAGAAAATGTCACTGCTAGTGAAAGTCCTGTATTCAGCTTATGCTTATTCATCTGCATAAATGCTATCTCAAATTAGATAATCATTCTGGTTCTTTTTGTGACCTAGTTACTTCTAAAAATTCCATTTTCAGGACAGCAGGCTGATTATAAAAATTAATATACTGTATCCATTGAGTTGTTTCCACTCTGACTTGGACAAACACCATTTTTTTCTCTCAGTTCTTTTCACTTACTGTACCAGTCACTTATCTTAATTTTGGATGATTTCTCTTTATTCCTCAAAACCTTACTAGAGTCATCTTTGTGTGAAATAGTCTCAAAATATTTCAGACCAAAAATGTACATAATCATTGATAGCAAGTCTCTTATCTGCCACCCACCATCTGAGTCCCAGTGTAGTATTGTTAGAACTTCAAAAGCTGCTGCAGAAGCTGTCAAAGAAGATATATTATCCTGAACGTAAGAACTAGCATTTTTTTCCCCTACTTGTTGACAGACAGCGGCTTGGTCTAGAGAAGCAAACTCCTGCTGAACTGCTACTGGGTTGGTATTCACGTACCATCTGACAAGCTCTCTGGCTTCATTTGTGAACATTTTGTTTAAAAGCAAGGGGATGAAATCTCAGTATTATATCAACAAGAGCCTGATTGATATCAGCAGAGAATATTGTTCACCCAGAAGCACCTGCCTTCATCTGTTTGCGCTTAACTTCCATTTTGTGAAACATTTTTGGGCCCCTGCTTTGTGTCTCGTTTTTCGCTCACATGTAGCACAAAGGAGGCTCTGCTCACTGTGACCCTGAGGTTTCTTCCTCAGTGACTGCTTTTCAAATGACATACCCACTGTGTCTTTCTCATAGCTTCAGTTTATTTGGTTTATAGTATATAGTTAAATTTCCTTGCTTTATAGAAACACTATGTGCAGTGGGTCCCTCTCAGAGTGCTATTTTTGTTATGTATCTCTTCCCTCTGATTTACATTGCTTAATGATTTTATGATTCTTTGCATTCTGTGAATTTTAAACACGAGTTATATACCAATTATTTTATAATTATATAGCAATCTTCATGAATGGTGAAAATAATTAATGAAAGCAGACTCCTTTGTTTTTATTTTACTCTTTTTTTGAGATGTTTGAAATTTTTATCAGTTGGTGTACTTTGATATTGTATAGTGCTTTTAAGAAAATCTGATTACTATGTGGCATTCAGTCAAATATTAAATCTGTGTATATATTTCAGTGAGAAAGCTAGGCATGAGCTTGGGCTTTGGCATATGAACACAGACTACTGAAGATTTACACACAGAATAGTTTTCTACTTCAACAATTTTCAAATTGTCTCATATTTATACTTCCAATGAATTAAATCAAATGCTTTGATGGAATCACATTCAGCTTGTTAAGCTGTTTCAGCCATTCTGCTTCTGAAATATCCCAAAGTTACTGGATTTATTCAAAACATACATCAGCAAGAAGGTACCCACAGTCAGCTCTCTTTTTAGGATACTTGAATTCTGATTATAATGCATTTCTTAGCAGTAATGGAAAATTTCCAGTGCCTTATGCTTATTGTACTAGCTCAGTTTGTGACGTAGACTTGAAGAGTTTCAACCCAGAGCAACCTAAATTTATTTAACCTGTCCGTCTGCCTCCAAGCATGAATACCTTTCCTTATGTCATTCTGATAAATATTTATCTAACCTTTTATTAAAGACCTTTAAATAGACTGATTGCATGACCTCTCCAGGCAATCTGTTCTAGTGCTTCACCCTCTTTACCCAAAAGTTTTTCTTAACTTTTATCCTGAATTTTTTATGCTGTAACCTAAGCCCTTACTTGTGCTATCCATTACAGATAAGAAAAACAGATTATTCCCTCCTTTGCAGAAGCCATTTATTTATTTAAACTACATTTGTAGTCTCCTCTCTTCAAGGTCATTCATTCAGTATCTTCAGTTAGGTAAGCTTTTTTAGACCACTGATTATTCATTTGCTTCTTGTCTTGACTTCTCCAGTTAGTGTGCATTCATGTTGAAGTTCAGCACCCAAATCTGGATCAGAGATTCCATCTGAGTGTGAAACTCTTCTTAGTCTTACGGCCCTTTACCTTCATCAGCGTTCCTATTCTTCCCTACTTCATTCCCATTCTATTAATTGGAGTTGATGGTTTATCACAACTGGTCTTTCCATGGATGCAAGAAGCCCAGCTAGTAGTTTCTGTTTCCTCATGTCAGCCTTTGATCCTAGTGATTCAAGAGCCAACAGGAAGACTTTTTTGCAATGACTACTTTTAATTTTATTCCTGTGGAATAAAATTGCTTAGCCCTTCGCTAAGTTGTACTTACAGGCTTATGCTCCATTTGTGTATGTACCCGTAGCATTCTTGACTGTTTTGTTTTCCTTTTTGCTTTCTTCTTCTGCTTAAGGTCAGTGCAGAAGTCCTTATTAGTTTTATTGATCTTTTGATATGTTTGCCACCTTTCTTCCATAAGAAGATGATTTGCTTGAAATATCTACTTGAAAACAGGAATGCTTATGCTGTTGCTTCTTGTTTATTTTCTGAGGGTTATTAACTCTTCTGTGTACATACGGATTTCATTTAATTTACTTCTTACCGTGACATTTTGCTCAGCCATTTCATCCTAGTTGTTCAGAATGATATGTAAAAGCCATCTCTGACTTCTAGATCAAGAAACATTCACACAGCACTCCAAGAATGTGGTGGAATTCTTACCTGCCAAGTTAATCGTCTAAGCCAAAGCTAGTAACCTAGGCTTCTTCTGTAATTAATGAAGACTGATGGGCCCCTGAAAACTATGATGATAATTTTAAGATAAGGAGTGAAGCATTCTCTGAAAGAAACTTTTCCATTACATCTCTGTAGATACAAGGTTTAGATGATTATATATTAATGAATAACTTTTTAGGTTGCTGAAGTTCAGTGAGCTGAATCATGCTCTATTTTTTTTTTTGTATGATCGTTTTTTTGAGCAGATGTTTGGGTAATTGGATTTTTTCTTTATTACTAAACCTTTAATTCTGAATAATACTGCTTTTGGTTCTCATCAAGACTTCTTAATGCTCATGGTTTACCCTGAGCTCTGAGCATGATGGTAGCTGGTATTGCAGTGCAAGGCAGTGCCTGCCTCAACCTTTTCAGAAGTTGATTAATTGATAAATGGATTGGCAAACCACTAGCTCAGAATTTACTTTTGTTTCTCTAAACAGGAAAATATATATTAAATCAACCAATAAAGTATTGACAGAACTACTGAGGTTCAAGCCAAAAGAATGAGGCATGGATGTTTCAGGGAACAATTTTTTAACTTGCCTCATAAGTGGGCAAACCAGACATCTGATCTCTGTACTGAAAAAAATGTGGAATCCTAGTTTTTTCTCTTAAAAGAATTGTGAACTTTCAGAACTGTTTTGTCCCAGCCTCAAAATACCAAGGTGATTTGCTATAGTGGTTTTGGCTGCTGGTAGTAAAATAAAATTATTTTATATCCTAAACAAGTTGGGAATGGTAATTTCTACCATTGACTGCTTCACAGCCCAAGCCGTTTGTCAAATGTGCTGTCACAATAGCTTCTTTGGGTAATAATTTGAAGAATCAATAGTCTTCTCTCTTTTTTTATGAAACCTGGCAACTTTTCCATCGATTGCTTTTCTTCTTCCCGCACTGCACCTGCTGCCTTTGCAGTTTCTGATTAATTTTCTAGCATCTTGGCTCATTCCTATATTTCAATATAACATGGTGACATAGGTTTCTGAGAATATGCTGTCTGTTTCTTTCCTGCTTAGATGCTGTAACCTAAGTTGGCAATATGTGCCATATTATATATATGCATTATTGTGTGATTTAGATAACAAAAAAATGGGTAGATAAAGGTATAACTCTTTCCTGCATACAACCGTAGGATATTATGGTGTAATAGAAGAGAGACAAGTAATGTTTAGTATAATTGCTAGGTAAACATATTTTAGATGGTAGTTAAGCAGCTGAAGCTAACTGGTGTCCAGAAGAATCTTGTCTACTTATCTGTTGTGCAGTACATATGGTAATTAACAGAGAATATTGTGGGCTGTAGTAATTATAGAGAATAATCAAAGAGAATGCTTGCCATGGCCATCACTGCAATAACTTTTGGATCCCTTTCCAAAGGAAAGATTTGAAGTAATGACGAGTCTAAAGCTCACTGAGTATTTCCAACTGGAAATTTTGTGTAATCAAGTGCATGTTCATTTATTACTAGAAAAGATTACTAAATGAAGGGTGCATGTTGTGAACATTCACAGACATGATATTTTGCAGAAGACTGTAAAAATTTGAGTAGAAGTGTTCTAGATGGCTTTAAAGTTGCAGGTTTTCTATGGCTAGGTGGACTCTATCAATTAGCCATGAATTAGCAATTTATAATGATATGATAATTTATGTTTGGTTAACAGTGTCTCAATTATTGTTCAGAATGCCAGACGATTCTCCCTTCTCTACCATTACCTCTTCTGTCTGTCAGTTCATGGAATGAACTGTCTTAGACCAGGACTGTTCCAGTGCCAGGGACGTGTTGAATCTGTATTCATAATAACTCCTCTTTTCTCCTGTCCCAAGCTGCAAATCTTACTGTCATACTGTTTCCCGTGTACTAATTTTTATAGTTGGGGTTTTTTTAGTTCTTTTTTTAGTTACTTTTATTGCTTTTTTGCCTTTTTGCTGTCCACGTATGTAGTATAGACAAGAAGGGTGTGAGGAAAGACCTGAGACCTACGGACCTGTTAGTCTAACTTCAGTTCCTGGAAAAAATTATGGAGAATATTTAAAGGCATTTAAAGAACAATGCAGTTGTCAGGCTTAGTCAACATGGGTTCACAAAGGGAAAGTCCTGTTTAACTAATTTGATACTTTTCTATGATAAGGACACACACTTAGCAGAGGAAAGAAAGGCAGTGAATGTAGTTTTTCTGGGTTTTACTAAGGCTTTTGATACCATCCCTCACAGTATCTTTCTGGACACGGTGTCCAGCTGTGGGATGAATAGGTTCATGGTGTACTGGGTGAAGAAGTGGCTGAAAGGCAGATCTCAAAGGGCTGTGGTGAATGGGGTGACATCTGGCTGGTAACTGGTCACCAGCAGTGTTCCGCAGGATTAAGTCCTAGGGCCACTTCTGTTCACACAATGATCTGGATGCAGGGGTTGAATACACCATTAGCGACTTGATGATACCAAGCTGGGAGGTGCTGCTGACTTTCCTGAGGGACCAGATGCCTTGCAGAGGGATGTAGGTAGGTTGACGCATTGGGCTGAGGGGTGACCTCATTGCTCTCTATGGCTTCCTGAGGAGGGGATGTGGAGAGGGAGGTGCTGATCTCTCCCCCTGGGATTCAGTGCCAGAACATGTGGGAATGATTCAAAGCTGTGCGGAGGGAAGTTTAGACTGGACTTTCGGAAGCTTTTCTTTGTCGAGAGGGTGGTCAAACACTGGAAGAGGCTTCCTAGAGAGATCGTCAATATCCCCAAGCCTGTTGGTGTTTAAGAGGCATTTGGCCACTGCCTTTAACAACATGCTTTAACCTTTGGTCAGCCCTGAATTCGTCAGACAGTTTGACTAGATGATTCTTGTAGGTCCGTTCCAACTGAAATAGTCCATTGTATTCTAATGTAATAATGTATCCAAGAGCATTAAGACATGTATAGGCAATTTTTAAAAAAACATTTATTTACTTAACTTCTAGAAAGTCTTCAAATTTTGGTTTGTATTTCTGAAAACTCTTACTAGACAACTATCTGTATTCCTGGGTTCATGGAATACTTCTACAAAATAGGTCCATAGGGAATACTATGAACATTCTACTGTGTAATTTAATGTTAGCTCTGCCCTGTTCTGCAATCACAGCTGTAATTATCTAAGTGTTCCATCTAAGCTTTTGAATATAGACATTTGAATTAATTTGGATCTGGAAAAATTTGTAGACTCTACTGTATTTTACATATGGACGGATTTTCAAATTCAACTATGATTGCCATAAACAATGTTTTATGTTTTGAACACAGAACCTCAATTCATAACTTGTAGGAACAAGTAGTTCTGCAAATCAGAAAGCTTATATTCCTAACTTCTTTGTTTGAAAAGGCAGATAGGTGGGTAGATGCACAAATATGTAGGTTAGTGTGCTTTCAAATTGTGGTTAAAGGACCGAATGTGACAATTACTAGTGTATATTACACTTGAGAAAGAAAAAGATTCTTAAAAACATACTGTGATGTGAATCCATACTATATTAGTAGTCATTCCGTTTTCTTTAATTCTACATTATTGGGCTGTCTATGTAGGCTCACCAGTTCGATGGTGGTGCAAACGGTGTCCTAACACTAAGAGATTGCTTCTCTCTCCAGATACCTTAATGCCTCTGTGGAAAAGGCGTAGAAAACTGAAAACGGACAGAGCCTTCTCAAATAATTCTCAGTCTGATTTCACCAGTAAAACACAATCTCTACTTTACGTGAGATCTCTTAATTACTCATTCTGAAAGATGAAAAATATGAGAGAACAGTATCTGTCTGTGGTGCTCAGAAAACCTGTATGGATGTGAAATTTCAATGTTAGAATGGGATTTCTGAGGACTAGTGGACATGTTTACTCAAGTCCAGTTACTTTCTACTGCCAGGTAGCATGCAGCACACAACTGAAGTGAATGACTGCCCTGGTTAGGTTGAATTTCTCAATCAGATGGTGCAGTAGAAAGATTTAGCTGTGAGTGCTGATATTCTGTAAAACGTTAGCACTGTTGAGGAATCCTGGAGCGTTTCTGTATCATAGACTCTGATTGGGCCAGTATCATCTGGAAAAAACACAGGACTGCTGCCGAGAGATGAAGCAATGCTTCCATTTCTTGGATTATTCCATCCAGTTATGCAGAGATTTGGGAAGGGCATGGATAAATCTGACAAAGCCCATGTGAAGAAGATAATTTCTGAAGATACTTTCAGCTCCAGGATTTTGTTATTTCAAGCTGTATACATCAGCTGAGAACCTGAGTTACACTGATTTTGTGTATGTATAGATGTATGTATAGAAATACAAGTACCTGATGGAGGTATCTGTATAGGAGTACCATGGTTTTTTCATTAATTTGGAGCTACCAGTTAAGAGCTGTGCCTTACTGTCATGAATTACACCTCACTAATCTCAGTAGCTGAGCAGAGATGCAGGTTTCGACTTATTCAAGACAAATGATTATTTGGAAGACAATAAGGAAGCCATATGAAGTATAATTTTCTTTTCTGTGTAGATATTCCTGTAGATAAGGGCAACGATTTAGTCAAGGGTTATGCTGATGAAGTCAAATACTGAATTACTGGAAGTTAGGTGGCAGTATTAGCTTACAATACACTTCCGATATTCTATTCTTTTATTCAGGTTTTTGTAACACTCGTCACCTTTTTTTGAGCATCTCTTAGTGTTGTGTTAAGCAACATGACTCATCTGTCATGAAGTTCTCTCCTTCCTTCCCCATAGGAGAAATGTGTGCAGTGGTGTGACTTATTTTGGTTGTGGGTGGATTTTTTTGTTGTTTTGGGTTTGGTTTTTTTTTTCCTTCCTTTCTACCTTCTTACCTCGCTTTTATTTGCAGTCTTAATTTTAGCATTTTGTAGGAACTTCTGGAAGTTGTCTGAGTCATGTTGCTGCTCTGCAGAGACTTTGAGCCGTATTTGGAGTTGAGTAATGCAGCCCAGGAGACCAGAGAGATTCTAAATTGGTTCAACCTAGACCTTTCTCTGCCATCCCAATACATCAGCTCCACTTAATAAAATCTCTGCAGATTGTTATTTATACTTAAGTTTGTTTGTCAACATGTAAGTTACACTCCTGGTCACATCCTCTCTTATTTGGTAGGATTTCAGTGCTGAAGGGCCCGAAGAGAGAAAAAAAAGGAGGAAATAATTATCTAGTTCCTCCTCATGTGAAGCTGTTCCTGCTTTAATCTTCTCTTTTATCACTTTCACTCTGAGATCAGGTATAAAGGTGACTGATTTATGCCTGTGCCTTTAAGTAGCTTTGTTTTGTAACACTTTGCTTGCCACTTCAGATTTGACCCTAGATATAAATGTGTGGAAATGCTTTCTCTTAGCCATTTTAGAGTTCATGACATTTCAGAAATAAACATGCTTTAAGTCTCAAATCACCTGTTAAAAATGATTCAATGAAGAAAAAAAAAAGATTCCTAATTAAATCAGCTTAGACTAAACATTTACAGATGTTAAAATATACGCTGTTGATTTTCCTCTGCAGGTGCATAAATAAAACTTGCCAAATAAGCCACCACTCCGTCGTGGCATAGGTAGAAGTATGTTTTTTTGGATTATGTTATTCGGAGAAAGTTCCCCAGAATACATTACATGGTATTTCCAGTGATACGATTTTGCTTCTAGAAGGACTTGCTAATAGAAGAGACACTTGCTCGCTGAAGGCATAAGCATGGACACACTCAAATCTGTATCATTGGATATGGATGGAGATGTGTGTGTGTATATATATATATGTTACAAATGCTGTGGGTCCGTGCTTATGCTTCATAGAGGAATGCACAACCCCTTTCTTAGAGCTTGTTTAAAGCTGCAGCTGATGCAAAACTAAGTTGAAGGGGAAGTGGGAGGGAGGAAGAGGATAGCAGATCTGCTTTCTGCCTTACGGGTGCAGATACTAAGGGTGGAGCCAGTTCTACATAGATCTGGATGCGTGTCAGAGTAGCTGGTCGGGTTGGAGGGTGCCAGCATGGCTTGAAACTGTATTGATTTTGAAAAAGGTCATGTACAAACAGTAGCCATAGAGTCAGTTTTGAGGAGTATGACCAGTCATGCATGTAGGCACATAGAAATGTTAGTATCGTCAAGTTCCAGGGACTGTGTGTCAGCTGGTGGCCAACATTTACAGTTTCTACTTGAATTTTCTTCAAAAACAAACAAGCAAAACATTGTGGAAGATTATATTCTTTTCAGACTGACCATTAGTCTTTTCTTTTCTGGCTGCATGTATGCAGTATCTATACTTGCTTTTTTTGGGGAAAAACAACAAAAACAACACACTTTCTCTTAGAAAATACATTCTTTTTTTTTTTAACATATATGCTGACTGCAGCATCAAGGGTATCATCATTGCCACATATTTCTTTAGCTTAAACGACTGCGTTGTCAATATGGAAGTCTTGGATTCAAATGCTGCTCCTAACATGTGACTTGTAGGTCCACCTCTTAAAGCGCAGGAGAAGGAACACACTGAAACTAAAAAAAGACAGCTTTAATGTAGATTTTGCTGAGTTACAAGTTCATTTGCAATCTCAACATGCTTCTGACATGCTGTTGTTTACTTTTATTAGAGATATCTTCTGCTAATAAATTAGCACTTAGTAGATGATTCAGTGCCTCAAGGTGTTTCCAGTGAACTGCAGAGCCTTTTATGTATTTGTCAGATTGAATCTAGACTAATTTTGGACTTCACTTAGCTTTGCTCTGTGGGACATTTAGCAGTCCCTGTGAGGTAGACTTACTGGAGACTTGACTGTAGTTTACAAATCATATATACCACCCCCATACCTTGCACAGACTGTGGAAGCAAAGAATCCTGTGGACTACAGGAACTGCACCCCTCTCTTCATCTAGAGAAGGTTCGTTATATTCCGAAAGTTGACAGATTCCAAGGTTGAAAAATGTCGTTTGGTTTGTTTTTTGGTGTGGGGCTTTTTTTTTGGATTGTGGTTTTTGTTTTGATGGATTTTTTTTTTAAAAAAAACAAACCAACAAACAAACCAAAGAAACACAAAAAGAAAGCCTGAACCAAAACAATGTTATAAAAATGCCAAAAAAATCCAAAACACATCATCTTGCGTGTAAGGCTGACTTCCAGTGTTCAGTTCTTTGGGATCTGAAACGACAACTAAATACGCACACACATTTGGTCTGTAGCTCCCAAGATTTTGATGAGAGTTTTTTTACTTAGCTTCACTGTGTACCACTAAAGTGCCTTTTTACATTCGCTTCCCCACCCCTATGAGTATCCTTCTACTGTCTTCGTTTTTTTGATACCCGTGGATGTAACTTAAATCTTTCATTTCTATCCTAGATGGAGGCTTAAAGTGAAGAGGAGAGCAGTAAGCTACCCAGAATTATGAGACCTATATCTTACAGGAGTCTTGCAGTGTAAAAAAACTTGTGGTAAGCTACTTTCTTAGGGTTCAAGATTCTTGTTTTTTTTTTCTCTTGGTATATAAATATACATATATATATATATGTGCCTTGGTGTATATTTAATTGTGGAAACACTACATATAAAACAGGCTCTAGGAAGGGAGGCTCTAAGGCTACTATTCATTGCTGCTGCACATTAGGTCAATAAGAAACATTGTTAGTAAGGTCCAAGATAACCTGAATACTGTTCATATATGGAATTATTGCCATCAATAAAAAGAACATAGTGAGAATAACTTAGTAAGGAAATGGAATTTATATGTTGAAATCAAAGGATTATGAATGGGCTGTTAATTTCTTCTTTTTTTGTATTTATATGTCAAAATTTTAAGGATTTTATTTATTCGTTACTTTTCACAGGGAAAAAATACGCACAAACTATATTTGAGGAATAACTACAAGTTTACCTAAATCTAAGGATGTGAAATTGGCTAAAGGCATCCTGCAGCTGCACATGGGCGTAAAAGCAACCGATGTTACTTCATCTTTGCCTTAATGCAGAATTTCAGCCCCCTACACTCTCTTACGTGCCCTAAACATTGTGTGGGTAGGAGACTTGCTTGCAAACATATGTTTTTCCTTTGTCCAGGAGCTAATTTTAATGAAGTTTACAGGAAATCTCCGAGACCTCTTTTCCTCCTGGTAAATTTCAGTAAAAAGCAGTATGTTGCTCCAAAAACCATCATGGTTGTAGTGTAGAATAAATATATTAGACAGTCACCCCCTTTTCAGGACAAGTCAATATGTAACTTGGGAGTTTCTAATTAACATTATGATGATCATGCACTCTTCAGACTAGCTAGGGCTTGATCCTACAAAATTACATGCCTGCAGTTTTCAAGCATATAGCATACAGCTGATCTTACAGCCTTAATTTAGCTTTTACTAGTCTTAAGTTTGGAATCTTCAAATTTCTTTTTCTGAAATAAAACCCAAGGAAACATGGATTTTTGAAATAGCCTTTTTGCTTGTTTAGCAAAAAGAGTTTTAAAAGATCTCTTACTACAGATGTAAAATAGATTGCTGGAGCCAGCAATTTCATGTTTATATTAAAATGTGACTTAAATGAGCACCCCATACACTGAACTTAAGGGCATCTGTTTCATAGATTTGGGGTTTTTTAGAACGTGCCCGTGATGCTGATGAGGGAATGAAAGAATGAAATAGAGGAGGGAAAACGATAATTATTGTTGGAACAGCTGAAATACTACTCTTATTTTTTTAAGTTTGTGTGTTTAATTTTATTTTTTTAAATCATATCACATATGATTTAAATTTATTTAATATCATATCATATTCGCACCCACACTTAGCATTTGTTTGGGTTTTGTGGGGTTTGTTACATTTTTTGATTGATTTTTTTGGTTGTGATTTTTTTTCCCCCCAGAAGAGTGAGGAGGTTTTTTAGTGTTTTAGCACTGCTGTTTAGATCCTGGGCCAAGTATTTGGCATTGCTGAGAACAAAGCTTGTACCCCATCTTGACTAGAGAACAGAATATGAAGCACTCTTCAGCTGAGAGCCTTTATGCTTGCTTTTTAGCACTTTGGGAGCGTTGGCAGTAAATATTTCTTCCATTTAGAGAGTCTTAAAATAAAGGAGGAAAACATCCAAGAGAGACCAAGCTCCGGAGAGCCCTTGAAAGTGCATCTGTTCTGCCTAAGACTAAGTTTTCCTCCCTTTTTAGTATAAGGTTGTATGCATAGGGGTTTGGGTTTTTTGTTTGTTTGTTTGATTGTTTGTTTGAAGGAAGTTGGAAGCTACATTTATTGATTTTTTTTACCTTAATAAAACTATATCATCTAGGTGTTGAGGTCTGTTATCGGGAATAAAAGCATCTTGATAAAGGTCTCCTTTTTGGTGTGATACTGGTGTGTTTTCAAAACATGCAGTTGAGAAGAAAACCATGGATCTCCAGATACTTCAAGCCCGAGACACGTTTCTGTTCAGTACGCAGAAATGTTGGTACGTATTTGGGTTATATGTGCTTATTTGGGTTATAAAATCTTCATTCATTATATCATTGAGACTTGTTTACTGTCTCTAGGAAATAGTACATTAAGTATCTTCATTTTAGCTAATCAACATCATTCATTTAATCCTTGAAAGACAAGATGCGTCCACAGGTTGACAGAGCTGTGGAT
The DNA here is from genome assembly GCA_020746105.1 of Trogon surrucura. Taxonomy (NCBI): domain Eukaryota; kingdom Metazoa; phylum Chordata; class Aves; order Trogoniformes; family Trogonidae; genus Trogon; species Trogon surrucura. The sequence continues at coordinate 73,324,456 of CM036619.1, forward strand.
AATTTCTTGACTCAAATATTGCTCACATAATGAATTCTCTTTGCAACAATGAGCAGCACTATCCCTCATCAGTAGAATTAGCGAAAGCAGGCATAAACCAGCCCTGTTTTTAATGTTTTCTAATTAAAGGCAGATGGCCTTGAACCAGCCAGTCATATTCTTAGCTTACTAATCTACATCTTTTGCTGTTATTTTCAGTGATACAAAAATGCAAGTGAGGAGAGAAGGGGAAAAAACCCACTTTGGAAGTACATTATGTATTTCGGACTGCTTGTGAAATTTCAGGAGTGTTGAAAAAAGTATTGATGCTTACTGAACCTAATAGCTCTTCCATGGCCCACAGTTGGCAGTGAATCAGGACTACTCTTATGACTGTATGATGACTGTGAAACAAGATTAGAAAAAACATCAACCATCTGCTTTTCATGAATACTCAAAGGGTGAGGCTGGCTCTGAAGGATATGCTGGGAAGGTAGAACATGATCCACTGGGGTGAGGAGTAAAAAAAAAAGAAGTTGGAAGGATGATGGTATCTACAGCCTTCACAGATGGAAGGAAACCAAGAGTGTGAGAGGAAAAAAATGTTGCATTCCACCAAAACTGAGATATTGGTTGGCATACGGAATGGTGGGAAAACGATTTATTTTCAAATGCTGGTTGGTTTTGACCACCATAGTAGTTTTGGTTTTAATCTGTTTAGAAAAATGCCAAGCTAATGTTAAACAACTGTAATTCAGATGCTTCTGACAGGAAGTATAAAGGGTAGTGACATTTATAAAACCCTTGATTTATGCTATATTAATGTCATAAAATTATCTTAATCATTTACATGGGTAGAGGAAGAATAAACATGGTTTAAGATAGTCAGTGAGTCACAGTCAGAAATTTCATCTGTCGAATCCATTAGCAAGTTCCAATAATGCTCTCTATAGACATATAGGTATTTGCAATTTGTTTAGCTATGATTACTGTCATTGATCAGTATCTTAGTAGGGATAATTATATTATAAACGATGGTCTCTTTCTGTGATGAATATAATTTTCTTTGTGCTTTTCAAGAACTGGATGCTTAGTTCTCAACAAGGCATTTTTAATACAGGTAAAGAAATAAAAATTATAACAGCAATTTAAATGTACGGTAAGTAATGTGTCATTTTACCTTGAAAAAAACTCATTATATCCATCATAAGGTACTTGTGAAACAGCAGATGAATAGTTCCAGTTGTCTGAATTCCCCTTCAAATCTTCACTGAAACAAATTGTAAAGCCTCTTCTGTCTCTTGTCAGTTGTTTAGCCAGCCCAAGGTTTATAGTTTGTGCATCTTTAATCACCTGAGCTTGCTATTGAAGCCTGTTACTAATTCACTGATTTGGCAAGAATGGGTAAATTCCTGGGCTTGTGTTGTACGTGCAATACCCAGTCTTTTTTCCTTGACGTCCATACCAAGTCATACATCTCCCACAGATGGGAGAAACTTGAAATGCTGGTTAAGATCATAGTCATTATTTTCTGAAGTAACTAAGGTGTATGTAAAATAATTGTCTGGCTCATTTGAGAACAAAACAAAAAACCTCCAAACCTTTAAAGAATGACAGTGCAAAGGATTAATTTATCACAACTCTTGATGCTTTCCAAGTGAGTAACTGCAGTAGCAATTACCTGGTAACTGTGGAACAATGCTCTCCATGTGAACCCACGCCACGAATAAGAGGACTGATGGAGTTAAACTCTGCGAAGTTAGAAACAGCAGAGGTGAAAATGGTTTTGAGTGCAGCCCTGCTACAGGTGGGAGGTTGTGGGTAGGGTATGAGTCCCTGAAGGGTTGAGGCTGAATCAAGGTTCACTAAGTAGGAACCTTCCTACATACTGCTTCAGTTGTGTGCTTTCCTGGGAGAGTGTCAGAAGAGACTTCAGATCACTGACAGGGTAGAAAACCTGATTAGCTCCTTCACTTATAACTCAATTTATGCAATCAAACGCAGGTGTGTTGAGGGAATTTTTGCAAAAACACTCTTAATGTTTCTCAGTGTCTATTTTACTAGCCTGGAGATTGTGGCTTATTCAAAACTACAGACTGATCTTCTGGGTTTTGCTCCTTTTTAATAAGTGCAAACTTTGATTTTCTTATTTCTGCAAGGTGAGGGATGAATAAAATTATGGAAACTATAAAGGTATTTACAGACACGACATGTAGGATGTGAGTACTTCAACTTGTTAAGGATATTATCATAATACATTCTTGTACATCTCCAAGGTATAGCATTAGGAAGGATGTGTTTTGAACTCACCTTTCTTATTTAGGACCCTTTAAATGCTGCCAGATCTGATACCTATCTTGAAGTCTGGAGAGTGCAGACAGGGAAGGAGAGAACTACCTGTAGTGTTGGGAGGAGGGGGAAGCACGTAGGACAAATGGTCCTTTCCGATCTTCTACCAGCTTCCCCCCTCCCCCAACTCTGCTTTTAAAAGCAGCATGGGTATTTTTTGCAGTGTTTTGTTTTTCTTATTCCTCTTATCACTTGGAGGTGGAGGCCTCAGTCACTTTTTTTACTATAGGATCCTTCTTCTTGCTATAGGATCTAGGTGACAAAGCTGCAGTATTACAGTTTCCTTGAGATCCAGTTCTCTAAAATGAGCAACCTTAATGGTGTTTCTTTGTTATTTTTCCTTCCCCACCAGCAATTCTTTTCCTTCTCAGGATGATCTTCTCTGCCTTTATGGTTGCTCTCCAAACCTTTGGAACCTTTCCTTAAATGATCTTACTTCCCCCCCCCCCCCCCAATATCCTGGCACCCTGACAGCAAACCTCCCCAACCTCAAACTTTTGTCTCTAGCTTAAAACGTTTGTGGGATTTTATGAACCCTCAGGCTATTTAATGCTGCTGCTGTGACAATGACTTTGAGTGCAGCAGGGGAACAACAACAGTTTCGATACTTTTTAGGCATGCTGTGAAGAACACCACTGGATTCACTGGTGTCTGAAGTTACCTGAAGTTGGGGGAGGTGTTATTTAATGATTGTATGTGGGTTTTTTTTCCTCTGTGACAAGAGTAAATGTATGCGCAGTCCATAAGGTGATGCATAACCAGAACAGAAATCTCGGCTTTGTTATCATCCTGCTGTATGTGGGTAACTGGCAGTACAGGCTGTTCTGGACACGGATGGAGCACTGAAAGATGAGGAAAGCTTGAACCTTTCCTCACTATGGAAAGACTCTCGTGGGCTCGTATTTCAATTTTCTTTCCAATTTCCTTTTCAATTTCTTTCCAATTTTCTTTATTCTGGGAATAAGGGGAAGGCAGGCAAGCCTCTGGAAAACTGCAATACCAAATTTTGCTGTGGTGCCATATAGTGGCACAGAGTGACACAGAAGGTTACATTTTGTTTGGAGACATAAAGCCCTGAGTTTTAATTTCCAGAATTTCTTCTGCAAGCATAGGTTTGTAGACAAGGTAACCAACAGTGTCTGGAGTAGTTCAGTACCTCACAGGGACAGATGAGCCATCAGTTAATCTCACCCCATTAGAGATGCTGAAAAAATAATGAGGAAATTGTGTGATCCCTTCATTCTGCACCACGGCATTAGGAGCAGCTGTCTACCAGCAGCTCTGCAGCTTGTAGTCAAAAATAAAGAGCCAATGCGGAACATAGCCTTCCTTCTCCAGGAGAGACTCATGGATCGTTGAAGGAAGTGCTGCCTTTGGACACAACTCAGGCTAAAAGCAAGATTGAGGAAGGTTGAGATGGACAAAATACTCCATCCAGACCCCTTCACTCTCTGAATTGCTTTACCCAATTATTTATGTTCCTGTTTTGTGCCTGCATGTCACTGGAGTTAAATGACAGCTCTAGATTCCCAAAAGACGATTTATAGGAGAAGGCTGCTGGCACCTTCTTGTGAGAAAGAAATCAGTATTTTTCACTTTTTGTATATAGGCAATTGTTTTTTTTCTGTTTCTAAGTTCTCATGAGAACATAGCTGGCACCTCATTTAAACATAACATGGATAGTACACCTGTTATATACTCACAGCTGTTTACCTACCATGAAGTAGCACATGTTTAGATTCCATGGTGTGATTTGGAGAATACAGCTGTTTGATGGTGTTGCTCCCAGAACATCTGTGCTGATTCTGGCAACCTGCTTGTCTTTAAATGCAGGCAGGTTATATTTAAAATAGACCTGTATTTAGTACTGTCTATAGAAAACCAGAGGATAAAGGGAATGCTTAGAAATTCACTCAGGTGTGCAGGTGTAGAAGTCAAGTGTAGAGGCCATCTTAAACTGGAAATGTTCTTTAAGCTAGTGAAATGCTTCTATGGCCAAAACAAACTCCAAGTGGCACAGTGGAGGTTGGAAAGTACATGACTTTGTCTAAGGCATTGACCACATGCGCAGACTCAAGGACTGGCAATGATGATTTTGTTCAGAATTTTCTATACCTCTAGATTTGTGTCCCTCTGGGATTTTTAATTCAGGGCTAAACTGCATGTCTGTGAAACTCCCATGATAAGTCCATGTTCTCTTCTCTGGTTTGTGAACTATGAAGCCTCTTCTCTGTGTTGTGTGCTACAGCTCCATCACAGTGGCCTTTCATGGCATTTCATAGACGTGTCGATGTGGTGCTTAGTGACATAGTATAGTGATGGACTTGGCATTCCTAGGTTAACGGTTGGATTTGATGATCTTAAATGTCTCTTCCAACCTGAACAGTTCTGTGGTTTTGTCGTTCTAAAATTAAAGACAAATTTCAGATCTGATGGCAGAAAGGAGTGAAATTTTTGGAAGAAGAAGAAACTCCTCTTCTTAGTGGAAGTCCAGTCAGCGTTTAGACAAGGAATACTGTAGCTTCAGTGTGGAAACTGAGTTAGAGGAGCTCTGTTTTTTGTTTGTTTGTGTAGATCAGTTCTCACAGACATTTGAAGAATGGCAAAACCATACTGGAACATTGAGGAAACTTCTGTCATAGGCTTGTATGTTCATGTTCCCCTATAGGAAACTAAATTACGGTGATTAGAAGTTGAAGGAAAAGTACATTTCAACTACACTTCTAAATAGTGGAAATTGTTTAAAGTATTTCTGGGGCAGCTGAGCTAAGAAATTCTGTGGGTGGAGAGCGTGTCACCACAAAGAAACCTGGAGTAATGAGTGAAACTGGGCTGGAGCCACTTTGTACTAGTGGACACAGGGAGTGCAATATGCAACATGGCCACAGCAACCTGGAGAACCCACAAGAATGAAGGTCTGAATAGAGTTTTAGTATCATCAGCCCAGCCCCAAGGGAATTTGGATTATGTGAGGCTCAGTGCTTGGACAAAATACCGTGTTGCTTTACAGTAAACCTTTGTTTGTTGGGAAACTGGGAGTGGGAAACCTGTTACCTATGGCATTGCAAGTGAAAATTATGAAGTTAGTTTAGGCGTTTATCTTTTTTTAAAATATATTTTCAGATAGAAAAAGTATGTGTTATGAGCTTTGCTTTCCTGTGTAGCCCTCTCCACATATTCAAGCACTGTTCTACATTCCTTGTTTTCTCTTTAATCCCTAGTAGCTTGAGCTCCTTTGTATAGTGGGTAGGTAGCTATGCATGTACTTCAGGGTCAGGAATATCCATGCAGCTGCTTAGAGAAAGAGTTTGGGCACAGGAGAAGCCTCTTTCATTAAGGAAATTGAGTTACTTTTTCTAGACCTACTATCTGAATAGTTTAGCCATTAGGTATAGGTACTGTAAGAAACTGATCACCCTCACCATCAGCATGGCTTTTCTCAACCACACCCTGTGGCATAAGATGATTTCTAAAGCTTGTTTTACTCGTAGCTCTAGATTGTGCTTGGCGTTGACTCTTTGAATTGGGATCTCCATGTTTATGATGCAGCCTTAGATGACAGAATCTGATCTAGACATAGAGTGTAATATATGTAGAGTGAGGTGTTGATAGGTCACTTTAGTGAAACAATGGGAAGAGGAAAAGCACTGCAGCTGTGCAAACAGATGCCAGCACAAGCCTGTAGAGCCTAGGAAAGAGTCCTGCCACTCGTGAAGAGGTGGGCTTTGGTCTACTTGTTCATGTTACTCACCCACTTGATCTTTTTTAGCATTGCTGGCTCTTTCAATTCATCTGAATTGTCTTGGGTATAAGTGAGTACAGGTCAGTTTTGTAAGTAATAATGCCTCTTCGCAAACACTCGTAATAAAACATAGTGAGCTTCTGGGCATGTGGTTCCTCCTTCAGGTGCCTCAGGTATCGAGAGTCCTGTAAGAGGATAGACCAAGAGGGCAGGGGGAGGTTTTATTCCTTAACTTGCCTACAGTAGCTCTTTCTAGCAAGCTGCTCTTCGGTACTACAGATTGGAGGTTGCTAGTGTGTCAAAGGTTGTACTTTTAAAGTTACAATTCAGTGGTAATGTTAGTTTAAGATACTCTTGCCTAGCTTTGCTAGCACAACTGGCTGCATAGCTGCATTAAGAATGGTACTGGGAAATTAAAATTGCATTAGGAGAAAAGAGAAATGGGGAGTCTCTGTGTGTGTTTCTATCTGTTCAGTCCAATTTCTGTATTTGATACAGGCTGAGAGAATAAAAGGTAGCAGAGGGTGCATGGAGCTGAAGAGGAACAGGGTTGAACTGGTTTTGCCACTGAAAATGTACTATGAGCTGTGACCTGAATAAGGAGAATAATGGGAGTTTTGAAAATTGGCTTCAGAAACTGGAGCTTGGAACAAGTATAGATATATGAATATCCTTCACAGTAGTACTTAGAGTACTTTTTTTTTTTTTTCTCCTTAATTTTCATTCAGTGCAGGCAGCTGTATGAGGTTGCACGTATGTTACCTCACTAAGGCACTAGCAAAATCTCTGGTTTATCTGGCAGATTTGTTGCTGTTTCACCGTAGGGATCTGAGCTTAGCTCTTAGGTACACTTAGGTTCAGCACATGGAAGCAGCGACACCGGACATCAGGGGACTCCTGCAAGTGCTTATGTTGGCACAGCTGTCCAGTCCCTAGCTGGCAAGCACTAACATCCTGACACAATGCATCACACCGTCAAGATTCAAAGTGCTTGAATTTTTGTTTGGAAAATAAGCAGTTGTAGAAATGAGAGGCCTGCTGGTTTGCAACGGACAGCTTCCACCGTGCTTGTTAAGCAGGTCTGGGAGCACTCGCATCCGTGTATGCTGACAAGCTGCCCTGGCGCAGGCTGGCTTTTTTAAAGAAGGCTCCCCAGTGCCAGCAGTTCTAAATCTTAATCTCACATAGGAACAGATGGAAATCATTCACACATCTGAGCAGCAAAAATCTCAAAATACACTGGGCACAGTGGCTGACATTTGGCTGGCTACTTGTTTTCTTTGCTAGTTGATTTCCAAGGCAAAGCACATATTGTCAGGCATCTGCACACAGTGGGCATAAAACTGCACTATGCAAAAAAATATAATAAAAATCAATCAGAGCACCTGATATACTGTTAGCTTCTTCCAGTAGGAATAATTGCATGCTGTCAGCACTCCTGAACAATGCATAAACAAGACACTGATCTCTGGAAAACTTGACTGTTCACTAGTTCAGAAGTCAGATACATACTGGGGTTGCACCTATAGCTTGCTTTGGAGCCAGCCTTTTATTTTGCATTGAATTTTTTTAAAAAAAATGAACTGATGGAACTGAAGAGTGGATTCTAGCATTGCCACCACTGTCTTCAAAATACAGTGCTTGTGAAAGAAACTTTGCCAAGCATTACCCTGGTTTGCTTGCATACAGACCGAGAAATCTAGCAAAAATCTATCTAGTTACCTATCCTTTAATTGTGTTCTAGACTTGCTTTGGACAATTTATGATCTAATTCAAAGTCAACAGTATTTGCGTTATGTAATTTATCGAGTTATTGTGAAGTGTTCGTTAGAAATCCCTTCGATATAAGTTCTTAAAAGAATCCTCATAATGTTTCATTTATACCAAAGACAGCTATTGACTATATCAAAGACTAAGAAGACTAAGACTCGTTAACATCCACAGAGGTGGATCATTTTGAACCCTAGACTCCTACTAATTGCAATGAATTTGAATTAGAGCCCTTAGTAATTAAAAAAGAGGGACAAAGAAGAATATTTGGCTGATGATTAAAATATCAATAAAGAAAAAAAAAGAGAATGAGTATGATACATAGACACTCTTCTAACGTTATTTAGGAATGCCTGTGTCCAAGGGCATTGATTCAGATATAGAAACAGTAGTTTTACTAAAAATGTTAGGCCTGAAGATAGACTTCTGATTTCCACCCTCTGGAAAGCTGACTCTTGTAATGTGTATTTTTATCTGCATCGGGATGAAATTTGGGAGCTTCACAATTCCTGTTCACTGACAGTAACCTGGGGGAAAAAAAAAAACAAAACAAACAACCAAAAACCCCCACACAATTTCCTTTAAGCTTGTTTGGTCTTCACCATACTTCCCAGCTGTGTTGTAGACTATCAGCTGATGGAATCTGGCAAGCTCACTCCTCCTGGGGAGCTGGGCTCTCACAGGGGACCCCTCCTGGCCCCCCCATTCCGAGGGGCCTCGGCACAGCTGCCCTACCGCAAGCAGCAGACACCCCAGCTGCTGCTGCGGCCGAGTGATTCTCCTCTACAGCAAAGCAGTTTAGGTCAGATTGACGTTTCCAAGTGTCTCACTTGGTGAAATGGTGAACCAGTGTAGCAGGGATATTTTTTTTTCTGGCAGGAAAATGAAAATAGCAGCTTTTCTTTTGGTAGAAGATCCCCACTTCTTTCTGGATATTGCAGTCTCTCAAATCTGGATTTAAGTGTCAAAAAAAAGAGTGGTTATTGGTAGATTTTCTCCAAAGCATAATTAGCATAGAACTTTATTTATTAGCTGTTCCCATTCTGTTGAAGATGGTAAAATAATCCTCAGAATGTCCCACATGCAGACCATTTGGCATCTATAAATGAGTGAAATCCATATAGTATATAATAATTGTAAATCATCAACGATAACTGTGTCATCTGGGGCAACAGAAAAAATATCTACTTGATGTTTTATTCAGCGGGAGGTTATTATAATGGCACCTTCATGCACAGTGAATGCAGTTCCCTTGCTCTACATAAAACTTTTATTAATTGCATTAATTAGTATATTTTTATTTTTAAAACATAAAATGCTTCTCATTCTAGGCCCACAATACTCGTATATAGTTTAAACTTACCATAAAATGGCACAGTAGTCCTCTACTTATTTAATTTCAATTATATAGAAATGTGCGTAAGCAAATGTGATAAAGTATACCCATTTCCAGAGCAGTCATAATAAACCTTCTTATCTGTCATTCTGCTCCTCCCTAAATACCAGGAGGAAAGATAGCCTGTGGATGTGCTAGGAAATTAGTAGCTACTCATAATGGGAGCAGACAGAGGAAGAGTGAAGTTGTGAGTCTGTTGTTGTGATTTAACCCCAGCCAACAACTCAGCACTGCGCAGCCACTCGCTCACTCTTCCCTGGTGGGGTGGGGAGGAGAATCAAAATGCAGTAAAACTTGCAGGTTGAGATGATAATTTAATAGTTAAAATAAAAATAAAGTATAGTAAAAGCAACAACAACAGCAAAAACAATAATAATAATAATAAACAAAAATAATAATAACAGTAATAACTATTTTAATGAAAAGAAAGTAAGGTAACAAAAAGAGAGCAAAATAAAACACAGGAAAGACAGGTGATGCACAGTGCAGTTGCTCACCACTTGCTGACCAAAGCTCAGCCAGTCCCTGAGCAGTGATCTGACCCTCCCAACCAGTTTCTCCCAGTTTATATGCTGGGCATGGCATCACACAGCATGAAACATCCCTTTTGGGCAGTTGGGGTCAGCCATCCTGGCTGTGTCCCCTCTCAACTTCTTGTGCCCCTCTGGCCTTCTCAGTGGCATGAGGAGCTGAAAAATCCGTGACTTAGGATAAGCATTGCTTAGCAACAACTCAAAACATTGATCAACACTATTTTCATACTAAAACAAACCACAGCATCATACCAACTACTAAGAAAAAAAAATTAACTTTATCCCAGCTGAAACCAGGACATCTGTTAATACCAATGTCAAAGCATCTGCTGACTTCCCTCAGATCAGTATTTCAGCCTTCAGTGAATCGTAGAATCATAGAATCGTAGAATGTTAGGGATTGGAAGGGACATCGGAAGATCATCAAGTCCAATCCCCCTGCCAGAGCAGGAATGCCTAGATTATACTACACAGGAACGTGTCCAGGCAGGTCTTGAGTGTCTCCAGAGAAGGAGACTCCACAACCTCTCTGGGCAGCCCGTTCCAGTGTTCCGTCGCCCTCACTGAGAAGAAGTTTCTTCTCGAGTTTAAGCGGAACCTCTTGTGTTCCAGTTTCAGCCCATTACCCCTTGTCCTATCATTGGTTGTCACCAAGAAGAGCCTGGCTCCATCCTCGTGACACTCACCCTTTAAATATTTGTAAACATTAATGAGGTCACCCCTCATTCTCCTCTTCTCCAAACTAAAGAGCCCCAGCTCCCTCAGTCTTTTCTCATAAGGGAGATGCTCCACTCCCTTAATCATCCTAGTTGCCCTGTGCTGGACTCTCTCCAGCAGTTCCCTGTCTTTCTTGAGCAGAGGGGCCCAGAACTGGACACAATATTCCAGATGGGGTCTCACCAGGGCAGAGTAGAGGGGAAGGAGAACCTCTCTCAACCTACTAACCACCCCCCTTCTAATACACCCCAGGATGCCATTGGCCTTCCTGGCCACAAGGGCACAGTGCTGGCTCATGGTCATCCTGCTGTCCACCAAGACTCCCAGGTCCCTTTCCCCTACACTACTCTCTAATAAGTCATTCCCCAACTTATACTGGAACCCGAGGTTGTTCCTACCCAGATGCAAGACCCTACATTTACCCTTGTTATATTTCATTAAATTTTTCCCCGCCCAACCCTCCAGCCTGTCCAGGTCTCGCTGGATGGCAGCACAGCCTTCTGGTGTGTCAGCCACTCCTCCCAGCTTGGTGTCATCAGCAAACTTGCTGATAGTACTCTCTAGTCCCTCATCCAAGTCATTGATGAATATATTGAATAATACTGGTCCCAGTACCGACCCTTGAGGGACTCCACTGGATACAGGCCTCCAACCAGACTCCACCCCATTGACCACAACTCTTTGGCTTCTTCCCCTTAGCCAGTTCACAGTCCACCTCACTACCCGAGAGTCTAGACCACACTTCCTCAGTTTAGCAGCAAGGATGCTGTGGGAGACTGTGTCAAATGCTTTACTGAAGTCAAGGTAGACCACATCCACCTCTCTGCCATCATCTATCCACCTTGTTATATCCTCATAAAAGGCTATGAGGTTAGTCAAGCACGACTTCCCCTTGGTGAAGCCATGTTGACTGTCTCTAATGACCCTCTTATCCCTGATATGCCTTGAGATGGCACCAAGGATAAGTCGTTGCATCACTTTCCCAGGGATGGAGGTGAGGCTGACCGCTCTATAGTTACCCGGGTCCTCCTTCTTGCCCTTTTTGAAGACTGGAGTGACATTTGCTTCCCTCCAGTCCTCAGGCACCTCTCCCGTCTCCCAAGACTTGGCAAAGGTGATGGAGAGTGGTCTAGCAATGACATCAGCCAGCTCCCTCAGCACCCGTGGATGCATCCCGTCTGGACCCATGGATTTATGGATGTCCAGATTGCTTAATTGGTCCCTAACCCCGTCCTCATCGACTAAAGCAAACTCCTCCACTGCCCTGACTTCCTCTGGGGCCTCAGGGGAACGGGGCTCCTCAGGACAGCCTCCGGCAGAGTAGACAGAGGCAAAGAAGGCACTCAGTAACTCTGCCTTCTCTGTATCTTCTGTCACCAAGGCACCCACCTCATTCATCAGTGGGCTTACATTGCCTCTGGTGTTAGTTTTATCTGCCACGTTTTTGAAAAAGCTCTTCCTGTTGTCCTTGACCCCTCTCGCCAGGTTCAATTCTAGGGAGGCCTTTGCTTTCCTAGTTGCCTCCCTACATCCTCGGACAACAGCCTTATATTCTTCCCAAGTGGCCAGCCCCGCCTTCCAAGATCTGTAAATTCTCCTCTTGCACTTGAGCTTACCCAGCAGATCCCTGTTTAGCCACGCAGGTCTCCTGGCTCCCTTCCTTGACTTCCTACGTGTCAGGATGCTCTGATCTTGAGCACGGTAGAAGCAGTCCCTGAACGCTAACCAACTATCTTGGGCCCCTTTACCTTCAAACAGCCTTGCCCATGGGATTTTCTCTAGTAATTGCTAATGATGTAATCAACACAAACTTTTAAAAAGCTGTTAGCATCATCTGTCAGGTAAGATCTTTATATGTCATGAGCTGCTGTTTTAAAGCTTTTTTTCTGTGTAAGTTCTCCTCAAGTTCTCTAAGTAGTTATTTTCAAGTCCTTCACTTTTGTCATTACTCTTATGAAAGTAAAAACCACATTTTCTGATGGGGTAAATGGGGAGAGAAGGATGACTTCAGTGGGGTTTCGGTAATTTTTGATGAAAATAATGGTTGATCTTCAGTGATCTTGCTGCTGTATTTATAGATTGGTTTAAAGGTTCTGAAAGGCTGGAAATAACATGAAATATGGTGCATATAAGTAAGTATATATAATTGTAAGCATTTTGAATTACCTATAGTACATATGTTTTTATGTCTGCAATGCTACTGAAATAGCTTTTTTGCTCTTTGGTGGTATTTTTTTGGTCAGAGTTCCCAAAGACTTTAACATACTTGTTTTTCACAAGCTAATGGTGGTAGGAAAAGTACAGGTCTGCTGCAGGTATATACAGCATAGGAACCCCTTCCTTTGCTGAGAATTGCAATGATTAATGAAAGCATTACATCTCCAGAGAGTAGTCCTCTAGCAAACTTCTCACTAAATATATCCATTAAAAGCTGGCGTACAATATGCAGAGAAGATTTAAAGAATTATACTGGAAAGCCGTCTGGGATTTCAGTGTTTCCCAGAGGGCGATTTTTTGATGGCATTAATGATCTCCTGCAGAGAAATCTGTGTCTAATCATTCTCTGTCCCTGCATGACTCTATGCAGTCTGACATCCTGCAGTATATATTACTACATATGTACTCTAGGGTATTCAATAGCTGGCAAATTACTTGAGTGGGTTATTTACTTTTGCAGAAGTTATGACTACTTCTGCACTTCAGCTCCTGATGAAAGAAATAACAGTTTATTTTCCAAAGTTTTAACCTTGAGATTATCTTGATACTTGGTAGACTGAAGTTTAGAGTCTTAAAATTACTGTAAATATGCTTTCTTGTACTGTAGTGTTTGCCTGCCCTTCATGCTTAGCTAGAAAATCACGATCAGAGGAATGAATCTGAAGTAGTGATAACTGGAGCTGATCTAAAGCTGAAAAATGAAAGAGAGAAGAAAATCTTGGAGGACGGTGCGGTCATGGACAGAGAGCAGCCTGGCTGTGCTTTCCCCTGCCTGGCAAGACAATGTGGGTGACAACTAGGCAGATTAAAAATTCAGAATTGTTCTCTATACCCTTTAAACTAATGGAAAAGGAAACTTGGAAATAGGAAAAGTTCTTACCCGTTCTATACAAAAAGAACCCCCCATTCCCAGCAAGTCTGTCCTCCCTCTGTAGGCTGTGCCCATTTGAGGGGACCAGCTGGGAAGGTGATGTCTGCAGCTGCCCCTGGGAAGTTGGAGGATCATTCCTGAAGCCAACATTCATGTTGTGCAGGTTTCTATGCCATTAAGGAGGGGTTTTTGCCCATCCAGGACTTGCTGGTACCCCTACAGTTCCTTACAGAAGCTCTCAGAAATTTGTACATATTTCACTGTCTCATTTTTTGTTTTGGTACAGAAATAAGAAGCAGATGGCTTCAGTGACATTTTAGTTTGTTTCTTGTTTGGTAAAGGATGAGTATCTCTGCGTCCTCTGTTCAAGCTCCTCGAATTTGTAGAAAGCATGCATTGCAGCAGTGAATAATTTAAAGTAAAACAAAGTCGAATTTGCTGGATTTTACCTACAGTTTTTTAGAGCAGAAATGAAATCAATATTGTTACCACCTGCTTCTGTAAATTCCCTCTGATAATTTCTATTTTTATTATTTTGTTAATATACTTCAGGCTATGGTTCATCAGTGTTCTCCAACTTACCAGCTAAGTATGATTGTATTGTAGAGATTGGCCTATACTATCTCTCACATTCACTGACATTCAGAAAGTGTGCACAGGAGGCAATAAGGAAGGCATTTTATTTATTTCTCCTATGAGCTTCTTTACCCAATTGCTTGAAAAGATTTTTTTTAAAAAAATTTATTAATATGAACAAACTGAATAAAGATCTTTCTCAGGTAGCTTTACGTACGATTTCAGTGCTGCATATCAAATACACAGAAGTGTTGAATTTATTCTTCAGCTGTGCTAGCCTTCATTCAAACAGTCTTGCCTTTGTAGCATGAGAGTAAAAATTACATCCCATTTACCTTCAATCTCATTTTAGAAACCAAGAGCCATAAAGATAAATGGGAAAATGACAGAATCTTTATTTTTCCCAACTCAGAAATCAACTGGATTGTTGGTGAAGAAATAATCCTTCTCAGATCTGCTACCAAGTCTTACTTTGGTGCAATCATAGAAGCCATCTATTCCATGATATTTTCAGCTGTGCCTCATTAAAGGTTTTATATTATTAATGCCAGGCTAATCGAATTATAACTGTGCTGCGTTTTCTGGAGATCATTTAGTATACGTATTCACAGTATCTATAGCATTGACTTCACACCCTTTTGTAAGGTAATTTTTGCGTTGCAGTAGTGAGCTAGTAATTAGAACCTCTCTAGTAAGCATTGTGTCATACTATTTTCAATGGTGTGAGAACGATACCTGAAGGTGTAATTGCCCTTATGTTTTTATGGATTCTTTTAAGATCAAAGCTATCAATTAAGAGAGACAAAGACATTTAGACAATAAGAACAAGCGTATGCATCAAGTAAAGTCAGGCAAAGGTAAATCTGAAATTGCTTCAACTTGCAAAAGGAAACTTTTAATGTTTATACTAACATACTACTTAAAAATCATTTAAAAAAAAGGTAAAATTATGGAGAAGGATCATGTGTTTCTCTGAGAGGATTATGAAAAGTTAGATTGTGCCTCTGAACCACTATATCAGCTTGTATTACTCTGAGATTTGATTTATTTTTTGATTTCTTTGTTGAACTAGCCAAAAATTCAGCTCATGCCTCCATGATGTAGAGTCTAGCTAAGCAAGTATAATCCCATAGTATGCAACTAACGCTTTATGTAAATTAAGCTTTATGTAAAATAAGAAAAATTGATTTGTACAAAACTCAGGATTCAATTATTTGGTTGTAATAAGAAATTAATAAAGAAGATTATTGCAATCAAAATTCTGTTTTCATGATAGCATAATAAATTTTTTAAAAAGACACAAAGAAGAAAAAATTTGCATCTCCCTGTTTTGTTTAAGTTGGTCAGTGTTGTGCATATTCTTTCCTTTCCTTCCCATGTTGTTATGAGTATGTAATAATACAGAGGGAAGCATGAAGTGTTGAAATACAAATTAATTTTATTTTATGGAAAAAAAATATGAAATACTGGTGTGGTTTTGGTTTATTTCAGTTTAAATTCTCTTTTTGTACTTGAATTGCTTGTATTTTCAATCAAAAAGATAAAGGATGATATATTATTTTTCTTGTAACCTGACTTCCTGTAAGAGTTTATTTTAATATTCACTGTCATCATTCTAAAAGGAATTTGAATTTTTAGAATTTGCTGGAAGTTTCTTGTGCAGGAACTGCATATGAATCTGCAACGTTAAGTATGCCCATGCCATCGTAAAAGTGTTTGATTAAAATTAATCCATGTTGCCCATATTAAGTTGATGTAGTTAATTTTTTTTTGTAATAAACCTTTCCAGTAAGTTTAGGGAAGGGTGTTACAAATTAATCTGTTCTCAGTGCTGTAGCTGTGAGTCTCACCTTTAGGAGACAACAGCTCCATGAATACTGGCCACTGGCTCTCTGCGCTGGGGAGCAGAACCAGTCTCACAGCTCAGCCAGGCATGGCTCGAAGGGCAAGACAGAGAAACACATTTTTGCTTTTTGCTGTCTACAGGCAGGCGTGACAAGGGATCCTCTGGTTGTTCTAGCTGGTTGTCCCCTGAGGCTGTTTCAGAAACATTATATTACAGTATCTGAAGAACCATAGAGATTCTCAGGAACTTTGCAGCCATTACAGTATGACCAGAGTGTAAGCCCAAAGTCCTCTGTTTGTATACAGAGTCCTCATTACCTTGCTGTGCTCCACATGAAGGAGGCAAGTAGTTCCTACTTCTCTGGTATTTTAACTGGAAATAAATGTCTGGTGCCATCTGTGGAATGAATACGATGCGAATGCTGCTCATCTGACTGTTTTATATCCCTGAGTCAATTTTTGATCTACACATGCAATGTTAGAAAAGAAGTTATTTTTCATTCCAGTAGGAGAAACTCCCCTGAATGGACTTTAAGGGCAAAACTTTAGAAAGAGTGGATTCAAATTTACATTTCAGCTTCACTTACGGGTTCATTCAACTGTGAATGATGGGGAAAAACTGCAAATGTAAAGGAATGTCTATTAATGGTAAGGCACAGGTGCTAGGATTACTTGAATGGTAATAAATTTACATTGCAAATGTGATAAATCTGCTGCAATTCTAATGCTACTGTAATGACTATCAGCTGCAAGCGTGAAGACAGAAGAAAGCTGTTAAATGCACACTCTTAGTGCATGGAAAATGTACTCTCTCAGCAGTTTATGTACCGCTTGATACTCATTTATGAGGGCTTCTCTTCACACAGGAACTTTCATTTCTATAGAAATTTACTTCTCAATGTTTTATTTGTAAATGACAGTATTTGGTTATTAAGGCTGAATGCCTATTCATTAAGCTTCTTGGTAATATGAACATGTATAGGAGTTGTGCAGGGTACATTTCCTTCTCAAGTTACTTTTCGTCAGCTCTTTCTTTGCTACCAGTTTCCTGCACTGCAGCAAAGTCATTGCTGACAAAGCAGAAGGCAACTATACCAGAGAAATTGGGAATCTAAGAGATGGCTCCTATCTGTAGTACCAAATTCAATGGTGCATCTTCAGATAATTGTTTTGTTTTACCTTCCACGTGTGCTGTTTTGCAGTCAAGAGAGAAGGCAAATAAATTATGCACAACGTGCCTGAAAATTAGTCCTATGCAGTCAGCAGAGCTAAGGTAACGCAGTTTCCACACGTCTCGTGAGATGAGGTTACCCATATGACTGACAGACGTTGCATCCTGCGGTAAAGACAGTTGGGGTATGACTTTGGATATTTTCCATGAAATTACTTGTTCCAAATGAGCACAGAGGCAGCCATCTGTGCCCCATGGAAGCGCGTAGGCTTTGCGTGTACGTGGATGTTGCGGCAGTAATGGAGTGGGATGCTACTCAGTTCCCTACCCTGCTTGCAACTATGGAAGCATCCTGAGCCTGATGCAGCAGGGCTGGAAGGGCCACATATCGGTGGGGTCCCACCACATCCTCACAGAGCTGGGGGATGGTCCCCTCTCCCTCTGCCTTCTGGGCTACTACTGGCCGCTCAAGCGTGCTTGCACACCCCAGATGTTTGTTTGTCTCTCTGGAGGTATCTTGGAAGATGGGGAAGCAGGAGGCCATGGGGGAAGGTCTGCTCTGGGAAGTAGTGGTCATTCACATTTTCAAGTAGTGAAAATGAAATAACAAAAAGACGTCAACACACTTACCAACTCTTTTATAGATTGAAAAAACCCACACCTGACTAATGATGTTGAAACTAACTAATGCTTTGAGTATACAAGTTATTCCTAGTGGTAAATGCCTTACTTAATTTTAAAGGTTAAGTAATTGTATTCGCTCAGGCCCCATTTCTACACTGAGTAAAATAGCATTGAATGGTTACTCTGATGTTGTTCAATGTTTATTAGGTCTATTAAAAACTTACGTTATTGTTTGATAGTCATGTTTTAATAAAGCCCACTTGGTTTGGACAAATTAATTTGGGAAAAGTAGACAGTAATACCTTAGTTGACACTTTTGCAAGGATTTTACAGGCTAAGTTAATTAAAAATATGAGCCTATAGCTACTCTGTTTTCCCCACATCTTTACCATGCTTTAAAATAACAGATTATAGTGCTCCAGACTGGTTTTGCTATTTTATGCTCTCAAAGGCTTCCCCTAATACTGTTCACAATACGGGTCTCAAATTTCCTTTATAAATATTATATAATAAGGTTTGGAGTTTTTGTGATACTAGTATTTCCCTGATAGTAAAAGCTGTGTTGTATCTGAGAACGCTTCTTGATTTAGAGCAAACTATGCTTTTTATCTGAGAAAAATAAAATAGCACTGTGCATGTCAAAATAAAAGATTCTAAAGAGCAGAATAATAAACTTGTAGAAGTTTATAATGTGGCCAACTGAAGCTTCTTCAGCAGTAGAAAAAATAATTTAAAGGTGAGGTTTTGCAAAGATCAAAGGATGTTTTGGGAAATACTAAGGATGAGTGGGGGAAAGTTTTTGGTGATGCCGGGAAGTTTCCATGTGAAAGTAGCCCTTCCCTTGTGAGCTGCTCATAAACAGCACAGGCACGAGCTCACAGCCTCCTTCTATGTACTGACTGGCACGTGGCTGAAATCTGATTTGTACATTGAATCAGATTTTAAGGCAAAGAGTGCTGTCTATACACTTCATTTACAGTGAACGTAGTGATTTGTGGCTACACTTTCAGTAGTTAAAAATCAGACTCTTGATGAGCTGTTGAGAAGGGGTGGGTTAAGCTCTTTCCCTTTGAGATACTGCAGGTTAATACGACAGCCCTTAGGTCAGCACGTGGTGAGTGCAGGCAGTGCAGTGGCAGATTAGAAAGGGTATTTCTACTATAGCCATAAACCTGTTGCAAATACAGTTTCACAAGGAGGCAGATCATCTCGATGTTGTTGTTCTACATAGATGAAAAGAAAATAAGGGAACATATTATAAACAGCTAACAGTACCATTGCATCAGAATAAAATATTTATATTCTCTACTCCAGTGACTGTAGTTTTTTTCTTTAAACTTCTGAAAGTCTTCTTCTCAGGGAAAAAACCAATAGGATTATGTGCAATTTAATGTTTGTTTTTTTTCTCAGTACAGACGGATGCATTTTGTGACACTTCTGTTAAGGTTTATTAAAAGAAGCCAAAAATATTTTAATCAGCCATGAAAGATTTGGCTCATTATTCAAAAATTGTCCAGACTCATTATCAATGGCTTTTTTTAATCCCATGTTTTCCTTGATGGGAGGCCAGATCATATTTCTTTCACTACTACCATCAAAAATTTTAACCCAATTGGTTAAAATAGTAGTGAATTAAGGCAAGCAATTAACATTTTCATAAAAAATAGAATTAGAAGTTAATATCTCACAAAATGAAGTCTAGCAGCATTTTGAACAGAATTTATGAAGAAGAGTTTTTGTAGTCTCCGAGTTTTATTTTACTTCTTTTTAGGCACAGTATGCCTCTTCAGTGCAAGTTCATGAGCAATGACTTGAGCAAGAGTCAGAGTTCAGGACTACTTACATCCCCCAAAGGTACACCAGATGCTGAGGTATAGATCCCATCTTTCTTATTCTTGTCTCTGACCCTTCTGTTCTTGCTACGCAATGGCAGTACCTCAGCAGGAGGAACAGGCTGGTTCAGTAGGCTAACCTACTCTGGTAGAGTTTGAGCAGTTTGTGAGATAGAGGGATTTCTAGGACCACCTTCAGTTTCCTCTATTTGTGGCAAAGAAATGAAGGCCAATCTGAAAACTGAAACCCGAATGTTAATGTTGAGATCTCACATCAGTGGTCTTACTAGTTACAGTTTGAATAACTATGTTGTTGCCCTTTGAACGCAGAAAGGCGTAAACATCAGCTTTGCATCAATTTCTTGTTTCGTATGTTGGTGGATTTACTTACCTCTGTGAGCAGAGACTTTTTTCCCCTTTTTAATGAAAGTTTTAATTCCTAAAACCAAGGGGCATCCAAATTAAAACTAAAGCAACCAATCACATCCTGAACCTGACCAGGTATGACTCTAATTTTTAAATGTGCAAGCTTGATAAGGAAGAGTTAATGAATACTTTTATTTGCATATAAATACCACCTGTCACATAAAGTTCACAGTACTAGTTTAGGTAGGATGTCATTAGTTCTTCAGGAACAGTAGGGAAAGCAGAGTTGAAGAAAGTAGGCTGTAATGGAAAGGCTTTGGGAGCATGCTTTAGCTCACCTCAGCTGCATTTAACGATCTGCAGTTGTAGTAGTTTTGTCCTTATTTATTTACGTTCAAGAAAAGAGAATTCTATAAAAAGTGATTGATTTCCTTTTAATCTGAAAACCATCTCACATAAGAACTACTCTTTCTATTCTGTTTTGATTGTACAGCTAGATCAGTGAAAGTCTGAGATCCCTAGGTACTATTGCAGTAAAAGTAAATAATCATTCCAAGAATGACTAAATTATTATTTTGTGCCAAAGCTTTTAGTGACAGAATGGCTTTGTAGATAATTTGAATATGATAATGTTGTGAAGAAGGGGCTAAGAAATGCAAAAGTAATACATAATAGAAGTGTAAAAGGTAGAAGGAAATTTAGAATAACTACCCATATTGAGAGAAAAAATACAAACTCTTCACATATCTGAAGATAACTAATTTCATTTAAGGTAATACAAACATATAGTTCTAGCTGTCATTAGTGATAGCTCAATGAAAACATCTATGTAGCGTTTAGAAATGTATAGGAAAATGCCATCACATCTAGAGAATGAGAATACAGGGGTCGTGTTAGGAGAATGGAAAATGGTTAAATTATTTGGATTAAGGAAATTTTGTGGAATACTGACTTCAGTTTTGCTCACCCTTTTTCTTTCTGGCTTCTCTTCCCCTGAAAAAAAAACAAAACATGATTGAGACTCACGGGGTCAATTAGTTCTTGTAGAAGGTGGACTCATGTGAACTAGAATCTGAATGAGCCGAAATTAGTTGAAATTTTGTTTAGGTCAGGGAGAGAATGCTGGAGAGAGGAGACAGGGGCAACAATTAGTAGCTGTTGCAGAAAAGAAGATCAGGCAGATACTTCTATTCACTCCCTCTTAATAGGATACAAAAAGAAATTGGATCATAATACACATTAAACTGTTTAAAAATAAATCCTTTTATACAGTATATAATTAACCTGAGGAACCTGGTGCTATAACGTATTGGTAGAGAAAGAAACTTAGTAAAGCTAGAGTTAATGAAAGATTTTCACAGTGATAATAAAGACAACCAGGATTCAAAATGTTGCTGAAAACGGTTCAGGGCGTAGAAATGTTTTTGCATTGGGACACAAGAGGAACACAAGGTGATGTGTTAACAAGAGACCTCATGCACAGCTTATCAATTCACTGTTCTCTTCAGGTATATTAAAAAAAAAATAGGACTAGAAGACGTCAGAAGGTCTTTTGTACATCTCTTTACGTCAATGCAGAATCAAAACAACCTAAGTCATACCTGGCAGGTGTTTGTAATTCTTCACAGGTAATCCAGGGCTCCAGTCTCCTCACTGTTTAGGGAATTTCTTTCCTAATATCTAACCCAATTACCTTTAATATGTACAACTTACCTTAGAATGAACATGAACACCATAGTTCAAACTGGATCTTTTTTAAAACAAAACAAAAAAGAAAAAGAAAACAAAAGAAATTAAGCTTACTCATTGAAAAGATAACCTTGCAAATATGAACAAAGTGAAAACCTGTTCAGTGTTGTCTTACTCTGAATGCTGTTCTGAGGAATGTCAATTTTGTGCGTCCTGCTCCAGACCTGTCCCAGGTCTCATGTTTGAACGTATGACAATATTGTATCTGGTGACGTGTCATGGGTTAGGGCTGGGCCGGCCACTGAGCACGAATACACGCTCTCTAACCCCATCTTCCCCCCCCCTCAAAATGGGAAGGAAAAGGGAATGAGGCAGAGAGACTTACAGGTTAGAGAAGAAAAACTAGCACAGCTTTAATGAAATAATGGTGAAATGATAAAAATAAAGAACTATATACAACTATAGACAGTAGTCCGATATCAAACCCAACTCCCTCCCCCAATAGCAATCACCACTGATACTGCAGAGCAGGAGGCACTGGGGAAGCCGCAGGCTCAGCGGCGGCGGGAGCTGGATACAGGGAGCTGGATTCGGGAACTCAGGATCCGGATCAAAAGTGGGAGCTCAGATAGAGTCCTCCCTGGACACCGGCCATTGCAGAGAAGGGCAAAGGAGGAGGAAGGGAAAGCGAAAAGGGCTGAAACTCTCGTGATCACTCAATTTATACTAAATATGATGTATATCTTGAGGAAGTCTATGGGATGGAATACTCTCGTTGGTCACCTGTCCTGTCTATTACCCCCCAGAGGTGCAACCTTTTACTTCCTTGTGCCACCTCTTACTGCCCAGCACCCCCAGCGTGGCACACAAGACCCAGCAGTGGCCTTGGTCACTACAGGAATAAGTATCAGCAAGAGCCTCTCTGCATCCCAGTCCCAGGCCGTAACTGTAAACATCAGGTGTTATCACTGCCAGTAGCACACACTGTCTGCGAAAACATGCTGGTGACTTCAGAACGTGCAGCCTTTTAGAAGACACTAAACTGGAAAGTAAAAATCACTAAACAGAACTGGGTTTTTAGCTAAAACCAGGACAGACATAAAATGTAGAAAAGCTGTATGACACATGGAACCAGGAGTGAAATGCACAAATTAAGTTACTTAAATATTAGCAGTTTTTATTAAATAGGGATGAAGCTATCGATAATTTAGTTGGGCAAGATCCCTCATTGCAGTTACCTGAGTTGCAAATTCAGTGGAGGTACGTGGCCATGTCGCTGTTACTGTGCCATCCACTACAGGGGGGTGATTTCTGCTGAAGGAAGTGATTGGGGTTTAAGAAATTTGAAAGTGGACAGTCCTTCCTGGAGGCTGAAAGACGGGAAATCACCTGTTTTTCCATTTATGCTTCTCTATATAAATATTTTTAATGTGGGTCTTGCTTTTCAGAGTCTTATTTTGCAAGAGGCTCAAGCAAAACACAACTTCTTGATAAGATGCTTGCTGACATGATTAAAGAGAGTGAATTCCATTCCTGCTCCCAGTAGCTGTCCTTGGTGACGATTTAATCTCTTACTACCTTGGCTTTGAGCCTGTTACAATAAGGACACAAATTCTGATTCTAATCTGTTAATCACCTTACCTACCTGAAAGATAAAACCATCAGGACAGCAGCTGCCTCTTTACACACAAGTTTTTCCGGAATGGGTTGCAGTTTCAACTCGATCCTAGATGCTACGATAATAAAAGTGGTGGTAGGTATTAAAATAAACCACATTTTAAGTGTTTTATGGCTATTGTGTTTTCCACTAATGATAAATTTAAGGCACAAGCCATTTGCTATTTCTGGACATAGGCAAAAGCAGTTCAAATTCTAACAGTATGGAAAATGTCAACTCTGGATCCCTAAGCTGCAGAAAACATTATCCCTGCTGCAATTTTACTAGCGTAAATAGAAAAAAACAACCCACAAGAAATCCATCAGGAAACCAATCCTTTTTGCTTCCAGATATTTGCAAGGAAGGATTTGAATGTGAAATGATGACAAACTGATTGTGCTTGGATAGCTGGTGTGGTATTTCATTGCACAGTCTGTTCTGCTCTGAGATCAACCATTTAGAGTAAACATGTTTGATACTGCTTGCCCACAGTGCTACCAAAACCTGTACTGAGGAGGAGAAAATGTATCAGGGAGCTGTGTGTTTTCCAGCTTGGCTATGAATCATACTTTCAGGACTTGTGTTTTTAAAGAGAGATCAAAACCACAGCTATGAGAAAGAAAGGAAACATAACATGAGCCTTTAGCTCCTGGATTTTATGAATTTTAGGTTCTGAGCAGATTCTTGCAGCAATATGAAGATTACCAGCATTTAGCCATCGTTGGTTCATTTATCACTTGCTTCAGTCTCTGCTTTCATATTCATGAATCAGAATGTGCAGTGTTCCTAGCTGAACTCCTGTGATTCTGTACTTCACAGCAATTAACATCCCTGACATTGTTTTTCAAGATAAGATGCTCATCTCAGAAGACTGGTAGGAAGTGAAATGCAATCTGTCATATTTAAGTCACCTCTTTGATAATAACCCATTCTAATAAGGGCAAAGTAAGTCCGTTTCTTTCCAGTTCTTAACCTCATGTCTTTGTAATTTACGTCATAATTGGTGTGTTATCAACAGTATCACCTGAGTATCTCTGGACTTCGAAGGCTTTTGGAGAGCTAATTAGCTAGAGATAACTGCTCCTAAGTCAACTGGGAAAAATGGGATACAGCTGCAGTACGCACACACATTTTTAATGTGCAGCATGTTCTTTTTTAGTTAGACTTTGTATGTGAGGTGTTTAAGGATTGACAGGGAAGAGGAGGATCTGTTCTTTTGCTAACAACATTAGTCACACCTTCAGTTCCAAAGAGCTTCAACATCAAGCAGACTTGAGGAAAGGCCAGCTGTCCCTATACTGGTGTGGTGGGGATAACCACAGCAGTGGGGACTCCTGACAAGGATACTTAGTCTGGAGCTGGCATAGCTGGGCATGTTATCCTGACTGTAGCCCTAGTGCTTCCCAGTGGAGTGAATAGGATGGTTGTCAGTGAAAAGTTTCTGGAAGAAATTTAAGAAAGGGCTCAGATAGACATCCAGTCTTTTTCTACTGTTCCTCCAGATTAAGTGTCCAAAGAGAGTGTTTCCACAAGGAAATACCAATCTAGATGTTAACAACTATTTAGAGAAAGCTTGTTTTCTTTTCCTTGGTTTTATTTCTTTTAAATTGTTGAAAGAAACCAGAATGTCTTGGGCCCTGTGAAGTTCCACCTTTCACCAACATGAAGAGAGTTAAGGAGAATAAAATTACAAAGCAATGCATGGTTTTGCAATAGTGACATAAAGATATAAACAAACTTGTGGCAATATTTGTTTTAATTAGAGAACTTTCATCTATGTACTCATTTACTGTTTTACATTTAATGACTGGTCACTTGAAAATCAGCATCATAGAGCTGACTTAAAATAAGCAGTGCCAGTGTTCTGTGCATCCTAAGCAAAATCAGTTCCGTGACTGAGTTTAGCATTTCTGTCACTCCTTTCATGCTGTCTTCTCACCAGCAGAAACAAAGAGAGGCTCTGGTCTAGCCTGAGAAATGGTGGAGAGATGAGCATGGGAAATGTGTTTCCCCATTAACTAGGAATGTTAGGAATTATCTTGATAGTTGACAGCTGGCATTCAGTCAAAGCAGCAGTTGGAGTTGCTAAAAGTCATCATAAATTGGTGAGTAGATCTTGCCTTATTTCAGCTGTGAAAATAATGTAAGGTTGTCATTGTCTTTAGAAGGTAAGGGCCAGTTAGAAGATGTGCTGCTGTTGTCTGCTCTATGGACTGTTTGTATAAATAGACATTGCCAAAGAATATTAAAATTCAGCTAATTAAACAATATGCAATATGTTCTGAATTCTGGTAGTGCAGGTGGAGTGGCTGTAGTATGCCACAGGTGAAGAAAAAACATGTTTAAGGAGATTCTTTGAGTCAGAGTTAGGTCAGTGTAATTTATTACTGAGCACTCTGGTTTATACTGAGCGGTAAATTCTAAACAATAGAATGTAGGTTAACGAAAAATGTTCAAAGGCTTCTTTTCATTTGGGAATATGTTTTCTTTTGGTGAAGATTGATAGAACTGAAAAAAACAACTGAAATTAAACTGCTTTTTAAAAAGTTAGAACAAACCAGAAGAAAAAAAAAAAAGGAAAGATGTCAGCAATGTGGTTTACTGGCCCAAATGCTTGGATAGACCTAAAAAATTCCTTGTGAAGTTGCTAGGAACTATATTTATTTTTTCCACCCTTTTTCTCATTCATTCAGTGACCAGCAGTAATGACTAAACTTGCTGTTAATTCTGTAGCACATTTCCTTAAGGGTTGTTTCCCTCTTTGTGAAAGAGTCTAGATTATCTTTTTATAAAAATCTGTTTGTGTGATAATTGGGGAAACCAAAACATTATTTTTACTTCATCTTTCACGTGCTTAAAATGGTTAGGGGAGTTATTTTAGTTTCTATGACACATTCATCTTTGACATGCCCGAGTTCTGGTGGTCTGAGAATGATCATATTTGGCATTATACTTTTTTATTTTAAAATAGTCAAGGAAGAATTTACAAATAATGTGCAAGGGCAAAATGTATTTTATCCATTAGGAAGTGTTTCTGCAGTGGAAAAATGACAGTTGCAACATCTACTTCTTCTGAAAATATTCTCTTTTTTTTTGTCAGAATGCTAGCTATTTAGTAAGACTACATTTTTCTTTTTATGTAGAGTTGCGGTTTTTTCCCATGTTAGTTTGAATTATGCAGGGATGTCAGCTGATTACAAATGCAAAGTAAATGTAATATTTTGGTTTAGGAGTTTCCAGAGATACTGTGTTTCCTGCTTTGTCCTCTTCAAATTCTTTTCCTTCCTCAACTGTTACTTGTCTTCCTGTTACTTTTTGAAGTTTTCCACTGAAAACTTTTAACTGCATATAAAAGCTTGTTTTGGACTGGTTGATTAACACAGGTATAGAAAATTTAGAGGATCCAATTCCAATTAAACAAGGTGAAATGATTTCCATACAACATTTTCAACCAGAGAGCTATAAGACATCATCATATATAGCTCTGGGGGTATGAAACCTTCCTCATTCATATTTATTAGATGCATCTGGCTCTTCCTTATAATTTATATGCAGTAAATTTCTATAATAAATACTAAATATACATACCACACATTTACTATCCTGCTATTATGTCTTTTTGATAATTTAGTAGTAGATATGCTTTGCATTTCAAATATTTTCTTATCCTGACCTTGTGTAACTATGAGTGGAACTGTGCCTTGGTATGGTTACTAATTGCTTAGGAAAACATTCCTCTTGGTATTCATGAAATCAGAAGGAGCTTTTTGGTTTTGCTCTGCATGTTAGAAGCTGCATAATGATGCGGCAAAAAAAGATAGGAAAAAGAAAATAATAAACACTAAGGTATAAACTTTTTAAAAATTTATTGGAACTGAGGAAAGAGTTAAGCTTTAGTACTAGAGAAACCTATTATGGAGTGTTTGCCAGCCAGTCTTTGTTAGTGTGGCTTATTATACCTCAGACTCCCTGCATGACCTTGTTTGAGATGCTCATTGCTGAAGCTTGCTGGATTTATCCACTGTGTATGCTGTTTACTGACTGAAGAGACTGACTCTGCCCCGGCTCCCTTTCCAGCCAGCCCGCTGCGAGGAGATGGATCCTTCCATCCAGGCACAGGTTGCTCTGAGAGATGGTCTCACCGAATCTCCCTCCTGTGCTGTTGCAGAGAAGTCAATGCACGGGATTGCATTTTGGAAGCTGTGGATTACTCCACGGTTGAGAGATGTGTCTCTGTATAGCAGTGTCTCTGTATAGCAGTTTCTTTGGTTCAGCTGGGAGAGACACTGCCCTGTTTGCCATTGCTGCAGCCTTCATGCCATGAACATCATCATCGCCCTTCAGGAGAGGTTGTGGTCAAGCAGAAATGTCCTCTGTTTTTTCCTCCCGGGGAAGGCTCATTAGCAAATAAATGGCAATTCAGGGTGGGTGTTGGTCCTGCATGGTGTGGCCAAGCAGCAGGTGCTGGCTGCTGCGTACTGGAGATCTGCAGCTGCCCCCTGGGCACAGCCTTGGTGCTGCCCTGCTGCAGGACGGGGAAGGCTCCTGCTTCTTCCCAAACGTGCTTTGGGCAGTGTGGGCATTACTCCCTGATCGTGCCTGCAACGTAGACAGCGCTGTACAGGCCAAATTAAACTGCTGCTGGAAAATCAGAGAGGGAAGGACAAACAGTATTTCTTCAAGCAGTGCTGAAAATGAGCTCTCCCCCTTTCTTTCTCAGCAATTGAAAAATTAGCGCTAATGATGGCAGCAAACTCACTCTCTGAGTGCTTTTCTATTATGTGATGTCTGAAAAATATCTGGCTAAGAGGAGCAGGTGGAATCTGCTTGCTGCTGTACGCGCCCCATCAGTGACATTAATTCATCAGCCTTTTATTTTTGTTTTGCATGCATCAATAACTCTGGCAGTAATAAGACATTATTGCAGAAAAGCATAGTGTTGGTAGCACTGTTATCATCCTGATCTCCAGTGAACCGCAATCCCAGTGTCACGTTGGTCTCCCTTCTCCTCTGAAATAGCTATTCAAGAGGTTGATGCTGATGACATGTTCAGGTTAAACACAGTCGTATATCAGGAGCTCACCCTTTGCTAGAATGAGCAGGAACTTAATTTGAAAACAAATGTAACAGGGGACATAGAGTAGCTGTTAAAAGATGACAGAATAACTGAAATGTGTCTGCAACATGTCTAGGGAAGTGGAAAAAGTGGAACAGAGGAAAAAATTGAAATCATAAATACACTGGGTGCAGACACAATTTACTCAAAGGAAGATCTTGAAAACAAAACCTCAGATTGAATTCTTAGATTCATGCTGCCAGGGTGGAGAGAGCTAGTAGGCAGTGGTTCCATCAAGGAAATTTTTTACCACCCCCTTCTTGATATTGAAATATATGTTATTTGAGTTATTAAAAGGATGTTTTACAAAGGCATTCCCAAGAGCCATTGGTTGCAGTACTGAGGCAGCTCTTCTATGGGCCAGACACAACTTGCAGCTCGCTGCTGACAAATGGGGTGCGGGACCACAAACACTGCCCTGCAGTAGCAAGGGGACAAAAACGACGTGACACAGCAGGTTATTATTTTTATCCCTACCTGCTAATGCTTCCTGTCGTGCGGGAAGTTTAGGTTCAATTCTCCACTCTTTTAAATGGATGGAGCCTGACAAAAGGACCTTGTTGCTGATCAAAAACTATAAAATTTTGTGAATCAGCATGCTCACAAGATAAAGAATAATTTTAGTATCGAATGACAGAAATGCACCAGTTTCTAATTCTAGATATTTTTAAATTCGCAGAATCACAGAATGTTAGGAGTTGGAAGGGGCCTCAAAAGATCATATAGTCCAACCCTTCTGCCAAAGTAGGAAAGTCTAAGACTGACTTTGGGTGCAGGGGTGTGATTGGATATTTGGGGGCATTGAGCTTTTTTTGTTTCTTTGTGTTTTGTTTTTATTTTTTTGAAAAACAGGCATCTCCTCCAGATATGCTGATGCCTGTCCGCTAGCATTAATACATCATGGATTTACCCCTGCTGGGTTGTTCTTAATGAATGCTGCTACCAATTTAATAAGAATGAAAGCAAACCAAAAATAATACATAGGCTTTAACATGAATGCAGGTTTTTGCATTATAACACTTAAATACCTAGGTTTTTAACTTCTGTTGTGAAAAGTAATCTTTTCTAATTTTTAATGCTGGGATTTTGCTGTAAAATTGTATCCATATTTGAATGAAGGTGATTTTTTTTTTCCCTTCAATTGGCAATCTATACAGTGTTGTTCTTCTTGAGTGCTTTTATAAATAAGCAAAGAAACATGAATATTTATTAAAAGTTTCAGATTTTCTAATGAATATTGCTGGCTGGTCTGTATGGAGAACTCTCTGGAACGTGCTGTATATCCCAGTAAGGTGAGAAACAGATCAAAAGTGTGGTGCTTTGGCCAGTATGAGAACATTAAGGCTCTGGAAATGCACAGAAACAATGATGAATGTTGCTTACTGCAGGAGACTCAAATGTTTGCATTTTGTAGCAAAATATAATGTGATTCATTTTAGTCCACAGAATCATCGATAATTGAGATTCATTCTGAAATCTTTGTGTTATCTCAGGAGGAAAGCTTCTGTGGAAAGCTAGAGTACACTTAGGTAGCCTTCAAGACTTGTTCTTCTCCTCTGAATTTCTTATGATTTAAATTTGTTTATTTCTCTTGTCCAGGGGGGCACCATCATTGTTTTATAATAGCTCTTTTTATGTTGTTAACCAGACAACAGAGATACATGTTTGAGGTGACTTATGTAGTCATCGGGTTCCATTGTGGGATCAGGAAGGAATGGTAAATGTGTTCAAAATACTGACAACAAAGCATGCCTAAAAATGCCACAGAAAAATATGTTCATTTCTCCATTTAGTCTTCTACATTTAATTTGGAGTGCAGTTGCTACTGCTCTGGTGATTTATCTTTGTCTTACAATCACCTCTGTCATCTTAATTGTTTCTGAGAAGCCTCTATTTTAAATCTTCAAAATGTATTGTTTCCACTTCCACTTTCTTCACTGAATATTCTTGTCATGGGCAAGTCTTATTAGTGCTTCTAGGCATCCCAAATATCACAATTTTTGATCAGTTATATCTGATCCCAAATGGCTTTAGTTTTTCCTTTTTTCATAGCATTAGTTCTGGCAATCAGATACGGAAGATGTCTTTAAAACAGCAGTTTATGAAGACCTGGTTAGAGGATCTCATTAACTTCCCAGCTTGCAGCTCTGCACAGTGTATTTGTCTTTATATTTAATTGAGTACACAGACTTTAGTATCCAGAGGTTTTCTTTTTCTCTAGCTGGATTTAGCATTACAAAGGTTTATCTGTTCATTGCTACTCTGGCCTTAATTTCATTGCCCATTCTATCCATTTCATTCTTTTTGTTGCCAAGGCACCTGAAGTACTGAATTTCTTTCTTTCTTTCCTTATTGCTTTGATTTCTTGTTCTGCATCAATGTTCAATGTTTAAGGGGTGGACTTTGGATGGGGACAGGGAGGGTTAATTGTGGGGTTTTTGTTTTGTTTGTTTGTGGTTTTTTCCCCATCCGAGGTACCTGCTGCAACTAGTAATAGTCTTAAATATGTATGAATGCTACTTATTTCCTAATCTTCCATATAATCATAGTTACATTAACATCTTTTGTCAAATTCCCTAATAGCCCAGGAATTTCTCTAAATTTGTTCCATAGATTCTATGAAAACCTTTGTTAAAGTCTATGAAGCCTATACAGAAGTAAATGCCATTCAGTCATTTTTGTTGTGACGTGAGGTGGGTGTTTCATCTTTATACTTCCTCTCTGAATCTTGTCTGTTGTTGTAAATTTGTATCTGGCACTTTTAACTGAAGGTGTAGACTAAAATAATACATTTAAACATGGTAATTGACTTGTGATCAATGGAATTTCTGTCTCAATAGGGTGTTCGTTGAGATCTCTTATCTCTGACAGCTTTATTATTTGAGAGTTTTCCTTGTCATATCATATTTTTCCTCTCTCTACCCTTGGGAAGATTTTATCAAAATATCCTATATCCTTCAGAACAAGTAAGAAGTTACTGCTGAAGTATTTTGTCAGGTTGTTCAATTTCCACTCTCTAACCACACGATGGTCTTCCCTCCTTCCAAATCTGATTTAACCTCCAGATACCTCTGTTGAGTTTAGCAACACTGTTCTACCATGTACCTCCTGGTTAACTTTTATTTTCTGGGAATCCAGTTGTTCATTTATCTTTTCCTATTTGCCTTTGTGGTCCTGTGCTTATCTCCTAATGTTTGTTTTCGTCTATGACTAGTGTTTTAAACTGAGGATCTATGCAGTCAGCCATAGCATCTCTTAATTGTTTCTAGCATTTTTCACTTTGTAATTCTTGTCATTTTGCTCTTGAAGTTGGACCTTCCTTACTTTTATTGATTAAATATTAGTTCTGTTTATAGCTCACTCCCACTTTCTGTTGTCCTCTGACAACTATTTTCTTTTTCAGCATTTCTCTGTACTTTTCTATGTAGCTCTATTTGCCTCTTATTATGCAATGCTATATGGTCTTACTGCATGTTTTAGTCTGATACAGGGTTGCAAATAAATGTATGTAAAGTTGGTTTTTTATACTGTTGTAATGCAAATATTTTTGTATTCGAGGTCTCTAAAACTCTGGTTTGCATCAAAATTCTGGAGCATTCACTGTTCATTTTTATGCTCCGTCACAGCTATTAAGCTATATAAAGTTATATCTCTTTATCTAGGTGTGCATTCATATATATATGCCTAAAGCCATGTGCAAATAACATCTACATACATAAAAGCTTTGGATATATCCTAGCCATTAACAGATAAAGTACATTGATTACTGTGAACATATGGCAACTCGTAGCATCAGCAATAATCTGCATTTAATTCCAAAGTATGAACTTTCAGTGGACCTCACACATGGCAGACCAAGTTCTGCCTTCTTCATTGGGTCCAAAATATTACTGAATTTAGCAGAATGTGAAAAACGGTGGTAAGAGGATGAAGATCTGATTTAGATTCTAGTCCTTGTCTGGGAAAGGGTATTTTACTTAGCGCAGGACAGCCAGAGATTACTCAAGTAGTGCATTAAAGAACTTGTGAAGTGGAAAGAATAAGCCTGTGTCAGCTGCTGCTGCGCAGCCTGAAGTACCCAGGGCCTGACTTGGTCATCACTCTGCTCTCTTCCTTGCTATAAATTGTTCCTCTGGTTGTTTTTGGTGTCTGAAGGATAACCAATGACTTAGTGAAGATATGACAATTCAGGTAAGTTTATATTATACCATTGAGACATCAAGTGGTTGACAAACACATTACAATGATACAACAGAAACACCTTTTTACAAAAGTTAATGTGTTCCTACTTAGCCATCCACAGTCTGCAAAAAGCAAATTTCATTCTGTCAAATTAAAATGATATAATTGAAAGGAACCCTCCCAGTATGTTTTCCTGTACTGCATCACTGAAATACTGCTTTGCTGCAAAGTTGGATGCATTCAAAAGGAGAATTGATTAAGCCTCTCAAGTAAATTACTTTCAGCTGATTTGCTTATGGGAGAAGAATTCTTACCTTTACCTCAAAGCATTCTCATCTAAAAATGGGAGGTCTGTGCAAGATCTTGTAGGACAAATGAATCCGGTATCATTTCAAATGATACAGCTAATGTTTTTAGGCAACACTTAAAGCTCAGTGTCTGCATTGTCATTTATATTTCATTAGCACTTGAAGGCCTCAAGTGAAGACAGGCCTGGAAGCATTTGGGAAATAGAAAAACGGGATAATAAACTATTCTAGTCCCAAACATCTATCACTGAAGATGAAAGAAGTACGAAGGGGAGCAGTGGCACGCTGCCTTGTGAAGAACGGTGCAGCAGATCCCTGCCACCTGCGTACAGGTTCCCTGAATCCCAGTGCGTTGCCTTGTTTGCTAGGACATGTTAATGCTAAGAAAGACATGAAAGAAAGAGTTTGGATAAAGTGAACAAAATTCTCCCCCAGGTGATTTTCCTAATTCTGTGCTACTGGGAAAACCATTCTGTAATGTTGCATAGTAATCGGAAGGGTTGAGCACACAAGAAGTTATCGCAGCTATTGTAATTTTAGCTAAGTTGATCAACTAAACAGTTATAACCTTTAACTAGTTCCCTATTTTGCCATTCAGGATACAACGTCGTGGCCATTTTAACACCTCCTTTCTTGAGGAAAAGTTAACACTTTCTTGCATATATTCTATGCCATATGTAGCCAGTGAGTACTAAGAACATGTATATATCTTCATTATAAATATCTTCATTACCCACAAATCTGAAGTGTGCTTCATCTGAAATTGTTAAAACCTAGAGTGATGACTAAATACACGTGGGACAGTATGGTGCAGACCATATATAAAATCCTGGTGATGGAGGACCATCATTTAGTCCCTGTCTGTGCCACATAAAAAAAATAGTCACTTTTACTCCATTCTGCTTCTCTTGGAGCCACTGGAAAAAAAGGACCAC
The DNA here is from genome assembly GCA_020746105.1 of Trogon surrucura. Taxonomy (NCBI): domain Eukaryota; kingdom Metazoa; phylum Chordata; class Aves; order Trogoniformes; family Trogonidae; genus Trogon; species Trogon surrucura. The sequence continues at coordinate 73,358,331 of CM036619.1, forward strand.
CACCTCCCCTCCCTGTGCTTCAGAATCTCACATTTGCTTTGTGGGTATTTTTTTTAATGCAGACATGCATCATGTTTGTGATGAAGTGTTCCCTTGAGCAAGTCAGATGAAACATCTTCATCTTCTGTATGAGGAGAGGATAAAAGAAAGAGGATGAAATTTGATACTGTGGAATTTAAATTCTCCTTGGGGCTGACAGGAGTGCAAGGGGTCAGACTTATACCACTTGAACAAGTGGGGAGACCCATAAGGAAAATGCTATTATGATTAGCTACCTGTTTTCTGAGAATATTTTTTGACTTGTGGAAGTTGTAACAGAATTTAGGGTAAATTATTCCTAAAGCATTACAAGATTACAGTATATCAAACAATAACAATGTTAATGAGGTTAAATAATGACAATTTTTGAAACTTTTGTCCCTTCCTCCAATACTAATCCCTTCTTTAGGGATTTTAGTGCTATTCTGTCAGTCCTTTATAATCTTTCTTTAAAGAAATGACAGTGTTGTCCTGTTCAGAACATGAAACAGTATTTCTTAAAAAATTTCAGAGCTATTTGTTGAACAGCATTTTTTGGTAAAAATTTAAAAAAAAAAATGGACCTGACCTGCACAGCTCATTGGAACTCCTGTTTATCAAAGCTGTTTCTGTATATTCTGCAACCACAGGGAGTTCAAACCACAAGATTGTTTCAAACCATGCTGCAGATGATGTAGCTGCTTTACTTCCATATCAGTGTGAAGTACAGAAAATTTATTTTTCATTGTTATCGCTTAGAAAATTGAAGAAGTAACTGAGGGAAAGATTACCTTTGTTTCTCATCTAAATATATAGAAATCAAGGAGTAATACCTATTAAAACCACACTACAAATAGTTGATGGAATTTGCAAAGACAGGTGTTGTGCAACATTATACAAGCCTGTTAAAGTGATTTTCCTATAAGAGTGTAACTGAGGACTTAGTTTTATTCCAATTTCTACATAATCTTTTAGCTCCCTGGTCCCATGCAAACTTACACTGGCTAGCTGATACTGAGAAACTGGAGAATAAGTCTTTTTAAAAGTCAAAGAAAGTGCTTCCTTGTATGTCCTCATTTCCCTGAAATTAAATGTGCTTGGGAGCCAGTGTGGGGGGTAATAAATGTGTCTTCTCTTGTTTCTTTCTTTTGTATCTTTACATAAATTGTTGGGGTTTGTGATGAGTATTTCACCGAGCTCACCATTTTTGTATTTAATAGGATTTTATCACGTGATGATATTAGGGTTGTGTTGCTGTGTTTCATAAGCAGTTTGGTTGGTAAGTCATTGTTTTAAAGACTCGGAGTACTCTGGAGAGTATTACAGACAGGTGAGTAGATTGCTCAATTTTATATCTAGATTGCTAAGTATACTGGAGAATATGTAAAATAACTATTAGGCAGACCACAGCCAATTCATTACTTATATGATGAGCAGCCTTCACTCAGTTCTATAGAGAAGCAGATATGCGTGGCTTTTTGTCCTTAGACATGATAATACACAGCAGCAGCTGCGTCCCTGAGCTGGATGGAAGTCAGGAAGGAGAAACTTCTCCTCGACTGCATGGCACGGTGTGTGTGTGTGCACAGTGAGTGATGTGCATGGTGGGAAGAGGGGAAGGAGTTTGTAGTCTGTCCAGTATATCCATGGTCTCTGTGTGTACTGAAGATCTTGATAAAATGCTGCTGTTTGGAGGAGGGCAATTAGATGCTGTGGCATTTGATACAACTACTGCAGTAGTCTTGGGGAAAAAAAGCACTTTAACACTAACCTTGTCCCGCTGTAAAGGTCTCCTAGTGATAAGAGTCAAGTGTAAATATTGAAGTCAGTATGAGAAATGTTTTGGTTTTACATCAAGGTGAAGAGGTCTAAAAGGACAACGATCAAAAGAAAACAAGGCCCTTTTTGATAGGAAGTGGAGCTTTAGACTAATCAAACTTTTTTATTATAGCAGCATTGGAAACTCTTAATACATCACAGGAAGTAAGTTTGAGTGTGGCGTCTGAAACACAAGATGAAGTCAAGATGAGAGTCGTGAGAGCTACATATTTCCCACAAAGGCATATTTTTCCGAGAGTGAAAGGTTTGAAGTTGCTGTGTTTTCGTTCTTTTTTTCTCAAAAATTGTGCTTAATTTCCAAAACAGACTGTTTGCTACAAACTCCTGGGCAGAAATGGGCAGCGTGTCAGTCATAGTCATAGAATCATAGAATGCTTTGTGTTCTAAGGGACTTTAAAAAGATCATCTAGTGCAGCCCTCCTTCTAGTTGAACGTCTTCAACTAGATCAGGTTGCTCCGATCCCTGTCCAGCCTGACCTTCAGTGTTTCCAGGCATGGGTCTTCTACTATTGCTCTGGGCAACCTGTTCAGTGTTTCACCACCCTCACTGTAAAAAATTCCTTCCTCATATCTAGTATAAATCTACCCTGTTTTAGTTTAAAACTGTTACCCCTTGTCCTATCACTGCACTCCCTGATCTAGAGTCCCTCCCCTTCTTTCCTGTAGGGCCCCTTTAAGGTACTGGCAGGCCCCTATAAAGTCACCCCAGAGTCTTCTCTTCTCCAGGCTGAACAGCCCCAACTCCCTCAGTCTTTCCTCATAGGGGAGGGTCTCCAGCGCTCTGTTCATCTTTATGGCTCACCTCTGGACCTGCTCCAACAGTCCATGTCCTGTTTATGCTGGACCCAGTACGCTGGGTGAGGTCTCACCAGAGCAGAGCAGATGGGGAGAATCACCTCCCTCGACTTTCTGGCCACGCTTGTTTTGATGCAGCCCAGGATGCGATTTCCTTTCTGGCCTATGAGCATACATTGTCAGCTCATGTCCAGCTTTTCATCCATGAACACGCTCAAGTCCTTCTCCACAGCACTGTTCTCAATCCCTTCATCCCCGAGTCTGTATCGATACCAGGGATTGGCCTGACTCGGATAGAGGACCTTGTGATTTGATGTGTTTGACTCTCACAAGCAGCCTGCAGCTACTGCGTACCTCACAGTATGGCTGCCCTGCCTCTGGCTGTGGGGGTGACCTGTCTGCGAGAGCTAGGGAGGCAATAGCAGCCATTGCAGATCTCATCACAGGATTTTTCAGGGACTGAGCTGTGCAGGAGACCTACCTCCATCCCACTCAGAGGTTCAATTCAGTATGATCTGTAGCTGTGAACCTGTCTAGATCTCCTTGCCAGCAAGCTCCTTGCAGCATGTGACATGTCTTGCAGCTCTTGGGCCATAGAAAGCAGGGTCAGGAATGATGTCCGTGGCCACTTTGGGTCTGAAATATCCCCTGTTGTATAATGTTTATTTCAGTTAAGTCATGTAGATTTTGTTCTGAGTCAGCTTGTGCTTGAATAAATACATATGTGTAAGTTAAGGGGAGTAAAAATAGATGTGATTATTCCACTTAGGATGAAGCTGCCTGAGACACCATTAGAAAGTGCTAATAAAATTGTTTTTCTATGACTTTTGAACTACATGATCCCAAAATCCTTGAGCAGGTTTTTACAACTAAGATGTGTACATCCATACATTGTTTTCTATTGCTGTTTTCATCTTTTCTGAATTTTTTCATTTAGAGCTTTTAAATAAATCCTTTGAGCACAGCACATAATATTTTTACTGCACAATTGTAGCTTCATAGGCTATTTAACACAGTAGACCATGTTTCACAGCTGGCTGGATCGCAGGAAGTTAACCAAATTCTGGTTCCATTTAGATCAACAATAAAATTTACAATTATTAAAGTGGGACTTGGCATTTGTGGTTGGTAAATTTAGTTGTCTCAGCACTTACTGATAACTGTATATTCTGTCTGTATCTACTCTCTGCCTGTCAGTAAGGGAGCTAGTCACTGGCAATCATTGATAACTAAATTTGGAACATTGCCTCAGCTTGTGCTTATTTGAACAAAGTTGTATTTTCATGTCATGTTTCCAGAAAATAAACTTTGAAGGATAAGCTTATTTATGAAATACAGACATGTTGACGTATCAGTAGAGCTGAAATACTGGACTAGTTCTGTTGTTCTTTGTCTCTATTTTATTGGACCCAGGGTCCGAACTCTTCAGGACAGGCAGAGGGATCTTCCCATTTTTGATTTATGCAATGTTGTATAAATTTGCAGAAAATAGCAATTTTTTTTTTGTTTAAGAAATGCTGCAGTTACTGTTATGTTTTGAATCCTGATTCATTTCATAGAATCATAGAATGGCCTAGGCTGGAAGGGACCTTAGAGATCATCTAATCCAACCTCCCTGTCATGGGCAGGGACGCCACCTCTCGACTAGGCCATCCATTTCAGATGGAAACAATCCATATATTAATGCAGTGTGATAATACCTGAAATCTGTGTATCTTAACGTATATTAAACTACCTTTGTGTCACTTCAATAATGCTTTGTAATGCTATACAGTAAGAACTTCTGCATACCTAAAGGTATGAAGGTATATTTAATGGTTTGGGAACTCTAGTACATAACGCATAATAGAATCATTATTAAATATTCACATAGCTACAGAAATAGTTTGGGAGGAATGAAAAGGGAGAAAGATTGGTTTATTTCATTGGGATTGTTCCAAGAAAACCAAAACTGACTCCAGCACTTGCTGAGGAACAAACCCAGGATGCTGTTTTTCCACTGTATCTTCAGGTAGTCAGCCCTTTTAGGATTGTTGATTGTACAGCAGAGGGTTTTGTATATGTTGCTTTGCTAATTTTTAAGCTGGCTCAAGAATTGAGCCTTGTTGTGCTTTTATTTTTTTTCCCCACATTAAATGAATAGTTTAAGAAGACGGTATTTAGTCCAGGTGAATACATGTGTTATAGGAAGAACGAGAGCTGCATTCTTTAATTAGAAAATAAATTCTGTTTAAAGAATTTTCTGTCTGCATGGTGGCTTCTCTGTGATTTCTATAAGTATTTGTTTCTGTTTTAAATCTGTGAGAAGACTGATAAAATAGGGAAGAACAGCCTTTTTTTTATTTTATTATTTGTTTGAATGGCATGCCTTTAAAGTCTGCTCTTTTCACAGTTTCATTGATAATGTTGCCTATTCTATCATTGACACTATTGATTTGTGCTACTTGAGTACAAACTAGTATTGATTCTTAAGTCTGGAAAAAATGGTAAATATTCTGAGGTAGCTTTTCTTTAGTCCTATACTTCATTTTATTGAGAGGTAAAATGCAACAAAATTATGGAACAAGTTACTTTCAGGATAAATCTGTACTGAACAATTTGGAGTTTGCTAAGTTGAGTAGAAGGAATAAAAAAAATAGAGATATTTGGGTTTAATAGGAAGAGAAATTCAGGTGTTTGCCTGAAGTGATAGGAATCCTGTTAAGTTTCCTCAGGACACATGCTGTAGGAAAGTATGTATGGTGTGGTATAGGAAGATATATAGCTAGCAAAAACATTCCTGACAATCTTACATTTAATTTCTTTAAAACTTCCATGCTTCTTGGTAGACCTGGGAGAAGTGGACTACATAAAGATCTAACCTCTCAGAATAATGATATTTTAAAGTACCACTCAGGTGACAAGTAATTTGAGAAAAATATTGATTGAATTTTTGCAGCTGTTTTTTTTTTTGTATGTGTATATTTTACACACTGAAAATAAAATGCATGTAGGTGTATCAAAAACTGAATTCAGAAAATACTGCATTACTTCAGAGTGTACACAGGTGTATTGCATTTTTCTGCTTTTATCAAAATATAAACAAATGCTGCTGTCAAAGTATTCTCCATAATTTTCCTATGGAATACAGAAAATAGTGTACAGGCAGATAAATATTTGCATTTTTACTCAAAATCAACCAGAATCATCTATATATGCAAATGCTGTAGAAGTGTTTATTAGAATTGCAGGAAGCCGCTCTGTTGCTAAGACTGCAGACAGTCTTTGCATATCTCTGAGGAATCTAGCTACTTGCATCTCTTTTTTTTTTTTACACGCCAGCTATGTTCATTCATTGTTTGATTTTTGTAGCTACAAACCAGAGAACATGAAAGAAAAAGAGAACAGTATTACTGACAGGAAGAAAAAGATGAGCTGATGTACAATGAGAAGCTAAGGCATGTATTTCAACAAGATTTAAAATGCAATAGTTAATTGAAGTTCCTTAGTCTGTTTTTGTCACTGTATTTGAGGAGTGGCTTACTCTTCTGACTGAAAGAATGAATCTACATAGATTTACAGCAGAAATAAACCTTTTGAGACTGAGTTAACACAGCTGTTGGTAATTTTTTGAAGGAATAGCTTAATAATTCACACCTGGTTATGGGTTCCTTCCAGATTGGGCCAGAATTGCTTCTAGAACTGACACTACAAGAGATGGTTTACCTTTCTCTCCAGTTTTACATTTACCGTGTAAATGTCGTAATGCCCAAGTCAGTGTTTTACCCACACTGAGGATGATGCTCTATGTACTCCCACAACCTCAGCAGCTGGAGCGTGGAGCAAGCCTGGATAACCTGGAGACATGCTGCTTGCAAGTCCAGGGAAAGTCACAGGACTAAAACCCTAGGCTTCTGAACCCAGCCTTTTGGCTGTGGATGTGTTTGGTGTCAACAATGTTCAAAGTGTTTGCGCCTGGTGGTGGGCTCAGCCCTGGTTTCTCTTCTCACAGCTCCCCAAAGCTCTTGGCGTACATATTCTTCATATTCTTTTACATATTAGCTGTACAATTGTGCGTGCAACTCCACCAGCCGTGGACTTGGTGCTGGTAGGACTAGTGAAGGAAAAATAGAAGTGTAAAGATTAGGTCAAGAAAGAGAGTTCATAGCTAATCTTGACTGGAAAAAGGGCTACTGGTATGACGTTTGGCAGAGAAAACATATATAGAAAGAAGTGTGAAATAGGAGAACAGAGATGGTAGTTACAAAGCTGGATTTGTAAGGGAGAAGGTGTATTTAAGGAGAGAGTGTATGAGGACCGAAAGCAAAGGATTCATGGAGGGAAAGAACCAGAGACACATTTATGAACAAGAGGAGGTACAAGAAGAGGGTGGTGATATTGGTGAATATGTGGAGTGGATAGAGAGAAAGGGGCAACCTAAAAGGCTCTGGATGTGATTAGTGGGGAAAGAAGAGCAAAGGTCGCAAGTCTGGGAAGAGAAGCACATGCATTAAAAAATGCCTCTGACTTTAATAATGAGCTGCAAATAAAGCAATGCTGTCTGATTATATTTTTTCCGTGCTCTAGTCTCTAGAGATGAGGCTGCTAGATAGATGTAGAATTGCTGTGGCCTAAAGGGCTTGCAGAGGAAAGAAGGAGAGATGGAAAAAAATTAAGAATTCAGTTGCATGAGATTGTATAGTAAGAAATGGTACATCTGGGGAAATCTGTCTGCTGACCTGCTGCCCAGGGCCTCCCTGCTAGGGCAGCACTACCCAACCTGTATGGCATTTATACACACTAGGCTTTACAAGCAATAAAAGAGGTGGGAAAATGCCAGGAAGAATTCCAAATTGTGGAAATTGAGTTATGGGCTAAGAAGGTTGTGAAGCACTGGCTAGACCACTGAGGTTATATTTATATTCCGAGTTTGTCTTGACCAGCTCCTGCGAGACAGAAACAATAAATCAGCTGTGCTTCCTAAAAAGCCGAACAGTAAAAAGAGCAAAATGAAAATGGCACCACACTGCAGTCAGTATTCAGTAGCATTTCTTATTATCTTTCTACAGGAGAATAATTTCTCCCCCACAATCATATATCTTTACTATCTTTTTAATTATTTTTTTCACCCATGTCATTAGGCCATGAGGTATCAAGTCAGGAAAATGAGAAACATTCTAATGAGAAAAAAATAGGTGGAAAAAATGAGAATTGACATATTTAATGGTCCTGATCTTGTTTATGTCTTTGACTTATCCACATTTGAATAATAATGACACCTTCTTGGAACAGTATTTTTAGCTTTTTAATCACTAAACTGAAAGACATTTAGAAAAATAAAAAAAGATTGAAACGCACTTTGCAGTCAAAAACCCTCTCAAAGTCCAAAGGGAATAAATGTGCTTAAAACATTTAGGAGACTAAATGCAAATATAACAGAACTCCAGACTGCAGACCTTTGGCTATAAAAGATACGGTCTAGCTTTTGCTACCTTTAGGAATGAAGTAAACCAAGAAAACTGTAACCTCAGTTTAAATTTTAATATTAAGTGTCTGCATTGTTTTCTTGCTGTATTAATTAACATTAATTAGTTAACATGAGTGTAGAGACTTTTAGAAATCTAAAGTTCTCTATATAATAGCAGTGTGTCATCTTGACACATACCACATTTTAATGCCATTCTGGTATTAATTATTCAAAAGAAGCACTCTGAGTCTCTGAAGGAACACCTATATTTTTATATATATATATATATATATGCATGTGCATAGATATCTCAACTGCAAATGCATTTGAAAGTGAGACTGTAATTGCTTGTCTTAAAAAGAAAACCAAACCCCCCCAAAACACAAACACAAAACAGACCCAAAAACCTCATCCAAAACACAACAAAAAAACCCCAAACAAACAAACAGAAAACCCTACAAAACCCCAACACCACAGGAGCCAGTAACAGTCTTCTGCAGAAATGGGAATGGTTCATACTCTGGATATAGTAAAATAAACAAACACACCCCCAAATCCCAGAGAAGACTAGAGAAGTACATAATAAAAAGGCACAGAAAAGACATAATTAATGTTTATTTTGTACTTGGGAACCATATGTGGCTTTGAAATAAAAATGCCAAACTGACAAGTTGCCAGCAGGGATTGTAGCTGTTAACTGTCCTAGTTCAAAATGCTACAAAATAAAACTGCTATCTTTGGGAATTTACCAGTGTTGTTCATGTGACTTTAAGGCTTATCTGTTTTTATGACTAGACACCTTTATGTTTAAAGGTATGTCTGTGAAGGGGGGATATGCAATATGAAAAGCAGAGCTGGTCAGATTATTTGCCTCAGATAAATATTGATTTTAAATGTAAGCAATATTTTCTGTAAATGTACTTTTGCATTGAAGGAAAATAATAGTTGATGATTATGCCCGGTGCCAGCAATTACAGAGAGCCATGCTGGAGCTGATTCTCCTAAACAGGATCCTAGGCTGTTGATTCCATACACCACCTGCCCCCAAACAACTTCACAAATATGAGAAGAACACACTTAAAACCTGTCTAACAGAAAACTAACGCTTTAGAAAACACAGTGTGATAGAGACAGATCAACAGCTTTGCTATTCTCCCAGCTTCCTGCAGCAGGGAATTGCTTTAGTTAACTCACTCTCTCTTACCCGATCCCCAAAAAAAATCAAAAGAAAGAAACAACTAAACAAAAAACCCCACCAGAATCTCTATGTGGGACACTTACAATCTGCTTCTATTATTTTCAAAGACTATGAAAGTCAAGGAAGTGTTACCTTGCAATTCAATTGATGTTCAAGCATGGTATTTGTTAAAAGTGATTATTGGTCACATGCATTACATGATACTGGTTTGGCTTTTTTTCATGATAGATATTTTTAAGATGAAGAATTAGCAGTGAGAAATAGTGGATATTCAGTTTAGAAGATAATCTAATTGCAATGCAGACTTTCAGATGAAACATCTTTCATGCTACCATCCATTGAACCCTTGGGATTCACAAATATCTCCATGAATGTCTAGTAGTCACCTGAATACTCATAAATAGTGAGTATGTGGGCTCTCAAGAGCCAAGTCAATGAGCTGCTTCTCAAATATTTTTTTTTCATTTTTTTGAAGAGCGGATTCTGAAGAGAGTGAAAAAATAAATAGATGAATACTGATTTTCATCTTCGTGAATTAGAGTTAGGGAAGAACTCGTTCACAAGGAAGAATGACCTGCAGAGCTGTATGTTACTGTAGCTGATAATTACACAAAATTTGTTAGTTAGATATTACTCTTCTGAAAATGGTTGTTCATCCAGTTGAAACGGCAAAATTTCATTCACTTGTGTCAATGGTGGGGGGGGAGCATAAGTAGATGTCACGTTATCTCCAAAGGAATTTTGTTAGAAGAATAATATTATTTTTAAAGCTAAAAGGCAGGAGAAGAAGAAAAGGGAGGACATCTGTGAAGATAAAGGCTGAATTCCATGGAAGTGTAATGAAAGGGTAAGAAGAAGGTGACAACACAAATAATTGTCTTTCCAGCATTACAAGATTTAAAGAGAATCTTGAGTAAAGACACTACAGAGTATGAGGAAAAAATGTATCAAAGATTGTCTTTTTTTAATAGACTGAGATTGGGAAGATGTTTAATATTTGTCTGAGGGGAAGGCAAAACAGTCCACCTCTGAATATAACAGAGGACTTCAGTTTCTTTGTGCTGATTAACTATCATCCTTCTGAGAAACACATTCTGTAATGATCATTTTATCAAAGTATACAGTTCTCCTAGGATTTCTTTCTTTTTCTTTTTTTTTTTAAAATAAAGACATTAAAAATACTAGCCACTTGCAGCCAATTTATCCCAGTAGCTTAGGTATTTTATTGATTTCTACAGGCAGCCAAACATGTATTGTATCTCAATGACTACAAATTTCTCTTATTAAATAAATTATCTTCGTTAAATTTCACAAATTTCATCAATAACAAACAAAGGAGAATTTTGTAAAGGTGAAAGACATAGCTGAAACTTCTTTCTGCACTTCCCTCTCACAAAACTCATCTCAGCTGTAAGTCAGAATACAGCAATCGTAAATCCTGCCTGAAGTAGGTGTAGTTCTTTTAATGAAATCAGATTCAGCAAGCTTGAATTGAGCTAATTTTGTGAGGATTCTGTATGCCTAAAACAGAGGATAATGCTACGCTTGCCATGAAGAATATGCTAAAGCACTGAGTCTTGTTTCTGTGCTTCCCGTTCAAGAGGTATCTGCTGAGTTGCTCTCAGTAAAATCAATCTGGATCAACCTCTCTAGCCACCGGATGCTGACAGTTTGAAAAATCTGTCTGCTGCCGTTAGCTCCCAGTGTCTGGTTTTGAGAAAGAGGGTGTTCCAAGCATTTTGGCCAGGAGAGAGGCTCAGCATCATTTTAAAACATGCTTTCCAGAAGCTTATGTTAACATATTGGATAATAATACCCTCTGCAGCAAGCAACAAAATAATATGAGGTAGATTGGATAGCTGATGTCAATGTCCTCCTACTGCAGACAGTAGCAGCGTATAATTACATTCATTAATGAGCCAACCTTCATTATGAAACAATTGGGTTGATTTTTTTTTTTTTATTTCCTGCTGCTGTTGGGCAGCTCTTCCTAAAACTGCAATGATGTTTAGAAATCTCTGGCTAATTTTCAGCTGTATTTCCTCCATGGGTAGTTTATATCCATTTGCTTTCTGTCTTTTTGCTTAAAGATTGTGTTTTTTTCCCCTCAGATTTCCTGACTACTTATGATATAAAACAGTGTTATATTCCAACATCTTTATGATGCTAAATGCCAAAAAGGGACTTACAGCAGGTTGTTTGCTCACATAAAGTTCTCTATTTTCTTTAATGTTCAGGTCTGTGTATACCAAAACTTTGGCTGATGTTCCATCCCAGAGGCGCCCACAGGGCTCTGTACAATTGAGAGAGACCATCTCTTCGTCACACTTTATTTACAGGATGATTAGTCAAAAGCAGATGAACCTGAGAACAGCTGATTTGTTTGTAGACACTGCATTTCCCACCTTTCTCTAAAAGCTGCAGAGCACATGCTCAAACAGCATTTCCCCTGTTGTCACCCCTCCCTTCCCAGCCTGCTTGAGCCTAGGGCTCTCTTCAGTTTCTTAAAAGCAAAAAAATTCCTATAAATGCCACAGTTTTTGCAGTCAGTTCATGATGTTTTGCAGCACTGTTGGAGAACTTTCTTTATTTGATGAATTGTTTTAAAATATTTTCCACTGAGCTTCCACTGTAAAAACATTAGGATCATCATCATTTTACTCGTAAGATATTATGAAAGCTGAATGTTAAAATCAAAATATCTTTGTCATCTACATGGGCTTTAACCCATCTTACAGTCTAAAGCCTAGAGGTGAATTTGTGGTGGTGTCTTGATTTTTTTCTTTGCATATGGATGGATTTTGGACTCTCATTTTACAACTCGAGAGTGGCTGCAGTGATTCAGATGAAAGGTTTGAGTAGCCCAGGAAATTGCTCTCCAACACCATCTCGAGTGGAGATGAAGGCATGCATGCAAGAACAGAGCTAGCAGACCTGACACTTTGCCTGGGCACACTCTAAATATTTGCATTTTAGGAATAATTGGCGTTACAACCTGTTTTCCATGTGTTAAGACGGACATAGTGGACTTCTTTATGGTGATTTAAAGGCACATCCGTGTAAGTAGCAGTCTATATTGAAAATATTTGTAATAGTCTTGCCAATTGTCTTATTCCTCATTTACATGATACAATTACTAGTAGCCTTCAGGAAGTGTGAGGGAGGTGAATGAAGAAGGTTAGTAAGAAATTATACATGGAGCCTTGACTGATGATCTGAAGAGAACTGACTGGTTGAACACGTGAAGTCATTTATGGAAAGTGCTGCTTGCAGAGCAGTTCCCTTGAGGAGATGGAAGCAGATTCACTTGGCTTGGCTGAACATGATACCCAAGTTCTTACTCGAACAGTTGGACCTGTTACGGAAAGTAGTACGGCTGCTTGTTTTTGAGAGTCGTTCTGTGCTGGTTCCTGTCCAATCCTGGATGAGAACAGTTTGAGAAATCTTGTAATACATATCATCTGATCTGTGCAGTGCTACTTGACGGCAACTTATCTGCTCTATCCTCCTATTTTTATCTTCGTTTTATTTTGGTTTATTAGGGCAGTAAGAAACTATGAAGTATAAACAAAGTGGCGTCATAGGATGAGTTGTTTGATTACCCGCTAAAGAGCTAGCTAACTGCATTCTTTAAGCTGAATTCTGAGTTTTAACTGTACAAGTTAGCCAGCTTCTCTTACTATGGTAGTATCAAAGTAGTACAACCTGTTCTAATTCCCCCTGCTGAGTGAGGGAGGACTGAGAATAGTTGAAACATTTAAGTCTTTTATTATTGCTCATTTGTGGATTGTTATGTGTTAAAAAAAAACACCAAGAAACCACACACCCCTCCTAATGTAGATTTTAAGAGGGAGAAAGAGTAGAACAGAAAAGAGAGTGGGTAGGGATCCATATCTAAACACAGGGCTTTGTGGCATCAAGCAGTATTTTTAACATGTAAAATAGAATAGGAATGGCTGTAATGGGTGAGAGTTCACATAATCCCTTGTTGTAGGAAAAGTATTCTAGTATGTTGTACATATGTAAAATAAAAGGCAGTCAAGTATGCATGCAAGGGAGAATTTCCTGCCTTTCAGAGGGAGGTAGACTAACAGCGCCTTCTATTGTGAAACTTTCCATAGGGTGCTGTCAAAATAACATTTGGTTCGAGGTGTGTAAAATTTTAATGAAACCACAGAACAGTTTGCTGAAGAACCTGCTGTACATTTATTTTCAGGCTGAGATTGTTGTAGACTGGATGATGATGAAGAAAAATATAGGCAACACAAACACTTATGCAACAAGGACAAATGCCTGTGTCTCTGATTACTACGTAACAGAGAAAACCTTCCAAAAAGCAGAGAATGAAAATTGGTAAAAGGCATTTGGGAAAAGGAATGGACCAAACTGAACTAAAATTATTCCAGAATAAACATCCTTTAAACATCTGTTGAAGAATGAACAGGACACAAATGTCAGATGGACAGAAAATAACTGACCTGTACTATTTACTGTTAATGGAGATTTCAGGAAATAAGTAATATCAAGAATCATAGAATGACCTAGGCTGGAAGGAACCTTAGAGATCATCTAATCCAACCTCTCTGTCATGGGCAGGGGTGCCACCTCTCGATTAGGTCAGGCAACACATGGGGACAGAATGGGAATTGAGCCCGGGACCTTGGTGGTATGTTTTCACACCATTTAAGCAAGTGTTGACCTGTGCTGAAATCAAAGATAGATGGTAGACTAAGCTGAGAATTTCTAACTGAATAGTGACTTCTATGGTCCTTTACAAACAGATGGTCTGGTTAAATACTAGTGAAGAAACTATATACCTTTTAAAGCAGATATGCAGAAAGTTCTCGGCACAAGAATTTGAGAAGGGCAATCCGTCTCTTTAGGCAACAGGCACAATGAATCTTTTTGTGAAAAACAGTGGTTAGAGGAAAAGTCTAAGTGAACACACACCTTAAAATGAACCAGGATAGGTGAAGAAATTGACCTTCAAAATCGATTTATTTTTTTAAGTATAGTGTGAATGCAGTCTAGTGTTAGAAGAAGACGTTTCTAAAACCAAGAAGTCTCAAAGATTCATGCCTCAGGGCCAGGACACTATTGCAACCTATGTCTTTGTCATCTGTTTCCCTGGATCCTCTTTTGGTGTGCTTCACAGTCGTTGAACCAAACTCAAATGCAATGAAGGCATGGGTAGGAAGATAAAGTTTAATAAACTGTGATTTCCAAGTGATATTCTGAAAAATACTCTTCTCTGAATCATATGGACTGATGGTGCCACCTGGACTTGCAGAGTTGTAGTGTCAGCACAAGCAGACTCTTCTTTCCACGGGGCTATGGGAAGAATACACAAAAGAGACTTCTTTCCTCTCCAAATCCGCTAATTTGGTTCTTAATGTGCAACAACTTCTCTACACACTCCAAGGCACTTTACATTATTAGGTAGTGTGATTAGAGAGGTAATTAGGAACTGTAATAATGGAATGAGAGAGAACTGATGCTTTAAAGCCTGTACATTATAGCCAAAGCAATTTCATTTCATGAATAAATAAACCAGATTAATTTCCACTTATTGAGATATCTTATGCTCCAAATGATGTTGGATGCTCTGAGTTAAAGTCAAAGTGGAGGTATGAATCTTTGTCGTAATATGACTTGAAATTCATGCATTCTCACAAAGCCACCCACAAAACAGTGTAGACTAGTGTCTTGTGGAGAGTCGACATTAGAGCTTATAGAGCCTGGTGAGAAGAATGAGGGATAGTTATTTTTGGTAACACCATCAGCAGAGTGCTTATGTACAAATCATTATTCATACAGGAAAATGAATAAACAGAAACCATCAGAATGGATGGGAGCCTTTGGTGATGAGAAGCTTTGAGGTGAGAAAGCATGAAGTTCACAGATTGAGAAAGGATTTTGTTAACCCTGAAGGGTTTCTGTCAGGAAATCTACATATGAAGACTGCAAAGGCATCTTACTTCCAAAGTGCTTATTGAGTTACTCATGGATCTCCTCTGTCTTGACCTTTGTACAATGTGAGAGTGGGTACATTAGGTGATACTAAGACCTCTCCTAGCTGGAGCTATTTTCATTATATCGGTTCAAAGATGCTTCTACACTTTGAAAGGAGATGGGTTTCCCCAGATTACCACAGCCTTTTTCCTTTGCCAATTACTAGTCCCTTTTCCGTATGCCTTGATCCTCTGAATTTAGGCTTGTTCTTGTGTTCAGATCTAAAAAAGAAAAAGCATTTACTGATCATTGGTGAATACAATGAGGTGTTTGTTGCTTTCTTTAGTGATCATTCTAATGCAATAAAAAGAATGACATTTTCAAAATGAAGTCAAATCTACTTTAGATGAGCTTTTATGAAGACATGATCACTGAATGTATCATGCACAATGTTGGTGAGCAGCTCTTTAGTACTCGGCATGTAACATGCAAAATGTGTAAGACTTTTCCTGCTTGCACGTACATGATCTTGAAACACATCAGCAGGAATCGTAGTCCCAGTTATCTGGTACAGAGAATGTCATTTAGCATGTGCTGTGCATGCCCAAACAGCCCATTTCTTAGTAGCTGTGTAAAATCACGTGGTTTTGACTCAAGAAATGCAACGTAGCACCTTCTGAAAATTGCAAGTCCTTTTGTGGCTTGCGCTAAAATGTGAAGCCTCTTTACATAGGCCTGAATCCGTAACATACGGAGGTGGGAAGTTATGGCACAAGATCACATTTACGTAGGTGAAAATATCATTATCTTCTGAGAATTTTTGAAAATTTACTCCTTTCTGGGAAGACAATCATGTTAATATCAGGAACAGAAGTAATTTTAAAATGTATGAAGTGCAATCTGAGGTCTGATTTTGTGAGTTGTTGGGTGCCACAAGCTGTTATTAGGCACCGTGAGCTGAAATTGATGTTCATCACAATAGAAAGCTCTCATGTCTCACAGGGCAGAGCCCTTGTCTCATTTCCAGGATTGTAATGATCTGGGACACACCATTATGCACCGGCAGAGGCAGTGGCAGATACTATATTGCCATAAACAATTAATGAAGTCTCTTTGCTGTTATGAACAGGGAATCGCATGCATTTTTTATTCTGCAGAGCACTGAGTCTTATGTTTAATTGTGCTACTGTCTTTTGAAAAAAAGAACATTAAAATGAATAACAGTTCTAAACTACGTTTAGAAGCAATTATGTTAAGCTGTATGTTTGAGATCCCATGTAGCATTTCCACTTGAAAGTTTTCAAATTATGAGCATCAAAACATCTTCTGCTTTTTTTTTCAGTTATGTATGGTACTAATTTATTGATTTGAGTAAATGAAAATATGGCTTGTCTATAGGAAAGCAACAAACCATTCTTGGAACATGGGTTAAAGTGATATTCTTACCAAAACTGTTACTTTGCTGTCATAGGGATACTAAACACATCTTCATTTCCCTAAATTGTATTGATATTGAGAGTACACTTTTGATACCCACTTTTCAGAAAAAATATTAAGCAGTTACATATGGGAGCACAGCATGCAGAGTCGAATCCCACTGGTTTTACCCACGAGAACAGAGCCCTTAAAACCATTGTGAAACAATATATGAAAGTGGCACTGATTTAAAAAAAGTGTTGAAAAGAGAAGACTTCGGGGGGACCTAATAGCTGCCTTCCAATACCTGAAGGGAACCTACAGGAAGGCTGGGACAGGGAGGTTTGATTAGATGATCTCTAAGGTCCCTTCCAACCTAGGCCATTCTATGATTCTATGAAATAAGCCAATTATTGCTTGATATATATTGTTAATACTTGCTGTCCAACTGAAGTAGCTTTCTGTACATGTGAATTCGTGACTGTAGTGAGGGTCAGAAATATGAATAGGCTGTACTGTGAGAAAAGCACAGTTTTAAGCTATCTGACTGGATATTCTTAATATGTGCATAGTTTTTCAAGCATCCTAGAGGGTAAGCAAATATTTGGCACCCTGCCCTCCCCCAAAATAGGCTTAGTGTCTATAGAGGAAGCGAAGAAATTAATACATTCACAAGATGCTGGGATTTGGGTTTTGCTTTTTTCATCCTTCTGTATGTTGCAAAGAACGCAGTTCCTTTGCTTTTTGAGTTTCTTTTTACTGTAAGTACTAGTACCTGAAGGGTATTGTAGTTTAAATGTAGTAGTGAATTGCAGGTCATGTAGATCTGGAAAAAGCATGGTGTAGCATAATGAATGACTAGTGTTTCCAACTCTTGGTTTGGTCGTTTATGTAACTCCTGAATTGCACTCTCTTACTGCAGCATTACTTATTTATATTGTGCTAGCATCTGAGCTGAAAGTGGGACATGGATCTCAAGAGACCTTTTCAAGTTTTCTCCAGCCGCTGTATCATGGTTTCCAGCTACTAGTCCCATGTCTTACTGGCAAGACCTAAGCGTGTTGCAGGTGAATTTTAGGGGCCACGCAGATAAGCTGTTGCTGACCTCTTCTGTCAGGGGGGCCATGAGGGAACAGCAGCACTTCGGCAATTTGGGCACCCTCAGTACAGCAACTGGACCCCTGCTAGATGCAAAAAATAACCAGATATTGTGCAACAAAAAAGAAGCGGAGCCCTTTCATGCGACATTGCCCCTTGTTTTCTAGACAGTTACCTATAGCAAGTGGAGTTATTTACCCAAACACATCTTCCTTGGAGTTTTCTTTAATTGAAGGTGGCTTTGGAGTTCACTTCAACAGAATGTTTTTGTTGATGGCTCACAAGGCAATTAGCTAAGGCCCTAATTTTTACTGGCTTTGGGGCTTTGCGTGATTTAAGCAATCCCCTGCCATTTTTTGAGCCATTTTTATTTCCCTTCAAGACATGTCACCTAGAAAAAGGACATAAGGGGAAATTGTGCACACTGGAAACTATCCTTTAGTAGGTTTTACAGTACTAAGGTTCTCTCTCGGGCCTTACAGTAGATTTTATGGCATGAATGCTTTGCTGTATCAGATCCATAACCTTTACTTAGTGCTGATCAAATAAGAGACCTGAAATCAGTCCAGGAAAAAAACACCCTAATTTACAAGTTTTTACATTTTTGTAAATAGCTACCATAATTGTAACATGAGTACATGTGGGCAAATAGTTCTTATTTCACATTATCTTACAGCACAATCATCCAGTTATTTTCCTGGTTTAGTTTGCTATTTCTGGAACCATTTTTTATTTTGTTTTATTCTCTCCAAAATATTTTCTCTCCCGTTTATTTATCTCTTAAAGCATGAGTCTTTTAGAATTTCAAAAAATGCCCTGTGCATAGATTCTAAACTCTGTTAGTTTAGGTATCTCAAGAATGAATTGCTTTTGTGACTTGGGACCAACTGAGCGAGATCTCCAAAGATGAATAAAGTAAGATTTATTTTGTTTAAAAAATAAAAAATCATCTGGTTACAATAGATTTATCTTCAGTGTTCTTACTGCTGCACTCAAAGTTGTAGGTTTCAAGTCAATACTTATTCTGACGAGCGTTCATACTTATTCAGATGAGCACCTGACCTTTTCACGCTTCATGAGCTACTATTTAACATGATCACTTGCCATGATAATATCAAAATTACTATGAGATATAAGTCAATTGTGCATGCTAATAATTTAGGGTGGCCATGTTTTAAGCAAATTAAAGTTTTGTTTTACTTCACTCAGAAATGTGAAAACATCTTCAACTGTTAACTTCATTACTGGTATAAGCAAGAGGAGGTCTTACTGTAAAACCAAGTGTTACACGTTTGCAGTCATACTATGAATTTGTTATCTATAACTTTTATTTTTATGCTTTGAGCTAAAGCTGAAGTCATATTTTTGCTTATTCCATTTACAGCGTTTCACACCGCACATTTTGTAAGTCTGCAGTCCCGCTAATACAGAGGAAGGGTGTACTTTTATGATGATGGAGTGCTTCCATAAGCCATCTCACTGATGAAAAAACAGATCGTGTCTTCTCGCAAAGTATAGTGTTAATGCCTGAGAAGAAGGTTACGCATAGCAATTGTTCTGGTATCACTAGCTCAGTTTCTCTGTGGACAAGATGGCAGGTTCAGTTTTTTGCCATTAACCTTCTCAGAAAAAGAAGAGTGAGTGTTTCATTTAATGAGCTTGATTCTTAAAAGCCTCTTGTGATGCTATTTTTTTTTTTTTCTTATACCCTTTTAAAGACTGGGTAGGTTAACTGCTTCTGCATATTCAGTAATTATCTGATCTCCTGTTTAGTCTCTGTGTACAAATGACTAACATGATAAACTGAATTTTATTAATGATTCCTCAAATTATTGGTCATCTACAATGCAATCTCTTTGGAATCTTCCTGTAACTCATATTCAGAGAGATTCTGCCAGAGTGGCAAGTGGACATGATCTGTGTCGTTGTAGGCAGCTGTGTGCCTGCAGTTGGAGGCTGGAAAGTCTGTTAAGATTGCTGTTGGGTTTCCTCTAGTTTGAACCCATTTTTCTTCCATTTGGAAAATTCCTTAGCATTTATATTTGAAGAATTCTCTCACCAGAAACTGCCAGCTCTTGTAAGCTTTATGGTAGCAATTGACTCATAGTCTTCAGAAGAAAAAGAAAAGCCACAGATCTGGTGGGGTTTTTTAGTTTGCTCAATGGGAGTGATGATTCTGGTTTTAATTGCTCCTGATTTGATGTGTATGCAGGTTTGCACACATGAACACATACAAATCATAGAATCATAGAATCATAGAATGTTAGGGATTGGAAGGGACCTCGAAAGATCATCAAGTCCAATCCCCCTACCAGAGCAGGAATGCCTAGATTATGCTACACAGGAATCTTATGCTACAAAACTGCAGGGATTAAATCAAACCGGTACTGTTCATGCAATATGAAGGACAGTAAGAGACCAATTCTAGAATATATTATATAGTTATTGTCTCTTTAAATATAAAAACATCGGTGTCTTTAAAAATCCCAATGGCTGGCAATTCTGCAGTGTTTCCAAAACAAAGAAAAAAAGCTTCACATTAGGTGACAAAGTTGACAGGCAGCAGTATCGAATTTTTTAGATCAATATCTGAGTTACCGTAAACACCTTTACAGTTTAGGAATACAACAAATTTTCTGGTTTTGTGTGAGCAGACTTTTAGTGTCAGTTGAATTTATCAGTTCAGAAGCACTGAGAACCAATGGTACATTTTATATTTTATTGGCCAAACAAACATGAAGTACTGCTGTGGCACCTCTTTGAACCAGGTACAATCCACTGAGAACCCGGAGCTTGGTTTTAGTACCACTGAGTTCAGTGCAGGTATCGATATTTACAGCAAACGTAAGTTTTAGTTTCCTCTGCATTCCCTGTAAGAGCTTCACTCTCAAAAAGGATCAGAATCCATCTACAGGAATGGAAATTTTTAGCCCTTTCATTGTGTTTTCTTCAGATTGTTTTTCAAGTAGCTGGAAGATTGTATACTTATGCCGCACAAGGATTATTCTTAAAAATAAGTAATATAATTATCTAGTTAATCAGACAGGTGAGTTTGTTTTCTTTTTTCCTTACTTTGGTGCTGCCTGCTTCTTTCCCTTGCAAGTCAAGTTTCCGCTTTCATCTTCGCACAGAAGGTCTTCCTCTGCTCCCTAAGAGGGCACAGTAGCCACAGGCACACAAGTCTGCAAGGCAGATTTAAGGCCCCATTTGCAAGGGACAGATTTGCAGGATTCAGTATGTAATTCTTAGAAACTGTTTGAGAGACATGTTTACTTATTACTTATGTGTATTTTGAATACCGTATGAACAACTGTGCATCCCAACAGCTCTGTGTGTGTGCGTTTTCAGGTTCAGAGAAGCAGGACTTACCCATCCTTTGCATCCTACACAGCTGGCCAGCTCTCAAAACCAGATTGAGATCTTTGTCCGTGACACTGCTTTGGACAGTAGAGAGTTATTTAAAAATGCTGCCAAGGGGAAATATGTCAAAAGCACTTCTCTACTCCCTCAGAATGACAGCTGCAAATTGGTATCTGGATCTTTCACCAGCTGTTTGGAGCTCTCTGGCCTCTTTCATGAGAGAGAATCACACCCGACACACGTGTTCCTTTCTGACCTTAAAAGTTACGACTCTAGAGATGAAAACTGAAGTTTCAGTCCAAGATAAACGTTGCTTGGTAGAAGTCAGTAAATGCATCAACACTGACTGGAATTTAAACTGAAAGAGTTTGAAAATTGAATATATTAGCTACGATTTTTGTTAACAGGTGTGCCTTTCCTCACTGTATAAGGTAGCATACTTGACAACAAGAGATGAAAGGATAAAATAAGGTAAGAAGTGATGATCTTGGTGTACTTATCTGATTCTCCCTAAAATTTAATTTTATTAGCTAATGGTCCAGGTCTTCTTTTCATAGTTTCATAGAATCTTTTGGGATGGAAGGGACCTTTAAATGTTATGTAGTCCAGCCCCCTACTTTATTTAGTGCTTGAATATTTTATCTTCAGCATTAGTCTTCCCTTCAGCTGAGTGGGGATTTTCATTTTTAAATTGTGGAACAGTGCCACACAGAGTGAAATAGCTCACAAAAACCTGAGAGTTCTGCGAGTAATGCATTTTTCAGTTTGGTAGTCAGATAACATCCTGAGATATTTTAGGCTCTGGGATCTTAAAGGGAATTATTTAAAATTGTGGTAGGAAAGGTGGAGTGCTTTTCCTCCAAATGAAGATCTTTCTGTAATTTGTAATTATGTTTAGGGAAACTTGACTAATGTTAGCACTTCAGAAAAGGTCTTTTTTTTGTAGTGTTGTTTGAAACAAACTAACAGTAACATGTTTTCTAAATTGTCAGATGAAATATTTCTGTATCTTCAAAACCTTAGTCTCTGCTTGAAAGCCACATTCACAAATAGACTCAATCCTCCTGAAGCTGAAGTATTTTGAGTAATTTGCTATTGCTTAAAAAGTTTTATCTGTCTCTCCTTGGAGACAAATGTAACACTGTTTCAGTATAATTTATTAGATTGCTGTAGTTATCAGAGAGGCCATGGAGCCTGGCACAGAAGTCTGGCATGTTGCCAGTGTTTGAAGGAGCACAATTTAGCAATTTCATACCTGCTAGCCCATGTTGCAATTGCAGTTTTGCAGAGAGTTGGATTCTGTGGAATCTTCAAAACTTTCCATTAAAAAACAGAAACAGGAAAAACAGAGTTTGCGTTATGTGTGTCAGGGGGAACTAAATGTATCTATTTAGCTCCCAGTGGTCATTAAAAACAAACAAAAAGACATTTTATGTGAAGTGAAGAATAACACCAGGTTCACAGTTGGACTTGATGATCTTAAAGGTTGCTTCCCAGCTAAATGATTCTGTGTTTCTATCAGTGAGTCCACCTTGTTGTGTGCAACTACTGCTCTTTAGTCTTCTCAGCTTGATAAATGGGCTTGGTCCATCTTGATGTTGCTTTGGGCCACTTCATCAGTGTGTAATGCAAGTATATTAGTTTTATTCTATAGCTGTTGAAGATGGTACTAACTCTTTAATAGGAGTTGGCTATTTTGCTATAGGATTGGACAATGGGTTCTTCAGCTTGCCTTGTGCTCTTAGGTACTCAGAGAATATTAAGGCCACTCCACACTGCAAAGACATCTTTTTAGGGACAGTTCATATCCAAACCAGGGTGAGCTAACCGGGGGGGCTGGTTTAGCTCACTCGATTAGAGCGTGGTGATGATAACACCAAGGTTGCGGGTTCGATTCCTGTTCAGTCCCCATGTGTTGCCTGGTCTAGTTGAGAGGTGTCTCTGCCCGTGACAGGGAGGTTGGATTAAATGATCTCTAAGGTCCCTTCCAGCCTAGGCCATTCTACGATTCTATGAAACATGCTTCACCATTCTACCCAGCCTCTACTAAAATACATCAAATATACATTCTCTGAATTGAGTACTATCAAAGCAAAACAAAGGGTTTGTTTATCTTTATAGGTAGTAAAGGCTAGCCTTCTGACTCTTGAGAGCGGCGCGAGCGTGGGGGAGGGGAGGACCTGCTGGACTCTGGTGATCCGCGGGCACAGCGGGGTGTTACTGGTGGCTCAGGGAGGGCGAGGATCGCAGACCCTGGGCATAAGAGGTGAAGGGTGGTTATTGGTTAATTCTTTTCTATTTTTTTTTTTTTGTTGTTGTTGTTGTTGTTGTTGTTTGGTTTTTTTTGTTTTTTGATCATTTTTCTTTCCTTTTTTTTTTTTTCTTCTTTCCCATTATGGTTGCCACCAGACAGAAAGCCACCACGAGGAGGAGTGTGGGGACCCAAACAGTGCTCCAGCACAAGGACGAAGCTGTGCAGGCTGCCGGCTGCAGGGAGTGCCTGAGCCTGTGCCTCCCAGAGGCTGCATCTGACAGTGCCTGTGTGAGGTGTGGTCAGTTGGATGATCTCCTCCATCTTGTGGTAGAGCTAAAAGAAGAAGTGGAGAGGCTGAGGAGCATTAGGGAGTGTGAAAGAGAGATAGATTGGTGGAGCCAGTCCCTGATGCACACACAGCACTCTCCACATGCAACAGGGGATCCTCTCCCCTCTGGCCATGAGGTCAAAGGAGGGGACCAAGGTGATGAGGGGGAATGGAAACGAGTCCTGGCTCGGAGAGGAAGGCGGGTCCATGCCCAGCCTCCCTCACCTGCTCAGTTGCCTCTACAGAACAGGTACAGTGCTCTGGAAGAGGAGAGCCATGGAAAAGAAGAGGTGAATGAATGTGGAGACGTAAGGTTGACTTCGCTGACCAAATCAGACCTATGCATCAGGACTAGTTCAATTAAAAAGAAAAGGAGGGTAGTTGTCATTGGTGACTCCATCCTGAGGGGAACAGAGGGTCCCATTTGCCGTCCAGACCCAGTCCACAGGGAAGTCTGTTGCCTCCCTGGAGCTCGGATTAGGGACATTACTAAAAAACTTCCCAGGCTGGTGAGTCCCACTGATTATTACCCATTGTTGATTGTCCAGGCTGGCAGTGACGAGATCAATCATAGAAGTACTCAGAGAATTAAAAAGGACTTTAAGTTGTTGGGCCAGGTGATCAAAGGATCGGGGGCACAGGTAGTTTTCTCATCTATCCCTTTAGTAGGTGACAGGAATAGTGAAAGGAAAAGAAAAGTAGATGCAGTTAATGCATGGCTCAAAGACTGGTGCCTCCAACAACGTTTTGGGTATTATGATCACGGGGAAGTTTATGCAGTACTGGGCATGAGAGATATAGATGGTGTAGACCTGTCTAAGAGAGGGAGGAGAATTCTTGCTGGAGAGTTGGCAGGATTAATAGATAGGGCTTTAAACTAAGTTGGAAGGGGGAAGGGGATAAAACCCGAGTCTCTACACATGAGCCAAGGGGAAGTATCCCAGGGTTAGGCAAAAAATGCACAAGCAACGGTAACAGATGCTCCATTAAATCTCTGAAGTGTCTGTACACCAATGCAAGAAGCATGGGGAATAAGCAGGGAGAATTAGAAGTCTATGTTCGGCTGGAGAACTATGATCTTATTGCAATTACAGAGACGTGGTGGGACAGCTCACATAACTGGAATGTGGGCCTTGATGGTTATGTTCTCTTTAGGAAAGACAGGTTGATGAGGCGAGGTGGGGGAGTTGCTCTGTACGTGAGAGAGCAACTGGAGTGTATTCAGATCCATCGAGCAGCAGATGAGGAGCAAGTAGAGAGTTTATGGGTGAGAATTAAGGGGCAGGCTAGCTTAGGTGACACTGTGGTGGGTGTCTACTATAGACCACCTGATCAGGAGGTGGAAGTTGATGAGGCCTTTTACAGGCAGATGACAGCAGCCTCTCAGTCCCAGGCCCTGGTTCTCATGGGGGATTTCAACTACCCAGACGTTTGCTGGAAGTCCTACACAGCCAGCCATCCTCAGTCCAGGAGGTTCCTCCAGTGCATCGATGATAACTTTTTGATGCAAATGGTAGATGAGCCAACCAGGAGAGGAGCGCTGCTGGACCTTGTGTTCACCAACAAGGAAGGACTGGTTGAAGCAGTGAAGGTTGAGGGCAACCTTGGCTGCAGCGACCATGAGATGGTGGAGTTCAGGATCCTGTGCGGTAAAAACAGAATAGCAAGCAGGATCGCAACTCTGGACTTCAGAAGGGCCAACTTTGGCCTCTTCAAGCAATTACTGGGGGATACCCCTTGGGACAGGGAGCTGAAAGGTAAAGGGGCCCAAGACAGTTGGTTGGCATTCAAAGACCACTTCTTTGAAGCTCAGGATCAGTGCATCCCATCAGGTAGGAAATCAAGAAAGAGATCCAGGAGACCTGCTTGGTTAACCAGGGATCTGCTGGGCAGACTCAGGTGGAAGGGGAGGGTGTTTAAATTGTGGAAGGAAGGGCTGACCACTTGGGTGGAGTACAGGGCAGCTGTCAGGGAGTGCAGGGAGGCAATCAGAAAAGCTAAGGCCTCCTTGGAGTTAAAACTTGCAAGGGAGGTCAAAGACAACAGAAAGGGCTTCTTCAAATACATTGCTGACAAAACTAACACTAGAGGCAATGTAGGCCCTCTGTTGAATGAGGTGGGTGCCCTGGAGACAGAGGACAGAAAGAAGGCAGAGTTGCTGAATGCCTTCTTTGCCTCTGTCTACACTGTTGGAGACCGTCCTCAGGAGCCTCAGTCCCCTAAGGCCCCAGAGGAAGTCATGACAAAGGAGGAGTCTGCCCTGATTGATGAGGAGTGGGTTAAGGATCAGTTTGAACACTTGGACATTCATAAATCCATGGGCCCTGATGGGATGCACCCACGGGTGCTGAGGGAGCTGGCGGGAGTCATTGCTAGGCCACTCTCCATCATCTTTGGTAAGTCGTGGGTAACAGGTGAGGTGCCTGAAGACTGGAGGAAAGCGAATGTCACTCCAGTCTATAAGAAGGGCAGGAAGGATGACCCGAGTAACTACAGACCGGTCAGCCTCACCTCCATCCCTGGAAAGGTGATGGAACATCTTATCCTTGACACTGTCTCTAGGCATATCAAGGATAAGAAGGTTATTAGGGGCAGTCAGCATGGCTTTGCCAAGGGGAAGTCATGTTTGACCAACCTGATAGCCTTTTACGAAGACATAACCAGGTGGATGGATGGTGGCCATGCAGTGGATGTGGTCTACCTGGACATCAGCAAGGCCTTTGACACCGTCTCCCACAGCATCCTCATAGGTAAACTGAGGAAGTGTGGTCTGGATGACCAAGTAGTGAGGTGGGTCGAGAACTGGTTGAAGGGAAGAAGCCAGAGGGTTGTGGTCAATGGGGCCGAGTCTGGCTGGATGCCTGTGTCTAGTGGGGTCCCTCAGGGGTCAGTGCTTGGGCCGGTGCTGTTTAATATATTCATCAATGATCTGGATGAGGGATTAGAGAATGTTGTCAGCAAGTTTGCTGATGATACGAAGTTGGGGGGAGTGGTTGACACACCAGAAGGCTGTGCAGCCATTCAGAGAGACCTGGACAGGCTGGAGGGCTGGGCGGGGAGAAATCTTATGAAGTTTAATAAGGGCAAGTGTAGAGTTTTGCACTTGGGAAAAAATAACCCCATGTGCCAATATAGGTTGGGGACTGCCCTGCTGGAGAGCAGTGCAGGGGAAAGGGACCTGGGGGTTCTAGTGGACAGCAGGATGACCATGAGCCAGCAGTGTGCCCTCGTGGCCAAGAAGGCCAATGGCATCCTGGGGTGTATTAGAAGGGGAGTAGCAAGTAGGTCAAGAGAGGTCCTCCTGCCCCTCTACTCTGCCCTGGTGAGGCCGCATCTGGAATATTGTGTCCAGTTCTGGGCCCCTCAGTTCAAGAAGGACAGGGAGCTGCTTGAGAGAGTCCAGCGTAGAGCCACAAAGATGGTGAAGGGAGTGGAGCATCTCCCTTATGAGGAAAGGCTGAAGGAGCTGGATCTCTTTAGCTTGGAGAAGAGGAGGCTGAGGGGTGACCTCATCAATGTTTATAAATATGTCAAGGGGGAATGTCAGGAGGATGGAGCCAGGCTCTTTTCAGCGGCGTCCACTGACAGGACAAGGGGCAATGGGTGGAAGCTGGAACACAGGAGGTTCCAGAAAAATATGAGGAAAAACTTTTTCACTGTGAGGGTGACTGAGCACTGGAACAGGCTGCCTAGGGAGGTTGTGGAATCTCCATCTCTTGAGACATTCAAAACCCGCCTGGACGCGTTCCTGTGCGCTCTAGTGTAGGTGATCCTGCTCTGGCAGGGGGGTTGGACTAGATGATCTTTGAGGTCCCTTCCAACCTTTAACATTCTGTGATTCTGTGATTCTGTAAAGTGGAAGACTGACAGGTGGATGGGTATCCCTGCTACCTATCATGCACCTGGCAGAAGTCAGAAGCAGCAAATGAAACATCTTCAGTATGGGTTTGAGACCCCAATGGGCATGTTAGATCCTCAGAGGGTTTACAGATGTCACATTGCCACTTTTTTTTGCTATTATTGTTATCTCTAGTGGCTAGATTAATGCTGTGCAAGTACAGCATAAAATCCATTTGCAAATTGTATTCAGAGAGAAATTGAAAACAGCTTTCTTCCCCATGTTAGGTCATTAACAAGAGTCTCTCTGAATTATTGAGAACAGGTCTTAAGCTCAAATTGGAGAAATTTTAATTTTTCTTAGTAAGGTTTGTTTAAAAATGTATTTTTTTTTTTAATTTTACATTCAGGTTTTAGACAACAATCGCTATTGATGGTTTGTACCTTTGAATACTCCTGTCCATCTCTACATACCGGTTTGTATGTAGTCCCATAGAAACCACCAGATTCCTTAGTCAAGATTCATATTGGAAAGAGAGCAGGAAATATTCACTGGAAGTTTTGGATTTTCTCTGCTTTTACTGTTGGAAACATCTAGATAAGGCCACTCTCTCCTTTTTGTAGTCTTTAAAACTACTTCACCTCAGTCTTCATTTACCTCTTTCCTTAGACCTGATTAGATCAGCTGTGCCATGGGCAGAGATCAATTCCTGTTGGAAATTCTGAACCCAGATCTCACTGCCTCTGTAATCTGTTTTTTCTTCTGGATAAAACTGTTTCAACAGTTTGAATATAGACTTTCCCCTTTATCTCTTCATTCTTACACTTTTTAAAAAGGTAGATACATGAAGAATTAAACATTTGAATGAGATCTTATTGTCAAATTAAAATAAAAACAATAATATATAAGATTACATTTTATTGAGGCTAGAGAAGGAATAATTTACGGTACTCTTAATTTTATTCTGCATGCAGCATTAAATTAATGCTTTTAACGTGAAAATAATAGAAAACGTCTGATAAAACTACTAACATGGTGACATCAAAATGAAACATTTTATCATGCCTCAGACAAAATATTTAAATTTTTCTACTGAAAATGTGGTCTAAAAGCTTACTTTTCTGTGAGGTATTACTTCAGTGAAACTCTACTTTTTGGTAGAAACCCGTCCATCAGAAAATAAAGCAGCCTGATCTGCCCTCAATTTTTTTTTTGAGAATGTCTTCTCCATGGTAGATAGTATAATTCAAAATGAACATGTCATGTTTGTCAGTTCCTCCGCAGATTTGGATTCCATGCAATTATTTCAAACCTGTTGACGTACAGGAACAGACTCCCATTAATTTCAAAGATGAAGGGAAAGAGGAGAAATTGAATCCTGTACTTAATTTAGGAGCCCACTTCTCTTGATTGAATTAAGCGCTCTTACTTCTGCTAATTCTTCTGAACTCCTAAGTGATTCTTGAAGCATTTTTTCAGAAATGTAAAGTGTTTTATGTAGCTCCCTGCTGTGCTTACGCATCTTGAAAAGCAATACAAAAAAAGTCAAGACCCATTAAGAGTCAGAGATCACTAACTTTCAGTGCTTAAAAAGAAGAGAAGAAAGTAGGTAACTTTTTTGAGCCAAGAGAATAATAAAAACGGAGAAACAAGTATTGTAGATTTATCTGCCTGCCTCTATGGACCTCAGCAGTGATGTGAACGTGTTATTTCATGTTTAACGCTACCAACTTCATCTTTGGTTTCTGTGTTGTGAATGAGGTCCTTTCCATTCAGTCAAAGTTCTCTTTTCAATTACAAGAAAAATTGAAAGATCAGTTTAAGGATTGCTTGGTGAGTTATCAGTTGTTTCTGTTTATATTTTGTAATATCTACCCATCTGCTAAGGGATGTAGGAAATTTTAATAGCAAAAAGTCTGTGTAAAATACATATAATTTACATAGGGGAGCTCTTCTGAAAAGTGTTCACCTTTATCTATGAATTTGCCACTTTGGATCATTGGATCAGTTTTCTAGTGGAGTATTGGTGCCATGTATGATCCAAGTCAGGAAGGTCAGTAATTTGAGAACCAGCTATTATTTGGTTTATTTTGTATGAGTTTCTAGGATTTCATATTCTGAAGAAATGATTCATATTCTTAAACTAAACATCTAGTGCCATTTTAACTGCTCCCGTGACTGCTCAGATTTCACCTCCCTCACCAGAAGGACGTGTCTCTTCTGTATTTTCTTGCTCAAATCCATTGCATTTTGGATACTCTTGGGTTCTGGAAAGACGCTGAGTGCCTGTGGTTAGTCACCCATGTCACACGGTGTTGTTTCCTGCGGGGAGATGCTGATGGAACGTCTCAAGAGACATTCAACTCATACGCGTTTTCAACACCTCAAAAATAAAGCCAGGCAAGTGCAGTTTTCCATGTTTTCTGAAGTCCACTATTCTTAAGTGAATTAGTAATCAAAGAAGCTATTTTTACAGTTCTGCATGCGAGCAATATTAGCACATTCCTACCAACTTTTGTCTGCTTAGTACTCACTAAGAAAGGTGATTTGCATACACTAAAGCTGTCATCTACAAATTGTGTAGAGCCTGGTAAGGTAGTAATTCTAAGTTCCCAGCTGCTTGAGGATTTTTAATTTTTTTTTATTTTCTCTTATCATAACCATAGTTGCCTACTTTCCAGTCTTTTCCAGGAAGAAACTCACACCAAAACTAAAGACAAAATGGCTTAACTTTACTAAGATTTCAGTAATACTCACATGGATTTTTTTTTTTTTGTTCCCCCCTCCAATGAATTTCTCCTAAGTCTAAATTATTGATTCAATTTCAAGTTGCCCTACATTAAAAGTGGGTTCAGTTGGTCAAAGTAGAGAATCACAGAGTAAGGGTTTAACAGGATAAACTAGAATAAAAGATGTGTATATGCATAGATGAAATGAATCTTCTTACAGTAAGCTTCAGCAGTAAATGAACTCTAGCTGTTAAAGCGTAGCATATTTTTGAACCAACATCTAGGCCAAACATTTGCCTGTGTGTTTTCAGGACAAGTAGCAGGAATATTAGTTAATAGATATAACTATGATTACAATAACCTGATGGAGGTGTACATAGTATTTGATCAAAAGTATCTGGGAAACCAGGCCCCTGAGAAATCATTTTAGAAGTGCTACCTTGTTCTATTCAGCTCCTTTTCTTAATTCATGGCTGATATTTTGAATTAGAGGTTCTCAACTGTGGCTCTTAAAGACCTTGCTCGTGAATGGAGGTTGCACTTATCTTCAGGAATTGTGCTCTAATGAAAGTTAATTAGAATAAAGAGCCATGCGGCTGGTCCCCTTTGTAAAAAATTACTAAACCTCATAAAATATGGTTATAGACATTTTGCCATTACTTGTAGCAAATTACACAGTGTTAAGAAAGCAGATGATCTTTGAGGTATCTCTCAAGCCACAGCCCTAAAGTTTGTGGAAGATCTCTTATTAGGTGTTACTTGATTTTTTTATTTTAACTTTCCAATATGTGCATTCTTACATAATCACACTCAGTATTCTCTAGTTTACAAACATTTTCTTCTGCCCTTAAATTCCTCCTTTTTGTCAAGCAACTTGCTTGGTTTCATAAATTAAAATTCTAAAACAAAGGTGTTTTGATTCTGCATTTAATTAACATCTTTCATTTGTATGTTTCAAAGGGCTTCACTTTGCCTTGTCTAAGGAAACATTCAAACAGGAGCAAAATTGTAGCTTACTAATTATTTTTTCATTCCAGGTGGTATCTCTGCCTCAGTATTATGAGCAGTTCTCTTATAATTTATCCACATTTCCCTTAATTCACTTTTATTTACATATCAAATCCGTTTATGATGAGTCAGCATTGCTGCCAATGAGAGACACACCAAAAATATGTTCTTGGGTTACTTTCAGATAGAATTGATGAGCTGTCTTTAAGCTACACCTTGACTGTGTGAATCCACTTCCTGTAAATATAGAATGTGCCTCTGGCAATTACATTTATTTACATGCATATATTTCTAAAGCTTTTACAGAAGAAACTCTCTTTTGCATTTTCTCCATTTACTGTGCTTTTGATTAATTTATCAATGAAGTCTTCTATGTGTTCCATTATTTTGAACATTATCTGGAATACTTGGCTGTACATGAAAGCTAAAGAAGTCAAAGAGATAATTTGAAATGCCCATATTTTTGAATAGTTTGTTCCAAAGAGACGGTTAAATGTATTCAAGTTGAGTATATCCTCGTTGTGCTGAATTTGTGAAAATCCACTGTTAGCATTCCATCTATCTGAAAACTTAGTTAGCTGAATATTTAGTTTTAGTAATACTTTGCTTTAATTTATGAAGATTATTTTCTTAGTTGTGTTTTTTTTTTTTTTCTGATGAGAATAGATTTCACTTTCCTTTGGATTATGTAGTGTTGCTTTCTTAGCCTTTTCTTTTTAGTCTATGCCTACTATTGGTACTTCATTCAGTTCATTATTGGCTGTAATTGTTCTTTCTTCATAATAAGTAAATTTAGGTCTTTATTTCTGTATTTGTACTTCCACCATACAAATAACATACAGAAGTTCCTAGTATATAGAAGAGTAGGAACTAGAGAGAAATGCCTTCATTTCCCCTTTCTCT
Organism: Trogon surrucura; assembly: GCA_020746105.1. NCBI lineage: Eukaryota > Metazoa > Chordata > Aves > Trogoniformes > Trogonidae > Trogon > Trogon surrucura. The sequence goes on from CM036619.1 coordinate 73,390,513, forward strand.
TTCTGAAGACCTGTTCTTTTATAAGTATTCCTTCTTTCTCGGTTACTCCTGATCTGTACTGTGTTATGTTCATCCCTTATGTATTCTTCCATCTACCATCTTCTACGCAGTTGTCCTTCTTCCCTAAATTCTTCTCGTATTCCTCTTGTGTTGCCTCAGTGTGGCCTCTAGCACAGTTCAGTAAAGGTCCACAGGGAAAGGAGAGAGAGCTTCAAATAATCATCACTTTTTTCACCCAGCATAAACACATCAGGTAATCATTATGGCTACTCTGATTAAGGCCAATTGATGGAAGAAGTGACAGCACTCAACAGTAATGTTGCAGAATAATGTAGCTTCACAGCAGCGTTACTGGTGAATGCTACTGTACGTTTGACATATAGTTTTAACAAGTATTAATTTTAGTCCAGCCCCAAACAGCCTGCCAAACAGTTCTTTTGATTTAATAGCGTTACGGTATCAGAACAGATTTTTAAAGATCTTGGCAGAACAGATGAACAAAAACAGGAGAGAGATTAATTTAGTCAGGAGACAATGCAATATGCAATTACACCAACTCATAGTAAATCTGAGCAGTTAAAAACAAACTTGTCTGATCCTGGAAAGAAAACTGACTTAGAACTGGGAACTGAATGACACTGGGCTTGTGAATCAGAGTGACTAGAACAATAAATCTCTTTCTACAGAGTTAATAACAGCTGGGACATTGAAGGTGCAGCTAGGTATGAATATGGGATGCCCAGGAAGTTTGGTTTAGATGGTCTTAAGATTTTATTCATGAAATGAACCATCAGTCACCAGTTCTACCAGCTGAGTTTGATGGAGTGTTTGGAGTGTCAGCTAGTTTTAGCTGCACAATCTTTCTCTAACTTTGAACTATCATAGACCTTCTTTCATGGATCCAGACAGCCTTGACTGATTCAATTCCATGGATTTTAAATGACTGCATATATGATGTCTCAGCAATGCTGGCTTAAAATAGGAAGACTCTCTTACAGCTCTAGGAACTCTGGATGTTGTTGTAAACTCAGAATAGTCTAATATGATCAATATTAAACTTGATGTATTTTTTCCCTTATGAATACAGACCTCATTGTGATTAATCATTAATTAGGCCTTGTTCAACATGTAAAATGGGAAATCTATGATTGTTCCACACAGTGAGGGCTCTGTGAGTAGCCCTTGATTAGTCTTATTCCTGTGTCTTATAACTTTGCCTGTATAGGAGAGCACAGAGTTAGTAATAAAGGTTTGTTGATTTAAGTGTTGTCCCACTGAACTAGGCATAGCTGTTTTTTTGCCAGGAGTGGTCATTCATCAAAGAGAAGTTTCTCAGAAAGCCAAGCTATCAAACTGGAAAAGACCATGTGAAAAACAGCTCTAATTCTAAGCTAATAAAAACTACTAAATGCCACACTATTAAAATTATTTAACATTTCCACTCACTTCTGAGAATCCATTTTTATCTCCATTGCTCTCATGCTATCTCTGTTCTGAGAAACTGCATTTCTTGGTGATTATGTACTCTTGGGTTAAATTGATTTGTAGTCGGGACCTATGAATGTTTTCATACAGCAATACTGTCTCTGAATATAAGTGACTCTGCTTTCTCCATTTTCTCATACTTATGTACTTGATATATCTTTAGTCAGTAATTATACCCCCTCTGAATCTTCTTTTCAGGCTCAAATAACTCAGCCAACTTCTATATATCTGTTCTAGTCATCACCTTTCTTCCCAGATTAGCCCTTCTTTGGCTCCTCCAGTTCAGTTTGAATTAATCTTAGGTATGTGTGGCTTGAATTGTACTAAATACATTAGGTGAGGTCTAACCAATTTTTAATCCAATGGTGGTATTAGTTTCTCATTTTTCTTCATTTCTAATTGTACGCATTCTTTTTTATGGCTCCATCATACCGATGGCTTACAACCTACACCTGATTAATTCATCCAAGTCCCTCTTCTAATATGTCTTATTCTGCTTTTTGTGCAGTGCAGTGATAGAAGAAATATTAATGTAAAAATCTGCCTTTTTACTCCAGTATTTTAATTTTGTATCATTTCTGTTATTGTAATCTTCAAGGCCACTCAGTTTTCTAAATCATATCTCATCCCCCCTCTGTGTTGGTGATGCTTACCATGTATGTGTTGTTGGAGTGTATAATTTGTAAATGCTGATGTTTGGGGCAAAGTAATTAAATAAAATTTTTAATCTGTCTAAGGAACCTCAACAGTAATTTCTCTTAAGTCCAGAGTCACTGGCAAGAGTCATCTGTTGACCAGAGATCAAGACACCTCATGACAGGGAAAATCGAAGTGCTGTTGAAGTGCAGAGGCTGCATTTCATTGAGTCTGAAGCAAATTTTCATTATCTCAAGTTTAGAAGAGGGAAAAGTGTGATAAAGTTCACTTACTGTGTAACAAAGGAAGGGCATTGTGCATGCATTGAAGAAGTGTGTATTTGCTTGCACCGTGTCTCCTAAATGAGTAGAACCTTATTGTCAGTCCCTTTCCTATGTTAGTTCTGTATGTGTTACGTAACTTGCCGATTACTAGAAAATGTGTGTGTTAACTGGAGTTGTGGAGAGCAAGCAAAGATTCAGAGGGCCATGTAGGATGAAGAGTGTTCATTTCAAGAAAGATGTATTGTACTATGACAGTCCAAGTGCCAACACAGGTACAAGACATAGTGTTTGTCTGCGTGTGATGACTTACTCCCATTCCTGCACTTTCTTGAAATCCCATCCATCTTTTTGCCTCCTGTGATCCATTGGTTCTTTCCCTGCAGTCTGCTTCCTCCATCAGCCAGTTACTTTAACCTCACTTTGTCTAAAACTCTTCTGATACAGGAGTTATCATGAAAGATAGGCACTAAAGAAGTGGAAGAGTATAAAAGTTTCACTAATGATAAATTGATAAAGAATCTGGGCTTTTTTTCAATTTTGTATAAAAAAGTCCCTGTATATATGCATAATTATTCTTTTTCAGTTTCTGAATGCACACAGTTTAGTTCTAGGGAAATAATGTATGCTTTTTGTCCTTCATAATTATGTTATTTCTGAAGAAAAGGCGAAATTCTGCCCTGTAGGACAGAGGAAATGATTTATGTTTTTCTGTACTCTTGCTCTGTTCTGTGCTTCCAAATCAATCATGAGTCCTTCTCTGCAAACTCTTGGTAGCATGGGATCCGGTTACTTACAGCTTTCTTCTTTTTCCAAACCCACATTAGGAGCTGTGATGAACGGGAGTGCTTTGGCCCTGTAAGGATAAGAAGAGGGTTTTTTATTTTATATATTCATTTATTTGTTTTTAGCATATCTGCTTCTGTAAGACCTTGCTCCTACCAGGAAAAACACAAGGCTAAGCTAAGTTATACCTTGTGGCACTTTGTCAAACTTATCCCTTTGTGATTGTCTTCTTGTCACTGGATGCTAAAGTGCTCCTGATATTGTGTCCTGAACACTACACACATTTGTCACTTGGATTTGTCATTTTTGCAAAGGAAGCATTTCCAGACGAAAGAAAGAGAAGGGAAGTCTCACTTCCCTTCCCTTCTCCACTAAAGAACAGTTGTAATTCTAAATTATGCAAGGGGCACACCAGATGGACTGTGGAGAGTGCCTTAGGAGTTCATGCAAAAATAATAACACAATTAATAATTAATAGCTATGCTGGACTGGGCCTTCCAGCATTGCTTTGTTTGAAACTTGCCAAATACTTCTGAGTAACACAGGTTCAGTTTAATACCCAGCATAATGTCAGCTGTAAGCTGCTTACAAAGTTGGCGCATCTTGAAATGGGCCTGATAATAAATGTGGTGTCAGTCACCCCACCAGCGCTATAGGGAAAAAGTCAATCCGTTTTCTTTGAGAGTCTGGAGCAGCTGCTGAAATTAGGAAAAAGGTACATGTGATATATGATACAATATGTACCCCTAAGAGTCTGCTCAGTTGTTACTGAATTAAGGAAAATGCTAGTGAGAGTCTGAGAAAGTTAATTGGCCAGCAGGGAATCTGTGGAGTTTCTGACCATCTGAAAAACAGGCAGAAGAGACAGAAAAAATAAAATTCAAAAGATGCTGAAAGAGGCCTAAGTTTCAAATGTTCTGCACCTGCAAAGGTGGGAGGAAGTATATCTTCATATATCTTTTGAAAAATACCAGCCAATTATATTCTAACTAGACGATGCTTACTGTGTTCCGGTTACAATTGCAACTTTGGGTTGCTTGATCTTTTTGTTTGTTTGTTTCTTGTGGTTAGTAACTCTTCTTTTGCTTTGACTGAGTGGCTTAAATTTTACTACTTGAAAATTTCAAATCTCTCATTATAAATTCAAGTTCCAAAGCTCCTGCAGAAGCCTGCAAGTTTCCCCAGTGGAAGTCAGGATGGGATACTGAAAATTTCAATATTGATGCTTTCTTGGGGTGTGTTTTAGCATTATACTAAACAATTCTCCAGGCACTAAGGAAAACAAATCTAACTCTCAGCTGAGCAGCACTGATTCTTAACAAGATCTAAATGCCATTTGATATTTCCACCACATTTAGGGCATTGGTAACGATTTTGCTCTCCCAAAGCCTTGTGATTCCTCCTGTGCTTCTGCCTGTACTAGAATATGTCCCTTGAGAGTGGAAAGGTCACTCTTCTTAACCTCAGGAATTTGAGTGGTATAATCTATTTTTGGTCTCTTTTTTGCTCAGTCAGCTTGGGCTTGTTACATAATTATAAAACTGGTAAGAGTCACACATGAAGTATAATCAAATAAAACTTCATCACAGGAGTTCAGATTAAAAATTGGTGAAAGTCAGTATTGATTAGATTAATGGAATCTGGTTTATTTGTGGGGGGTTTTTTGTGTTCCATCCTATGCCCTTCTGCTTCTCATTGGTAGTCTGTGCCCTGTGACTATGGCTGTCTTCACCATTTCTCTCCTGACTAATGACTGTAGAGCCTAATTACCAATCTGACCTGGCATGGAAATTGTCAAGATCTTTTATTGCCATTATTGTCATTACAATAGATGCCCAGGCAAACAGATGTACTCTTTATTATACATCAGAGAATCCACATAGGAAAGAAAACTCGTGTGTTTGTTTACTCCTTTTTCTCACGGAGTAAGTTGTTTTCCTGCCAGAAAGGAAAGAATAAGAAAATAGTTAATTTTTTTTAAAAAAAATAAGAGTGTAGCAATTGCAATAAAACCAAAGGGTCAGATTCATAGACGTGGTGACAATGTGCTGTATTAGCAAGAATTTATTCCGAATAACATTCTCCTAACTTTAGATCTATGCTCTGCAGTTCAGAGACAGCTTCAGTGTTTCAAGCTCAGTGCATATTCATAGTGATCTCTGCAAAATAAGCAATGGCAACAAGAAAGAGCAACCTCTACTTTCCTCTCTCTTTTTTTGACTTTTTTTTTTTAGTTGTTTCACCATAGTAGGCTTTACAGTTCCGGCTGGAAGCTTTGAGGGTTTTGTTAATAACAATTCATTTGCATCTGTATGTTCAACTATTTATACATGGTAGGCTAATATGAAAATAACGTAATCAGGTGTCTAAGAATAGATAATAATTTTTCTGGTCTCTAAATTCAGTTCTGCACAGACAAAGCCTTCTTCAGTGCCACTTGCAGCATGCAGGATGCCTGCTGGCACATGCTGCTACACAGCTGCTGAATTACTGCAATCTCAGGTGACTGCTGCAAGCAGCAGTGGCAGCCAAGTCAGGACGTGGCTTTGCCAGTTGCTTGAGCCATGCTCTTGGTGAGGAAGAAATTCGGGTCAATTCTTTCTTACACTGGACAGCCTCTGCCTTGTTGGTTCTTCAGGGCTCAAATATGTAGTGTGGACCCTGCACTGAACCCCACCTCTTCTGTGTGCAGTTTTTTTTAGGTACTTCAGGAATGAAAAGGAAAACCTTCCCTCTTACTGTGATCATCTGAGCTATTTTGACGTTTCAGGAATTGTTTTATATAGAATTTATTCATGTTTTTAACTACTGAGGAGCTGTGGCAAAATGGCATTTCCTCATGTATTAAGAGGCTGTTTGGAAGTACATACAATGGAAAGATATCCCAGACACCAGCCAGACTGTATTCTGCTGAAAAATACGGGCTATTTTTTCACATTTGCTCCACACCCATAAAGTACGTTCCTTGTCTCAAAGCACTTTTCATTTGGTGATTCTAAGTGACTGGCACATTGTCTGTGAGATGGTACTTGTAGAAAAGAAAGGGTTTCACGTTGTTTTCTGGAAGATGAAGTAAATTTTTTCTCCTTCTTGTCGTTTGAAAGATCTGTCAGAAGTTCCAGTGTTCTTTTAACTTTTATATAATTCCTACCACTTATGAATGTGGGATAAACTGAAACAAGAACACCAGATATGCTCAGTTTGTATTATTTTTCTAATAAAATTTCAGAAGTACCTAAGGGAATTAGGCATTCAGTTCTCATCAAGAGGAAAGGAAATTAAGATCTTCTTTAAAGGAGCTAAGGGAGCTTTTGAAAATGCAGTGTAACATCTTTGCAGACTGTAAGAGTCTAAACCTTGTGATTGATTTTAATAAGGGAGAAATAGCCTAGAAGACCAAATATAAATATTTCTGACGAACAATCCAGAAGAATTGAGATGTACTACTGTGACTATGCCTATAGATTATTGTTACTTCAGATTTGTTCAGTGCCTGGAGAAAAATTGCGGGTTTTTTTCTAAGCCGTTTTTTAGTTTGGAAGTGAAACAGACACCTCTCTGAGAAGCAGAATTTATGAATTTCCTACAGCCTTCCTTGCATTGATATTCTACTACCTAATAGCTAAGCTAACTCTGCAATGTTTTCGTCCTCTGAAGGTATTACTGTCTTCAACCTGAATGCCCTCTTCAACTAAATTTCAGCAACTTAATGATTTTGAGACCTCAGTTCTTCTCATCAGTTTTGATTGAAAGTGGGGATCTGTGAGACGGGCAGATGCAGGTCCTACACCTCTTTTCCTTGGGAGACCAGATTAAGAAGTGTAGCTAGTGTTAAGGGAGAGTTTGGAAAGGAGGAGGGTAAGGAATGAAATAACATAGGGTTAAAGCAGTAAATATGAGACTTCCAGTTGATCCATGACCTGATACATATTTGGTAGACGAAATGTTGGGGTTTTTTTCAGTTATATTCTTTCTCTATGGCTAGACACCCGTGACTTTCATTTTTCCCCTGCTATCTTTATTTTCCTGTTACATGAATTCAAGATTGAAAATAGCACGGAATATTTCAGCACTGGCTGGTTATTTTATATGGGGAATTTGCCTGACTAATAGTGACATGGGCATGTGATTTTCCCATATGTTATCTAGATGAAGACTTGTCATATAAACAAAGATAAATAGGATGCAGCTTAAATTTATGATTTATGTATGGTACTCTGGAATAAGTTAGCTAATTTGTCATCTTGTTACCCTGTGAATTGATATTATTCTGTTAGGCTTCCATCAAGCAATGAAGTAGAAAAATTAAGTTATCTTTTGTATCCAATGGTACGCTTGCTAGGTATTTTCTGTTTCTTTTTCATTTTAAACTTACATTGGCAAGTAACTTGTGAATGGTAGGTTTGGGTTTTTTTTGGTGTTCTGAGTTTTGTTTGTTGGTTGTTTGTTTGTTTTTTCCCCTGAGGAAATCTCAAGGGGAAATTTGTCTTTTACAGGTTCTTTTAATCATTTTCACTGAAGTTACTCTTTTCATAGTAGTGGGAAGGTAGCACAGGGTGAATGGCTATTGTTCTTGGCTTTAAAATTTATCTCAGGATAAGCTACAGTCCTGTGGCAGTGCTGGAAAACAGTTCAGAGGGTCCAAGGAAGAAAGAACATTGCTAGGGAATTCAAGGTGTATCAGAGAAGGCATTGATTTGACCAATAAACAATGTGTAACCAGACTGGGTGGAAGAAGAACCAATAAAAATTAAGAGCAACTCTGTTCACCAGGACAATGTCCAGAAGAGCTTCTGACCTCAAAACAGTCTTTCATTCTCTCAAGTGAAACCTAGTGCACAATGCAAGTACAGTCTTTAAAGTAAAGCAGGGCGGTGAAGACAGAGCAGATATTCTTTCCTTTTTCTCTTTTTTCTATTTGCGAGGAAGGAAAGTGCACGTATGAGTTTATGATTTGACCTGGGCTTCATATGTGGAAAGAGTAGAGGTGACCTCAGAGGAATGTGCCCTTCTGTGCTACTTCCACATTGGCTTTTCATTGGCTTTTTTTTTTGTACCCCCAACTCAGAGTCAACTACTCATGCTAAAACTAATGACATGAATAATAGAAATATTTAAATAATAATGTCCATGGGCATGTAACCTATGAAACCTATCATCTGGTTAGCAAACCAGTTTCCTGATTTCAGGATCCTCTCCGTTGTAATTCTTAGTCAAGAGTAAGTTACCTTTCTGGAGGAGGTGTGCAAAGTAACTAGCAAGGGGATGTGTGTTGCAGTTTGTGCATCAGCTGAGAAGCTTTGTACATATTCAGTCTTCAGAGTGCGAGTGTGCGGTGATACCTCCTGGGGAACGTGGCATGTTTTTGTAGGTGTGAAGAATACCTCATGTGCTCCTAATCTCTTGCTGATGGGAACATGTGGAAGTGCTGAAAGAAACTAGAAAGAATCCTTTTTCAGTGGCACTTCTAGATTGTCGAGCCTGTGCATCAATATAGCCATACAGTTGCCTGGCAATCTGTAAGTTATACATAGCATGACAACACTGTCACTTGAAAGAAGAAAGAGAAGCAGTTTGAGGGAAGCGCGTCTTGCTGCTGAGGAACACAGTGCTGATCATGTCACTCACGCAGGTGATATCTCAGGTATGCCTAAATAGGTTTGAAGTTCTTGAATCACCTTCCAAACTAGCTTCTGAGTTAGATGTTAGGGATGCTGAATCTTGGCAGAAAGGACTGCATATTGACAGTTCCTGCTGAGGTATAGCTAATGGTATGAAATCTCTCTTTGTGTAGCTCTCATCTGACTGTGCATTCACTTCTAAAAATATCACCTTTAAAATATTTCTATGTCTGCAAAAGATATTCCTATTTATATAATACATTGTGGGAACAAATATTTACTTGTCTAGGGTTTCTACACATATTCTCTTGGATGATTGAGTTTATCTTGGTTGTAACTGGAGACAGAAATTCACACTGGAATGCTCTGCTGTAGTCATAAGTGCAACATTTGGGATGTTACATGCACCAAACATTAAATTTGCATTTATTTTTAAAAAACATACACTATTGTCTGGTTTGTTTTGTGGATGAATTCTGAACTCTCTTCTTGCAGAGATAAGAGTAAAGACTTTGATCTTTATCAGGCTGTTATTGAACACTTTTCTCTATATTGTCACTGGGTCCTACTTTATTTGTTTATTATGGATGTCACTACATTTAGGTTGTCAGGAAATTCAACTGATAATAAATTAAAACATTTTGTCACTGTTCTAGATGTAAATAAGGGCCAATGAAATACTCATTATAGATAGGAGATGCTGAAGGCTTAAATCATTATCATATAAACTACCTCATTTTCAGCATATTAAAATTAAACTTATATTTGCTTAGATGAAGTACTTCATATAAATAACCATAAAGAATTTCAGAACAGGAGTTGGGGAAATAATAGAACACCTCTAAATCTCCTTTCAGTTTGTGGATTTAGTCTATTGGTAGGCAGAATATCAAGACTTTTCCCCACAAAAAAAAAAAAAAAAGTTTATCACTGAAACTGTAACATGTTAAAAATGTAAAAATGTTAATGGGTTTTTTTTTTCCTCCACAAAACTTTTCAGCAAGTCATAAATTTTAATACTTGAAAAACAATACACAGAGGTGTTCATGGTGCTACAGAAGTAATTGATACAGAAAATACTGGATTCTTTTATTATTTTTTTAAGTGAAAAAGCTGCCATTGATTTCAGTAGAAGCCAGATTAAGTCCCAAAGAAAGATTTTCATTTAACAGAGGTTTCTATAGGTCGGTATCCACCACAAAAGCTCACTCGGGCTTGCCAGTAGGAACCATGGAAGCCTAGAATGGGTCTGAATCTATACCTGCCTTTTTGTTTAGGTGTCTGTGTATATGCAAGATCCAAACAGGGGCCCATGGGTGGAGACTGAAACCCTTCATTTCAGAGCATTCGGGACAATCACCTTTTATATTTCTTTATGGAGTTGTCTGGGAAACAGTAATATGCACCTTTTCATGATAGACACATAATTAAAGCATTGATTACACACCAGTGTTTTGGCTGTTGCTGAACAGTGGTTGCACAGCATCCAGGCTTTTTCCCACTGCATTTAGGCTTGGGGTCAGCAAGAGGCTGGAAGGGGGCACAGCCCAGACCGAAGGGACATTTGGTACCATGTCGAGTCATGCTTATCAATAAAAGCTTGAGAAGAAGAGGAGGAAGCAGGGCAGGTTTGTGATTATGGCCCTGGTTTTCCCAAGCAATGGTTACTCACTTTGAGGAGCTGATTTTCTGGGAGGGACTGGCCATCTGCCTGACAGTGGAAAGCAGTGAATACAATCCTCTTCTTGTTTGATTTATACATGCAGCTTTTGCTTTCCTCATTAAAGCATCATTATTGTGATGCCTAGTTTTCTTGCCTTTCCTTCTGTTTTGTTCCCATCCCATGGGAGAGGGGAGTGAGAGGTTGAGCGGGTGGTTGGCAGGGATCAACCCACCGTGCTTGGTTTCAAATCCTTTCTGCCAGGTATATTTGTTCATTTTGTTCAATGACTGTTTTAATGTAAAATATACAAATTACTCTTGAGTAAGGGCTAGAACCATGATACCCTTGGCTGCCCTTTCTGGTGAGCCTCATGCACATCAGACTATGGAGTTGTTCTGTGTCTGGTGAGAAAAAAAAAACAAAGCAGCAAACAAATCTCAGTCTGTTTATATCCTGATTCTTCTTTAGGAGGGAGAGTAAGAGGTTTTGCTGCTTGATGCAGAGTCACGAAAAGAATCTTAGATTGACACTGGGATGGGGTTCTGGTAATGAGCCCCTTCACGTGCTGCCCAGGGGTTTGTGAATTATCCAGCAAAACTCAGGGTTAATGAGAGATGCAGTGAGCACATTTCCTTTGCCTTTCCTCTTGAGGCAAAGCAGCACTCCATGCTGATACCAGAAGAGAATAGTCTATCCCTTCTAAGTTTCAACTGGAGAGCTTCTTTTCCTGATTAGGGCAAAAAGGAAATAAAACTTCCATTACAGATAAATCACTCACAAGATTCAGCATTTAGGGAGCCATATAGTTGCACTGAAATAAATGTAAATGTTGTTGCAAATTATTTTTGTCTTCAATTACTAAAAAGTATCATTCAAGATTAATCATGCCTGCATTAGCAGCTCTATTACAGATGAGAAGTTCAAAGTAGAGGAATAACTGATTTATTGCTTTAATTTAACCTTAAGAAGATTAATTCTTGTCTCACTTAAATCTACAGTAAATAAGATTTTCTTGTATCTTTTCCATTTCTATTGTATTTTGACTCTTCTGTTTCCAAATAATTCTGATGGTTTTAGATGTGTTATTTTTTCATTTTAGTAACATTCTCTTGAAAAGAAAATGCTAATACAAAGAGGCAGCTATTATTCTTAGTTATTTCCCTCAGTCAGGAGTACTTACCAAACATTAATAATAGATTTTTTCATCCTGAATAAGGAGTCATTAGGCAAAAATGAATGTATCCAAGAGACACATATGCAATGCTAATTGACAACTGTGTACACAAAGAGCTGCCATTTATTTTATTACAGTCAAACATAACCTTTGTAAATGTCAGCTCTGTGTTCTCTTGACCAGCATTTTAATTTAGACATATTGTTCTTTGTTTTTAAGTGATTATAATTTTATTCCTTTCTAACATATAGTTCATTCATATGAGCTACCATTGCATATTTCATGATTCTTTTGAAAATAACAATTTAATTATGATTATTTTATGGAGCAAATGATGAGGAAAAAAAGTATGGAAAAATGATCTCTTTGCATTAGACGCTTTATGGTGGTTAAGGTCACAGAGGATGCAACATTTGTGATATTTAGTTACAGCATCCAAAATAAATCTTACCAACAAAGAGATAATTGTGATAATACCAGATTGCCCTAACAATAATGAGATAGTGAATATTAGTGGGCATTTCAAAATTTATTAGCATCTGGACACGTTCCTGTGTGACCTACTGTAGGTGATCCTGCTTTGGCAGGAGGGTTGGACTAGATGATCTTCCGAGGTCCCTTCCAACCCCTGACATTCTGTGATTCTGTGATTTTCAAAGCCTGACTCTGGAAAGGTAACAGATGTGAATGGATTCATGTTGTTCAAAACTGTCAAGGTCTCGGTGAACCTGAGCGAGTCTTTCTTGAGTGCAGAAGGAAGCCTAACAACAAGCGCCTCACCTGGTAAGTTGAGACCTGGGTGGAGGATATGGGTAACAGCTGTTAATTGTGGTTTCTTGATCTCGAGTCGATTGTCCTTGGGAAATTTAGCAGTGGCAGGGAAAAAAGAAAAATCAATGTAGCTTACACAACTTACAGCTCTATACTGGCAAGCTTCCTTCCTGCTCTTACAACAGCACATCATTTATTTTTGCTAGGGAAAGGGCAGCTGCATGTATATATATACATATGCATGTATATATATACATATATACATATGCATGTATATATATACATATGCATGTATATATATTAAGAGCTTTTGTGCAGTGCAGTACAGGCTCACATAGATGCAGAACCACTCCTTTACCTCATTCAGGCAGCATACCATTTGTTGCTGTGCTGAATGCACATTGTGTTTGATGAGAAATTCTACGGTATTGACAAAGTTTCTGACCCCACATTTATGGAGAAGAAATGTGTCATGTTTTCCTTCTTAAGTTCTAGATGCCATGAGGCAACAAAGAATCTCTGTTTTTAATATGTAAAACAGAATACTTTGTATTGCATATCTTAGGGCTTGAAAGATAAGTCATGCAAGAAGTAATTTCCTCAAGATTTTGATTGTAATTGGTTGTTTCTGGTAAGATGATAATTTGAATGTCACCAAACCATCTTTTAGACACAAGTAAAATTTGAAGAAGGCTCTGAGTCAACCCTGAAAAAAACAGACTCCAATTTCAAATGAAAATATTTTTGTAATGAAAATACCTTATCCTTTTTGTCATTTTTATACACTGAATATTTTTTCATTTTTTTAAAAGACATATAGGAAAAACAAATACTGATTTACTTGTGAATAATTTGCAAAGTCTGATTGACATTTTGGTTGTAAGTATTGAGCAATCACAGTAGAATCAAACTCAGCATCGCTGGAGGATCCTGAAAGCCTTTTGAAACACATTGGATTTAATCCCATAAGAGAGCAGATTGGGAGACTTATGTACTGTGCACTATTCGGTAGGATATAGTGAGTAGGAAAAGGTACAAAGAATAACTCTTAATTAATTTAACTCGCTTCTGAAAAATACTATGAGGGATCTAAAACTGTAACTGTGTTCAAAAAGCTCCTAAGTAAACTCAAAAGGTATATTAAAAGCTATTAATTGGATGATGTGTAGATGACTTCTGTTTTTTTAAGTCACTAAACTGCCACCTGCCAAAAGCTGAGAATGAGTACTGGGAAAAGCATTACTTTTTACCTTTTTCCCAAGGCATGAACTTTTAGTCATACTTGGAGAGAGGACACAGGATTAGAAGGACCATTGGGAAGTCTATGCTGGTCCTCTAAATGGCAGATATTCTACTGAAAATTTCAATAAGCTGTCATAATTTTGTAGCAGTGGCAGGTAACAACTTAAAAAATTGAAATTATGAGAAGAATATTGGAACAATAATGGCTAATGATTCTTTCTTGCTATGGATGAGCTTTTTTATAAGGAGAAATTGCAGTAATAAATGCTAGACTTTACTGTAAGGCAATAATATTTGTTTTATGCATTACATGACTTACAGCAGAATGCACTAAATATTTCAATACTTTGTTTCTAAAAGTTGATATGTAACATTACTGTGTGTAGCTTGCTACTCAGTGATATAAAATGCTAAATCATTTATGAGACACAATTTTGGAAAATACTCTTTTAAAAAACTATTTTTAAGCACTCTTCTGTTGATTAGTATCAGGGGTCATACAAGTGTTGGAAATACTGTTTTCAGAACTATTAACAGGAGAAAGTGACCATGCTCACCATTATAAAAACTAAAACTGAAATTAATTTCTTTTCTCCTCTGTAATGATTTCTCACACATGGAACACATCCACCTGCCCTTACACCCCCTCATTCAATCACACTGTTTCTCCTAAGGGTTTAGCAAGAAGAGACATGATAATACAGTTTGGGGTTTTTTTCTATTTTAGAATGTTGGAATATTTCTCAATTACCGTGGAACTAAGCTTCATTCAAGAATTTAAATAGGCAGGCATCTAAATATAGATGGCTGATGTGGCAAATCACACTGAAACTTATTTATTGCTTAATTTTGCAAATAACTGTCTATTTTGTGTATTCACTACAATTTTTTAAAATGTGGACAGTAAATGGAGACCTTCAAATCTGAATTCAGCATTGAATTATATATACTAATTACTATATATAATATATATATTATATTATATATATAGTATATATATATAATATATATACTAATTACTATAGATGATGAATGTTGCAATAAATAGGAACATAGAAAATGCACTTGAATTGTTTTCTGAAAGGAATATTGTTGTAGCTATGGCAGTGTAAGAATGTAAGAGAGGCAAAGCGTATGCAGAGAGATAATATGATTCCGTAATTTAAAATCTAATATCTTTGGTCAGACCACATGATATTACTGAAGGTGATGGTAAGGAATGAAGTAAAGCCGGCATGCTCTGGGCTCTGTCTGTCTTCTGCCAGGTCTGAAAAGAGGTCTCAAAATCCAACCTACATACCACTTAGCCACAATGGTTGCTTTAATTCTGTTAATTTATCTCACCTTAATGTCTATAAACCATTCCACGAAACCTGTTACAAAGCTTCTGTAGCAGTGTACCACTGCTTCTTGTAATTTCTTGAGTAAGTGCTATAACTTCCTTTGATTTAAAAGTAGGTACTTGAGGTTGTGTAGTTTCTTTGTGCTTGTAGGCTGTGGCAAATAATTGTCTGTATTTTCCATTAACATTTCTGAAACCAAGAGATGAGGAAGACTATTCACAATAAGATAAAGTAACTGCACAGGTCAAGACCCCGATCCCATACATGTGTGCTTCACCTCATGCGGGTCAGTAACCTCACATCAAGCACAGCATCGAGGTCCCATAGGATGCTGGAGACTGAAGCGTGTTGGTGAAAATCTTGTGCCTGCAGCTCAGCTTTTAACTGCCAGCCTCTTGCTATTCTGGTCATTGCTTTTTCTAACTGTAGATTGTGGCTGTGAAGAGATCACTAAACCAATTTTCTGTTTGACGTAGCCTGAGTACACGTTCCCAGAGGTGAAAGGCAGCTGCAATTGTGCACCATAAAGCTTAACCTCCCACATTCTTTCTATTACCTGTGAAAACTTCAGTGTTACATCATATACTACTGTGATAAGGTCTGTTTCTGTACTCTTTCTCCCACGACCAAAACAAAAGACCATCCCCTCTAAACACAAGAATTGTAAGAGACTTTATTCTATGGAAGGTAGCTCTCTTTTATGTGGGACTGGAATTTCAATGAGTAGAACTTTCAGTGAATTCTGCTCAACGCTACTAAGAAAGATACCATTTATTATTTTTAAATTCTGCTCCCATGCTTCTAGTGAATTTTCAGGTGAAGAATTCTTGTATTGCAACTAGTTTGTCTTGTATCGTGAATGATAACTATTATTTGGTTACCTTATTGGTTAGTTATCAAAAGCATGTGATAATGCTGTGGTTTATTTCTGGATTGATTATTTGTAAAGTCATCTAATAGGCTGAGAAGCATAAATGTTAAAAGCAAAAGTAATGATATTTTATTCTGATGGTATTTTACTCTTTAAAGAATATGTATTTTGTGTAAAATGTGTCAGCTATGCAGGTAGAATAAAGAAAATAATCTTACTCCTAGTAGTCTTAACCCATTGTTACCTTAAAGTGGATTTATGATACTCTGACTATTGCTAGATTACTTAAAAAAAAAAATTCTGAAGGAAGATACTGTGGTTTCCTATCTGTTTCTCATTAAATGTAGATGGTTTTACGTTTCCTGCAAAGTAGTGCCATGCTGCATTTCATTCTTTAGAGGACACAACTCACACTGCATTTCCATGTCCACTGAGTGTTTTCCAGCACCTGTTCGTATTTCCACAAGAGTATTTTTCTCTTATGCTTCCCTGCTCAGATATTACAAGCAGTGGTGGCTTTAGGAACTCCATTGCAACATTTCTTTAAAAGGATGAAGATATAGGTAGAATAATACACACGCACTCTTACACTTTAAAAAACAAACAATCAAAAACCTTAAAATCAGGAGCTTTTATAGCATCCTCAAAACTTCCACCATGGTCTGTGTTAACACATTTCTGTTCTTGCCATAGATTGGAATATTCCACATGACCAGAGATGAAGGTTCTTTCATAAAGCAGTAGCCCATTAAGCTGTAGTTACTTGTTTGTATGTGAAAGACTGAACACACCTCATGCAGTAGCTTAGCTGGAGGTGTCTCGCAAACAAGAATGTGTTTGAGAATCAAGCTCAGGACCATCTAAGGAACATGAAGGTACACAGGTCTGTGGGATCTAACGAGATACAACCATGGGTACTGAGGGAGCTTGCAGATGAAGTTGCTAAGCCATCATATTTGAAAAGTCATGGCAGTCTGGTGAAATTACCAGTGACTGGAAAAGGGGAAACGTAATTTCCATTTTTAAAAGGGAATAAAGGAAGACCCAAGGAACAACTAGCCAGTCAATTTTACCACTGTGCCTGGCAAGATCATGGAGCAGATCTTGCTGGAAAATATGCTAGGGCATGTGGGAAATAAGGATGTGATTGGTGACAGCCAGCATGGCTTCACTAAGGACAGGTCACGCATGACAAATGTGATAGCTTTCTGTGTGGGACTAAATAGTTGGATAAGGGAAGAGCAACTGACAACATCTACCTGGACTTGTGTGAGACAGTGTCAAATGCTTTGCACAACATCCCTGTCTCTAAATCGAAGAGACTTAGATTTGATGGATGGACTAGTCAGTGGGTAGAAAATTGGCTGGATGGTCGCACTCAAAGGGTTGTGGTCAATGGCTCAATGTCCAAATGGAAGCCAATGATGAGTGATGTTCTCAGGGATCAGTATCGGTCAGCTGTTAAACATCTTTGTTGGTGACAAGGACAGTGGGATAGAGTCTGCCCTCAGCAAGTTTGCCAACGACACCAAGCTGTGTGGTGTGGTCAACATGCTGGAGGGAAGGGATGGCAACCAGAGGGACCTTGACAGATTTGAGCAGTGGGTCCATGCAAACCTCATCAAGTTCAACAAGGCCAAGTGCAAGGTGTTGCACCTGTGTTGCGGCAATCCTGAGCACAAACACAAGCTGAGCGATGATTGAGAGGAGCCCTGAAGAGAAGGACTTAGGAGTGCTGGTGGGTAAAAATCTGAACATGATCCAACAATGTGTGCTTGCAGCACAGAAAGCCAATCACATCCTGGACTGCGTCAAAAGAATTGTGGACAACAGGTCAAGGGAGGTGATTATGCCCCTCTGCTCTGCTCTTCTGAGACCCCATCTGGAGTGCTGTGTTCAGCTCTGGAGCCCCCAACGTAAGAAGGACATGACCTGTTGGAACATGTCCAGAGGAGGGCCATGAAGGTGATCAGGGGCCTGGAGCACCTTCCCTCTGAGGACATGCTGAGAGAGGTGGGCCTGTTTAGCTTGGAGAAGAGAAGGCTCTGGGGAGATCCTTATAACAACCTTCCAGCACCTGAAGGGGTACTACAGGAAGGAAGGGGAGGGACTCTTTATCAGGGAATGTAGTGACAGGACAAGGAGTAACTGTTTCAAACTGAAAGAGAGGAGATTTAGGTTAGATATTAGGAATAAGTTCTTCACTGTGCAAGTAGTGAGGCACTGGAACAGGTCACCCAGAGAAACTGTGGCTGCCCCCTCCCTGGTAGTGTTCAAGGCCAGACTGGATGGGGCTTTGAGCAACCTGGTCTAGTGGGAGAGAGGTGTCCCTGCCCATGGCAGGGAGTTTGAAACTCGATGATCTTTAAGGTCCTTTCCAATCCATACCATTCTGTGATTATATGAATACACTGCAGGAATATATTCAGAGAAAATAGGATTTGAGATGTGAGAAAAAAAAATGACACAGAGTAGTTTGGTCATTTAAAATTACTTGTAGTTTTTATTTGGAAAAGATGACATTTACTTTGTGTTTCTCAACAGAGATTTGAAGTTAAATGTTTAGCTGGTTTTATCAGAATGATCTATGAAGGTGGTATTTTTCTTTCAAAAATGTCTTAACTACATGTTGAAATCATACGAAAAATAGAAAATGTGACTTTCTCTTCTAATACTACTTTTAAATGGTATTAAAATTTGCTTCCCCTGATTGGAAGCTAAAATTAATTAAGTCAACAAGGGTAAATTCTGATCTCAATGAAACAACCTGATTAAGAGCAGTGAGATTTGTTTTTTTTCTCTTGATTGTATAATTTGCAAAGGCAGCATAAATTTTCTGTCACCTTACGATAGAATGTATTGTTCAATATTGGAAATACAGCAGAGACAGAAAGCAAAAAAGGCCACACAATTTGCTAGTGTTTAAAGCATTCGGTGTCTACCGATATATTATTTCACTATTATGTATTATTTTTTTATTCTGTATTCTGTTTTACATTTTTTTTAAATTCAGAGTGATGCACTTTCTGTAGTTTAATTTATTGTAACTTTGAAAAAGAAGTCTTCTTTGTTCTCCATGGAGAAAGAAGCCATGCTGAGAAAAGCTGAAAGTACATTTTTGAAGTGGCTTATATATGCGGTGACTGACCTAGTGGTACCACATGACAAGTATGAGATAAGAGCTTATAACCTGTCTTATAAATTTAATACACTTTAATCCTTAGTTGCTTAAAATGGTTGTGCCCAGAGGGTCAATGAGTTGTGCGAACATAGGAGACTACAATCACCCATCTGCAGACAAAAGCAGGTATTTTTTCTTCAAAAATAAGCTTCTTTTCTCTAGAACTTCACACTTAGGTGTGAGTGGAACTCTCTATTCTTTCAGGAAAGTAGACAAAAAATGTAAATTATCTGATGTTTCTTGAGTGGATTGATCATTGTAATGAAAAATGCAGTATTACTTAGAAGGATTTTTTTTTTCATGTTGGCTATAATTATTAATTCTTCCTTGGACTAAAAAACAGACCGTGGTATGACTAAGGGTGACAAAAATACCCTAATTATCTGTAAAATATTTCAAGAAAGTATGTCCTATCGCCACTGATGAACACAGAAACACACGTGATATCTTTGTGTGATTTCTAGGATTACATTTTTATCTGACCTGCAAGATCCTATTATAGAAATATCTGGTTTAAATTACTCTGGTTAAAACAAGAATCTTTAATCCCAACATAGAATACAAAAAGACCTTTACTTTGGCTGCAGTTCAGTCATGCCCAAGGTTTACTACGGTCATTTTGAAAGAGCATAGGACAAAAATAATCAGCTGACCTTAGGAATGATTTTTTTGGGGGCAAAAATGTTATGTAAATAGCTAGTATGTGTATGCGTTTGGGGTTTTCTTTGGGTTTTTTTGAGCAGACTTTCCCATTTAACCTTCTTTATGTGTAAACCATGGGGAAGAAAGCTGCCAGATAGCTGTTATGAATATAAAAGAAAAAAAATCAGTCATAGTGGGAGTTAACAGAAGTGAATAGCATAATGAAATGTCCAGCTCCAGTGCAATTTAAATTGACTGTTGCATTGGTAAATAACTCTGTTCCTGTAATATATAGTAGCATTTCTGTGCTAGCTTCATTCAGCCAGAGATGACTATTAGGCACGACCAGAATAAGGCCTGGGGAACTTTGAATTATGTACTCAAGCTGGTAAGCTCTCTGCAAGTTCTGACCTCCGTATTCTCATGCCGAGTTGTTTTTCTTTGGCTGTGTTATCAATTGTTGCCTTCACATTTTGGTTTAGCAGGGTACATACATACTTTAAAAAGACAGGCAGGCCTACCTGGTTAGTAATGAGTATTCTTGTCCGTTTTATCCTCAGAAAGATGCTAGCTGGTTTGGGTCAAACAGTCAGTTATGATTTTTTACAAATAATTCCTAAGTCTTGCTGCTTAGACGTATCTGTTCATAGACTGCTACTACAGCTGCCTCTATCTGCTCCAGGCTGAACGACACCTTAGGATGCTCACACACAAAGGGCTGGAGATGAGGCATGTTGGGAAAGGGGAAGCTTTTTGATTACTCTATTTTGCTCAGGGAAAGTGGAAGTGGCCTGCCATGTGAAGCCATCCAAAACTGCCTTGAGGAAGAAGTGCTGCAGCTCCTTCACCTTTACAAGTGGAAAGCACAATTGATCTATGTCAAAAGGGGGCATTGCGAGCAATTGAAAAAGCTTATCTTTCCAAAGCTTATTGAGTTGAAATGTCCAGTATGTTTCTAGTTTTGTTGAGATAAAAGAAAGAAACTTTGGAAACAGAGGGAGAGTGCAGCACTTTGCTTGAGAAGTAGTTCCTGTCTAGACTTTTTTTCTAAAGGTAAAATGAGATTTGTGCTATGTTTGGGTTTTGATGGGTTTTTTTTTATAAAGAGCAAGAGAGAAACTAAGATTATTTCATTCATTTTAGTTTTTGCTGCTACAAAATTCAGTATTCTCATCATCTTGCTTTTGGAAAAATATGTTAGTTGATAGATATAGATCTAGATATAGATATAAAAATACATATAAAATACATACATCAATATTATTAATTCTGTTTAGTATAGAATCATTTAGATTAGAAAAGACCCTTAAGGTCCCTGAATCCAACCATTAACCTAACAGTCAAGTCCACCACTAAACCATGGCCCGAAGTGCCATGTCTACACAACTTTTATATACCTCCAGGGATCATCACTGAACAACTTCCATAGGCAGCCTGTTCCAATGCTTCCAACACTTTGGTGAAGAAATTTTTCCTAATGTCTAATCCAAACCTCCCCTGGCATAACTTGAGACAGTTTCCTCTTGTCCTATCACTTCTTACTTGGGAGAAGAAACCTACAACCTTTCTTCAGGTAGTTTTAGACAATGATGAGGTCTTCCCTGAGCATCCTTTTCTCCAGGTTAACCTCAGTTCACTCAGCTGCTCCTCATAAGACTTGTTCCTGATACCCTTCACAAGCTTCATTGCCCTTCCTTGGACATGATCCAGCACATCAATGTCATTTTTGTAGTGAGGAGTCCAAAACTGGGCATGGGGACAATCATTTCCCTGGTCCTTCTGGCTACAGTATTCCTGGTACAGGCCAGGATGCCACTGGCCTTCTTGGACACTGGGCACACTGCTGGCTCATGCTCAGCTGGCTGTCCACCAACACTCCTAGGTCCTTATCTGCCTGGCAGCTTTCCAGCCACTCTGCCTCAAGTCTGTAGCATTGCCTTGGGTTGTGCAGGATCCAGCACTTGGCCTTGTTGAGACTCATACAATTGGCCTCAGTTCATTGATATCACCTGTTCAGGTCCCTCTGAAAAGCCTTCCTGCCCTCATGCAGATCAACACTTCCACCAAACTTGGTGTTTTCTGCAAGGTTACTGAGGGTGGACTCAATCCTCTTATCCAGATCGTTGATAAACACATTAAAGAGAATTGGCTCCAGTACTGGACCCTGGGAAACACCCTCTGGTGACCAATTTCACTCTGTTCTCCGCCATTCTTTGGACGTGGCCTTCCAGACAGTTTTTCACCCAGCAAAGAGTATGTCCAAGCCATGAGCAGCCAGTTCCTCCAGGAGAATACTGTGAGAAACGGTATCAAAGACTTTACTAAAGTTGATGTAGATAATACCCACAGCCTTTCCCTTATCCCCTAAGTGAGTCACCTTTTATAAAAAAGGAGATCAGATTAGTCAAGTAGGACCTGCATTTCATAAAATTGTGCTGACTGGACTTGATGACCTCATTGTCCTGTACATACCATGTGATGGCACCCAAGATCATCATCTCAATAACCTTACTCAACACCAATGTCAAGATGGTAGTTCCCCAGATCCTCCTTCTGTCTCTTCTTGTAGACGGGTGTCACATTTTCTAACCTCCTCTCCACTGGGACCTCCCTGGTCAGCCAGGACTGCTGATAAATGATGGAAGGTGGTTTAGAGAACACTTCTTTCAGCTCCCTCAGCACGCTTGGGTGGATCTCATTTGGCCCCATGGACTTGTGTGTGTCTAAGTGGAACAGTAGGTCAATAACCATTCCCCTTGGGTTATGGGGGCTTCATTCTGCTCCCCGTCCCTGTCTTCCAGCTCAGCAGCTGGGTGCCTGGAGGAAACTGATCTTACAGTCAAAGACCGAGGCGGAGGAGGCGTTAGCCTTTTCCTCTTATTTTGTCACTGTTTTTCCCCGCATCCGATAAAGAATGGAGATTCTCCTTAGCCCTTCTTTTTAGAGAAACATTTGTTTATTGGTTTTTTATGGCAGTAGCCTGATTGCGTTCTAGTGAGGCCTTGGCCCTCCAATTTTTTTCTATGCAGAACCTACCGACATCTTTGTAGTCCTCCTGAGCTGCCTGCACCTCCTTCCAAAGGTCATAAAGTCTTTTTTTTTGTTTTTTTCTGAGTTCCAGCCAGTGCTCTCTGTTCAGCCAGGCCTGTCTTCTCCCCCACCAGCTCATCTTTCAGCTCATAGTTATGTCCTGCTCCTGCACGCTTGCTAGCTACTTTTCTTTTACTACTGTAGTCCTTTTCAGGACATGTTCATTACTTTATTCCACCAAAATAGGTTTTACGAGTCACAAAGACAGAATCTCAGAGAGGTCTCTGTTCAAATGGGGTCACCTGAGTCCATGGGAAGTATCTTGTCTTCCTCAAAAGGAGTGAAATCAAGTCTATAATTGCTCCGTGTAAATTTTGTTTTAGTTCTAAATGCTTAGGCAGCCACTGGGATGTAGGTTCACTGAAGACTTAATACTGAGCAATGTCTAATGGCACACCCTCAATCCTGTATTAAAAAAGCAGATAAAACTTGCAGTAATTACTATATTAAATTAGTTAAATATCAGTTTCAGATGTAGATCCTGAGGCAGAGGAGGATGATTTCCCTCTATGGTAGGCTCCTGCTTCTACTTCTTTGTTGACATTTAGCAGTGGAGTTAAGGAGGTTAGTCATCTGAAGAGGCAGCAACAATTATTTTATATGTGAAAGTTCACTGTAGAAGACAGTGACAACTCTGCCTCTGACACATCTCACCTCAACCCGCCCCACCTTTTCATTGTATTTTTCTATACAGGCAGAAACTGCTAAGAAATTAATAAGTGTGGCCCTAATTCGCTAGTCTTAAGTAAGTCCAGCAGAGAGAGATAAATTTAGGGAATAAAATAGTCCACATGAGAATTACATATTTGCAGGCTGTCTCCACAGGCCTCACACATTTACATACTTAACTTTTCTGCAGAAGAAGAAGGGAAATAAAAGATACACATTCACAAATAAGAAGATAAAGCTGTGTGAGTCCATTGTAAGACATGGGCAGACTTCTCAGCAAAAAACCAAATACTTTAAACAAAAAAATACAGTAAGCAAAACAATTATCTTTTCAGAAATAAAAATTCTGGTAGAAATTGCAGACTAGAATTGCAACTACTTTCAACTACACAGAAAATAATAAAATGAACTTTTGTTGCAAGGTTAGCCAACTGCTCATAATAAAGTAAACAAGATCCCATAATTTTTTTAATTTTTTTTTCTACCCATCACATGAACTAAAATGTAGAAATGTAGCCGAACAAAAGGTTAATCTGAAGTTTTACTTGAGTTTACCTCTGACTCTTCTTCAGTGGCCCGTTTACAGTGAAAAATGCAAGGAAGTGGGATGCAAGTCAAAAGTAGTTTACAAACTAGCTAAGTATGGTCTTGTATATACAACGATAACTGCATAAAAAAGGTCTTCAACTTTAAAACACCAATAATTTTTGAAGAGTTTACAAATATCTACTTGTTTAACATTTACTCATGAATAGTTTCCTAGACATAAGCAGTTCTTTAGTCTTAAAGTCTTCATCCCACTAAATTAAACGTTCTAAAAAATCTTTAGCAAGTGTACAAAGATTAAAATACTTGTTTAGTAAAGCATTTCATTATATACCCAAGAATAAAGAAGTATGTGGTTTTATCAGCCTTCTGTTTTCCAAGTTGATTCTGACAGTCTGGAGTTTTTCTTTAATAGGAGTCAATTTTCAGATGGAAACTCAAGTCTATCCATTCGTTACTTCACACCTCCTTATTGTAAATAGCTACGCAGAGTGGGATTTAATAACACCAGTTTTTCTGACAAAATGCTTTGTAATTCTGTGGAATTTTTCCTTGCAGAAGCACGTGGAATTCTCCTCCAAAATGGTATTTGATGAAAAGGTGCAAAGTCCTGCTAGCAGCCTTAGCAATTTTTCAGGATCAGAAGGTCAATATAATGAGTAGAATTTAGTTCAGTGAGTGCAGGCTGCAATGGGGGAAATGTAGATATCTCCTTGGAACTTCAAATATCAGGCTTTTGATCATTGACATGAAACTAGGCTTCCCTGAGTTGAGCCCAAACTGCTGTCAGTCCTATGTGTGGTCTTCCTTTTATTATTATTTTTCTCACATTTGCACAGTATTCCATTATTGATTTTCGTTGTTCTCTAAGGCTTTATGTCACAATCTAGTTTATTGATTCACCTTATAGATAAGTCTTCTAAATTACTAGGAATTTTCACAACCTGCCCTTCTACCCTATCTACTACTTTGCTAACTGGCATTGATTTGTAACAATGGGAAAATCTTCATAAGGCTTTCTAGATCATTAAAGATTCTGCATCTTCTATATGGCCCGTGACTGACTCTTTTTCAGTAGCTTAATGTTAAAGGCAGAAGGGGGATGCCCTTGGGTTTTCCTTCAATTATTTTTATAGGGCATTTGTAATTTCTGTTTTAAATAGAATTGTTAAAGTATTTTGTTGGATGTATTAGAGAAATCAGTAATAAAAGCTATAGCTCTTCATGCCTAGGGCTATGCAACCTGAAAGAGAGAACCAAGAGTAGTACTGATATGCGTTACGCTTCCCTACATTTATCTACAACTTACTAATATGTTAGTAAGATTGCATTTAAATCTTTTCTGTTTGAGTGGAAGCTGTTTCACTCCTTCTTCTGTTGTGTAAGACTGAAAAGATCTTCTGGCTCTTCCAGTCTGATCCATGTTATATTGCAGATGCTGCATTATTTAACTGCTATTCCAGTGAGCACCATGATACACTCAAATCTACCTTTCTCTGAAATAATTTCTTTAACTGGCCATTGTTTTGCAGTATCGCAGTACACTGTTAATAATTTGTATATAATCTAATTGAGATTCTTTAGGTATTACGCCAGAAGACATGGTGTCTTTGCCTAAAAGTTCTCCTAGAACTTGCTCTTACAAAAATGCATAGATTTTTCTCAGATAAAGTGAAAAATAGTTTTATCTTCAAGATCAGAAATCAAAACTCCTTGGTAATGCTATTAGAATTGCAAATGGGTTGATTTTCTTCGAAGCTAAAGAACATTGATTGTGTTGTATTGTGCCTACGTTGGAGTACTATGTAAGAACAGGTATTTAAAAATGAGAGTTAGTCGCCATTTCAATGTTAAGATACTGACTTTGCAGATTACATAGGTTTTAACTAGTGGAAGTAAGGTCAAAACTCATACCTCTATATTTATGTAAGGATATAGTCTTGTTTTGCTTTCTGGTACGCGAGCAGAACTCTGTGGTTTAGAAACTATTGTGCGTTCTGCTTCGCCGAGATCTTTACTGTGTGTTAAAGACTGCTGGAACTGAAGAATGAAAGAGAAACTCAGCAGAAATAATCATTTAGCTTGTTGTGTAATGAGGAATGCTCAGTTAATATTAAGCAGACTATTGCAAGAGCATTTTAATTACTATAATTTGGAATACAAAGTAAAACTCCTTAGGCGTTCAAATCAGTCAATATGAGAATCCTACAGTATTTAACATCTAACGTGAAATGTTTCTACATCTGTCTGAAACTGAATTCAGCCTATTTTCATGGCATTAATCACTTTTATTGCATATACTACTTCATGGTATCCAATTTGTCACGTGGAAGCATGTGTTTTACAGTGCGTGGTAGATTCAAAATAGAAATGAACCTTTCCTGGAAGGAGAAATGTATTAATTTCTACCAGTTTAACTACCATGTAATTATCCCCTATAATACTGTCTGAAGGGTAAAAAATGATGAATGGCTGCAATAAAGAGACATCACACATGCAGAATGAAGGTTCAGAAGGGCTCATTCGACCTCCATTTTGCCAGCAGTTTGTTTCAGCCATTCAGCATTACCAATAGATTCTCAGTATAATCTAGATAAATGGTTAAAAAGAGTAATTAACCGTTCAAAGGAACTGAAAAGAGAATTCCAAAAAAAAAGGACACGCCACAAAAGGGTGGTGAGATTTCTGGCTCTGGAACACTTAGGAAAATACAAATAGTTATTAATAATTAAAATTTGTTTTCCATGTGATTCTGTGGTATTGCAAAATACCATGTTTTTCCTGAAAAGCCAAATGTCACCCATGCATTTAATTTCAGCTCATTTCTTGTAAATGGCATTGAACCATTTAAACCATAAATATGGCTCTGTTTTTCATAAAGAATTATACTTGCGAGAATCAATTACTGCAACGATACAGGATTTTTTTTTTTTTTGCCCTCCTTGTCTATCTCCATCACCTTGTGTAGCAAGCAGTGGGAAACATAATTATCTTCAGCGCTTCTATAATTTACAAGAGATTTCTGTTCATCCAGGTTAAGTATTTGATTTGTAGTTGAGTAAGGCAAGAGATACAGATAAAGATGAATAAGAAGTGTTAATATGGAACAACTGTTAGCACCACGGAAATCCTAAGTATGCCACTACTGGTTAAAGAGAATGAACATTACTTACGCTGAGCTTAGTGACTCTTAATTCCTGCTCTGTAGGGAGGGTGACCTCTTTAATGCTATATTCAGGTGGATGGGAGTTTCAGGAGGCACAGACCTACCGGTGTGGGGGTGAAGTGCTGGAGCTTTACATGGCTCCTTTGGAGCAAGATGATTTAGCCTTGTGCTCAGAGGAGGAGCCATCCTTCAGGAGTGCTTTCTCTATCAGGTTGAAGTTTAGCTTCTTGGTAGCAGTTGGTGCTATTGCCACCGGCTTCTGGTGCTGCAGACAATAACGCCTGACAGCAGCATGTCCTGTTGTGGCTGACTGGGCAAACTGTGAAGCCCTCCTCCTCCTGCTGCAAGGGCTGACTGCTGATTATTGCATGTTTGGGCTGAGACAGGGATTTGCTGTTCTAGGAGTTGCCGAGCCACTACATTGTGAGGGCTCTTTCCAACTAGTTTATGACTCCCTGTTTCAAGGGAGAAGTTGTTTTTTCCTGTACCTGTGCATTCCCTGTGGATTTGGCTGTAATGACGAAGAAAGAAGTGTCAGTGAGGACAGGACAATTCATTTTTTTTGTTTTGTTAGAAACCCAACTGTACTGCTCCCAGCTGCATGGAGGGAAAATGACTTCTCTTGGGTTATATGCTTTAGCATAGTGCCTTATATGAACTAGAAGTTCAGTGACCAGCGGAATTTATTTCCCTCCATACCTGAAAACCTAGGATAAATGTTTCACCCCCATAGTTTTCATTTTTTTGCAGTTGTCAACATGCATCTTTTTTATTTCACTTGGTGTTGCTTCGGTCATTACATCATTGTTATGAACCGTGAGTGTCAACTAAAGGGCATTATGTTTCCTTGAAGCACTGTATGTTCCCACCGTCAAGTCTGTTTACCTCTAATGGCTGTGAAATTTTTATTCTTCCCCCAAGTCACTAAATTACCTTGTTTTGGGGAAAAAAAGATGGGAGCTTAAAGGTTATTTTGTGCATGCCTGTTTTATAACAGTCTTTCTGGTAAGTATGCATGAGCTCATTTTGGCTAATAAAGTGTATGTTTGGTAATCCAGGTTGTGTGCTGCAGAGTTAAGCTTCACTGACGTGTGTCTGATATGGTGGTAGAGAAATGATAGATGGCATTGTCAGAAATAACCAGTGCTTTAGGGG
This sequence comes from Trogon surrucura, assembly GCA_020746105.1. Classification (NCBI taxonomy): domain Eukaryota; kingdom Metazoa; phylum Chordata; class Aves; order Trogoniformes; family Trogonidae; genus Trogon; species Trogon surrucura. The sequence continues at coordinate 73,418,835 of CM036619.1, forward strand.
ATACTGTAGAATTTTTATTTTTAGAAACTGTTCATTTAAACATCTAGAAAGGCGGTAAGGGCCTACTTCTGAAAATCAAGGTTTATCTTTCACATACCTGGCTAGCTCAAAGGGATTATTCAAAAGATTATGGATCTGCAGAATTTGATTTATGTTAATTTGAATGGCAAATAACTAGAAAAAAGCAAATTGTTTTCCCCACAAAAATACCATGGGTTTCTGAGCCTGTGCATAGCTAAACTTGTATTATGAAATTATAAATGCCAGATAGTAACAGATAATTAGATGCTGAGTGTTCTTTATTCTGTCATGACAGATCCCAGCTGCCTATTGGCCATTCCTGTGTTGTATCATCACAATAGCTTTCTAGTGTGGTAAGTTAACAGTGTCGTATTTTTCTATTATTCTGGTATCTTCTAGACAATTCCGAATGCTGTCTGATTGGAAGAGAAATCTTAATTGCTAAACCTAACTTATTCTACAGTGGATGTTCTCCAGTGAAACTCAAGAAACTGGGCCCTGAAGGAGCTGCTCCTATCACCCTTTAAATAAAGATGACACTTACCATCTGTTCTTTGATGGCTTTGACTCTAAGTAGTCCCAGTTTTGTAAGCTTTACCTCTAAAGCATCCCTGTTCAAATGTTCAAGACTAAGTAGCTGTTTCTCGAGTCAGAAATACTAGATCTTCACTCTTTTCTGTAAATAGATGCAATGCAGTTGTTTGGTTGATCAGTAGATAATTTCAGTGCAATTTTTTTTTAAACATGTTAATAAGACCTGAAGAAATAAAATACCTTTGGTTTATAAGAGTAGTGTGGATGATCTATGTATCTCTCTAATTCGTACTCCTTTTGTCTTTCACATGTATCTTTATCATGGTTTCTGTCTACCAAGTTTATGCTTACCTTGTAATCAGTTTCTTTTCCTCAGTAAATGTGCTCTTAAGAAAAAAAAAAAGGGGTTATGGAATCAAAGTGTACCCACCATAATTTGTACAGTTTGTATTTTGTGTCATAACCTTTACCAGTTGTTCAGCTTAAAGCAAACTAGTTATAAAAGTTCTTTAAAAGTTTACGATCTGCAGCATAAAGACTAAGTCTTTTAGCTTACAGCTTTTCTGAAAGAATGTAACAAGAAATAATATAAACCAGGTTAATACTGATGGAAGTTTTCACACCACCTAGTGAAATGTTTTAACTAAAGTCCTTCCAAGTTGCACTTTTACATAGACCAGTGTGGTTTTGTATGACCAGTTATCAGACCCTGCAGCCCCCCTAAGCTGATAGATCGTTACTATCAGACATGGAACAGCAGGTAGCTACCGAGCAGGTGACTTATATTAGTCATTCCACCTGTGCTAGGGCCAACAGAGTTATCTGAAAAGATGAAAGACTTGTTCAGGAACTAGAGATACTGGAGTTTGGTTGATGGGGTCCAACAAAAAACAAAGTTAGGAGCAGGTAAATTTGTTATTTTTTTTTATAGCAAAGCTACAAGCAAGTGAGAAGGGCGAACCTTGACCATATGCAGTATGTTGAAAGTACTTACAGAATTTTACCTGCTTTTTGGTGGAAATGAAATAACTTGTTTGTGATCCTGAAGCTTAGTTTTAAACAATGCTTGTGGCTTTATTATCAAAGTGGTTACTTTGGAATAATTTGGTATTCATCTTGATAGAAGACAAGAGGAATCTCACTTAATCTACTGGGCCATCTAATGACCAAACTTTACTGATTTTGGAACTACTCCATCAATGTCTTATGAGCTGTTAAAATTTACGTTCGGCTCTGCATTAGATGTGGACAGCTGGCTAACAGGAAAATAGAGGAGCAATTGCCTACTAAAAGAAAACCTTTCTAAAGCCAAATTGCTTGGTAAAACAACTCAAATAGCTCTTAGGGAAAAGCCCTAAAGGATTTAAAATGACTTAAGCCAATAATGTTCTGCAGAAATTACTCACTAACCTGTAGGACCGAATACAAAGCACTGCTCTGTCTGTTGCAGTTTTTAACCATATGCTTAGTATTCTAAGAAAAAACCAGGATTTTATCTCAAATTACATGAAATTGTCCAAAAAGTGCAGAAGAGTAGTAATTTTCTTGCTAACGTTAATTGTATCTTTCTGCATGTGTATTTCCTGTTTAGGAAAAAAAGAAAAGGAAAGAAGAAACTGAAGAAAGAAATTTCTGTTTATTTAAACTACAAAGTTTTTAGATGAAGCTTAATAAAAATACTATCTTCTGAGGCTGTCTCTTGATCCCCATTGAAAAGCTCTATTTTTAATTATTGATAATATTAATTACAGAAGTTGGCTGTTTCAATTGAAATGTTCATTACAAGGTACTTGCATGAGGCTGTCTTTGAAAATGACAGTCAAAATGGTTCACCAGTTTCTCAAGTAGCAATAAAAATTATACTGTTTCTCTATGGCTGACAAGTTAACTTAGAGGGAAAAAAGCAACCTAAAAGGTAGTAAGTGTGGAAGAATTTGAAATAGTAGTGGGAAGTGAAGACTTTAGTGAGCACAAGGAAGGTGGAAGCGAGATCTGAGGAGCAAACTGGAATTAACTGGATAAATCCTGGAGTGAGAATAGGGCCTATAAACTTGTTCTTGTGTTCTGAGCATGGGTCCTGTAGCAGTCTAGTATTTGTTCCTACTGTGAAGTGTGACATAGTACCGACACGCCACAGGCTCAAATGAAATTTGTATTATCTGTTACATCATCACTACAAGTCTTGACTTCAAAAACATAGAAATTTTCTTTCTGTAGTTTCTTTGGGGTTCCGTGTGTGTGCATTTTGTAAGTACGTAATAAATATCTAAGAATAAAAATTATTGTTGTGACATAGGTCAAAATGAGGTTTAGGTCCTAGTGGAGCAGAAAATAAGTGGAAAAGGTTGCTTCAATGTAAGATGCTTTTACTGGTTTTGACTTACTTTTTTTGTGAACCTCTGTTCATACTAGGAGAAGTACATAGAATATGCTGCAAATCCTTTAAAGAATCTCATGATACTACTTTTAAGCAGTTGTATTTCCCCTCTCTTGTAGGAGAGAAAACTGGGATCCACAGTAAATAGAAATCTCGTCATGCAAGCAGTACTGAAGATCTCTATGACGTACATATCTTGAGATGTCTGCCTATCTCTTTTCATGGGCTGGGAGAGAGCCGTGTTTGCACAGAAACATGAAAATCAAACAAAATGTCAGTTTAAGTACGTCATGCTAACCCAATCTGCATGCTCAAGTTTTAGACCAACTATTACATTATTTGTGAAATTATTCATTTATTTATGAAGGGCTAATGTGGCAGAGCACAAAGGGAAATGAAGCATCCTAATTCCTAGTCCTGTGTTACTACCACAGATTCATCTTCTAATCTGAGTTGTAACTGAGTTATGAGAATAATTTCAGTTTTTATTGTCCACTCAGTATGAACAGTCTTCCTCACATGCTCTCTTATTAAACAATAGATTTAAGCTTCATTGTCATGAAGGTCTTCTCAGCAGTCGTTTGTTCAGCTCTTTTCAGAGAAGATATGAGAAAATCCTTTTATGAAAGAGAAGTCTAACAAAGAGGCTGGTAACAATACCAGTTCATTTCAAAGGGAAAGTGTGGAAGCGCCACGGATTTTTTTTTTCTTTCCTTTTTTGTGTGATACAGTTCGGGTAAAAAGGATATTCTGGCTGTTGTAGGTGCTTTGACACTGTCGCTGTACTGTATTCAGAGACTTGATCGCATTTCACATTCTCTGAGAGTTGTTCTTTGGTAATGTTTAATAGCAGTGAAATTTTAATTTTAGAGCCAAAATGCAAATGATAGATAGCTATGGATTCTTTAGACCTCTTCTGAAAAGGAGTCTAATTGTTCTACCTCGCATACTATGGTGATGGAAGGAAGTGTAACGTATGTGTAAACATATATTTTATACGCCATTTGTGGTTCATTTTTGTGCCAGGCTTCTGAACTTTGGCTTGTATGACTGTAATTAGCTTTAGCAGAATAAGGACTCATTGGTTTCTCACCATTAAGTCTTTAAGAGAGCAATGTCAATGTTTCGTTTGACTGAGGGCCTGTCTACATGTTGACGTTTTTTTGTTTATTTCCATGAATGAGATGCCACATATCTCTTACCTATATGTGAAAGGAGAGAGAACAGAATGTTTATGTTCTTTGACACAAAGACAATAAAGCAAGATGTCAAAAGCAAGAGTGAGGGGAGAACATGAAATAAGATGACAGAATGTACCTACCATCTTTCCCAGAAAGAGGTGTTGGGATTAACTAGACACAGTGAGCTGAAGGGACACGAGGACAAAGACTAAGGCTGGTAGCAGAAGTAGCTGAAAGACTGAGCATTTCTCTGGAAATGAGATAATTAACCTTCAAGCCACTTGTTGTGACATGATGTCCTTTTCAAATGGAAGACTTCTGTTCTAGTGATTTTGAAGACACCAATATTGTACCCAAGTACTTAGAAACTAAAAAAGCACTTGTCAGGAGGGAAAGAGAGATATTATCTCAATATTTAACATGTCAGACCATTTGTTAAAAAATAACAAATCATCAGGAACAGCAACAGTAAATGGAATGTAATCCCTTAACCTAGCCCAGAATGAAATTAGTTGACTTCGCGTGACCTTTGCTGTGGAGTTAGTGTTTAATGGGTCTTTAAGGTGGAAAAGGGAGGAAAGCCACAAAAAAAATAAAAAAAATGATCACAGAACTTCTGTTTGAGCATCTGATCAATGAATGGATAAGGTAAATGTGACCGGTGAAGATTACAGTCCCTTTCTGGAGGTGGAAAGGTGACCAATAAAGAAAAAAAAACAGAAATAAAGCAGAGGAATTCAGAATTTAAAGTTCCAAAGATCCTTGAACTGAAGTGGGACCCTGAAAGAAGACCTGAGCCGTCCCAGCTGGTCATTTCTAACCTTACACTTTCACAAAAAAAAATACTTAGCACTAAACACAAGGTAGCAACCTGTGGGAATGACTGCTTGTTCCTCAGTGTAACTGAGCAGATGTAGGTGTGAAGTGGGAGGAGAAGGATAACGTCTGCCAGAATACAGCTCAGAAATACTTTCTTTTGAGGAAAGAACACAAGCCTATCTCCTTTATTTTTCCTGGATATCTCTAGGTTGCATAACAAGTTACCTATGCATGTTTCCTGATGATATTGATTGAAGGGGACACAGTGGTTACGGCTGACCGCACAGGAGCTTGTAGTTCTCTGACTATTTTCTGACATAGCTAATGAATCTGCCTCTCTCCTGTTATTTTTAATTATTAGGCAGCAGTTGTGTTTGGCAGCCAAACCACGTTTCTGTAACAGAAGGAGAAAACATTCCTGATCCATTAACCATGGGATTTTTTGTGGGACTGTGTACTGGGTCTGGCTCGAATGGAGTTAACTTGCCTGCAGAAGCCCTCGTAGAGCTGTGCTTTGTGTTTGTATCTAGAAGGGTGTTCAATAGCATCAAGGCCGTCTTTCTAACACCCCTGTAGTGGTTTGACCCTGGCTGGCCACCAGGTACCCACACAGCTGCTCTCTCACTCCCCCTTCACTGCTAAACAGGAGGAGAAAATATTTCCAAGGGCTTAAGGTTTGAGATAAGGACAGGGAGATCACTCTCATTTACTGTCCCGGGCAAAACAGACTTGATTTTAGGGAAATTAGGTACATTTATCAAAAGAACTAATCAGAGAGGAGTAGTGAGAGGTGAGAAAGAGCAAACAGATCTTAACAAAGAGAACACCTTCCCCCCATTCCCCCCTTCTTCCCGGGCTTAACATCAATCCCGGTTTCTCCACCTCCTCCCCCCGAGCGGTGCAGGGGGACAGGGAATGGGGGTTACGGTCAGTTCATCCGACGTCGGTTTCACCGCTTCTTCACTTCAGGGGAGGACTCTTCACTCTTCCCCAGGGCCATTATGGGGTCCCTCTCACGGGACACAAGCTTCACGCTCTCTTCTCCGGCGTGAGTCGTCCCACGAAGGGCAATTCATCACAAACTGCCCAACGTGAGACACCTCACGAGGGGCAGCCCACCCCTCGTGAGTCTGAGGCGCAGTCCTTCAGGGGAAACTGCTCCAGCGTGAGCCACCCGCAGCGTCCCAAAAGTCCCACCGGCCAACATACTCCAGCGTGGGCATTCCTCTCTTCCGCGGGCTACAGGTTCCGGCAGCGACTTGCGGGCTTCCCACGGGCTACAGCCCCCTTCAGGCATCCACCCACACTCCGTGGAGTCCTCGGTGGACATCTACACAGTGATCCTCACGGTGGACTTCTGCACCTCGCCCATGGGCTGCAGGGGGACAACCCGCTTCACCATGGTCTTCACCACAGACCCCAGGGACTCTCTCTGCTCTGGCACCTGGAGCTCATCCTCCCTCCGCTCCTTCTTCACTGACCTTGGTGTCTGCACAGATTCTCACTCCTCCATGTCTCTGCCAGCTGTTAATGGCGCAGTTCTTTCCCGTTCTTAAATATGTTTTTCACAGAGGCGTTCCTCTGCTATCACCTTACTGATAGGCTCAGCCTTGGCCAGCGGCGGGTCCCTCTTTGGAGCCGGCTGGCATTGGCTCTGTCAAACCTGGGGAGCTTCTAGCAGCTTCTTGTAGAAGCCACCCTGCAGCTCCCCCCCCCCGCCGCCAAAATCCAGCCAGGCCAAACCAAAACAGCCCCCAAGCCAAGGTTAACCCACCACAGCCTGAGAATGGAAAAAACTCATCTCAGGCAGTATGGCAGTACAGACATCTAGGGTGAGTAGTTTTTCATTCAATAAATACAATTACTGATATTTTTCAGCAGTTGTGTTTGCTCATGGAGAAATATTGGAGGAATTCTACCCCATGTGAAGTGTTAATGAGGGACAGTACTGCCCAGCAGCATTTCAATCCCAGCAGATGGGGATCATCTTTTATTTGTGCACGAAACTGTGAATTTATTTTTCCTTTTATTGCTTTTTTTAGTCCTTGCTCAACTTCAGTTAGTTGTTGTTTAATATATTGTAGAAAGGGGAAGGACCACCAGTGTTCTCTAGCATTGTCCAGGCTGTATTTTGGATATGTTTTCCTGTCTACTTATGCTTTTTAAAGTTGCCTGACAGCCTGATATTTATGATAATTCATAAGTGAAATAATATTTTGGAAAGATTTGTATTATGCAGTGGAATGCATCCAAAGCAGCAAATGCATTCAGGTTTGAGTTTATATTTAATTTTAAATTGGCCTAGAGATTTATTTTTTTGTTAAACCCAGCAGCATATTTCCACGGTTGAAAAGTAAGAGTTACTACACTACTGGCAGTTTTCAAAAAATAACTCAGTTAGGACTGCTCCAGCTGTAATATTTTAGTATTAAGTAATACTCTTTGCAATCTAAGGAGAAATCACACTGACCATGCTACATGAACTTAACCTAAATAAATTGGAACATATTTGATCATGCTATAAATTCACATTTAAATATTTTCAGCTTACATGATGCACAGAAAAGACCATGACCTCCGAAGGATGCATAAAGATGTGGTGTTAATTGCTACCTTCTGCCCTGAAAAATGGTGGGAGGGCCGATCTCATTTAAGCAGAATGAAGTACTATTAGTTCCCAAAATTTAAAAGCTGCACTTTAATTCACATATAATACAGATATTTCAGACAGAGGGAAATATGAAACAAATTTGCTGTTCAAAATGGATCTGTTTAAGCTATAATGAATACCTATTGATCTGGCTTAAATTTATAATTGAACAGTAGAAAATGACTCAAAATCCTTCCTACTGGATTTGTAGAAGATTCGTGCTGTAAGAATTAACATTTCCAAAAGGATTAAATGCTTGCTCAAAGTCTCCTTCAGATGACACAGTATAGGTTTCCTGTAGGTGTTTTGTGAGGGAATGAAGAGCTTTGTTCTTCATGATACAGGAGGTCGTTCCTTAGTCTACGTGCACTGCCCCTGGGGAAATGGAAAAATCTACTGAGATGTTTGTCTCTGGATGGTGCAAGAAAGTAAGGCAGCCTTTTCAGATGAGAAGACTTGGTTCCCATGCCCTTTCTGCAAAAAGGATAACGCTAAGTGAGAGATGAGTATTGGAGAATCCCATGCCCTCTGCCTCTGTGTCTGATTAGACTCTGACATTTCTTCTGCTGGAAACTGGCTCAAGCATGCCAACAGCCAAATGAATTCTTTCATGCTTTGCAGAAAGCCTCTTGTCTCATATGTACTGCTGTATGCACAGAGTAACTCCACGGGAAATACACTGGTATCTCAGAGGTTAAAATATTTTTAATTAATCTGGTCAGTATTGCTGCCTTTGACTTATGTAAATTACCAGTGTCATCTTGCATGGCTTCTGTGAGACTGCATCTCAACAAGGGACTGAAAAGTGGATAATTTAATCATGAATTGCACAGGATACAATAGACAATGAACCCAAGTACTTAGACTTATTACTTTGATGAGGTACTTTAAGTTTACATGTAGCCAGTCTTCTGTAACACTAAAGCAATGCACAGGATTCAAATTTCCTAAACCATGTAAAAAGACTTTAGTATAAAACCTTACCACCCTGGGGATGTATTCCTTAAACTTTGTTTGCATATACCTTTACTAACATCAAAACCAATGCAAGCACTTTTTTTTTTTTTTTTCTCTAATGGGTATGGCTACTGTACTGTTAATCCCTTGACAAAATGTAGCCAGGAAACCCCCAAGTGAGAAATCTAATGCCTCCAGTACCTTCCTGTATCACCAGTAGAACTGATCTGGCATTCTCTGAAATATGCTTGTAATGATTACCTTCATATTACAGGAATTTAACATTGAAGAAGCTAGTCTGCTTGTTTAAATTACTTATTTATTTAAACCCACCTCTTATATTTGAAACAATGAACACTTTTCTTTGAAAAAAACCCCAAAAGAATCAGAGTGAAATAATTTGACTATACAAATATGTAACTGTGTTGGACTGAACAAGTTGCATGACTTCAGTATTGTAAGGATCAATGTAGAAATGTTTAGATACATCTCTGGTGCCAGTGGTCCTGAAGAAGATTAATCGGTCTGGGGAGCAGCTCTGAATGAGGATGAAGGAGCTCGTGTTGGGCTTCTCAGAGATTTGAAGTAAGGGTATGATTCACTGGCCTCCCAAGAGAAACTGTGCGTCCAGGCTGGAGTGCTTACAGTGCTGGATGTTTATGGAAAAGTCAAGGTTGCCACATCTGGCTGTTCTTTTAGAGGTGAGGGACTGGTCTTTCTGCTTGACAGCAACTTTCCCTTGACCTGTTTCAGGTGAGTCACAGTTTTTTTTCCAGAGAAAGGAATGAAGAGAGAGAGAGACTTCACACACAAAGTCTGGTAAGTTGGAGGCTGCTCCAAATTCTTCTTATCAAGACTGTGAAGTGCTTGGGTAGTTTCTGCATCATGATGCTGTTATTCTACTATATAATAATTTTCTTATTGAATAAGATTATTGTATTCTATGGTGTTATTTCAGTTTAACTACAGGTGCAAAATCATTTTCTCTACTAAGCCTTTTTGCCTTTCACCTTATTTTCTAGTCACTCAGTTAAATATCAGGTAGAAAACACATGTAAACTGTAGTGTATAGAGGCTGATCTTTCCCAAATGTAAAGACATTAACAGAAGGCCTAGCAGATTCATAGCCACATTGTAACAAAAGGTAAAACTTCTGTAAAACTGTGCCAGAAGGTACTTTCCACAGCCTTGCTTCTTATTACTTTGAAGCATAAAAAATGATGAGTACTGGTCAAGAGAGGCAGTCAGTGAGCCAGGAGCGCTCTGCCTCCAGCGGTATCACTCTTTCATGTACTTGATTTGGGTGCTAGACAGGAACAGTAACAGAAAATCAAGAACATCCTCCAAGAAAACACTCCTTAATAAACTGCTATACTTCTACAGGATAACATTTTATTTCATGACTACCCATTTTCTGCAGATTTGTGTGGGTGAAAGCACACCTGTGACTAGTAATTTTTTGTGATTAGGAAGGGAACAGCTAGTTCTGCCCAACCATATTTAGTCCAGCACAGGAGGGGCACTTTTGGGCATATCCCAAGATCCTGGTTACCTTTAGTCTGGATCTGGTTTCATGAGAGCATGGTGCAACTCACTTTTCCATCCAGGCTTCCTTCCTACAGATAGCAGGGCACAGAGGAGATGGGGCAGTACATGCCTTGGTCTACTTCCAGCATATAGCCAACACAAGGCATCCAAACTTAGACAGTGAGAAAAGTTCTTAGGTCGTACCTTTTGGAGAACTTTAATATTTTGCAGTCAAGCTCATATTTTGCACTTCAACCCAAAGCAACATCTTGATGCACATCCAGAGCCCAAAGACAGTGCTTTAATCATAAAACCACATTACTTCAAACTGAGCAAGCATGTCCTCTTTAGCTCCTCTTTGGTGTCTCATCTCCTGTGGCCCCAGAAATGAGTTTCCAACCCCCCACTGATGTCTGCTGATAACAAACAGAGTACAAGCAACAACAAAAGAAAATGTGAGCTCCATTTTAAATCGGGATCTCTGAACTTTGGTAACCGCAAAGTGTAGGGTCTTTCGCACTGCAGATTTATAAGCTGTGTTCGGATCTTGCTGATAAAGGTCGCTAAAGTTTCTAAATGGTGTGATGGCTATTTGCTGATATGCACAATGAGGTCTCATTTCAGAAGACAGAAAAGTTTTGTAAAGCATGTGCTTACTTGCCATGCAGTTAGCATTCAGGGAAGAGAGGGCCCAAAAAACAATCAAACTGTCTGTTCCTATTATACTGGGATCACGACTCACAGGGTCAGATTTCTTTATCCTTATATCAGTTTTATAGCAACACAACTCCACTGATTTTTATTGGTTACTTGCACATGAAAGGAATGAGATGTAGCTCTGTGGAGTATTTCAGAAGGCAAGGTCTTGGCTCTCCTCTACCTTGCATACACACTGCTTAAGTAGAAACAGTCTGAAGTCAGTATAAAAACAGCAAAACACTTTTCCATACAGCCTGAAAGCTAAGCACAATGAGCTGAAGTGAAAGCCAGAGGAGGTCCTTCAGAAACCACTACTTTAAGGAGATAAAGCTCCCCTTGGTGCATTATTTAGTTCATTTTTTTTTTGAAATGCAAAATGCTCCTTGAAAGAGTTTTGAGGAAAAGAAAAAACCTGTAAGTCCTACTTTGCTCTGAGCAGATTTTGAAATTGAACAGAAAAAAACAAAAAATCTAGATATTGACTTGTTAGTCTTCACTCCATTGCTGGTGAAAAATTGGTGATGTTTTATGTCCAGAAATTAGTTCTACAAAATATAAAATTGATTTAAGTATATCCCTGCTTGTTCTGAATTGTCTAAAGGGGTCATTTCAAAGTTTTAAGAAAACCCTAAAAATGAAAACAAGAAGTGAAGCCTACGAATGTCATTCAAGAGTGCAAACAAAAGTCAGGTGGATCAAACTCTTCTGAAATCAATGCACTTGTCTTTATTGCCAGTCAGTGCAACCATACAACAGGAAACCAACTGTTTAATATCTCTGTCTGTAATAAAGGAACTCTGCTTTGGTTAGTTTAACCTTTGTGAGATTTCAGTTCAGATCTGCTTTAACTCGAAAGGGTCGAACTGGAAAGGACAGATGGCTGTTTGACAGAGTGATATCAGGGTGGAATCTGACATTTTCCCAGCCCTGTGGCATTCAAGTTGCAGCACCTTGTCATTCAAATCTCCCTGATATTCAGCCGACTCTTGCTTTATTATTTATTTCTCTGAGAGTTGATTAAAGTTTGAACAGTGAGGTTCAGGAGGATGCTACCTGACTCTTCACCTTACCTTTCGGTGAATTCTGCTTCTAATCCTCCGTTGTCAGAAACTGTACAGGTGAACACAGTCCAGATATAATGAGAGGTGATTTTCTAGATATTGCTCCAACTCCAAATTTTGGCACAGGAAAACACTAACTAACTTCTTAAATATTTATAATACAGCAGGAATAAATATGAAGTAAAGGAACAAGTAGATCTTTTAATGACTTTCTGCTCTAGGAGGGAGGAAAACATCACCCTTGCTAGCTCTACTCTTTACTTTTAGAAAAGCATACGTGTGTAGGGAATATAGCTTGTGTTTCAAGGATGTGGGATATTTATTATTTAAATATGAGCTATCTCAAGATACTAAAAAGAAAAAAAAAAACCCTAAAATCAAAGGACCTATGGTATTTTGAGAATCAACCCATTGCATTAGACCATGGTGTCACTTATGTTGAGAAAATGCCCCAAAGACCGCTTTTGCACTGTGGTTTAAATGTGAAACTGTCAGTTGTAGCTGCTGCATAGATGTATCAGATATTGCAGGGAAGATGGGAAAAGTGCATTTAATTTTTAATAGCATTATCCTCATGCTGTGATATGTATTTAGCCAAGCTACAGAGACAGTGTTGCATCAAACTATGTGCAGGCTATTAGAATCTAATACAATTCATAGCAGGTTTTTGTTGTTTCAGTTGGTAGCAGGTTTGCTGTAAGCCTTGTTCATCTCTTCTTTTTATGAGCTTTGTCTTCACCTCCTTTTGTGGCTTGAGTTGTAGCATCATAGATGGCCAGGTGACACCAAGTTTTGAATTTTTATTTCCTCAGACTGAGTCCATTTTCCATGTTTTTCTCAGTGACCAGCCAAGGTTCAGGCTGTGATCAACTGGACGGTGACTAATTCACAAACAAGACAGAAGTGAAGCTGGTGACACCATGGGGAGTATGTAAAGAAAGGTATTTTTGTCCCATTTCTAAAGTTGTTTCTTTGTCCTCAAAGCCAGAGAATATCATCTTCAATGTGCCTCATATAAAGCTGGATTTTAAAATGGGCAAAGTAAGTTCCTCTTTGCTTTGCTGAAATTTATTTTTGTTGTAAAATATCTGATGCAAATGCATGTTTTCCTCTTTTCAGGAGAGTTTGACAGTGAACGAGACCTTTTTGACTTGGGATTCAGAATGTTGCAATGCACTTTGAAGAGCATTACACTAAAAGAGAAGTCAAAAGCTGCATCTACAAAACATTCAGACAGTGGCTGTTAATCTGCCAGGTGGGATGAATGAGAGGGAATGCATTACACAACACTCCAGTATTTGCACTGGCTTCCCCTTCTTTTCTGGGTGCAATTCAAAGGATTGCATTTGATCAAGCCCTACAGAGGATTAAAGGAGGATTAAGAGGATGAACAAGTCAGTTGATGGAAGTTTGCCATTGATTTCAACAAGGCCAGGATTTCACCTCCAGTAACTGCCCTCTGTAGTCAGAAAAATGTGTCTCTTCATGGGCCTGTTACAAAGGACAGGATCGAAAGGATTAGATTTTTGCAGTTAAGCAATCAACAGTCTAGAACTACCAAACTCAACAGCTGATATGAAACCTTTCCTACTCTATGCATGTGAATAGCAGAGAAGCCTCTGACTATGTAACTGTGCGCAGTCTGGCTTGGTATGCAGGAGGCAGAGGAGCAATTGGAAAGGGAGTGATGACCTTTGCAGTGAGTACCTTCGTTCCAGAGCGGAAACCCCAGTCCAAGTTACTGTCCGGGTAGGAGTCTTTGGGCTGCAAGAAGGGCAAGTGACAGCAAATGAAATAGACTGTCTGATAAAATTGTGGGAAGGACCTGTAGCAGAGTAGCACTCGAGAGATCAAAGTGACTACTAGACATCCAAACAGCTAAAATCCTCCTTTACCTGTAGGACATGACACTGCTCACTTCGTCGCAGCTGCTCAACATGAGGTTTTGTCATTCCAAGGGCAGAAGGGCCAGAGCAACCTCCTTCTCCACCTGCTGACAAGCAAGAGGGCTGTTCTCATGTGGAGTGAAGACATGGCTGCCAGGGAGATTTCGTGGATGATCCCAATTCATCCTGCTGAAGGGTAGCATCACTTTTTCTTCTTTTTTTCCCCCTATTTCCTGCAATAATGAGTCTCTCTAAGGTGGCACCAAAAACATAGCTTCTGATAGTTCAGGCAATGTTTTCTCCTAATCGCCCTTACCTTTCAAGGTAGGATGGCATTTAACCCCACACATTGTGCTACATTTCATTAACAGGACAGTCATGTCTTTGATTATAACGCTACCTGATAGCTGAATTTTATCACAAATGAAATTTGATTTTTTTAAAAGCTTATCACAGAAATGGAACACAATTAGTTAGAATAAGATAGGCTTGTATGGAATGACACGTCCTTCTGGTCATTTGTTAAATTTAGTGATTTTAGATTGGCAGCCTAAAGAGACTTTTTTTTAAACCTGCAGAGACTTTTGTTTTCTATGTCTCCAAGAGGAGGGCGTACATTTCTGTTTATAGAGGGTACATGAAATTTTGGTTGTGCCAAAGTTGATGACAAAGCTCCATATGACACAGGTTGTACCTTGATTTAGTTAGACAAGCTGGCACTATTTAACTTGTAGAGTACAGCCTTTTTTATCTGATTAGGGTAGCAGTTTTATTAGCTTTTTATTTGGCTTTAGTTTTGTTGTGAAATTTTCACCTTCCACTTGATGATTAAGGGGAGTGGAGCATCTCCCTTATGAGAAAAGACTGAAGGAGCTGGGGCTCTTTAGTTTGGAGAAGAGGAGGCTGAGGGGTGACCTCATTAATGTTTTACAAATATATCAAGGGTGAGTGTCACGAGGATGGAGCCAGGCTCTTCTCGGTGACAACCACTGATAGGACAAGGGGTAATGGGCTGAAACTGGAACATAAGAGGTTCCGCTTAAACTCAAGAAGAAACTTCTTCTCAGTGAGGGTGACGGAGCCCTGGAACAGGCTGCCCAGAGAGGCTGTGGAGTCTCCTTCTCTGGAGACATTCAAGACCTGCCTGGACACGTTCCTGTGTGGCATAGTCTAGGCATTCCTGCTCTGGCAGGGGGATTGGACTTGATGATCTTTCGAGGTCCCTTCCAATCCCTAACATTCTATGATTCTATGATTCTATGATTTGTACTGTACTAGTGTTGTGAGGAAAAATTCTGATTATCAGGAAGAACTAAGTTACTGTTCTAGCAAGATGACAAGGAGAAAACCTAGCTCATTCATTTTTGCCTTCTAAAGGAGCACAAGTCTGATTTTTGTTCATTACATAACCAAAGAGCGATACCTTAATTGAATACATTGATGGGTTAATTTTCTTTATTTTATAGGAATAAATTAAAACCTAATTTTTATGTCCATTAAGGGAAATGAAGGTAAATGTACTTTCAAATTTGTAATGACGTCTTAATGCTTTGTCGCAGTTTTCTCTTCTTGATTATGTATGAACATTTTCTTTTAATGCAAGCTTTAATTAATCCATTAGAAAAGGATTATTATTCCATTGAAGGCAAATATATTTGGCTTTCAAAGAATTTTGTCATCGTATTACTTAAGCTTGTCCAGATACTTCGTGTATGACATAAGTTCTCACATGTATTTCTAATTAATTTTCTGTAAATGGATTCAAAATTTCAGTGTTTTTCCAGTCCCATGATTCTTAACGTAACTGTATTTCTTTGTAAAGCTAAGATTAATCCCTTTGTCTAATTGTGGCATTCTTTGCTCGATTACCAAGGCAAGTTGTTGCTCCAGGTCGTCCAGCATGTACCAATGATGCCTGTTTCAACAAACTTTATTTGATACAGGTTTTTCAGAAATTACTCTGATGATTTTTCACAACTTTTTCAAGTGCTGATCAAGGGTTAGGTTAAATAAAAAGTCTAGCTGGTTAAAGGTAAAGAAATATTTCAAAAAATATGGTCTTGAGAGAGATAGGCATACACCATTCATAACACTTTCGGGAATTAACAGAGGGAACTTCTACACAGCTATGTAGATATATATATATATATATATATACACACACACACACAGAGGGAACCTCTTCATAGCTTTTTAAAAACACCAAACATATATGTAGGTATAGCCTTCACACTAAGCCAACAAACTTGCATACCAAAGTCTCTTTCTGAAAATGAGACTAGGCCCAAATCCACAAGAGTATTTTCTCCTGACTTCAGTGGAAGAAACAAAACCCAAACACAGGTAACGTATGTGGTAAAGGTTAGTCGGGGTGCATTGGTTTTGCTAGGAGAACTTGATGGAACTTTTGGCAGTGAAGTGTCTCAATATCTATGTGGGGCTGGACCTTACAGACTTTATGCACAGCTGGTTCTGGGGACATTTTTAAGTTGTGCTAGCAGTGGGGGGGGCCACAGACATGCTGTTTCTGCGATTTTCTCTGTCCCAATTAGGAACATTAGCTTTCATAGAACAGAATGAAAGCATCTACACAACCCTGTGATCTTCACATGGTCTTCTAACATTACCTTGAATTTGCTGTTTCTTTATTTTATTCAAATCGCAGTGGAGGAATTTTATTACTTCATTTTTATGAAGTAGCAGACACTAGCTTTAAGATGCAGAATCATAGAATCATAGAATGTTAGGGATTGGAAGGGACCTCGAAAGATCATCAAGTCCAATCCCCCTGCCAGAGCAGGAATGCCTAGACTATGCCACACAGGAACGTGTCCAGGCAGGTCTTGAATGTCTCCAGAGAAGGAGACTCCACAGCCTCTCTGGGCAGCCCGTTCCAGGGCTCCGTCACCCTCACTGAGAAGAAGTTTCTTCTCGAGTTTAAGCGGAACCTCTTATGTTCCAGTTTCAGCCCATTACCCCTTGTCCTATCAGTGGTTGTCACCGAGAAGAGCCTGGCTCCATCCTCGTGACACTCACCCTTGATATATTTGTAAACATTAATGAGGTCACCCCTCAGTCTCCTCTTCTCCAAACTAAAGAGCCCCAGCTCCCTCAGTCTTTTCTCATAAGGGAGATGCTCCACTCCCTTCATCATCCTAGTTGCCTTGTGCTGGACTCTCTCCAGCAGTTCCCTGTCTTTCTTGAGCAGAGGGGCCCAGAACTGGACACAATATTCCAGATGGGGTCTCACCAGGGCAGAGTAGAGGGGAAGGAGAACCTCTCTCGACCTACTAACCACCCCTCTTCTAATACACCCCAGGATGCCATTGGCCTTCCTGGCCACAAGGGCACACTGCTGGCTCATGGTCATCCTGCTGTCCACCAAGACTCCCAGGTCCCTTTCCCCTACACTACTCTCTAATAAGTCATTCCCCAACTTATACTGGAACCTGGGGTTGTTCCTACCCAGATGCAAGACCCTACATTTACCCTTGTTATATTTCATTAAATTTTTCCCCGCCCAACCCTCCAGCCTGTCCAGGTCTCGCTGGATGGCAGCACAGCCTTCTGGTGTGTCAGCCACTCCTCCCAGCTTGGTGTCATCAGCAAATTTGCTGATAATACTCTCTAGTCCCTCATCCAAGTCATCGATGAATATATTGAATAATACTGGTCCCAGTACCGACCCTTGAGGCACTCCACTGGATACAGGCCTCCAACCAGACTCCGCCCCATTGACCACAACTCTTTGGTTTCTTCCCCTTAGCCAGTTGACAGTCCACCTCACTACCCGAGAGTCTAGACCACACTTCCTCAGTTTAGCAGCAAGGATGCTGTGGGAGACTGTGTCAAATGCTTTACTGAAGTCAAGGTAGACCACATCCACCGCTCTACCATCATCTATCCACCTTGTTATATCCTCGTAAAAGGCTATGAGGTTAGTCAAGCACGAATTCCCCTTGGTGAAGCCATGTTGACTGTCTCTGATATCCCTGATATGCCTTGAGATGGCACCAAGGATAAGTCGTTCCATCACTTTTCCAGGGATGGAGGTGAGGCTGACCGGTCTATAGTTACCCGGGTCCTCCTTCTTGCCCTTTTTGAAGACTGGAGTGACATTTGCTTCCCTCCAGTCCTCAGGCACCTCTCCCGTCTCCCAAGACTTGGCAAAGATGATGGAGAGTGGTCTAGCAATGACATCAGCCAGCTCCCTCAGCACCCGTGGATGCATCCCGTCTGGACCCATGGATTTATGGATGTCCAGATTGCTTAATTGGTCCCTAACCCAGTCCTCATCGACTAAAGCAAACTCCTCCACTGCCCTGACTTCCTCTGGGGCCTCAGGGGAACAGGGCTCCTCAGGACAGCCTCCGGCAGAGTAGACAGAGACAAAGAAGGCACTCAGTAACTCTGCCTTCTCTGTATCTTCTGTCACCAAGGCACCCACCTCATTCGTCAGTGGGCCTACATTGCCTCTGGTTTTAGTTTTATCTGCCACGTATTTGAAAAAGCTCTTCCTGTTGTCCTTGACCCCTCTCGTCAGGTTCAATTCTAGGGAGGCCTTTGCTTTCCTAGTTGCCTCCCTACATCCTCGGACAACAGCCTTATATTCTTCCCAAGTGGCCAGCCCTGCCTTCCAAGATCTGTAAATTCTCCTCTTGCCCTTGAGCTTACCGAGCAGATCCCTGTTTAGCCACGCAGGTCTCCTGGCTCCCTTCCTACGTGTCGGGATGCTCTGATCTTGAGCACGGCAGAAGCAGTCCCTGAATGCTAACCAACGATCTTGGGCCCCTTTACCTTCAAACAGCCTTGCCCATGGGATTTTCTCTAGTAATTGTTTGAAAAATCCAAAGTTTGCCTTGGCGAAGTCCAGGGTTGCAATTCTGCTTGCTATTTTGTTTCTGCTACATGAGATCCTGAACTCCACCATTTCATGGTCACTGCAGCCAAGGCAGCCCTCAACCTTTACTGCTTCAACCAGATCCTCCTTGTTAGCGAGGATGAGGTCCAGCAGTGCTCCTCTCCTAGTCGGCTCCTCCACCATTTGCATCAGAAAATTATCATCGATGCACTGGAGGAACCTCCTGGACTGTGGCTGGCTGGCTGAATTGTCCTTCCAGCAAATATCAGGGAAGTTAAAATCCCCCACGACAACCAGGGCCTGTGATTGTGAAACCGCTCTCAGCTGCCTGTAGAAGGCCTCATCAACTTCCTCACCCTGATCTAGTGGCCTGTAATAGACACCCACGACAGTATCTCTCCTGCCAGCCTGCCCCTTAATTCTAACCCATACCCTCTCAACTTGCTCCTCATCCATGCCTGGAAGCTCAACAAATTTCTCTTCCTCCTTGCGTTTGTTTTTATAAAGGAAATTAACTTTTTTTTTTCCGAGAAGAAAGGGGAAAAGCAGTATGGAAAAATCAGAGATTAAATTAGTAACGTAAAGACAACATTTCTGCCACTGGAGAGTGCAGGAGGCAAGAGAAGGTTGATGGGATGAAGGAAACAGCTAGTGGCTGTTTTTAAGGACTTCCCCTCTAAATACTATGGGAGTTAGGAGAATGGAACCATGATGGAAAGAGGCCTTCAGCAAGTAATTTTTTGTTTTGTTTATTGAGGTCAGGAGAAAATCGCCAGCAAGCTGCTTCGCAAATATATTAAAAACCCCAACAAAATCATTAGACAAATGCATTACAGAGAGGAAAGTGATTCAACTTGTACGTTATGAGGCAATACTGTGGAAAAAAAAAAAAAGCTGTCGTACTTCTGTCGCGTGAAAGGTATGTGGCTGTGAGAGGCACGTACCCCAGCTAAACACTTGCTTGTTTCAGAGTCCCGTTAGGGACTTGCACTGAGTTTTCAGAGCCCCACTAAGGGCTTGCACTGAATTTTCAGAGCCCCGTTTAAGGACTTGCACTGAGACAATTTGCAAGGTAACTAACAATAAGTAATTTATTGAAGCGACAGATACAAGGTTCGGAGTTGCCGTTGATAAATTCACTCTCTGCAATAGCGCTAATATACGATACTAATGCTAGCAAAATACTATCCCGGGTATTGCACACCAAAAGGTGGAAGCGCAATTCTTACCAAGAAGGCGTCCCTGTCTTGGGTGAAGGAGAAGGAGCACAGCCCGTCGACCGCCTCTTCCTCTTCTGGGGTCTTCTCCTCCCAACGACACATACCCTCTATGCTCCTTATATACTATCTTTCACACCCCCTGCCCCCACCCCGGGGTGGCATTCAGCATGATTTGAGTGAAGAGTGGGTGACTATAGTCATATAGGGATATTAGGGTAAAAATTTCCACTCTGGGCCCTGTGGCCTTCAGGATTTTATTTTGCAACAACTTATCTATGTGCAGGATGGTTCACATCGTTAGTCTTCCGTGCGGCCTTGCTCCTTAGCCAAAACAGGGCCGTCCTGTCGTCACAAGACTCCCTCCTTCGGCTGGCTCTCACTGTGTAGGCCTTGTTTTCCTCCGTCCTCAGGGTCTGCACGACAGATAAGCGAACCCCTGCGTTCAGCAAGTCTGAAACCCTCAACCTGAAATATCACAACTTCTCATCCAGTCACATAATGCAGTGCCACCGACAATGCCAACTGGTAGTGCTGGAGTCTTTCTAAAAATCTTCCTTATACCTCCCTGGATCTTGCTCACGTCCACCATTAGTTGCATGGTAAGAAAGTCAGAAAGTTCTGCCATACCTCTGAGAATGTCTCAAAGTCACAGCTCTATATATTATTTAAATAAATGAATGGGCTGCAGTAAAACATGAAAATAACTCTATCTGGATACTTTTAATATAATAAATTATAGAAGCTCTGAGTATTTTTTTTTGGAGTGTGATGTCATTAGAACCCTTCAACAGAATTATTTTGCTGTCTCTCATCTATTATTCTATGTATTAACAGAGAAACAGCTGTCATTCTGATGAATGTCCTGAGGGCATTCAAAATAATAGCATGTGAAAGTATAGCCAAAAATATTTGGCATCAGCCGCAACTCATTACTGGAGTTCAGCATCCTGATCAACATTTAATGAATTATGATCAATTTTAAGTGAGCATTTATCATCTCCCATTGACTGGCACACTAAATCTTTGACAGAATAACAAAACAGGCCTCATGCTGATTGTTGCCAAAGTCCGTCTTTGACTGAAGACCCTTCTACCCCATGAACAACCTACCACAGCATCCAAAATATAGCAAACGGTGACAGGCACTCTGACCCTCTTGTGGTTTAACCCAAGCCAGGAATTGAGCACCACACAGCTTCTTGCTCACTCTCCTCCACCAGTGGAATGGGGGAGAGAATTGGGGAAAAATAAAAGGAAAACTGGTGGGTTGAGATAAAGGCAGTTTAATAGGACAGAAAAGAAAGTTATAATAATAACAATAACAATAAAAGTAATACAAATTATAACAAAACCAACAATAATAATAATAGAATATACAAACCAAATTATGCACAATTTCTCACCACCTGCTGACCAGTGCCCAGCCAATCCCCAAGCCGCGGCACCCCTCAGCAAACTCCCTAAGTTTATGCACTGGGTATAATGTCATATAGATTGGAATGCTCCTTTCACTCGCTTGAAACAGCTGACCTTGCTGTGTCCTCACCCAGCTCCTTCTGCACCCCCAGCCTTCACTGGCAGGACGGTGTGAGAAGCTGAAAAATCCTTCAGTTGGTATAAACACGGCTTAGCAAGACATCATTGTGTTCTCAATATTATTCTCATCATGAACCCAAAATGCAATGCTATTGCAGCTACCAGTGAGACTATTAACTTTATTCTAGCCAAAACCATGGTAGACCGCCATCCAAATGATTGTTCTAACTCTTGCTGCTCTAAATGTAGGAAAGATACTGAAATGCAAAATGGAAGTGTTAGAACTTTGTTAATATACAACATATTCATATGGTAGAAATAATTCAAATTTGGGAGACAGTGAGCTTAGTTTCCCCACTGAAAATAGGTGATTTCTATCCACCCAAAATTCTGTTGACTTTATTTGAAGTATTCTCTCCTCAATTTCAATTTCTGTTCTGTCCTTCCTTTCGTATTCATGCCTTCTTTAGTCGTGTCTGCAACATCAAAATCCTGTCTGATTTTATAACCTTAGTGTGGTATGTTTTGTAACAGGTCGATTCCATGAGCTATTCCTGCCACTGAAAGAGTGAGACTTTTAACAAAAGCAGTGACCCACCTGTTTGCAGAAGTCTTTTGAAACACTCGAGTACAGGAATTTTGAACAAATACTTGCAAACCAGTTCAGCACTTATTTTCATCCAAGTGTATGTCTATAGCCTATAATACTAGATCAGGGCTAGGCAGATGCTTCAGGACAGATATAATGGTTCAAAGGCTCTTATGCAAGCACTTGACATGGTGCTAGTGATTTTTATTCATATCGTGTGTAAGTGTCATAAAACATTTTAATGAGTAAGTTTAGAGTTTATATCTTTACTGGAAAAACCTAAGTGAGCCAAAGCCAGAGTGCAGTTAACCTGATACTTTTGCAGCAAGTCTCAAACTTGACAGTTGATGATGACAATGATTTCTATAGCACTATTTATGGTTATGAACAATTTAAGTCCTGTCCAAGTTCCAGTGTATTCATGCTGTGCATGCCCTCCTCAGATCCTAAAAGAGACTTTTTCTAATGCAATATCTGAAGCTCATTCTTCATTGGTTCCCATGGAACTAATCCAAAAGACTATAATTTACATATTTCTGTACAATATTGCCAACAAAGCCACAGCCTGCACTACAAGGAAGTCTTTACAGAAACTTGAAATGTGAACAGAGCAGCAGACTGATGTATACTGCAAAGAACTGACTTACATGTATATTTAGTTGCACAGATCTTAAGAATGTAGGAAACATCATTCAAGATGAGACAGTCTAGCCAAAAAAAGCCTGCCTGAGTGCCCAGCAAGAGAGGAAAACCAGTGATAATTCCCCTGATTCCCCACTGCCAGTAATATGAACTTTAAGAGCATAGTTGGTTATGAGAGACGTCAATGGTTCCTTCATTTCTGAGATTTTCTTACTGCCATTTAGAATCATCTAAGTGTTCAGAATCCACAATACCTTTTGGCCATGAGTTTCCATGAAACAACTAAACATAGTAGAAAAAAATACTCCTTTGTAACCTTCTGTCTCATCACTTCAGGTGATGCCCCCTTCTTCCTGCGCTATGTGGACAATAATTAATGCTTAACTTCTCTTCATCTTCTTTTTGCTACTTGTAATTTTATAGCTCTTTAATCTTCTTTTCCTTCAGTTGCTCTTTTCCAGGCAGACCTTTACAGGTGCATTTGCTATTGAAAAATCAGGGACCATCTTTCGTATCTTGGATGATTTTGTTTAGATGCAATAGAAGAGTGTGGAAACAGACCACTATGTGCAGGTTAGCAATACAGGAGAGACTTCTTAATGCTGGACCCTACTTTTTTGTCATCTAAGCTGTCAAAGATAAGCTGTGGCTCTGTAATGTACTACTGGATTTGACATTGTATAATTATTACTGCTGTCTACTGCGCTGTGAAGTTTTTTTCTCATCAAGGGCATATATCACTGTGTCAACTTGAGGTGGTTGCCATAGATTAGTTAAAATATCCATTACAGCTTATTATATGGAAACGCATGCGGGCCATAATGTTTTATTCGGCAAAATTATCTAACGGGTACCTGGGGTTTGGACGAAGTGCTTAAGAGGAAGATTTGCTTGCTGACAAATATTCTCCTTTTTTTTCCGCGTATTACATTAATGGGAACCATATGGTGAAGTACAGAAAAAAACCCTGTGTTAATATCCCTTGCTAACTACAGCCACCTGTTATAATGGCCAGACTAATAGCAGGTCTGTTGGTCGTTGCTATTAACATATTCAGAGCCATTCTCAGCCCTTTTTTTTTGGCAATCGTGTAGAGCTGTGCGTCCGTCTCCTCAAAACTGAAAATCCTGTGATTAGTTGTTCTACAGATCCCAAAGGTCAGTTTAGTTTTCAATAGCCTTATAATGAAGTACAGTCTGGTTTTGTGTTTCTATGTCCCTTGGTTTAGGAGGCTCACACCCACTCATTCTTAAGTTCTGACATGACTGTGTCGTTTTGTTTGGGTTTTTTTGTTTGGTTGTTTTTTTTTACTACTGTCATATTTCACCTTCTCATTCTCTATGCCCCATTCGCTGTGATCATGCCTTCGCATATTTGATTGTCTCATTTCAGCTGTTTGTCAACATGCCTAAAAGCAGTACAAGTGGATCCACTAGTAAATTAATAATTGGGACCTATTGAAAGTGTGAACTCATGCTGTATAATCACATCTGTTCCATCAGTCTTGTTCTTGTGATAAATAGGCTGCAAAATAATTCTGTGTAGTAGGTTTCATGTAGTAGTTAACCATTATTAATGTAAACAAAGCCCTCTGCCATATGTATTTGAAACAGTCACTGTGCTTCCTTATCAGTTTTTAAAGTCACAGGTGTGAATTTGTGAATGAAAAGGGCAAAATCAGCTTATAACTCCTTTTTATCTGCTTCGTTGCCCCTGCTCCTTAAATACTCACCAAAATGTATTTAGGAATAAAAACAAGCTAAGAATTGTTAAAACTAGGATCATCCAGAGTGTGGTTGGATTATACCCTGACCAGTCCTTAATTTGCTACCCAGATGCTACACCCAGTGAGCTGGGACAGTCAGTGCCAGTACTGGGAAGGGAACGTTTCAGTAGCTGTGCTGGATCCAACTGAATAGTGGAGGAAGAGATTGAAAACATCCCGAGTATATCAAGGAGATGTTAGCTCTGTAAATTGCATGGTAAAAGGGGAGAGATTTAAGGACAAAGACAAGAATCTAGATTTTTTTTATCTCAAATCATGTCTTTTCACTTTGAAACTTGAGTGACTTTCTGCCTCATAACTTCTGCTGGCTGGTACTTTCAGTGCGACCCATGGTGAGGTAATTTTATGGGTAAATAGAAGCTTACCCTCTGAAGTTAAGAAGGTTTTTCAGTTTTGTTTCTGGTGTGGGTTTTCTTTTGTGAAAATGAGGAGGTTTGGGGCAGAAAAACAGATATTTAACTGTGTTGGAGATAATTTTGTTCAGATTGTCAGTGTTAATTAATGGCTGCCTTTGTTGTTCTCTCTTCAGCATGCTGGAGACTGCAGATATCTTTTATTGGCATGTAATTCTTGCCTTTTAATGCACAGAGGTGTTAGATGCTTGACTCAGGCACGTGAATTCAACTCAGTAATAAACGTCCTGGTCAATGACCCCTTTTTAGAGCTCATACCTCTGTACAGACCAGTACTATTTTCCTACCTCAGAGAGTTACTATGACTATAAATACATTTAAGATCGTGAATTGCTCAGATAGTAATAAGAGCTGCACAATAGAATTAGTATCTAGAGGAGAACTGGATGAAATAATTTGCTTGTCATTTTTTCGTGTAATAAAAATAAAGGAACAAATCTTTGGTGACAGTGAAATATTTTCTGAATTAATTTCAAGTCATTGAAGTGTTTTTATTGTGGAAAAATGCGAAGTAGGAAAAGTGAAACTTTTCATTCTGACATTTCCAATTGGAATGTGTAATTTACTTTGAAGTTGAGAAGTAGTCTTTTATCTTCCAGTAGTTTCAGTGCTGTTTGAACCAAAACAAAGGATAAAACACCAAGCTATCTTCTTCATCTGAAATATTTTTTTTTCTGCAGCTTTTCAATTTTCCATATTTACTACCAAAGGTTATTGTTTCAGGGGATCTGCAAAAAATGTTTTAATCTGGGGTTTTTAGGAACTCCTAGGGAACCAAAATAAATAATGTACGGTGAATCCACTCTGTGACTGACATCCTCTGACAGCTGTGCTGTGTAACTTGCTGTTCTTCCTAAGGTCTGTTACTTTCTCTCTTTTCAAGTATGTGCATTTTTGACAAAGGCAGATAACTGCTAAGGACAAATAATTAAGAAGGAGGAGCAAAACATCTCCCTTTCTCTAGAGAGTTAGTAATATTATGTTCCTGCTTCAAGCCAAATTTCCTAAGGAGTACTCAATTTAAGACATTTATAAGCTGATTTCTCTAGAGGTGTAACTGATTTCTAAGGTAGTTTATGGACAGTTATCAAGATACAAACATGGTAGATAGCAATACAGTATTTTTTTTCTCCAATGACATCATATACAGTTGTCGTTGTTATAAATTCATTTCTGCTTATTTTTATGTGTAAACAAGCATTTTATCATATACTGTTTTCTTCAGATATTGCAATATTTTTACATGTACTAGTTTTAAATGTATGTTTCCACCTTCGTTTCATCATCAACCTTGTGTATGCAGGCAGAGACTATTATTACTGCTTTCAATTTCTTTGCTATTTGCTTAATAGCAGGTTTCAGTTTATGTGACCTTTTACTTGATAAAAAGAAAATAGAGCATCAATGGATTGCTATCATCAATAGGATACAATTAACCAGGCAATCATTTAATGAAAGAATAATGTCAGAAGAACTGTGTTGGAAAAGCTATTTTAAGACTCGGAGACAATTTTATGCAAAAAGCATATGCAGAAGGTAGTGATTTCATTAGCATAGTGCTTAGGAGTTGACAGCATCCTTGATTTTCTTCTCTTTTCTCTAATTTTATGCTTAAGTGATCATCGAGATAACTGATGTGGAAGAGAGAAGTACTTCTCCTTTGTCTTTAAAAGATGAAGCAAAACATTTAAAGAGTAAAAGGAGGCTTCAGTCATCTGCCTTCCCAAATTACTGTAGTTGCCAAATAATGGAAGTTGTGACCCCCATTAATTGCAGCATGTTCTTTGCTCACTGTCTAGGTAGTGCCCGATCCAAACAGGTCTAAGCAGGTAACAGAAAGATGTCCTGAGCATTGGTTTAAGGGCATTATTTTGTAAACTGTGTGACCTTTCTTTTGAGTAAAACAGCTCGAAGAAAGTAACCAAGGGTGTCTTGACACCAATGAAAAATAAAACTGTATTTTCAAGAGCTTTGTTATGGAAATATTGTCATGGAAATATTGATATGGAAGTATTGCTATGGAAGTATTGTGCTGAAAATACTACATAGAATCACAGAATCGTAGAATAGTTTGGATTGAAGAGGACTGTAATGATCATCTAGTTCCAAAACCCCTGCCATGAGCAGGGACACCTTCCATTAGACCAGGTCACTCAAACCCCTATCCAACCTGGCCTTGAACACTTCCAGGAAGGGGGTGTCCACAGCTTCCCTGGGCAGCCTGTTCCAGTGTTTTACCACTCTCACAGAAAATAATTTCTTCTTAACCTCCAATCTAAATCTCCCCTCTTTTGGTTTGTAACTCCCCACTCTCTCAGCCTGTCTTCCTATGGAAGGTTCTCTAGTCCCCTGATCATCTTAGTGACCCTTCTTTGGACTTGCTCCAACAAGTCCATGTCCTTCTTCTATTGGGGACTCCAAAGCTGAATCACAGAATCACAGAATTAGTGAGACTGGAAAAGACCTCTGAGATCATCAAGTCCGGCCTATGACCCAACACCACCACATTGGCTAAACCACAGCACTAAGTGCTACATTCAGTCTTTACTTACGCACCTCCAGGGACGGTGACTCCAATGCAGTACTAAAGAGCAGAGTACAAAGCTTTCAGTTTCACTTTTTTATTCCTTTTCTATTTCATATTTACTGTGACTTTGTCATTCATATTCCAAATGTCCCTCTTCTCATTTTCAGTTAGAAAGACTTCGTATGTCATCCCACCAAAATAAAATATGGCTGGACCAGCGGCTCATCAAACACGATTCATTCCTTAATCAGATTTTCAAAATAAGAAATACCTTGCCTTAAACCAACTGTGCATTTTGAAACTCTGTTTCAGAAGTATTTCCTATTACTTTCATATTGTCTGTATATTGTCTGTGTATGATGGTACGGCTACAATATTCCAAGTTTAGGCTTTCATTATAATAAGAATGGCAAATAAGCATAACAAGGATAGTCTCAGAGTCCAAAAGCTTGCACACAGAGAAGTTAAATGAGAAGAACATACTAGAGGAAAAGTAAGGCAAAATGATACACCCTGGTAAAGAATCATGTTATGCCAAAGTAGTTTGTGCTGGCATAGGGACTGTGTAATCGGTTTGAAAAAGACAAGGGACAGGTTATCTCTGCTGTGAAGTACAATGGAAACATGGAAAAGAGGAAGTAGATGAGGTGATCTATAAAACTACCTCCGATAATTATGTCAAAAGCCATGCTACAGAAAATTGCACTCTAGCTGAGTTTTAAAATGATCTTTAGATAAGGATAAGTTTAAGAAATATAATAGAAATTAGTAGTGTGCGAGAAAAGCACAGAGTTAGCCAGCAAAGCTTCTTTCCCCTCTGAAGGTGTTGGATCCATTCTGGGCGTTCAGAGCATGGCAGCTCTGAAATCCACATTTCATACATCCTGATGTGTTCAAAGATATATGGGCAAAAAAATATGAACAAGCCGTCTCCAGAAAACTGTCTAATGTGTGTTATTTTGCCTCTTGTATTCCAAGATAGTGGCTCTAGCTGAAGTAGAACTCTAAGTTCTGTTAGTATTGAGTGAAGATATCTTAAAACAACAGGTTACATGTAATGTACCGAGTTTACAGCTCAGGAAGAGTTGTTGCAATGAGATTTCCATTCATACAGAAGGCAAGCCAATGTCCTGCAGAGTCAAACAGAATTTGCTCTAACTTGCTTATAAAAAAAAAAAAAACCCAACAAAAAAGAGGTGTCAAAATATTCCTTGAAACACACCTTTCCTGTTGAAACATTACATCTTGAAGTGGTGCTCCTCAAGGTTACTTTGGTGTGATCATGCTATGACTTCTATGAATGTGTATCTCTCCTCTCTCCCAACAGTTATACTGCCCTTACTTGAAATACCCGACGTGGTATCAGCAACAATCGAGTAAGTATGAGCTCATGATTTTTCATCTACTTTACTAATTTACTTTCAATTATAGATTTTAATGCTGCTCTGTATGAGATAAGAACTATTGATACATTACGGATACTTCATTTAGGCCTCAGAAATTAATATCATTCAGCTGGAGTTTTTTGTTGGACACTAATGAGAATTATCAACTTCTTACAGGAAAACATATTTTGATATTATGTTGACATTTGTGAAGTGTTGGTTACCAGCACAACTGACATAGACCAAGGAGCCATTAAAAATAGGTATTTAACATGTTGTTAAAAAAGAAAGCACAGTAACTGTTGATCTTCTGCAGTGCAGTTACATTGTTGTGACTCTTGGTGTCAAGTGAGTAATTCTTTATTTATGCCTAAAAAAAGAAAAAAGAAGTTTATGGTGTGTGAAAAATTTGGGAAGAGAAGTGTAAACTTACTTCACACAGTTAGGGATGTAATTTGAGATGCTGAAGTTAAGACGCTAATCTCTGTAGATACCTACATAGTCAAACATGAGGGAGAAAGGCTTCAACAGTGGGTGATTCAGAACAGGATATTAAATAGTTGTCTCAAGAATACACCAATTTAATGAATTTTTTTCATTCTATTTAATATTTAAGTGACTCCATTTTAATGATGGTGTTCTTTTCCCTTTCTTTCTAGTACTGTAATTTAAATATGATAAAATTCCTTTTTGTTTGTTTGTGGTCCAGTGGGAGAGGAAGACAGGCTAATCCTGCATAAATTTTTACCACATTAAGAGCCAGTGGCTCCCTATCAAAACTGTATATTCTGAATCCCTACTTGACCTGGAAGAACAGCTTGTTACTGAAGTGAAACAAATGTAAGTTCCATATTAAAAAAAAAAAAATAATAAAAAAAAGGCATAGGGACATTTAATTATCATATTTGCTTCTGGCAAAATGAGCTTCCAATTTTCTTCTGTTTTTTCGCTCTCTGAAAAACCTGCAAAAATGCGATAACCCTTAATTCAAAACACATTCTCTTTATTTACTCTCGCTGCTTTCCTCCTTGTCTTGAGTTTCTCTGTTTTACCAAGTGTTGTGTACAAAAGATGTGGGAGGCTTCAACCCCAATTCTTTCAAACAGTTCTGACTTCAGCAGTTATGGCATGAGTTGGTAGTATGCCTGGGAAAAATTAAGTGATAGCTTATGCCAGCCTCAGTAACCTGTTTAAGGAAACACCATAGAATAATACTAACAGAATCGTTTAAGTCAGAGAAGACATTTAAGGTCATCAGGTCCAACAGTTAACCTAATACTGCCAAGTCACCACTAAACCATGTCATGAAGCACTACATCTACACATCTTTTAAATACCTTCAGGGATGGTGACTCCACCACTGCCATGGGCGGCCTGTTCCAATGCTTAACAACCCTTTCGGTGAAGAATTATTTCCTGATACCTAATCTGAACCTCTCCTGGTGCAACTGGAGGCCGTTTCCTCTTGTCCTATCACTTGTTACTTGGTTGAACAGACCGATCCCCACATCTCTACAACCTCCTTTCAGGTAGTTGTAGAGAGTGATGAGGTCTTCCCTCAGCCTCCTCTTCTCCAGGCTGAACAACCCCAGTTCCCTCAGCTGCTCCTCATAAGACTTGTGCTCTAGACCCTTCACCACTTCGTTGCCCTTCTTTGAATATGCTCCAGCACCTTGATACCTTTGCAGTGAGGGACCTAAACCTGGACACAGGTTGCAAGGTGTGGCCTCACCAGTGCCAAGTACAGTGGGACAATCACTGTTACAGTCCTGCTGGCCGCACTATTTCTGACACAGACCAGGATGTTATTGTCTACCTTGGTTACCTGGGCACACTGCTGTCTCATGTTCAGCCAGCAGTCACCCTGCTGTCCTATTTGTTCCAGACACTTTTAACCTTTTAAAATAATTTAGACAGTGCTTGTCAATGTTTGCCTTGATGGGTCCATTCTCTGAACATACCTAACAGAAATACTAACATTGAAACTCCCATTTGAATTACGTACTGTATTCAAGATTGGCAAAGAAATAGCACAATTGTCCAGTAGGAAGAGCAAACTTTTTTTTTCAATGCTTTGAAAGATCCTTGCATTTGTTATTACAGTCAAGAGGTCACTCCAAATTCCTTTCGTTTCAGTCAAAGTGTAATATAAGTGCATGATTCATGCAGTTCATGCGGCATTTACTGTTTAAACCTCATGGGCATGGAAATACAGGGCAATTCTTGCAGAACGAGCCGAACAGCATGAGATGATTGGAAGGCTAATGATCACACTGTCCAAAAGTATTCATAGTAGAGGAGGAAACCTAGAAGCTTGATATTTGCTTTGACTTTAGTAGTGCAAACCTGAAGTCAAAACCCCACAAAGTACTCTAATACTCTTTAAGTAAAAAGACATTTTTTCTGCAGAAATTGCCTTTTTTTTTAAGCACATACCTGGAAAAAGTAATAAAATCGAAAGCTTAAATTTGATGCAGATCAATTCATGTATCTTATCTTCAGTAGTTCATCTCATATGGCTTATCTCTGTCTTCTGAAAAGGCTCACTGTAACCCTTAGAGCGGAATAAATGTGCTATCTAAAGGGTATTCTGAACTTCCTTCTTAGTTGTATTTAATACACAGCTCCTTAATAAATTCTGATTTATGTTTGCATTTCAGACAGTGCAAACAACGTTGTGCAATTCTCAGCACATTTTTCAGGAACTAAGAATGCTGTTCAGTGAATGAATAAACAGTAAAGTAGTTTGCCAAGCATTAACTTCTTCCATTGACATAATTATGGAGTGAGATTTGCATACTGTCTTTAAGTTGTTACTTTAAAAGCCAAGGATTCGATATTGCTTTCCCCTTGCTTCTTCTTACTTATCTGTTAGCGTGTATACCTCTGTTTATAAAATTTTCTTTCTAGCATCTAGGGTATTAATGGGATAGAACTGTTTTGAAGCAAGAAGATAATTCATTGTCTAACTACTAAGCTGCCAGTAAAATTTATTTGGAAATTCTGACTATTTTAAAGACACAATTTGCATCTCTGGAAGTTTCTTAAAATATTAGATCTCACTGCATATAAAAAGACCCCAAAATTTTGTTGAAAATGTCATGGCTGGTTTGTGTCATTTACCTCTATTGCTAGAAATAGGATCAGGGATAATCTTCGATGTACCTAAAACATTACTAGCAATCATTAACTGTAAAATATAACTTCTCTTAATGAATATATCTCATGATATTACATGATTTTAATTTTGTAGTTCAGTTATAGGTAGTGTAATCATAATGTTAAACTTGCTTTTGTAAGGGTTTGGTTTATGATGAGAGGTACTGGCAAGTAATAGTTCTTGAGCATTATAAATATTTTTCCTCCAGACCTCAGTTCAGTAAAGTATTGTTCCAGACATTTTCCAGCACTAATTCTCCATTTTCCAGTTCTGAAAAGAGCTCCTACAGTCTCAGTGAAGCAAGGAGATATTCATATCTAAAACCCCAAATTCAAATCTGTGGCTCTCATTAGACAGGAGAAAAAAAAAGAGAAAAGAAAAAGCCTGAAGTAAAGATGAAAATTATGGAAAAAGTTTATACTGAAGTTGTGTTATGCTAGTATAAGCTTTTTATTTATTTATTTGTTTGTTTGTTTGTTTGTTTTTTACAAGGAGTATATGGTCTTTTCCATTCTAGGTTCCATGTGAATGGCATTCCACTACAGCAGATACTCAAGCATAGAAAGATTGGTTGGGCTTTAGGTTAACAAAGGCAACTCTATATTGTTCCTTTTAAGGAGGTAAGCAGATAAAAACAAACAGCCTAGAAGTACTAGGAATTATTGAAAGTATTCCTTGCTTTTTAACAGGAAGAACAACAAATCTGAAACTAAAACATCTCTCAGGAAATTGTGAATTTTAATAATTTTTAAATGATTTTTAAATGATTTTTTCAAATTACTAACATGTCTTATTTGATCCCTTTTGAATGAGAAGTTCATGTATTCAGATCTAATCCTGAACCCATAAGATGATGTTATATGAGTCCAGCTGAAAATTTTAGCTGTATTGTGTACATATCAAAGTTAAACAGGGAATGCTTAAGTTTATTTAATTGGCATACTATTGTATTTTTGATGTTTTCCTTCTCATTAGAACTACGAAAAATTTTCTGACTCTAATTTTATTTCCCAAGATTAGGCTTTTTCTTCCCCTGGTCTCAGTTTGTGATGCAGACAAGTGTTGTCTATAGGTTTCTACCTTTTTTGTAGATATAATTGGAGATGTATTGGTGAAGCAGAGGCAGGAAAACAGGCTTAAAATTCCCTTTGAGGAGCAACAGGACTGTATTTAAAAATCAAAAAATAATTGTCAGATGTGTTATGTATTAAAATGTAAAATAGAGCAGTACAATCTAGTCTATGCGCATCAATCAGAGCAACTTTTTTTTCTGTTGTTTTCTCAACCCTTCATTTGCTTGAGGGGGAAAAAAAGTCAAAAAAACCAAGGGCAAATTTTTTAAATTAAAGTCAAACTGTCTGCAAAAGCAGAGACTCTCTCTAGGGATATTTCTTTTATCAGATTCCAGTCTTATGCCTTTAATTTTCAGTCTAGGTAGTGTATACTTATACTAGAGTTTTTCTAAAATCAGATGCAATGTTTCCATCCATAAAGAAAATGTTGTTTTCTGAGGTGTAGCCAAATTGGCATACAGTAAAGTTAGAAAAGAAGGTATTTATACAACACGACCACAATGCTGTAAATGGATTAGCTGAAGATACATTTTTTTTTTTTAAGCAACATACAGTGGAAATGAGGAAAAAACCTGAAGCATTTCATGAATGTAGTGAAAGCTGCACAATTTAGGGGTCCCACTGCTCAAAATACCTCTGAAAACAGTCTGAAACTTTTGCTGAACCCAGGCCTGAGGGCCAGGAATTATTTAATAACATAATAAATACTGAGACATAGACATTTTCTAGGTCTCTGTCCTGGTTTCACTGGGCTGGAATCCCAGGCTGGCCATGGTGCACAGGCCATCAGCAGTTTCAAGTCAGTATAAATTCTTATACTGAATACTGGCATTAGTATAAATTTTTCTATTTCATTAAATCCATTTTCATTTCAACCCACAGGTCTCCCCTCCTTTTCCTGATCTTCCTTCTCAACTGGGGAGAGGTCATTGGGTGATTGCTATAGTTTAGCCCCAGATACAGGCTAGGTGTAGAGAGTCTCTTAACTGGAATTGGATATGTTATTTTATGGATTGGATTATCTCAGGGCATTCGACCTGCCTATCTATAGCCCTAAAACCTGATAAAATTTTCTCTGTCTGCCCCTGCCCTTCAGTGTCCTCAATAACACTGTAAAAATTGACACCACTGAACTTTGGAAAGAAATGGGGAGGTAAAAGACTCTCCAAGCAGTGGGAGAGGAGCAAACAAGGTGGTTGGCTCTTGACCTGCCTTACACTCTGTGGTAGTTTGGAGAATGTTGTATGGATTTCCGTGGCCTGTTTTGTGCCCTTTTACTGTTTTAACCTTTGCAAATTTGACTGTAAGGTCTTGAAGGACAACCGGTTGACTCTATTTAAAGAACTTGTGCAATACCTAGGACTATGGGGCTCCGTGATTTTCTATGATAAAAAATAGGATAGAGTTGGATTATAAGTAGTCTAAGAGGAGCAGAGTAGTTGCCCTACACCTTCTCTCTGCGAACGTAATTTCAAACTCTGGTTTGTTTTGCTCTTCTGTGTTGAATGCTGGTTTTCTCATGAGGGGACTGTGGCTACACAATTCTTCTCTGTAGTTGGCATCATGCATATCCTGATGGGATGGAAGTGTCTGACTTCTGATGGAGCTGGTGTTATTGTTGTGTACTGACCTCACGTGGAAAGGAAAGACCTGAACTTTTATCTCACCAGTACAGCTACACAGAAGAGAGTTTTACTCTGAGAGCCTAAGTGACATTGTCTTCTCCTCTTCCTCGCTGATAAGGTATTTGTGATCCACACCATTTGTTCATAAATAACACAGAAGCATGCAGATCGTGTGGAGTGGAGAGAGACAACCTTAGAAAGCAGAACAAAGTGTAATTGCTCATGACGTGTGTCTTATTTTAAATCTGAAGTCCTAACAAGGAGACTTTAGGAATAATGGTCTGCATCCTAGTTTGATGGAGCTTTTAGCTCAAGTTTGCTTTCCTAAATTGATTCTGTAGCCCAGAATACAAAGATTCAAGGAACAGTTAAGTGTAAATGCAGATGTATTAGATCTAGCAAGCTTTTGACTGTGAAATAATAAGCTCAAAAGCAAATCCTTTCTTCAGCATTATTGTCAGTCAACACGGGAAGCTATCCAAGGCATTGTTCACCTTAAATGAACATCTTTTAGCAATGCATTGAAAAACAATTCTGTTTCAAGAATTTCTGACAGTAAAACAGCCCTGAAACAATGTCCAAAAGCTGTTCAGAAGAACAATGAGAAAAGAGTAAATGTACAGAAGATGAGGAATAGTGCAGCATCTGATGAGCAGGACAGATCTTTAGGAAAGAAAACTGTTTAACAAAGCATTTTTTAATTCTCACTGTATCCTTCCCAAGATGTGAAAGAACAGTGAATTTCCCTAAATAACACTGCATTACGTGCTGCATTTTTAGAAATGTTTGGTGCGCAGATTTCACCTAACAAATTACTTTGTCTGCCATGATTACAAATATTCTAGTAAGTTTATTAGAGTTTATTAGAGCTCTGTAGAAGAACATAGGGGTGAGTGTGTAGTGTCACAGGCCAGAGTACTGCTGTTATATCCTGATCTAAATATAAAGTCTCTGAACTGTAGCAGTAGCTGGTGTAGCATATTACATACACTGGTGGTTCTGTTATTCTGCTTCTGTGATGTGGCAGCCTATACTCTTAGTATCGTAAGCCTGTTAAACCTTCCACCTTCCACTCAGTTCACCACCTAAATCTCACGAAATGTTATTCGCTTATCTGATGCGGGAAGACCAATGACTTGTTCTCTGCCAGACCCCCGTTACAGCAGCCAGCATTAGTTCCCAAAGGCTGCATCAGGACTACAGTGAAATGAAGTCTAAGGATAAAAATTATGATTTGGCCTATCGAAAATGACTAATGACTTTAGATGTGTGGATTGCTTGGACTCTCCAGAAGGGCTTTGAATCAAGGTGCTCACCATGGCAGGTTTAGTCAGGAATTTTTCTTCATTATCTACGTCTAAGACATCCCAGAAAAAGGTTTGTAAGTCAGTGGTCTATATTAAGAATATACAAAGGTATTATAACATTTTTGGAGAAACAATGTGTGTTGCTTTTCGTGTACAAAACAAATTGTTAACTATTGAGAAGCAGTAATATTATGTTCTTAAAATTTTGCCTTTGCAATTTTTCCTGACTGAATGGCAACACAATAGTAACACATTTATGTAGTACTTGTGTTACAGTGGCTTTCAGCTTTGTGACTTGGGAGAAAAAACCCACATTTTATAACCATAAACATTCTCCATGGATTTTCTAGACCTGTTAAAATTTCCTGTATTCCCTTCATCATATGCTTTTGTATCTCATGTCTCAATATCTCATGAGAGACACAGACTTAAAATCAGGAGCCTGAATGTGATGAATGTTCTGTGAAATAGTAGAAATAGTGAAATAGTAGAAACTGTGAAACTTAGAACTCTGAAAGGTTTTGTGTAGAAGAGTAGTGGACTATGAAATATTAATTAAGACGGGAGGATGAAGACATACTTTCAAAAGGAAATGGACAAATGAATTTAAAACTTATTTGCACTATCCTACTGAGGACATTGACATCTGTTATGTAGCCTGCTATATCCCAAAACACGAATGCCCATCATAAATGTTTCAATGATGCACAGGAACAGATGTGAAAAGCCTATTGTTTCTGCTAATGCTGATTCACCACATGCACAAGCAGCTAATAAGTCAGTACATTACAAATTTGAAATGTCAGTGAAAATTCAGGCAGATATCACGATGATCTTCATAGACCAGCCCCGTGCATTGATTTAAGCTGCACAAAATTACTCTGGCTACTTCTGATCATCATATCATAGAATGGCCTAGACTGGAAAGGACCTTAGAGATAATTTTAATCCAACCTCCCTGTCATGGGCAGGGACACCTCTCAACTAGATCAGGCAACACATGAAGACCGAACGGGAATCAAACCCGTGACCTTTGACATTTCAGCACCACGCTCAACTGAGTGAGCTAAACCAGCCCTCCAGTGAGCTAAACTAGCTCTCCATCATTTACTGTGGCCTAAAGCTGTCTTAGATTCAGTTGCAAAGTCAGGAAAATAAAAGTAAAGAAAAACTTTCCAAGACAAACTGTAGCCATGTGAGAAGGATTTTTATTTATTTACTTATTACTCCAAGATTAAAGATTAACACCTTTAAAGAAACATAAGAGTTAATCTTTATTGAAATTTCGTGTTTTCTGGTTAGAGCT
Source organism: Trogon surrucura (assembly GCA_020746105.1). Taxonomy (NCBI): domain Eukaryota; kingdom Metazoa; phylum Chordata; class Aves; order Trogoniformes; family Trogonidae; genus Trogon; species Trogon surrucura. The sequence goes on from CM036619.1 coordinate 73,455,977, forward strand.
ATCTGTAAGGACCTTGGTGTGACGTTTTATTTTAATTGCTACTTTCCAGTTCTTAAAAATGCCTGCTTTTCCACTGTTTTCTCACATTTGCCTTTTTCCTCCTGTGCTCTTCTGGTTCAGTCTGGTCTTCTCTTTATACTTCTGCAGTGAGTGAAAGTCAGCCAGAGAGAGAGAGAAGATATTAAAAGGTTAGAGAAAAGAAACAAACTATTCACTAGGTGAAAGTATTCACCTGGAGCCATTCAAGAGCAACTGCTTTGAATCCCTTTGAAGTGCCATTCAAACTTTTAGTTGCCCTCACCTCAATAAATAATGCACTTTGAAGCCAGACTTAGGGCACAGATGAACAATGAAAGAAGATAGTGCCAGGGAAAAAGAGGAAACCGTATGAAGCACAGAAATATAGGGCTGGAAGGGACCATCCAGACCATAGATTAAAATTTCTTTCCACTGAATGTGTAATTCCACTGTAATTCTTTTTATACATGTTTGAAAACTTGATTTTCAAATCTATTTAGTTTCTTGTCTCTATCATTTCTATCAGAAAATTCCTCTGGAGTTTAATTTGCTAAAAATAAAAGTAAGTTCTATTATCATTTTTATTCATTCCTACAGGAAAACCAGGCATATTTCTACAGCAGGTTTGGCCTCCTCTATCCCATCAAGCTTTCAATATCCTGAAATACCTGCACACAGTGCCCAGACCATGTCTGCAAGATGAAACATGCACGTAAATAAATACCACTCTGGAGGGCTAAAACAAAGCTATCATAGTATTTTGATCCTTGGAGCTGGAAAAAAAAAAAAAACCAAAACATGAAGGTAAGAATTCTGTTTAAGCACCACATACAGATGAGAGGACACCTGGCTAAGCATCAGGCAGCGTGGGCAGGGCCAGCCAGCTCCAGTGGCCTGGGTCTCAGAGGTACCTCTCTCTGTCCCTTCACCCAGGGATTTAGAGATGACCAAGTGACAAACTGGCCTTGCCAAGGTAGATACAGCCACAAGGGCATCCAGCTACTGGAATAACTGTGCCTGTTGTTTTAGTTTATGCACACTTCCCTTTCTGTTAGTACAAACTTCTGCCAAAGGCCTTTGTCATTTTAACACACCATGAAATTTTTCCCGTGTAAGAACAAACAAACGAAAAAAGAGGTTAGTTCCCATTAGTACTGAATGTTACAAACTAATACACGAGTAATTTTGGTAACCTTTAGTCTTTTACGTCTTGCCAACAGCTATGTTTAAAAAAAAGTTTAGTTTTGGGACCTAAACTGATGTCAAAGGAATTGGCTACAAATTTAAGGGAAATTGTGTCAGTATTTAACTTGATCCAAATTGATCCAGTTAATCCAAATATCATTTTGATGGTATTGTTGCTCTTTTTAACATAACTGAGCCAGTTGATGATGATGTTACTGAGACCTCAGTCATAAGAAGTGAGTAAATGCAGAATAAAGACTTCAGAACTTCTCTGTGAGTGAAGGCATGTAATGAATTGACTAAGCAACAACTTGTGGATCGAAATAGTTTAGCGTAACTTGGTGGATTAAAAAAAAGAGGGATGAACAGAGAATTTGAAATTTTTATTTTTTAAAAAAGCTTGATGAATTTGATATTGTGGTATTTGTACTTGTTGAAAAAAAAAAAAGAAAATCTTTCCCTTAGAGGGATAATAATCCATTCACCTGATTGCCACAGGTTTTTTTGCATCTATCAATTAATTCTTTTTTCAAGATGTGATTATTTGTATTTGAACTGAACACACCATCAGTCAGTCAGTCAAGCAACACATGTAACTGAATGATTTAGGGGAACAGCTTATCACTGCAGTTGATAAACAAACAGGTTAAAGGGTAGCTAAGAAATACACTCGAAAAAGTATTCTGCATTTGACAAGTCATTAAAGCATGTATAATTTTAATTACAATCGATACAGAAAACAGTATTTGTAGTTGTTTACAATTGCAGTTGTAATAAATTAAAACATCCCAGCAATCAAGATCCTAAATATATCAATCACTAATGCCTAAAATATTGTATCTGATAATTATTTATGTAAATATCTCTCTGTGGCACCTGTCACGTCTGTCTCCAGAACATCAGTGTTATATGAAGTAGGGGAAGGTGACTGCAAGACAACCAGTAGATCTTTCAGCACGGTGGAGGTGGGACAAATGTTCTCATTGCACCTAACTAACCCCACGGTTGTTGCATTTACTGGGACTTCACATCTGTCCATATCAAAGCTCATTGTGGTTATGGAGGGTGGGATCTGGTGAATTAATTTGGAATTAAGCAGTGCAAACCAAGTGGGATCATGATCAGACCGTGACTGAGTGTCCAACAGGCATAGTGTGAGCTGCTAATAGTTTTGTTGAAACTGCAGTGTCTTTAGAGTCTTTGTTGATTCGTATTAGTGTCATTAGGAAGATGGACTGGATGGGCAGAACATCAGCCTTACTTTCTGTAGATCCAGAGAAAAGATAACTGACCATTCTTTGGTTTTAGACTGTATTTACATTGGGTAGCACTGCAGCCCAGTGAAGTAGACCTGTAAGTGAAATACAAACAGTAGACACGCCTAGAGGATGTACTTTGAGGTAGTTTTAATCTGATCCTCCTGAACGGTGCCTGTTGCTGGCTGAAGCCCATTAATTTTGCTCCTGGAGACAATCTGCAGGTTTAGTTTCACCTGAAATAAGTTCAGTGTGTGCACTGAAATATCAGCTGAATTGTGGCAAGTGGGGATATTTGGGACATTCACATCAAGAGCATCCTTCTGATCTGAACTGAAACGTAGCATAAATGCACTGTAGGTATGTAGTCTGTGGTGAAGTTTCTGGTAGATGCAATGTTTCCAGAAAGGGAGTCAGAGGATCACGAGTGCCATTAGCGAATTCTGCAGTCTAAGACAGAATGTATATGTGATAAAGCTGGACACAAACTACCTCAACAAACTCAGAAAACACCTTCAAAAGATGTATTTCCAGGTCTTTGTCAGCACTAGCTGTTTGGCTTCTTTTGAATCAAAGCTTTTCAGTTTAATATTTTATTTACAAGAACAACTATGTCTTTTTAATTTGTCAGTTTCTGTTTAAAAAAAAAAGATACTTTGGGTGTAGCTTCAGATTTAACAAAAGCTTTTAATATTTCAGTAAAATATATTGATAAGTTAAAACAGAATTGCATTTAAATTAAATAAGGATGAGGTTGGTACACATATAATCCTGAATTATGCGGAGAAGTGTTTCTCTTCATGGCTAGTGCTTCTCTTAGTGCAGAAGTTAAAGTAGCAGCAGGCACAGTGGTATTCTGCAACTGTAAATACAATGCACAACCAGATGAAAATAGACAATATTCAATAGAAAATTCAGCAGGTAGATGTTATGGTTTAAATCAAGGTGGTTTTGCTATTTGAACTTTCCTTATATCCCAAGTGTGTGTGGTTCCACAAGCGGTTGTTCAGGGTCTTACAAAGAAGTCATATACCGGAGTTTAAAAGAAAAATAATTTTTCACATTTTATTTATGATTAATTTTTATTACTTTGTTTCCAGTTTCACTGTCCACTTGTTTGCCTTCATTAGCTCAGTATAGTTGGTGGTACAACCATATTTGAACGCTTTTGCAGAAAGCCAGTGTGAGTTACACTGTTGTGGTGGGTAACTTAAGAATACAAGCCTCTGAAAAGGTATCACACACATACCAACCAGACATCAAAAGACAGTGGAACATCTGTAAATCAGAAAATGCACCAAGTTTTATACTTCAGAACACTGTTCCGAACAGTGTTTTGTGCAATTTGGAATTTCCTTTTTATTCCTTTTAAATTTCTGCAGAAATTACTCAATGCTTTGCAGAAGTGCAGGGCACATTTAAAGCTCACTGTTTGTAGTGAACATTTGCCATATGGAAAATTACAGAAAATAAATTTCCTGCTGATACTGTTATGGGTTTTGGTTTTTTTTTGTGAGAGGATATTTTACTATAAGGATCAGTTTACAAACTATGCTTTAGTTTTGTTCCTTTTTATTTTTTGTAGACATGATTCCATATCTGTTAATTTTTTCACTTTATCCGTGGAAGCTAGATTTTTGCAGCTGGTAAAAGTGAGAAAAAACAGTGATATTAAGCCTGTTCTATCTTTCAAATTTCAGTCAGAACTTTTAGCAAAATTATTGTTTTGTTTTTATACAGCTGTGTGAGTGAAAATCGTTCACTGCTAAAAGTATGTAAGTATAACAAGTCTGATTATTTAAGGGATGAGTTGTCCAAATTGATGTTTTTAACACAATGTTAATTTTTTAAGGCTGAATAAGATCTTATTTGATACGATAGAATGTCTTTATGGGAAGAGTGAGCATTCACGTATTCTGCATAGTGCAATGAATATACGAGGTTTGTTTCAAATACATTAAAACAAACAAACAAAAAATTACAAGCACAAATATTGTCATCAAAAGTTTACAGAAAAAAAATCACTCCTTTTATTGAATGTAATAACATAGAAGGTAATGATTACTCTTAGACGATATATGTGTACACAGACGGAGGAGCTCTGCCTGACTTCATAGTTTGTGACAAACGTTCTTCACAAAGGAGAATTGCTTTTTCTTTGGTCAGTAGTGGATTATTTCCCTTGAACACTACTGATGTAGCGGGATAATACCTCTGTTTTTCCTTTACCTAACATATTCCTAAATCACAGCTCTTCTGAAATGTTAATTATTGATGTGATAGGATTGAAATAATAAACATCTGCCAATCTGAGGAAGATGTCAGCAAGGCACCCCCACCCTACAGATGTTGCTACTGTAATATTCACATCCAGTATCAGTCTACAAGGGGAAATGCATGGAATGGGTTGAAAAATTCTTTCCTAGTATTTTAGTGCAAAAAGGGTTAAAGTAATTGCTACAGAATTAGCTTATACTTCGTCTGCAAAGACATATTAAGGAAAAAGCGTTAATTAAAGAAAAATGTTGAAGCATCTGCATGGCTGTTTCAGAGGAAGTATATTTTAATTCCTCGGGGATATGTTCCTCAGTTTATAAACTACCAGATCCTTGGAATAGATGTTTCATGTGTTCTGATTCTGTATTTATTAAGATGAGCTCTAATCAAGGCCTGGAGTGAAGTTGCCTACTGTTGCTACCATCAAAGGGAGAAATATTCTGATGTTGTAGCTATAAATGAATCTGAATTACTGTGTTCCTAATTTCCCATTATAAGTAAGAAAACTAGAGATAATTAAAATGTATTGGGTTTATGCATATATTGCAAGCTTCCCTTCTTTAGCTGAGTTGAAGGAGTTAAAGATTTACATGTCATTAACAACTCTTCTCTAAAAATGGACCACATCTGGAAACAACAGTAAAATGCTCTGCTTGTTTACAATACCAAGTGTATTTGAAAAAGAAAGATCTGTAATGTTGGTATTTTTGTGTTCTGTGCCACCATCAACCCTAGAGCACTCATGTCCTGTGACCATCAGTTGGTGCATGGTTTAACCATTGCTGTCTTTGAGGCCTCACTAAGCGTGGTCACTGGGAGGCAGACTGTCACCTGGATTTCGCATCCTGCTTCCCTCCCACATGTATTTGTCTTAAAAGTCTTTCCACTCCTGCTGCCTTTCAAAGACATTTTATTACAGTAGTCTTTTTATCTGCTTCACTTAGGCAACTTCTTTGGATTTGCAGATTAATATACTTAACTATCGACGTGTGAACAGTTGGTATCCTTCTTTGAGACATAGTATGTTGATCCCCTTATCGGTTCTGTAAAGCACCCGTGGCAAAGAATATGTCACACCGTGTGAAGTCTTGGCAGCTTGTTTCTTCTGTTGTTGGTGGATGCGTCCTTGAACTCATGCTGTCTCGCGGGCTGCCCGGTTCACTTCTGAGGGTGCGGTGGTTGTACCTGAATGGGGATGTGCTGTTTATCACACCTTCAAAATGCTCCTTTTGTGCCTCCATGTTGTGATTGCAATTTCTTGTCTATTCACCTTTTCCACTGTTTGCATCACTGCCTAGATTGCGTTTCCGTGTAATGTGATTTGACACTGTGCTAATACTTTGGTTCTTGGTGGGTTTTCTTAGCTGCTGAGCCTCTCTTCATGTCTTTTGAATGTCCAATCTTTTATACATTCTGTGCTGAGTTATATGATGGTTTTATCCTTTTGTTTCTCTTGCAGATCTGTATTATTTAAAACTAACACCAGAGGCAATGTAGGCCCACTGATGAATGAGGTGGGTGCCTTGGTGACACATGATACAGAGAAGGCAGAGTTACTGAATGCCTTCTTTGCCTCTGTCTACTCTGCCGGAGGCTGTCCTGAGGAGCCCCGTTCCCCTGAGGCCCCAGAGGAAGTCAGGGCAGTGGAGGAGTTTGCTTTAGTCGATGAGGACTGGGTTAGGGACCAATTAAGCAATCTGGATATCCATAAATCCATGGGTCCAGACGGGATGCATCCACGGGTGCTGAGGGAGCTGACTGATGTCATTGCTAGACCACTCTCCATCATCTTTGCCAAGTCTTGGGAGACGGGAGAGGTGCCTGAGGACTGGAGGGAAGCAAATGTCACTCCAGTCTTCAAAAAGGGCAAGAAGGAGGACCCGGGTAACTATAGACCGGTCAGCCTCACCTCCATCCCTGGGAAAGTGATGGAACGACTTATCCTTGGTGCCATCTCAAGGCATATCAGGGATAAGAGGGTCATTAGAGACAGTCAACATGGCTTCACCAAAGGGAAGTCGTGCTTGACTAACCTCATAGCCTTTTATGAGGATATAACAAGGTGGATAGATGATGGCAGAGCGGTGGATGTGGTCTACCTTGACTTCAGTAAAGCATTTGACACAGTCTCCCACAGCATCCTTGCTGCTAAACTGAGGAAGTGTGGTCTAGACTCTCGGGTAGTGAGGTGGACTGTGAACTGGCTAAGGGGAAGAAGCCAAAGAGTTGTGGTCAATGGGGCGGAGTCTGGTTGGAGGCCTGTATCCAGTGGAGTGCCTCAAGGGTCGGTACTGGGACCAGTATTATTCAATATATTCATCGATGACTTGGATGAGGGACTAGAGAGTACTATCAGCAAGTTTGCTGATGACACCAAGCTGGGAGGAGTGGCTGACACACCAGAAGGCTGTGCTGCCATTCAGCGAGACCTGGACAGGCTGGAGAGTTGGGTGGGGAAAAATTTAATGAAGTATAACAAGGGTAAGTGTAGGGTCTTGCATCTGAGTAGGAACAACCCCGGGTTCCAGTATAAGTTGGGGAATGACTTATTAGAGAGCAGTGTAGGGGAAAGGGACCTGGGAGTCTTGGTGGACAGCAGGATGACCATGAGCCAGCAGTGTGCCCTTGTGGCCAGGAAGGCCAATGGCATCCTGCGGTGTATTAGAAGGGGGGTGGTTAGTAGGTCGAGAGAGGTTCTCCTTCCCCTCTACTTTGCCCTGGTGAGACCCCATCTGGAATATTGTGTCCAGTTCTGGGCCCCTCAGTTCAAGAAAGACAGGGAACTGCTGGAGAGAGTCCAGCACAGGGCAACTAGGATGATTAAGGGAGTGGAGCATCTCCCTTATGAGAAAAGACTGAGGGAGCTGGGGCTCTTTAGTTTGGAGAAGAGGAGGCTGAGGGGTGACCTCATTAATGTTTACAAATATATCAAGGGTGAGTGTCACGAGGATGGAGCCAGGCTCTTCTCGGTGACAACCACTGATAGGACAAGGGGTAATGGGCTGAAACTGGAACATAAGAGGTTCCGCTTAAACTCGAGAAGAAACTTCTTCTCAGTGAGGGTGACGGAGCCCTGGAACAGGCTGCCCAGGGAGGCTGTGGAGTCTCCTTCTCTGGAGACATTCAAGACCTGCCTGGACACGTTCCTGTGTGGCATAGTCTAGGCATTCCTGCTCTGGCAGGGGGATTGGACTTGATGATCTTTCGAGGTCCCTTCCAATCCTTAACATTCTATGATTCTATGATTCTATGATTCTATTTAATTTTCCCTGTAAGATTCTTGTTTCATTTAATCTCCCAATTTCCCCTACTTCCCTCCCCCCCGTTTTTTCCTTGTTTCCTTCATTATTTTTTTGTGTTATTTGCTTTTTTTCTTCATTTCTCATTTGATATGCAATATATTTGTAAATAAAAACGTGGATCCTGACTTTCAAATTCAGGCAATGATATCAGTTGGTATGAAATGCTGTGTTGGTTGATTTCACCTAGATAAATAGCTTGACAAATTGTTCAAGGTATTTCACAGACAGTGCTTTGTACTCACTAATATACCTCATGAGGTATGTACTTTTGCTTGCTGGAAGTTGTTCCAAATTTCTAAAAAAAAAAAAGTATGTGAGCTGTGTCAAAGATTCAAGCTGCAAGACGTGTTTTCTTGAAATTAATAGTTAGGACATAGAAACAAACTGTGACTTCCAGACATTTGCAGAAAGTGGGTGGGAAGGAGTTTATATAACAGTCTCTTCAGGAATAAATATGAGAAACTACAAAAATATTTAGAGGGGGGAAATGAGAAGGAGGGTGAACAACATGAAGGAATAGCCAAACATTTATCTTCCTTTTGCTCTAATAGTTGTTATAAAGCCCAGTAACTTTAAAATGTGATGTTTTCTCTTGCTCTTTATTTTGTTCTATGATGCCTGAAGGCCTTCTGGCTCTCATAGAAGACAGTGGATGAAAAGTCTCCAGAGCAGTCCTCAGCATCTTCAGAAAACTCAGAATAAAAATAATGAAAAATAGTATCTGGCCTTTCACAAATTGGTCTAAAATATGTCACGGTAAATGCCTTTGGCTGTCCATCACATACAAAGTTCCTGTTGACAAACCGGTGCAACTTAGTTCAGGGGATATCCATCGAGACCTCTGTAAAACCAGTAGAAGCAGAACTACTAATAGCAATATAATGGTTACACAGAAGGAGACCACAGTGAACTTAGACAGTTTATGAAATTTATCAGAAAAATTTCTTCCTCCCCATTCTCAAGTCAGAAAAAGAGAATTAAATGAACTAAGAGTGTCTCACTGTAGCCGGTACTGTTCATATTACTGGCTCTACCTCTGCTTACTGGTGGTGCAGTTACTCACTGATAAAAACATAAATATAAGTCAGAGAGTGATTACCTCAGTGTTGTACATCACTTTTTCAAGATTCTATTAGCAAATTTAGGAGTAATAAACTTTTTTTTTGGAGGAAAGCTGAGGCTCGAAGACTTGTAGAAGTGAAGCCTGTATCTATTGTACCTCCAAATATATGGTCAAAATAAAATTACTGAAAGCAGATCTTTGATATTCTAATACGACTTGCATTTCTTTCTTGGGAAGTTTTAGTACATGAAGTACTCTCCTTACATTTGAAAATACACCTCCAATTTCAATTACTACTTTAATCGTGTTGTGTTTCTCAATCTTTGTCATGCACATTGAACTCGATTGCAACAGCTATTGATTTCACACAGTTGCACTGACCTTAACCTACCATGTCATGGTGGTATCTCAGGCAGGTAGAACCTGGGACAGTATTTTTTCCTTCTTCTGCACCTAAACTGCAGACATCCCATCTCACTGTTTGCTGGGTCCAGGTAAAGGGACGAGTGTTCCTGGGATCCGGTTCAGTTCCTGTTGATACCAATGGGAGTCTCTTCACTGCTTCAGTGGCAATATGATAGTACTTTATTAGAATATAGGATTTTTCTTGTTGGAATCATATCCCTAGCTTGTTTGTCATATTCTGAATGGAAATGGATCAGGTGTGCGTGAGAGAGATACAGGGACGCTCGCAGCAGCACTGTGTAGTTTACGTTTCCCAGCTGTGAAATAAACCTTGAAGTATCTTTTCTTCCAGTGAACCTTTTTCCTCCAAAAAAAGGTGGTCAACTACCACAACTTCAAAAAGAATTTCCTAAAAAAAAATAAAAATGCATCATTCATCAAAGAACAGAGATGCACTGGGTGTGAAAGCCTATAGTCCAAACACATTCACTGACAATACAAGAATAAAACGTGCAGCAAACACTGTAGCAAATTTAACTAGCAGCATCTTCTGTTAATTAGTGATAAAAGTTTCTTGATATTCAACATAGAGTTTGGCATCCTTAAAAAAAAAATTGAAATGTTCTGCATAAGCTGAATCAAGTTTCACTGGATGGTTTCCAGTGACAAGGCCTTGGCCATAAGTCAGGAGTCATGGCTGCAGAGTGTCTTGGTACAGTGTGACAAAGCATTTGGTATTGGCTTTTTTTCAGGTTTTTATTTGATTCGATGCCAAATATATCAGCTGTTAATTTAGATAGACACTGTCCCCTAATTTTTGAATTTAAAGACAAAAAAAAAAAAAGGAAGTATATGTAATAAGAACAAATCTATGTTCTCAAATTCATGAGGAACTGTATGTTCCAAGGTTGCTTTTCTGTCATTTTGGCTCTCATTTCTCCTATTCTTTTGTTAAATGTAACAAAATGCTTATCCTCTTCTAGCTGTTCCCTGGATGCTCTGGTGCTCCTTGAAGAGGTGACAGCATTTGTGCCTTGAGCTTCGTTACCAGAACAAATAGTGAAGAAGTGGCCATCAAAGAAATGAGTGCATGTTCCATAAAGCCACAGTACTTTACAGGAATACTTTAAAAGAAATGTTGTTAATGGTTAATCTCGAGGCTGAAAGGCATTGGTTTTAAGTCCTTTATTTTGTTCTTTTTTTTTTTCTTCTTCCCATTATGCAAAACATCGGTTATGACTGACTGCTTGAATTCTGAACACCCACTTCTTTCAGCAATATTAATATGAGACCAACAGATCTGACTGACTCAGATGAATGACTGGTTTAATCCATTACAAGAGTTCCTAAGTTCTAGGCAATAATTTTAAGACATTGAGACAGCTGTTTGCCAGAAACAGTCATACGCAGAGGACATAAGGTCCTTGAACCAAAAGCCAACCAATAATGTAGGAATAAAATATAGACAGATATCAAAAAGCCTAAATAAGCTTCCCTCTAATCAGGTTATAAAAATGGAGAGGAAGATCCCACAGGCAAACTCCCACCAAAGCCCCTTTGTAAAAGGACAACAGCTTAATGGCTCCCACTAGTAGCATCAGGGAATGACACATCAGTAAGTATTTTCTAAAAGGGAGGGTGGGAAGGAGCTACTTGAAACAAAAATGGAGAATATCCTCTTAATACTGGCTTGAATTTTTAAAATATTTTTGTTCAGAGGACATCTATTCCCCTACCATGTTTGCTCTCAGGAATTATTCCACTGATACATTTGAACTGTATGAATGTGTATGTGAGGTGAAAAAAGGATTTCAAGGGGAATTTTGGATTTCATTCATCGTGAAGTCAAAAACAGTCACATACAACTTACCTCACAATGCCATAATCTACTTTTAGTTCACATACTTGTAATAAACCCAGAGCAAACCCATTCTGGAAGTTACTTCCAGAATGCATTTACAAAATCCATACATTATTGGAAATTGAAACCTACTTGTGAACCTTTTGTAGGTAGAAGAAGGGTCTAAATTAGTCAAATAAATGCTTTCTTGTTTGCTTAAAAATAGTTCTTAGTGAAGGTGTTATGGCACTTTTATGTGGACCAAATCTTTTTACTGTCCTACTTGGACATTCATATCCATCCTTAGCTCACAAAATTGCTGTGTGCTTTACTTTCAAGGAAACTAAAATTAATACTGGAACTGAAATAATTTACAACTGAAAAATTAGCTGCATAAAAGTAAAAAGAATGAAAATAATTAATAGAGGTGGGCAAACCTCAAAAGGTTCAGAAGAGTAATACAGAAGATTATTAAAAGTCTAGTAGACTTTGTGCAGTGTTTGAAACTTTTCTTTCCCCTGAACCACAGTTTCTCATTGCTTAAAACAGATCTCATATGTACTTCAAAGGCAGAGATGCTGCAGATTTCTCTATGGTATTTTCTGGCTTGTAAGTCTTTGAAATGTCAGTAAAAGTCATTGTTATCAAAGAGAAAATGATATTTTACATTTAATAAAACCCCAAAACCTGCTTCTGATTTGATAGAAAAATTTTCTTTCAGGTATTGCATGTAGTTGGATTTGGTAAAATCTCTCTGATGAAAAAAAGATAAAATGGATACAGTTTTAGCCTGAGTTTATGAGTTTAGTGGCCTCAGCTATCACTTCTAATACAGGCATACTTAAAATCAGTTTGCAAATTTGGTAAGTTTTTCAGAAATATTGGGATACCTGTCAAAATGACTGGAATTGTCAAATATCCAGGATGATTTATTATGAAAATAAGGAGTTAAAATTCAACAAATTCATTATATTGAGATGTTCTTCCAGTTAAATGGGGTAAAATTTAAAACTAATTTTTTGTCAGTATCTCAAAACTGTTACTAGAGAAATCAGGGACTGTGCGTATAAAACACTTCTTGCTACATTGAATGTTTTGGAAATGAGAAGCAAAGAATTTACAGGGTAGCACTGCCCTTTAACTTTTTGTTTAATATGTGTGTTTGCACGCATTTACGGAGGATTTATTATTATGATTTCATGAATATTTAGATTTACATACCATTCCAGTGAAGCAAAATTACTATAATTCTGCAATGCATGGGTAGTTACACTGAGTAGGAAAATAATACAACAGTCTGTTCCTTTTAAAGTGTTAAGGTAAGGATAATTTAAGTACATGTCTATTGATAAGCACTTTAAGAGGAGCTATTATCCACCTTCCCTGACACAGCTGTGGTGCGCTGTACTTAGAATACAGTAAAGGTGGGACCTGAAGTCATTTTCCAACAGAAACGGAGTTCCAGCTTACCAGCTTTCTGAGGAATTCTTGAAGACTTTTCCATAAAAATAAAACTATGTTAGTTTCTACTTTAGGTTAGATCTGCAGTTAATTTAAAGTTTTCTAGATGGTTTTTTTTTATTTCTCTTCGTGAAATAGGAAGAAGGAGAGCAATCAGCTTGGTACAGAAAATATAGTAATAACATTTATGTATTATGTAAATTATCTTTAATTTCTCCAGGAATATCTAATAGATAGCATGCATACTCTAAAGGCCTTGGTTTCTCATTGCATGAAAGTAAAAAGCAGCAGTTTCCAAGCAGGTGAGAGAATGCGATGGTAAAGAGGTAACAAGTCGTATTGTGTTGTGTGCAAGTTATAAAGTATATTAGTTATCAGTACTTTAAAGAATGCTGAGAAATTAGGATATTATAATTGATGCTACTTTTAAATGTTTCCATTTCCTTTTTTTTTTTTTTCCCTTACATAGTTCTATATCTTATCTTCCAAAAACTGGAACGCTTAGAGAGAGGCCACTGCCTTTTTATGAGAAACTGGCCTTCCCACGGAGTTTCATGTGCACTATGTTGTATTACGTAGTTTCAGTGTTGTTGTTTCCGTATTTCCAATTTTTTTTCATAAAACATAATGTTATCGGGCATTTACATGCCAGAGGTATCTGGATTTTAAAAGTGTCTGTCCTTATTTTTCAAGACCAGTTGTATTTCTTCCAAGGTTTAAGAAAATAAATATAAAACCAGATGAGATACAGAAAAATGAGGATTTACTATTTTTTCATGTGTGAGAAATGTAGAATGGGATAAATAAGGCTTTCTGCATAGAGTTGGTCTCATTTATAGTAAATTTATTGTGAATATGCATATATCTTCCTTTGTATTTTGTTTAGGACAATTTTTCAGCCATAGCATTTTATTAGTACCTATGTTTTCACAGAGATCGTATGCCAGCAGATACAAACTTTCATTCAGATCAGTCACAATGAAGGAAGCAAATAGCTCAAATATATAGAATGTCATTCGTCCCTGTCATGAATAGTAAACCAAAAAAAAAGATAATTGTCTGTTTATAATTAAATAGCAAGTATTTTGGGGAAATAAGCGCTTAGGGAACCAGAAACAGAGGTGATGATTTTGCCAGTGTAGAGAAGGGCGGTGAAATAATCAGTTGTCTGAGCTGACTTTTTGCAGTTCAAGTCTATATGGTAACACTGGTTCTGAAAGAAAGGCATAGCATATTGATATAGTTTAAATCCCTAAATAGTATATAAGATATATTAATTAATAGTACTGGGGGGGGGGAAAGATGAACACATATTGCTTGGCCTCGTGAAAGAAGAGGTAAACCAGAGCCTACCAAAGTCTTTCCACTACAATTCTCATTATGTGCGCTAGAGATGCTGCTCTTAAATTGGATTGCAGACAAATGTCTTTTCTGAGATGTGGCAGCGGTCGCTGCCTTTGGGTTCTTCTTGGACCTGTTCCTGCTGGAAGGTCCTGATAGCTGGTAGAGAGGCTGTCTGCGAACATGCCCTGATTCACCTCACACAGAGTGTCACATTCTGCTCTTTTCATTTAATCGAACCAGGCTGCCTTTCTCTCCAACAAAATGACCACGAGTGAGCTGCTTTGCCAGAAGATCAGCAGAGCTGGGATCCGGTAGTGCTGGAAAAGTAGCTGAAGAGCCTCTTGCCTCAGTGCAGCTGGCACCAAGTCCAGAGGTTGTTTCTGGATTGCAGAGCAACAACCAGAGTCACCTTAGGTATGAAATTTTTTATGTGAGCATTAGGTTTTCTTTAGGCTGAAATTGGTCAGTGCACAAAGCTTTTTCTCTACAAATAATGGAAAAATCTGCATTTGTCTTTCTGAGGATGTGGGTTAAAATATGGGAATAATTTGGAGGGTATAGAGGGCTGTCAGCACATGGATGGTACTAGCTGGTGCTTCTCATGTTCAGTGGTCACAGGAGCAGCTGGCAAATGATGAGGCTGACAGTTTAGCATGCGGCTTTTATAGGTTGGGAGGTAAAATTCTGAGAATTTTGCCCAGCAAAGATTTAAACAACGAGGATAGCTATCCACAAAATTATTGAAAGGTAAGAGACTGTCCAACTTGAGCAGCATGGTCACCATTTTCATTGACAAGTTCTGATTCCCTATAAATATATTGCATACACTTCCAGCATATGTAGTAAGAGACTAGAAACCTTTTCTCGGTGTGGCAGTCACACAAGTCTTTAATGAGACTGAGAGCAATTCTAGCATAGTTATCTGTAAGAACCCATGCACTAGTAAATTGTGGTTTATAAGGTGCTATTGTTTCATGTATAAGGTTAAGGCTAAAGACCTAACCAGCTGTTTTCATTTCACCTTCCAGCAAAGTGCCTAAGTTAAGTACTTGCACCGCAAACTATGTGAGACATCCAATAAAACATCACTGACCAAACAGTTTGTTAAATCAAAGGTTAATACCAGCCCATATTGTAACTAGAAGTAGAATGCATGATGAATAGCACAATAACTCTAATTATTAAACAGAAAGATCATGTGTACTGTTATGGTTGGGTTGTCACACGGTGATTTCTACTCTTATATGTTGTGGTGCTGGAAAAGAAGGGACAATACAGGCTTCCAGTGACTTCAGTAGATGAAATTTAAAAGGAAATAGAAATGCTTGACAAGAAGGGTGTTTCCCCAAGTCTAGTGTATTTTACTGGAATAGGACTACACAAACTACTGGATGTTTAAGAAATATATGGTTTAGAATACTGCCTAGACTAGACTGTCTTAATGCATAACCACTATAGGGGCCATGGGCTTTTCTCTTTGCTTTTTGAAACTGGTACAACTGGGAGTTGCTATTGCCATCAATAATTTTAGCATTTTCATCCATAAAATGCTAATATTCTATTGCCAACAGCTGATAGTCTAAAGTGAACCATAATGAACAGGCAAGAGAGCCAGTATTTATCAGCCAAGATGGGTATGATGGAACATTACCTAATAAACAATAATAGACAGTTAATAAGAAATAGAAATCAATATGCTGTCAAATAGGAAGCCAGTGCAATGCAGCTAGGTTGCAAAAAATACGAGTCCTTTTTTTTTCATCTGAGTTAAGTACCTAAGCTGGTGCATTCTAAATGAGTTACAATTTATGGCCAGCATTCTGGGGGAGGCCTATAAATACAGAATTGTAGTAATACTGTCTGGACAGTAAAATCCATAGATCATGAGTGTGCTGCTTTTGTGACTATTTAAATGCAGGCTGTTCATTCTGAGGAAAAAAAAAACCAAGCTTCTTTTTTCAATAACTGGAATTAGACTGGCAGGACAGTGCTCACAATTCACAGTTTCCTACACCCATGCACACATCCTCCTAAATGGAAGGTTTAGACCGAGTTGTGTAACACCACTGACTGAAATAAACCTGTGGATTTCTGTCATCCTGCTCATGCCAAATAAAAATAAAAGTCATCTGGTAAAATCTAGATGTACTCTATTAGGTGTTTTCATCCTTGTGTAAAATGATAGTTTCTCCCACAAAGTACGTCACTTTTTCTGGATTCTAGGATTTTTTAAACAAACTTTTAAAAAGATGGGAAGAGTGCAGTGAAAGCATGATCTTTTCTTTTGACAAAATTCTTTCATCTGCAGGAAAATAGTGAAATAGTTCCTCTGGAATAAGGAATAGGTCCTATGGAAACTAACTATTTTCTTTTTTTTTTTTTAATTTGTTGCCCCCCTGAAGTTAAAGGAAGAAAACCCCAATGATTTCATTGTAGATGAAAACTTGCAATAACATACAGAACAGCTTATTGTAATAGTTTTGCAGTTAGGCATCAGAATAAACAAATAGGTATCAACAATGTCTAAGGGAGAAAAAACAATGTTCTCCCTCACCCTGTCTTTCCTAGTATTTCATGGTTTCTCACTGGAAAAAAAAAAACAAAACAAACTAACCAAACTTTCCCAGTAGGAATGCTCCACATGAGTTTTCTTCTGTACGTATTCCCATGAGAGAATTTTCCATTTTTAGGACAGGCCTCACTGGATCTGTGAATCCAAAAACCAAAGGCCCATTTTCTTTCAAGAAATATTGCAAGGCCAACTCACTATATACAGTTATTAAGCTTTAAGCCTTCCTTCACTATAAATATCAAGACTGAAAGAATCTTCCTCTGTCATTATTATATTTAAAAATGTGAGGTTTCTCTCTGCTTCTTGACTGGAGTAGCTACAACTCCAAACTCTGCAGAATACTTTTTTTTCCTGACATGATAGTGCTTCATCCCAAAAAAGACAGACGGGTTAGAGAGTGGGGATCCATTCACCGGACTCATAAGCTTTGAATTCACTTCAACCTTTTCACCCCTCACATGAAGCTGAGGTGGTTTGTTTGAAATATTTCTTAGCCCTTGTAAGAGGTCTCGAGAAGAGAAGTGAGCGTAATATGAATAACTGTTTCTGATGGGCAATTTATTTGCAGGATTCATCTAATTAAACAGGGACAATACCACCGGACTTAAAACAGAGAGAGACTGTACAAAATGTAAATGCCAAATGGCATTTTTTACAAGGAAATGTGTGATTTAAAATGGGCACTTGTTGGGGTATGTATTTGTGTATATATATCTGATCAGTAGCCTCTCTTTTTGGAAATGTTCATGTTACTTAGATGATATCACCCTCATTGACAGAAAAAAGGAAATCACTGAGGTTGCTGAATACTATGATAATGGAGATTGCCCTAATGCAAGTGCTTATATTGAATATACTACAAATGTTACTTTGTTCATTTACTCTGTCTACCTTCCAGTTACCCATGTGATGTAAAATGATTTATTTAAAGAACAAAAATGCAAGTAATATGTATGTATATGCTAGTGACATGCTACTATCTTAATAACTTAAAAAGATACTACTATCTAACGGATCTTAACTCTAATGAGAAAAAAGTGTAAACAACCAATGGAAAAAGTCAGAAATTCAACCAGTGTAGTGCTTTTTAAAGTCTATTTTCCTTAATGGATTTTCAAATTATTTTCTCAAGGACTGAGGCACTTAGAGCCCCTAAACAGCTACAAAATCTGAAGATTTCATTAAATACAGCCTCTAGCGATAAACAGGAACATCAGGTTATGTTTGAGTAGAGGTTGGTTCAAGGTGTGGAAATTGGAAGTGGAACAAAAACATCATCAAATTCAGTATCTGCTTTCTTTGTTTCTCTCTCTCTGCCCCTTCCTCCTCCAGTCTTTCCTCCTTGCTTTCTTTTCAGATGCTATGACTTTTAAGTTCTACAAAACTTCATGGAGTTCTTGAGCTGTTGTAGTGATTTATCCTGTCAGCTATACTAACTGTGTCTTATTAACAGCAACAAGTAGTAAAGCCAGAGAAGACAAGCACTGGGAAAGGGGGAACAATGTAAGGTTTATGTGCGTGCTTCGTATATATGTTTGATACCAAGAAGACAATACAAATCAAGGAAAGAGGTAGACATTAATTCATTGAATAGGGAATTGAGATAGTACTTGCAGCATCATTTACATTTACTTTTTCTTGGAAGTTGTCACCTTAGTTCTCTATATCTCAATTTCCACACTCTTTATGAGCAATGACACTTGAGGCTTCCCTTTTCTACAGTGCACATTGGATTCTGTTTTGTAAAGTTCACCATAACAACTAAGTGATATGTTCTGTATATGATGCCTAGTGCATTTTCTGAATTCCATTTGCTAGAATAGTGGTGGTTTCTTTTAAAAAATCTATTTATAGATTTGGTAGTGTGAAGCTAATTACTATTTTTTGTCTTTACTTGAGTATAAAAAGCCTTAAACATCCTTAACTCACATAAAGGAAGATGGCATACTGGAAGAGCATTGCAGTAGTCACCACTCAATCTCCTATTGCCAAAACCTGACTTTGTATGCTTAGTTCCAAAGTTCATACTCAGGGATAGTCAAGTGCATGCTTAAGCCTGCTAGAATTTGACAGCTCTTTTTATTTTCAAAACCAGAAAGATTTTTCAAAAATAGGTGTATTTCCATTATGAAAGGTTAGTATGTCAACTTTGTTATAGATAGCTGGAATATATCTAGGTCCAGGCTGCTGAGAAAAATTGCCTAAGAGGTTAACCGAGTGGGGAGAGATTATTCTTCTGCAGAAGTTTATTCCTCAATTATAGGAGGCCATTCTTCATAATATGCCAGAGGAAGAGAGAGTGAGTGGATTGGGAGCAGCAACTTTGTGTGGAGCAGCTTGATAGACCCGGTTGATGTGTTTATTTCTTTTCAATGAATGCAGAGGGAGTCCAGGCAATTAGTTGACTAATGCAGACGCCAGGTTTGCATACAGTGAATAATTCCTCAAGTGAGGACTGTGAATGACCCCTGAAGGATTTATCTGTCTCCACTGCCTCTCCCAGGAGTGGATGTGTTAGTGCTGTTAATGCCTTTCATAGTCTCAAGACAAATTTAGTTCTGAGTATATTTTCAAGTGACACAATCTTAACCTCTTCCTGGAAGTTGGACTCTGATACTTCTTGAGCTTTTTCAATGTATTTGTGGGTGCCTAAGAAAAAAACCTTAGCAGTAGCTTCACTTGGAGAATGGGCAGCCCACCTGAAGAGATTTAGCCATGATAGATAATTGGTTCTGTGGCTTGTACATTTGCATCGATACAATGTGTTCATTAGAGAGGGAAAAGAAAGTTTATTTAAAAATATATGTAAAAGATGGTTGATCCTGTTGAAAAAAGCTCCTTTTTGAGCTTCACTGAGAAACTGTCATCGGGTAGAAGTCAGCATTATTGGTCAGGATTCTTTGTTAAACAAAAAGGGTGCTCAGGTAGTACAAAAGTTTAGCATAATGTATATGGCAGGTAGGTTCTTTAATAGAAACACTGTTGGATTTTAAAACTTGATATTACAAAAAATAAAAAATAAAAAATGGAACAAAGCATTGCACCATGATCTTGCTCTACCAACCATCCTTACAGAAGTTTCTTTTCTGCAATTGGTTACTATGAGATGTCACCTTAATTTTCTGATTAAATTGGCTGATATCAATCAACAAAACTCTCTGGAGAGTACAGTATTAATCACAAGAAGTAAAGGTGGCAATCTAATCTCACATTGTAGCTTGATTGTGTGAGATACTCAACATCTTCAAATTATACTGAAACTAATGATAATAAACCATGTTGAACCTTTGACAGTTGTGTGCAGCTCTTTTCAAGGCTATACTTTTGTTTCCAGTGGTGTGTTTTCAGTATTTACAATGAATGTAAGAGATAAGATGGAATCAAAATGTAGAATACCAGAAAGATTTTGGATCTAATGTGAAAGTTAATGTAACAGGGCCATTTGAATTCTTTTTGCCCTCTCCGTTCCCTCACATCTCACCCCCCAGTCAATACCTATAGCCATAGCTAGCTGTATTTGTAATATTAAGGGCACAAAATGTTACCAATCAGACTCTAGGGTATAAATTTAAAAAATACTCCACTGAAGTTAGTTTTAATTTTACTGTTGACTTCAGTAGGACAAGAGAGGAAACACTAGAGGTAGATCTTATGTGGAAATGTAGAGCATAGTGGAGTAACATTCTGTCCTCAGTAGAATCTCCTAAAATTTTTAAATCAAATTGATTCCATTTTTCTTCTCATAACTACCTTTATCTATGTATGAGATGCAAAATATAATAATAAATCTTAGAACAGGCTATTACAGTTAAGTTGGTATTGATCGCAAGGAGTGAAATTGCTATATTACATGTTGTAAAACTTATTCATATCCCACAAAAATATTACATTAAAAGTATAATAAATTGCAATACTTTAATCACCTGGCAAATGATTTGACTCTTTCTGTTCAATTTATAGTATCATTTCAGTAGCACCTGCTTCATAAAATGTGCATATTACTGATACTACTCTGATGGCTTTTATAGGAACATTATTGGAATAATTTATGCAATTGCTCTTTTTAACTAATAATTCTTTTTTTCTTCTTGTTTCCCAGGTAGTTCCGCTTTTACTTTTTCAAAGTCTTTTGCATTATCTTATTTCTTCTCATACTCAACAATTGTCAGTTTTCAAACTAGTAAAGTATCTTTTGTTCAGGTAACTTAATCTTCCATTAGAGGAAAAAAAAAATCACAGTTTTAATATTTCTACTACTTGCCTAAATTATAAATCACACAAATATAAGATTACACTTCTGTTTCAGCTTTGTGCTACTACGTCTTCTCTTTTTAACTACGTTTTTATTGAATTTTCCATTGAAGAGTAGCAAACAAACCATAAGCTGCAAATTATACATAAGCTTGAACATTCTGCACTAATAAAATTGAAAAGGATACTTAATATATATTTTTCTCCTAAATATTATAGGTTGAATACTACTTTAAAAAATAAAAGGTATTATCTGTTCCATAATGTGCATTTATAATGTTGATCTCTCAAACATATTCTGAGGCATGAAGAGATAGGAGAGCAGGATATATAGAGCTGCTTTCAGATTTGGTCATGGCCTTAATCTAGAATTAGCAGCATGAATACTATAAAAATCCTGGACACCAGTTGAAAAAAGTTTATGCAAAATTCCATGGACCAAATACCAGACCCAGAAAGAATTCAAATCTGGCAGAGAGTACAAGATACTCTCTTGATCACTGATCGCTTAGGTTGCTCTTAAGAAAAGCAATAGAAAGTATATCTTATTTGGGGTGAAAATGGCATTTGTTTGAAATTATTTTGTCTACAAAATAAATATGAACACTAATGAAATATATATATAATTTTAAATAGTGCAACCTATTTAAATGAAAACAATATTTGCATATCCTTTTGTTCTTTCTTTTTAAATAGTTTTTGGAGGTGAGGCAGAGGACTGAGAGAAAGGAAAGAATGTGATCAGGACACCACATTTTCACTATAATTCTCCTTATCTCAAAACATTTTCTCTTTAGAAATGATTATCTAAAAAATTGAAGTTCATGACATGCACAGAAATAGGTTCCTTTTTATAAACCTGCCCTATTGAGACCTCCAAAAGTCAAAAAGTTCTTTTGTTCTACTAGTGAGGCTTGATTTGCTCCATCTACCTGACAGCCAACAACCTTCCAGTACTTCATATTTTTTAATAAACCAATGCAGAAAAAATCTTCCTCCTTACGCTGCCAAAAAACAACTATTGGTACTGTATACAGGGATTTTCATCTGAACTAAATCCCCAAACTGCTCTCATTGTTATGAAAGGCAGAGATTTCTTCAAAATGAGCACACATGATTGCACTTCATACGAAGGAGTTAGAAGTGTAATTTTGCGAAAGTGTAATTTTTGAAAAAATTACCCCTGTAATGATCAGTTGCTATTATTTAGTGTGATGGAGTTATACAGAGATGAGTGTAAGATATTCTGGCCTACCTAAATCTTTATGCTGACACCATCTGATTGTATTTTTCACTATATAAATACGTTAGGAGTCGTAACGCCCTTTGCCTTGACACACAGTCAGCTCTGTCACTGCATTTAATAACATAAAAGGAAAGAGGACAACATACCAAATAATTAAATCATACAGATTAGGCAGCCAAGCTGGACTAATTGAGTATTTCAATTAATCACAGTAAACATGCAGAATATACCTCTGATGTTTAGTCTAATTGTGGGGGAGACGTGAAAGGAAATTTGAGATTCACTAAAGGACAAGGCTTCTACTATTTAGTTATTTAAAATAATAACCATTTGAGTGATGTAACTCAGCATAAGTAAGATTCATATATTAAGAAAAAAAGCCTGATAACTATGGTAATATTTTACACATATATTAAAAGTCCATTTAATACTAAAACCAGACAGAAGTTCCTATTTTAAATACACTGTGAGCATAAGCAGTTCTGCTATAGCACTAGCTCTGTTCAGGTGTTTGAGAATGCTCACAGGAAGGAAGGGTCATCAAAAGGAAGCTAGACTACATTGCAGTGGTATGCTAGACTGACAGTCTTCTAGACACATTTTGCTGAAAACTTGGTAATAATACAATGTAGATTCTTCAATTTCTTTCCCCTCAAGACGAATACACATATACCATACTGTTATCTACAAGTTAATAGATAAAATTAAACAGTTATTATTAGTGAATGGAAGAATATTGTTTTAAATAGTACTGACTACTTAACATCTTGGCTTTAAATGAAAAAAAAAAAAGTGATAAGTTGTGGCAAAGCCTCAGCAGTTCTGTTATTTTTAAACAGAGATGGGAAAAGATGGCGGGAGTAGACCTTGAGTAGTCTTTCAAAATAACAATAGTCAAAATTTAAAGAAAATTCTAAGGCTATTAAGTGCCTGAGCTGTGATTCTTTAAAGAGACAGTTACCAACAAAAAGGCTTCAGTGCAATCTGAACATTCTGCTTCAAAAATAAGAGCTCACCAACAGCTAATGAAAAATTTTGCTAGCAAAGATAATACATGAAGCTGGTGGTGCAAAACCAGCAAGTGAGGAAATACCAGAAAGCAAAACATGATTGCTCTTGTACAGAAAGAAGAAGCTATTCCTATCAGGGAGGACCATTGTGGGAAAAAAAAAAAAAAAAAAAAGTTGAGAATCTTCTGAAAGTGAGAGAAGATGACAAAGAAATAGCAGGCATGACGTCTGAACAAGCTGTTCCCATCCTGAATTATGAAAGAGTGGAAAATGAGCCAGATTCCAGCCGCAAGTGTTCTGACATCAGTGAATTTATCTGGATTTATGTTGATGTAAATGAGATTAGCATTTGGTCCATCAAAAAAGAAATGCTTCTGCTGTGACAGAAACGATAGCATCCCAGACAAGATAGGAAGTGTGTTCATTAACAAGGCCACAATGCAGCCATTTAATTAATTTGGGAAGTTATCTAGAATATGTCTCCAAATGTTAGTTAACCTTCTTTCCACAATTAGCGCTATATAACACTCTATCTGCTTTTCAGTCTGTGTTGAGGGACTGTCTGCGTATAACACTGTCTCATTCTTCTGTACTGGACTGTCCATATTTGCTAATAAGCAGTTAAAAATAGAGCTATCCACAGGGCCAGTTCTTCTCTCCCCTTTTTTTTGCTTGCATAGTTCCACTGATACTAGTGAATTTAAAATTGTTTTTATTTCTAAGCATGCAGTGAGTAAAGAATTGAGAATATAGTTCCTTAAAATGAATTCTCAAGAAAGTGGGTTATCTTTTGTTTCTTTTTTTCTCTTTCATTGTGAGAAATTCAGGTGACGGAATTTGGAAACAGAACTGTCACTCCAAAATTAGTGTCTTGTGAGCATCTTCCCTAATATAAGATAATTTGAATGGTAACAGATTATAAAAAATTCTGGAATATGCATTGCAGTTAAGACATTTTAAAGACACGCAATCAGACAAGGCTCAGTTTTACTGGAGAGAATGGGTGTCAATGATCAATGTTTTTCAGAGTTGTTTAAGTCCTGTCTGATGCTGCAGAGACTGTCAAGCAAAGCAAAATTCTAGGAGTTTGCCAGCTTCGACATTTTTAAAGGTGAACAGGGAGACCTTTACATTACAGACAGCTCTGTCTCAGACTCTTACCTCTGTTGCTGCATATTGCAGTGTCACTTCTGACAGCAATTTTGATGATTGGCGAGTGATGAAAACTGATGATACGGGGCTATAGCTGGGATGGATATTCAGCTGAGTCTTGTAACATCAGCACATGACTTAAGTAACCCAAATGTCTTGGACTTACGTACTATGACTAACGAAAAATACATCTGTGACTCAGGTTTGTGAATTAGTTGCTCCATGGGAGCTTGGTATTTTACATTCCTTTTTTCCCCAGACAAGTATGAAACCTTAATACTGTTTCCAATGTTAAGTAAGCTAACACCATGAGTAAACACAACACTTTCTGATTCTTTTTCCTCTCCTTTATGCTAAATTACATTACAAAGTCTTTCTGCTCCTTTACATTTTTCTTGCTATCGATCCAGAGCAGAACATGATAGAAGCTTTGGGCCTGACCCTGCCTCAGAATAAATTAGCGGCGTCCCATTGTCTCCATTAGCAAAATGCTGATTTACAGGGGCTGATGATTAGACTCTTCTTCCTAGAAGAAGAGAGAACTAGCAGAGCATTGTGGAATGTTACAGGGAGACTTTAAAGCAGAAGGATCCATCACTTTCAATTAAGGTTTTCTTCTATCTCTAATAATAGATAATTCTCTTCAGGAGTTTACTACGTGTGCTTCAGTGACACATTTGAAGTCACTGATGCGGAAATTATCCTCATAAAGACCTGATGTTCCTGGTCAGACAGTGCAAAGAAAATGAGCGGTATTATCACGAGGTAAGAATTTAGCCAGATTTTGTTCTGAAGCATTAGCAAATCTCTGTGGAATAGGTACAAAATGATTTTTTGTAGCCATTTACTGTGATTTATAATGAGTAATTGAAACTGATAAATAGGAAAAAATCGGGAGGTGTTTTGTGTTGTTTGTGATTTTTTTTTGTGTAAGTCCTACTTTGTAGATGAAAGTTTAGTTTTTATAGAAACTTTTTCCCAGTGTGCCTGTCTGGTGATGCATTCTTTCAGTTGGACAGCAACTAAAATTCATAACTTCAGTACGGTTGTTTTGTGCCTGGCCGATGTAGCTTGCTCCTTCCACTCGGTGGTTGTTGTAGTCCTAAGATTTAGTCATTTTCTTTACTTTCTGGCTATTCATCGTGACAGTTCATAACACTGTAGTTACCATTTGAATTATTTTTCTAGAAAATTTATAAGCAAAAGTTGCTTAATTAAAGCTTTTAACTATATTAAACTTTGGATTCCAGCTATGTTAGTTGCTGGTCCTTTTAAAATAACTTATACAATAAGAGAAGAAAATCATGGGCTTATATTTTCTGCCCCTCTTTATAACCAAAAAGTTTGAGTGGTTTACATAGGCAAAGGTCACTGAATTACAAATCAGAAAATATCACGATTCTGTCTTGAATGCTTATCTCTAGAAATTTCCAGGTAGTATCAGAAAAAAATGGCTTTCCATCTTAACTGTAAAAATGTCTTTTTCTTACTGTCATGGTTTGTTTCTTATCCAGGAAGCTACTAAAAAGAAATACCTGTTGCAGTTGCCAGGAAGTGACAGTAACTGATCTAGTATTTCTAGGAATGTGACTTGACTTCAGTTGACTGTCTGGTGCAAAAGTGTTACAGCAAGATACAATGATAATGCGAAAGGATGGGATGGAGAGGATGGGGAAGATACGCTCAAAAAATGTTAAACCCAAGCATCTTCTCTATTGGGAAGACACCACAGATGGTATCTGGAGCTGATATCTGTGCACTTCAAGGTCCAAGTCAAGACTTCAGTCTAAGTGGAACTGAAATCATGGGAAGTTCTACTCAGGGTCTGCATAGCAGTGCTAGCCTCAAGGCCCATTCTCAGTTCAAATAGTTCTGAGTAAACTGAAGAGATTGTCTTTTGGGATTCAGGAACATTTCAGCACTTTTGCCTATATTTCATGTTACCATACATGAACTGTGCAGGGAGCAGGCAGCCTTCTGAAAAAGGAAGGAAATGGAGGTTCTGTAATGTTTCTGATGCTAAAATCTTACTTGTCTTTTATATGCGCAATTCTAAATAGTAATATAACCCCACAGAAAGAAAAACACCTTTTCTGTACAGTGCCCATTGATTATTCTTGCAAATTTCAGCTGAGGGAAATTCATGTAATAAGAAAAAAAGAGCGATCAGCCTTAAAACTAAATTAAGCATAAACCATTTGTTCCTTAATCATAGCTATTTGTTCTGTATAAAATGTCATATCTCCAGCAAGACACTAGGGCAATTTTTTATGAAAGCAAAACACAAAATATATTCTTGTTTAATGTTTTCTGGCTATAACCCAGCTTGTGGCTGCATATATTATCTAGATATGTCATTCTGTTTACCGTATTGAAAAAGAAAAAAAGCAGGTGAATCACATTGGATTTGAACTGCATGCAATCTGAGCTATTTCCTTACAGCCCGGCACTCAAATATGCTTAGGTGGGACATTTGATTCACTGCTGGATAGAAATGGGGTTGTGTGATTTTTTAGGCTTCCTTACTGCTCTCCGGAACATACATCAAGACAAGTCTTCTGTACAAGGTGATTTACTGTGTGTGTCAGCTCTGTATTTTGCTGAGAACAGCACCTGTGAAAACGTCCATCTCCTGTTGATAGCAGAGAGGCTACGCTTTGTATGACGAAGGGATTGAGGTGCTCCCCTGGTCCCTTACTCACCAGGGACATTCTCAGACCTGCTTATACTGCAAAGCAGAGGACTATGTAGAAATAACTCAGCAAATAACCAATGGAGCTAGCAAGTCCATGCAACAGTGCAGAGTAGTGTTGTGGTCCTTATAACACTGTATCTGCCTGAACTCTCCTTCATCGTAGGTTATCTGCTGTGGTGCAAAGCTGTGCTGGTGCAGCTATAGTGCTTCTGGTTCTGGAGCAGGCATGACCTCAGCTTTCTTTAAAGTTTCTGCACTGCTCTCTGTTGCATGGTGTAAAAGTGCTTAAATATTAGCCTTTAGTTTATTGTAATGCAGATAATGTCCTGAGTGCTCTATATATTAGTAAATAAACTGCTTTATATGTATGTGTGTCATTACACATGGAAGGTAATAAGCAATATAAAGACTTTCAAATAGCTAAATAGACCTTAGTTTTGTGTATGAAAATGTTTCCTTTTTAACGCCATGTAAATATTTACATTCAAAATCAGTTTTATGCACAAATACTTAAACCTTTACATTCTACGAAAGCATTAGAAGTTCTTCGGTGTTTATTTTATCCCATGTGCCATCACATTGAGCAGATATGTAAAATCAGGTGTTTATTTTCCTAGTTTCCTCATCAATAAAGGTCACATTTCAAAAATACCCAAACCTATTCTAGTTCTCAGAGTTGCAGAGAGGAGTGGCCTTGACATAAGGTAAAAGTACTTGTTACTGATAATAGTAATAAATTTAACAAAAAGAGTGAGGAGATTCAAGTCCAAAGTTCTTGGAGGAAGGATGGTGGTGAAGGAATAGACTTTCTGGAACCCATTTACTCTGCTGCTGACTCTGTTGCTTGTTCTGTCTATGAGCTGTTATCTGTAATAGGAACCTGTGCAGGGATGGCAGCCAAGCATCCAGCCAGCTGCTTACCGCCCCACCCCATATAGCAAGATAGCAAGATGGTGGGGAAGATAGGAAGAGTGAGAAAACTTGTGGATTGAAACAAAGGCAGAAAAATTGAGAGGTGTCCCTGCCCATGACAGGGAGGTTCGATTAAATGATCTCTAAGGTCCCTTCCAGCCTAGGCCATTCTATGAAAATCACTCTGCAGATCTGCCATAGACAAAAGAGACACAGTCTGGGGAATTCAGTTTACTTTTAGTTAGCATAAATGTTTAATTACTGATTACAATATTAGAGTGAAAAAAAGAAACAAACCCCAAAACATTTATACATCTATTCTTTTAGCAAGGCTCAGTGTCACTCTGAGCACCTCTCCTCCCTTTTTATTATTGCCACAGGATGGAACAGGCTGTATGTGGCAGAGGGCAGATCCTGACATTTTCCTGTGGATGCCACTCCTGCAGAACCCCGCCCCATCCCACCCTCTGCTACCAAAACCTCTACTGCCTACGTCCAATACACACCCTGACTTCTGCCTGCTGTCCTTAAGAGTCTGAGGACTATTGTTGAAAGTGCTCTACAATTATCTCTTTATTAATCTTTGGGGTTTTTTTTCAGCTTTGCCATGCATCTTATTGATTTCATAGGGCTGGATCGTTACTTAACAAAATCAAATTTATAGCTTGATCTTAGTAAATGTAGAGCAGGTAAAGGCAGAAGAAAGCTTTGTGATTTGTAGGATTACATTGTTTCACTCCTTCTCTCATCTTATTTTTACTTTCTTTCCGTCTCTCCTGTATCAACTGATTTTCAGATTTCTTGCCTTCAGAAGGCAACAGTCTTCCAACCTTGACATGAGGCTAGCAGTTTTCCCTTCTTGCACCTTTTATAGCCAACTTAAGAAATTAGAAGCTTCACCCTAGCTTACACTAGGATTTATTCTGAAGATGCAGCATTAATGAAGCTGTACTGCAGTATATTTGGGGCACACGTGAAAAAATTATCTTACTTTGGATCAGTGCTACTTATACTACATTTAAAGAACCACTACGGCGACTCAGTGCTTTCAAAACACTGGGTTTAGTTCAGTTAAATTGTTCGCTGTCAGTGAGTCTTTCCCCCAAAATGTCTCAAGACTTATACAGTTTTATAAGAAGAATCTAGAGCTCGGTTTTTCAGCCACCATCTAATGTAATTAAGTTTCTATATTTGTGTATGAATTGTGTGGGTGTTTATATAGTTTCTGTATTTTTCTGTCTATATTTTTGTGGAATGGGAACTAAAAGGCAAACAACTATTTTCAGTGTTGTGTTCAATATATGCTGAAGTGTAAATTTTTTTTGTTTTCCAGATATTAATATTTCTTAGAAAGTTTGAACTCATTATGAGACATCCAGAGCAACAAACGGGTATGCAAGTGACAAAGCTAGTTGTATGTATTTATTTTGTAATTTAGTCTTTTCAGTAACAGCTAGCTGATTAAAAAAATCTGCTAATAGAATTTAAATATAAATGTGGTAAAAGTAATTCCTATATTTAATGTTCATATGTAAATACCAATCACTAATCCTTAAACAGTTTTAACTCAATCAAATTGCTTTTAGATTGATTTTGGATTATTCAGTTCACCCCAAGCATGCTTGTTGGTTTTTATTCTAAATCATGTTATTGGATCCAAGTGATTGAATCCCAACATTTGACATAATCTGATTTAAATGTTGTTGAGCTGTAAGTGAATACAATAGCTTCTTCCAATTAAATAAACTGAATGTTGCTCTAAAGACAAAAACATAGAAGGCAGCTATTTAAATAAAAATTACTTGAAAATGGTCTCGAACCAAATTATTTTGAAATGAACTTGAATCTCAGTATCACACAACTAACCTGTGAATGGGGTGTGTGAAAAGAATTGCTATAGTAATTCTCAGAAACTGAACTGATGTTGTTTTCCAGTCTTTACTTTGGCTGACACTCCTGTTTGTAAGATCAAGTTCTCAGCTGCTTATCACTGCCAAAACTGAGAAATTTGGGTCAAAATAGGTTGTGCTAGGTGTCTGCCATATGATGATTTTTTTTGGCAAGTATCATGTAATTATTCAGAAAGTTCTGAGAATGGAATCAGGAAAAAATATATCACTTTGGCTATGGTGAGAACAACTTGTACAAGCTTTCACTAAAAGCTCTCTTGTGCTTTTCTTTGAAGGAGGGACTGAAAATTTGGCAAAGAATTAGCGTTCTAAGTTTTATTGCTCCTGTCCAAACATTGGATCTTCAATATATTTTATATGCCTGTTAAATTCTGGTCAAATGAAAAATACAATCCATCTGCACTGCAAATGTAAGACTGCATCATCCAATCTTATAAGGCTCCTACAGTTAACTGTTCTGAACATTCTTTGTATCCGTGAAGTAACTGGGGGTGAACCTGACTAAGGCAGAAAGAGCTAGGCAGAACCCAGATAATCTGTTATTTAGATTTGCTGTGGGTTGCTTGGGATATAGGCAAAGAAACGGAAGAAAAAAATAAAAAAAAAACAGCTGGCCATTCTAAGAGATGCGATGCTAGGCTTGTGTGTCTTGGAAGATAAACAGATTGATTTTGCCACAGAAAGCACAGGAAAGGCTTGGGACTGGAGTTTTAGGATGGAAGAAATAGTAGACTGACACAGAAGGTCAGTCTGATAAGGACTGGGATTGGCATAGTGGTATCAGGAGTGAAGATTATGAGGAATTAGCAACACTTGGTGGGGTGAGAGAGATTTAGCAAGAAGCCAGGAAGTTGTCCTTGCCTGGACAGTCAAGTACCAAAAGGTGCCTGACACAACTGTGTTGCAACCGAGTGCCCAAGTGTTGTTCCTGAGGTGTAGCACCAAAAATACGACCAGTGTAAATGGATGCCAGGATCCTGACCTGAGTCCTTAGCCAGAAGCCCACACGTGACACTTCTGCACTACAATAGGTGGAATTAGAGTCCTAGTAGAAAGCTGGGAATTAGGTTATAGGTAGATTTCTAGTCAACTGTAATTAATTTTACTGACCTGTCACAAGACATGTTCACAGACTTCAGCTTTCTTAAACCTTAATTAATATCTCTTATGCTACAGTTAATTTTTCAAAGCAAATTTTACTCTGCCTAACATAAGTAATTTTGGAGATATGAATTTGCATATTAATAATTTCTGAGTTTCCTACTAGCATTGACACCTTCCATCAAACTCACTATTATAACGACTGGACCTTTTCACCCCAAAATTGAAGTAACCTTACTTCTAGAAATCTCTATGAATGCATTAATTTTCTATCATAAATTCATAGAAGAGTGCATTAATTAGACTGAAGGCATATAAAAGTCAAGTGAGTTTGCTTGGGCATGTAACTTTAGCATTGGCTATGCTCAAGTCTCATGATCTAAACTTTTCACTGAGGATTTATGACCCCAGGTCTGCTCCCAAACTCATGCAATGATGCAAGAATTCAGAAAAGATCAGAATGGATTCATGCATGCATATATGCCTCCAAAGTAATTTACCTGTTTCGTCTGGAAAATAGCAATCAAAAGTAAAATAGGTCCAGAAAAGCCAATATGCTTGCTTATTCTGTGACTGTTTCAAGAGCTGGCCTTTTACAATAATTAAATTTCAAGCTGGTTTTGTGCCTTCAAAGACCTCTTATCTACAACTCATAATTTGCAGTTTGTAAGGATATCAAGGGAAACCTTTGACTGTGGAAAGTCCATGCAGTGCTATCAGTTTCACCAGTTTTACCTTGGCAGACCAGGGGCACCAGTCACTCAGCCTTAATGATCACCAGGTAAGGCAAGGTAAAGTAATTTGTGCATGCTTTGGTGTATCATTAGTGAAGAAGACAGTAACAAGTTCCTGGCAGCATAAGCAAGACCCCAACACTACGGTTGGAGCAAACAGAGCAAATATGATTTTGAGACATGTAGGATCTTCCCTGTAGCTATATGGGTTATTGGCTGTTGGCTGGGGTCAACCTGCACATGTCTTAATGCTGTGTAAAGTTACACCTCTGTATTGTGATCATTGCAATTTGATAAAAATGAGACCATTGTGGTCACTTTGGCTTCAGATCATGTTTGTTCAGCTCTTATACTGGACAGATCTGGTATTGGTAATTATGGTTAGGAGAGCAAACTAGAAGCTGCATGAGCACAGAGAAAGAGGAAGAGTTAAATAGGAATTTAGGCGGAAGTTTTTATTTTGCTGAGACTAGTATGTTCTGTGGTGAGGAAAAGATGACCTCTTTTAGAAATCTGCGTGAAGTCTGTGCAGGGACTTTAGCTGCCCATGTTAAACTGGGTGAAGTGTCTGTAAAAGCTGTTGCTGGTGGTCTTGGAAAGGGAGGCCCAGTAAAGCGTATAACAACCTCACTCTTGGTAAGCTATGACATCATGACATGCAGAAAGTGTATTTTTATGCACGGAAAAGGTATTGTGGTGTTGAATCCCTGTGAGGTCAAAGGAAGATTAGGTACAAGAAAGATAAATCAAAGAGGAGCCTGACATAGCCTTGGGACGTTCATGCAGACAGAAGCTGTAGTGTGTCCTGTTCTTGTAAATGATCTTTCAGCCACTGTAAGCTGATAAGAAGCCCACTGAATTCCCACCTTTCCCTGAGCTACCTTGCTGGGGAGATAGTAGATGCACGTGCTCTGTGGGTTGGGAACAGAGACCAGAAGGCATTCACTGCTAGGTTACATTTACAATACTTGTAGGATTTTTTTGTCTCTAAACTCTGTTCACAGTGCAAAGGGGTTAATAATTTCGTAACAAAAAAGTGTGCAGGAAACCAAGAAAAGATATGTTTGCTAAAAAAATTTAGGACCTATTTGATTCAAGTGAACCCCTGTCTAGACAACTCTCCTATAAAATTCAGACTTCTTTCCACGTGTTCAAATGAAACTCAGAGTGCTGAAGGGAGAAATATCTTTCAACCTTTGAAAACATCAAAGACATTGCTTTCTACCTGATCTTTGAATATGAAAGTCCCAGCGAGAACTGCAAATGAAAGAAACTAAGTCAGCAAACATTGGGACTAGCCTTTGAGAAGCTAGGTTTGGACCGTAAAACAGAATGACAGCTACAGATGGTTATTGGTAAACTTGAATCCCATCATGTAAAAGAATCAGGATCATAGGACACTAAACAGACCTCCAAGGAAATAAAGCAGGCCAGGAAAAAGGACTGACAACACTTTATTTTGTTCTCTTATGAGTATATGGATTTAAAACACACACCAAACGATTTGTAACAGTTAAAGGCCTCTGTACCAGGAAGCTTGCTACTGAATCTCAGTTGCTGGATTTACTTCTTTTTCTTTTGCATAAAACAGAGGTTACTACTTTCTCTGTGCTGTGTTAAGAGAGAAGATCTAAACTAGCTTTCTATCATATTAGGCTTGAATTGTGCTTATATGGAAATTAGTGTAATCCTTTATTATATTGAATTGAAAGCCCTCTATAATTTTTCGTAAAAGGACTTTGAAACTGAGTGCCCTGTCTTTGTGTACTGTTACCTGAAATACTCTGAAAAAAGATAGGTTAGAATCTTTTGCACCAAATAAATCTGTTGATAAGTACAGAGCTTTCTACTGTTCATTAATTGTAAACAAATGATTACTTCTTCCCAGAATATTTTCATTCCTTGGAATTACTCAAGAGCTATTTTATGTGAATATATTTCAACATACAGATTACTGAGAAATTGGTTGCTAAGAGTATTGCTTTAGGTACTTTACATTTACAATTTAAAACCTAAGCTGTTTAGATTAGATACATACATCAGTGTTAAAATTCTGTTTAGTAATTTTATGAGAGTAGACTTCAGAATCAGGTTCCTATGTAACTTTAAATATAACTCTGATTTTAGGTATGATCTAAAAGAACACTAGAGAAGATGAAGACTTTCATACTGTGTTTTGTATAAGGGTGAAGTGTGCTTTTCTTTGCTGAGGAGGTTTCTATCTGCACTGGGCAGAATAAATTCCAGAAAATCACTCCCAGTAATGAAGGAAGAGTCCATGATACCTTACCAAAATATACTGTTTCCTAAAAGAGAGTAGAAGTGCAGTGTATTTACAAGTGATTAATTTTCCTGCTAGATGGAGTTTGTTAGACTGTGAATTTCAATAAGAGGTAAAACCTAAAATTATATTTAGAGGTAGCCAATTACCTGTTTGTAGATGTTTAATTTTTTGGAGGAAAAGAGAAAAACAATTTGCCTTTTATTTGTCAAAATGGAAGCTTTGTACACTAATGTGGACGGAAATAATCTTTCTGCTTCTTAAATACAGATTCAGTTTGCATTGTTTTGGTTATCTGTCCTGAGTTCAGCTACGTGAAGAGCAATGACTAATGCATGGAAAATATACAATTACAATTACAAGTTTTGCAAAGTGAAAGTTAAGGTCTCTGAAAATAAACAAAAGACAAAAGTTTCTTATTTCATTTGGGAAAAGGAAAGATACCGAAATCGCTTCCATATATCACTGATGGCTGAATGTCTTGACTATTCTGCCCACCATTTATGTTTCTGCAAATAACTGTAGATGAGCTCCAAAAAAAGGACTCAGGTGCCTAGGAGCACAGTGTTGCAGAGTGTAATTCTTGGCTTTGTGGCCTCAGAGCACAATGTCAAATTCTGCATATGATTTGTCCAAATGTTGGTAAAACCTGGCCTGGAGAGTTTACTGAGGCCTAGATGGTCTCCCTGTGGGTCCTGCACGGACCTCAGCCGGCTGAGCTCCCTGGTGGTATTATGGAAGTTGCTGGGTTAATGTCAGAGCTGAGAAATCATGGAGAGAAAGATGATGAGAGGGAGCAAGCTGTCCTTTCCACCTCTTCGTCCTGCTCCCCCTCATACCTGCAAGTGGCGCTATGCTCATATGTATGCCAAGTGGCTTGGAGACAGCTTCTAAACTGCTAAAATTTGTCTCTTCTTGGCCCTGAAGGCACTAGTATGGCCGTCTTGGGGCTCATGGGGCCCATTTCAGCTCAAGCTGGGACACACTCTGCTGCCCTGAACTACGTTGTCACTTCTTGCAACAGAGCCCTGCCTCGTGGAGGGACCATCACCTGCCCCAGCTCAGTGTATCTGGCTCAGGCTCTGGGGGCTGATGGCACATGGGTAAGAACACATCCGATGCCCAGACCACCTAGGCTCCTGGCTGAACTTCCTCCATGAATTTGTCCTGCTGACCCCAAGCTCTGTTGTAGGCTGCCAGAAAAAAAGGTTACTAATGCTGACTTGCTGTGTTCAGGCTCCTCTGGTGCATGAGGGACTCCATGTCCTGAGTCAGAATACTAAAATCCTGTGAGTCAAGATAGGGCTGAAACCCTAGCTCTGGCTTGGATTTACCATGCAACATGAACTCACCTGGTGGCAAGGGTCTAAATGGGGCAGTACATCCCCAAGTAGGAGCTTCCTTCTGTGGATTTAGAGGTATGAGTGATGACAAGGGTGTACCTGTGGCTCTGGGGATCTCCCAGCTCTAACTGACTGTTTGAACTACTAATCTCCATTAATGATGCTCCACCACCTCAAACCCCACTTCACATAGAAGTGGTGGCTGCAGCTGCAGTGTGTGAAAAGCATCAGCATGTCCGAGGTGTCAGGTGTGCTTTAGCAATATGTCGGCAAGAGAGCATATCACAAATAAAGCTATATTTCTGGAATAAAACTGGATTCCAAGGATGAGGTCAATGGTTTGCCCTATCAAGAATGGGCATGTGCAAAGACAATAACTTTGCACAAAAAAATAAAGCCTGCAGAGTTTAGAAAGCAGATGATAAAGGTTTTCATGGTTATAACTGTGGTTTCCCTCAGTCTGTCCTCCTCTTGATAGCCCTCAGCACATCCCCAAAACACAATCAATCTGGTTCTTGGTAAACACAGTGTGTTAAAGCAAGAAGAGTTGGAATGAAACTCTGATCAATTGGCATAACGCATGTAGTGACTATTGCTTTCCATCCAGAATATTGAGCCAGGTAGTGGGAGGAATCTATCTGTCTGAATGAGCAGCTGAGATGGAACTTTAATATATATATTTATATATATATATGTATATATTTAGCTGAATTCAGGGAAAAGTCATCTGGCAAGCCTACATATAGTGATTAAAGTGAGTATTTAGAACAACAGCAAAGAAGTCTTTCTTATCCGTGACTGTTCTCTCAGGAAGGGATATCTGTTCTGAGAGTAAGGCTTTAAAAAAAGCAATGATAGCTCCTTGGTTGTCTCTGATGATTTTCAAGTTGGAAGACATGGAACACGTTTTATGTCTTCCTGAAGGAATGCAGACATGATGTGTCATGGGTACGTTGTCAGGAAATAGTAGAGATTGAGTAGTGAAGAGGAGGTCTTTGGCTCTTCGCAGATTGTGTGGGCTCAGGCTTTCGTGTTGACCATTTAAAGAGTGACACTAAACACTGTGAAAGGAGAAGGAACCTGTATTTTTCCACTTTTTTGTAACATGTAAAAATGTGTGGGTGAGACAGAGAAGAGCGCAACGGAGCCTCCACCATCTGAATGCTCTTCAAGAGACTAAAAGGTAGTTGTAAACACAAGCAGGCAGGTGGGGGTAAGATGTCTCAAAACAGGTTGAAATACCATAGTAAAAACACCTCAGGGAAGAAAAAAGTAGATTTGGAGCACAGAGCAAAACATATTTCACAGGCAGGAGGAACAGGGAAAGAGGGAGCTGGAGAAAATTTAGGCAGATTATTTTGTAAACTGCTATCCACTCCTATAGGACCATCAAGTGGCCACAGATAAGAGATGGATTATAACCCAGGCTGCTTTTTGGGACAGACTTGCTGATGAGTAATAGAAGTGAAGAGTAGTATTATAACCACACTCAGAAAAAACACACTTGCTTTCTAGCATAAGGGTCCTGGTGCTAATTTGCAATGGCCGTTTAGACAATGAGCTTACTAGGTAGGACCACATGCTTTTGGCTTTCATTCTCTTTCTGATAATGCTTGTGATAAGGAAAACACAATTTGCAGGACAAAAATTTTTAATGAAACGTTTAAAATACTTCATTTACTATTTTACAATGTTGTGTAAGAGTAGTGATCATATCTAGACGGAAAAAACCCCAAACACCTGAATTTCAGATATCGTCTATTAATTGTTATATGACGCAAAGAAAATTAAAACTTGCCTCCCTTGAATCACTCCATCCAAATGTAGTATATCTGTTTATAACTAGTTACTCTTTTTTTTCTTGATTTTGTAAAATAATACTGAAATGTAACTGTTGATCTATGACAATTTTGCTAAATGTACTGGCTTGCTCCTAAGATAAAAAGGAAAAAAAGAAAAGGGAACAAGTGACCTAACAAGAAACAAAGATATACAACAGGCTTCTAGACATACAGTTAATTTTTCTATGTACAGATATTCTTGAGGCTGGCATAGATTTTTGTTAAGGCGCTCTTTCGTAATTAGAAGCGATGACAAACCCAGGGACTCTCACCATAAAATTCAAAAGCTAGAGAACAGCAAAGAACATTGTAAAATATCCCCAGATAGGCAGGCCCTGCAGTTTTGTTCAGACTTACTTTTGCTTTTGTTCATCGAGGTTTTGGAACAGCATATGTATAGCAATTTGATCAGTGAGGACTTACTGGTTGTGTTTGATATACTGGCTCTACACCATCTGCAGCAGAACTATCACTGTAACCGTGCAGCAAGAGCCTGGATTTCGTATTTGTGGAAATAAGTGCTAAGCCTTTTCACAGTTACTTCCCATAATTGCATGCAATAACCGTTGCTCTTTTCTACTTCAGTATATACAGAACAGTGTTTTCAAACTGGGGTGCCAATATCTATATTGTGAAACTGCGGCACAAGGGTGAAGCCCACCACAGGGCTAAACCCGCTCACTGGTGTAAATAGTCTCAGCTGTTGCTTCTGCATCTGGAATTTTACTCAAAGGAGATGTCATCTTTGCAGCAAGTGTTTCCTATCATGTTGAGATGTAAGTGTCCAGATTGCACAAATCTCACCTGTCTGATCTTGTATGCACTTCTCCACCATGTGTAGCTCATGTCCTAGAAGTCATTTACAGACTGGTACCCTTAAACAAGACATTTATTTTCAGTTGATGTGCCGTAGTAGAGCAGAAGACACACGTATTAGACAATGTATGGCAAAGAAAGAGAGGAAGAAAATCTGACCAGTTTTCTGTGGGGTGACTGTTCCTGGTTTCAATGTCTGTTCCTCTTTCAGCAGTCTGACATAAAGCAGAAGGCATTTGTTTTTTTCTAAAGGAGGTGGAAGAAAAGCTGCGTACATTCTTACCCACATGAGACTGGATCAACAGCTGTTGGAGGAACAAAGGAGAAACCCTCAATACTGACTTCATTCAGAAAAATAAAAATTTCTTCCTGGATCAGTGGTAGACAAGTGGACAGATGTACATAGACCATCACAAAAATGTTTCTCTTTTTCCCACAGAATTATATGCTATAGTTTTACGTAGAAGAGTTTACAGAAATTGAAATACTACATATTAATATAAAACCTGCTATGAAGTTACTTAGTGTCTGGTCATAGAATGGGAAGGGAATCATAGAATGGCCTGGGCTGGAAGGGACCTTAGAGATCATTTTAATCCAACCTCCCTGTTGTGAGCCACCTCTCGACTAGGTCAGGCAACACACGTGAGAACCGAACGGGAATCAAACCCGCGACCTTGGTGTTTCAAGCACCACGCTCAACCCACTGAGCTAAACCGATCAACCAGTTTTAAACCTTCAGTTAAATTTAATACAAGTGTTTTTAACAATGTGAGCAAATAGAATTTTTCTCATGTCTGGCCAATTTTAAAATTGATTTGCACAGGATTTAAATATCGGATAGCTTTGGTTTCATTAGTATAAAACATCACTGCAGCTTTACTCTGAAGAACTTCCACAGATACACTAAGCCAATACTTGGATAAACAGAAGTGCATTAGTAAAATATGTGACTGATTTACCAGTTTCCTGTAGTATTTATGCCTTCTACATATAAAACAACACAAGAGCATTCGTAACCATTAAAGCAACTGTCATATAAGGTTCCTTTTTTAATTTGCTAATTACTGATTTTTAAAATGCTTTTCTGTTAAAATTAATTCTGCCTCCAGGCCTAATCACCTGTGCTTCTGATGTTTTCTCTGGGTTAAAAACAAGAAGCTAAACCAGCAGTGTTTATATCCTAGGAATGCAGAAGTAATCCTGCTGTATTGTTCAGGAGAAAAATAGATTTAATAACTTATCTGATATCTTCCAATATATTTGTGTTCCTAAATGTCTGATCTATCAATTATATTTTGTGTTTGTTTGTATTATGAGCTTTAGAAAATAAGGCTGTGAGAGATATGCATTGGGAGTATGTTAGTCTTGCTAATTTGTGTAATATTAGAAATGATTTAACTCATAATTCCTAATCCACTGTTAGCAGTCAATCAGCTCTTACACTAAGTGGGGCATTCTGGCTCATTCAGAGAATTGAAGCTTGCCTGAAATACAGTATTGATTTATTGAAAAGCAATTTTCATTGTAGAATGCACACAGTGGGAAGATACTGTGCATCCATATGAATACTGGATGACAATAGCACAAGAAGACATCATGTGAATATTGTATAAAAAAATATTGTGAGATGCAAGGAGAAGGAAAACAAAATCCTTTTTATGAGGAGAGGAGGCTAAATGACTTTCCATGGGCCAGTTTGTCTCTTAGTGAGCTCTGTGGGATTTGTCTGTGCATCCTGGCCACATAGGAATCAGAGGGATTATAGGTAGAAGAACTGGTGCTGACAAGAAAAGAGCTGGCCTGAACTTTAAATCTGAAATTCAAAACAGACTTGAACCAAAGTATTTCAGATAACTGAAAGAAAAACATTTTTCATTATTCTTTATCCTGGATGTTTTGGGTTTAGTTGGAGTCAGAAGGAAAAATACTATTATTGTGCAAGTTTATCAGTAGTTGTTTTTCTGAACTGAACCAGCAAGTTTCCCGGTGAAGTCCAAATGTCAGCCTTTTAACACAATTTGCTACACTGAGTTGTGTGAACAAAGTGCCCTGGAGAAGGGTGACCTCTGTTTGGCCTTTAGATGAATAGGAAGACTGGACAAGGATGGTAATGCTTTCTGCAAAAAAAACAAAAACAGAGAAATCAGTTTTCTTACCCAGTGGCAAGTGTTGTGTCTTAAAGAAGTTTCAGTGGAAATACATTCTTACTCAATCCTTTCTCAATTAGGGCTCCGTAAGAAGAACTAAACGATTTCTGGAATAACAATCTTTCTTCTCTGTCGATCAATACTTATTCTTCAGTCTGTGAACTGTGTCCTGGTTTATTTTTCCTTACTTGAGAACTTTTCCATTATTGAAATGGTGTATGGTGTGTTTTTCCCCTGTAGCTAGGAAGTAAAGAAGAGGTGACCAGGAGGAGAAATAAAGTACTTTGGTAGAGAACTAATAATGCACATTCCTCATCTAGCTATTGTTGTTCTCAGACAAAAGGTGGAGTTTTATAGTTTACAAAGTAACCTGGAAATCATTTATCACTTATGAAGAAAGTATGTAAGACGTAGCAATACTGATACAGAAAGAATGATGAAGAGTAATTAACAGCTTTTATAAGCCATTAAGATTACATTGACTTGGAGCGAAGTTATTATGATTTTTAGCATGACAGTTTCATGGTGTGGCTATTGAATGTGAGCGCTGTTGAAGATGATGACATTTGCACTAGGCACCAAAAGCTTTGGTCCTCTAAGAAGCTCTGGAAGGGACAGTGAAATCACTGTTAGGCCAACTACTAATGATGAGTTTTAAAGCATCAGGTTAGTTCTCATAGTAGTTGCTTCAGCTCTTTGTGGCTTTGGGAAAACTACTTAAAGATAGGACTTCTTTATTCAGGCATGTCACAATCACTGGATTTAACCCCAGAAACAAGGCAGTGTAGCTCACCCTGAGCTCTGTATTGATGTGACCAGCCTTTCCTTCAGTATCTGATCTAGCTCAGGTACCTCTATTGTATACTACAGACTGTTATTTTAAGGTGGGTCACATAAATGTTGTATAGAAAGGGACAACTGGATTGTTTGTGTCACTTTAAAACTTCTTCTGTTTCAGCTTTTATGAAGACACGTAATCACAATGGGCAAGAAAGATGTGTCTTGACCAGGTACTAATATTGTAATCAATGAAAAGAAATTGCAAGAAGAGTCTGAATCATTACTTACACTTTTAAGTACAGCTTTTCACTTTCTTCTTCTACTCAGGCACGGGCTATTTTTTAAATGAAATGTCAGATACAAAGCCCTAGTGCTCTCCCTGTTGAATTCATGTCAGTATAATACTGTTCAGCACTCCCAGAATATTTGTTCTCAAAAGGATACCTCCATTTGTCATTTCAGAAACCACAATGTGAGTGCTTCTTCTTCTCTGTAAAATCATTATTTGAAACACTAAATGTGTAAATAATGACCCAGGGAAACTACTGACACACTGTTGACACTCTGAAGCAATTAAAATTTGTTATCATCAACATATTTGGAGAGCCAGCAGTTCCCTGTTAGATTTTTTTACAGATTCTGTTACCAAATTAGTCTCCATACTTGAAAACAGAGAAGAAATAGGCCATTCTATGATTCTAAGTAGCAAAGAAATAAGAATGTCGGGAAACAGATGCAAACTTAGAATTAATTCACAACGGCACGAATTAGAGAGTTTAAGGATTCTGTGCTTTTACTAGTAATTATTTTGCGGACAGGTAGCAGCAAGAGCACTTTGGGATTGAACATTATGTTGGAGTGCAGTAGCATCACAAACCCCCCTGGCTACTGGTTGTAATGGTTCTTGTTTTACATTGACTTTGGGAGCCTCCTTCTCCACTTGGTTCTAAATCAGTGCACTAATCCATCAAACCAACCAGACAAAGCAAAATTTTGAGATGGTTTTCCATGCTGGAAGAGGCTACACAGAAAAAGAAATGAATGGCAGAGCTTGTGCAAAGGACAGGATGGGTTTGTGCTGCAAAGGGGAGAGCAGGGCTCTGGCAACCAGTAGTTAGACTGGTGTAGGCTGCTGTGGAGTCAACCTGGCAGGATGGGCAAAGAGGAGGTGGAGAAGGAAAAAGAGGATGGAGGATCTTTTTTTATAGTGAGAACAGTCTTGCACTAGAACAACCTCCCTAAGGAGGGAGTGGAGTCCCCATCTCCACAGGTTTTCAAGATGTGGTAGGACAGAGTGCCAGATAAATTCTCTAGGCTCCCTTTCCCATGAAAGTTTGGACCAGCTAATTTTTGGAGAACCCTGTCAACCTGGACTGTTCTATCGTTCTATGATTCTCTGATTATTTTGGTTTCTTAATATTTCTAAGTAGTGAAAAACAAAAGTAAAGGAACGAAAGAATACTTATGCATTTTTCAGCAGGCACAGTGGGACTTCTTATAGGTAGAGTTTACACAATGTATTTTCCAACTGTCCTCTTTGTTTATGGCGGAAGAACAGTTGGAGATGCTCAGTTTTAATGCATCTTTCATGTGTTTCTGATGCTTTTTGTGTTTATGTTTTTCAGATGCACAGTTGCATCTTTTGAGATTTTTTTTCTCAAAGTCCCAGCTCCCAGATACTTTGGATTGCAGAAGAAATTCAATTTTCACTTGAAAAGTGTGACGGATAAGGTTTTAGCCTTGTGGTTTCTGCCAAGCAGACTGAAGTTTACCAGGAGAAAGGGAAGACTAAATAATGCTGTGGATGGCCCTTGCCTTGCTGGAGGGCTGACTTCATTGACCGCCTTCTGCATTGGGGGCTTGCAGTTACATTGCACAAAAGTTTTTCTGTTGCTATAGCATCTTCTACCCTTCTTTTAGCTCAGAAGCCTTAGGTTATGCCTAGTGTTTTTCTTTCAAGCACAAAGAAGCTTTATCTAAAGTCCCTTTATGAATTATAGGTTTGGAAAATTGTAAAAATCTTTCATAAGAATTGGTTGGTTTGGTTTTTTCTCCTTGCTCTATATATCGTATCGTATCATATCATGTATCATATATCATATGTCATATATATCATATATCATATCATATATCATGCATCATGTATCATATCATACATCAATCACATTGTATCATAATATTATCACATTTTCTTCAGGGTTACAGTTATCTTAACTGTTTATCTGTAGTGCTTTCCGTACTAGCCAACAATGCTAGAGTACTCCCCAACAGGCTGTGTTTCATGGAGGCTTCAGATGTTTGGCAACTACTGTTAAAATTATTCTCAAGTTCCAGACCTATCCTTTCATCCTCATCATTTTCCTCTACAGGCCCTTCAGAATTTTTTTTTTAAAAAAAAATCAAATTTAAAATGCAGCACTCAGGATACCCACTGAGACTAAATATTCTGTTTCCCTAGTAAAAGCTGTTAAAGTTTATTTATTTTTCTTTAAATTTATGGTAATGAAACTATGAAGCTATAAAGATAATTTTAACCCCTCCTCCTTCCACTC
Source organism: Trogon surrucura (assembly GCA_020746105.1). Lineage (NCBI taxonomy): Eukaryota > Metazoa > Chordata > Aves > Trogoniformes > Trogonidae > Trogon > Trogon surrucura. The sequence goes on from CM036619.1 coordinate 73,499,474, forward strand.
ATTTCAGTAGCTTTGGGGTAAATGCCACAATGAGTTTTAAAATGGAATTATCTTTCATTTTCAGAAAAGAATACCTTCTAGCTATATCAGCCACCTAACGTTACTTTTTTAAAAAAAGTGAAAGTGGAATATGATGAAGAAAGACAACAATGCCTGAAGAATAATACTGAAGACAAACAAATTGTGTCATTGAGAAAATGACATAGAATGTCTGGCTCGTAAGGCGAGATGCACACTTTTGAAGCTGAAATACCTGAGCCCTACTGAAGATTGTTGCGTAAACAGTAGAAATAACGGATGGTGACAGTGCGTTGAATTCGTGTGACGTTTTTCCTTACAACAGGGTCTTGTTTTGATTTCTAAGTTATGGCCACAACCCGTCGGGGTGGTTTTACTTTGTTGCTTGGAATTTCTTTCCATCAGAGCTCTGTAGCTATTCCCTTTGTCACGTGTGTTACTGGGAAAAAGAGCATGATGCAAACAGCAGGCTCAGATGTGCTCAGTGGTCGGGCTCCGCATCAGACAGCCACGACCTTTTCCAGCGCAGTTTTCATGGCTGATAAATTTTTGCCACGTTCGCAGGGCAGGCGGAACAGGCTTCTGAGGTCTGCAGGCTGACCCATCTCTCCATCGTGGTGAGGAATCACACAAGGGCCTGAGGCAGGGGAGAGGATGTAGGAAAAAGGAGACCCTGAGGGCCTCCCTCACCACTGCCCTGCACGTGGCACCTCACCAACCCTGCCTGTGCCTGTGTCTGGCCGAGAAGATCTGGGCCATACCCTCTCTAAGCCTGGAGACCCAAGAGGCCCGTGCTGCCTTTCCTCTGAATTCAATGCGCAGTGCAAACATATTCTCTCTAAAATAAGTCCTTCTGCTGCTAGTTAAAATAGCCCGGCACACATGTCACTGCAGTTGTGCATAATATCTGTGCATTTATATTCCTGCGAAAATAAAAACTAGGAAACGGCATAACTCTTCTTCTCCCCTGCAGAAAATTCAAATAATCCCACAGCTATAACTGTGAAGAGTGGCACTAAAGGAAAGTTGTGATAGGTCAAGTTCACGTTCAAGCTGCTGCTTGCAGTCGGTTACCATACGTCAGCTGAGCCACAGCAGCTACATTCTTAGCTCAAGGGAAGTAGAGGGTAATGGCACTTAACGTGGCCTGTGACAGAAGACGGTCGGTCACATTACCATGCATTTGCCATAGCGGAAGAAGAAAAGACTCTCTGGCTTAGCTGACATCTTAATTTTTAATTGGCGGAAGTTTCAAGCTGTACTTAAATCATTATTTTTCATTAACAAGCTCTTGAAAGAGAATGCCAAGATTTTGCTTCCGATGCGCCCCTGCATACATTATGATATATCACCTAATTGTATAATTACATATCACTTCTCAGGCTCTCCCCTACTTCAGTGAGCAGGACAGATCCATAGTGAAGAATGAAGGCTTCAGACAGAATAAGGATTCCTGCTCCACAGCTGGGGAGCTCTGCTGGCTTAAGAAGGTGCGAAAATACATAGTCTTCGAGGGTAGTTTCCGCTCTTCAGAAAGTGCACGGACTGTCACTTGTTGGTGGTCCGTGTCACACAGTCACTAAGGATTAAACCTTAGTGGTGATGTGGTGACAAAATGCAGCAGGTTGCTTTTACTTATCAGCATGCTAGAAGGAGACAGAGAAATATTGCAAGCAAACACCATAGTCTCAAAATAAATTCTTCCATTCCCACTGCAATAAAGCTAGTATTAAGTATTCATTTCTCAGGCTCCAGTTCTCAGTTTGTTACTACATTAGAGATTTTTATTTGTTTTATTTCCCACACAAAGCCTATCATTAACTACTAGTCCTGGTATGTCAGCAATACTCTGGGGGGAAAATATTTGTAAACTTAGTGGGCATTTTTCAGAATAAAAATGTTCCAATAGCCAGGAAGATAATGACTACTCTGATGCAATACATAAAGTATGTATGTATATATTATAGGCTGACTGTCATTATGATCTGGGTTTTTTGCTTCATTTATTGGATCTGAGAAACACATTTTGTCTTAAGAGGCCAATTTTCATGTAGAGATGAAAAAAGATTTCTGGGCGGTGGTATTGACTACCAGTGTACAGTAAATTACCAAACTCTTTTATAAGTAGAAAAGCTTTTGAAAATGTACAATATTTACCCTATTTAATTCTGGTTGCTATGGATAGATATTTTTCTTTACAGCATTAGTTAAAAATAGGACACTTCAGATGCTGTCCATCTTTTATTCTCAGCAGCGTGAGAGACAAAACAGCAGGATTTAGGGCTGAACACAATTTGAAAAAGAAATACTGTAAATTTTTCAAAGGAGACTTTAGACTATAGACACCCATGTCTTACTCTGTTGTAATTTCATCCAGCTCGTTTAGTTATAGTTTTAGGTGATAGTGCTTTTAGTCAACACCAATTACTTAAGTCTTATCATCGCTCTGATTTCAGTGAAAGATTTCACATTTAGTAGTTTTCTAGAAGTATATTTTTTTTTCTTATTCCACAGATGTATTGGCAATGCTTACACTTAAACCATCATTAAAATCACTGGTTATTCAAAGAAATTTTCGTAGCCAGATTACTTTAAGCTGCTTTAACTCCTTAGAGCTAGAGTTCTTGCATGACCCATGATGGAAATGTGTGCGCACACACATAGATTCAGAAATAGCCTTGAGCAATGTTCTCCCTGAAAGTATGAGCAACGCTTAAAAACGTATTTTGCTCCCATTTGGATAGGTTGTTATTTTGATTTTGTGCTTGTCTGAGAATTTGAAAGGCACTCAAAGAGGCTACACTGTAAAATATTTAGTAGCTTAACTTTCAGATAGCTTCTTTATGTACCACAGCAAACTTTTTTGAATGATAGATGTCATTGTCCTAATTAAATAAAGAATCAAACTATTTTTACAATTCTCTCAATTAATGAACGTACTCTGGACATTCCCGGAATTCGAGTAGCACAACTGCTACACATCAGAGCCACTACGTCAGGAGATTGTGTCAGGGTACTTGTTTTATTTTCTTCCGTTTTTCAGATGTTAAAGAACCAGGGCATTGACAAATGCACAGCAATTTCTTAGTACAAATCAATTTCCCGTAGTAAATATCTCATATTGACATTAAGGTGGTATGTTGTTATGTCACAAAAATTTAAAAGTACTGTACCTACCCAGAAAAATCTTTTAACCTCTGTGTTTATAAGTCATTGCTATGTTTTGAATCCAAAAAAAGGAAATGCATCTAACCATGTAAGCAGTGGGAAACAGTACTCAATAGGATCTAAAAAGGAGGAGAAATGAGATTTTCTAGACATCCAATGAACTACTGCTATTGCTTCTGTATTTTCTTCTGAAATAAAGAGAGAAGATGAAAAATTATAAATATGAGGAGAAAAGATAAGAATTGATTCTCATCTGCCTTAAAAGTTCAAGGTAAGCACTGAAGAGAATACTACTGTGACCAGGTGAAATGTTCCATTAATGCATTATTAAATGGGACAAGCCAGTGATCAGAATTAACAGATACTTAACTGATGTGTTAAATACACAGTAATTTATTGTAATGGTCACATTCAAAAGCAGAAAGCTTTGTTTGAAGACAACCTGGTAGAAAACTAGAAGACACATTTCGTAACGGAAATCGGGCAAATTTATATGGATGCTGGAAACATACTTCTACTAATTAAGGCATCTAATTACTCAAACTCTTCTGCACAGTCATTTTCCTTTTCTTCCTATAGGGCTGGGAAGTCACAGGGGGACCTGCTCACATCCATCAGATTGCTGCATTCACATCTGAAATATGACATGGCCTGCAAAGAAAGACAATTCTTTCTGGTCTCTAATTGGCATCACAGTTAGAGACATTAGATTTTTGCTCTTTTCCAAGCCTCCTTCTGGCTTCAGACCATATTGCTGGAGCGAGCAACTGCTGCCAGAAAGCAATGCCAGGATGTGTAAAAACAAGTGTTCGGCAGCTACTGCAGGAACAGAGTAGCTGCTTTTCCCAGAAAGATTAAGATTGCAGACATACTACAGCACTGAGTAGAAAAGGGCCCTTTTTGATAAAGGGGTTAACAGAAGTTAAAGGAGGAACTGCTCCCTCAGCAAGGTGAAGAAATGATAGAATGCACCTGGCAGAGGTGGGGCTAGGTGAGGAGCCTCCACTTCACCTGTGGCAGTCCCAGCAGCAAGGGACAAATTTTCAGCCCTCTGCTGTAGGTGTTTTACTTGGATGTTGTAGGTGAGTACCTGGTTTTGGTTGTTCTTGAAATTATAATTTAGTAAGCCTCTTTTGAAGGTGACAGTAAAACATCATCAGAAAATAATACTTTCTCATGTTTTGTTTGATTTGTATTTGAGCCTTCTCAGGAAGGGAGTTAGGAGTGGGTGGTGAACCTGTGGTTTTAACTTCCCCTCTGGTTTTCTGCTGGGGTTGTGGAGGTCTGCTCTGCTGTGTCTTTGGGGTGAAGAATTATTATTTTTGAATCCCTTGCGGAATTAGGTAGTGAAGGGCCTTATTTTTTGTTTTGAAGCTGAGCATTGAGCTGCTCATTGCTAGGCATGTGGTACTCGAATCTCTGTGTATTCAGAGGTGTAACTGTAGCTGATGAGGGAGGCACAAAGCACTTGCAGTGTGAAAGTGCCTCTAGACCTACTGAGTAGTTGCATAAGGGCTTCTCTGTTTGCTTTGGGTGAACTGTTAGCAGTTGTTGAAAAACCTAGGTTAGGTGCTGATGACTTTCTGTCATTTCTAGAATAGTTTCATGTTGGTTTTGTCATATCAGTCTTGGTCGGTGGGATGTGCCTGATGCAACTTGCTACAACACACCTGTCTAGCCTGAAGTCACCACTGCGACCTCAGACCGAGTTTGGAGGTGGTGTAGGTGCTTGGTTGGTGGCTTGAATTTGTGGGGATTTTGTGACCCTTATGTGTCTTTAGGATGCCTGGGATTGTGCAACCCAAGTTAACTGATAGTCCATAGCAAGAGAGCAAGACTGACTGGAAGATGAGCAGGGCTGTGCTTGTGTGAAAGCCTGGTTCTTGGCACCACAGAGTGCCTGTGTGCTCCTGTGCTCTGTCCTGACGGGCATTTATAGGGCGGTAACTACGGAGGTAGGAGTGATGATGAGGAAGGAAGCAGGATGGGACATGCCACAGCAGAGACCTAATACTTTCAGGACAAAACTCCAGATGTAGAAGTTCTCACTTGTGTATAGAAGAGGAGCTGTTATGTGCCCTGGGAGACTTTCAGAACAAATTATTCAAGGCATGCTGTGGCCTTATCTTTTGTCATCACTTCTGAAGTAGGCATAAGGCCTTTAATAACCATCATCTGGAGTCTGTGATACTGTGGTACCAAGCAATAATATCTTTGCTTTATGTGCCCTAGTCAAGAGAACTGTAATTGTGTGTGCTTTGAAGTGGAAATAGAACTGATGTGTATGTAGCATGTAAATGCTGATGGCATAGAGGGATGGCTGCGGGCATGGGCAGCATTATACCTCTGTCTGGAAAGCTGCTGGTTTGGCCATTCCCACTTAGGGAACGTTTCCAGGAGACTGAGCTTTGTTCCTGGAAGGGGTGATGGTGGTGCATACGAGTTCATACACAGACAGTATACAGCATTCTTTTGGTGAAAATAAAAACTAATTCAAATCTTACTCCAAATTAATTCATGTCTGGTTTAATACAATTACTGCATATCAGAGTCAGTAGATGGTTTCCAGTATATCCCTGATAGAAATCCACTGAGTTTTATTTCTATAGATGGCAATTGCTGGGCTAATGTGGATATGGAAAACTTGAGAAAATATCTGCTTTACTTTTGCCTCTTATGTTTCTTCTTCCCCTAGAAATGATGCATAAACTTGTTATGGCTTCCATTTTAATCCAAACTCCTGACAAAACCAACCTTCTTACTCACGAAATTTTGAAGATGGTTTTTTTTGGTGGTTGTTGTTGCTTTTTTTGTTTGTTTGTTTCTGAGAGATAATGAATACTGATCAAAACTGACACATAAAGGATAGGAATAAATACAAGCTTATAGATCACATAGTTTATATGCTTCTATCTTACTGACTGCTAGTGATGTTTTTAAATTCATGTCATTGGCTAGAATTTTCTGTAAATGAACAGTTTACGTTTCATTGTTTTCTTCCTTTATTAATGAAAATTCGTACGTTAAAGTGAAGACTTTTTTCATATTGCCTCTGAAGTAGTAAATCTACAAAAAGATTCAGGTTCATTTATTTTCTTTTAAATGGTTCTCCCATTCTACACAGCATCTCTTGTACATTCAATGGGGGAAAAAATGTAGGCTGTTTCCATCCCACCTTTTACACCTGAAATGACACCTCACAAGAATTATTCTGGCACACTACAATAATAGATCCAACAGATTTTAGTGCATTAATGGACTTTGGTGTTTTTGAAGTCATGAAACTGAATTATTCTCAGCTAGATTGTGTCAGTGTTTCTCTCTGGCTGGTCAATAAAACAGCAGCAGGAGGAGCAATGATGGCATGTCTTAACTTTTGTCAGGTAGCTTAAACAGTGGGATACGTGGTTACAGCCTTTCTCTCAGGACACCAGAGATAAAAATTTGCCTGTGTGCTGGAGAGGCAGAATAAGTGATCTGCTCCAGATGGACAGTTCCCACTGGCTGTACCAGGAACAGACGCGTGTTAGCTTATCTGAACGGTCTCTCTCTACCAGATATGTTAACAAGTGTTCAGAGAGCCTTCCCATAGCATTATCGTGTGGCAAGTGAGCGCATTATAGGGAAGACTCCAAAAGGAATGATAGGAAGAATGAGGGAGTAATTCATAGAATCATAGGATGGCATAGGCTGGAAGGGACCTGAGAGATGGGCAGGGGTGCCTCTCAACAAGATCAGGCAACACATGTTGGGGTCCCCCAGCGGTCAGTGCTCACACTGGTGCTTTTCAATATATTCATCAATGACCTGGATGAGGGATTAGAGAGTGTTGTCAGGAAGTTTGCTGATGACAAAAAACTGAGAGGAGTGGTTGATGGAGGGCTGGGCAGGGAGAAATCTTATGCGGTTCAACAAAGGCAAGTGTAGAGTTTTGCACTTGGGAAAGAATAACCCCACGTGCCACTATAGGTTGGGAACTGCCCTGCTGGAGTGCGGTGCAGGGGTGTTCTGGCGGACAGCAGGATGACCATGAGCCAGCACTGTGCCCTCGTGGCCAAGAAGGCCCATGGCATCCTGGAATGTATTAGAAGGGGAGTAGCAAGTAGGTCAAGAGAGGTCCTCCTGCCCCTCTACTCTGCCCTGGTGAGGCCGCATCTGGAGTATTGTGTCCAGTTCTGGGCCCCTCAGCTCAAGAAGGGCAGGGAGCTGCTTGAGAGAGTCCAGCGCAGAGCCACAAAGATGATGAAGAGAGTGAAACATCTCCCTTACGAGGAAAGGCTGAAGGAGATTGCTCTCTTTAGCTTGAAGAAGAGGAGGCTGAGGGGTGACCTGACTAATGTTTATAAATATGTCAAAGATGAGTGTCAGGAGGACGGTGCCAGGCTCTTTTCAGTGATGTCCATTGACAGGGCAAGGGGCAATGGGTGCAAGCTGGGGCATAGAAGGTTCCACATAAATATTAGAAAAAACTTTTTCCCTGTGAGGGTGACAGAGCACTGGAAGAGGCTGCCCGGGGAGGTTGTGGAGTCTCCTTCTCTGGAAACATTCAAAACCTGCATGGACGCGTTTCTGTGTGCTCTGCTGTAGGTGGTCCTGCTCTGGCAGGGGGGTTGGGCTAGATGATCTTTGAGGTCCCTTCCAACCCCTGACATTCTGTGATTCTGTGAACACATGGGGACCGAATGGGGAATTCATCCAAAGGGAGAAGGTAGCTGAACCTGTTAACAAACATGGTTTTTGTTTTTGTTTTGTTTTGTTTTGTTTTTTTTTTAAAGAGCTGGTCAAATTCTCTGCAAGATTTAATAAGCAGAAGCAATCTCATGTGTACCTCAGATGAAATTCTCTTCAGGGTTGACAATTAGTTTTTAACACATTGTGGTGCACATTTTTGATTTCTTACTCCTAGAATACTTTTAGTTTGTTTTATAAAAAACACTGCATATTATCTTTCTCTACAGTGCTAGAAAAGCAATCCAAAGTTGACGGTATCAGAGCAGATGGGGGAATCAAGGAGGCAGACGGCACATATTAATGAGGATCAGGTTCACCCTGGGTGGGAAGATTATGAGAGGAGAACTACAAACTATCATACATTAACATTAGCAGCAAGTGTCTAGTAGACAAAATTGTGGAGCAGGTTTTGTGCAATGATACTTTTACTGCTTTGGTAGCAGTCATTAGCTGTCAGTAATGGGCAGCTCATTAAAAGTGGGTATAATGAGTATACAGACAACCAGAACCATGTCTTATAGACAGTGACATGCAAATAGGCTAAAAGATACTGTTCTCTTTTGCAATGTTAACTCCAGGTCGCTTATGTGAAATGTCATTTTTCTGTCCAAGTCTATTTTTGACACCTAAATTAAGCTTTTAAAACTTTCTGCCCTTTGAATTCCAGTGCTTAACGTAGCAACAGGATGAAAATAGTGGGTACGTTAAGAAAAGTGTGTTCAGCAGGTCTAGGGAGGTTCTCCTCACCCTCCTCTCCTCTGCCCTGGTGAGACTGCACCTAGAATACTTTGTCCAGTTTTGGGCTCCCCAGTTCAAGAGAGACAGGGATCTGCTGGAGAGAGTCCAACAGAGAGCTATGAGGATGATTAAGGGACTTGAATATCTCTTCTATGAAGAGAGACTGAGAGAGCCAGGACTGTTTAGTCTCGAGAGAGGGGACCTTATTAATGTGTATAAATACTTGAGGAGGGGGGGTCAAGAGGAAGGTGCCAGTCTCTTCACAGTGGTGCCCAGTGATACTACAAGGAATAATGAGTGTAAGCTAGAACATGGGAAGTTCTGCCTTGACATGAGGAGAAACTTCTTTACTGTCAGGGTGATAGAGCACTGGAACAGGCTGCCCAGAGAGATTGTGGAGTCTCCTTCTCTGGAGGCTTTCAAAACCCACCTGAATGTGTTCATGTGTGGCTGCCCTAGGGGATCCTGCTCTGGCGGAAGAGTTAGGCTAGATGATCTCTAGAGTTCCCTTCCAACCCTAACATTCTATGCTTCTGTGATACTAGATTTTGCCATAGAATCAAACTAGATATACTCCATTTTCAAGGTAATTTTCTTTGACCTTTGGAAATTAATACATAGAGAAACACAGAAGGTAGGTAGAAGCATCCAGAGGTTCTTTCTGTTTTTTCTCGAGCACTGACTCCATGTCCAGACTAGCAGCCTGTGTCTCCTGTCCCCTTCAAAATCACCAAAATACCAGTTTTATGGGCTAGCGATGTCTGTGTCTGCACATAACGCACTCATTGAAAAGGATAATATGCAATTGTCTTGTAAATCAATTATATTTGAAAAAGGACATCCAGCTGCAACAAGTGGCTGAAGAAGACATAATTGTGTGTACATCGTACCTTCAGCTACTCACTAGTGAATATTTTCTAGGCGCATGTAGCAAGAAAAAATTAGAAATGCTTGAAATAAATAGCTATTATTTTAATTCGGTTTTGGAAACCTAACAAATTGGACTAGTTCTTGGAGAATAAACCTGAAGTCACTGTAGCATTCTGTGTGAGGGTGGGGTAGCCTGTAAACCTTGGTTTAAGCGCTGTCTGGGGCCACAGCATTCCAGCTGGACACAGCTTGCTTACAGGTACCCCCTGCCCGTGTTGCCTGGAGTTGAGACACAATCAAGTATCTGCTCCCTGGGAATAAAATTGGACTGAAATGCAGTTGTACACTGTGCAGATTAATCTTTCATGATGGTTGCTGAAGGACAAAGTGGTTGCTTCATTGATGTGACACAGGACATATTATTCTCATCACGGTATGACATGTTCTATAAAATAAAGGATGGATGATTGATCCTGGCAGGAGAGATGTTCACCAAGTGCCTTTCTTCCAACCCCCCACCTCATCCCAACTTTTGAACCAAGTTTTCTCAGTGGCAACTGCATCACCACAGCTCCTGCTAATGAAAAATTAAAAGGTTCCTTTTCTGCTGTCTGAGTGGGTCCTGTGTTCTATCTGTACACTATCATATATACAGAATAATGTCTCAAGTTCCGGTTGAATTTGGGAAACTAGGTTTTCCACTGTGCTCTGAATACTACTTCTGTCAATTTTATTTCTTTAAATCTCCTGTTTCCCAGAAGTCCATTGCAACTATACTTGGCTAGATGTTTCTTTGCACCCTATCTAGTAATTTTCACCAGTGTAATACTACTGATTTTCACAAAATTGGTAAGTAATGGGGGGAGAAAAATATTCTTGCCAGGAAAATTTAGCAAAAAAACAAAGCATTTTCTCTTAGCTAACTGACGAAAGTCAGTAGGACTTTGTGCCTTTTGAAAATCTGCATCCGTGTTGTATTTGTTCCCTCTAAGTCTGGTTTTGGAAATTCTTACTGAAAACTTTTAGACTGTTCTACCTACACATAACGTGGAAATACGAGATCTGAACAAATATAACAAACTATCAAGTCACAGAGGTTAATTTTAGCTTAATGAACTAATCTTTTGTCTATTCGGTAGGGAAAGAGTCAGAAAGGGAAGATCTGGGTTGAGGGTGGTGATATGCAGAAGTTTGTAGTTTGGGATATGGGTTTGGGGGTTGTGTGTGTTCTGTAGTTTGGGATGTGGATTTCAGAGTTGTTTGGTTTGTCCAGAAGGGAGGTTGTCTAAGCTGCAGGAGAGTGAAGGGGGATGGTTAGGAGCTCTGGTTGTACAGCTGCACGGGGATTGGTTGGTGCTGGATCTGAGGCACTGGGCAGAAGAGGAGGATGTCAAATTTTCATGGCCGAGGAAGACTTGGAGCCTTTCTCAGGGAGACCACCAGAGTGCACCTGAGGACCACCAGAGAACTACACTGCACATTCGAACTGGCCAGGGACTTATGTTAATGGATCCATGAATATGCAACCCATATATACCAAAGTTTCCCCATGCCCTGGCATGCCTATATTTGATGGATATATCCCCTACGTGCCCAGCGCTGTAATAAAGAATGCCTACTTAATAACTTCGGTTATTGAGTTTTTCCATGTCAGTGGTAGGGGAAAGAAAAATGTTTGTGTTGAGTTGTGCTTTGTTGGGTTTGTGGGGTTTCTTTTTTTGTTGCATTGAGACTAGAAAAAAAACCAAACCAACAAACAAACTACAACAAACCAAACCCCAAACAGCCTTCTCTTTGGAGCCAGTCACGTTAAACATCTTTATTAATGATCTGGATGAGGGGATCCAGTGCACCATTAGTAAGTTTGCAGGCGACATCAAGCTAGGTGGGAGTGTTGATTTGCATGAGGGTAGGGAGGCTCTGCAGAGGGATCTAGACAGGCTTGATCGATGGACCAAAACCAGTTGTATGAGATTCAATAAGGCCAAATGCCAGGTCCTGCAGTTTGACCACAACAACCCTCAGCAGCGCTGCAGGCTTGGGAAGGACTGGCTGGAAAGCTGCCCAGCAGAAAAGGACCTGTGGATATTGGTCAACAGCTAGCTGAACGTGAGCCAGCAGTGTGCCCAATAGCCAAGGAGACCAATGGCATTCTGGCCTGTATCAGGAATAGTGTGGCCAGTAGGACCATGGAAGTGATTTTACCTGTGCTCAGCACCAGTGTGGCTGCCTCTTGAGTCCTGTGTTTAGTTTTGGGCCCCTCACTACAAGAAGGACATTTAGGCGTGAGAGCATGTCCAGAGAAGGGTGATAAAGCTGATGAAGTGTCTAAAGCACATGTCTTTTGAGGAGAGGTTGAGGAAACTGGGGTAGTTTAGCCTGCAGAAAAGAAGCCTGAGGGGAGACCTAATTGCTCTCTACAATTACCTTAAAGGAGGTTGTAGAAATGTGAGGAACGATCTGTTCAACCAAGTAACAAGGGATAGGATGAGGAAATGGCCTCAAGTTGCACCAAGGGAAGTTTAGACTGGACATCAGGAAAACTTCCTTTACTGAAAGGGTTACCAGGCATTGGATTGTGTTGCTTAGAGCAGTGGTGGAGTCCCTGAGCCCAGTGATATGAGTTGTGTAGACATACTGCTTAGGCATATGGTTTAGTCAGGAACTTGTCAGTGTTAGGTTAATGGTTGGGCTTGATGTTCTTTAAGGTCTTTTCCAATCTAGGCAATTCTTTGATTCTGTAGGGGAACCAGAAAATCTTTGAGAATCGTCGGTGTATTGCTCTATTCAAAGTCCGAATGCATACGGAAGTACTTATGGTACTGACTATAAATTCATTTTCATAGTCATGACTGAACTTGAATATATGTTAGCGTGAAGAGTGTTTCTAGGGAAGGTTTGTCTTTGCAACATTACCCACTTGTTACCCTTGAGTCTTTACTAATAAAATAAGATGATTGAATACTTTTCTGCTGAAAGATACTGAAAACTGATTTTGTAACTGTCATGTTGAGATTTCTAATTATACATGACTGATTTGAGATTTAACAATATTTCTAATGGCATAGCCAACAGGGAAGCAAAAAATGGCTTTGCGCATAAACTGAAAAATTGGGTTTTTTCCTTCAAAGAGCTAAGTGTCTCTGTAATTGTATCAAAATGAAATACTACTGCAGCTACAGTAAGTTTGTGTAATGAAGCACAACTGATTATGCTATAGTTTTCCTAATATTAACATTATTATTCAAATGCAAATACTTGTGTGGCTTGTGGTGTATGTAACAATGAAACTAATTTCTTTTATCTTCCAAGTGCTGTGTCTTTTAATTCAACCAAATGTATTAGATTGTACTTTCAGATACCAGAGAGAGAATTACCTGCTTTAGCGTAATAGATTTTAAGGTCAGAAAGGGACCATAGTCTATTAACCAGCAGCTCCTGGATTCAAGCACAAAGGCTCAAAGAGAGGGATTATTCTCAATAGCTAGTCCTTACAGGTCCCATCTAATAGAGAATTTAATACCTTCCTACCAGTTTTCATGCTAATTGCTTACGAGGCCACATTTACTGGTTTTCTGGTTTCATTGTGTGTGTATGTGTACTCTAACCTAGAGAGAGAGTTGCATAGCTGAGTAACTCTCAGTTGTGAGGTTTTTCTCATCTATCTTCCTTTCTTACCTATTAGCTGTACTGATACCTGCATCTGGAAGGGAAGAAGGCTTCTACGGTCTGCATTTGTCAGCATTTGCAAACCTAAGACATGATAGAAACCTAGCCCTCTAAAAAATGTGAAATTCACACAACTCCAAAACAAAACAACAACAAAAAAGCAGCCAACCCAAACCTCCTACCCTAATACTAAGACCAGAAAAACATGTCCATTCTGAGCAGTTTTCACCCTGAAAAGGCTTGGATAACCAATAACTGCCATGTATGCCTTGGTGTCAAACATGCAGATAGATGGCTGAACTGTGCAAACTCTGTGAGGCCACTAGTTTGTCTGCTGTGGAGGAGGGGATGGTGGTGCTGGTGGCAGTGGAGAAGAGTTCAGTGCTTTGGGGCAGGTGGATCAGTCGGATGCTGACAATGAATCTGAGTCCATGCCTGGGTGTGAAGGGCCCAGAACAAGCCATGCAAGAAACACCATGGGTGAGCCTGTGACACCTCAGAGTCAGGTTTTAATAGAATTTCTCAAGTTGGGACAGTGACCAAAATCAAAGAAGATCTGCTTTTTTTTCTTTAACTTTTCAGTTGACTTTTTTTAAGGTTTGGTAATTTTAAATAGGGAGGGTTTTTTTTTTTAAAAAAAAAAATTTACTGTTCCTTCTGCTCACTGCTGTGCTTCCCTTCTTGCACATCTACTTTCACATTCCAGTTCCCTCACCTGAAATCTTATCAATATGTTGACAACAAATTTTACTGCTGAACTAATGGACTCTAGTACTGAAAAAGTCCATTTTCCCCATCTCTTCCTTGCTGATGGAAGGAAGGGCTAGGGCAACGTGGACAAAACTTAAAGGATCAATTATGGACAAAGACTTTACCAGAAATGGCAGCTGTCTGAAGAACATTCACGTAAGAATACATAAGGTGGGTTTTCCCCTCTAACCAACTTTGTGAGTATGGAAATGCACATTGCAGCCAGTATTGAGGATCTTGTGTTAGTTCTGTGGATCTGCAGCGAAGGCTTTGCTGATCATGGTCATAATCAAGTACAGAAAGAGGACTGCGTAGCGGAATAGCTTGATACTGGCATTAGGATGAAACTGGACTGTGTGTTTCTCTCTGGTACAATTTGGTATTGCCACAAGGTGAGAAATGAGGAAATATGCAAGTAATAGAGAAAGTATTAATAAAATATTCCTTTAAAGACATGAATCCTAACAAAACAGGAAATGGTGATTAAAATCAGCTGTATTGAGGGGGCAGGGAGGGAGGGAATGAGCAGTTAGAAAAGAACATGATGCTTCAGATCTGTTTTGGTGGTGGTTTGGGTTTTTTTGTTGGTTTTTTTTTCCTTTGCATCTCACTATCCTTTGCAGACCTCAAGAAATGATGCAATGGCTAGGGAAGGAGTCCAAATTATTTACTAAATGCAACAATATTTAGAAATGAAAGTATTTGATATTAGAAAAAAATTAGAGATTGAAAATTGGCAATGTAAGGTCAGTGCTCATGTGGAGTTGCAAGATGAAGACTTATCAATATAACAGTCAAAAACCAGATAAGAACTAATAAGAAGGACCACTTACCAGTGGGGAAAGTTTGAACAACAGCTAAACAACAGTTAATCTCTACTTGGGTTCAAAGCAAGTACTGGAGGTACTCAGGGGCATAGATCCCCAAGTGTATATTGAACTTCAGTAACTGAATTACTGACACTTAATATCATCTATAGGGGTTAACTGGGAATCACTAGATATTTTTTTTAAAAAAAAGATAATTTCTGGGATAAATTAATATCACTTAGATTGATTAATCAACAGACTAGTAAAAAAATATATGTAACTTGATGAGTAAGCTAAAAAAAAAAAACCCTGGTTAAATCAGAGCAAAAAATGCAGTAAATGCCAAGTACTTTTTTTGCTGTGTAGGCTTTAAAACAGTAACGTTGACAGGCTAAAACTTTGCTTTTATTATGATGTCTCTGAAGGAGTTAGAAATACAAAAGGGTAAATTTGGATATTAACTGTAGGTATGTTACTGAGAAACTATATTTTCTGAATCTTTAGGGATATATTGTAAGTATGTTATGTAATGCAGGACTGCTATATCATAGTTGTGATTAAAATCCCCAAAGTTCTTACAGCTTTCACATCCAACAAGTTTGATTTTTATGAAGCCTAAGTGCATGGAATATTTGCAGTAGTATAGCGTAGCTTGTTAGAGAAGTTAAATACTCTGCATGATTGGCTGTCTGGCTTCATTCTTGAAATGACATAACACTACTCTTGTTTTGCTATCAGTGGAAGGAGAGAGTAAAAATCAATTTGTGCTGGGCAAAAGAGAGGAGTCCGTGGAAAAAGGGGAGAAGCAGTTCCTTTGTGATGACTTAAAAGCTGAGCTCAATTATCAAACAGAAGATGTCCTTCAAAGCTAAGGTACAATGAAAGAAAGTTCCATGGGTTTTTCAAATACATTTACGGTACCGGAAAGTCCAAGGGTACTTGGGCTCTGTTTTTATTGTGGCTGATCTTAAGAATTACACAGAAGTAAACTTTAACACAAAATTGAGGTGCTCAGTTCGTAACTCACCCAGCTAACAAATATCTACCTTCAACTGTTTCCAACTGGGCTTACATCATTCTGATGGCCTATTTGAGTAGGTTGGAAGCACGATGCAGTTCTCCGGGTGTTTTGTTTTTTTTTGGTTTGTTATTTAACCTTCAATAAAGACTGTGTCCATGAACATATGCATGAAATAAACAGAGAACGAGAACACATTTTGTCTCTAGAATAAAATGTACAAATTGGAACCCTGTGTTTCGATGAAAGAAAATATGTGAGTGAGCTGTGCTTGCATTTCACTTCTACCCACCAGATCCACAGAATTACTGGATGGGTGAAGAAATCTATAACCAGGAATAATGTTGTGGAGAACTTGCTCTAAAGGCTTCTGGTGTAGGATGGGTACTTAGAATTGGTCATTTCCATCCTTTTTGATCTTAAATGGAAGACAGATATAGGTGAGGTGAGGAAGATCTATGACTATTATAGTGAGGAGTGGATGAGCAGATCTAATTTATATAGGAAAGGCAGAATATTTTGCAGGTTTGTAGGCTGTGATAGCAGGTATGCCTTCTGCGGATCTGACTCCAAAGATGTGGTTGCAGAAGTTGGCTTGGTGAACAAAGCAATAAAAACATTAAGATGTAATAATCTCTGAGAATTGCTGCAGAGGAATAGAACTTGGGAGAGTTGTGTGCTAAGAGCCTAACAATAGTGAAGACCTTTTTTACTGAAAGCATGTGCCAATGTTGGGGGTTGGACTAGATGATCTGGGGGTTGGACTAGATGATCTGGGGGTTGGACTAGATGATCTTTAAGGTCCCTTCCAACCTCTAACATTCTGTGATTCTGTGAATGTACAATAGATCATGCAGCCTCTTTGTATTTATCATTAAGAAGTGAAGTGCAAGTATAATCACTAATCATGAGCAGTAAGTGATAGCATAAACCAATTCATTAGTGAATCTTCCTCTGATTAACTTGTATCACCCTTGTCCGATGTATTATTGTATATATTCTGCATTCCAGGATCATCGCCAGTAGCTGAGTCTTCACTATTAATAGCAGTAAGTGACAAATAGATGGTATGTGGTAAAATGAGGCAATATGCTTCTAGCTTTTTCTTGAATGTGCGTATTTTGACAATTCTTTGAATTTGTGTAGTGCATCTACTGAAAGGAAGGTACAACATAATGCATTGTCTTGTCTTGCAAGTTATTAGCTATATCTACACAGTTCTACAATTCTTTTATTTTGGCTTATGCAGTGGGAAAGACATGTAAATGTCTTGAGTTGTAAACATAGTTTGTCTTCTAGAAAGAGCGCCTTCTAAAAATGTATTCGTTCTTTTCTTTGTTTGCTTTCAGTTCCACCTGTGTGATCTTCTGGTGTGGATAAACTCATCCTAAATACACTTTAAAATAACTTCACAACATTTAGAAAAGTAGGGAGTTTAGGCATGCTAATTCAAATTATACAGGACACCTCATGATTCTTCTATATCGGTCTCTACAATTTTATTTTTTTTTTGTCTTTGCCTTCTTTTTGTCATTAGAAATTGTATTGCCCTATCTCATTTCAGGGTATTTGTATCCTGGGTATTTATACTTATCTTTGTCCCCATGTCCTTCATCACACATAAAGTGTTATTAGGAACTTGCATACTGCAGAACTAGATTGAATGTCTTTTCAGTTAAGTGTGCATAATATGGGTACATTAACATTGTAGTTAAGAGAAGTTTGAATTTTCGGAAGAATGTCTCCCTATTGTCCCCACTAAACTGCATTTTTGTTTTGTGTCCTGACATAGTTCAGGGGTGGAACTTACATACTTATTGAAGAATTTGTTATGTAACTTGCTTTCTAAAAATACAAAATATCTGATAGATATTTTACAGTTGATTTAATCTTATGCACTGAAAAACTGACATGCATGGTATTGCATGCTATACTTTCTAGTATAAGTGATGAAATGGAGAAAAGTATGCTTGAAAACAGTTCAGGAAGCATTTCAGCACGTGGGTTTTTTTGTGTGTGTTAGCAATGAAAGAGAAGGTGATTTAGCAACTATTGACTATAAATCAGCTGCTCCAGGTACTTGATCCCATGACCCTGTTTGCATAATCTTACAAACTGTCTTCACTGATTAAAGCTAATATGCTTTCAAATGCAGTACCAACCTTGGGCTTTGTTTAAGGTTCATTTCTATAATGTGCTGCTCCAAGATTCATCTCTGGTGGTTTCTGTTGACATCCCATGTGGTGGAACCTGTCCCAGCCTTTTCATGATGAACCTTTAATGAGAAGGAATATAGGCATGTGATAGTCCTCACTAAATTGCGAGAAAGAGTCCTCACCCAGCTATTTCTAACAAGAATTGAGACATGCTTAGCAAGCAAGCAAAGTGAGTGGAAGGCTTTTGGCACAGAAGCTCTGAGCTCTCGCCTGACATTGATATAAAGAGATAAGTAATAACCCCTAACCGAGAAGTAATTTAGCATCTTTCCCTAGAGTAAAAGAGTGTTAACTACATTCACCGGAAAGCCTGCAAAAGGTGCTACTTAATAATAAGAAATTGATTTTGCAGAAATGCAAAATCTCTTCTACAACGACTTTAAGATACTTGTTGACACCGCAGGAAGAAGATGGCTTGATGTGCAGAAGACAAACAGAATGCCAAAATCACTTAGTTGTTAATGAAACACTCTTTTAGAACAAGAATTGAGTTCTTAAAGGCTGAGTTCTAGCTGAGCGACGTGGATTTCGCTTTTAGTTTCTGATGTGCAGGCTTCATTCACACTTCTGTGCTGCGGTATATAAACATAGCATCGAGTCTGGACTAATGGCAGGGAGTCATTTGCTCTACCCAACACAAAGCAACTAAATCTGTTGTTTTGGCTCTTCCTGTTGGTAGCGAAGATCAGCCTCTCCAGAGCACTGCACTGAGGTTACTTCTGCAATAATGAGTGAATGAATCGTGAGGGACTACGTGGATATCTTGGCCAAGTTAGGTGCCTTACATAAAATGTTAGGTGGTCTGAATATGCTTCTTAATGGTTCTTCATTAATATAATAAACATATGATCTCTTGGTGCTGGAGGAGGTTTGTGAAGTGTGATAAATATAGAACTAGCTGCTGGATTTGAGACCAAGGATAATTGATATGTGTGTATCATAACTATATTTTATAGCTAATTTCTTTGGTCAGGAGAATGCTCGTTCAGTGTAACATCTAAGATTATGAGGAGATCTGGAAGATGTACTCTGAAAAATGAGTATGACAAAAAGTAGATACAAATTCATTAAACTGTCTCAAAAATTCCACATTTAATTTGCTGTAATATAGAAATAGCATTTAAATTCATTGCTTCTAAATATTTCATATGCTTCTAATAACCTAATCTACAAATACATACTGTGCAGTGGCACCTCTCTCACCCGGATACATTCATAGACTTTTTATTTTGTTTCTTCCTATTTTTACAGCAATATGCTATTGCCTTCTTTTCCTAAAGCAAAACTGCTTAGGGCTGTTCTAGGGACATTGTTGCAAGCTTTTTATTTAAGTTGAAACATTTATTTTTTTTAAAAGTATAGTATATTCGTTATTTGTGTATTGTTCTCTGTGTCTAGTTAGCTGTGTGTTGTGGTGGTCTCCATAGATTCTGCTAGACGAAGAAGGATTTGGCCTCATACCAATCTACTCCAAAGACCACCAGAATTATAGGGTGCTAATGATATGAATTAGCTTTGGATCAGTCTCTTCCACTGAAAACCAATTTTTTTTATTATTATGCCAGATTTTTTTTTCTGATGAATAAAATATTCTCATCTCCAGTTCCTCCACGGTTTGATATCTTGGAACCTGGAAATTATTTAAACCTTGGAAGACTTTCTTCTTCTGTATTGGTAATAGTTATTGCAGAATTCTTTTTGTTCTCATTAAATGAGGGTCTTTTTAAACATTATTTAGCATGCTGTAACAGTAAATTAAACCTATCTTCTAGACATTTGGTTATGTTAATTCTAAACTTTTTGTGCTTTGAAGTACTCCTTAATAGTGAAATTTGAAAGCAAATGTTTATTGATTAGCAGCCAATGTGTGTCTCTTGGCATTCTCTCTGTCAAGCTTCACCTACCAAAGCCCACGTGAAGCTTCTAGTTTGGGAATTCAGGAGTCACCTTTATTCTACTCTAATGACGAGAAATACAGTCATTAGGGTGGCTATAATTTTTAATATTTAAACTTTTTGTTTCAGAAATTGTCGCAGTATTATTTGTTCTGACAGAACCCACTGCTTAACTGGTTAATTGCTTACTCGCTTTCCTTTTTATTGGTACAAATTGCTTTAAAAATTCAAACAAAAGGTTGCAAATCTTGTGTTAGTGCTGTTTAACTCTACATGTAATGCAGACACTGCATTATTTAAAATTTTCTGTTTGATTTTTTATTTTCACACTTGGGTCTCAAAGTACTTAATTTTGTACTAAATGAATAGAAACTAATAGGCATTTTTAGAAAAGTTAGGCAATTTACCAAAAAAACCCAACAGACTAACTTGGAAGAATTGACCACTTTTGATTTAGTGTCTTTTGGCATGTTTCTACGTACGTTATATAAAGCTGGATATAGCTGGAACTTTCTGATCTGCTGAATACCTCCCCAGGTGAAGAATTGTTTCTTGCAGCTATTCAACAATATGCATACATTATGTCCAATACAAAAAAAGCACCAGCTTTTTTTAAATGATATTTTAACTTAATGTACCGTAACTACAACACATCTTACTGTTGTTAAAATATAACTTTTCTAGGATATCACTGGTACTGCAAAATTTATTTTTTTTTAAAGACACTCTTCTAGGATTAATAATTGATGTTTGTTTTAATTCCCATTCCAAAGTAAGCCAAAGCTAAGAGTTATCTTTTGGAAAGCTAAATGAGGAACAAATCACATATAGAAAATCTTGTATCCTCTGCTTTTGCATACTTACTAAGAAAACAGAAATTTGACTGTCTTCACAGAAGTCTTAGAGCAATGAGGGAAAGCTCTACATAGCCCATCAGCAGGCCTGACCAGACTCATTGTGATTGACTTAAGATGAAAGTGTATTATCTTGAGTAGTTTCATGGGCCTAGCTTTACTTTAAAAATGTTAATGTTTGTCAGATTTGGAAATGGAATGGTATTACTCTGCAGCTGCAGTTACAGCCTTAAAGCTCTTGTGTGGGCAATTTGATCTGGAAGAGCTTGTAGCGTCTTAACAAATTAGCTTAATTTAAGATCTGCTGATGTAAGAATAAGAATGTTGATATAAAGATATACAATAATATGTAGTCTGTAAGAGCAATTATATCTCTTAATTACAATGGCATTGCATTTCTCTAGGAATATCCTTAGTTTATACAAGAACCCACCTCTGATAAAGGCATCTCGCACATTTTGCTTGTATGTGACTATTCTGAAAGCCAGGTTTTTCAGTTATCAGGAACTCACAGGTCTCCACACATTCTGGAAACTAACTAGGGATCTGTTATGACCAAACAGGAATCCACTTACCTCTTCTAATCAATGTTTTATTTCAATATCCTTCAGGTCTTGAAGAGTGGAAGGGGGAATTAATTTTCAGAATCTTATGATAAAAGACGGATTAATTTTATGAATCTCATGATATGGCATGAATCAGTTTCAGAATCTTGTAATAAAACATTATTACTAAAAAAAAGTCTTAAATTAAGTACTTACTATGACCCTTTTAAAAATAGGTGTTTCTTTGTCTTGTGAAGAACTTACGTAACGCCTTCAGCTTTTTTTTTTTTTATTATTTGATGTTCCTTGTTTGTTTCAGAACTTATTGTTTCTTGTCTAGTTTACTCCTGTTGCAAGTTAAACTTTTGGTTTTGGACTTGTATGGTAACACTGCTTGACATCAGTCATGTGTAAGAAGATATAAATGCCTTATTTAGGTTTGCAGCAGCCATTGCTATGATGTAATAACATAATGAATGAACCGCACCAAGACCTGTTTAGGCACAGTTCTAATTTGTGTCTGAGGTCACAATTCGATCCCAACGAAACTCATGTTTCTGGGCAAAGTATCATGCTAAGTCCAGGATTTTTATTTTCAGCTGACAAATATTGTATGGGGTTTTTGGATTTTTTTTTTCCTGTACATTGTATATCCTAAAATAGTTGTAAGATTTTTGCATGAGCCTTCACATTTCCTCCCTCCTTTTTATGCATTAGCAAAAATGTGTGTGGCTGACTATACTCTCTACTGAGCTCCAGCAATGTAAAATTTGTATTCAGCCTTTGTCTTTTCAGGCTAAACTGAATTCTAGTGACCAGAATGCAGTGGCTTTGGCTTTCAGACAGCAATTGTTTCCAGGCAGGAATTTACAGCATTGCAATGCAGTTGGTATACCTTCGGGACAGAATCAATGTAGGGTAGTTTTAACTCTGTTGTGCTTGATACTCATTGAATATGGGGATGTGTTTGTTACAACAGGATTCCTTTACTCCTGAACATTAGCAATCTGTAGTATCTCACCCTTTCACTAATACTATATTTTTGTTGGCAAACTTAATAATATTGCAAGGGGCACAGTTATTTCTTAGTGTCAGACATTTAAATAGAATAATGCCTTGAGGTCTATTCTTTAAGTGATATATTATTATTTTTGTGGAATGAGTAAAATTATTCTATTAAGTTGATTAGAGTTTGAAATCCACACTTAGCAATAATGCATATATGCCTCTATACTCATAGCCCCAGGTGTTTGGCATTTCTTAATTAAGGTGTAGCAAGGGTTTTCCATTTATCCAAAAACTTTATTCTGTGAAGCATATTTTAATTCAGCCAGAAAAGTCTCATTTAACTTTGTTTTGAGCAAAAGTAACTCCAGATTTCAGTAGCACTGACTGACTTGTGCTGGAATTGAAGGTTTCAGATGTGTCTTGGTTTCAGCTGAGACAGAGTTAATTTTCTCCCTGGTAGCTGGTGTATTGCGGTGGTTTGCATTTGGGATGAGAAAAATGTTGATTACATGCTGGTGTTTTAGTTGTTGCTGAGCAGTGCTTACACCAAGAGAAGCACATTTCAGCTTCTTCCACTGTCTTGCCAGCGAATGGGCTGGGGGTGCACAAGGAGCCGGGAGGGGACACATCCAGAACAGCTGACCCCAACTGCCCAAAGGGATATTCTGTATTTGTTTTCCCAATTTTATCCCCTCATCCCACTGGTGGAGGGGAGCGAGCAACTGGTGGTATAGTGGTTAGCTGCCTGTCGGCTTAGACCACCATGAATGGATGTGAACATGACTTGCCTACAGGGAAAAAAGATATACTTTCTTTAGTTATCCACTTAGCTGTGTGACTCCAGCATTTGTGCTTACAGAGTATAGAAGTACTTCAGGATGTTATGCAGGAAAAGTTAGAGCTTGTACGTAAAGGAGCTCACAAAAGGGTTTATCTTGGTCATCCTTATCTGCCCACAGGAAGGTCCTTCAATGCCAGATTGAAGCCAAGTGTACGCAGTAAGTGGTAGTGATAATTTTTATGATGGGTTTGGAGTTTGTTTCCCC
This sequence comes from Trogon surrucura, assembly GCA_020746105.1. Lineage (NCBI taxonomy): Eukaryota > Metazoa > Chordata > Aves > Trogoniformes > Trogonidae > Trogon > Trogon surrucura. The sequence goes on from CM036619.1 coordinate 73,522,809, forward strand.
ACCTCCTACAAATGCAATTTGAAGGGGGTGGAAAAAAGATTAGCTGTATCAGGTTACCTGAGTGGATTCACTAAGGAGAAAATCATTATAAAAAGTTAGCGTGAGAGTACACATGAAAGGTATAGAAGTATGTGGATCAATCCTGGCAAAAGACACAGACAATACAAAAGAACACCATTTCGGGAGGTTACCCAAATTTTAAACTTAACTGCTTGGTTTGAATCCATCAATATGGTTAGATCGTCAAAAGATATATTTGATAAAGAGACACAAAACTGAAGGCAATTATTATGCCTGAGCAAGAACAGCAAATTACTTGTTTGCATCTTGTAATTAATGCAGTTACAGGGGAAAAAAATATCTAAACACCACCTATCATATTACATGCTGTTTAAAGTGAATTAATGGAGGCATCAATTTTTATGGTTTCATTCCACCACACACCCCGCTTATTTGAGATTTGTGGAATCTCATTAGTTTTGTTTGATAGATACATATGGTATCCCAAGTGGCTTTTAAAGTAGTTGGAGTTATTTATCAGTCACCCTGTTCCCGAACCATTATTCTGAACCTGTCAGAGCTTGTAGCTAAATCTTTAGAGTTTTCTATGAGAGATTAGGTTATATTTGTTAGTGTCATGCCACAAATATTGTAAATATTTTGATGCGTGCAATATTTTTTTCACTGGAACGGATTTGCCAATATTCATAGGCATAACATCCTTTCTAAAAGGAACCTTATTTCTAGGTTCTTATCTCTGGTTATATCACATACTTGTTACACTTCCTCTTTCTACAATAAACAGAATAGTCTTCAGAATAGCCTAGTAATTAGAGCTTACAGTAAATGATGCTGTAGAGAGCATGGACTCTATGGGACCTAATCACTTCCTGTGTGTGTATGAACTCAATATGGAACAAGTTGTTTCTTCTGTCTAGGGGCAACTACAGGTTGCTCTGCTTCATTATTTAACTGCAAAAAACACCCTTGTGTAATTCAGTCATAATGCCATGTTTATGCTGGGATGACTTGGAAAAAAAGAGTCCTTAGAAGAACTCCCAAGGAATCTCTGGTAACTTAATTGCGCTTCATGGGGTGACTTAAAAACTCAAGAATTTCATTTTGATCTATTCACAAAATGTCTCACTGTAAGCATTCCGGTCCGCTCTCTTCTGAAGGTAATATTTTTTTTCAAGAGGATATCTCGGTGCTCTTAATAAAAAATGTGTCATTCTTGAAGTAGATATTTAGTCAACGCCACTGTAAAATGATTAGTTAATGATTAATTCAATGGCACTGCTAATCCCCTGTTCATCCAGGTGACAAAACTCTCCATTGTCTGTAGTACCCTTTTTTTTTTTTTTGGTATAGATCGCTCATTTCACAGATCACTGGGATGGCTTCATGAGCTATTAATACTTCAACATAATTACTCATATTTCAAGAAATGTGCAAAATATGCATGTGAATAAAAACAAAGATAAAGAATTTTCAAGTGACTTAGAGAAGAAGAAGAAGAAGAAGAAGAAGAAAAAAGGCTTCCTTACTAGGAGGAACCAGCCATCTCTTAGAAGGAAACAAAATAAAATGCATAGGTGAGAAATTGTCATTCATGCACTACAATGCCTAAGCAATTTTAGTAAATGCTTCTTAAACATAAGCCATTGCACGCAATACTTGTTTCTTACTGGAGTGCTGAGAGCAATTGCATTTCAGCCTGTCTGGATGTAAATTACTGTGTGGTGATGACTGAGGCTTTTCTTTGGGTTGCCACTACCTTTACAAGTTTCGAAAAAGAGCATTTCACTGACTGGAGGGCCCCGAGTTCAGTTTTTATCTTTCAAGACTGGTGTTTTAATATGAACTACTCACAAGAGCCAAAACTCTGCAACTTGGAATTTTTAGGTTTTTTTTTTATTATGATTTTCCCCACTTAACCTTTTTGCTTGGACCTGTGCAGATGCTAGCAGCAATGGAAATATGAACTAATGGGTTTATGTCATTGTCCTTAACTCACCTTAGCTGAAGTCAAATTGGCATCTAAGTTTCAAGTTGGCAGATCATGTAATGATTTTATAAAGTGGCATAAATTTCTATTTTTGCTAAGAAATGGCTGCTTAGTGAGTGTTGATTTCTCCTAATTTTTCCCAAGTGAGTAAATCAGAAGTCAAGAATGATGACAGCAGTATCCATGAGCTACAGCTGCAAAGATGACATGCATGACACTTCTGCTTTTCAGTGGTCTTACCTACTTGAGGGAATAGATGGCCAGGCTGTGGCATTGCTGAGCAGAACACAATGTAGCTACTGACTGGATTTTTTAGTGTCAAATTTGGCTTTTGCGACTGTGATAAAGCAACTGTCCCCATTTGTAGAGATTTAGCACTCTGCTGCTTCCTCTCTTGACGTATCAGGTAACCAACCCTCGATGCTATTTACTAAAGCATGAAGATGGCTCCCAGAAATATCTGCAGGAAATGCATGTCTGACTCTAGAGGAAATTTGACTGAACGCGGGAGGAGAACTTACTGGCTATATAAATTAAGATTTCACAAAGTGGCTTATTTTTTAGTTTAAAAACAAACCAATGAAGAGACCTTAGAGGCCCTACCAACACAAATGATGAGACTAGCATCTAAAATCTGTGTTGCTGTCTATGTCTATTTTGAAATCTTTTATGCAAAATTTTTTGTTGTGGTTCATAAGCTTACCTACTTGGGATTCAACCCAGGATATTGTTTAAAACCTAATTTTTTTGAAATTACAATGATGCAAGAGTGCCCTGCACGTTGTCACTTTGAGCCCATACTTTTTTTTTTTCTCTCCATACACTGAGCATTGCACTTAAATAGTTTTTCTTACATTACCATACATAGCACTCCCTGGGTATCTTTCCAGTCACTTCTTCCATAAAACATTACAACTAGTACATTACGCTTCTGACTGTTGATTACGGGTGATGTTATGACATGTCCCTTTGGGTTGTGCATAGCACTTAAATTTTTCCATGAATTGGCTTTGCACAGAACATCTACATTTCTAGGCAGTCTGTTGGTCTGTGAGGATAACTGCCATGTTGTGAATGAGAGTTCACAGTTTTTATTCTTGTGAGTGTATGTTGCACACAGGAGCACATACTCCCTGCTATCTTGGAGAATGTTCAACGGAAGAGAACAAGAACAATTTCTGTGGGCTGTAACTTGAAGAGGCATGAGAAATTCCAGGACAAATCTGATATTGGCTTTTCTGTTTCTTCCACTGTCCAGCCAGTGTCTCTTAGTTCTTCTGCTTCTGTTTTTGTTGCTTTTTGCTCATACTCCTCAGGAAAAACATGTCTTCTGCAGCCAATTTATTTTGCCAGCCTGATAGTAGGGGAGCCAAATATGGGCACCAAAAAACTGTGGCTTAGTGGTATCAACTGGAGAAATGTCTGGCTGGAAAGGGGATCTTCCAGCTATTCAAGTGGGAGCCAAACCGTGCATTCGTCTTGGCAGTGACACCAGCATCTTTGTCAGAGAAGTGTTCTTGCACTTCCTTGGAGAAGTCCAGGTGTGCCAATTATGCAAAGCACCTGTGAGTAGCTGAGTTTTGGAAGACAAACTTGTCCGAACTAGTTCAGGATAGATGAATGGATGCAGGCAAGAAAGAACTGTGTAATGTCTGGGAGGCTTGTAATGGAGAGAATAGATTTTTACACTTAAGAGACCCGGTGGAGCAGCTGAAGGTCAATATAAGAGTCTTTAATGGTAATTCAGAAATTGGGTGCACATATACAGAATATAAGGGCAGCATAAGCAAAAGGGAAGGATATGTCATTAGAGAAAAGGTGTTGGAAAGAGAGAGGGGACAGTGATTTAAAATGGTTTAGCATATCCGATATATAACATGCCTCTCATGCGAATGTGTCGTGACTGGTTTGGAGTCTGTGTGGAGGAATGGCTGTGAGGTATTCCTTTCATCCTCCGCACATCTTTGTATCTACTTTTGTATCCTTAATAACTACATTAGCGTCCCACGCCCTTCTAGTTTTGTAAGTATAATGTTTTCATGTTTGTCAGCTCAGATGAAAGCAACCTATAAATCACTTTTGCTACCAAAAGCATTCAGAGTAGCTTTGATCATTTGGAAATCCGAGTTGAGGTTGTGCTCCAGATGCCTGCTTAAAACTATTTCTGTGTCAGACCAGCTGAAAACGTGTTATCTTCTAATTTAGGCCAGGTGATCAGATATGCTAGGGGTGATCCTAGCTCATGAGTTTCTTGAGTGCTATTTTGTGGATCCAGTGAGTTATTTTGGCTTGATTTAGACCTCTGTGGTGGGGTACTGCAACAAAGTTAGCTCTGTGCTCCTTCATGTAGGGTTTCCTAAGTTAAGAAGCAATGCAGATTGTTAGCTTGGTTTCTGGAGAAGAGGAAGAACTGAGAATAACAGTGTAGCACATAAAATACTGTAAATATGTCTTATTTGTAATAGACTACTGTGAAACAGTGTTTATTTAGATAGTGTTATTGCAGCTAATTTGGGGTAAATATTGCAAACATTTTATTTTCTCTCAGCAGACCAAAACCAAATTGCTAAAAGAATAAAACTTTATTGCTTTATCTTGAAACACGCTTAAAGCACTGAAATAAAAGAGAGAGGGAATACAGGTGTCATATATTTAGTGTACTTAATGATACTTTATCTCAAAGGCAAAAGAATATGACCTGTTGTCTTTTGAGATATACATCTGGAGTAAGCAGGTTTTGTGTTTGTAAAGAGGGGAGATATTGTAGAACAAAAGGAATTAAAATTACTTTGTGTGTATTTTATCAGTCTTTCACATGTGTAAGCTGATTTTTTTTTTTTCCTGGCATGAAGGTCTTTGATAGTGAAAGACAGAGATAACCACAGGCAACAAAGAGTTAAGCAGAACACTGAACTATTTAAACATTCAAGGGGCCAGAGAGGAGGAGGGATGGAAGCACTAACTAAGGTCTTTTAAAAGTTTTCTTTGTTCCTGCCTTGTCTTGCAGTTCTACTAGATGAGAGCAGCACTAGGGGATGAGGGGGGTAGAGTGAAAAACAAGCCAGAGGAGGAAAATGAGTGTGATGTTCTGCATCGGGGATACAGCTAGTTCCCTGTGTCCTTTTCTCAGAAAGTGTACCAGAGGAGGTCTACAAATCTGTGGTTTCCCTTGATTTTCCGCTTACTGAAATGAACTTGTCTTGCTTTGAATGACTAACAATGGCTTCTGGGCCAAGCATTACAGTTCTTAGAGCCCCCCATATTCCTGAGTAAAAAGTATTGGCAACACATCAAAAAGTTTGTTTGGAATATGTTTCTGAAATATAAGAAAATACTAGGGACGGTGGCCAAGTGTGTGGGGGTTGTTTTGTTTCTTCCCCCCTGTCTGAAAGATGCAACAACTTGCAGATGTGAAAAGACCTTTCCGAATTAATGACTTGTCCTACAATTCTCCAAGTGTATAGCCTTCTGCCTTATCATGAATGCTCATGTATTTTGTAATTGAAAAATTGAATCTATTTCCAGCAGTCCAGAAGAGAAAAGAACTTCTCAAGTAAGCTTCAGCTGTACATGCTAAGGCTGCTGTGTTGTGATAGTAGTGAAACTGAGCTTTCAACCTTGTTCAAACCATGAAGTCCTATTGATACTGGCACATTTAATCCAGTTTACATTAGGCAGCTTCATAGCTGGATAGGAACAAATAACAACTGTATCATTCATTGTTACCCTTTGTATCTGCTTTCTTTAAAATGTTTTACTGTATTCAAAACTGTTCTTCACAGTTTAAGAATACAAAGTAACAGTAATTGTCTGATAAAATACGTAATTAATTTTTACTTGATAGGTACATGGGAGATACTAGGTAATGATTTATATTCTTGCTGCCCTCCAGTAAGTGACCCTAGCAGTCTGGTTAGGCTGGCAGTCATCAGTCAGAGGAAGAGACTGATCTCTATTGATTCCTTGGAGCATCATGGCTGCTGAGGAGCAGTTTTCCAATTACCTGCTTTTTTTTCCTCAGCATTTTGTACCATTTGTGTTTAATTATTTTTTTTTTCCTCCAGAATCCTTGAGCTACTGACTACCTCTGTCTCAGCACTCTTTCATCTATCTTTCGTTTTACCTTTTTTACCTGTTTTTGGTTCTACTCTATTTGTTTTCTCACTGTGCTTGCTTGCAACTTAGAAGCTTTTCACAGAATTTTGAACCAAGGTTGTGCAGCTGTGCTGCCTTAAAATTAGGCCTTGGATCACGGAGGCTGGAGTGACCGGGAGGAGAGTTGTATTATTTTCCTCAAGACTGCAGTCAGGTGTCCTGTTGTGGCAGCTGAGTGCAGGTGAGTTACTGCTTGCTCTTTGCCTTGGAATGTCAAGATTTTTTTTATTATTTTTTTTATCGTCTCAAATATTGCTATGAAATGGTTTATTGAGTAGAACTGTCATGGGGTAATTTAATAATATTCTTGTATGTGTTGTGTGGTACATAATGTGATTTGAAGAGGTTATTCCAATAAATATGATTAAAATTTCATATGTGCTTATATATAGCAAATACCTGCAAAGTGCCTAAAAGTTAGGAGATCTAAGGACAGAATCTTATCTCACTTTTGTCTGCATGTTAGAAGTTTGTCCTTCAGGTGGTGAGAGAAACGCTTTCGTTCTGGAAGGTGTCTATGCTATGAAATTATCCAAACAGATATTTTGCCTTGCAAAGATCACCCACTTGTATCTAGCCTCCCTCACCTAATCCACAGTAATTGCACTGTTCTGTGTAAGCCTGCTGATGTCGGTGAGAAATCATGAAATTGTTCCCCTCATCTTGTTTCTTCAGAAGTATTTGCATTTCATTTTCTAATCACAGTTGCTAGCTTGAGCTTTGACTGGGGAAAAAAAAAGGACACACGTGGCTTGATGCTAAGAATGATTTTGCTCTCAAATCCAAACAAAACCTCTTGAGAAAGCGCGTGATAACGCATCTGTGGGCTAATCAGCATCAGGTTGACTGGACTGGCCTTGCTCTTCCTTGATGAGTTCCTTGATTAAAAGTTATTCATGTAATGAATAACGCATTCTCTTTTAAGACCTCACTTTTTAATATCCATACTATTTGGGACTTGAAAATAGTCAGTGGGCTAACCTAGGTACGGGCTTCTGTGGGAGGGCTGTAGAGTTGCTGCACAGTGGGTGAAATGTAAAGTAGAGACTTAGTTGTATTTTTGGGAATCATACCTCTGGTTGTGTTTCACTGAGTGCCACTTATGGATCCCCTTTTAAGGGACTGAAACACTTATATTATAATTTTATTTTTTATTTTTTTATTATTTTTCAAGAGTGGGGGAAAAAAAAAAAGGAAGAACATCAGTAAAACAGTTAATGCCAATGAATTTGGAATCATAGAATGTTAGAGGTTGGAAGAGACCTTGAAAGATCATCTAGTCCAAACCTCCTGCCAAAGCAGGATCACCTACAGTAGGTCACACAGGAACACGTCCAGGCAGCTTTTGAAATTCTCCAGAGAAGAAAGCTCCACAACCTCTCTGAGCAACCTGTTCCAGTGCTCTGTAACCCTCATAGGGAAAAAGTTTTTCCTAATATTTTTGTGGAACCTCCTATGTTCCAACTTGTATCCACTGCCCCTTGTCCTGTCATTGGACATCACTGAAAAGAGCCTGGCACCGTCCTCCTGACACTCACTCTTTATGTATTTATGAATGAGGTATTTATTAATGAGGTCATCCCTCGGTCTTCTCTTCTCCAAGCTAAAGAGACCCAGCTCCTTCAGCCTTTCCTCATGAGGGAGATGCTCCACTCCCTTCACCATCTTTGTGGCTCTATGCTGGACTCTCTCAAGCAGCTCCCTGTCCTTCTTGAACTGAGGGGCCCAGAACTGGACACAATATTCCAGATGTGGCCTCACCAGGGCAGAGTAGAGGGGCAGGAGGACCTCTCTTGACCTACTTGTTACTCCCCTTCTAATTTTATCCTATTATTCTCCCTTCTTGTATCTTTCCCATCTCTGAACTGCACCTTTTCTCAGTAGCTAAATGAAAAGGGGAGGGAAAGAGGAGTAAGGGGAGCAAAGTGTTAAGAAAACAAAAGAGGTCTTTCTGAAAATGTGGGAAAATACTTAAACATCCTTCCCAATTTTACTAGCTCTGATGAATGTCAGAATCACTGGCTTGAGTTTTAACTTGCAATTTTTGTGCCTGTACAATTAGGTGCACACTCTTTTAAGAAACATGGTATGGTTAGGTTTCTGTAGCATTTGTGAGATTACCTTCATGGGCACGTCCAACAGAGGAATGATGAAGATTCCCAGGGGCTGGTGGACCCAATTCTGAAGGTGGTTTTGGCGCTGGTAGCTGTAGAAGTCCTGCTGTTCCATGTAGAAATGTGTGTTGGACTGTGCTTGTGTGTGTTGGAGCCCTTCTCCACACTCCGACTCAAAGACGGAGCTTTGCTTCTCGGACACATCTCTGTGGGGAGCAACTTTTTTGCCCTGGTCAGGTAATGCATGGAGCTGGCTATTTTTTTTTTTTTTTTAGTGAAAGATTATGTGCAGAGAGGATAGGCTTTTGGATTTCCATTGATGCAAAATAGTTCATACAAAGTTTAAACTGCCTTACTGAAGGTGAAGATTTCAGTAGTGAAACTAAGGACTACTTTAACTGCAGTTATTGAACTTATTTTGAGCTGTGCTATTATGTTTGTTATTTGAAAGACTTCTCTAGTTAACAGAGAAGAAAGTAGATGAGCCAGCAACCAATGTATTGGAAACCCCCACTTCTTTATAACTCATGGTTTTCCACACATTCTAAGTTCTGAAAGACTATTCTGCCTTATTTGTTAGGTAAAAAAACAGCTAACCAAGTTAATGATTTTGCTTTGAATATAGCAGCTTTGTCTTCTCCATGCACTAAAGGTTTATGGGCTAAGAATTACGTCTGTGGTATTATTATAAGTTTTAAAAAAATTAGCATCAGGAAAATTAAAAACAATCTGACAATTTAGATCATAGTACAACTCAAGTATAATACGCATCAAAGGACATCCTTAGCAAATTGTATATACACTCAGCTGAAAGGACTCTTTAGGTAGTGAAAATTAAATTGAGACCTGGATCCAGGTTTATTAAGAATAATCAATTGATTTAATGGTTATGAAAGTAGTATTAAAGGTAAAATAAAGAGAATGTTTTGTGATTTTATTTTTTTTCCCCCCCGATAGAATTGTAATATATAAAGCAAATGACAGTGCCTCAGAGGAGATAAGAGAAGTCAGTCCTTGGGAAGCAGCAGTGGAAAGATAGTTTTTTGTTGCTATTCTTTATCATCAAGTATCATCCTCAGTGCGCATTTAGCGTCACTTCTACGGGTACAATGAAACGTTTGTTCTTTGTTAATGAAGTATTTCTACCATGAAAGTATACAGCCCAAATTCATCCCCAGCTAGACTTCGTGTAGAACTGACAGAGATTTTCGACCTTCTTGAAAGTAAGTGCTGCCAGTGTAAGTGTTGTGTCATGCAAATGACTGTTGCTGGGTTTTCACATGTCAGTTGCATAATTTATTATTGAATTCTAATAAAAAAATAGCACTTCTGATGAAGCCTTTGCTAAATCGGAGAAATGGGAGAGCAGTAGAACAATATCCAAGGGCATGTTCTTTTTAATGGTTGTGACAGATTATTCTTAGTGTGCATTCATAGAGCAGCTTTGGTTTCAGTTCAGATCTGAAAACAAAATGTACACAGACATATTGCGTATTCATAAAGAATTTCATTTGCATTGTCATACAAGTGGTTGTTGCAGTGACAGGAAAACAAAAACTATTTAGTACTGATGTTTCATGATCTGAACGTGTTAGCTGACTATCTCGATTTAAATTTCTTCACTCCTGGCTTTCCATGTCTTATCCACTACATAATACAGTGCTTTTGTAACTTTTCTTAACAGACTCTAAGGGCAGGAATTAAGAAAAGGAACTTGTTATTTGTGTGCGTTTCTTTTCGTGATTAGTTTCTGGTTTGGGAGGCATGATTGATTGATGTATTTATTTATTTATTTATTTTTAGAAGGGAGTATTCTGAAGATTTGTTCTGTAACAATTTCTAAGATGTATTTTTGTTTGTTTGAATCACTGTTTATTTGAAATGCAAATAATAGAATTAGACGTTGGTGTGTTGTATACCCACTGTTTATAAATGATTAGCAGAACACTTCAGAAGCATGGTGTTTGGCAGGGGTGGATATTTCTACTCAGTTGCTATCCTGAATTCAGTTATTAGTAGGAATGCTTTAAAATGTTTATTACTTGATGCTGACATCTCTGGGTTATTTTATGTCAAAGCATATAGATACTTTTCATCAGCAGCCAAGTGTAAAGTTGAATTCAACGAGTTTTTTGACCTTGTAAAAAATAAATAGATGGAAACACTCCAACAAACAAAAGCTTGCCATCTTTCCTATCATTGTTTGCATAATGAACTGCTCATCTGTCTAAAACTCATATTACCAGTGTCAGCGAGAAGAGACTTTAGTAGAGGAAGATAAAAAAAATTAAAAAATAAAAATTGTGTTAAAAATTCTGTTATGCCCTTGCCCTCCTGTGCTCTTGAAATATATTTTGCCAGCATTATGTTTTTGTGTCAAATCTTATCCCTTTGACAGATGATCTCTACTGTCAGTATAATCACATAAATACTTTAAGGAAGCGCTGGTAGACTATTCAAGATTTTGAATAAAGCATTTGGAAAATTAATTAAACATAAATAAGAAACTGGCAGTGCTTATTTCAGTGGTTAAAAAAATCTCAGGGAAACCTTTTTTACAGTTTTTTTATCATGAATCCATCCCCTTTTCCTGTGACTCTGAAATCTAAAATGTCCATATTGGAGTTGAAATGATTGGTAACAGAAATGATTGGTAGCATCTCCAGTAAATCCCAGCAGTATGTTTCATAGGGGCATTTTCTGCTATTCTACTGTTTATATAATAAATTGTATTTACTAATGATTTAGGTTTTTTTTTTTAATATATAAAAAGCTATTATTAATTTTGGTGAACATAAGAGGAAATTTGCTTAATAGTAGTTACTAGGTGTAGCAGTTAGGAAGGGATGGGTTTTCTGCTTCTAGTTCATTAACCAGTTAAGAAGTACTAAATCACTATTTCTTATTTACAACTTACTTTATTCTCTAGAAGACTCATAGATTTATTGTGAAATGTTTTTTACAGATACGTGGCACCAGATTTAAAATCACAAACTATAAAAATAAAGCGTATTAACTCTTTTAACTAGAAGATCAGTTGTGTTAAAAATCCAAATACTTAAACTTCAGACTTTATTTTATAATGTACACTTTCAGTTTCTCCTTGAACTAAGCCTTACCTTTGTTTAAAATTGATGCAAGGACATGGTCCTATTGGAGTGAGTCCAGAGGAGGGCCACGTAGATGGTTGGGGGGCTGGAGCACCTCTCCTGTGAGGAATGGCTGAGAGAGTTGGGGCTGTTCAGGCTCCAGGGAGACCTTATAGCAGCCTTGCAATACTTAAAGGGGGCTACTGGAAGGAAGGTGAGGGGCTCTTTATCAGGGAGTGTAGTGATAGGACTATGTGTAATGGTTTCAAACTGAAAGAGGGGAGATTTAGATTAGGTGAGTGGGTACATGAAGCTGGGCTAGAAGGGAAACCTCTGTTTTTTCTATTGCTTTGTCAGGGCACAGTGAGGCTGACACCTCTGTGGGGACATGTGAGGCTGGGCTGGGACATCAGCTCTTGGTGGGAGTCAGGATCAGACCTGGTAAAGGGAACTGGTGTCAGGGACAGCCCTGGGATGGCTGAGCAGGGCCACCATGCCAGTTTGTGGGCCTGGTTTGGTGGGGCTCATGGCAGGCAGAACTGAGGGGAGCTGGAGACCAACGCTACTGTGGTGCCACTGGAGCAGGGACTGACTCCATGTCATGAAGGTGCATCGCTGGCTCATGTTCAGCTTGTCCACCAGGATTTCTAGGTCCTCTTCTTTAAAGCTATTTTCCAGCCAGGTGGCTCCCAGCCTTTTCTGGTGGATGAAGGTGGTTTCTTTCTAGGTGCAAGACTTGTATGAGGCTCCTTTCAGCCCGTTTCTCCGGCATGTTGAGGTCCCTGTGAACGGCAGCATACCCATGTGGTGTAGCAGGCACTCTTCCCTATGTCGTATCATTTGTGAACTTGCCAAGGGTATGCTTTTCCCCATCATCAGTGTCATTAGTGAAATTTTAAATAGCAGTAGAGACTCATTATTGAACTCTGAGACACATGGCTGGTGACTGGCCTCCATCTGAGTTTGGTGCAGCTGACCACAATGCTGTGCTGATTTCACACTGTCCACTTATCTAGCCTATGCTTCTTCAGTTAGTCTGTGTGCATGGTATGGCACACGATGTGAAAAGCTTTTCTAAAGTCTTCCTTTCCTTCCAGAAAATGTCAAGAGGGCTGCTGTAAAGGATGCACGATTTAAACTCTGTCATGATGGTACAAGCTCCTTAGAAACTGACAGAACCTGTTCTTGAGCCAAGCATCTAAATTGTAGCTATCCTGACCCATGTCATGAATATTATTGCTCAAGGTTTTGCTTATTTTGAGTGCTGTGCTACTCTGAGTAGTTCATTTGAAATTAAAATATAGGATTTTTACAATGGTAGAAGTCTGACCCTTGGGAAAAATATATGGCAATTACTTCTGAGAAAGATGAACTTCTCCTACTGTTTTGTTGCTACTGTTACGTGGATTTGTACTGGTGGAACCAACCCTACTGAATACATCCATTGCCTAAGGAATCCAGTGGTTTAACCAGTTTGTCCACTCATGTCTACAATATCTCTATGCAACTGAAGGTGTGTTTCAGTGTCTGCCCACCTGTGGATTTTCAAATAGTCCCTGTGTAGAGCAGCCTCGCGCTCTTGTGATACACCATGGTTACAGCATGCATAGATCTCTACTGAAAAAAATGTCTAATTTAATTTTGCATAAAATAAAGTCCTTTTTGTATAAAGGTTTTTCACTCTACATTTTAGAATGTTCTCATCTTTTAGGGTTGATGGGAAAAGAGAAGTTAAATTAAGCAAGTTACTAGCACTTTAACTTCCTAAGGAAACATGCACCACTGAGTGGATTTTCACTTTACACTCCCAGGAGGGACTTTACATCTTGTAAATGGTTCAGTTTAACAGATACAAAAAGGAGAGCTCCATTCTTTGCAGAACAAACTGTTGCTCAGGTGTTTTAGAAGTTTGTTTGATCTCTTTATTCTGCACATAGAATGAAAGATTAAGGAGAATTTCCCATTCCCAGATGCAGCTGCTTCTCTGACCTGGTTATGGGTGAGAAAACATCTTTGCATTCAAGTCTTTTTGAAACTAGGGATCTGGATGAGGTTTGGGGTTTTTCTTCACCCTGAAAAGTTAGAATTCACCTCTTTTTATCAAAGGCATTGTTTTGGTTTGGCCTGGCCGGATTTGGTGGCAGGGGGGAAGCTGCAGGGTGGCTTCTACAAGAAGCTGCTAGAAGCTCCCCAAGATTGATAGAGCCAATGCCAGCTGGCTCCAAAGAGGCACCCGCTGCTGGCCAAGGCTGAGCCTATCAGTAAAGTGATAGCAGAGGAACGCCTCTGTGAAAAACATATTTAAGAACGGGAAAAAGAACTGCACCACAACAGCTGGCACAGAGATGGAGGAGTGAGAATCTGTGCAGACACCAAGGTCAGTGAAGAAGGAGGTGGGGGGAGGATGAGCTCCAGGCGCCGGAGCAGAAGGAGTCCCCCGGGTCCGTGGTGAAGACCGTGGTGAAGTGGGTTGTCCCCCTGCAGCCCATGGGCGAGGTGCAGATGTCCACCGTGAGGATCACCGCGTAGACGTCCACCGAGGACTCCACGCCGTGTGGGTGGATACCTGAAGGGGGCTGTAGCCCGTGGGAAGCCCGCATCAGAGCAAGTCGCTGCCGGAACCTGTAACCCGTGGAAGAGAGGAATGCCCACGCTGGAGCATGTTGGCCGGTGGGACTTTTGGGACGCTGCGGGTGGCTCATGCTGGAGCAGTTTCCCCTGCAGGACTGCGCCTCAGACTCACGAGGGGTGGGCTGCCCCTCGTGAGGTGTCTCCCATTGGGTAGTTTGTGATGAATTGCCCTTCGTGGGACGACTCACGCCGGAGAAGAGAGCGTGAAGCTTGTGTCCCGTGAGAGGGACCCCACAATGGCCCTGGGGAAGAGTGAAGAGTCCTCCCCCGGAGTGAAGAAGCAGTGGAACCAACGTCAGATTAACTGAACGCAACCCCCATTCCCTGTCCCCCTGCACCGCTCGGCGGGAGGAGGTGGAGAAACCGGGATTGATGTTAAGCCCGGGAAGAAGGGAGGGATGGGGGGAAGGTGTTCTGTTTGTTAAGATCTGTTTGCTCTTTCTCACTTCTCACTACTCCTCTCCGACTGGTTCTCTTAATAAATGTACGTAATTTCCCCAAAACTGAGTCTGTTTTGCCCGGGATGGTAAATGAGAGTGATCTCCTTGTCCTTATCTCAAACCCTGAGCGCCTGGAAATATTTTCTCCCCCTGTCTAGCAGTGAAGGGGCAGTGAGAGAGCGGCTGTGTGGGTACCTGGTGGCCGGCCAGGGTTAAACCATGACAGGCATCCAAATCTCTTTCCTACAAGAAAAAGTTTTTAATTAGGCTCACAGATATAAATTTGCATTTATTCGGTTGGATTTTTTTTTTTTTTTGTTTTAAATGTTGATGCATTTGCTGATGTGTTTGTACATGGGTGCTCCACTTGGCTGTTCTTCACTGGAGGCTTTGTAGATTCTCTTGCCTTTTGGCCTCTCTCTAAGGCAAATTCACAGCAAAATCATCAGTTAAGAAATGAAGGCTCTAACAGGTGAGTAGAAGTTTAAGGCCCAATGCAGTGGAAAGGAAGGCTAGATAGTTCCCTAGAGAAGCATAACATTCATAAGTACCTGTATAGCAGATCGTGGAACAGCACTGAGACTTGTCCCAGAAGTCTTTAATACTTTTTCAACTTAAAATGGCTGTTTGGGATATATCGTGTGCAGCCCTAACTTGAGTAAAGCCAGGATGTGAGAAATGAAACATATAAAGTAAAAATAGAAAGGGGGAGTGAGGTGGGGATGGAATATGCTTTAGAAATAGTCTAGAATATTTTAGGCATTTTTATTCATTGTAAACGAATAAAGAAGCAAGAAGCAAATCGTTTAAAGTCATTTTCAGGTCACCTTTAACAGTAACAGTAATATCATTACAATATATGAACTGAAACATAAGAGAGAAAGGTCTGTTCATTTTAAAACCTGAAATAGAGCAATTAGCTGGAAAGGATGTGTCATGCCTTATAATAAAAGTTAAATTACGGTAAAATACTCCCTTGCAAAAATACTCACCATGTGCCCAAGCCTACACATCAAAACATGCTTTCTCCAGTCTGCAGCACAGTACTTCCCACATCTGCCTAGCTGTAAGAATATGAGGGACAATAAAGGGCCTGATTCTCTACTGTGCTGTGATACTCTTAGAAGTAATTGACTTTGGAGTTGGTCTGTAAAACTGGAGTGATGGAGTATGAGGTTTTATGACTTCAAATCCATCCCTGGTTACCTAATGATTCAGATAAACTCTGGGTGCTGCTGCCCGTCTTTGGCTGACGGTCATGCCAGTAGCTCTACATGACCAATGAACATGGTGGAGAGATGTTGTCCGTTCCAATATCAGCCACAATTTTATTTTCAACTTTCCTGTATCATAACCTGTTTGACACTTGCCTCCAGCAGCCCACCTGGTTCTTCGCCTGGTAAGGTCTCTTGGAAAGTCTTTTATCTCACCAAAGACATGTGGACATCTATATGTAGTCTACTTTGTTTTATGTTCTTTAGATGCTTCTGCAGTTTTATCTCGTCTCTTAACTCTTATTCACCCTCCTGAAGAGAATACTCTGTTCTGCACATTACAGATGTCACTGTATTGGGGCAGGAGCCATCACACAGATCTTAGGTCAGTTCCTGGTTCTTGATCTGTTGCCATCTGAGTTGATCTCCACCTTGATGTCCTATCTATAGTAAAATTAATGCGCATGTGAATACTGGCTGGAGAAGGCTAGGAGATAGCCATACAACTCTTTTAATGTTATTTAGTTACTTAAGCAATATAGTGGAAATGTTGAAAAAAAAAAAACCCACAGAAATACCCAGCCCCATTAACTCAAACTTCTCTGAAGTTCACATTCTTGTTCTTTTATCACTGGGATTTGCACTTAGTCAACAATTACATTAAGCTCATTTTTAGTAGAAAAATGTCCTGCAATATATAGATATATATTTGAAAATCAAGAGGATGCAGTAAGAGGTTTCCTTTAGTAGCTGTTGGATGTTATCTCCCACTTCTCAAAGGATGGCTTCCCAGAACTCATTTCATTCAAGAAGCAAATTGCAAAATGCTTTTTATCTCTGTTTGTGTATATTAAAAGAAACCATCGTTTGATACAGCCATCAGAATTTTATTTCAAAATGAGAGTTTCAGACATTTAGCAAGCTGCATCAGTTCTTAGGGTAAATGTCATGAACCAGTCTGAGCCTAAAGAGCTTATTTAGGGGGAAAAACCCAACATACACCTGTGCTTCTGGAGGTCAAGAAGTCATGAAGATAGACAAGATAGATTATTCTGCAAGTTCTTAAAAGAAAGTCTCGAGCATCTGGATCTAACAGCAGTATATGGATTTTTTTTTGTCTTATAGAAACTGAAAAGTGAACTCTTTATGCTTCATTCATTGTTTATGTGATACATTCCTTTAAATTAAAAATTAAAGATAATGATGTCAGTACCTATGAAAGTACAGCGGAATTTCACCTTCTGTGGAAGCAATTGCTAAGGAAGAGAGAGGTTTTCACAGGCTATAGGGGAGTCTGGAAACTGATGGACTGAAAAGTTTCTTGGACTGAGAAAAAGGGACTGCTGAGAGTTAGGGATGCAGGTTGCGCAAGCAAGAAAAATAACCTTTCTAGAGACGAGAGGACTGTGTAATATTTGCTGCAACCTAGTCATTGATTCATCTGAAAACAAGCCAGGAGGTGAGAATGCAATGGGCAAGAACAGGGATGGTTATCTTCCATGTAGTTCTGTTCTGTCTGGACAAGACACTTCAGACTTCTCAATTTAGAAAATTTATCCTTATTTTGCATTAACATTTAAATAAAACTTTGTTCTTTTGGAATTTGAAAGCTTTTTCATTGTCTTCACAGATGTTAATATAACGGTCTCTTAAGTGAAATTACAGTTAGATCTACTTCAAAGCTTTAACTGATTTAGTTTTTTTTTTTTCATGAAGGAGAAATTAATTCTCCATATTCTGTGTGGACATATCAAGTCTACAAAAAACATATGTGTTTACAGTGCGTAGTAGGTACATTTCTGTGCTGTTTCCCCAAGAGAAAAAAGAAACAACTCCGGAGCTGTCGTCAGAGGTCAGACTTTGATGAGATTTGGTGCAACATAAGCAGATAGACATGTGATTTCCGCTCTAAACCCAGTCCAGCTCTAAATATCAAGAGCATTTAGGAGGTTTCTCTGTTTCTGAAATACCGAAAGACATAGCTAATTGTAACTATGTAGTTCTGAGAACTCAGTGGCAACAGTCATAGAATCATAGAATGTTGGGGTTGCAAGGGACCTCTAGAAATTATCCAGTCCAAGCCCTCTGCCAAAGCAGGGTCACCTACAGTAGGTCACACAGGAACATGTCTAGGTGGGTTTTGAATGTCTCCAGAGAAGGAGACTCCACAACCTCTCTGGGCAGCCTGTTCCAGTGCTCTGTCACCCTCACAGTAAAGAAGTTTTTCCTCATGTTTAGATGGAACTTCCGAAGTTCTAGCTTATACCTGTTATTTCTTGTCTTATTATTGGACATCACCAAAAAGAAATTGGCCCCTTCCACTTGATGTTTTAAAAATAATTAGTTCAGGATTTAGACAGTAAGGAAGAATAAATGAGAGCAGTTGATATGGCTGGAGCTCCTACATGAGAGGTGCAGCCATGGGTTTTACCTGCTCTTGCTGGTGACAGGGCTGCCAGCAGTTTCTGTAAGCATGAGGGTGGCGGGGTGAGTACTTGCATATGACCCGTAACTGGGAAGGACTGTGAAGAACAACCAATTCTTCTCATTTTGAAAGCAGGTTAGACTACAAATCCCTCTTTGAGAGGGTGTTGTCAACAATATTTTCTGCACTTCTCTAGAAGTGAGTCCTTCTCAGAGCATGGCAGCACAGGAAGAAGAGGAAATAAAATATCTGAATCTTCTTCTAGTGCCTTGCAAACAATGTAATTAATAGGGTTGGAAACTTTATTTTCTATCTGAATATTGTAGGAGAGCTGTAGCGAGAGAAAGATAATTCACCATCCCTTCATGGTCTGTGGGCAGCATTTGACAATGATTTCACTTACTTTACCCTATGATGTACTTTTTTTTCTTGTCAATTTCTTAATATCATGGAGCTTATTCTGTAACGTACCTGGCACCTGCGATTCCATTGTAACACATTAATGTAGCATTTCATGATGGAATGGGAAAAATGTACTCTTTAAGTATTTGCCATCTGTGTGGATATCTGTTTGATTTGTTATTTGTAGTTTTGAGGGTGGCCATAGAAGACTACAATTGAGTTCTTATTTCCATATTTAAACCAGACAAGCTCATGCCTTTCTGTATGCTATGATGAAAAGCAGGCAGGTCCTTTTTGGTCTCCTGGGCAAACTATTGACCCGTTTTCTGTTAATGGCATCTGGGGAGTACCAAGCCACTTCCTCCCTAGAACTTTTATTGTGACCTTGGATACTCTAATACAGAAGGCACAAGTGTCTCTGTATCCACAACACTCAGCTTGTAGTTGGCATTGAAGCTCTGGGACTGTAGGAAAAGAAAAGCTTTCTGGAACAGTTTATGGAAAAAAAATAAAAAAGCCCACCAAAAATCGGGAGTACTTTGTTCAACTTTCTCCTCTTTAGACAACACTGCTCAAATTCAGCACCACTGTGGTTTACAAGCCATGGAAGGAGGAGAGTCCTGTCTGGAAATGTTGCCTTCCTGCATTCAGCTGTTTCTTCTGGAAGGAAATGCAACAAAAGGTCTAATTTTGCTGCTTTTACTTCAGCTGATAAAAATTTAACTGTGTGATTAGGCCTACTCATTTACAAAGAGAAACAAAAGCCAGTGTGAGTGGTCACAGTTGGAGATTATTAAATGAAAGGGCAGTCCCTGGTGTGTTTGATATCAAGTTGCATTTTTTTCAGGGTACTTGTACATGCAGTTAACAGGTTAGGGTAAGATGCTCACACTGGAGAGATGCAAAGCCACTTTTCACATCAAAGGATTCTTTCATATTCTTTCTTCAGAGGCTTCTGGAAAGGTATTTTGTTGGCTGTTTTTCACTATGATATTGATAGTGTCTCTGTCCAGTAATTACTGGATCTAGCCACAGGGTATTTGCAAATATGCAAATAAATCCTGAACTCTGCAAGCAACAGAGGATTTTTTGAAACCAGTTCAAATTTGCCAGTTCTTCAGCTCCTTTGCCAATTTAGTCAATTCAGTAGATTAAGGAAGATTAGTATCTTCTGACTGTTTCACTAATAGTTGAGCCAATTCAATTATTACTGCAGACTTTTTCGTTTCCTCTTGTTTAGTAAGAGGAAGTTAAATCTACACACAACCATTCTCAGGAGATGCACATAGAGGTAGTTATATTTTCTGGATTTACTCTTTGATTCACAGTTATTTTTACCATGGGTGCATTTATGCGTTTCCTTGTGCAAACATCTGAAAGAAACCGTATTTCTGAGCTCTTAAAGAATTAATAGTTATGATATAAGTTAAACTTGGAACACTAGTGAGTGTATTCAAGACTGAACTCCCTAGGAGTAGACCAGCTACATCAGCAGCTGTTTTTAACTTTGGTGTAAGCTGAGAATCTGACCTCATGGTTATCTATATGGTAACAGTTAAAATTGTAAAAGACAATCTGCATGCCCTCATGAAGTGAGGTGTGCTGACTCTTGTGGTAATTCTTGATGCAGACAGCTGACTCAATTAAACCTATGTTCTTTAGTTCCACAAGTGCTGAAATGTGATTTATATAGCAAAGTACTATTGTGCTTGGTAGAAGAGAAAATAAGGAAGAAAATAAAAGATTTTGTTCAGTTTGGCCATTTATTTACCACCGATGTGTCAACCCTGGGCCAAGCTGTTCAATGGTTTCTAGTGATTAGTTACATTATAGACACTTCAGTTACAGTTATTTATCTAAATGCTGTGTCAAGTCCTTGAGAAATTCCCAGAGAACTGTGTATGGCATCATGAGTAGTTCATAAAAACAAACAAAAAAACCCCTCACCTTTAATTAATTTTAATTAATAAAAACACAGAACTTTTTACCTTGGTGGTTGCCATGTGGGAAATTTGGCCAATGAAGTCACAGCAGCAGACACCTGAGCCATCTATCAGACAAATGTGACCAGATCCACGTTTTTCTGGGTCCTTGCCATGTTTGCTGCTGTTCCTGCCAGCTGAGGGAGCGCCTGAGTTTACGAAATTCAAGGAAGTGCAGCGTCTTCTGCGATGTTTTAGGAAGAGTGAGTAGGCTGGGAGCTTGATGGGTGGGAAGCACAGTTTATTCTGTCTTTACTTATGAGAACTGCATGAGCGAGGTCAGGTCTCCAACTGCAAAAATGCAATCAACTCCCTAATATCTCTCTGCAGTGAAGAGACTCTAGACAAAAAGAGTGGTTTGAGTGTGATGATCTGCTAGTCCTAGTCGTTAGTTGTTTTTTTTTTTCTTTGTTTCATTTGGTGGTAAACTGGCTTAGGGCAATGAATGTAACTTTTTCTTTGTGAGAGGCACTGTGCAACAAATCTATTTATTTGTAATGATGAGCTGTATCATCAGAATCTTGGGGTATACTTTAGATTACTAGCTGCAACAATAACTGCTTTAATTATTGAAAGGTCGTCTTTACTTTTTGTTTTATTTGGCAACTACCTAGAAAAACTAGACTGTATAGTCTCAGGTATTTCTCTGCAAATTCCATTACTGCATTGACCATTGACCTTAGCGTGAGTGAATGAGATTGTAGTGGTTTGACCCTGGCTGGCAGCCAGGTGCCCACACAGCCACTCTGTCACCCCCCCTTCTTTACTTGACAGGTGGGGAAAATATATCAAAGGGCTCGTGGTTTGAGATAAGGACAGGGTGATCACTTGCATTTACTGTCCTGGGAGAAACAGGCTCAATTTTGGGGAAATTATTAAGATTTATTTAAAGAACAAATCAGAGAAGAGTAGTGAGAAGTAAAAAAACCCCAGATCTTAAAAGAAAACCACTTTCCCCCCATCCCTCTATTCTTCCTGAGCTTAACATCAATCCTGGTTTATCCACCTCCCCCCACCCTGAGTGGCGCAGGGGAATAGGGAATGGAGGTTACGGTCAGTTCGTCTGATGTTGGTTCCACCGCTGCTTCTTCACTCTGGAGGAGGAGGACTCTTCACACTTCCCCAGGCCATTGTGGGGTTCCTCTCACAGGAGACAATCTTCACTCTCTCTTCTCCGATGTGAGTCCTCTCACGAAGGGCAATTCATCACAAACTGCCCAACGTGAGACACCTCACGAGGGGCAGCCCACCCCTCGTGAGTCTGAGGCGCAGTCCTTCGGAGGAAACTGCTCCAGTGTGAGTCCCCCGCAGCGTCACAGAAGTCCCACCAGCGAACCTGCTCCAACATGGGCATTCCCTCTTCCACGGGCTACAGGTTCTGGCAGCAACGTGTTCCAGTGCAGACTTCCCACGGGTCACAGCCCCCTTCAGGCACCCACCTGTTCCCGCGTGGGGTCCTCTACGGCCTACAGGTGGACATCTACACCCTACCCATGGGCTGCAGGGGGACAACCCGCTTCACCACGGTCTTCACCACAGACCCAGGGGACTCTCTCTACTCTGGCGCCTGGAGCTCATCCTCCCCTTCCTCCTTCTTCACTGACCTTGGTGTCTGCACAGATTCTCACTCCTCCATCTCTGTGCCAGCTGTTATGGCGCAGTTCTTTTTCCCGTTCTTAAATATGTTTTTCACAGAGGTGTTCCTCTGCTATCACCTTACTGATAGTCTCAGCCTTGGCCAGCGGCGGCTCCCTCTTTGGAGCTGGTTGGCATTGGCTCTGTCAAACTCAGGAAGCTTCTAGCAGCTTCTTGCAGAAGCCACCTCTGCAGCTCCCCTGCCAGTGAAATCCGGCCAGGCAAACCCAGTGCAGAGATACTCCAGAAGAGTAAAATTTCCCGTTTCTTTCTCGCTGCATTGCAGAAGATGCATACACTTTAAGTCCCATTTGCTAGAGACAAACACCTTTTCTTGGTTGCTCAACCAAATTAAGTGAGTTAATCTCTGTATTATTGCATGTAATCTTTTAACAAGATGAGTGCTATCACTTGTTTTCTTTTTTGCCTTGAAAAATTAAAAAGTTTTATAGCCAAATTCTGGCTAAAGAGAGATACCTAATTTTTAATAGGTAAATTATACTCGCAGCTAGAGGCTCTAAATAGGAAGTAAGACTACTTCACTGCATATTAGCCAATATCCAGATAACAAAACAGTCCCCCAACAGTCACACAGGAAGCCTCTTGTCTTACTCTCCCTCTCAAGCAGGAGAAAATCAGCAGCTTAACACTCTCATCTCGATGCAGCACTGCATGCTCCTAGCTGTCAAACCCAACAGTTCCTGTTCTGTTGCCAGTGTCTCCCTGTATGTTCCTGTGTCAAGTCTCAGGACAGGGAGCCTTGTGGCTCCCTCCTTTTCTCATGACATTTTGTCTCAGCTGAGCAGTCGATAGGCAGTTTCCAGAGTTACGTATTTGTGTCTGTCATCTGGTAACGCTGGTTGTTTTCTTGCAATACTGTGTTTTCTTTTCTGTCCCTAGGTAGTGAAAAATTGTGAGCTTTTTGTGAAATACTGGTTGGAGTGCTAAGAGGAATTCAGCGCTGTGATAGAGTTAATTCACCATTACCTGTCTTCATTTGTTCACCCACCTGACTGAATAGTGCAGTATTAGACATGTTCTCTCTTGATTCTTGCAATTATGCTGTTCCCATTACCTTCCTTCATTACGAGCTATTGAAGGTGTAAGTACGGCTATGAGAAAAGCTTTCTTGAAAACTTTTTTTTTCTTCTTTTTAGTAGTAAAAAGTCTGAAAAGCAGGAAGAGGGAGTTTTATTGGTCACTTTGATCACTGATATACCAACATTTGCATTGGTAAGCTACTATTTTGAACATCTGAGTGGTCTGTGTATATGCTGAATCTCCTTGCTGAGCTTTCAGGGATGTTCTTTGAACAAGCAATGAGAAATATGATACTGATTACTCACCTCAGGAATCGTGGTGCTTTATGCCGTAACATCTCTGAGAAATACAAAGTAAAAACCTGTTTTAGGGAGGAGGGGAGAAATTTTAAAACTTATGGTTCTAAGAATATGTGGGTTTTTTCCTGTGGAAAAAAATTATTAGTGACAGGGAAACCTCAAAAGGGTCAAAGATTTAATGTGAAAACACATGCAGTACTCTCAAGAGACTTACCCACATTTGAGAAACCTCGTAAATCCCAAGTATAGATTAGTCGCTAGAATTTTCAGTTAACTCATAAAATAATCTTTTGTTTTGAGCAAAGAAATAATAAAAGCAAAAGTGTATGGAGATACACTTCCAAAGCTAGATCTCCTATCATTTTAAACAAAAAGTGAAGATCCAGCTATAAACGTTCTTAGCACAGCAACATTTATGATAATCAGGAGTACTTTCCTTGTAGATAAAGGACTGCCCAGAAATAAAATGCAGCAGAAGTCTCCTCAGAATTAGGGCCAAGAACTGGTAATCATCTCTTAAACTGATAGGGCTATTTATTTATCAAAAGTACACTTGTTTTTAAATGAAAAGAAGTACTATAGAGTATTGTACAAGTCTGTGAGACACTCTCCTAACTGGCTCACAGAAGTGAAGCGAAAGGGTGCAAAATTCTTCCTCACCTCTTGTGGCTCAGTTCTGATTGCCTGTTGTTAATATTTTGGGGTGCTACATAGCTATTTTGTGTGTCTCTGCAACTGAGAGTTTCGACATCCGGATACTTAGCTTTGAAATATTTAAGACAGGAGAGAAAACCACTGAAATGTATAGAAATTAGAACCTGTATTGCAAAGTGAGCAAACAAAACGAGTGAGACTATGTTTCTGTACTGAAATAGGAAAGGCTAGGAGTAACTTGTGAACTGTTATTCCAGGTAGTTTTTTTTTTACATACATTTTTTGACATACATAGAAGCTTGCTATTAGGTAAATCCTGGACAGGTTTTCAAATGAGCTTCTTTACCTGCTGTTAGTCAAGCTAAGGACAGAACTCTATTGGTTTTAAAACCCCAGCAAAGTCTTTTTACTTCCTTAGGAATCCAGTTTCTTAGCAACAAGGAATACTTGCATACACAAGGCATTTGGACTGTGTTTTAACAAAAGGCTTTATTTGAATTAGGAATTTTTCAAAACCATGTCAGTTTTCAGTTGCATGAGGCAAGCTTGAATTTGCATCTCGCATTCCAGTATTTTTTTCAGATTTTAAAACGTGTTAGCTTGTCCATCTATAATTTCTTCATATGGTACTTTAAATACTAATTTCTCGTGTCTTTGTTAGTGTCTAATGGTAACATAAATTTTTTTCTCTTAAATGAAGTTTGATCCTGTGTTTTGAATAAACCACAAGGACAGCACGCTCCTTAAAATATCCATGGAAATGTTATGAGCTACTGAGCAAGATTTGGTCCAGCTTCAGAAGAATGCCTTTGCAGAAACAATCTTGTCTAACCTTATAATTCTTCTGAAATTTGAAGAGTATTAGATGATGTATCTTGTTCTTCCCTTGGGATAACAGTTACCTGTGGCATGTTTTGGAATTTTGTTTCCTTTTAATGCAAAGTATTCTTAACGTGCTGTACCTATAAGAAACAGTGCATTAGAATCTGTCAAAATAATCAGAGAATATTATGAGGAAAGGATTTATATGTTGGCCGCTAGATGGTGTGTTTATTTAGTTTCATTAAAAATTGTTAATTTGAGGTGTCATGTTTAGTGAGATGGTATGTAGAAAGAATATGTGAGATGTATTGGCCAGTAATCTTTTGTGCTGTTGTTTTAAACAACTCTCCTATATAACATAGTAGTTTTTCATAGTGAGAAAATGCTGTAGTCTAGGGGAGGTCATGAGTGGATTACCACCTACGCTTCAGAGTCAGCACAGTGTTTTCATCAGCTAATACATTGACAGCAAGAGAATCTCAGCAATAAATGTCTTTCCTTTTAAGACAATGCAGTTTTTATCAGAACTGTTGCAATAGGAATTTTATTGATTTTTTAAGAGTTTCTTTACCAACAAATGATGAGGGGGAAGAGCACAGCATTCATAGCAGAAAAGATATTGTAGGCTGTCTTGGCAGTGGAGAGAAAGAAAAGTGGAGGGAAAGAAAAAATATTTATATATTGCAAGGTAGGAAAAAATGCCTTCTCTCTCCTCATTCTACTGGTCAAAACAAAACAAAAATTCAGAAATGCAGAGCGCTTGGTTGGGAGAGAAGGCCACGTTCAGTCATTGCATATGTTAATGCTAGAATTTAGCATGGATTTTTGAGTTTAGGTCAGTTCTCTTGGCTTGAAGAAAGGGATTTAGATTGCTGTGCCCATCAGAAACCAAAACTAGGAAGAAAAACATGTAAATCAAGGCCTGAGTCCAGTGCAGCAAGACATCAACATTTGCTTTGGACACTAAACCAGACCAGTCACAGTTGAGCCAGATCAGCAGCCATGAAAACTAGGGAACGATTTTACAAACGCCCTTGTTTCTAATATGAAGTGATTTTTCTCGTGATGCTCGTCTAATCAAAAGTCTAATCTTGCAGTGTGTAAATGTTACTTCTCATATTTACAATGGGATGATTGGTATTTCTATTATCTCAGTGGAGGTATAAATACTATTCCAGGTCTTTGGCATTGCATGTAAATCCTGATCCAGCCTTCTATAACTCTTTTAAAAAATATTTTTCTGAACACTTAAAAATCAAACCCTAAGTGAATGTATGAAGTACTGAAAATACTTAATTTAATCTTAAAGCAGACATCGAAGCTGGCCACTCAAAATACCACTCAGGCATTCCAGGCGGCTTTTGAAAATATAACCCTGTTGTTGAACAAGTGAGAAGACTGAATTTTCAGAGAATGAGGACAAACTATAATCAGACTACCATTAATAATTTTATTCATGCTTTACAGGCGTCTCATTTTATTTTGCTTCTGAAGTCAAACCCTAATTTGATTATTCGTGTGTGTATAGATTTTTCTTTATTATCAATACATATCTCTAAAACATTGCTGAGAATGTAAGCATAGATCCCTAGAATGTTAGTGTTTGAAGATTATTGAACTTTTGTTTTTCCATTATGAATTTTACTTCTTCAGTGGCAGTCTATTGCATATAGAGTTTCTGAGCAGAGCGTTGACCTGTTTTAGCCCCGGAGATGGCAGGTTGTAAACTCCTGCTCTACAAAGCCCTAGTTCTGGGTTATCTATGTCCTGATGTCTGTGTTACTGCAGAATAACAAACCCAAGAAGCAGACCATGTTTGCAGTGCTGATGTCTATATAATAAATTGGATTCATTGTACCCATTTTACACTTCATTGCCACTCTGCCAAATAATCTATTACTAAGTGAGGATAATGGCTTACTTGAACAATTAATTTAATTCCCTTTTGGCCTTTTCTAGAAATTCGAAGTTTGACTTTCACCACTCACAGGCTAATGTATGTCTTGTGTTGCATAGTGAAGCAGACTAGCTCTAAGGCAACCTTTAATGCCCAGGACATTATAAACCTAAAGAAGTATAAATTTGTGAAATACAGAGAATGCAAAAGAAGAGTAGCCAGTTTTTAATGCAACATGTATTCAGGTCTTGGGATTCTGGAGAGATGAAGTACTTGTCAGGAGTGCTTTATGTAGAAGACTCCTCATTGGTTATTGTTAGAGAATAAAATGGAATAAATATTTATTTATTTATTTCCTAATTTATCTTTCATCTTAATTAAATACACCTGTGTCTATGCGGAAATGGAAAGGAAAATTAAATGCACAATATAACAAGTAGTGCTTAAAACTAGGGTAATGCCTCAACTGCTAAATTTCAGGAGGAATGCTTTTGTATATGAAGATTTTATTGGCATTCACTTAGAGTGACCTGAATAATTTATTGGCGCATCTCTGCTTGTCTGCAGTGCATTCTGATACACGCATAATAAAGCCTTAATGTCCTCATTGGAAATGGCAGTCAGAGTAGAAATGTCTCTCTCATATTAAATATATAGTATGTTATAAAAAACTGAGAGTTTCACAGAGCTGGTTATAAATTATGAGTTATGAAATGCAGACAGTTGGTGACAAATGAAAATCAGTGGTAGATGCTACAGCAAATAAGGATAAGAGTAAGCATTTTAGTATTTCTAGAAAAAATGGGCCTAGCCTTGATTTAGGTAGGCTGCTTTGAAGGAAGAGCAATGATTCAGAAGGCAGATGTGTTTGAATAAATACTAATTTAGTGCTTGCAGAAAGACTTTCTATGGTGTTTTCACATCTCCAAGTTGAGCATACCTTCTAGTTCAAGAGTACCTACAGTAGGTATCAAAGAGCAAAGACTCAAGATATGTGTTCAAGGTATTTAACGAAAGGGATGTAAATGCCAAAGAAAGAGTTATTTGGATTCAGGAGTCTCAAGGTGTGAAACATTAGGATGGAGTGTGGGGATGTGTGAAATCATGCAGCTGCCACCTTGTCTCCATTGCCAACCCCATCACCTGTTGAGGGGCATGATCTGGGTCCCTTAAATCACAATTTTTTGCATGCTGTGAACCAGTTATGAACTTGTGTTGTAACCAACAGTTTGTTACACACAGATGGCATTCCTCAACTGCCTTTCAACTCCGCAGTGTTTCCCCAGTGCCCTGCTTAGTGTGCTTCCCACCTTTCCAGCCTCCATCTGTTGTTTAGAGGACCTAGCTAGATTCTGGACCAGACAGTGGGGACTAAATTGAAGAAAGATGTGAAGTTGTTAGGTTTTTTCCCTTCAGATCTCAGGCCTACATTTTCATACTTAGCTACAAAAATAAAAGAAAAACTTCTCAAGGAATCTTATGTTCAAGGATCTCAAAAGAATTAGCTAATTCTCTGAGTTAATGCTGTCAACATATAAAATGTTATATAATACTGATGCTGTTCCAGATAACAAGAAAAAAAACTTAAGCAAATTGAAGAGCTAAAGCCTCTATCACTCTTTCTGCTTGTTGCCAAAGTGTGTTGGCACAACACAATCAGTATAGGAACAAGACAACCTGAAATATAATATTATACAGTTTGTCTCTGGGTTTTTTTTATCTTTTATAAGGGCCTAGTTTCATCAAAACTGTGTAATATCATTTTTTATGATTTGTTAAGTGTAAATGATCTTTGGCACAACTAGATGGCTACAGATATCTTATGAAATACAGTAAGTGATATTTCATAACCTGAAGCTTTCTCTCAGGCAGGAAAAGCTGTAAGGTCAAGAGGAGTTGCAAGATATTGTGGAAAAACTAAATAAAATTATAGCTGTTGTTCAGTGAATTTGGGTTACATATGCCTCAATCTTAAAACAGAAAAAAACCCAGTAACAACAAAATCCACAAAAATTTTAAAATGTTAGGAGATCAATTCAGTCGTGGTCACTTGACAGATACTATATGGGAAAAGTAAATTTTCTAAAAGTATTCAATTATAAAAAAAATCTTACAGTATTTTCCTCAGATGTCAGAGGTAGCAGATCAGAAAATACTTTTGCTATCATAACATTCTGTACCTGAAGTCAATGTTTAAGTTTAAATTACCATTCTTAGTTAAACTGTGGAAAATACCCTTAAGTGCATTCAAAGTGTCTTCTAAATAAAGGATATATGATAAAAGAATTACAGTAGAGTTCAGTCCTGGAAATTAAGTTAATTAAAAAAATTTAACCACTGACTATATTTCAGTTTAATTTAAAAAAAAATAATGAAATACCACATCTGTGTACATATAACTTATTGGAGACTTACAAATGTGCGATTTGCAAAGATTTTTCTTTTTTGTTATCTCATCGTACTGGAACATGTTGGAAGACAAAATCTCTACCTTAGGGAAGAACTGAGTGAGATTTAGGTCCCTGGGATTGTGTAGATCTAGAAAATTTTTGTTCTGAAGTACTATGCACATGAAATGAAAAGGGCAATCATTTTACAGAGCCATAGGAGAGCCCAGAGATAAAATACTTAAATGAAAATTTTGACTTCTTGATGGCATTCTAAAAAATATTACTAGAATTTTCAGAATCTGAGTGGTTCTAGGTGGGTAACATAAAAAAGCCAACAGTGTTTTGCTGTGAAATTTAGAGAAGAGTGTTGTTATTTTTATCTGCCACAGCCATGAGGAAGGGTAACAATGTAATTTCATGGAAAAATGAGAAAACACAATTGCAGGAAGAAGGTTTAGCTGATAATGTTCCACTCTGTAATTGAAACCATCCCTGCTATACAAGGAAGGATTCAGAGTCTGGCAGAGAGTAAAGAAAAAAGACTTTTTCATTATCACAAGCTTTATATATTTAATCTCATTTCCCCAAAAGCAGCTGTAAAAAGGGACTGAGAAATGCAAGAAGCAACCATTTTACCTCTCTGGGGAGCAAGATGTGCATTGACAGTGATACTAAGTTCTACGCCAAGCAACAAATAAGGAAAGCATTACGCTTCCTTGAGTTTGAAAAACCTTTGATAGGAGTGCTGTGGTTAGTGCTGGTGTACGCAACACAGCTTTGATACTTGGCATCCTGTCTGTTCTCCTTTCTGGTGCAGAGTGAGAGATGTTCACTGTCTAGATCAAACGTGGCTGAAAATTTATTAAAAAACGTGCTCTTGCTTAGAATTTTTGGATATTACTTTGTGCAAGTGTGTGAGGTGGTGGATTTTTTTCCTTTTGTATACCTATGGCCTAAGCTTAGAAAGAATGTGTGATATTATAACCTTAATATAAATGTAATTGCAGTGATGAAGCCTTAATGAAAGGAAGGACAGGATGAGATGTTTTCCTTTCTTCTCACACTGCTGGAAGTGTTGTCTTTCTGATTTCTGGAAATGTTATAATTCCAGTGGTATCTATGTTGGTGAAGGTACTAGGAGCTGTCCTTAATTGTGCCAGTGGTGAATAAAAGTAATTTCTGTTTTCTCTGATGTGAGAGGGAAAGAATAAAAGAAAATTGCTAATCACAAATAAACCAACAGTTATTTTGCAATTAATTTTTAATTTTAATAACTAATTTTGAAGCATCATCCTCACTTCAATGTAAATGTGAACATAGTGTTGGAAGAGTGAGTTGGTGTGCATCTCTGTCAAGCCATGGAGATGTTGGATTTTTTAATTATTTTTTTTTACAGAATTTCAATCCATCCAACTTGTATAATGGCTTCTACTTTCTTAAGGTAACTGTTTCTTTCCATTATCCTGAAATTAACTGAAATATCTTAATTTCCAACTGGATGTTCTACTATCTGTTTCAGCTGAAGAGCTTAACTACCTTCAGTTGCCTTCCCCTGCACTGTGCTGTGTTAACCCCTAGTCCAAAGGCATCAGAACTGGTATTTTCCCAGTGATTTTTAGCTTAGCGTATTAATATAAACTGAATTTTTTATACAGTTGAAATAAATACTCTGGTCTGTGAATTGCAGCAACTAAGTCTGATTGGAATTCTGCTCTGAAACTATAAATTATTCAAAAACTTGTTGTGATGATGAATGATTTTTAAAATACATGGATGACCAAGTGAGAATGCCAGTGGTTGATTATATACTGTAGACACAATGTTATGAGTAT
This sequence comes from Trogon surrucura, assembly GCA_020746105.1. Taxonomy (NCBI): domain Eukaryota; kingdom Metazoa; phylum Chordata; class Aves; order Trogoniformes; family Trogonidae; genus Trogon; species Trogon surrucura. Next base: position 73,553,839 of record CM036619.1, read on the forward strand.
TGTAAACCCCTAAGTGTTCAGATATAAAATAGAAGTATCAGATATTCTGTGAATCTTATTATTTTACTTTCAATTACCTACAGCATATAATAGTCTGCTTGGAGAGCTGGCAAATAGATCTTTTTGTAATGGAAATGTTTTCTAGTAATGTTTCCTCAATGCCCTTTACATGCAAACATTAATCATCTCACTGAATTGCTCTTTTGGGAGATAAAAGAAATTTTGCTGTGCACACCCTGATTTCATCTCTATGCTTTAAATAGCTTTTGTTTTTCTTTCTGAACATTGCTTAAAAATACGCTGAAAACCTGATGACTGTATTTCTCATAAGTATGCAAGCTGAATTCTCTGGAGCCTTTTCTCTCTAGAGTTATAGAAGAAGCTACTGGCAGAACTTCTTACATTTAAAAAAATAACAAAACCCAAATCCTGCTGTCTGTGAAAGCCTCTTACTCTACGTGTCATGGATTCTCATTTGGTTTAATTGACAAATCATTACAAAGAAGCCTTATTTCTATATGAAGAGACCTAATACTTGTCAAGACACTTTTCCAAGTAGAAACTTTAAATAGTGAGCTACCACTGTTCTTTAACTATGCTCTGGCCTCATTGTGTGAGGGGAAGGAAATGAAAAAAAGTCTCTGTTAAATGCGTAGTAGTCTTCCAAAGCACAGTTTTAAAATTAGCATATAAATACTAACAAATCTGAGAAGTACCCTAGTTTGTTTAATATCAGATCTCTTTTATTGATATAGGACTACTATCACTTGGTAAACTTACCAGGCTGCAAGTTTGTACTTTGAATTTGTGAAGAGGGAATCCTAAAAGTGTCAAATTTAAGAAGAAATCCTCTCTACAGGACGAAATATGACCGTTTATGTAGAACAAATTCACTTTCTTAAGTGATGAGTTCTCAGTCACTGCAGACTGTAGAGTTTTTAAAGACAAAGTGAGAACACAGTTTTTAAAATGAAAGTTAAGGTTTGCTGGAAGGTATGCTTTTACCCACTAGTCAAAACTACTCAGGAATAGAAAAGAGACCAGAGAAAATAGACTAGTTTTACAATACTGTTCTTTTGAGAAGGGCTATTTTGAATTTCGCACAGTAATTTCAGAAATCACATTGTCAAAATTGTTTGATACTGTTTAGAAGAAAAAATGGGAAGAAACAATAGTGAAATTTTGAGAACTGTCCAGGTGGAAATGGACTTCAAACATGGAAAGAGAGAGAAGCTAAAATAACCTGTGTAACTACCATGTGCCTTTTCAATTATTATTGTGGCATTTTGGCTGAGTAATACTGCAAAACTCTTAATCAGAATGATGGAAAACATGCAAAGTTTTCTTAAAGAGAAGTGTTTTTTCCAAATTTTTTGGTTTGATTGCAGATGACAGTCCCATTCACATCAACAAGATTCCTGTGATACTAACTCCTATGATACTTTCTTGGTTAAGCTGGACTAAACTTAATTTTGCAGTAAACTTGTTGATATGTGAAGATGGAAAATTTTTTTTCTGTGGCTTGTGTTGGTTTTTTTTCACTCAAAACAATTATCTTTATGTATTTAATAGTCAGTTGAATTTGACAGAACCCTGAAAAAAATTAAGGAGTGATTGACCAGAGATTAAGTTCTCAGTTGCGAAACCTTGTGGGCATCTACTACCTACATTTTTCTTATCACAATGAAAGTCATGGATTTCAGTTTCTCCTGAAAGAGATCATAAGAAAGGTTTCTGATTTTGTTTGACCTTGTGGGAAACAAACCAGCCACAACTTTTAAGTGTTGCATAAACTAGGTCAGCATAAGAAACAGTAAGCCAGTGAGAAAGCTGCCTGGGGTGACTGCATTTGTTGCAGAGGTCATATTTATCTATTTGTCATTGATTTACTTCAGTCAGTTTATTAGATTGTCAGGTTGTCAGAGTGCTTTAGCAACCTTCTTTTCACTGTATTTCGTGTGCTGAGCACAGGTCACGGCTCCCCTCTTATCATAGAATCATAGAATGTTAGGGATTGGAAGGGACCTCGAAAGATCATCAAGTCCAATCCCCCTGCCAGAGCAGGAATGCCTAGATTATGCTACACAGGAACGTGTCCAGGCAGGTCTTGAATGTCTCCAGAGAAGGAGACTCCACAGCCTCTCTGGGCAGCCCGTTCCAGGGCTTCGTCACCCTCACTGAGAAGAAGTTTCTTCTCGAGTTTAAGCGGAACCTCTTATGTTCCAGTTTCAGCCCATTACCCCTTGTCCTATCAGTGGTTGTCACCGAGAAGAGCCTGGCTCCATCCTCGTGACACTCACCCTTGATATATTTGTAAACATGAATGAGGTCACCCCTCAGCCTCCTCTTCTCCAAACTAAAGAGCCCCAGCTCCTTCAGTCTTTTCTTATAAGGGAGATGCTCCACTCCCTTAATCATCCTAGTTGCCCTGTGCTGGACTCTCTCCAGCAGTTCCCTGTCTTTCTTGAACTGAGGGGCCCAGAACTGGACACAGTATTCCAGATGGGGTCTCACCAGGGCAGAGTAGAGGGGAAGGAGAACCTCTCTTGACCTACTAACCACCCCCCTTCTAATACACCCCAGGATGCCATTGGCCTTCCTGGCCACAAGGGCACAGTGCTGGCTCATGGTCATCCTGCTGTCCACCAAGACTCCCAGGTCCCTTTCCCCTACACTACTCTCTAATAAGTCATTCCCCAACTTATACTGGAACCTGGGGTTGTTCCTACCCAGATGCAAGACCCTACATTTACCCTTGTTATATTTCATTAAATTTTTCCCCGCCCAACTCTCCAGCCTGTCCAGGTCTCGCTGGATGGCAGCACAGCCTTCTGGTGTGTCAGCCACTCCTCCCAGCTTGGTGTCATCAGCAAACTTGCTGATAGTACTCTCTAGTCCCTCATCCAAGTCATCGATGAATATATTGAATAATACTGGTCCCAGTACCGACCCTTGAGGGACTCCACTGGATACAGGTTTCCAACCAGACTCCGCCCCATTGACCACAACTCTTTGGCTTCTTCCCCTTAGCCAGTTCGCAGTCCACCTCACTACCCGAGAGTCTAGACCACACTTCTGCAGTTTAACAGCAAGGATGTTGTGGGAGACTGTGTCAAATGCTTTACTGAAGTCAAGGTAGACCACATCCACCGCTCTGCCATCATCTATCCACCTTGTTATATCCTTGTAAAAGGCTATGAGGTTAGTCAAGCATGACTTCCCCTTGGTGAAGCCATGTTGACTGTCTCTAATGACCCTCTTCTCCTTGATATGCCTTGAGATGGCACCAAGGATAAGTCGTTCCATCACTTTCCCAGGGATGGAGGTGAGGCTGACCGGTCTATAGTTACCCGGGTCCTCCTTCTTGCCCTTTTTGAAGACTGGAGTGACATTTGCTTCCCTCCAGTCCTCAGGCACCTCTCCCGTCTCCCAGGACTCGGCAAAGATGATGGAGAGTGGTCTAGCAATGACATCAGCCAACTCCCTCAGCACCCGTGGATGCATCCCATCTGGACCCATGGATTTATGGATGTCCAGATTGCTTAATTGGTCCCTAACCCAGTCCTCATCGACTAAAGCAAACTCCTCCACTGCCCTGACTTCCTCTGGGGCCTCAGGGGAACGGGGCTCCTCAGGACAGCCTCCGGCAGAGTAGACAGAGACAAAGAAGGCATTCAGTAACTCTGCCTTCTCTGTATCATGTGTCACCAAGGCACCCACCTCATTCATCAGTGGGCCTACATTGCCTCTGGTGTTAGTTTTATCTGCCACGTATTTGAAAAAGCTCTTCCTGTTGTCCTTGACCCCTCTCGCCAGGTTCAATTCTAGGGAGGCCTTTGCTTTCCTAGTTGCCTCCCTACATCCTCAGACAACAGCCTTATATTCTTCCCAAGTAGCCAGCCCCGCCTTCAAGATCTGTAAATTCTCCTCTTGCCCTTGAGCTTACCCAGCAGATCCCTGTTTAGCCACGCAGGTCTCCTGGCTCCCTTCCTTGACTTCCTACGTGTCGGGATGCTCTGATGTTGAGCACGGTAGAAGCAGTCCCTGAACGCTAACCAACTATCTTGGGCCCCTTTACCTTCAAACAGCCTTGCCCATGGGATTTTCTCTAGTAATTGCTTGAAAAATCCAAAGTTTGCCTTGGCAAAGTCCAGGGTTGCAATTCACCATCTATGTCAGTACGAAGTGTAAGACCCATTGAGATCTTTGGAGGTGTGGGTTTTCAGTGATGTGCTGGCTGTGCAGTCTCCATTTGTATGAATAATTCTATTTAGCACTTGTTAAATTTTAACATTTTACATTAAAAATAATTGTACTTTGGGAAATGGTAGGGAAGAATACTGATTATTTCTTGTTTCCATGCTTCTAATTGGAATATATGTTCCTCTTGTTTCCAGGAACTCTTATTACTTCTCAGATTATTTTTTTGGTACAGCAGTATCACAGAATCACAGAATGTCAGGGGTTGGAAGGCACCTCAAAAGATCATCTAGTCCAGCACCCTTGCCAGAGCAGGATCACCTACAGTAGGTCACACAGGAACGCATCCAGATGGGTTTTGAAAGTCTGCAGAGAAGGAGACTCCACAACCTCCCTGGGCAACCTGTTCCAGTGCTCTATCACCCTCACAGTGAAAAAGTTTTTTCTAATAGTATTTTCTTTAAAATCTTAAAAAAAAAAGGTGTATGTTCAATATTTATAATGTTTATATCAACAGCAAATCTCACTGTTGAACTAAAGAATTAACTGTCAAGTAGGTGTTTTCCTCTTTCATCACAAAGAATTTTTGCAGACACCCATGATTAGTGTGCTCTAATTAGAGGGGCAAATAAGAGGTAAATGACTTGCAACTTCTTTTTCTACCACTTTTGTTTTTTCCTGGTTGATTTGAGTAGCAGATGGGAAAAGATATTACGAAACTATATAAGCTTAGGCAACTGCAGATGCTATTAAGAATAAAAATATATAAATATATTTCATTCAAGTTGCAAGAATGTATAGCGTTGTACTTGCAGAAGAAACAACTATGTTTTAACTAAGGTATAAGGAACTACATTGATGCTATTGAGAGCAGAGAAAGCCTTAGTTTCACAGGCTCCTAAATTCACAGATAAACTGTACTGTTTTGTCACTAAGTATCATCTCTCATAAATGTGAGTTGGACCACAGTGTTCCTGGGAAAAAAAGCTATACCAAGCTTGATTTATTCATTACCGGTGAACTGCATCCTTGGGTTTTGGGTGGCTGTGACCATTCAGTGCTGAGAAGGAATAAAAATGTGTCTGACTCCCCCTTCCCCTCTTTCTTCCCAAAGGTCTTATAGGTGCATTGAGAGATTTTTCTGATGCAGTGCAGTGCTTTACTACTTGTGCTCTCTCTCAACCAGGTCTGATGAAACCTGTACTACATTTGTCTGTACTACACCTTTCACAGCATGCCTCCAACTGTTGGTTTGTTTTGGTTTTATTTTCAGCAGAAACCAAACTATGCAAAGCCTGTAACAAGCCTGAAATCTGTGTGCATAATTTCTTCTATGCCAGTGTTTTGGGGTTTGTTTGGTTGGTTGTTTTTTTTCTCTTTATGTGATACTGATCTATTTAGACTTGGTTTGCAATAAGAGCTCTGTCTAGCTCCGTGCTAGACAATAGTTGTCAGATGGGTTGTGCTGTTTTTGTGTATGCAAGTAGAGAACATTCTGCTGGAAATGGTAGAATAGGCCATGCACGTATGTGAGAAGTATCCCGTCTTACATGTAGAGTGAAAACCAAATTTCTGTAGGCTGTCATGAATTAATATATTGGGGCTGATGCAAACATTTTATGTTCTCAACTGGTTAGTTAGATCAGATTCCTCTGTGTGGCAGCTGTCAAAAGTGTGTTTTTTCTCTTTCATCACAATAATAATGATGCAGTATGTCTTTCTTAGATGTACTATGTCTTATTTACTGAAAGTTGGTTTTAGGTAATGTTACTAGAAAAAAATGGAAAAGGTGACACGAATTTACTACTTGAAGTGTAGTGGTATCCATCCCAGTCCAAGTATAAATGTATTCAAATCAAATCATCTTTGCTGATTCTTGGCCACAAACAGTGGCTCTTCCCTGTGCTGAAAACTTCTCTTGGAAATGTAAGGAGAAAAGGGTTTGTGAGGTTGGCATCGTCCTTAAAACTTAGTCACATACAGTCCATTCTTTGATGTGCGTCTTGCAGTGAAACACTCCTACGTTCACCCATAGGTGTCAATGCAGACGTTCAGAATGACCACAGTGGGTCTTTGGCTCAGGATGTTTGTAGAGCTAATTTATGTGACCAGCCAAGGAGACATAAGTGTTCGTTATTAAAGTGGGGGAAAAAACTCAGCCCCTCACTGTAAAACTTAGAATAAAGAGCTCGCTGGCCTCTAGATGACACTGTGTACCTAATACTGTACTCAGTCTCTTAGCCAGAAATGCGGGTCCATCTCCCCTTCCCTTCTCCTTTTAAGTAAGAGCAGTTGTTGCCTGTTTTGAATAAGTATTCACAACCCTGAGAGAAGTAAATAGAAAGTTGACGTTGTTATTTGAAACAATTTAAAAAAAATACAAAAGAGTAAGACTGAAAGGTAAAAACCAGGAGTGCTACGATCATGGTTATGCAAATTTGTAGCTCTGTCACTAAATTTGGGATTGTAGTGATTTGTGCTTTGGTTGATATTTCCTCACAATATCTGGGATGGTGTGAGGCTGAGGAGAAAGTTGTTCAGCATTTCTCTGCTTGAATGCATGTTTACAACCTGACATTAAAAAAACTGCTTTGAGCCAAACACTGGCATTGAGGAGTAAAGTGCATGTGTAAATTTTCAAAACTTGTATTGAAAACAGATGGGTTTGAGGGGGGGATTTTGCTTATGGGTTTACTTCCTTTGTTTTTCCTAAGCCACTGGTTGAGTAAAAAAATAAAACCAAAGGGCACACAAAAAATCTCAACATGAACTTTTTTTTTGGTAGAATTTGTGTGTCTTGTTCACAGTAATTGTTATTTTTCTTTACTGCATTGAAGATGTAGTCCCATGTGGTACTAGGACTGCTGCTTTGTACTTAGCTGACAAGACGATTGCAGAAGGCAGCATTTAGGACTATCGTTAAAGTGTGGTATTAATGGGATAAATCCTTACACCAGTACATTTCAGTGATAGCACAAACAAAGGTGCAAGTCATAATCCTCACTGCCACCTTCTGTGAAGAGCAAAACAACAATAAATGAAATTTCAAGAGTTAACTCCAGACCTGCAAAAAACCCTAGTGGACTAGTATGTAATACAGATTTGCTTCATGTAAAGTTACAGCATTGTTTTGGGAGATAGTGACTGTAAGGTTTTTATGAAAATTAAAGCTTAAGCGCTTGCTTAATCTAAGTTACACCAGCTGTAGTTTTACCAGGGAAACTAACAAGACTTATACCTCTTCCCTTTATTAAATCTGACTGGTATAGTAGACATGTTTTTTTTGAAACTTCATCTTTACAGCCAAGGAAGGGGAGGGCATCAAAAGGACGTTAAACTGCTAGGATGTAGTATGACGATGTGTTGTGGAATACTGGTTAACAACAGGTAAGAAAAGACGTGAAAATGCTGAAAATTTGAACAAGTGCAACTCAGCAGATATGGATGACATCGATTTTATGATACTGACGGAAACGGATAATGAGGAAGCAGAATTACTGTGAACCAGAATACTAAAGTAGACCTTAAAGAGTGAAATAGAAATTAAAAAATGGAAATGCTGGGATATTAAAATAAAAAAAAAAATGACTGAGATGTAAGATTAATATTTTCCGTTCCTTCCATAAGAAGGAACAAACATGAAACATTGCTGGAATAAACATGAAAACAAAAATAGGTAGCCACCTCTGGAATAAGAAGACCCTGGAGGAAAACGTTAATGTAGTTTCATAAAGTCTATATTTTCCTTAATAAGCTTATGATGAAGGTTTATTGTTTATTTAACTTATTGGATAAGAACAGAATTTTTTTAATGAAAGAGGAAATACTTTGATTTTTTTTTTCTTTGAATACTTAAAGTTGTTAGGTTTTTTTGTAGACATTCCTACTTATATGATTTTTCTATTTCAAATAACCTTGGCATAACTATGAAGAATAATCTCGTATTTGCATACTGTAAACAAAAGGCAGAGGCAACAGAAAGGCTGTTGGAAAGGACATCTGATTTTTATCCAATCTCGTATTAATAAGTCTTATTTAAGATCTTTTTGAACGATTGGGAAAAGACAGCAGGTTTCACATGGAATGCCTGAATGATACTATAGAAAGAGCCATTGAAAATATCACTGAGGACAAAACACAATAAAAAGGATTTGAGGAGATTAGAAAAATGGGCAGATAACGATAAAATGAGATTCATCTCTTGAAAACGCAGACTGTGGGAAAGTGGCACAATCTCAGTGGAAGGCAGGAACCTCAGGAACTATGGTGACAAATGAGATTTGTGGCTGATAAGGGGCAGTAAATTAAATACAACTTCAAAATGAAATAGGTAGGTCTCTCTAGGATGTGCTGCCATATTTTGCAATGTCATGGTGTAGGACAGCAATAACTCTATAGGTTGTTGCTGCATTTCAAGTGGGGTTGGTAATTTGAATGCGTTGAAATTGAGCCCCAAATAGAAAGGGGCACTACGCTACCAGTTTTTCTTACAGCAAATGATATATCCTTGTAAAAATATCTTGTAATTCTTACAGAGTGCTTTTTTTTTTTTAACTCTTCCCTTGTTGATATTTTTTTGAAAGATGAGGAAGATATGAAAATGAGGAAGAAGAGAGCAACCTCATTGCATATCATCTTTTTCCCATCTCATGTCATCTTAAATTTGTCACTCTTACTTCCATTATATTCTTAGTTTTACTAGAGTCACTGGCTATCAGCATTTCTAGTTCTACCCCTGGCAAACCTGTGTAGTTTATATTTATGGCTTCTTCTCAGGACATAATGTTTTACCTGGTTGCACTGGTCATATTCTCTGCAGCTCTGCAGTACCTGGAGTTGGAATGCCCATGCCAGTTCATTACTGCCCTCTAAGCTTGCACTGAGAAAGGCACCAAAACGCAACCTGGACATGTCCTTTGCTATGGAACTGCATGGGACAGAGAGGCTGCAACTCTGAGGATGGGTGTGATATATGCTTGTGTGATGGAGAAGAGCTGTTCGATGTGGGAAAGAGGAGTCCTGGCTTTGCCTTTCAGTATCAAGTTAATATCCCTTAGAGGTTATTTATATTTCTTGTTCTTTTTTGTTGTTGTTGTTGTCTTTCCAGTTTACCGCTACAGGATTGGTCACAAGTTTATAAAGTGATACGTTTTTATCTAGAGCTTGCCCAACTCCTTTTACTGGCTGTTAACAGTAAAACCTTATCATTTTGAGGAAAATCTGTTGCCTTTTCAAGTTCCCGTTCTCACAGATTGTAAGTTGTGTCCTACATAAAGTCATATAAAAGCGGTAAGTATCATTTTATACAGGCATAAGGGGGAATTGATAGGTTTTTGCTTATACAGTATAATGTGAAGCCAAATGTATTTTGAAATAACTGTCCAGCCAATAAAATTGAATAATGCTTTGAGTATGAATAAGTTTAGAAGTTGCATACCTTGTTTCTTGATTCTTCTGTAAAATGAAAGCTCTTACGCTATTTTAATTTGTGCCATGGGAAACCCTTGACCTCTTCGTGCATACAGATTGGGAAAAAAAAAAAAAAAGTAGGAATAAAAGGGGGGAAGGGCAGAAAAATAGGTAACCATCAAGGTAGTTCTTGACTTGTAGCTTTTGTATGAGATGGATTTCCCCTAAGCTTGTATAAGGCATAAAACTAAGTAGCATTCTGATTAAATTTTCCATTTGCAAAAAATGAGCATGGTGAGTGACAAATGGCCCCTGACATTTCTGGGGTTTGGGGAAGGATTTAAGGAGGGGAGATTTGCTCTACATTATCAGAATGAGCATTGACACTTTCTTACAAGATGTTGGTTTGAAATATTTATTTTTTTTAAAAGAGAAATGAAGTTTAACACATATAAAATGCGGTAGCTTTTTTAAAAAAGTGAGAGTTTTTTAATATGTATATTTTTAAGCAAATTTAAGTTGTATCGCAATCACTTGTGCAACAAGTTTCTGGCCTTGTGTAAGATTTCTGGATACTCTTTCAATTCAAACTTGAATAATATATACAAACTATTTTACAACTACCTTACATTATCAGTATGCCTTGTGTGTCACAGTTATTACTGTTTTGAATTCTGATTTTGAGCTTTCTTTTAATTAATTTTGGGATTTTATCAGTAAGCCCAAATCTATATATAACTTCATTTGAACTGCATTGTTTTATGAAGGCTGTCCTTACAGACCATAATACTTTCTTCCTCTCACTTTGGTTGCTGATTCCAGTACAGGAAAAAAAAAAATATTTATGCTAATGCTTTTCTGACAAAATACTGAGTTTGTATTTGCCTCTGAAAAATTAGATTCTGCATTTGGAGAAAGTTTTGATATGACTGCAATGTCACAAAACACACAAAAACTGCATTTTTCACCTGCAGTGAATTCATTAACATGTTTGTCTCCTTTTCAGCAAATTTGTAAAATGTTAAGGAACCAGAGCTTAAGCTATATGTAGGCCATATTTTGTCTGACCTTCCCTTCCTTTTCTGAATGTTTGGTTAGGCAAGTGTAGCATATATTTAATGTATGATTTTACATCTATCTTTTTCTTTAATTTTTGTTCTTTTCAATGAAAGCAAACAGTACAGTTAGAATACAATTTTCAAATAAGTGAAATTCTGCAAATGATCCATATCATACTCCATGTCAGTCCTTGAATTTGTTGCACAGTTTGATAAGTGCCTCTCAGACTAGCAGAGTAAGTACAGCAGATAGCTGTAATAAACTGTCATCCTCTGTAAAGGTGAGCTGTTCACCTAGTCAGATGAGGTACACCTTTTGCAAGGTTTGAAGCAGGAGTGTTGCGAGTTGGGAGTCTCCCTGTTCTTTGGGAAGTGATTTTTAACAATAAAATCTTTCTCCATCCTCACCTCTTATTTATTGCTCATTGGTGGGCACACAAAATACATATCCACTCTGTGTACAGCTTCCTTACATAATATTTTCACCAGTTTGTCTTTTATGAAAATCTTAGCTTGTTTCCAGTCTTCCCTCATGTTGTCTCAGTATCTTAATCTGGGTATCTTCCCGGCGTACATAGCACCTCTTTTCCTAGTTCTGAGCCTGTGCTATATTCACCCCTTGTTGCCAGAGATTTATTATGGGGGAAGCTGTCCCAGCCTTAAGAAGCCCCACGCCCAATATATACAGTTGCTTCCTTTCCAGGAAGCCTGGTAGTATTTGTTTTCTACTCTGTGTTCACTACTATGTTATATAACTTCCAGAGAAGAATTACCACATTGTCCTGAAATTCCTGGGAGTAAGAGATAGAACAGCATCTTCTGGCTCCTAGGGAGCTCCCTGTCACTCATCTTCCAATATTGTGCCCACTGCTCCTACTCTTCCTCCAGTGATTCCCCTCTGTATCTTTTCTACTTGCTTCTCTTGTCACACCTTCTCTTTCTTGGGAGCTTTTGTGCCTACAACATTCTCAGCTGCTCCCTAGAAATATTGTTTGCTCTTCAGGAAATCACAGATTTTACTTAAGCAAAGCTTAGAAACAAGTACTCGGCTACAAGGACATTCTGGTCCCAGGGAGAACTGACTCTAATCCTGTCTCACTTCCACATGTTCTCTCTCACCATGTTGCTTTGATGTGTCTCTATTTGAAACCGAAGTGCAACAGTATTTTGGTTTACCTTCTAATAAAATCTGGATGTTTTGGTTATCCATGAAGAAATAACTATAGAAGGATCTAGGTAGGCTTTACAGCTCTGACTGTCTTAACGTCCCATTTCAGAGTCAAAGTATTGCCTTGTGCATGTGAAAATAAAAAGTTTCAGTGGCTGATAGCTAGGCCAGCCTTTTGTAGGATCATATGCCTCTTTGAGAGGAGGATGAGTGCCCATGCTAAAATTAAGTCTCCCTTGCAGATTGTGAAGTGCTCATGTTTAGTAAACTAAATCATTGGGAGCTGCACAGAACAACATAAATATGTTTGCACCTGGACTTTCTATAATGTGCCATGATGTGCTCTCGGGAAACTGGAGACTGAGGGACTGTTTGAAAATGATGTCTCCTCTGTTATTCTCTCTTTTGTATGTCCCTTTCGCTTTGCATAGAAATCAAGGCATTGAGATAGGAGGAGAAAACAACACTTTGTTGGGTTCCATCTTAAGTTATAGTCATTATACGAGTATAGTGTGAGAGGAGAGGAAATTGAGGCATGTGGATATAGAAAATTTTGCCTCAGATACCTTAATTTACCCAAATATTATATGCATTTAAGAGGAGGATGTTATCAGTCAGAGAACAAGACAGCTCCAACTGTTGATGTTTTTATCTGCCTTTTTGATACCTATTTACAACCTCTAGGTGGGTATAAACTATGTAGTTGATCCAGGCAGAAGCTTAAACATATGCTTTTTAGGTGAGTAATCCACTGTTGAGTTTGCTGAGACTCGAAACCCTTGAATGTTTTCTGGACAGGATCTTGAGGTTAAAATCACAATCTTAAATCTTGTTCTATATAATATTTTAACAGTAATTTTTGGCATTTGAATTAAAAGACCTGTATTGGTCAAGAACTTTTGTCTTATCTTCAGATCTAAATAATTCTTAAACTCTGAAAGAGTGTGTTGAGAAAATAGTAGTTCCTGTGGTGAAAGTAGGTATTCTTATGTCTTTGCTAATAATCCAATTTGCTGTTACTGTGTTCCATTGACTGCACACTGAAAAAAAAAAGGAAGTGGTTTTGTGGTGAAAAACAAAAACAAGTAAAATGCCAGGAAAAAAACAACAACCAACAAACCAAGAAAAAAAAAACCCAGACTGTCAAATAACAAAAGGAGATTCTGATACCAATTAGGACTTCACTGTTGAAAGAAACCTGTAAAGTAGGATTAGCATCACCTACTTATGCTTACATGCTGGAAAAATAAAGTAACTTTTAAAGGATCTTTCATAAATTAACAAGATACAGTATAAATTGTAATCAAGCATCTTGTCATTCAGCAAATAATTATGATGCATTGGTTTCATTGAAAGCAGCATTTTTCTGTCCTACTTTCCTATGATTAATATGAATAAAATGTCCATAACTCTGAAACATACAGGCAACAGTTTAACCTCCTAGCACAGGTTAATAGCATATAAAATTAATAAGCTCGCTTCAAAGCATATTAAATGTTGTAGGTCAGTAATCAGTTAATTCTTAATGTAACATATACATACAAATTTCTTTTAAAGGAATAAGTACCGATTGGATCATAAGACCTTGGTATCAATTCACATTATCTTCTATATATTGCTGCTGTAAGGATGATGATGTCTCAGTACATCTGCATTTAACTGAAGGTCAAGTTCTAGTCTGTCAAAGTGAGTTGAAACTTTCACCAACTCTAGCAAGGCTAAGATTTCTCTCACTATGTTTAATTTATCTTGGAATAAATTACTTGGTAATTCATACACAGCTATATGTATATATTAATAATTTAAACAATCATACCTAAGCAGAATGATTTCTTGCTAATTCAAGTTTCTCTAATATAGAGCTGCTCTGAATGTTGCATAGACATGGTCTTAATAGACTTTTACCACTCTACATGAAGTACCTATTCACTTTAAATAAAAATGGTTTGTATTATAGAGCAAATTCACCGATTACAAATTATCTAAATTCAAATTAGGTAATTTAGATGCATAGATGTATCTCTTTATGTCAAGTGAGGATGTAGGACCAGATTTGTTTTTTCTCTCCCTATATCCACAGTATTTTAACAGAAAGTCCTCATAGAAATAAAAATTATGAATGTTTGTTACATTGCAACTAATTGGTAACAGGGTGAAGAAGTGTGTAAACTCTGTAACAAAACAAATAGAAAATGCCATCCTATCTGTCCATGTTTTATCTAGTAAAAAAGAAACAAAAACTTTGAATACATAAAATCCTGGGTATTACTGTGATCTGTGTCTTCCAATACAGTCTACAGTGTGTGGTTGTGTTATTTTTATTCTCTTTTTATAGTCTGCAAGTTCAGTTAATAAAGTCTGAAATACTTCAATTAGAGAAAGCTCCAAAATAATTACATAGTTACAGTGTATAGATTCATTGTGGTTGCTTTGAGAATTGGCTTTTGCTTACAGAATGAAAGAAAAAGAAATTATCGTGATGTTCCTGTTATTGATACCCTCTCCCTTGAGGGTTCGGAGACTCCAAGTTATCAAAAATACTTATCGATAAGGTTCAGGCACCGTATCAGCTACCGAGCTTATTAAACTTCATCCAACCCCACTGCATAGCAATTAATGTGTGCAGCCAGGAAGGAATTAGAGCAGTCTCCTGTTCTTCGTGCACCTCTTGACTGCCTCTGGGGGTCTGAGCACCATTTTCACCCACATGTGTAGTGTCGTATCTTTGTGAAAGGTGCACCAGAGTATCTCTAAAGGGCAAGCAGGTTGATTTTGATTCTTCATGGGTTTTTTTTTTCTCTCGTTGCACTGAGAGAAATGGCAACCTCTGTAGGGAAGGAAAAATACTTTTCGATATATTTGTGTAGCCCTGAGTACATAGGGTGCCTACACTGCAGTGGTATTAATAGATGGACTTACTTTCCGTTGTTATAACAATGAAGGAAGTAGTTATGAGCACCAAAGCTAATGAAGACTGGTTATTGCTAATCTCTGAGCCCCATATGGCTGGGTTTTCTGATATCCCCTAAGGGGCAATCACTGACAGAGATGTTACTACTCTCGAGCTGTTCATTTAACATCTTTCCATGGTGTCCCAGAGGGTTGACCTTAGGCTTTCCCTTCAGTGGTGGAAACGTTAGGGGTTTTCTTGCCTTGTTTTGTTAGACTTGGGGGAACTTCATATATGTGGGACCACTGCTTATCTGAGTTAATTGAAAATGGCTAGCAGACTCCAAAGCGCTGAGAGAAACAGCAACATGCAAAGTATGTGCATGCACACACATATGCAGAGAGAGTTAAAGGCTTCATTGTCTCCAAAGTTTATGTAGTAAATCAGGCTTATAAATAAGCTAACATCAGTGTACACATTGTGCCGATACAGCATATTTTTTAATTTGTTGTATCACAGAGGTTGATTTCACTTTCGTTGTCACACTTGTAAATAACTGCCAGAGAATTTCTGGCTAAAATAGCTGACGTAATTCAGAATTACTGTTTCCTGGTTTCGATGCACTGAAACTGTGTTATCTCCTGCCATTTCTGCAATGGGTGTCTTGGTTAGAAACTCTGCAGTTATTTCAAATTTTAGGACATCGACCCAGTTGTTGTTCATTTTCTTTTAAGAGGAAAACTGTCACTTTGAAGTGTTATGAGTTTTCCACACTGAAAAGGCTTCAAAGCAAGATGTTTAGCCTAGTTCATGATTGCTGCCTTGCAGCCCTTCTTAAACGTAAAAGCAAACCACAGACTTCCCTGGCAGACTACTTTAACTTTGCCTCATGAGGCACGGAGAAAACTGCTATTCATCTGACTGGTTTAAGGCTATACATAAAATGCTATTTCCTACCCCTTAACAAAAAATTGGCATCTTCATTGGCATCTTCCCAGGATCAGACTGTGAGTGAAGACACAGAACAGGAAGAAAGGAGGGATGAACATGAGAGAAAAGGTAGAAGAAAAGAAAAAAACCCAATCCTCTCCTGCTACTGCGTCTCCAGTTTCTGTTCATCTGAAGACCAGGTGAAAACATATTTATAAAAATATAGCTCCTAAGGGCACAGACAATGCATTTATTTGTTCCATGGCATTTAGGTAAAAAAGAGTCTTTAGAATATTTTTTAGAGAAATGGCTCAATAAGGTTATGAGGGCATGGGAGGAAGGGTTAAAAAGGTAGAATTCTTGGTGAGTTTTAACTTCAGGTATTTGAAAATCCTCTGTAAGATGCTATGGCCTTCATATTAAAAGGAGACTGAGCACATGAAAGTAAGTTGAAACAAGAGCGCTGTAGGAAGAGTCCAGACAGGAAAAGGACTGGAGGCCACATCTGGCAGGCACATTACATTTTCAGAAAAGCTGTCATTGTACCAGCAGGACTTTGCTCTGATTCAAAGCTCCTTGAGGTATATCTGTTGCTGTCAGAGGCTCTGGATGTAATAATAATAGTAATAATAATACAAAAACCTCAAACTCAAATTCTGGTTCCACCATCCCAAGAAGCTCGAACAGATGGGGCGGGGAAGGGGCTAGAAAAAGGAGGAGGGAGAAAGAAAAATTAATCCCCAAAGCCATGTTATTACAACAATATTTAATTTTTTTTTCAGAGATTGTGAGTAAGGCTGAGATAAGCGTGCTAGGTTGAGATTCTTTGTGCTTTATTGAATTACAGTGTGTTCTCTAATGTGTTGAAAGAATGACAGCCTGGTGCAATTTGAAAGGTACACACTTTGCTTTTGATTCGAACTAGTTCATGTTCATACACAAATACACATAGAAGGAGAAGATGGGGGGATGGTCTATGGAATGGAGAGATGGAATAAAACCCACCAAAATCTTCATTCATGTTTTACTCAAGATGTTATTTACCACACAAAAGCTAGTTTTTACTGTATGAAAATCTTTTCTTCTGCCGTGTATCACTGAGAAGAGCTAGTACATATGCACATCTATCAAAAAACATTATTATTAATTGCAGTCCCTGAGGTTTCAGGTTAGATTAGGGAAGATAGTGGAACAGGCAGCCCAAAGTTTAGTGATGACTTACCAGGTTTACAAGACTGTCTTAAAGTTCATCTATATGCTAACGTGTACATTTAAAATAGGAAGAGGATTTTACATAATATGCAGGTGACTGAAGGCTGTACAGAACAGAATAAAACCACAGTGCATCATATACATATGCTTTATAAACTTGCAGGCATTTCTCTGTGTATTAAATGTGGAACAGAGCAATTTTGAATATATTTTTCTGTTTGTCCAGGTTTGGGAGAAGATGGGCTTAGGATCACTAGAATAACTCGTTTTGGAGAGGGTGGTGTAATTACAGTAATGTGAAGTGTTTTTTTTTCCCTTCATTGGCAGCACAAAACCACTAAAAATCAAATTATTTCAGATGAACAGGTACATTATTTTGTATGATCCAAAAGTAGTTTTTGCTATGTTTTGCATGTTTAAGAATAAATGCATGTAAATTTAATCTTAAAGCATTCTGAAACAGTAGGTTCAAAATGATGCAAAAGCGACACTTGCTGATAAAAGTGAAGTGCAAGGCAGAGACAAGGCTATAACAAGTTGCATAGTGAGAAGGAACAATGCAGCTAACTTTGTAAATCAGAATTCAGATGCTGGATGATGAATATTGCTCTAGATACCTGATGATGCTGATATAATGGATTTTTTTAGTCTTGTACTTACCTGGAGTTGCAATAGTATTGATTCAAGATTTGTTGAGCTTAGCACTGTATTTCTGTGTTTTATTTCATTTTTTGAGTCTTACAGATCTGCTTTTAACTGGCAAAAAAAAAGCGTAGCATTAGTATTTGACCCATTTGGTGGTGTGGAAGATAAAAATGGAAAAAGGCATGTGCACTGGTGTGGGAAGAGTTGAGTTTCACTTCTAGATGATGTGCCAGTGCTTATCATGTTGATCTCGGATTTGCAAGACTTGATTTATTCCCCTGACTGGTTACATGCTCCCCATATAAACAAATCAGTATGGCTGATGTTCCATACAGAAATAAATAGTGGAGCTGGGAAGCTTAGAACAGCTAATTAACCCTACGCGAATGCAGTACTAGTGAAGCTTATCTGTAGTAATAAAGCTAGCTGCCATATCTTATTTGTAACCACTCTTCCCACCTACCCCACTCTTTCTGATATCAAGCCAAGGGAGAACAGCATGCCAGCAGTGCTTCCTCTTTCTGTCCCTCCATCTGTGGATTTCCCTTTCTCAAACTGACTTTCTACAGAAACCACCTTTTCCATGCAAGCTTCTGGGTGTCTCATTAATCCTTTGCTATGCAAACTTGCTCTTTGCTTCTCTGCACACACTCCTCCATCGATAAGCATGCGGTCATGTTGGGAAAAAACCAAACTCAAGAATATGTTGTATCACATGTCTTGCATAGTCTGGAGCTATGTAGTAAGGGACTACTTACTCCAGTGAGGGTCCTTCATGCAGCCCATTTGCTGTAGAGATAGGTGGGGCAGGCACAAGGTAGGCATACTGCAGAGCTGAGCTCTTCAGTTGTATCCAGACAAATCTTGGTGCATCTTGTGAGTGATCTTGGTTCCCAGGCTCCTGCTGCTAAGATCCTTCTTGGTATGTTTGGAAAGAAGCAGTAGCTCCAATATCATGTGCCAGGGGATTTTGCCTTCCCCTAGAAGACTTTTCACAATTTCACCGTTAGATACTTTGCTGAAATTCCTCCGAAATCCTGTTTTGATGTTGGCCAGCTTTATTCCTCCCTTGTCTGCCTGTGAAAGGAAGTGTTATCTGTTGTGTCCTTTCATCACAAGGGAGTTACAAAACTAAGCAAAAAAAGATGGTTTTGTTGTGATTCACAATTAGGTCTTTGATTGATCTTGGGAAGATACAGCTTTTTTTTGAAATGCATGGTTTGTCTGTTATGAATTTGGAACTGGTCGGTGGCTTACAGCTAGACTGCTTTATAATATTTACCCTCTGTTGCTCATGTGAAAAGAAACAATAATCAGTGTACTGTTGTTTACTGATGGGTGCCAGCTGTACCTACAGTTAGTTCTTTGTCTACATGGAGGCGTGTTAGCCTCTCTGAAATGTTAGAGTAACACTGGTGCTTTACTCTTTCTTCAAGAACGTCTTCTCATGAGACCTTAGTTCTAGTACATTTTCATTATTTACCATGGGGAAAAAAATCGATCTTCCTGTTGCATTTCTCCCACTATCCTGGAGCAAATTAAAAATAACTTACAAATTTTTCCAGCAAGATATCTTCTCTGTTTCGTCTTTGAGCACATTTTTTCTTTCTCTTGTTTACCCCCACAGATCTCATTTTGAACTATGTTCTCATTTACATAGACACTGCACTCTCCTTTTGAGAACTGTCCCAGGGTGACATTCCCTTCCTCTCTTGTCATCTTTATTTCTTTGTGTATGTTCCTTATAAAAAATGTAATTATGAAGAGGCTTAGGTAGAAATGGAATCTAACCAATATTTTCAAACCCCAGAGGGGTTGCCAGGAAGTAGTTATGGAATTAAACTCCCTGAAGTTCAGCATTATTTACCTATGAGAATTTTGTTCAGGACCATCTATCTGCTCAAGAGTTTGTTTTTCCCTTTATAGAGTGGTTAAGTCACTAGAATTGCACCATTGTGAAACCACTTAAAATGAAAACCAAGCTTTGAAAGAAGTAGCCTGTTTTCCATCTGCATTGTATATTTTATTTTCTCTTAAAACTTTTTGCTATTGTTGGTTTGCTTTTTTTAAACAGATGGAATTGTTAATTTTCATTTTTACTTGGAAATGCTTCTTTTTTTTTTGAGGGTTAGGGCTAGGCCTGCCACTGAACACTGACAGATGCTTTCCAACCTTTCTCCCTCCCCAAAATGAGAAGGGAAAGGAAATAAGGCAGAGACACTTGTGGACTGGAAAAGAAAACTAAACCAGCTTTAATAAAACAATAATAAAAACAATGAACTGTGTGCAAATATACACAAATCTGATATTGGGCCCAACTCCTTCCCGATAGCAGTCACCACTGATGTTGCAGAGCAGGCAGCACCAGGGAAGCCTCAGCGGCAGCAGGGAGCTACGAACGAGATCTGGATTTGGGAACTCAGTACTGAGATCAAAGACAGAAGATTGTATGGAGTCCTCCTCGGGTGCCAGCCATTGAAGAAGAGGCCTTAACCCACGTGATCCCTCAGTTTTATACTGAATATGACATATATGGAATGGAATATTCTTGCTTGGTCACCTGTCCTGTCTGTTCCCCCCCTGGAGGTGTGACCTTTTACTTCCTTGTGACCCCTTTTACTTTCCAGCACCCCCAGCGTGGCACACGAGAGCCAGCAGTGGCGTGGGTCACTATAGAAATAAGTATAAGCAAGAGACTTTCTGCAAACCAATCCCAGGCAGTAACTGTAAACGTAGGGTATTATCACTTCTAGTAGCAGACACTGCAAAAATATGCTGTTAACTTCAGAAAGTGCAGCCTCTTAGAAGAGACTGAGCTGAAAAGTAAAAATCACTACACAGAAATGGTTCTGTTTAGCTCAAACCAGGAAAACTCTTACCTGTTCATGTATATTACTGACAACAGGATACTTTTGTCCCAGTTCTTTACTCAGCCTTTACTCATACTGAGCTGAAAAGTAAAAATCACCAAAAAGAAACGGTTCTGTTTAGCTCAAACCAGGACAAACAGATATTCTAGTGTATCTACACAGCACAATCATCTTATGCTACATTATAAGTCCTTGGGCTGAGGCCAAGCCATCCAGTAGATCTCTCTGTAGAGCATCACCACACTGGGAAGAGATGCCTGCTTAGCCACAGATTTCTATATAGTCTGTACAGTCATATACATATATATATACATATAGCCTGTACAGTTAATAACCAGCACATGTCATGGGCTACAGTTGTAACATGGAGCTGTCACATGCACTTGTAACATAGCTGCAGCTGTGTAACATGGCTGAAGTTTTCCAAAACAACTATCTTATTTTTTATGCCTTGTCTGAAACATCTTAAAATGTTTTTACATGGATATGTAGGTGTTGTCCAAGATCTTTGCATGGAGAGCTTTCTATGGCTCTTATGTTAATGCGTGTATGTTAGAACCAGAAACTGGTCAAGGCCAGTCTTTAAACAGTATATATCTAGAGGTTGTAGTAGGGTTGGTAAGATGGTTTATTGTGGGATATATTGAGCTACTGCAGTTACATGAGAACTGAATTATTTTTCATTACCTAATTAGCAGTGACCACCTATCCTATATTTATGAGCACTTTTAGACTGTTTTACCGTGAAGTTGATGAGCTTAACCTTAAACAAGAGTTTCAAGCTGCTTTCAATGGCAATTTTGGGTAGCCTTTCTAGCCTAAACTAGATTTAAATGACATCATAGCTGAGTGGTGGTAATTAACAACATAGAAAAAGATAGCTTCTTAAATAATTGCAGAGGCATAACTGACCTATAAACCTAGTTGATTTTGTTGCAACTGACAGAATACATAGGTTCTTTTTCAGCACATAATGTACCATAAACTATAAATACTGGTTCAATACTGTAAATACTAAAAAAAATTTTGTTGTATGATGTGCTACATATACAAGACTAAAGTAGTGAGGTGGACTGTGAACTGGCTAAGGGAAAGAAGCCGAAGAGTTGTGGTCAGTGGGGCGGAGTCTGGTTGGAGGCCTGTATCCAGTGGAGTCCCTCAAGGGTCGGTACTGGGACCAGTATTATTCAATATATTCATTGATGACTTGGATGAGGGACTAGAGAGTACTATCAGCAAGTTTGCTGATGACACCAAGCTGGGAGGGAGTGGCTGACACGCCAGAAGGCTGTGCTGCCATCCAGCGAGACCTGGACAGGCTGGAGGGTTGGGCGGGGAAAAATTTAATGAAATATAACAAGGGTAAGTGTAGGGTCTTGCATCTGGGTAGGAACAACCCCAGGTTCCAGTATAAGTTGGGGAATGACTTATTAGAGAGCAGTGTAGGGGAAAGGGACCTGGGAGTCTTGGTGGACAGCGGGATGACCATGAGCCAGCACTGTGCCCTTGTGGCCAGGAAGGCCAATGGTATCCTGGGGTGTATTAGAAGGGGGGTGGTTAGTAGGTCGAGAGAGGTTCTCCTTCTGCTCTACTCTGCCCTGGTGAGACCCCATCTGGAATATTGTGTCCAGTTCTGGGCCCCTCAGTTCAAGAAAGACAGGGAGCTGCTGGAGAGAGTCCAGCACAGGGCAACTAGGATGATTAAGGGAGTGGAGCATCTCCCTTATAAGAAAAGACTGAGGGAGCTGGGTCTCTTTAGTTTGGAGAAGAGGAGGCTGAGGGGTGACCTCATTAATGTTTACAAATATATCAAGGGTGAGTGTCACGAGGATGGAGCCAGGCTCTTCTCGGTGACAACCACTGATAGGACAAGGGGTAATGGGCTGAAACTGGAACATAAGAGGTTCCGCTTAAACTCGAGAAGAAACTTCTTCTCAGTGAGGGTGACGGAACACTGGAACAGGCTGCCCAGAGAGGTTGTGGAGTTTCCTTCTCTGGAGACATTCAAGACCTGCCTGGACACGTTCCTGTGTAGCATAATCTAGGCATTCCTGCTCTGGCAGGGGGATTGGACTTGATGATCTTTCGAGGTCCCTTCCAATCCCTAACATTCTGTGATTCTGTGATAACTAAAGAAAAATACCAACGTTTTTAGAAATTGAGATATGACATTTCACCAATGCAAGGATAGTACTTCAAAGATTTATTCTTTTTTTAAGGTGTAGGCCAAATTCAGATTCTGTACTTTTCTTGGACTCAAATGAGCTAAAATAAGAATTGCAGATAGTAATCATTGAACAATTTCTCACGGAGTGACTACTAGAAAAATGGTATAATATGTGGTACTCTAGTTTGTGGTGCATGTTAGAAGGATTTAAGAGGAGATGAGGAGGGAGAGGATAACCTCGGAATGGAAACCCGAGGGAAGGTATTCTGTATACCAATGTGATCTTGCAGTGTTTATTCAACGTAGACAAGCTCTTGATTTTTGGATTTTGACTATTAAAGGTATTGTTACCTATTTGACTAGTTATTTTTACTTCAATGCCAAGTCTGAACTTTCACGTCCTTGGAAAAAAGTAACTTAGCTAAGTTTCAGGTTTTTAGAAGATGATGGGTTGGAGAGAAATTCCTCAAAGCCTGTAGCAGCAGCATGAAATTATGTTAGTCAAAGGAAATGATACTAGCATAAGCAGATTTTTTTTGTATTGCTAAGTTATTAGTCTTAAATTTGTTATTTCTCCCTTTTTTCTCACACTTTGAGAGGATTTGGAGGTGAAGTGCTGGTAGGTTAAGAATTGTCTAAATTAAGAGAGAAAAAATATATCTTTTGTTTGTGTACTAATAACCTGGATAGGATTAATGAGTGGTCATACCCGTGAAACTTACTGTAAGAGAAAATTGCTTTCTTCTTCGTCTGAACTAATGGAACTTAGAGGTGCATGTCCCAGGGCATGAGAGAGGTTGTTTTGCTGAATAAGGTAACTTTGGGATGAAAGGCTAAAAAATTTGGAAGTTATGTATTGGCTTACGTGCAGTTGCCAGCTTCTCTCCTTATCTGTACAGACACTGAGAAATAGTGAAAAAAATCTCTTTATGTATTGTGGGATTGTCAGTATTGGAAACAACTACTGAACCTGTTAATGCCAGGCTATTACCTCAACATAGAAAACTGGTAATTTAAAATAATTGGTATTCTGTAAGGTAGACTGAATTTCTAGTATTTTTCTCATTGCTTACCTACTTCACGCATAAGACTGTCTTTTTATCAAGAAGCCTCCAGTCTCTCTCCATGGCGCTCTCTCTCTCTCTCTCTCTCTCTCCTCTCCATCTCACACATACACATAAACACAAACAGAATATTTGAAAATTGCTACTACCACCATCGAGTCAAAGAGGCTGCAACACATTCATTTCTAACCTGCTGTTCTTTTCATACCAAGGACAGCATTTCAGCTAAAAGACCAGTCTATCGATTTTCCTATTTCAACTTGCCTCTGAAATGAACTGCCAGCTTCCAGGATGGGTACCTTATTTGAGGGGCTGTCTTGTGAAGTAAAGAGCAATGTGCCAAAACTCAGTGGTACAACGGTCCTGCTTTCAGTGGTGGTGGAATCTTCTGTGATACAGAGACCTCTAGACCAGACTTGAGAAAATTTATATTAAATTGTGTTAGTATTTAGGAAGTCATTTATATAACTTCCTCTTCAAAAGGAAAACACTTAGAAAAAAATAAAGAAATCCAAGCTCTTTCCACCCTCACAATCCCTCCAAGAAAAGCACAAGCCTGACAAGATTTTAATTGTTTAATATCTACCAATGAAATCTCCTCATATGCGATGCCTTAAGAGGAAATTTAGCTATTCTGCAGTTTGAAGTTTGCTAAAATCTTAGAACATGAATCAATTTATTTATTTATAAACAAACACACACACACAAAACAATCCTTTAACGCTAAATATATAGAAGACAACGTTTAGGCTGGAGGGGGAAAAAATCGGACACAAACATCTGTGGTTTATTCTATTGTAAAGGAAGAAGCTGAAATTCTGCTGTTGGACTGGTAACAGAAGATAAGTATGTAATGGAGTTACTCCAGGTTTCTGACTATAAATAAATGCTGAGTTTAGCTATTATAGAAATAGTAGTACTGTGAGACTTCATAAATCAAAGGAAGTTTGGATACAGTTCCTACTCAGTGAAACCACTCTTTTTTGTGTAGCTGTAATCCAGCACAGTTTTCATAGAGTCACAGCATTCCTGCTTTCCCCTTTACAGCTAAAAAATCTAAACCTAATGCCCAGTTCACAAATCAGTTTAGTTTCTTTTTTTTATATCTACTTGAACTACAGTCACCAAAAAAGAGAAATTTGGGAGTTCTGACTGCTCTTTTGTCTTACAAAAAGTCGGTAAATATTGTGTTTGTTAATTTCCTACATAGACTATATATTTTTCTGATGAGAATTGCTTTATGCACTCTATATTGCAATGTATGCAGATTGTTTAGAAAAACTGAGATCTAGATGGGCTAGTTAAATTATAAATAACCTGGTTTTATGAGGTCCATCTGAAACCTACTTAAACTTGCCCATAAGAGCGACAACTTCCTGTGAATCAGATACCATTTGCTCATTGGACTACATCTCCATTCTCAGATTGAAGAGTCTCAGCCTCTGCTATTAACTCAGCCCAGTTCTGCTAGTTGTAATTGACTAAATTTCTGCTCCCTTTGTCCTCATCTTTCCCCAGACTATATACAGCTCTTGAGAAAGAAGATCTTGGCCCAATTGCAAAGGACATGTCCTCATTCTCCTTGTTAGTGCTCTGGGGAAAGGATTTACAAGAGAGTGAGTCAGTGAAGGAGATCTCTTAAGAGTCAGGCATTTGGAATTGGCATGATTTATGTATGTGGATTAAAACTTTAATCTTTGTAACTTTTAAGTAAAGTATTTGAGAATGTACTTGAGCTAAATACTAATAGACAACTATTATATTTGGAATTGATTAGTGCTATGCTAATGTGAAATACAGCACATGTTCATAAAATACTGAGAGAATTATGCAGAGTGGGTGGATAGAAACTAAATAATATATTAGAACTAGCTGAGGGCTATCTGAGGGGCAAGGATATTAAAATGTATGGGTTTAGGATAATGTTTGAATAACTGATGGGCAAGAGTCAAGGCTGAGTAAAGAACTGGGACAAAAGTATCCTGTTGTCAGTAGTATACATGAACAGGTAAGAGTGACCAGTTTTCCTGGTTTGAGCTAAACAGAACCATTTCTGTGTAGTGTTTTTTACTTTTCAGCTGAGCCTCTTATAAGAGGCTGCACTTTCTGAAGTTAACAGCATATTTTTGCAGTGTCTGCTACTAGAAGTGATAATACCCTACGTTTACAGTTACTGCCTGGGATTGGTATGCAGAAAGACTCTTGCTGATACTTATTCCTGTAGTGGCCAAGGTGACTGCTGGCTCTCGTGTGCCACGCTGGGGGTGCTGGGAAGTAAAAGGGGTCACAAGGAAGTAAAAGGTCGCACCCCCAGGGCAGAACAGACAGGACAGATGACCAGCAAAATTATTCCATTCCATATATGTCATATTCAGTATAAAACTGAGAGATCGTGGGGGTTAAGCCCCTTTCTTAAACAGCTAACATCCGAGGAGGACTTCGTACAATCTTCTGTCTTTGATCTCAATACTGAGTTCCCAAATCCAGATCCTGTATCCAGCTCCCCTCTGTTGCTGAGCCTGAGGCTTCCCTGGTGCAACCTGCTCTGCAACAACGTCAGTGGTGATCACTTTCAGGGGCGAGTTGGTTTTATATATATTTGTATACAGTAAATTATTTTCATTATTTTTTTCTCAGTACTATTATTGTTTTAGTTTTCTTTTCCAATCTGTGTCTCTGCCTTATTCCATTTCCCTTCTCATTTTGGGGAGAGAGAGGGCTTAGAGAGCACCTGTCATTGTTTGGTGGCTGGCCCAGCCCTAACCCTTGACACCGGTGGAAGAAACCAGCTGATTTACTGTGCAGAAAAGTTCAGCCCAACATTAAGCATTTCTTAACTTCTGTCCCAGTTACGTCTGCGTATGCATCTTCACCTTAGGTGCTTTTTGTCTGTCAGAATTGAAAGGGAAATAGTAAGATCTGAGCTCTCTGGCATTTTGGGGATGTCAGCAACGAAAACGTAGGCCAGCAGCATGCCTGTCAGTCTGTGCTACATGTCGCAATCACAGATGAGGCTGTGCATGTGAATACCCTGTGATGTCTGAGATCTGGAAACTTAGTTGTTTTCTTGCCTTGTAAGTGGGTTTGTAGCTGCTATGCTATCACTCTGAAGTCATTTTCAAAATGTTACTGTTGTAATTAGTAAGTAAAAAGGCCTTTATTCAGCTTTGGTAAGCACATTGTTCATATAAAGTATATAGCATCTGTAAACCTTGAATTTCAGATTCTTTTGCTCTTGTGTGTGTGTGTGCATTAGAGGAAGTGATGGAGACTCACATTTTTCAGTATTTTTTGTGATTTAGGGGAAAAAAGAACCCTAAGTATAAAATACCAGAATAATAACGCCATTTTGGAAATCAACCTACTATATTATCAAACAATAGAAACTTATAAATGAGGGAAACCTATAGTAACTAAAAAGTGGAAAGGCTCGAAGAGAAACTTGGTATTTTGCAGTTTCTGAGAAACTGAAAGTGTAAAGAAGTCCCTGGAGGGGAAAAAACGACAACTCAAAACAACAAACTCCAATGTTTTATGAAGTATTAGGCCTGTGTTTTCAAAGAGAGTGGATATATACATACACAGAGTTCAAATGCTGGTCCTGTATCGTTTCTTTAGGTGATGAGAAAGTACTAAGATCCCAGATCACTGAGGCCAGCTACTGCTGGTGGGTCATGATCAGGTACTAGATGTTTTTCATCGCTGTTACAAATTGTTGATTTGTCTCTTCTTAGATTAATTGAATCATTCATAAACCATTCTGAGTAAAAGGTACTATAGAAGGCCATGAAAGGTATGTTATCAAAGGCTTTATATGGTCTTTCAGGCAAATTAACTTCATGTGTTGCCTAGGTCTAGAAAGTACAAAATTGTCAGGCTCAGATGATGAAACATCTCTATCCAGCTGCACTTTGTTTCTCTGCTGGCTAAATTATTAATTAATAAGTTAGCAGGCATGTAGTCCTCAAGTTGATATAAGGCAGTATTTTTTTTAAATCTTGATTTACTATCATGTCATACAAATAAACCCCTATTTTTATAAGAGTACAAGGATGTATCAACAGCAATCTCTATATTTTTACTCTGAAAAATAATTTGCAATATTTATCAAGAGGTATAAATCACTAAAGCTTTAAACCATTTTTTTTTGTAGTCTGCCAGTGAACTCTAGCTGAAAATCTGACTCAGTTTTAACTAGAGTAAAATAAAATGTATGGAAAAGACCACAGCCTATAGCCTATATTCCCTCTTTGAAATGCTGGAGAAATGAAATCAATGAAACATAAATTTCAGGATTGTTGAGAAGCCACAGACACTACATAAAGGGTAGTATAGTTTCATATTTTATAATAGTGACTGAATTTTTCAGCAGATATATACTGATGGTGTTAACGTAAAATGAATTTGTGGTGGTTTTCTTAAGCCTTTCACTCTTTGTAACTTTGCATATCTAAACCAAAGAATTACTTTCAGTACTTGTTTGTATATCTTCTGTTTCTCCTTTTCTTTAATATCTCTCAATCACTCTAGCTTTTTCACCAGTAGAAAACAACCATTATTTTGTGGTAGAATTGTTGGTAGGATGTAGTAATTTTGGGTAAATTAGTAAAAGCCTGTGGAAAGACCAGATAATAGATTGAGGCTTGTCTTTATTTGTACATTGAGTCGAATCTGTGCTGAAATCTTTGCTGTCATTGCTTGGTTTTAGCATAAAACCAACTAGTGTGATTCTGTGTGACTTACTGTGTTGAAAAAAATAATGCAGCTGACTCACGTGGTACAAATAACAAGCGCATAAATTTTCAAGATTATGTGTTATAATGCAGTCTAGGACTGATTGGTGGTTGTTACAGCTAAGCTGATCTATAAACATGAATTGGTCAGGAAAGGCCAGATCTTTCTTACATTTAGGCATATAAGTGTGAGAGGTAGGATTCCTATGACGGAATGTTTCTGCCTCTATTGGACCTATTTATTCTGAACTCTTTCTGTAGTTAACAGAATCCAAGCTATAATTTGCCTTATCTTGAAATGTATTTCTGTAACAGGGCAGATTAGCCAATCCTTAAACAAAGATGGTTCTTTTTTCTGTCTTTAAGGAAGACATGGCTTGGCTAGCTTAGTTGTAGACATTTACCTCAAGTATTTAAATTAATCTCAGATGTGTAGAATGCTGCTCTGTGGATGTACTGTCAGTGGATGTGCAGTGTGACAAATGTCCTGTGTAGATACACATCTCTGCTCTCCCTAAACAGAGGCACAAAGAGCACTATATTAAAAATGCGGTCACTTTGTACCAAGGTGAATTTAATGCCATTGTTACAGGCTACTTTTAACCCCGAGTTCATGAAAACTATAATCATAGAGCTATTTTTGGCCCATTTTGGCAATCATCAAACCACAGCAAGTGAAAAAATTCCTTAAAAAGATCCTTTTACGTCTCTCTTATTCCTGCCTTTATTGCATGTTGTACTAATATCAGTTGCAGTATGGAAAAAAGTGTGTGAAGTTACGATTGAAGTAGATAGAATGTTTTCCATTGATTTTGATGAGGTTTGGGTCAGATGTATTTTAAATTTGTATAAAAATAAGTGCAGATTTGTAGACATTTTTTACCTTTATCTTCAAGAAGAGGTCGAATGGAACTCCTTCTTAAGAGGCATTAAAAAAAAATATTTTACTTTTATTGAATATTCTTGAAGTGATGTTGATTACACGTCATTCTCTCTATGCACATCAAAGAAGTTCAGTGAAGGTCCATCTGAAATGTTGTAACATTCCATAGAATTATTATGTCAATGACTATCCTGCAAGCAATATGAAGCTGTTTGTGTTTTAGAATAGATACTCAGAAATATTAATACAGTGGCACAGCTTCAGGTTCTGACTTGATTGATATTGCTATAAGTCTTGAATGATGGTATAGCTGTCAGTAGAGACTTTCATTAGTATAAGTGGGATTTAGGATACTCTGTAAAAATAGATACATAATGGAACTATTCATGCTTCCTGCAAGGAAACTGCTTATCGGGCTTTATTTAAATACTAGCTGGCATGTCTGCACATCTGAGGCTGTAGAATTTGGTTTAAGTCTTCAGAAAAGTAGTGGCAGGAACCTCACTGAGAACAAATATGTTTCTGGCCAGAGCACATGGAAGGTATCAAGTCGAAAAAGGAGTGACTAAAGGGCTGAATTGCTAAGCAGCCTCCATGTAATCTGTGCTTTTCCTTTCCAGATTGCACAGTGAGCACGAGTACTGCTGAGTTCATAGAAGATTTCCTAAGGAAAAAGATTGCTAATGAGAAAAGCACGGCTTGTCAAAAACAAGGAAGCAAGCAAAAAAGAAGGGATCACCTTTCCTAAGCTTCCTAGACATATTCTAAGACTGAGGTGGAGAGGTAGCTAGCGACTCTTGATTTGAGAAAGAAGGTAGCAACTTCTGATGGATTAAATGGATCCTCTTCTGCCTCTTTTAAGCTCCCAACAAGCAGTATTAATTTTGTTTTTGTGGGGTTTTTTTTTTTTGAGCAAGTCACCCAGTATTCAGAATTGAACAAATTACTTGTATTACCGCAGAAACTTGGTTGAAGGTTTATTATGAGGTATTTGTTGATGCTATTCTTACCAAGCAAACCCATCTTTGTTCAATTTTTCAAAGAATCACAGAATGTCAGGGGTTGGAAGGGGCCTCGAAAGATCATCAAGTCCAATCCCCCTGCCAGAGCAGGAACGCCTAGATTATGCTACACAGGAACGTGTCCAGGCAGGTCTTGAATGTCTCCAGAGAAGGAGACTCCACAACCTCCCTGGGCAGCCTGTTCCAGTGCTCCGTCACCCTCACTGAGAAGAAGTTTCTTCTCGAGTTTAAGTGGAACCTCTTATGTTCCAGTTTCAGCCCATTACCCCTTGTCCTATCAGTGGTTGTCACCGAGAAGAGCCTGGCTCCATCCTCGTGACACTCACCCTTGATATATCTGTAAACATTAATGAGGTCACCCCTCAGCCTCCTCTTCTCCAAACTAAAGAGCCCCAGCTCCCTCAGTCTTTTCTCATAAGGGAGATGCTCCACTCCCTTCACCATCTTTGTGGCTCTGTGCTGGACTCTCTCCAGCAGCTCCCTGTCCTTCTTGAACTGAGGGGCCCAGAACTGGACACAATATTCCAGATGGGGTCTCACCAGGGCAGAGTAGAGGGGAAGGAGAACCCCTCTCAACCTACTAACCACCCCCCTTCTAATACACGCCAGGATACCATTGACCTTCCTGGCCACAAGGGCACAGTGCTGGCTCATGGTCATCCTGCTGTCCACCAAGACTCCCAGGTCCCTTTCCCCTACACTGCTCTCTAATAAGTCATTCCCCAACTTATACTGGAACCTGGGGTTGTTCCTACCCAGATGCAAGACTCTACATTTATCCTTGTTATATTTCATTAAATTTTTCCCCGCCCAACCCTCCAACCTGTCCAGGTCTCGCTGAATGGCAGCACAGCCTTCTGGTGTGTCAGCCAC
This sequence comes from Trogon surrucura, assembly GCA_020746105.1. NCBI lineage: Eukaryota > Metazoa > Chordata > Aves > Trogoniformes > Trogonidae > Trogon > Trogon surrucura. The sequence goes on from CM036619.1 coordinate 73,584,963, forward strand.
TCCTCCCAGCTTGGTGTCATCAGCAAACTTGCTGATAGTACTCTCTAGTCCCTCATCCAAGTCATTCATGAATATATTGAATAATACTGGTCCCAGTACCGACCCTTGAGGGACTCCACTGGATACAGTGGTTGGCATTCAAAGACCACTTCTTCGAGGCTCAGGATCAGTGCATCCCATCGGGTAGGAAATCAAGAAAGAGATCCAGGAGACCTGCATGGTTAACCAGGGATCTGCTGGGCAGACTCAGGTGGAAAGGGAGGGTGTATAAATTGTGGAAGGAAGGGCTGGCCACTTGGGTGGAGCACAGGGCAGCTGTCAGGGAGTGCAGGGAGGCAATCAGAAAAACTAAGGCCTCCTTGGAGTTAAAACTTGCAAGGGAGGTCAAAGACAACAAAAAGGGCTTCTTCAAATACATTGCTGACAAAACTAACACTAGAGGCAATGTAGACCCTCTGTTGAATGAGATGGGTGCCCTGGAGACAGAGGACAGAAAGAAGGCAGAGTTGCTGAATGCCTTCTTTGCCTCTGTCTAAACTATTGGAGACCGTCCTCAGAAGCCTCAGTCCCCTGAGGCCCCAGAGGAAGTCACGATAAAGGAGGAGTCTGCCCTGATTGATGAGGAGTGGGTTAAGGATCACTTTGAACACTTGAACATTCATAAATCCATGGGCCCTGATGGGATGCACCCACGGGTGCTGAGGGAGCTGGCGGGAGTCATTGGTAGGCCACTCTCCATCATCTTTGGTAAGTCGTGGGTAACAGGTGAGGTGCCTGAAGACTGGAGGAAAGTGAATGTCACTCCAGTCTATAAGAAGGGCAGGAAGGATGACCCGAGTAACTACAGACCGGTCAACCTCACCTCCATCCCTGGAAAGGTGATGGAACATCTTATCCTTGACACTGTCTCTAGGCATATCAAGGATAAGAAGGTTATTAGGAGCAGTCAGCATGGCTTTGCCAAGGGGAAGTCATGTTTGACCAACCTGATAACCTTTTATGAAGACATAACCAGGTGGATGGATGATGGCCATGCAGTGGATGTGGTCTACCTGGACATCAGCAAGGCCTTTGACACTGTCTCCCACAGCATCCTCATAGGTAAACTGAGGAAGTGTGGTCTGGATGACCAAGTAGTGAGGTGGGTCGAGAACTGGTTGAAGGGAAGAAGCCAGAGAGTTGTGGTCAGTGGGGCTGAGTCTAGTTGGAGGCCTGTGTCTAGTGGGGTCCCTCGGGGGTCAGTGCTTGGGCCGGTGCTGTTTAATATATTTATCAATGACCTGGATGAGGGATTAGAGAATGTTGTCAGCAAGTTTGCTGATGATACAAAATTGGGAGGAGTGGTTGACACACCAGAAGGCTGTGCAGCCATTCAGAGAGACCTAGACAGGCTGGAGGGCTGGGCGGGGAGAAATCTTATGAAGTTTAACAAGGGCAAGTGTAGAGTTTTGCACTTGGGAAAAAATAACCCCATGTGCCAGTATAGGTTGGGGACTGCCCTGCTGGAGAGCAGCGCAGGGGAAAGGGACCTGGGGGTTCTAGTGGACAGCAGGGTGACCATGAGCCAGCACTGTGTCCTTGTGGCCAGGAAGGCCAATGGCATCCTGGGGTGTATCAGAAGGGGAGTAGCAAGTAGGTCAAGAGAGGTCCTCCTGCCCCTCTACTCTGCCCTGGTGAGGCCACATCTGGAATATTGTGTCCAGTTCTGGGCCCCTCAGTTCAAGAAGGACAGGGAGCTGCTTGAGAGAGTCCAGCGCAGAGCCACAAAGATGATGAAGGGAGTGGAGCATCTCCCTTATGAGGAAAGGCTGACGGAACTGGGTCTCTTTAGCTTGGAGAAGAGGAGGCTGAGGGGTGACCTCATTAATGTTTACAAATATATCAAGGGGGAATGTCAGGAGGATGGAGCCAGGCTCTTTTCAGCGGCGTCCACTGACAAGACAAGGGGCAATGGGTGGAACACGGGAGGTTCCATAAATATATGAGGAAAAACTTTTTTACTGTGAGGGTGACCGAGCACTGGAACAGGCTGCCCAGGGAGGTTGTGGAATCTCCTTCTTTGGAGACATTCAAAACCCGCCTGGACGCGTTCCTGTGCGCTCTATTGTAGGTGATCCTGCTCCGGCAGCGGGGTTGGACTAGGTGATCTTTAAGGTCCCTTCCAACCTCTAACATTCTGTGATTCTGTGATACAGGCCTCCAACCAGAATCCGCCCCATTGACCACAACTCTTTGTCTTCTTCCCCTTAGCCAGTTCACAGTCCACCTCACTACCCGAGAGTCTAGACCACACTTCCTCAGTTTAGCAGCAAGGATGCTGTGGGAGACTGTGTCAAATGCTTTACTGAAGTCAAGGTAGACCACATCCACCGCTCGGCCATCATCTATCCACCTTGTTATATCCTTGTAAAAGACTATGAGGTTAGTCAAGCACGACTTCCCCTTGGTGAAGCCATGTTGACTGTCTCTAATGACCCTCTTCTCCTTGATATGCCTTGAGATGGCACCAAGGATAAGTCATTCCATCACTTTCCCAGGGATGGAGGTGAGGCTGACCTTTTTAAAGAAATGAACAGAACTCTGAAGCCAACTTAAGCATGATCTTTTTGTTTTCTGTTCATAGAATCATAGAATCATTTAGATTGGAAAAGACCTTTAAAATGATCAAGTCCAATCATTACTCACCTCCAAGGTTTTCCTTCTTAGCCTTGGCTCAGGGTAACACTTGCCGGGTATCTTGCTTATGACAGGAGTGTGATATTGTCTGTACTTCAGTTTTCCGCAAGCATGTATACACACAGTAACAATAAATCAGGACTCAGAAATTCTCCAGGAATTTTAATTCAATGACCATCACCTAACTCTAGGTCTTGAATGATGTTGCATGTGCCTTGTATTTTTCAGGATGCCTTCTTTTATCTGTTTATAAATTAAGAAGTTCCTTCACTTTCTCCCTGCATGGAAAAAAAGAGACATTTAAGAACGTTTAGCTCCATCAGAGTCTCTCTCAACTTATATATCATCCATGGTTTGGAAAATTTGAATGTAACTGCATTTTGCCCTTAGTCTAGTGATGTTTCAAATAAGTAACAATTTTGGTTTGTCATGCAAAACACTATGATACATAAAGGAAGATGGTTTTGGCATTGTTATGACTTAGAAGTGTATTTATTAGCCTTGTTAGCTGACTATTTTTGATATAGATGCCTTGAGATACTATCCCTTTTCATAACTGTTGAAATAAAAAATAAAAGTGTAAGACAGCTGGAAATGAGAGACCCTTAAAAGTCCCCAACTGCATGACCTGCAGCAGCTATTCCCAGTGTCACCAGTAATATTGCTAAGGATTGCAAAATATGATTCCCCAAATGAAATGCTGAGCACTCTGTGTCCCCTATGATGAAGCTGAACCGCTATTACAGATGTTCCCCAGCTGGAGGATATGATTTTGACATGTATCTGTCGAAAGAGCTATGAACGTAATTTTTTTTCCTAGTGTGATATTAATGAGCATAGAGAGCTGCAACAGTTTGCAGAGAAACATTAAAATTCTGCATCTTATATTTTCGATTCTCTCTTTTTTTTTCAGATTCAAGACCATGAAAATGATCATTCAAACGTGAATATTTTTCAGTACAGTAACATATACCATAAAAATACCATCTTTTATTTCATAGAATCGTAGAATTGTATCAGCTGGAAGAGACCTAGAAGATCATCGAGTCCAGCCTTTGTCCCAGCCCTCTCAACCCGCTAAACGATTCCCCCCAGAGCAACATCCACTTGTCTCTTAAACGCTTCCAGGAATGGTGACTCAACCACCTCCCTGGGCAGCCTGTTCCGATGGCTGACAACCCTTTCAGTAAAGAAATTCTTCCTAATATCTAACCTGAACCTCCCCTGGGGCAATTTAAATCCATTTCCTTTCATCCTATATCACTCTCTGCTAGGGAGAACAGACCAACCCCTGCCTCGCCGCAACCACCCTTCAGGCAGTTGTAGAGAGCGATGAGGTGTCCCCTCAATCTCCTCTTCTCTAGGCTAAACAGCCCCAGATCCCCCAGCTTTTCCTCATAAGACTTGTGTTCTAAGCCCGTTACCAGCTTGGTAGCCTGCCTCTGTCCCCTCTCCAGCACCTCAATGTCCCTCTTGTAGTGAGGGCCCCAAAACTGGACACAGTACTCAGGGTGGGGCCTCACCAAAGCTGAGTAGAGGGGCATGACCACCTCCCTGCTCCTGCTGACAGCACCATTCCTGAAACATGCCAGAATGCTGTTGGCCTTCTTGGCCACCTGGGCACACCGCTGGCTCATGTTCAGACATGTTTGGTCAGAGAATTTAGCAGGGCTGAGAATAGTTTTGTTTGATGCTATGTAGTGTTTAAGAAAATGAAACCACCGTCATGTTAAGAATAATTATGATACAAGCAGTAAGCCGCAGTGTCTTGTTGAAAATATCTTCAGTCAAGTAGGTGAAAGAGAGCACAGAACTCTTGGGCACGGAAAAAGTACATATGAAACAAACTTATTTGGAGTCTGGAGCAATTTGACCCAAAGTCTGAAATGCATTAATAAGAATTTCCCTCTGATTACTAGTGCAGACAGACTTTTCAACACTCCTTTTGCTTTTGTAAAGTCTCTCTTGGCTCTACAAGCCCTTTACAGCAGGACAGTTCTGTACAATTCTACAATGAATTCTGCTATGCCAAATTAAAGTACTTGCCTTCCAAGGAGAAATCTGAAGGCTTGAAAAGCAATTTTTTTCCCTGCATGATCAGTGATACTTCAGAAACAATTTGCATCATTCAGCTGATTGCTTGAGTTGAACAAATGAATCTTGCTCACAGTTTGGCCGTGACTAATAGATATATCATTCTCTCTCTCTTGATGTTGTGTACGTATGAATTTCCCAATGTGTGTTACTCTGTCTAGCTTATGAACTCAGTATATTTTGTAGCCAGCATTAATCTTCTGTAATACAAAATCAGTATAATGAATTGAGAAGCCTAGAGCCAAGTTCTGGTGTCCTTTGAGCCTCAGCATATGATTTAATTCAGCATTTAAATGGGCAACTGTACTTAAGATGCCATAGCTGACAATACGAACACCCAAGAGTAGCTGTAAGATAATGCGTGTCTGTAATCTTATAAGGTGGGCTGCTTTAAATCTACCCTCTACTAATGAAGTTTAAGCTAGCATGTTTTTTTTCTTTGCAAATGTAGGCACAAAGATAGCAAAACTGCCCTAAATTTTAGATAATAACTTATTAGGCTGCTCTAGCTTGACTGCATTTCATCATATGCTAAGAACCTTCATACTGAAATGCACAAATGTCAGCGTTATTTATCGCTGAAATGAATGTGCTTGTCACAAACCCTAATATGAAGGGACCAAGCTCCCTGTATTCTACCTCGACTTTAGGAGAAAAATCCATTTCCTCAAGCTTTGTCTTTTTTACAGCACTTTTTTTTATTGGCATTTTGTATGAATGGATTCAGAGAATTTTATTTTCATCAACTGGTCACTTCAGTGAAAGTTAGATATTAATTTATAGCTAGACCCATCTAATAGGTTTGTGCTAAAGAACAGCTGAAAGAGACATCTTTAGTGTACTATTAGTGTAAAGATATCCGATGGGATTATGTTTAGTGCACCATATTTTGTTCTCATTCGTGATTTTATCACCTTACAAACTCTTTCTTGTGTTTCATAAATTAAGGGTAAGTATAATGCATTGTAATGACTGAGGAAGGCAAAAAAAATATTTCCTTTATATTCTTTACATATCATTGCATCTGCCTTCTGGTTATTCAACAGGCTATCTTAAAGAATAACTCTGAGGAAAGATAAAGTGCTTTCTGAATGCTGAGAGATGATGGCTCTACTAGCCCATGGTCACTTCAGTAGCCGCTGCCTCGTGTGGATAGCTCTCTGGGATTCCAAATAAACCAACAGGAATTTAGTCCAGACTATGGTTTTATCTTTCAAAAATGTCTACATTCAAAGTGTACTAAATTTACTTGCCCAAATGATCTTTTAAAGAGCTAATCACTCTAATCACTAGGAGTATTTTTTCTTTTTTTTTCCAGAATTGGCTGTTAAATGCGATACTTTCATTTTTCATTACTTGCTGCAAAAACCACATTCACACATAAAACCTAGAATGTATTCTGAAGAGCACATCTGATTTACATTTTACTGTTCGGAGAATTATAATGTAAATTCTGCCTTGGGTCAAAGCAAAGATTAATTTGGGCCAATATGTCTCTGGCAGTGTCTTCAGGCAGGTGTAGATGTATCCCTGCTGCACATGCATCCCCTGGTACACTTTTCAAGGTCCTGGTAGGAGATTACACGTATTTCTTTTTGTACTGAACACTTGCAGTGGATCTCTTCTTGGGCATTTGATCAGTGTCTTCTGAATCTGTAGGGTTGGTCCTCACTACTTTTTGCAGCAATAGGCTCCTCTATTAAAAGGTGTTGTAGGATGAATCAGTACACTGCTGATTTATTCAAAGGTATGTACATATTTTAAGTTTGATCACTACTGCTTTATTCAGGTAGTAATACCTGACTTCCAGGGACATGAAGTGGCACTGCCAACTAAACTTGCATTTCAAGGAATTTGTGGCAGTCATCCTGTGGTCTCTTTGCTGAGTGGTAGTAGTTTACATCACCTGACCTCCTGACTGCATATGAATAGTTAGTATTTTTTTTTTTAGCATATGTTTCCCTATACAAAAATAAGAGTTTCATTTTTTTTACCTAGCTATTCTGTAATGAGATGTTCTGCAGTACCTCTGAGTGAAATTTGTTTTTGAATATCTTGAACCAATTTATGTCAGCTGCAAATTTGCTCACCTTTTCTAGATAGTTTATTAGTTGGTTTTCTTACCACTGTAGGTGTCAGCATGAATAATTGTGAAAAATCTTGGTAGCAACCATCCATTGTGGAAATTGATTGTTTATTCCAACCATCTATTTTCTGTCTTTTCACCAATTTTCAATCTGCAAAGCATGTCTTTGTGTTCTGTCACAACTAATTTTCACGGTTTCTGGTAAGGAACTTTATCGAAAGCATTTTGGAATTCGACCACATGATTAATTTTGTCCTTTCCCATCATGCTTTGGAATTTATTTAGAGGAACTCTGATGTACTAATGAGACAGACATACACTTTAAAAAACCCCACAAAAACTAACCACCCAAACTTGATTCTTTCCTATTATATTATATTTATCCTTAAGTGTGTTAACTTCATTCATATTATATTTGTATAATATATTAAAAGTATTTATATGCATAAGTATACATATAATATATGTACTTTAATAATAATGTTATGGAGGTGAGAATTTCTTGTCCCAGCTTCCTCCAAGGATTGCTTCAAAAGCCTGCTATTAAAATATGCTTCTCATGTCTATCACCTTTTGTTCATCTGCCACTGGATCCACATTATGGAGGAGTTAGTATACATCATCTCAGCCACAGGGTCAGCATCTGGGAATTGCAAGCTGGTCAGCTTTATCTCAAATCTTGGGAAGGCTGCGGAGGAAATCCTTCTAGAACTTACATGACAAAAAGCAACTGGAAATGGCCAGCACAGATTTACCAAGGACAAACTGGTTCCTGACCAATAACTTTCTATGATGAGGCTCTTTAAATGAGGGGGAGGAATGAATGTTTCTTACCTTACCCTCAGCAAGCCCTTGGTTTCCCGTAGTGTCTTGTTGCAAGTTGGTGAAACAGAGACTGGAAAGGTAGACTATGAATTCTGTGAGGAAAAAATATAGCAATCACCTGGTCTCAAAGGGATTGTCAGTCACATCAAGTCCAGACAGTGGCTGATTACTAGTGGTGTCCCTCATGTTAATATGGGAAGCCTGGGAAAAAGTGGGCTTGGAGGAGTAGGAGAAGGAATCAAACTCTACTTAAAGGTATGCAGGGTGAGAGACAGCAAACACAAGTTGTAACTTGGGGGAAGCCAACTGAGTGTTAGAAAATGAAATTTCAAAGTGAGGGTGGTCTGACACTTGAACAGATTGCAAAGAAAGACCCTGGAGTGGTCAACCTGCTCTCTAAGCTGGCTTGGCTTTGACCAGGGTTTTGGACTGGAAGGTTTCCAGGGGTTATGATTCTCCATCTCCATGAAGGGAAACTGTGGTATGGGAGTGTTCTTCGGGGTTTTTGTAGGGGGTTTTCTGTACAAATAGCACATTCAGCTCTCTGTTTTGGCTTTATAATCTTTGCACTCCCCTTCTGATACGTTCCCTGACTCTGCCAGAATTTAACTTTTCAGTGTTTTCCTGAAAATATTTACATCTCAGAAAAGTTACTTCACAAAATATTTTACTTATTGTTTTTTTACATTTCCACTTAATGAATTTTGAAGTATTTTTCAAAAAAAAAAAGTATGCAATTTTTTTGCTGTCAGAAAGACTTTTCAACTCTTAATCTTTAACTAGTGTGGATTTTTGAGATGCAGAAGGTGTTTTTTACAGATGACCTACATTTATTCTGAGCATCCGATACAGGTTTTCCGAACAGTCCTCATAATGCCAGATAATTTTTATTTTTATTACTGTTTTACTTTCTCTGATTTTGTTGGGGTTTTTTTAAATGTTGTTGCTAAATAATGGCCAAATAGAGGCCTTTTCAGGAAGAAGTAGAGAGGGGAAATTTTATAATGAAGTTGAAATGTAATGTGATCTCATTGGTAGTTACCTCTTAAAATATATTTTAGGTATAATCCAAGATTTAGAAAGATGTTTTTTTTCAGTGTACTGGGAGGGTTGGGAATAATGAAGAGAGGAAAAGAGGTAAAGCATCTTTTAACATTTATTTATTTATTTTTAAAATCAATCCTGTCTGATCCCTAAGAAGGTATGCTTTGCCTCCATCACCTAATGCAACACTTACTTAGTCTGCACACGGATACCTGAAGCTTTCTCCCAGTACTTTTTATTGCTCTTCCATCTCTCAAGTTTTCATAGTTGTTTCCTTCAATCCTGGAAGAATGGTCACCCTTACACAATACTGAGTGTGAGAGGCTAAGCTGACTTTTCATCGTCCTTGCAATGTTTGTCTTTTTCAGAGGCTAATTCAGAGTCACGGTGTTTTATATGTTACACAACTTGATTCCAGACTTAAGTGGATTAACACTGTGGAAAACAGAGCTTTATGGACTCCTGCATAATGTACAGTTTCATTACGAGATCAAGCACATAGCTAGCGTGCTTTTCAGTAGCTTTGGATTTCAGAAAGCAAGGTAGGAAATGGTGCCTTATTACTCTTCAATAGGATTCCTATTTAATTTACACTTCTTATGACTCGCCATGGTTTGTCTTAGCTGTCATCAGTTAAAAAGAGCCAAAGCCAGATGAAATAATGAGAATATTTCTACATTAATTTCCTGGTATTGAACCCATATTTATGCAGTCGCTGTATTTTCATACTTACATGCAAATTTTTTATACCTAAACTCAGAAATCTGGTAATGAATTCAGATAAAGTAGAGCACAGAATGAGGAGAACAATTCTGCCATCAGAAATCTGAAATTTAAGTTTCTGCTGCATGTTTAAGATGCCACATTCCTAAGCTGAACAGAATAAATCATAAATATTTGCAAGCTCTCTTTCTCTGAATTATTCTGAGCACTTAAAATTCTGTAGTACTAAAGTGGATATAGAGGAAAAGTCCCAAAGGATCAGTGATTCGTTGGCAGTGAAAAATGTAAGAGAGTTAAAAAATGTACATGTCCTTATGTTAACTAAGTCTTGGACATAAAGATAAGATCTAATGTATTTTATTGAATTTGTATTTAATTCACTGTGTTGTGGAAAACTCTTCATTTCCAAAGAAATATTTTTTTTGTAGAGGAGGAGTTACCTGTAAGAGAGGGGAAGTAAAGATTGAAGGAAAGAGACAGCCTGCCCTGCTTTCACTCTTATTAGCTAGTCCTTCATGAGTGATTAATGGTTTGAAGGAACCTTGGTAATTTTAGCAGAATTGTTGCCCAGTATTGCTAGAAACCATACAGAAGCTTTTTCATGTTTGTGACCAAATTTGCCAGCCAGTCTAAGCTAAGCACATCCTTCAAGTACTTCCTACAGATTAGGTGTAATTAGGCTAGAAAAACAGGAAAGACCTGTGATGTACACAACTGAATCAAAGTTCAGATGTTGGCCAAACTGCCTGTCCTATGATACTGCAGCAGATCTGTGGACTTCTGTGGAGCTGGGCGGCCACACAGTTTCAGACGAGGTAAGAGACTGACAGTGCATTACTGCACAGCACGCACCAGGTGTGGAGAGTGCCTCTTCCCTCCTGCCTCCACTCGGACTTCCCTGAGGAAATAGCTTGCTTGGTGATGAGGACACAGTTGTACAGTGTAAGGAGAAAGACATGCCTTCCTGAATGCTGTGCCTTGCCATAGTTTCAAAAGATTTGTGCCAAGTTTAACTAAGATCTGACCTGAAATATTTTAGAAATGAAGACATAATATGCAAAGAAATTCTAGTGACACCCCAGCTGGGACTTGCTGACAGGGTAGACATGATACCATTGAGTGTGGCACATAGTTTGCACTTCTGTGGTGCAATAATCTTCAGAGCATCACTCTTGTTAAGACTCTGACTATATTTGACCCTGTTCGCCCTCAGCAGATCCACAGTTTCCACAGTTGAGGCAAAAAATAAAGTTCATTTTTAAGTACCCACTAGTTTCTCTAATAAAACAATTTCAAACTGGAGAGCCTGATTTTTCCCTCATTACTCCAGTCTCACTCTGGGGTTGACTTTTTGATTTCCGAAGAGCTATTATTGATTCACATACCAGCATATATGAAGAAAAGCTAGGCCTGGAGATTGTTCTTTGCCAATGTCAGATAACATTTGAGCGCTGCCACCAACTAATAATATGTGCTCACAAAAAGGCTCAGGCTGCCGGGATAATAGATAATTACAGTAACAATTGTCCAAGCAGAGAAATATCCAAGTCTCCTGTAGGAAACTGTGAATACGTTGGGACCCATGAGTACAAAATTAACTGCTTGGCTTTAATAAATATGGAAAGAAAACTTCTTAAAAGTTTTGTATGTCATTAACGTAGGATCTATTGAAAGATTTTTTCTTTCTACTTTCTGCAAAGCACACCTATTTAAGACTCGGAACAATCCAGAGGACTGCTGCCGCAGTGTGTGGGTAGAGTTCAAAATGCAAAAGCTCCCTTAATTTCACAATGGAAGTAGAAAATAGAATTTCTGATGATTTTTCAACTATGGCACTTTCTTTAGGACAATGTATAAAGGTGAAAATATTGCTTCAGCAGCTTTCCTTTTTTTTTTTTTTAACTTTTTTAAATAATTGCAAAAAGGGATAATGATGGCTTCTACTTTCAAGGTGAATTGCATATAATCTTTGTGGTTAGCTCAGATCTGTTCATTATTTTAGTCTTCCTCAGGGTTCCCAAATTGATGTTTTAACATCATCAAAAGAATAGCAAAAAGAGGGACAAAAATGCAGAAAGAAGGTATGGAATCGTAGAATAGAATCATAGAACACCCTGAGTCAGAAAAGACTGACAAGGATCATCAGGTCCAACTCCTGACTCCACACAAGGCAACCTAAAAATTAAACCATGTATCTTAGAGCATTGTCCAAATGCTTCCTGAACACTGACGGGACTGGGGCCATGACCACTTCCTTAAGTACCTTTTTCCAGACTGTGACATGGACCTTGCTGAAGTCAGAGCACCTGTCAGTCACTGAACTCCTCTTGTCCCACTAGGACATGTTGACCCTGGCACAAATTGTTCTTGGTGAAGCTGTACTGGGTGTTCCCAGATGTCATCTTGTCCTTTGACTGTCTCCAAGTGATCTTCTGGCAGGTGCCTGAGAAGGGCAAGAGCTTCTTTCTGGAAACCTGCCGGAAGGCTCCAGTTCAGGATCTACCTCTGATTCTTCCAACAAAACAGGAGATCTCTTTCTTGAATGGATAAGCAAGAAACCACAAAAGCAGTGAGAAGCTTTGGCCTTTATACTAGCAAACCGAACAAGGGTGCACCTCAGGCTGAGCCCACCCCCATCTCCAGGCTCCAAGGGCCTCCATTCCTGGCTTCTGACAGTCTCCTGGTGTCATGTTGACACCACAGCCCAAGGGACACCAGGCAGTTTCCTCAGGGTTCTGTCCAGAAGAGATGGTACCTATCTGAGGGCAGGACCAGGGGCCAGAGAAGAAGAGTCCAGGCAACAGTTGGCAATCAGCACTTCTTTTATGTAGTTCTGGCAGCACTTGTGCAGGGGTGGCTGGGGCCTCCTTTTCCCACTGGCAGTAAACAGTTCTTTTGATAATTGTCAAGGGTTGCATGAGCCCTTCTTTCCTGTCTCCCTGCATCCCTGAAGGACGATCGGTTAACTATACTGTTCTTAATGTACCCCAGGATATGGTTAGCCAATTTGAATGCCAGGACACACTGCTGATTCTTGTTGAGCTTACAATCAGCTCCCAGATCCCTTTCTTCAAGGCTGTGCTCCAGCCTTTTGTCCCCAGTATATAGGTACATCCAGGATAACACTGTCCCAGGCGCGGAATCTGGCATTTGTTGTTTGTTAAATTTCATTTAGGTTGTGATTGCCCAATTTTTTAGCTTTTCCCCTTACCCAGAGTCTCTCAACCATGTCAGCACCAACTGCAAGCGCTGTACAGTGCAACTCTACCTTTATCTGCAGCACTGCCTCTCCCCCTTGGCCGCCCTGCCTATCTCTCCTGAAGAGCCTATAACACTAGTCACACTGCCCTTCCCACCATATCTCACTTGTGCCAATGTTGTCATAACGCTAGGAGTGAGCCAAAATTTCTAGTTTCTTTTGCTTATTCCTCATACTGTGTACATTAGTGCACAAACATTTCAGATGTGCTCCAGTGTACTCAGAATATTGTGGAGCAGTGTCAAGGCCTACATTGTCCCTGAAACATTGTCATCTTGTCCCATAGTTTTTTCACTAGTAAGCCTGAATTTATCCCTTTTCCCTTTCAAATGTAGTTTAAAACTCTTTCAAACAGCCCTGATAACGTGTGAGCGAAAATACTCTTCGACCACTGAGAAAGGTGAACCCCGTCAGGCCCCAGCAGGCCTGGTGCTACATAGAGCACCCTATGATTGACAACCATAAAATTCTCCTGGTGTCAACAGCCTTGGAGCCAGGTATTAATAACCTGGGACCACCTGTTTCTTTTGATGTCCCTAACCTACAACTGGCAGGATAGAAGACAATACTACTACTGATACCATAGTACTGCTAGTGTAGCTTGCTTTCACTTAGTCTGAGTAGTCAAAAGGGAAATGTCATCTGTAAGTGGTGGAAAGGAAAATGAGATAGCAAAATATAGCTGCAAATCTTTAAAATCCAGCTCTATTGTTAAACAGTCTGGCTTTCTATGTTTCCTCTAGATGAAAAGTTGGAGATTGGAGAGGAAAAAAGAGTTCCACCTACTCGCTTGTTTCAAACATTTCTTTTTTCACTGGAAATGTTTTGGTTACATGATTGGTTACATGATTTGATACATGATTGGTGTTTAGACTTACTGTTAAGAATGCAAAGAAAAATTTGGGGATTAAACTTAAATGTTACAGAGGTTTCTATGCTACCAATAGTAATAGAAAAAAAGGTCAAAGGCAGAAGAGATAAGACTTTCTGTGTTGCTCAGCTAAGAGGAAAAAGCTCCTAACACAGATGATTCCCTTTTTCTTAAAGTATTTATTCCTCTGTCTGACATATAGGAAACCAAATCTGTTTATGTCTCTATTGCCTTTAGTAACTTGACTGGAACCCGAGTTCAGATTTTCAGAGATTCAGGTAGTGACATCTTCAGATTTTTTCCTGTCCAGGGATGATCTAAACTCCTGAGGTAAATGTTTAATTTGGGAGAGACAAAGCTGAACCAGAAAGCTCCTGACTTGATAACACTATTTGAGATCAATATGTTCACTTCTAACTTACTTGTAAATTTCTTTTGAAAGAGAAAATCTGAGTGGTAAAAACTCATCTGAACTTTTTTCAAAGTTTTTTTTCAATATTTTGAATTAATTTTTAAAGAAATTTATAAAGCTTTTACCAGAAAAAAAATATTTAATTCCAAAACAATAACCTTGTTCAAGGTTACTCTACCATAGTTACCAATAGTTTTTATTAAAGATAAAGGAGGCTTCTTGACATAGTAACATTTTCTACAGGAAACAGATATCAAGAACAACTGATATAAAGTAATTGAACTTTATACAGAAATGAAGTCTTTTCTGCAAAGATACTTTGCAGAATTATATACTGAAAAATAATCATCTTGAGTTAATTTCAAGTGCATGACATTTCTACAGTGGGTTTTTTGTTACACTATTAATTTTTATTGCCATATAGGACAAGAATGTGTTAGATTATTTTAGAGATAAACATTCTGCAGTGACTGCCTGGGTGAAATTATGTGACAACAAACTAATATCTGTGAAACAGATGTGTCTGCTGAATGCTTCGTAGTGAGGAGGCAGTTTGCATCTCTGAGTGGGAGCTGGTTGTGTGGAGACTGTCAGGATTTTTTTTGGTCTGAAGCTGTTAGCTGTTATGTATGAGCAGCTGCAAATCCTATCCTCTCTATGACTTCCTAGAACTTTTTTTTTTTTTTAATAAGAAAACAGTACTTTTGTGCTGTCTTAACAGAGTTATTCTGTTTTGTGATAAATACCAGCAGAGAGGCTTAAAATTACCTTTCAAGTAAGGGAAAAGCTGAAAAAATGGTTGACAAAATTCAGTATTTGCAGGTGATTGGGAGATACTTAGTGTAATTTATTAATTTAGTTTGTGAATAAGAAAGAAATTAAGACTTCTGCAGTAGAATAGAATGATTTTTCTCCTCCACATCTTAAATTCCCGATGTTTTCATTACAGCAAAAGAACTAAGAAGTGCCTAGGGAACTTGAACTGAGATCTTTCTTGTAACAGCACATGGCACTGTTAGAATCAGATAAATGGCTTATGGCTTTTGAGGACACCTTTGTTACTTTTTCAGATACCTTTGACGGTTTGGATTCTGTTCTGCAGCTTGATATTTAAAGATGAAGTGAATAGAGTTATTGAGAGGTAGGCAGATGCTGGTGCTTCTCAGTTACATGGATCCATTTTCTGATGTCCATTTTTGTCCATCACCCATAGGGAGAAAAGACATTAAGTCTTTTTGTTGTCCCTGCTGTATTTTTGTCATCTTACATAGCCGACCATTAATCTAATAATGTATATGGCTCATTTTCAGTAAATGATACTTTCCATATATTGACCTGTTTTTACACTGCTATTTTTCTCATTGTACTTGGTGGCTTGAGGAAAATCTTACAAGACAGAGGTGGAGGAAGTGCTTTTAGCATTTCTTGTGAAAATTACCACTTTTTAATACTACCCTATCAAATTTTGTTTTGAAATTATCTGGAAAATATTTTTCTTGAGCTGGAAAATACTTTTCTTGAGCACATTCTCTCAGACCTTGTCACAATAAAATAATGAGCACTTTGAGGATGGTTGATACAAATTTCAAACATGGCTTCTCCAACACTGGCAGGAATGATGTTGAACAAACAGCTGAGAAAATGGAAGGATGTGCACTTGAGCACATGCAGTCAATAGCAACAACTTCATTGCCCCTTCTGCCCCTCAATGCAGGTTCTTCCATAAAGAGAGCACCACAGGACATCCTGATAAGGAGGCATTCCCAGGTGTAAGGTACTCTTTGTGTGAAAGTGTTTGCATTGCTGCAAAGCAGATAAAACATTGCGAGTGTTACAGTGATTTTATTGTGTTATGATTGCAATTATGGTTTTGTACCAGTGTGCACTCAGTTTCTCAGTACTAAGAGGCAAATTCATTTTTCTTTGGTGTGGACGAAGTGAGGTGTTTTAAATAACCTAAACATAGAGATAACCTTTCTGTGTGTGTGTACATACATGATTGCTGTGTGCATATTGCTGTCATTGCTACTTTGTCATCTGAAAAAAAAGGAAGAAGAGCTATTGCTTCTGTAGAGAATGCCTTTCTCATTTTGATGAAAGAGATAAAAAATCATAGAGGTAAAGTTTTAGTAAAGAAGAAAGAAACAAGCACCCAGCTTCAAGAGGATCCCCCATGGTAAAGGCTCAAAGGACAAGCAGAAAAAAAAAAAAATGGAGTCCTCCATTGCTCTCAGAGAAGATGACAGAGAAAGGAAAGACTTGACTTATTTCTTCCTGTCCCACCAAGTATGTAGTAAGTTGACCTTTTCCTGCCTTGTCGGGATGGGAGAAGGATGGGTGTGCTGTATTAGCTTGTACAAGACATATGTGTCAAAACCTTGAAAATGTTGGGGAAAAAAACCATCCTTAAAGGTCAACAAAGAGGCTGACATCTGAAGCTTTACTCAGGAATGCTTGTGCCGGTTCTGACACGAACGACTTCATAGGCTGGACTTGGTGATCTCAGAGGTCTTTTCCAGCCTCAATAATTCTGTGATTCTGTGATAAGTTTAGGGTGGAAGAAAGAAAGGATTTGGTAAGACAAGGTAGTAAAGGTCAGTAACTTCCCCTGGAGTGTACTCAGGTTCACATTCCTCCTTTGCCTCATCTTTCCCCTCATTTAAAGAGTCACTGAGAGACTTGAATCTCAGTCCTTCTAACCATGCTATCATCTCTCTTATAAAGAAAAAAATGTTTTGAAAGAACATGGTTATTCTGATAGGAAATGGAGGGAGGGAAGTGGAAGTCATCTACCTCCTTTCCTTTCAAACCACAAAATCTTGGATAAGGTAACATCAGGATCTACAAGAACATCAAGCACAAAGCAGATACTTGCTGCAGGCAGTTGAGCAAGAGCGAGGTTCCAAAAGAAGACATTTTTTTTGTCACAAACGGGGAAAGGACTTACCTGATTGGAAATAAGCTCAGTATTTTTGAAGTTATTCTAGGAAACTTTGTAATTGTATCAACGTGGGATACAAATGAGTTAAAGAACTTTGAAAGGGTGCTGTAAGAATGGCTGACCGGAGTCAGACCAAAGCCTTTCATTGTTTCTCTAGCACTGACCAAAAATGAATGCTTAGTGTAAGAATGGGGCAAGTATACAGGGATATGTCCTTGGAATATCCTTCGAAGTAATCCCAATTCAGGGATCAATGTGGAAAGACAGAATTATATTTCTGTATTTTATAGCCTTCAAAGGTTTGAAGTTTGTTTTTTTTGGTCAGTGAAATTTGTGAAAGTTATTTTTTAGTATGGAGAAACATGAATCTCACTAACATTTGTCTACTGATTTTTTCTTTTTATGGTTGTGAGGAAGGAAAAAGGGGATTGTTTGTGTTTATAAATGTAGTCTAATTTTAGAACAACTTGACTTATTTCTAATTATTTCACTTTTTGACAGTTGATTTCAGAAGACATCCTGTGCTTCTGAGTTGGACTTTGATTCCTCCTTATAAGTTAACTGTGCTAGTGGTAAACTATTTTGATAGTGTTGTTCTCTGAAAGGGTCAATTTGGAAGATGTGGTAAAGTCTGTGGTTTGCTAGAGGGGACCATCATAGTCTGCAACGTTATTGAAGTTGATAACTAAAGGGAATAATGAGAGTCACCTCTGGAAAGAAATGTACAATTACATTTCATGTGTTGCAATGCTTTGGGTTCAGCAGGTTTTAAAATTAAAATCTTTCATTTATAGTTTTTTTGGACTTGTGACAGAACCTGGAAGTGAGATATCATGAGCTAAGTTTTCTATTTTTCTTTCATTACTAATTATACTGCTACATTCTCCAGAACTAGTAGGTTTATTTTATAGTGAATGCATTAGGGACTAAGAATGTATTTTTTCATTGTAGCTGGTCAATTGTTAGGTCTTATTTTGTAAAGTAATAAACCCCTTTCCTATAATGCAATTTTTTATGCCTCAAAATCTGAGCTGGAATTTTATTTGTAGATTCAGCATATCCTGTGGATGCATTTTATAAAATATTTATTTCCATTCCTTTAAAAAAACTTTGACATAGATTTGATGATGCATGTGTTTGTTCAGCAGTTCGCACTGTTACGGTTTCAGAAACTGCTTCTTGAAGGGACTCAGTTTTGTAGATTTGCAATCCATGTTGCTATAGATTAACCCAAGATTCCCATGAATTTAGTGTCACACTCAGATAGTAAAAATAGTTGGACAAAAGTAGTTTATGTCGTCAGCTGTGAACCACAAACTATTTGGGTAACTGCAAGTGATATGTGGGGACCGCATATTCTCACACTGGACATCTGAGCAGTAAATCTTTGATATCAGACTCAGCAAGTGTTGTACATCTATAATACATCTGGAGGCAGAGGTAAGAGGCTTCATTTTTATCTTCCCAGCATTCCAAACTGCTTTTGCTTGCTCAAAAGCAATGTGGGTACCACAGTATGGAGCAGGAGGCTAAGAGATGGAGCAGTTATTTCATATTTTCATCTACATCTGTTTCTCATGAAACAAATGCAAACAATTTCACTAAAAGGGTTAAATGAATGGATTCTCAGCAGCAGATGAGTTGATAGGCAGTATTAAAGGACCCTTACTGTACATACACAGTGCAACACTGAAAATGTTCAGATGGGTTTAAAGAAAAAAAAGGTTGGTGTAATTATAGATGGTGTTCCAATATCAAAGCATAAAAATGACAGGTCGCTCGAAACTGAGCCCTTACTAAGAAAAATAAACGAAACCCAACACAGATATTCCAGTCTCATATTGTTTTCAACACCAAAAAGAAAAAAAAAGAAAAAAGAGTCAATCCAAAAAAAACTGATATACTTTAAGCTTCTTTCAAAAATTATTTTTCTTGTATATGCTATAGTCATGTTGCATATATAATAAACTAAGTTATCCATCCTACTGTAAAATTTAACATGATGGATTATAATCTTTGCATGTGGTCTGTTACAGCTGTTGCTTTTCATAAAACAAAACCAAACAAAGAATCCTGTCTGGAAGGTATTTGGTGATCCCATGAAATGATTCCAAAAGATCATAGCATTTAGAAATTTAGAAGAGTGTTGCAAAGCTTCACACAGAAAAGAACTCCAGGCAGAAAGAAGTGACTGGTGTGATCTCTTTGTTAGCTGGTTAAAATAAGAGATGTGACCAGGAATGAAAGATGTCCTATGGTACCCTTGCTATCAGCAGTATTCTCTGTCCAAACGTTATGTATTTAGTATGCATGAGAGAAAATGAGGAAGAGCAGAAGTATATCTGGAACATGCCTATCATGATTTCAGCATTACAGAGGAAATCAAAACAGCAACGTAAGGATAGTAAGGTTGGTGAATTTTTATAAGGAAGCACTGGCCATTTTAGAAAGGTTTACTGGGATGTTTCAGGGAATAGAAAAGTAATCTGAACACTTCTCTCATTAAAAAAAAAATAAAAAAAAAAGATTTAATGGCTAGAGTCATACACACAGAACAAATGGTGTGAGCTGGAGAGAGTCCAGCACAGGGCAACTAGGATGATTAAAGGAGTGGAGCATCTCCCTTATGAGGAAAGGCTGAGGGAGCTGGGGCTCTTTAGTTTGGAGAAGAGGAGACTGAGGGGAGACCTTATTAATGTTTACAAATATATAAAGGGTGAGTGTGACGAGGATGGAGCAAGGCTCTTCTCGGTGACAACCACTGATAGGACAAGGGGTAATGGGCTGAAACTGGAACATAAGAGGTTCCGCTTAAACTCGAGAAGAAACTTCTTCTCAGTGAGGGTGACAGAGCACTGGAACAGGCTGCCCAGGGAGGTTGTGGAGTCTCCTTCTCTGGAGACATTCAAGACCTACCTGGACATGTTCCTGTGTAGCATAATCTAGGCATTCCTGCTCTGGCAGGGGGATTGGACTTGATGATCTTTCCAGGTCCCTTCCAAGCCCTGACATTCTGTGATTCTGTGATTCTGTGATGCTTGATGGGTCAGAGAAAGAGTGAAACAGTTCTCCTTGGAGATCTACTGGATTGGCATAAATCATAGCTCTTCTCTGTTTTCCTTAATTTACAGCATATAACAAGACTGACAAAGCCAAGAGTCTAGGCTCTACCTTTCTTGTACTGTTCTGCTTTCCCCTCTCCCTTACTGCAGTGATATTAAGGATTGCAAGAACAGGTTTGGGTTTTTTTCTTCCAGGGTGTTTGTTGCTCAGAAAATGTCTGTGCCTCACTCTGCTTGTGGGAAGGGGTCTACCTTTGCCTCTCTCCCCATCCCCTCTTCCCCATTTTTCCTTCACTTATTAAACAACCATTAGTTTGGCCCGCAAATGTTCTTACTTTTTCTCTTCCTGTTCTTGTCCTGCTGCAGGGAGCAAGGTACTGGTTGTGTGGGTGCCTAGTTGCTGACTGAGGTCAACCTGTCACAACATCATGAAGGTATTTAATATCATATGAATGTGCACTGTAGCTGACTTGATAGGTAAATGTATATCTGTGGCTATATATATTAAGGTAGAGGCAGTATTCATGCCAATAATATATGTAGATTTTAGCTTATTTTGTAAGCTATCCTTGCTGGTTTTATTCTTAACTGCCATCAAGGTTCATTTAAGTATCTTAAATTATTAAAATTAGTTTCTAGAATGGAGTTAACACATCTTAAGACACATTAACAAAAAGACAGAATTTATAGTAATTAGACTGACTGGAATAAAGTATGTTTTGTTCCATCTGGAAAATACTACTGGTTTTTCCCTCCTTCTCCATTCTGAGCATTTTCTTCTCCATTCTAAGCATTTTTCTGCTTTCTTCCTTCGATAAGGCTAAAATCCATGTATTTCAATAGAAAAAAAACTCCCACTGACTTAATTTTTTTTAAGTACAATCACAAGTAACGAAGTACAGTCTTAGCAGTGCTACGGAGATGATGTTTTCCAGATTTTCCAGGTTACCTGAATTACTAGAATTAACTAGTATTATTTACCTTAATGTAAATTATTTACCTCAATGTAAATTTATGACATTTACGCCTCTCTGTCCAAAGAAGAGGCTGCATCTTAGTAGTTATTCCTTTATGTTCCTGTCTCTCTTGCTTTAAAAGGAAGACATCAGTGTATTACCATCAATATCTTCTTCAAAACACCACTGAAGAATATAGCTGAGACTTTGACTTCAAATCAGTGTAAGAAATTACTTCTTTATCCATTAAAACAGTGTTTCATATTTTATATATTTTATATAAAAACCCCAAAGTTTTAACAGAGCATAGTGTATCACAGAACCTCCACGTAACCTGTAGTCTTTCTAGGTCTAGTGCACTTGTATTAATGCAGTGAACCGTTACAATAGACACCAGATACTCAACTATCTTTCAGTGATTTCTGAGTTTTTTATGAACCCAAGAGTATTGTGTTATCTAGCATACATACAGTTCAAAGATGAAGCATGTTCTTGTTTTCTTGAAAGATTATATAATTAAGTGATAATTATTCTTTTTTTTTTTTTTTCATTCACAGTTTTAAGCAGCCTTTGCAAACATTAAACAGCCTGGAAAAGTAATTAAACATTCTCTCTCTAATCCCTAATTTTGTCAAGTTGTGTGGTAAGAGATGTGAAAGACTCATTAACAAAAGAGGAAATAAATAATCCCTTATTTTATTACATATTTTAAAGAGCCAAAACATTTACAAAAACAAAGCTCCCAAGTCACCTCTAAGTTTATAGAGTTGTAAAGGTTGGCTTACTAAAGCCGTATGAATTCTCCCAGGCTGAAATTCTTCTAAAATAGTTCTCCTTGTTAACTTTATGTTGCCTATTTCTAGTCAACAGAAAGTAAAAGGACTTTGTAAAGTTGTTTTTTGTTGGTTTTCTTTTCACAGTCTGCATTGACAAGGTCTAACAGAAAGTTTCTGTGCTTGACAGAGAGTCTTTTGTTTGTTTTTCCAGCTATGGGATGGAGCCTTGAGCAACCTCATCTAGTGGGATATGTCATTGCCATGGCAGAGGCGTTGGAACTAGATGATTTTCGAGGTCCCTTCCAACCCAAATCATTCCATGATTCTGTGACAGATGATGGCAGTGCAGTGGATGTGGTTTATCTTGATTTCCGTAAAGCATTTGACACCATCTCCTGCAGCATCCTCCTAGCTAAACTGAGGAAGTATGGTCTGGATGACTGGGTAGTGAGGTGGGTTGTGAAGTGGCTGAAGCAAAGAAGTCAGAGAGTTGTGGTCAATGGGGCAGAGTCTCACCGGAGGCCTGTATCTAGTGGAGTCTCTCGGGGGTCAGTGCTAGGACCAGTACTATTCAATACATTTATCAACAACCTGGATGAGGGAATAGAGTGCACCATCAGCAAGTTTGCTGATGACACAAAATTGGGAGGAGTGGCTGACACACCAGAAGGCTGTGCTGCCATTCAGTGAGACCTGGACAGGCAGGGAGAAATTTTGTGGAAGTGTAGAGTCTTGCATCTGGGTAGGAACAACTCCATGTGCCATTAGAGGTTGGAGACTGAACTGCTGGAGAGCAGTGTAGGAGAAAGGGACCTGGGGTCCTGATGGACAGCAGGATGACCATGAGCCAGCAATGTGCCCTCGTGGCCAAGAAGGCCAATGGCATCCTGGGATGTATTGGAAGGGAAGTAATGAGTAGGTCGAGAGAGGTCCTCCTGCCCCTCTACTCTGCCCTGGTGAGGCCACATCTGGAATATTGTGTCCGGTTCTGGGCCCTTCAGTTCAAGAAGGACAGGGAGCTGCTTGAGAGAGTCCAGCGCAGAGCCACAAAGATGATGAAGGGAGTGAAACATCTCCCTTATGAGGAAAGGCTGAAGGAGCTGGGTCTCTTTAGCTTGGAGAAGAGGAGGCTGAGGGGTGACCTCATTCATGTTTATAAATATGTCAAGGGGGAGTGTCGGGAGGACAGTGCCAGGCTCTTTTCTGTGATGTCCAATGACAGGACAAGGGGCAATGGGTGCAAGCTGGAACATAGGATGTTCCACAAAAACATTAGGAAAAACTTTTTCCCTGTGAGGGTGACAGAGCACTGGAAGAGGCTGCCCAGAGAGGTTGTGGAGTCTCCTTCTCTGGAGACATTCAAAAGCTGTCTGGACACATTCCTGTGTGACCTACTGCAGGTGATCCTGCTCTGGCAGGTGATCTTTTGAGGTCCCTTCCAACCCCTAACCGTCTGTGATTCTGTCTGATTCTGTGGGAAAGAAAAATAAAAAGAAAAAAGAGATGCCAAACCACAGTTAACTTTGCAGTGCTGTGGCCATATTTGGTATTTTAACTCTCTATTTTAAAAATATTTTAATGCCTTTTAAAACCAGTTTTTAAGATGACCTCTGGTAATGAGATCACTGACAAAGAGGACATGGCCCGGCCAGAAAAACAGCAATACAGCTACTAAAAACATTTGTCAAAATTGCTAAGAAAAACACCTGCTGTAATATGTTTGACTTCTAAGTGTCTTTAAGGAATAAAGCTGTGTGAAGAATGAACAAGAGAGGCTGACTGTACGTTACAGTGCCACATCTCAATTGTATTCACCACTGCATTTAGCTTGTTAGGGCATATTCCACAAGCAATACAAAGCCTTCAAAAGAAAAAATATTAAACTGCAAGACTGCATAACATGGTCTACTTGACTCTTAAATTACTCCAGTTTTACGTTAATTTTAAGTGTGACCTAGTGCAAATTTCTAAGTCTCACAAGTCTTAGTGCTTGTCCAGCAAACACAGTTCATATAAATTTCTAAAGTCAGTGCATTAGGCACCTGAAGTTAAGGATCTTCTGCACTGGTAATCAAGTTTAGACCCACTTACAGAGACTGATGAAGAAAGGTGTTAGCAGCCTCTCTCTGCCTCTGGAGAGGACAGAGGCAGATTAAATTCAGCACCTTGGCTGGTGATGGGACTTCTCTGGCAGTCTGAATGTTGGCTGCATAGGCTGATTTGCCATGAGGAGAAATCAGCAAGCATCCCTGGATGTTCACACCAGTGGGTTGAATGGGCCAGTGTAGAGCCTCCTTAATGGATTGTAACAGGAAAAGGCAGCCAGGTTAGGTCTGGTGCCTGACTTGGTGCCCACCTACAGGTAGCTGGAGTCTGCATGAAGAACTGCAGGCTCTCCTACTGGTCCTTTGCTACAACAGTGTCATAGTGCAGTGCTTCTGCATTGTTTCTTGGTCTCTATTTAAAGAACTGTAATTTACTGGAAAATATATTCCTGAATATTACTGTAATAACCCTCCTGAGTCTCTTATATCATGGGCTGCAATCGAAAGGGCAGATCTTGAGCTACTGTAAATCACGCTAGCTCCATTGATTTCAGTAGAGCTATATTGATTTACTGCTACAGAAGATCTGGTCTGAAATATTTCTGTGGTATTGTGTGCATTTAGAACTAGAAGATTTACGGGTTGTATAATAAAGCTAAGAAGCTTCTGCATAACTGTTCTCAATGGCCAGTGTATTTCTTTGTCTTAAAGAGTTTATAAAAAATTAACTTGACTCGCTCTAGTGGTGTGAAGTTAGAAAATTAATATCTGGGATAGTGCATTGATACTAGCTGCTATGAAACACCTTAATCAATGCTAATAGGGGAAATATTTCTTAACTTATGTGTATTATACTGACATATTCAGGTACAAGGTCATTCTTGAACTGTTTGAGTCTCAGGATTAAAGAAACAAGGCACACTTCAGTGACATGCTTTCTAATCAGCTGTAATGTGTATAGCCTTTTATACTTCCGAATAAATGCTTTTAATGATAATTAGCAAAGTTATTTGTGGGAAACAAAAAAACTGCCGGATGCAATGAGAGGAATGAAACTTTAAGCGTTGCTAACTGATTCATTAACAGTTTTCAAAGGTCAAGTTAAGCACCATAATGGAATTCTGTTTAAAAGCTTGTTTGAGTGTATCCTTTTCTCTTCCTCTGCAGATGGAAAGAATGATAGTTGTTGTGGTGGGGAACAGCAGTGCACCAGACTATTTTATTAGTATTTTAAAGCAATTGGAGTGCAGATGAGAAGGTGTTAGTCACAGCTGCCTAAAACCACAGGTAGGTATCTTGTGAAAATGACTTAATTTTAAATACATCAAATAGTTGCAATTTGCATTGGTTTTACTTGGATAGACTTGGATATCTTTTGTATATATGTATGTAAGGTGGTGAGACAAGAAAACCTTAGCCAGTGTAAAACCTTACATGCAAACAGATGGTATTGCCCTATACCTCATCCTTCCCTTCCTTGTCCTTCCCAAATAGCCTTCTTGCCTCTCGCCTTTTTTATATCTCCTTTATGCTTCTGGAGTACTTAATACGCATACCGGTTCAGCTCACTCAGCTGACAGAGAACTCAGTGGGTGGGAGAAAGAGAGCAAATAGTTTTCTTTTGACTTAGTTGAGGTGTCAGAAGAATGGCAGAAGTAGTTAAAACGTGTGGGAGAATGTGACAAAGCTGGGAAGAGAGGCAGGGCCCACCTTCTTTAGCAGAATTTAACTGCCAGGTAAGCTCAGTTGTTTTAATTAAATCTGGCATACTTCTGCAGTATATCCTAAACATCTTAAACTGAACACTGAAAAAGCACCATTTTTTTTTCTGTCTCTGAATGAGCATGCTCACCTTTAAATATTTAGCAATGTTCCTGTTGGCTTAGAACATATTAGTAGCTCCAAAAATATATTTATAGTAATTAGCACTAGGAAAAAAAGATTGTCAGAACTGGAATTCTTGTTCTGCATGCTGTGTTTCGTAGGAGCATGGGAAACATCTGTATGCAAGCATATGACATTATCATGGGCAATGATGGTCCTTGCCAGCTGTAATACAGGTTTCCAAACAGCACGTATTCACAATTTTTCTTATGTACATAGAAATTTGGAACTCAAATAGTTCATTTTAACTTAAACATTGCTAGCTTAAAAGAGAACAAGTCTTATGTTTTATCACCTGAAATTATCTCTGCTGATCCCACTTGCTCATTAGGATTCAACTACCTTTCCCCTGAAACTTAACTACCCTAGGTCGTCGTCTCTGCTACAAAACATGTCATCAAAGATAGCTACCTGTTGGAGGGAGGACAAAAGAAAATGCAAAATTATCTGAATATAAGAAGGAAAAGCGAAATTTACTAGGTGGTCATGAGCTAATCCTTGATGAAATACAAAAGGAAATTACAAGACGTGTTCTCCCAACATTATACCTCTGAACAGATGAACTAACTGAAAGGCTGAGGAAAGACAGATAATTTTGCTCTTAAGATAGGAAAAAAAAAGTAAATATAACTTCTGAGATGCTCAGACTGTTACCTGCTTATTGTGTAGTGTATTGTCAATTTGACTGTAATATGGGTGGGAATCCAGATACAGTAGTTTGCTGGGGTTTTATATATTAAAACAATAGCTGTCTAGTTACTAATAAGTTGAATAATAATGTTCTTATGAAATGTGAATAGCCGTGAGTGTTTTTCTGGATTATGTTTATGTAAAAATGCTGTAATGACAGATGTCTTACTTTAAAGATTTTAGGATTTGGGTAAAGAGTGTGATACCTTGTGTCCTGTGAATGGAATTTGAGTTGCAAGTCTGCCGTCATAATGTGCAATATGCAATACGAGGGCAATGAATGAGTTATAGCTGATCACAAAGGGGCAAAACAGTACAGTGGAATAGTGATATAGAACAGAACTGGATTTTGTATTTGATGAGATATTCTGCAATTTCATATATAGTTTATACTTCTAAAACGGATTAAAAGAAAAAAAGAGGAAAAGAATCTGAATTGCTTTGAGTTGAGAAGAGCAGCTCTGGTAAAATCAAAGTATCTCATTGTCTTGCGGGCCTTTGTACTTTTGTTTTTATATCTATATGCATATAAATACAAACATAACTGTGTATATATGCATGTACGTATATTTAAAAATGCATATTTTCTTTAAAAGTGTGCCAGTTTCAAAAATTGAAATGCTTTATTCTGGAGAGTAACTCATATGAATGAAGTATGTAGTTGAATTGAAAAAAAAATCAGGGAGTTGGTTAATAATTACATTTTGCTGTCGAGCCCAGCTTCAGAGCAGGTAAGACTGCACTGGGGAAGGAATCTAAGCAAAAAAAAAAAAGGCTGGCAAAAAGCTTTTGGGGGGCTTTTTTTAAGCCGGCTACAGCAACCACACCTGAGGCCGCACCGGCAGCTCCAGGGCGGACACCCGAGATAGCGTGGGCGGAGCCACCCTCAGCGGCGCGGCGATTTTAAACACGGTGATCAGCTGCTAACTGTGCCCTCAGGGTATAAGAAGCCTTTGGGAGGGCGGGGACTAGTCCCTGCCCACCGAACAAAAGGGTAAGTCTTTGTTAAAAGGCAAGTACTTAAAAGGCCTGTAAACTATTCCCTGCATAGCTTTCCAGAGAGTCTTTGTATTGTAGAGCCAACTATGGTTGCCACCAGGTCAATGGTTGTTAGAAAAACTGTGGGCACCCAGACAGAGGCCCCACGTAAGCATGTGGGTGTTCAGGCCTCGGGCTGCAGAGAATGCCGGAGCCTGGCACTGGCCATGGAGGGTAGTGGAGGCGACGCCTGTGTCCGATGTGACCAGGTGAGCAATCTGCTCAGCCTGGTGGCTGAACTGAAGGAAGAAGTAGAAAGGCTGAGGAGCATTAGGGAGTCGGAGAGAGAGACAGATCGGTGGAGTCACGTCCTGAATGGCGAGCAGCAAGCTCTGCAAAGAGCTGAATATCCCCCCACCTCTGGCCATCAGGCAAAAGGGGGGGACCTAAAGGATAGGGAAGAGTGGAAGCAGGTGCCTGCCAGGAGAGGAGGGAAAATCCCTGCCCGGCCTCCCTCACCTGCCCGGTTGCCCCTGCAAAACAGGTATGGGGCTCTAGACAATGAGAGCCAGGCAAAGGAAGAGTCAGTGGAGGGTTCACCCATAGGGCTGTCTAGGGTGAGTCACTCGGATACACGCATTAGGACTTCTTCATCCAAGAAAAAAGGGAGGGTAATCGTAATTGGAGACTCCCTCTTGAGGGGAACAGAGGGCCCTATCTGCCGCCCTGATCCGACCCACAGGGAAGTCTGCTGCCTCCCTGGGGCCCGAGTTAAGGATGTTATCAAGAAGCTTCCTGGTCTGGTCAAACCCACGGACTATTACCCGCTTTTGGTTATGCAGATTGGTAATGATGAGATATTAGAGAGACGACCAGAAGCAATCAAAAGGGACTTTAGGGCACTGGGGCGGATGCTAGAAGGATCAGGCGCACAGGTTGTGTTTGCCTCTATTCCTTCAATTATGAGGGAAAATAGTGGAAGGTTTGACAAAGTGCAGCAGATTAATACTTGGCTAAAGGGGTGGTGCCAGCGGTCTAGCTTTGGATTTTTTAACCATGGGGAGATCTACAGGGCACCTGATCTACTGAAACAAGCTGGGGTTCAAATGACACAAAGGGAAAAAAGGATCCTTGGTCACGAGCTGGCAGGACTCATAGAGCGTTCTTTAAACTAGATATGAAGGGGGATGGGGTTATAGCTGGGATTGCAGCGGGGCAGTGCTCTAGAAATTATGAGGACCGGGTGGCCTCCCATCCCCCTAGGGTGAGATCAGTGTACTCAGCTTGCTCCCTGAAATGCTTATACACCAGTGCACGCAGCATGGGGAATAAGCAGAAGGAGCTAGAAACCTGGGTTCGGGCAGGAGATTATGATCTGGTGGCAATTACAGAGACATGGTGGGACAGCTCACATGACTGGAATGTGGTCATGGGTGGCTATGTCCTTTTCAGGAAAGACAGGCCAGCCAGGCGAGGTGGTGGAGTCGCTCTTTACGTGAAAGAGCAACTACAATGTCTTGAATACCATCCAGGCATGGAGGAGGAGCAAGTTGAGAGTGTATGGGTTAGAATTAAGGGGCAGGCTGGCAGGAGAGATACTGTTGTGGGTGTCTATTACAGGCCACCAGATCAGGGTGAGGAAGTTGATGAGGCCTTCTACAGGCAGCTGAGAGCGATCTCACAATCACAGGCCCTGGTTGTCGTGGGGGATTTTAACTTCCCTGATATTTGGTGGAAGGACAACTCAGCCAGCCAGC
The DNA here is from genome assembly GCA_020746105.1 of Trogon surrucura. Lineage (NCBI taxonomy): Eukaryota > Metazoa > Chordata > Aves > Trogoniformes > Trogonidae > Trogon > Trogon surrucura. The sequence continues at coordinate 73,614,042 of CM036619.1, forward strand.
CACAGTCCAGGAGGTTCCTCCAGTGCATTGATGATAATTTTCTGTTGCAAATGGTGGAGGAGCCGACTAGGAGAGGAGCACTGCTGGACCTCATCCTCGCTAACAAGGAGGATCTGGTTGAAGCAGTAAAGGTTGAAGGCTGCCTTGGCTGCCGTGACCATGAAATGGTGGAGTTCAGGATCTCATGTAGCAGAAACAAAATAGCAAGCAGAATTGCAACCCTGGACTTTGCCAAGGCAAACTTTGGATTTTTCAAGCAATTACTCGAGAAAATCCCATGGGCAAGGCTGTTTGAAGGTAAAGGGGCCCAAGATAGTTGGTTAGCGTTCAGGGACTGCTTCTGCCGTGCTCAAGATCAGAGCATCCCGACACGTAGGAAGTCAAGGAAGGGAGCCAGGAGACCTGCGTGGCTAAACAGGGATCTGCTGGGTAAGCTCAAGGGCAAGAGAAGAATTTACAGATCTTGGAAGGCAGGGCTGGCCACTTGGGAAGAATATAAGGCTGTTGTCCGAGGATGTAGGGAGGCAACTAGGAAAGCAAAGGCCTCCCTAGAATTGAACCTGGCGAGAGGGGTCAAGGACAACAGGAAGAGCTTTTTCAAAAACGTGGCAGATAAAACTGCCAGAGGCAATGTAGGCCCACTGATGAATGAGGTGGGTGCCTTGGTGACAGAAGATACAGAGAAGGCAGAGTTACTGAGTGCCTTCTTTGCCTCTGTCTACTCTGCCGGAGGCTGTCCTGAGGAACCCCGCTCCCCTGAGGCCCCAGAGGAAGTCAGGGCAGTGGAGGAGTTTGCTTTAGTCAATGAGGACGGGGTTAGGGACCAATTAAGCAATCTGGACATCCATAAATCCATGGGTCCAGATGGGATGCATCCACGGGTGCTGAGGGAGCTGGCTGATGTCATTGCTAGACCACTCTCCATCATCTTTGCCAAGTCTTGGGAGACGGGAGAGGTGCCTGAGGACTGGAGGGAAGCAAATGTCACTCCAGTCTTCAAAAAGGGCAAGAAGGAGGACCCGGGTAACTATAGACCGGTCAGCCTCACCTCCATCCCTGGGAAAGTGATGGAACGACTTATCCTTGGTGCCATCTCAAGGCATATCAAGGAGAAGAGGGTCATTAGAGACAGTCAACATGGCTTCACCAAGGGGAAGTCGTGCTTGACTAACCTCATAGCCTTTTACGAGGATATAACAAGGTGGATAGATGATGGCAGAGCGGTGGATGTGGTCTACCTTGACTTCAGTAAAGCATTTGACACAGTCTCCCACAGCATCCTTGCTGCTAAACTGAGGAAGTGTGGTCTAGACTCTCGGGTAGTGAGGTGGACTGTGAACTGGCTAAGGGGAAGAAGACAAAGAGTTGTGGTCAATGGGGCGGAGTCTGGTTGGAGGCCTGTATCCAGTGGAGTGCCTCAAGGGTCGGTACTGGGACCAGTCTTATTCAATATATTCATCGATGACTTGGATGAGGGACTAGAGAGTACTATCAGCAAGTTTGCTGATGACACCAAGCTGGGAGGAGTGGCTGACACACCAGAAGGCTGTGCTGCCATTCAGCGAGACCTGGACAGGCTGGAGAGTTGGGCGGGGAAAAATTTAATGAAATATAACAAGGGTAAATGTAGGGTCTTGCATCTGGGTAGGAACAACCCCAGGTTCCAGTATAAGTTGGGGAATGACTTATTAGAGAGCAGTGTAGGGGAAAGGGACCTGGGAGTCTTGGTGGACAGCAGGATGACCATGAGCCAGCAGTGTGCCCTTGTGGCCAGGAAGGCCAATGGCATCCTGGGGTGTATTAGAAGGGGGGTGGTTAGTAGGTCGAGAGAGGTTCTCCTTCCCCTCTACTCTACTCTGCCCTGGTGAGACCCCATCTGGAATATTGTGTCCAGTTCTGGGCCCCTCAGTTCAAGAAAGACAGGGAACTGCTGGAGAGAGTCCAGGACAGGGCAACTAGGATGATTAAGGGAGTGGAGCATCTCCCTTAGGAGGAAAGACTAAAGGAGCTGGGGCTCTTTAGTTTGGAGAAGAGGAGGCTGAGGGGTGACCTCATTAATGTTTACAAATATATCAAGGGTGAGTGTCACGAGGATGGAGCCAGGCTCTTCTCGGTGACAGCCACTGATAGGACAAGGGGTAATGGGCTGAAACTGGAATATAAGAGGTTCCGCTTAAACTCGAGAAGAAACTTGTTCTCAGTGAGGGTGATGGAACACTGGAACAGGCTGCTGTCGCGTGAAAGGTATGTGGCTGTGAGAGGCACGTACCCCAGCTAAGCACTTGCTTGTTTCAGAGCCCCATTAGGGACTTGCACTGAGTTTTCAGAGCCCCACTAAGGGCTTGCACTGAATTTTCAGAGCCCCGTTTAAGGACTTGCACTGAGACAATTTGCAAGGTAACTAACAATAAGTGATTTATTGAAGCGACAGATACAAGATTCGGAGTTGCCGTTGATAAATTTACTCTCTGCAATAGCGCTAATATACGATACTAATGCTAGCAAAATACTATCCCGGGTATTACACACCAAAAGGTGGAAGCGCAATTCTTACCAAGAAGGCGTCCCTGTCTTGGGTGAAGGAGAAGGAGCACAGCCCGTCGACCGCCTCTTCCTCTTCTGGGGTCTTCTCCTCCCAACAACACATACCCTCTATGCTCCTTATATACTATTTTTCACACCCCCTGCCCCCCACCCCGGGGTGGCATTCAGCATGATTTGAGCGAAGAGTGGGTGACTATAGTCATATAGGGATATTAGGGTAAAAATTTCCACTCTGGGCCCCGTGGCCTTCAAGATTTTATTTTGCAAAAACTTATCTATGTGCAGGATGGTTCACATTGTTAGTCTTCCATGCGGCCTTGCTCCTTAGCCAAAACAGGGCCGTCCTGTCGTCACAAGACTCCCTCCTTCGGCTGGTTCTGTGTAGGCCTTGTTTTCCTCCGTGCTTAGGGTCTGCACAACAGATAAGCGAACCCCTGCGTTCAGCAAGTCTGAAACCCTTAACCTAAAATATCACAGCTGCCCAGAGAGGTTGTGGAGTCTCCTTCTCTGGAGACATTCAAGACCTGCCTGGACACGTTCCTGTGTAGCATAATCTAGGCGTTCCTGCTCTGGCAGGGGGATTGGACTTGATGATCTTTCGAGGTCCCTTCCAATCCCTAACATTCTGTGATTCTATGATTCTATGATTCTATGATTTTGTTCCAATATATTAGTAAAAAGGAGAACCCTGACTTTTTTGAATAATGGTAAAATGAAGAAAAGAAATATGCTCATCTTCTGATCAGGCTTTTCCTTATTTTTCCCTCTTGCTGGCCTTCTAAATGCCTTCATGTATCTGGTGACACAAGCTGATGTAAAGATAACATGCATAACTTTGTAAGACAACATAAAAATTGTTTTGTCACCTGAGTTACAGATTCACCTGAGGCAAAGTAAATACTTTGTATTTTCAGTGGTTCTTTCATGCTGTATTTTAGGCCAATATTGCTCCAAGGAAGAGGCCATGCAACTCCATGGATCCCCAGCGTATGCAAGATTTAGTCTTTTTATTGCAGCCTGGTTTGGACAAACCCCCATCAGTTCCTTGTATGCTACTGCAGGAACACTGAAGTGAAGGAATCGGTACCCATCCCCTCTGCCCTAATCTATTTTATTCTGAGATCTCAGTTTACCCATGACGCTGAAATTCTGCTGCGAGAGTGTGCTGGGCCAACTTTTTGGAGTCTAAGTCATTCTTTGTGAAGAACATGCATCAAATTTAGCAAGGTGTTGAATGTTTGGGATTTTTTTTTTTCTCCCTCAAGGAAAAAAATGAAAATATGTATGAATTTGCATAAATGTAATGCAGTTTTGCTTGGGTTTGCCCTATCTTTAAACAAATAAATAACTTCCAAAACTATGAAATACATTTGCATTTTCCTAGCCAATGTTGAATTAGGACGAAAAAAGATTTTTGCATTGAAAGTGAATCTAATCCATTGTGTAAATATTAGCCATCTGCTATATAGTTATATCTTTTTCCAGTGTCTTGCATGGTGAGTCAAGACATTAGTGTGCTGGTTCTAATCCTACACTGCTGAGTACAACAGGTCTTAACTAAAGGAAGTTGAAGAAACATTTAGAAAACTTCACTGTCAAGATTAATATTGCCTTCTCCTTGACTTTCCATTATAATATTAGCCTGAAATCGCACTGAGCTTTTCTTTTTATAAAATGGGATGTTTTAAATCATTCTGTGATTGGGAAAATCTGGGAGTCGCTACATTAAAAGGCAGGCATAAAAAAATCTGTAGAGCAACAGCTTAAAAATTTCAATACATCAAGGAACTTTTTCATTCCTTACCCAGAAATGAGAACTGTGCAAGAAACTCTGTGGTACCTGTACTAATATTCCTGATGGCACTACTCAATATCTTAGGAGCAAAAATCATTGATGTCTTCTTTTGAGGGAGAGAATTGAGAGCGGGGGCGGGGAGGGGGGAGAGGGAAGAGGGAGAGAACTTCTGTATAACCTAACAGCAATTTTTCTATCTCAAAATAATTCTTTCCTTCTTGAGTTCTGCAGCTGAGAGCTGGCATTTTATCATTTCAATATGTCATATTGTTACATTGCACAAAGACGTTATGCATTGAAATGTCAGTTTCCCCTAAAAATTGGAAGTTATGCCACACACCCATTTTCAGCTAATAAGGTGGCTGTTAGTTCATACAGCAGATTTCCAAGGCAATATGAAGAGATGAGCTTGTCTGAGTACTGTTTTATATTATACACATAATTCAAAATACACCTAGTTTACCTTCATATATTTTGAATTCAACATTTCCTAGATGAAAATTTTTTAAAGCTTTTTTATTCCCTCTTTGTTTACTTAATCTGTTAAAATATTTTATCTTTGTTCAGAACAAATGAGGGTACTTTCTCCATGGCTGAATTGTTCTATATTCCATAGCCTAGTAAACAGGAATATGCATCACCCCTTAATATTTATTTCCTTGAGTTGCCTAAATGTAGAAGGTGACATTGCATGATTATGTCTCATCCAATTCTGTGTATGTTGGAAATGAGTTTTGAACATGGAAAATCCTTTCCCTGGCAGCCTCCTTCATCCTTTTTCCTTTCCTTATGGCTAAGATGTATGAGGGAATTGGGGCAGCCCCAGCCATTTATCACTCAAATAGTCAGAGTCAAGAATGAAATCTATAACAGTTTTTCTAAAAGGGAGTATGTAAAGCATGAAGGTTTCAGTTGTACTTCGTGTTCTTAACAGTTTTTAAACTCATCCAAGAAAGAGCATGAGTAACAAAGCTGCACCATTCCTCCTAGTTTTTATGAGACTCAATGCTCAGAATGTGCCAATTTTGTGGATTCAATATGGTCTAGACTTTTTGAATAAATTGTAAGTTTATCTAATACCTCTGAAAATTACTGCATAACTTTCTTCTAGAAATTCTGTGGTGATATGTGTTACAAGTACTCGAATAACTTAGTTTCCGAATCTCTGAAAATCTATCTTACAGTGCTCTAATACAGAGAGGAGAACAAATGGAGATTGTAACACAGCTCAAACTGTGGATAAAAAGGTATGGATCCTCCTCTCTGCAGGCTGACTGAAAACCTGCATGTTCTCCTGGCTTTTATAACTTGGCTTTTACTATCTTTCATTTCACTAGGTAATGTCCTCTTCTATTGCATTGAGGGAATTAATTAATTTTGTTAAGATAGTAGTAGTGAACTGAAATAGGATTGCTTGGTGTATCCGAGTTTTCTTTCAGTAATGGAAGATGTCTTCATTGTTTTCTTCCACAAATTTTCGCCACTGCTTTTTGGGGGTGGCAGCATCTGGAGTGGGTTTGGTGAGAAAAAACATGAGATCTACTGGTTGCATGGGGTGTTTCTAAGACTGTGTTTTAGAATGCCATGTTGCAGGAACACAAAACTTCTATTCTATATTCTATTCTACTCTAGTTTTTTATTGCCCTAGGAGTAGTCCTACGTGATGCAAGGTTAAATACACAGACTACCAATATGGTTGGATCTCTTCACTGCTGTAGAATGCAACCAAGGCAGATCAGTCAGTAAAACGGGCTGAGGTTCTTTTCAAAATTGTATACATGATGCATGTATACATTTAGTCTGACATTTTTGGATGGGTAACTGATCTATTTTTATATATTTTTAAAATTATATTTCTTCACTGAACCAGCAGAGTACACTCACACATCATTCAGTGCTGTTTATCTGTTGTTTTTCATTGCGTTCCCATAAAAAGATGTAGAATATGGACCATCATAAATGATTTTCTTGTACCCGTATTTCACTTTAAGCATTATCTTATTCCATAGAGGTCCTTACTGAACATTTCATGGACTAAGATACTACTGAAAATGAACAAAGCATCATGGTCTGTTTTGTACTTCTCAGTCTTCAGTGATGGTGGTGAGAGAAAGGAATTGTTGTTTTACGGGCAATCCTGGCTTGTGGAGGCTTTTGTTTGTTTTACATTGGAGTGAAATGTCAGCAATCTGGAATCTCTGGCAAAGCCGAATGGTCCGTTTTGGCCCATCTGTCTGCTGGAGATCCCAAACACCAGATGGGCGTCTGGGCATCCGGGGAGCTGGAAAGCAAGCTCAAACCGCTCTGCCAGCCGGCTGGGCAGCCAGAGCGCAGACCAGCGGCAAATCGAGTGGTGAGTGAAAGGATAAGGCATCTGGCCAGGGAAAGGATGGTGGAGGCTGTCAGGAAGCTGGGAGCTGGGCAGCAGGAGAGCTGGACAGGAGTCAGCAATACTCTTGGCCAGCTGGCCAACTTGATATCCCACCAGACGGTCGCTTGTCATCCCACTAAAAGTTACAAGGCCATCTTTGAGGTTTAGGGGAACTGGGGGCAAAGAGGACTTATTCTGGATTATTTGTCTTGAAAGGCTAAACAGGGCATTTTCCAGCTTTTCCTCACTGCTACCAAATTTAGAGATTCTTTTTTACATCTTAAAAATGGCAATTTAAGTGGATGATCTTGGCCCAGAGGCACAGCTTTGAGGAATCATCTCCATTTTAAGTCTTGTAGAACTAGGAAACTGCAAATACATTTCTGATGTTAGTTCATTTTGCAGACCTAACTGCAAAAAAATCTTGCAAAATACAACCACAGGTAATGGCTTAAAATCACCCTTCTCTTCAAGTACTTTCAGCATGTAAATTCTGCATGTGGGCCGAATGTAATTTTGAAAACTCTGTCATGAAAAGAGAAAATAAAAATTTGCTTGACAATTGATGCAGTATTTTCATATTTCTGTTTGTTCTTTGGACAATTCTACTTTCTGAAAATATTTACACAAAATCACTGGCTGGGAACATTTGTGAGTGGTAGCTTTTCTAATGAGACCTAATGGATAGAGTGAGAAAAAACATCTTAGAAGCCCTTCTTGAGGTCTAAAATAGAATCAGTAACCTTCAAAGGTAAATAAAATTTTAAATCCATTATGCAGCATGATTCAGGATAAGTGTTAATTGACTAGTCAGCAGTCCATATTCAGCTGCTTGAACATTTGTGGAGAACACACTCAAAAAAAGCTGCAAACTCAGCTGAAGTGAAATCACATACAGTTCCTATCTGCAAAATGGTTGTGGTAGTACTTAGCAAATTCCATTTAAGAGTTTTCTTATAATATTAGATTTAAACTCAGTCTTGTGCCTGGAGACTGCAGCTACAGCTCTACCTAGATCATTCTGTACGCATGGGAAAGGATAGACTGAGGTGGATGGAGATTTCTTTTGAGTGTAGAATCCAAATCTTGGAGAGCTGTGGCGAGTTTGATTAATCGCTCTGCACCCTACTTCATAAGTAATACTTATGGTTTGAGAATAACTGCTTTCCTTTGTCTCTACTGCAGACTAGAATATAAAGATATATGGTGGTGCACGCTGTGCATGCAAGGACAGCTTCTGTTTAACCTTCCACGTGTCTGCAGGTGGTGTTGAACAAACTACAACCTGAAGGACAAGCAGATGCCAGACACTGCAGATTTTAGCTTTACTGCAGTGAGCGTATGAGCTTATAGAGTTAATATTATTGTTGTATTTATAATTTACCTGTTCAATTTGATTATTATTATGGTGATGTGTACATTTAATAATGGGATTACTTGCAGCCTGTTTGTGCTAATCATTTCATATATTCTTCACATGAAACAGTAAAAAAAAGAAATCTAATCCAGTTAAAATCTGGAGCCCAGCTATGCAGGTCAGTCGTTTGCAGCGGACGATTCAATACAAGTTCACTGCTTCAGCATGGGTGATGATAATTTTGTGTCCAGTTTGGCAGATGTGCTGGTCTAACCCAAACCATCTGCCAAAATGATTGTCATGAGCAAAACCACACTACTAACTTTGTCTCTGTGAGCACCTTGGAAAGTCTTGCTCACAAGACTGGTGGATTATACGATGAGGTCTTGCTCACAGCCAGAGGCTTCCATTGGAGAAGGCTCATGCTTCCATGCATTGGCAGGATGCAACAGAGCAGGGAAGATGCCTCAGTTGTTCTTCCCAGTAAGGAAACAATGAATAGAGTCCAATATTAAGCCAAATGTATGTGTATGCATGTGGAATTTGTGCTTTGCAGAGTACTTCAATCTATCAAATATCTATGCTAAGGTAAAAAGGAGGCAAAACCCTACCACTGCAGATGCAATTTATGCCTGTGCAGAGAAACAGCACAATGGCTGTGTATATCACCTATATATCTGAGTGACACACATGCCTTTAAGGTTTTTTTTTTGTATGTTGAAAGACATATAAAAAGAGCATTATCTTGAAGGTGGAATTTGGCCAGGAACACAAGCCAATGATATTTCTGAAATATGATGCATTTTTGCTGTCATTTGGTTTTAATGCAGATGATGTACTATCTGGAGGATTTCTAAATTTCAGATTAAGCTCCTTTATCAGCTGAAGTACAGTATTTTTAAAAGCAGCTACTAGATTTCGTTATGTTCACTAAAGTACGTTTCAGAACTATAATTTTAAGAGTTACTATGAAAATTCTTCAACTTTTTTCCGTGTTTGGTTTTATGATACAATTATACATTGGCTGTGAAGAATATTGTCATCCCATGTAATGTTTTTGTCATTTTAAAACAAGCTTGTGATTAATGTGGGAAGTAAAGATATGCAATGTAGATGAGCAAAACCGCAACAAAGTACTGATAAATCTGCGTTTTTACCACGTGCAAGCATATCTGTACTATTTCTTTAGTTAAATGTATGTTACACATGTTGAGTTTGGGATATATTGAACACATTCATATAGTGTGTAAAATAGCACAGTGTCTGGAGTTGTGAAAAACCACGTTTCCAAAGATTCCATGACTACAAATTTTTTAAGAGGTGATGGTGTAGGTGTCTGCATGTTTTTTTGTGTTAGATGAAAGATATATTTGTGTCATATTCACTTAGCATGTAAATAGCTTATGACTGGAAGAACTTACAAATCCAGGTTAAGTGTTTCTATCTTGTGTGAAAAATCCTCTACTGTCAAATAATTTTGCTGGGTTCACATTACAGTGTGCTCTTTCCTTTGGACATCTGTTTGACTACCTTTTTTTTTCCTCATTTGTTTTCTGATTCTACCAAGGACTTTTAAGGCCCTATCCTGATATCACACTTAGCTAAAATTGGCCAAGTCGAAAGTTAAAGGAGAAATGGGTGACAGATCTATGATCAGTATGACTACCTAAGCTTTTATACTGTTTGCCTCAGTGCGTAGCAGAGACATTAATGGTAGCCTTCACATTTCTTGAGCTGTGTCATCCAGTCCTTCTTAGCTTGTGTATCTTTGTGTACATAGTTTCTCAGTGTGACAATGGTTAACACAGGGAAACTGTTTTAGCTCCACTGAAATTCATGTGGCTTAGTGTGAGGGCTTGTCTACATACAGCTTCCTGCAGACCTGTCTTTCCATTCTTCCAGTAACCCACTGACTTTAATTTCATCTCTTTTTTTCTTTTTATGTTGCATTCGCAGATTGTCACCTCGTTCAGTTATTGATCTTTCCTGTGCTATGAATTCACTCAACACTGCCATCCCTGCCTTAAAACGATTTCCACGAGAGAATCTTGACTCTATTGCTCTGAACTTTTAATTGACTTTTAAATTGAAGGAAGAAATAAAGTTCCATTTCTGTTCTAGCTGTTTCTGTTCTTCTGAGCTGAGAGAGGAAGATAATTTTTGTCATCGAAAATGGGCAGGCATGATGCTGACTGCACACGGACTGTGTTGTCAAGTGCATAGGTTATATTTTACAATTTCTTCATCCTAATGTTGCTTTGGCATACATGTTCAAAGGTACAAGTTGTTCAGGAAGTTTGGTAGTTTTTTGTTGAATTCTCAGCTATTGCTTTGCAATTCTGTTCAGAAGGTCACACTGTATGTCTGAAGTCCTGCAGCATGTGGCGTTGAGTAATTTCCCTCTTGGTCACGGTGGGGTTTCTAGGTACAACTACCTTCTCTTAGACTTTCCTAAAGGGAAAAGCCCAGAGCACTGCAGAGGTTAAATGAGCTGGCCTTTGGGGCACAGCAGGAAGATTTCCAATCTGTGTTTGTCTCTTAGCTTCTGTTGAAAATAGTCCTGCTCATTGTTCTTGTTAGCTTCTCATTCCCTGAAGTTTGAAAGAACTGTTTGTACTTCAAGTGCAGATGCTGTGTGTATTAACACGACAGACATGTAGCTTCTGAAATGACACTGATTATATGCTCTGCCAATATCAGAAACCACAAATTTAAGAACCTTACTCTAAGTTGCTAGCCATTTCGACTATTAGCCATATCCATCCTGGTTGTACAAAGTACCATCTGGTGATCATTTCAGCAGTTCTTCAAGTTGAGGCATTTGCTGTTCATAAAAAGAGCTGTAAACGTCTAGCTGTTTTGCAGATTTCTGTGGAGATAGCACAATTCATTTATGGCAAGAAATTATGGTGGCAAAATTATATGTATGGAGTGACTGCTGTATTAGAAGGCTAAAACACTTCCTTCTTTTTAACTTTTCTTTTTACTGCTTTTAGCATTTTTGTGGAAGGGACACCTGAAACAGCCTGTTCTGGACTAGACTGTGGAAGTGGCAGCAGCTTCCACATCAATGATAATCTTGTACTAAAATTCACCTGACTACCCTTTGGTGGTCAGGTTTATTAATCTGCTTTGCTAGGAGGTAAGTCTGAGGTTTTCAGTCTTTTATCTGTGCTATGTGGAAATCTGTAGGCCATGTTCAAAGTTGTCAGTTGTATTAAATTTGCAGAACTAGGTTCCACAGTTGTCTTAGAAGATATTTAGGTCTGTAAGCTGAAAAAGGTTGAAAATCATTGCCTTACAAATGCACCTCCATGATATAAGGAGAAATGCATTGTTATTTGAGAAGAGAGCTCTTTGACTGACTTCCTTTTCTTCAGACAGAAATCATAGAATCATTTAGGTTCGAAGTGACCCTTAAGGTCATCTAGTCCAACCGTTAAGCTAGCACTGCCAAGTCCACCATCAAACTGTGTCCCTAAGCACCACATTTACACATCTTTTAAATCCCTCCAGGGATGGTGACTCAACTATTTCCCTGGGAAGCCTGTTCCAGTGTTTGACAACCCTTTTGGTGAAGAAATTTTTCTTAATATCCAAGCTAACCCTCCACTGGTGCACCTTGAAGCTGTTTCCTCTCATCCTATCACTTTTTACGTGGGAGGAGAGACTGACCCCCCACCTCACTACAACCTCCTTTCAAGTTGTTGTAGAGGACAATGAGGTCTCCCCTGAGCCTCTTTTTCTCCAAGCTAAACAACCCCTCAGTTGCTTCTCATAAGACTTATTCTGAACAGGAATTACTTTATTCAGTATGTCAAACCACATCTCAATATATTTCATATATCCTAGGTGGTACCTATAAACAGAAATGTAATCAATATATTAATTCCAGTAGTATGATAATGAATAGTCGATGAAGAGGAGTCATGCAATGAAGTGCAGCTTTCTTTTCATCTTGACCTTTGCCTGTTCAATTGATTGACATCCATAAATGCAAACAGAAAACTGACAATAATAAAATTTGAGATTGGTCCATCAGAATAAACAATGACACTAGTAATGTAATACGAGCTGCAAGTACTCAAAACCTGCATCTATAAAGCTTATGTGATACTACCCATGACATTGGAAAAGAAGACAGATTGCTAAGAGTTAAGGACAGATTATTTTTTTTCTTCTCCTTTACTTAGTGTTGTCAATAAGTAATACTATCAGCAAAAGCTTGCTGAGTACTCTTTTACTCATTATAAATTCATTAGTTGTGCCTGACAGTTATTCCCTGCAGTGTCTGATCAGGTGGTGAGACAGTTCATAAAATAATGAACTTGAAGTTTAAACAAATGATTGTATATCCCACAGAAGTGAAGGGAGAAATAATTGCTAAATATTCAGAACTATTTTAAAGACAATATAAGTATAAAAAGCCAGTGATATCACAATCTGTATAATGTAGCAAAGTCAAAAAAAAAAAAAAAGAGTTCCTTTGTGAAACTGGCAAAAAAATGGAGAGTGGGAAAAGAAGTGATAGATATACCAGGAGTCACATCAGGTTTACTTTACTGGAATAATTACAAATTTAGATTCAAGGCTTTATATGGTGCTGTAGATGTTTGCTGCAGATACACACCACTATAAGACTAAAAGGTCTGCAGGAGTCTCTCTTCATAATCTACCCTGTCCTTCCTATCCCCTGCCTTAATTATTTTGTCTCCAAATTCCTTCAGGCTTCTCCCTTGTTCCTCTGTATTCCTGCCTCTTGAGATCCTTTGTTTGCTTCAGAAACCTCAAGCTCATCCAACATGCATGCACCATTTGCTTGCATCCTCAGTAATAGCTCTGGAAGCCAAAATAAGATGGACGAGAAATGTAAAGGATACTGAAAAGGATTTAGAGTTGACTTTCAAAAAACCTCTGTAGTTTTCTCAGATTTGTCCTTTTTATGGCATCTAAAACTCTCTAGAAAGGAATATGGTAAATGTCGACTCTTCTCTTTGCCAGGTCTTTTCCTGCCCTTCAGTCTGCTCCTCTCCTCACTCTCCATTTTAAGATGTAGGGAACAAGACCAATATCCTGGTGCTCTCATGAGGTACAAGAGGGTCACTGGGAGGTAGCTGCTAAGTCCGGGGTTTAAAAGCTCTGAGCCTGGGATTAAAATTGCAGAATGGACGATTTCTTGCGATTCTTCATCCTATTTCTCAGATTCTTTGCAGAAGGATGGTTTCTATCCCAGCAATTATTGCCTCTGGGTTTTTTGTTTTCCAGACATAGCTCTGGAACTGCTGATGAGCCAAAATCTTCCTAGCCGCTTCCAGTAATGCAATCTGTTGTTTATATTTAAAATGATTTTAATTGTCTAATTAGCATTTAATCACCTAAACTTTGGTCTTGTCTTCTGGGTTTTGATGAGTAGTGTGTATTCAGCTTTGCTCTAACTTTCCTTATGGTCTTTCTTTTCCCTACGTGTAGGCTGAGAAGGTGTTTAAAATGTGCTGAAAACTTCTGTTTCCTTTAAAGACTATTTAAGTATCTTCAGCTGCTATCCAAATTTAAAATTTAAGTGATAGTATATTTTTTGAACACATCAAAATAAGATGTGAGCTGGAGAAAGTGAGCTTATTAATGCAGTTATAGTGTAATACTAGTAGTTTGGTCATGGTTAAGTACTTAGTAGTTTGGTTACAGTTGAAGATAAAAGAAAGGAAAAGGTTGAAAAGAAGTGTCTTTCCAAAGCCAACTGACAAGAACTAACAGACTTTGCCTGTAGGAGGTTGGCTGAAGAAGGGTAGCTTGCCATAGAGCATGTCTGTATTTTCCAGTTATATAATTCAGCTTAATAGTTCTGGCAACATATTGAGTATGCATCCCATTGGGATAAAAACTATTCACATGCTGCTTTTCAGATGTGGACAGATAAATATCAGAGAAAAAAAAAAGACGTCATAAACTCAAACAAATGTTGTTTATTGAAATAATGTATTTAATTTTTCTGTGTTTTTTGCTTCCCCCCCCCCCCTACTGTTCTTTTTCCAGATTATGCATCAGAGCATTAATCAAACTGGCGGGACCTGGCAGTTTCCTCAACAATCAGTTGTGCAGAGATAACTGTATGGAAAGGTCAGTCTGTGGCTGGAGTCTATGTCAGTGCTGGAAACCACTGCCCATTTGGCCAGGTAACATACTTAGAGGCCCAGGTCACTGTGACTTATCCATTATGTCCCCAAGTCTCACAGGCCTTCCAGTAACACAGAAAAAAGGGGATGCAAAAGCCATCTCCCGTCTGAGCTGAGTGGTGGTGCTGCCTGTAGTCCTGTACCAACTAAAACTAATGTTGCCTGGGGATGGGTGGTACTTCTGTTTCAGTTCAAGGCTGGATAAGCTAATTTGCCTTTGATTTAGAATTATGTACTTGTGTTTAGACCAAAAGTGCTCAGAGAGGGAAGCTCACCCAGTTACTGTTACACTTGGTTAGGAGGCAGTGGTACCAACTGAGAGCCGAGTCCCTGACCTGTCTCTCCCTCCCTGTCTGCATCTCTTGTTTACTCCATCTCGCATTCCTTCCTGACAGATGCCTGCTTTTGTGTGGTCTGCACTGCAAAGCAAGAGCCTTACCAGCCTCGAGATCAAACTGGTCATTGCACATTGAATTTAGGCATTATGGTGTCTATGTTGCTGTGACCGTTCTTTGATGCAAGGGGTATTTGCTGTTATTAAGAAAATCATAAAATCTGTAAGAGCCTAAGGATATTGATTTTTAGTTGAATGAGCTAGTGGCACATGGAAAAACAATGGAATATCTAGTCAAATATACTGAAAGCTGTCATGCAATGGTTAAGGCCAATGTTATTTCACTGCCTGTAATAGCAATTGCAGTCTGCAGTCATTATCTCAGCAGAATAACTCACTTGTTGCTCAGTATAATTGGTTATTGGTCATAAGCTTTACCGTAAACTAGCACTCTAAAAGCTTCTAGAAGAAAGATATTGTTGACAGTTGCTGGGCAACTTACTGTTAAATTCAAATAACCAATGAAAGCAAAAAAGGAATGATAAAACACATTTACTAAATGAGAATAAGAAGGGTGCTGATTAAAGGTTATGACTCTCGAACCTGATAAGCTTTACTCAGGGACAGACTCTGTCTTAGTCATAATGGAATCAATTGCAGTAAAAAGAGTAACTCTGAGTTAAAATCAGTAGAAGGATTTGATTCCTCAATGTTTAGCTGTTAGAACTAACACTGTTGGCCTGTTTGGATATTGTCTGGAATTACCATTTTGTAAGGTGTAATTTTTGAAATGCATGGAAAATAGTGGAATTTGTCTTATACTCCAGAACATGTCTTAGACTCTACTGCTTATAATGATTTTTTAAAAGGATGGATATCAGAATATATTATAGATTATATGACAGTATTAAAAGCAGTAGGTGAAAATAAGAAAAGCAGAATGCATTGCAGCATCCATCATGCACATCTGTATGCAAACACGGAGATGCTACCTAGAATAATATATTGGTATCAGCATGGTGGTAGAAACAAATGGTCTTATCATTTCAGGGCTGATTGTAGACAGAGAAATTTCCTTTAATACAGACAAAGGCATTTAAATGAATCAGTAGATTTAGTCTTAGCACAAAAACTTGATCATAACACAACATTTGGAGCTTAATCATCTCTCCTAGTGATTTGGAGTTCAATAGCAAGATACAGTTTGTACAAATTTCACATTTCATTATACGTTATCAAAGATAACTAATTTTTTTTTTCCTTTAATGCTGGCAAAGCTTTTTTTTTCTGCAGGACCCTTCACAAACTTTAGGGTTTGTTTTTTTGGTTTTTTTTTTGTTTTAGGCTGCTTCATGAATGCCCAAGTTATCTGTATTGGAATAGAATTCAAGTTCTGTCCCTAGCTTTGTACCTATACGTGGCCTCTTAATCTGTAGGTCCACTGTGTCACACACTTCCTAATGGTCAAATATTGTGATGAACACACTTATATCCTGTGACTAATATTTATTCCAAAAGTCTCAGTATCTAGTGAGCAGTCTGGGTTATGTTTATGCTAAAATTTGTGGCTTGGTTTGTATCTAGGTTTGGTATATGAATTACAATGTAGACTTGACAAAGGTTTGAAACTGAATTGCCGTTTTGGAGCTGAGAGGGAAGGAGGGGAGGAACTCCAAAATACAAGAACAGAATACCTAAATATGTACTTCTGCTGAGAAAGCATATCACGCTAGACTGCACTGTAGGCCATGGAGTCTTCTCAGGCTCTTGCAGTTCTATCTATTTCACATTTTTTTCCTCGAAGTCTTTCTTAAAAACAGCTTTCTTTTTTCTCCCCCCCCGCCCCCCCCCCCCCCCCCCCCCCCGCCCCATGCAGCTAGATCTGTGGTTAAATAAGACAAGTAGTACCTTTTATCTTGACCCCAGGTATGTTTTGTTTCTTTGAGTCCCTTGAATATTTATGTTCTGACACTATTTGATATTCTTGCTTTGTCCCTGGGAAAAGTGAATTTCATCAAATACCTGTGAAGCGATAAGAGGAAACTGGTTTTACTCTTTGTGTTGCCTTTTTGTTTCTCTTCCTACATGCTGGCCAGGTATACTCGAATACTGATAGCTTTTAACTGGCTTCCTGGTAGTCTATGCACGTACTTAGAGACATTTGCGCCACTTCCCTCCCACTTTAGTAAAAAGAAACTTAGAAAGAGCAGGGTGATAACAATAGAAATTTTAAAAACAAACCAAAATATTTCAAAAGCATCTAGTATGCATTGAAGATTTAAATATCATATATCGTATATAAGTATATGTCGTGGTCTAGGGCTGGGCCGGCCACTAACGCTGACAGATGCTCTCTAACCCCCTCTTTCCCCCCTAAACGGGAAGAGAAAAGGGAATGAGGCAGAGAGACTTACAGGTTAGAGAAGAAAAACCAGAACAGCTTTAATGAAAATAATGGAAATAATGGTGAAAAGATAAAAGTAAAGAACTATATACGACTATAGATAGTAGCCCGATATCAAACCCAACTCCCTCCCCCGATAGCAATCCCCACTGATACTGCAGAGCAGGAGGCACTGGGGAAGCCCCAGGCTCAGCAGCGGCAGGAACTGGATACAGAGAGCTGGATTCGGGAACTCAGGATCCGGATCAAAATCAGGAGGTCAGATGGAGTCCTCTCTGGACACCGGCCATTGCAGAGAAAGGGCGAAACGAAGGGCGAAAATGATGATAAGGCCGAAAGGGCAGTGAAAAGGGATGAAACTTGTGATCACTCAATTTATACTAGATATGATGTATATGGGATGGAATACTCTTGTTGGTCACCTGTCCTGTCTATTACTCTCCGGAGGTGCAACCTTTTACTTCCTTGTGCCACCTCTTACTACCCAGCACCCCCAGCGTGGCACACAAGACCCAGCAGTGGCCTTGGTCACTATAGGAATAAGTATCAGCAAGAGCCTTTCTGCATCCCAGTCCCAGGCAGTAACTGTAAACATCAGGTGTTATCACTGCCAGTAGCACACACTGTCTGCAAAAACATGCTGCTGACTTCAGAAAGAGCAGCCTTTTGGAAGACACTAGACTGAGAAGTAAAAATCACTAAACAGGACTGGGTTTTTAGCTAAACCCAGGACAGTATAGTACAGCTTGCTTTCTTCATTTCCCTTCCTCCATCAAGTTGAGGAACAGTGTATTAGAAAGGAAGCAACATATGTAAAACTTGATAATACAGTCAAATGTAAATGCATGAGCTGGATAAAGAGAACAGCCCTGTGAGTATACTTACAAGTAAATGAAAATAAGAACATGGTGTGATTTTAACCCAAGATGGTTATTTTAGATTCTTGAGATCTGTGGAAATTGCAATGGGAGATAATACTGCTCCAAATTGTGTCATCTTTCATTCAGGATGTGCTGTTAATTAAAGCAGCACTTACTGGACTGTATTTACTGTTATGTCAGCATTTCACGTGAGCATGTTCTATTTAAACAAATTATTTCATGACTGAAAACTACAGCCTGATTGTATTTTTAGTGTGTGTTTGACAAAAATATTTTGGCTATTACTGTTTGTTGAAGCAAAATACACACTTTTTACAAACTCATTGGCTTCATGACCAGAAGGTCACTTTGGATCATACACCCCAGTACTGTCTTCTCTCACTCAAATATTTCTACATCTAACCTGTAAACTCTGGTTTTATCTTCTAGAAAATATTTTAAAAGACATAAGGAATTCACCCAGACAGTCACCTAGGAGATTACTCAGAAATAAAGAAAATGATTACTTAATTTAAAAAGTTAGTCTTCTAGTCTGAATGTGCCTGGGCTCAGCCTTTGTATCTTGCAGTTTAGTTGCTTATGTGCTTGTAGGCTTTTTACTTGTCAGCACTCTTTTTTCCACTTGTTTGCACATCCGGATTCAAACATCATATATTCCAGATACAAATCATCTTTCCAGTTCTTATATCTTCCTTCCAGGCACATGCCCCCTTTTAAGTTTCCTCTTGTTATTCTTAAAAGTCATATGTCTGACCTTGAGACAGTATCACAGAAATGATCCAGGTTAGGGATTCTCCAATAGATACAAAAATACTTGTCAGCAATAACCAAGGAAAATCATATTTCTGACTGCATGTTCTCCACTATCCTTCTAGTTGCAGGGAATGATGATGGAAGAAATGAGAAGAGCCGAGAGATCAATACCTGGCTCCAAGTCTGGTGTCACTATCAGAATTTTGGTTTTTTTGGTCATGGGTTGGTCTACATGACACCAAGGCTGCTTGCAACGCAGGGGGTACACATGTTGCAAAGGGGGAGAAGGATCTTTGCACAGGAGATAGAAGGGCTCATGGAAGAGGGGAAAGGGATAAAACCAGGTTCTCTATAGATAAACCTGGGGGTGGCATGCCAATGTTTGAGGGATGCTGTGCTAGCGAGGTCCTTTAGTCTGCCATCTCAGTGGAGGCGGAGGATGGAGATCTGTGCAGCACCAAAGAGACAGGGGTTATTGATGTGTTAGAAACCATGGAAGTGCCTGAGAATGGTCTACGCAGGAATTAGGGTTTCTCCTAACCAGAGAGTAATGGATGCATTGGATGCTGCGCTGGGTGGCTATAAACTCTTCAGAAGGGATAGGCTGGCTCAAAGTTGTAATTTTGAAATTCTTTATTACTTTTCTGAACGTATCAAATGATTGTCCAGCACTAGATCTATTTAGCCTGGCGCCACCTTGCCTGGTGGGAAAATCACTGATCCCCAGATAAAGAAGCCTTTTTATTGCTTGACTCTGTTTTGAAATGCATGTTCATGGTTATACACTTCTTTTTTTTAGTTATTTTTTTAGCATGAATTTGCAGGAAAACAGGTTAATTTGTGGTTCCCTGCAAACATGACAGAACAGAACACTTAAATAAGCAAAGTAGCTTTTTTTGTTGTTGTTGTTGTTATCTTTTTACCTTTGACAGACCTTAACTCCACGACGTTTTGAGTTCAAGCTCCAACAGCACTGCACAGGCTTTGGCCTTTTGTTTAGCATTAGCTGAGGATGATACATATGATTCTGTCTATCCAACACCTGACTGGAGGGATTTTTCTGGAAGATGACTGAGGTGGATACTGCTTTACCTCTATGTTATTCTCAAGAAATTTATCTGTCACATTATGGAATCCATACTCCACATTTATCATCCGTGGAACTGGACAAGAGCCACCCTTGGACATCTGTATGCACTTGTTACTGCTGATAGGTACTTACCTCTCAAGAGGCTATCAAGTCTCACATTGTGACTAAATAAACACAAAGGAGGTCAGAAATACTCAATCATTAGCACGTAATTTGTATTAGAGTATGCTTGAAGGAAAAATAAATTTTTAGTAGAAGATGCTGTCTGGATCTGGCTGAATATAAGACAACATGAGGCCATTTAGTTGAGTAGCTCAAGGATCTAGGAGTGTCATCTTCTGATCAAGCAATTAATTCTGCTCATGGGTTTCTCCCAAACACCTTCTCTTGACCAGGGTCAGTCCAGAGGCTTGGGAGGCATCAATGTGCTCCTGACTGCCATTGCAGTGTGAGCTGTGATGTCCAGTGTGTTGTTGAGTGGCTGAAGTAACTGTGGAGTGGAGCAGCTCACAGGTGCATGAACCCTCTCGCGCAGGTGCAGCAGGTTTCTTGTTTTTGGCATCAACTGTCCTTACTGCGTCTGCTGAGTGCGGTCAGACTGGCACGCAGCCAGATGGGTAACCCTCACCCCTGGTCTCCTGTGGACCTGATCAAATGAAGGTGGTCATATCCTTTCCTGCCACTAACCAAGTTTTGTTTCTGACCTTTCTGGAAAACATGGATAATGCTAGGCTAGTAAGACACTTCATATAAATAAGAAATTGTTGAGATTTACAACCAGTACTCATATATTGAATCCAGTATATTGTGCCTGAAAGGAAGTTAGCTTGTATTTGGGCTTGGACATATCCATCATAGCCTCACATCTGCGTTTTCATCTTCCCTTGGTAGTTTGTTTTAACAGTTGATCACATGTTTTTATAAAATGTGTATCTTTTGTTTGTTTGTTTGTTTTAATTCTTTTTACCTACTGCCAGCTGCTTCTCTGACACATTTGGGAACACTGTAGTACCCAAGATTCCTCTGTGAAATGTAATTTTCTAGACATCTTTAAGGTTAGAGGTTTTTTTTCTTTCATATAAAGTGACGTCCTTAAGCAACTCTATTTAGCCCATGTTTTTTGCAACATTGTCTTTGTAGTGTGGAACCTATTAACAGCATTTGAACGGTGGTCCCACATATTTTTGTGCTCTTACCCAATGTCTTGGTTGTATATAATTAATCTTGTTTCCCACAGTACTGCACTTAACTCTGCATTCAGTGACTTGTCTTCTGTAATCTCCAGATTCTTTTCAGAATTACAGATTTCCAGGAAATTATCAGTTCTCCTGTTCGTAAGTGTAGCATGAATGCCTTGTTTGCAGATCAATGACTTATGGCCTATGTTGCATCAGTAATTAAATAGATTAAACTGTCATAAGTCTTGCAAGAAGGCTGCTAAAAAATCCCTCATTTACTTACTATGACTTACTGCCTATTCCATCTTGAAAAATCTGTCAGATTAATGATGTTATATATCACAATAGTTCCTAAAGGGGCAAACAAAAATGAGTTCCCCTTACTTGTTAGGCAGTATATAAATGCACATTGATTTCCCCAAAGCGTTTATTACAGAAATGGACTGCTACAGGAAGGGTTGAAGTGTCATACAAAAAGTATTAGTGCGTAAGAGTGAGGAGATTATAATTGTGACAGAGTGTAATTAGGAAAGATGTGGTTTTATGGGAAAAAAGTTTGAGAAATTCCAGGTAGAGGAGAAAAAGGTAATATGACACAGGATTAAATTTCTTGAATTTCCCAGAATTCTAATATTGTAGCTAAAATTATCCTCAATTAATTATTTTAAGGAATTTGTGAGGATTTCTTGGCCATTAATAGGTGTATTGATCTGATCTGCTAAGATTACTGATATCCTAACTCATTAATTTTCCACATATCTAGACTGTATCACTTAACACCAATCTAACTAAATATCTCCTAAACAAAGTGTATCAGTCGCTGACAAATTAAGTTGACCCTCCCAGTTCGTCTATGTTTCTCAAGTCCCTGAAAAAGAGATCCATTTACACACATATACATAGTTTATGTATTATCCATATGCTATCTTTCTGTCCTCTCTTAGTGTAAGTTCAAAAGGACAGTGCCGACGTTCGTAGATTATTCAAGATTCCTTGCAACTTACAGGAAGCTGAAGTGTTAATGATAGCATTTCCATTTTACAACTTATATGCAGATCTGTATTATCATAACTCCTATATCTAAGAAGGAACAAGTTCACTACACATGAATTGCTATAACATATCTAAACAATTATTGTCTGTGCTAACAGGCATGTAAAAAAGTGTACTGAAATGAAAGATTATTTAATTTATTAATAAAAGATTATTTAAACCATTCTGGCTTCTTGAACTGAACTAACAAACTGAAGAGAATTTCAAGCTGAGGATGGCTTTCAGGTGTGCCCAGTGTATTTACAGTGCCTAAGTATTATATAACCTTTCTGCAGTTTACAAAGCCATTCTTAGCTGATCTTTACTATTCTGGAGACCAGGAAGATTGAAGAAAAAATGATCATAAAATCTTTCTGCAATACATATCTTTTCAGTCAACCTTATTTTCTCTGAGTGTGCAAGTAGATGAAAGAAGATGGTTCCTGTGCTATGGAAGAAAGAAATTGAAAACAGTAATCCATGTCAAAACATTTCTAGCCTTTTGAGGCACTAATACAGGTGTTTATTTAAACAGAATCTGTATCTCAGTGTTGTAAGAGACTGGTTAAAATATTGAACTGTATTATCCAGTAATGTAATGATGCAGAGCACTTCAATAATTTCTTTGTAGTACTGCAATATTTTTTTCACAAGCTAAATAGTATTAAGATACACTTAGATGCAAAATCATCACTACAGAACAGTGGGTATTTCTAGTTCTTTTAAGTCTGATTTGAATTACTGACCTGCTATGGTACTGGGAAATGGTTTAAGGAAGTGTGCTATAGAAGATCCACATAGAATACCTGTGTTTTAAGTCAGATACTCCATTGCTTGTGATTCTTCAAAGCATAAGGACATTTAGGACAGCATTTACAGTGTTTATTTTCAGTCAAGGAATTTTGTTGCTCAAATAAGCACATATTTTTCTACAGGATAAGGATATTTTTAAGGTTGTATCCAAGAATATTTTTCCATTGTCAATCAAAAAAGTGGGGGCTTTCTCAGCCTGTGGTTCAATGGTAGTCTGGATGATATTGGAGGTGGTTTGTGAAGCATGTGTGTGTATAACTTTTGCTGAAGATTGTAGCTGATAAATCCTGAGTTGCAGTTGCACAGGTACAGCCTTAAGCATAAAAAAGGAAACAAGATTAGCTGGTAACATTACTGCAAATCCTTTAATCATTAACTTGGATAAAATGCATATATCATAGCACTAGAAATTAATAATTTTCTTGGCTGGGAGGATTTATATTATCTCAGGTTTTTGTGTTGATATTAAAATGTGTAAATACTGCAATGACAGTTGTAAATTACAGCAAAATACATGATGACAGTTTTCTTTAATTTCAGTTAATTATTTGTCTGAGCAATTTCAAATGGTAATGACATACTGTTGAGAAAGAAGGATTAAAAATTGTTTCTCATGTCAGACATGATAATGACAAGGTATCCAAAGGTCAAAAAGAGTGCTGGATGTATTAATATATGAAGGTAGCCATAACCTAAACTGCTACATAAGCATTGTCCAACTCTGAGAGAATATTCCACTCTGAGTGAGCCACAATCTATAGGCTTCAAAAGGCTGATATAATCATAAAAGTTTAGGTCTAGAAAGGACACTGGGAGCTCATGTAATTCTTAACTCTTTTCTGACAAAATTCTACCAGTTTGGAAACCCTCTGCAGAGATGCTGATTTTATTAATTCTTAAAATAGGTATAAAGAAGAGCATACTAATATTCTATTGTTACTAGTTACTGTGTAGAGACAGTAGTAATTGGAATATTGTATTGTTGCCTAGCATGTTTCTTTCTCTCTGTATCTCACAGGAAAAAGACACCTACAATGGTGGTATGTTACAGACAGCAATAATGTGCAAAAGAAAAGCAAGGTAAGAACGAAATAAGTCTTTCCTAATCTAACCAAGTTGCTATTTTTATGAGTAAGAGAAGGTTGGGGAGTAGGACCAGGGATGCTGTGTTGAATTATTATTTCATCATACTATGATAAATTCCTTAATCCTTTGCACTGTTTCTTATAGAAAGATCAATTTTCTTTCCTATTCATAGTCTCTTTTCAAGTCTTTTCCTTATGATCATCCAATTCCAGGCTTACTTCTGAAATCTTCCAGTTAAATATTTCAGGGGAGTGTATTCTTTATAAAGCCAGTGAGATATCAACAAGTTTGTGGAGTAAATTTTCTTTGTAATCCAGAATTTGGATTATCTGAATAGTCATGTATAGATCATAGTGAAATTTGTTATTCATAATTATTCCTAATAATTGGTGCCTCAGAAAAATTAGTTTTTCTTTCAAACCAGTTAAAGTGAAAGCCATCAACTGTATAATGTTTGATATTATTATTATATACATAATATATAAATATTTCATCTTTAAATTGTGTCACAGTGCGATAATGCTTCTCATGTTGCAAATCTAAATGGACTCGCAACATCACCCTGTGATCTGCAAAAGGTGTGATATAGACCTGTTGCCTCTCCACGTGAAGAAGAAGGTTCTTAACGAAGATAAGCACTTACTGATTTTCTTACTAATTAGTTTGGGAAGATGAACAAACTCCACAGAGCTTGTATTGGGTGGTGTTTGCGTTTGGTAAGCAAGAGAACCATCATACCGGAACATAAAAGACTGGCTATGATGTGTGGAAATGAACTTCACTGGAAAGCTTTTAACCTGGGTACGACCTTTATCTGAGACTTGTATTCAGTCTCATCCAGGCAGTTAAAGTTATAACCCTGCACTGAATTATTTGTGAATCCTTAGCATAGCTATTGTTTGGTGCTTACCTCTCTTGCCTAGTTTAAGTGGGAGATGTGAGTAGGTGGTGAAGACCACAGTGCAGCTGGTAAAGAGGCTTTGAGAGTGTGTCTTTTACTTGTCTGGCTTTCATGTGTCTTTTAGTTAGCTGATCCTAAATTGCAGGAAGAAGTGTGAAAGATGTTGGGGCCTCTGTTTCCCTAGTCTGAGATGGCATCTTTGACTATCTCCGATTATACATATCCTCACCAGCTATGCCTGTATTTCTTCCAGAAATTACAATGAGAGAAAGTGTCAGGATCAAGAAAAACATCAAGGACAAGATTTTTTAATATGACTGTTCGGTTCAACTTCTTCCCTCCTTTGTTTGAAAAACAGAATAAGACTTAAGCGGCAGCAGAAGCCACAACACCGTGTCTTTGCTTTTGCTCAAAAGGGGGAAGACTGTATCATTTCTAAAAATCTTAACACTTTTCAAATGGCAATCATTACATGGGGATAAAGGTGTGAACATTCTGAGCCTTGTTTAACCGTTCACTCAAATAGCTATAGGACCATGTTACTAACTTGGTGCACATATATTTTGTCATGGTTGCTCTAATGAAAATTGTTGTAGTACACAATTTAAGAGAAGATTTCGAATAGAGTTTGCATCCTTAAAATACCAGGCAGCTCTTGAGTTTTGCATTGCTAAAGAATATTCTAGGGGAATATTTAATATGTTTGTTTCAGTTTTATTTTCTTCACTAGTCATTTGCTGTAGACCAATATCAGAGGAGGATACAGCTGAATGGATTTTTTTGTCAAGGCAGTATGGCTTCTCTTATTTATCTTCAAAAGTTTGGGTGTTGTGGTTTGTTTTTTTTTTACTGAATTATTAAACTTTCTATAGTTCATAACCCCCCACCCTCCACTTTCCCAAAACTTGTAAAAAGTGACATGCTTGTTCTTTAAGAAAATATAATCATGACAATCAGGGTGATACAAAATTATGTGGTACCTCAGCTAATCTACTGCTGTGTACAGTTTTCTGTTGTTTGGAGCTAATTGTTTCTGTCTCTCTTTGCAGTATTTATTATGCTTCAGATGTCGTATTATGAACATAATCTACATGCCTATTCCTCTTTTCACAAGGAATAAGACTGCTTTACAGGAAGTGATTACCTGCAATTTCTACTAAATTTATTATTTTAAAATGTGTGATTTACCTTTTTTTTTTTTTAATTAGAACTCCATTTAAAATAAAACCAGAAAGCAAAAGAAAAATATGTTTAATTTTGGAGAATAATAATAGAACAGAAAGTAGTCAAGCCACTGTAGCAGAGGATGACTGGGGTCAGCTAAAAGTGCATATTAGAAAGGAATAGGTAGGTGCCATTTTTCTTATGAGAAACTGGGATTGACGATGTGACAGGTTCCCAAAAAACTGAAGCTCCCTCCACTTTGGATTTACCATGTAAATGGAAATCCATGCCTTTGTTAATCTTCCTTAGACAGGTAACACCAGTTATAACTAAATATCACCTTTATTTTCAACTTTAGTATTCATATTCTTCCACCATCTACTAGATCTGCTTTTGAATTCTAGCAGTGTGAACATCAGTAGAATCAGGAGGTTTTTGCCTAGGGCTTTTAGGAGACTCAGCCCTCCTCATCTTCTCTTCAGGAGGGAAGCAGATGGCTTCAGAAATTCCCCTGAATTGGAGTCAACATGTTGTGAATAACACTGTGATCTTACTAAGACTTACTCATGTGCTTAAAGGCGCTGAGCTCAGTGTGGCAACCGATTTGTTTGAAATTAAGTATGTGAACAAGGTTTTGCAGCAGTAAACTCTTAAACCAGGACAGAATGCTGAAACCAAAAGACAATGGAGGATGACATTTGCATTCTTGTTTTAATTTGAAAAAGATAAAACCCAATCTTTTCTTCTCCAGATTAATAACTGTACAAAGAACAATTCCACTATTGGTCTCCCTGTGTTTCTTTGCGTGGTGCACCTTCATCATTACCATGTTACATACTAATAAATCATGGAAATTGCTTATTCTGATAATATATACAGCTTTGCAAATTCATTTTGGAATTACAGTTTAGAAGAAAAGTAATCCTAACGCTGTTTGTTTGGAATTGACTGTTGAATGCTTGGGAGCCTCTTATAACCATAAAAAATTACAATGATACTCACTAGGGAGGATTTATGAAAGGTGATCATGTAAGATAATTTTCACAGAGGGAAATACTGAAAGAAGTTTATAAAAAATAGCAACAGACTGCAATATGTAATTCTCTTAAGCAATAATAAATTGCCCATATAGAATTAATGATCTCCAGACATTTCTTTTAAAAGACTTGAAAAGAACTAATTAATGTAGCACATTTCAAGCTAAGCAAATTGCAATGATAAATGGGATTACTGGAAGCTATAAATGCAATTCGTAACTGAAGGAAAAGAGCAAAACATCATTCAGAACATTAAGGAATGCAATTAAGCAAAACATTTGGAAGTACTTAATTACATCTGCAGAGGATAGCTAAGTGAGATCTGGTGCCTTGCATTAGTAGCGATATCAAACCTTCAGAAGGTTGCTTAAGCATAAAGTAAGTAGACCATTTGCTGTCAGGATAATATCTGATTTGACATGCAAGAAAAATATTTCTGTATTGATAAATTATGCACACACCTGAAATCCAAACAGATTCTTAATAATGACAAAGTTTGGATTACAAGAATAAAAATGAGGTAAGTAATAAATATGCACTTTCTTGTTGGTCCAAATGTCTTTTGATGTAATAAATGTTCACAAAAATAAAAAATACACATGAAAATGAGGTGGACTGTAAATCAACTATATATATATATATGTCTGTGTATTCTATAGCTGTCTTCTCATTGCTAGTGATATCAGTGGACTATTGTTGAATGATTAACAAAATCACAAGTAAGGGTATTGCTCCATTTCCTCCATCTACAATTGTTTTTATTGCACTACCAAGCAAGTTGTGCAGTTACCAATGAGTGTTTTAATATTTGATGTTTATATCTCCATAGCTTTAAGTGCACAGTTGTTTTAATGTCTTTTGGTGAATAACTAACATAACTACTTTTATTAGTCTGTTCCATTTATCACATGGATAACATTACCATTCTTACTGTCGGTGCCAGGACAAAACACTGCTGAATAAGTGATGAAGTCTTTGTTTAATGTAATATATAAAAGCTTTTTTATTTAATTTTACTTCTTCTTCATAGAACTTGTTGTGACCTGTGCTTATATTGCATTTTATACTCTGCTGCAAATGTTAAAATTAAGTAAGTAAAATAAAAGGGAAACTAATTGAAAAATAGGCTATCTCAGAAGTACAGCTGGTGAAATAACATTGTAAAACTAAAGACTATTCAAAGGAGTTATAAATATTACAGAAAAAAAATCAAAGATCACATTAATAGAGGAAACTTCCAGTTTTGCATTTGATCAAACAGTTCAGGAAAGGAAAAAATGTTTCTGTATTTCTTATCTGTGTATATGTAGGTTTTTGCTGCTCTCACCTCAAAGACAATTTCCACAGGAGTTTGGTAAAACTGACTGAAGTTATGTAAAAAGTCTAATACAATAATTTAGTGAGGACTTTGAATGAGATTTTATAATCCTAAAATGAAAGGAGAAAGCAGTGTGGTTTTCTTCTTTTCTGAGAAGCCAATTTTCCTGACCAAGTGTATAGTCCCTCTCTGTGACTGCTACATGACTAACCCTTGGATGTCACATAACTGGATGTCAGTGCTCTCATCTGCCTTTTTGAGACCTTTTTGCACCTCCCAACTGCTTTGATATTAGATTTCTCAGATCACTTCTCACTGTAGCAGCGTCTTAGAGATGAGGGCTTAAGATATGCCAACACTTTATAACATTGCCTGTTTTTTCTCCTGTGCTTCAGCACTTCGACTGCACTGTACTGGATAACTGTTCTGGAGCACACAGAACTAAAAGACCACAATTTTTCTGGGTCATTTTTAAGCCTGTTCAAGTCCCCACTCGAATTTGAAGCATGGCAATCTAGTCTGTGGTTTGTAGAGAGGGGAGAGAAACAGCAGGGCTTTACAGCACCTTCCTTGACTGATGTTGGGCACCGAGCTTTCAGGGGCTTTGCAGCTCTGCCCCTGCTGTTCTCAACAAATTCTCCTTTAGAGGAAAACTTATGATAAGCTCACAGAGAAGTTCGTCTATCAACACAGGTGGTTGGAGAATCTTCTCTAGATAGCTACAGGGCTAGATACAGGACTCTGCTTCAGTAGCAATGAAACGGTGTTTTTTAAATTAAAAAAGAAACCCAACTGCACCCCCCCCCCAAAAAAAAAAAAAAAAAAAAAAGAGAAGGTATTGATTTGATTAGCTATTTTGGGCTAGATTTGAAAGGAAATGGAATTTTGTACAGAGATTTCCTCTGCCTAAAATGCAATAAGTTACAATATTCTTCCTGCTACAAACATAGTGGCTGGCCTAACAGCGTAAAAACACTCTTCACTTCTGTTGGAAGGTGACAGATTTAGAAAAGAGTAAAAATAAAGACTGTGAAAATTGTAAGCTGTTCACTATCCAGAATTCCAAATGGTAGAGGCTCTATCCTCGGATAAACCTTAGCAACAAATGAGATTAATCTGCATTTCCCCCCCCTTTTCTTTTTAGAAATGTAATTTGCAAATTCTATGCATGAGTAATCTCTCCTGTTTGCTAATACTTATTGCTTCAGGTATAACTGGAAGTTCACCAGAAAAGCTATGTAAAGGTTTAGCCATTTCCAGGAATGGTTAGCTGAAGAAGAGTGTGCAAGATTTCAGAAATATTATGTTAGCAGTGACAAGTTGCTTCAATTGTATTGAGATGATCATCAAAAGAAGACAACTGTTGCTGCTTTAGAATCTCGGAGAGTTTTTGCAAGCATTCCACGTCCTCCGAGTTGTTTACACATTAAAGACCATGTTTTCAGGAGGATTCTGGGATCAAACTGGGACAAGATCACAGGCTGTAATGTAGTACTACTTAGGTATCCCTCACCTAAATAAGAGCAGGTGGGATCTATGTAGACATAGGTAACTCAAGTTCTGAGCATGGTAAAACTTCAATGTTAATTAACCCTGCCTCAGAATGACATTTTTTTACTGTAGTGACTTAGCTTTTCTCCATCCCTCATGCTCTGGGTTACTGACATGTTTGCACATTTTTTCCACTTTTTCAAAAGAGTAATGGAAAAATGTGTAAACCTTCAAGGGCTTTTGACATAAGCTGCAAAGCCCAGGAAATCAGGGTTTTTCCTGTGAACTAAGTTCAAAATGCTACTATGTGATATTACAGTAAGTAAAACACTTGAATGAGTACTGCTGTGAATGCATCTAATAGGACCCACTATGTAAACTACGCGTTTGGTTTTGTCTGACTCAGTATAGGGCTTTCTGTACTTACTTGGAACTGGAGTAAAAACGGATGACAGACTTAAGTTTTATATTTCAATTTATGTAAAGCAAGCAGATGGGAGCAAAGCAGATTATTTCTTTTAACGATCTAGTTTGCTAATTTGTCCCAGATTTGTTCATCCCCTTAACTTTTTAAAAACCTGCAATTATTTTCCCTTTGTGCAATAAAGAGTACCACAAGTGGTAGTTGGGTCAACCTGGTATTTCTCTAAATTTTGTCTTTAATACCAGCTATCACTAGCAAAAAAATTCATTCTCTCCTGCAGTTGCATTTATAGAACAGGAGTTTAGCTGTCTGCTTTGTCTAGTTGGCATTATAATTCACAGCCAGTCAGCATATTAGTGTTTCAGTTTCCTATTTAAAGTCATGGCAAAATACACATAATTGTAATGGGCTGAAAGTTTTATGTTTCAACAATAATGTTTTGTAATGCCTAACTAACACTGATTAGTCTCTCAAAAGAGATCATTTACATGCGAAGAAATTGCCAATATTAAGTTGGATATTTTCCCATAGCGGAGAGAGACCTTCAAAATCCGTCCTTTCATCCAAAGCCTCAAGCTGGTATTCTCTCTGGCTTTCCTTTTTGGCCTTTCCTTTTTTCCTCATTATGTTTGGTCTTCTTCCCTCTACTTATTCATTTAAAGACTAGCTGTTAGTCTTTCTTCTCTTCTGCTTTCTCCCCTGTTGCCCTTTTCTGCTCTCCCCATCCCTCACTGTCTAGCCCAAGCTGCTGCTTCTTGATCAGTCAGATTATATTTAACTCTGTACTGGTTTGTCTCTTTACTTTGGTTACATACTCTGCCCTCTTTGCTCTCTAGTTATGCCTATTTTTCTTCACTGAGTGTAAGATCTTGAGCAGGTAGTATTGTACATGCTAGAGTACTTGAGTCCAGCCTCTTCTTGAAGCAAGTGCTGAGATCTTCCCTATTCCACAAGACATTCCTGAACAAAAAAAAAGCCACTATCCAGTCAATGTGCTGACTTTTTTTCACCCTTGCTTGTTCTTTCTTCAGCGTATCAAACTTCGAGCCCTTTGGGAAAGGAACCTCTTCTCTTGAGACTACTTTTTTTAGCACTGTGTACATTTGCAGTGCTCTAGAAATGAACGTGTGTATTGCTAAACATGATGCTTATCTTACCAGAATTAAGTCAGTATTGTCAAAGATTGTAACATAGGAGGTAACATAGGAGGTGTTTCAAGTTGCAGTGTGCCTCATCATTAAGGGAAGAACAAGTTCTGAATATTTGTTAACCTTATGAATTTGAGTACACAGTTGTATTCCAATGAAAAACCAAACACAAAGGAACTTGTCAAGATGAAGTATATGACCTGGAAAACAAAGTCAAACACCAATAACCAAGTATTTTTTAAAACATTATTTAGTCCGGGTGAAATGTATCAGGCTGACAGATGTAAAATGAGATTTCCTATCTGTATCTTTTTTTCTGGCACAAGCAAGTGGTTAGTTCTTTGGCAAGAAGAATTTGTGATGGCTATTGGACCTCTATTACCTGCACTAAGCTGGCTAACGGTTTTAACAATAGTGTGTCGGCCCAACCAGTAGGAAATCTCAGGCAACCACACCATCACCAGTTAAATCAGTAAGCAGTTTTGGTTTTAAAGAGGAAGGTGTGATATAGAACCACTTCCACATGCTCAATGGACAAGCCATGACAAAGTAGCAACAAATACATGTTTTCTCTATAACACATCTTCTAGCAATTTTTCTTGATACCCAGTGATGTATTCAAGGTGTCACAGCTCTGCCTGATGCTGTCATGAATAGGATGAAGGTTATTTCTGTATTCTGTGCAAGAATGCTTTTGATTATTTTCAAATCAATGCCTACTTAAGAATGAATCAAAAGGAAATGGAAAAAAGAAAAAAAAAAAAAAAGAAGAGAAAAAGCCAGCTATTAATTACATTTTGCACTGCTTTTTGAAGATGATATTTGGTTTCTTTTGAATAAGAAAGAAGTATTTTTGCAATTCCTTTTTAGGTTTGAATTCCCTTTCAGGAGCCCTACTTGAAACAACTGCATTTATTGGAAGCATTACAAAATGGGATGTTATTAGAACAACCGATTATCATAAGCTTTTTTTCCTTTAAGTGATATGAGTAGGATCTTTCCCACTGTTACCCTCTTGTCAGCCTGGGATAATGAATGAAGCTTATTTCTTTCTCACCTTACAGTAACTGCGTGTGTATATGTTTCATTGGAATATGCTGCAAATCTGATTTATTTTGGCTGATAATACTTTTTAATTTTTTAGTACTTAAGAGTGTTTCTGTGATACTTTCTATACGTGAATTCTTTTTTTTTTTGCATTCCTTCCTTTTTTCTGTCCTTTTACCATTTTCTTGAAAAAAGAAGAAAAATTCCTGTGTCAAGTCACATGTTCATTTTTGTCTTTCTAGTGATATGTTTCTGCCCTCGTTAAAGTCATTGGGAAAGGAGCAATTGATTTCAGATGCACAGGATGTGAAGCTGATGCTGAACTTGTCCTGAAGTTCATCTGACTCCTCATCTGCTACTGCTAGGGCCGAGTCTAGTTAAACACTCATGCACCTCATTTTGTGGTTGGCTCTCCCTCTGTAACGGTGTCTTACAACTCTCTTGCAGGTGAGTGGAATGCACCTCACTCAAAAGGGAGAAGCAACAATATTCTTCAGGTCTGAAGAATGTTTCTGTGGTGTGTGCAGTTACTGCAGTGACTGTTCAGCGAGAAACATGTTCAGGACAGCAGAGGTGGAGCCTGTTTTCTCAGCATTCTGAGGTTTACTGTTTTTTAACATACACAGTCCAAAGTCAGAAAATGTATTGTTAATTTTCATAACTTGTAAAATCCTGTTTTGCTTTCTGTTTGGTAAACATGCTTTTTCTTGTGCAGGATGTATCATACCACTAATACCTCCAAGTTCACAACAAAGATGACACTCACATTTCTGTTGGCATTTTAGACTTAATTAACATTTTATAGGAGCAATAATTAACATTTTATGAGCTGGATTTCCTCATCCCTTGAACCTACTTTGGCTTCACTTAACACTGGAACATATAAGTGGGTAATGTTACAAAATGCTAATGTTAAATTTGGGTTTAAGGGCAAAATGAACTTCATAAACGCTGCTGAAATGCAGTAATAACACAGAGCTCCTTTTGATGGAAAAGAAATGGCAGGAAGCGCTTAGCACCAGTCCAAGACGCTAAACTAAAGCTGAATAGTAATTATTCTATAAATGTTATTTTGTTTGCTATTACGTTGGCTAATATTGTCTTAGTGATATGACAGTCCCTCAGCTATCTGTTTCTGTGTTGTTCTGTATTTAGATTGTAAGCAAATAAGAGCAGGCCTCTGTGGTCTAGCTGCACTCCTAGCAAAATGGGGTTTGGAGTACAGTGCTAAAGTACTAACCCAGGTCAAAATTTTAATTTTAATACATTTTAATTTAATAATTTTAATTGTAATAAATGATCCATCATTTTACATGAGGAGATGCCTAGGGATGCCATATTTAGACTAGTTGTTCTCAGCAACCCTTCAAAGTATTTCTTTCTGCCTGCAATAGCGCTTTTGACAACGGCAGACACAGGGACAGATTTCCAGCAATAATAACAACATGCATATTAGTGCCTTTCTAGACACGCTATTTTGCATTATATGGAAAATGCAATAAAGTAGGTATCTGTTATATTTGGTTCAATTTGTGCAGTGTCTATTCTTTGCATGGGTGTTTTGCCACGTAAGGTGTCCCATTAATTTAGAAAGAATAGTTATTGTCATTAGCTCTATTATTCAAGAATGATTCTAAGGATGTAACCCACCTGTATCAAACACGGGAGAAATGAGACAGAAATATATATATATCAAAGTGCAACCGCGTTATGTTGTCAATGTTTTTTATGACCCAAACAATACATTTTTTAAAAATTTCGATTCACAGAGATGTGTGCTATTTTCTCTTAAATGTTCTTCTTTATCAATATAGTATTCCAGTGTTAGGTCTTTTAGCTCCCTGGGGTTAACTTGTGATGACTGATTTATATGTTCTGCAACGTATCTTTCCTTGCAACACTTGAGAGAAGTATCTCATTAAAGAAAAATCTAATATTTTCTACTTAGAGATTGTAAAAGTGGTTTAAGTTAACCAGTTACAGAATTACACAACAACAAAAAAAGCCCATTCAATGTTTATCTGCTCAAGATTTAAGTCCTTCTCATGTTTTGTAGGAAACTTAGAGAAGTACCGGGAGGGAGTTGCTCACCTACATCGAGTGTTGTAGAAACTGTCTCTTGGAATCTGTTTTACTTGTCTCCTGATACTGTTTGAAGTAATGAGAAGCACAGAAAAATACACAGACTGTGGCATAGTAGAAACCAGTGTTATCTGTATTATGTGCTGGAGCGATCACATAGAATGGAGCATTCTGTCATTTGATGTGCGTGGGTTTAAGGCACTGTTTAAGCTCCAGCTGGCTAGGACAAATGTTCTCTTTCAAAGTCCCCTTACCTAAGAAACCCCAAGGGGGTGACAGAGTAGCAAAGAAAGACAAATGCAATATATGACCTTGTTTCTAGTCTAAATGTTGTTGGCTGAAAATCAGTGTAATTTCTGCAGCATTACTTCATGTGCAAACTTCAGATAATTTGTTAACCTGAAAAAAAGTAGTAGTTATGTAATAGATGTGATTTCTGGTGATACTGGGGCAAATTGCTGATTCACAAACATTGACAAGCAATTGAAAATTTCAAAAGCCAATCTCTTTAATCTTCTTCACTTGATTTGTAACAACATTTTAAAATGTAACTGTTTGATGCTGTGCCTTTGACAGACAATATAGTGTCTGAAGTCAATGCCCATAATGAGGAACAACACGCATTTTGAAAAGGAAGTTATACCTTTTACATGGTAAACTTAAAATACCACAGGTCATAAATAATTAAAAAAAAGTTGAATGAGGAAAAATACACCCTTTTCAAATGTTCTAACGAGTCTAATGAATTCTCTAGATGGCTATTTACAGGTTAGGATAACCATCTTGATTATTTGCCAGCAACTAATGATATAAATGGAAATCTAGTAGGTTTTCTACATATTCTCATCATAGAAAAATATACAGCTATGCTTATGTAGGTTGAATTTAACAAAAACACACTTGTTTCAAGATATAGAATTGTAAAATCCAGAAGCAATTGAAAAGATACACTACACATAGCTTTTTGTTTGGATTTAAACTTTTAACACTATTGTAATGCCTAGCATTACAAGAATAAACAAAATCAGTTTATTTATCATTAACATCTTTATAGACTTCCTCTGGGAAGGTAAGTGTTCTCTCAGGAGAGTAAACACTAGTACCAGAGCTGGCCTAAATGGCCGTTGTTGTTATAGTTGTTCACAGCCTGCCAGTTATAATCTGTCTCAAAGAAATTCTCTCTTCTGCAGTTTGCTTAAGAGACTCTGTAAAGTACGATTTTTAAAAATTCTGTCGGCATTTCAGCTGGACGAATAATAGTTCTTCTCTTCCATCTCCAGCTTGTAATTATAATTTGAGCATTTACTGTATGTACTGAAGTATGATTAAATGATTTGTATCAGACCAACCCTTGCACATACCTTTCTGTGCCAATTTAATGCTCGTGAAAGGGGGTGCTCCAGCCAGTTGCCATTGCTACAGGTATACAGATTGGCTGAGTTTATATGGATGACATGACATAGGAAAAGGATGTTGCTATAAGTAGCTCCATTGAATATAAGTTCTAAAGCATGCTATCCGTGTTAAATCAATTGTGCTGTCATTCATCAGAGAGGGGGATTAGATTTAGGATACCTGACAGTGGAAGAAGCCAATCACAAGCCATATTCCAATGGAACATCTGGAGGCGTTGCCTAAGGTGTGTATAAATTAGGTAGAAGGTCTATGATGAACATGGGCCTTGCTCTGTTATTTCCCACATTTCAGCTTAGAGCTTCTCTCAGGAGTGCAGAACGTCTGGTCATTGTTCTTACTCTGCCTTGCAAATGACAGCATCGCAGGAGCTGTAAAGTCATTAACAATGTCCTTTTCAGTCAACAGAAGAACAAAGACAATTGGATGAAGTGTATAACCTGCCAGATTTGTTCCTGTGAATTTAGTCTGTCTGAATAGATCAAGAATATTGTCATCACACAGTTTTTGGAGAACCACAGAAGGTGTAAGGGTCCTCTGGTCCAAAATCCTTGTCAGTTTTCCAATGGTAAAGCAGCTCAGCTGTGGTTTCATGTTCCAAGACTTGAAAATATGCAAGATAAGCATTTGTCATCTCTTCACCTGATTCAGTACTACACTATGCTGCTAATAAAGCTTTTGTATCTTAACATCCCAATCTTCTGTATGTGACCATTGCTACTTGAATAATGAGCAGGAAAAGCAAGCTATCCTGATCACAACTTTCCACATGCTGTGGACTGTCAATTGAGAATCTCTACCTTAGTTCAGGAGAGATGGTATGCTCAGCAGAAACTCAACTTGCAGCATCCAAAACAGGCAGATTATTGTTCATCAAAAATGATGGTGAGGTCTGGAGAAGCTCATCAGGAAAATAGGCTGACCAGTTAGAGGATTTCTTTACAGTGTGTCATCTTGTCCCCAGTGGTGTTTCTGGAGTGTGATGTAAAGATCAGATAGGAATATGATTTTCTTTCTAACCAAATAATACATCATGAATTTTCCTCAAACTATATTTTTGTATCCCTAATGGGCCAATTCTTAAGCGGGAAGGGGAAGTATAAAACAAATAAAATGTGGATTCATTGCTGGAACTTAGAGTCAGTGATGTGATTACATCTTTGCACAGACAGATTTTCATTTCATGTTCATAGGAATCAATCTGAAGTATCTTTTAGGACACCTGTGCTGTGTTTCCTAGAGCTCATGCTTAAGATATTCCTAGTATGAATGGGGGAGATGATGTGTTTGTACATAATCACCATATGCATATTTTAGGGGGTAAGTTTTAGTCTAGCCAATATTGTACAGCCATACTAAATTTGAAAGAAGAATCTGCATTTTTTTGTAAGTAGATGTAAAAATCCATGCACACACAGGTGCATGCACAGAAAGTCAGCAGTTATGATTAACCAAACTTCATTCTCCAGAATTATTGTACATACCTAGTGCTTACATAAGAAATACATATAAATGTGTTTGTAATATCTTTCTTCATCTATAAATCAACCATCTATCTGTCATTTCACTGTAATATTCTGTCATTTGCTAAGATTGACTGGTAATAGCTGTGTCTTTTTAGTACTTCCCCGCAGTAAACCTGTAAACTGAATGCTCTTTGTAAAGATTAGCATGGTTTTATAGATCTATTTTTGACTGTGTCCAGGACTTTGTATTCTTCTAAATGGTATGTATTGTTCAGTAAGTGCATGTTTATTTTGTAGTTGGCTATTACCTTAGCACATAAGGAAGCTCTCTCTTTTGGTCCTTTATGGGAGCTAGAGCAATACCAGAAACACGTCTCACTTCATTAAATCTAGATATGCCTTAATGGTTTTTAAAGCCATGCCACTAGGAATACTAATAATGTTGCAGTGCATTTTATACCTCGTTGCTAGTTAATTGTAGAATGAACCTACTGCTCTTAGCAATATGTACAATCAAATGTCTTAATTTGCATGTAGTTTTAATTTTTAGATAAATTCCCTGATCAAATTAAATAATTTATAGTAAGTAATGTCAGAAGCACACAAACAGATCAGCCTACTGGCAATAATGTGCTTTGGGGATTTCTTGGTTTCTTCCTTGGAAAGGCATGGAGAGAGAGAGAGAGCATATTGCATTTGCTGAAACTATCATAAATTGACAAAAGATAATATTAATAGGAAAAAAACCCCTGTATTAAATTATTTTCTACTTTTTTTAAGGAGTGGCTGTATTAGCTATTTGTCTTTTAAAGAGAAAAAAACTTCACTTTTACTTCTGCTGATTATTTTGCTATTCATCTATGCTGATTTTACAAAATTAAAAAACAAATACTATTAGAAAAACAGCTCTCTTTAGTGTTATTCCATCAAGTCAGTTATTTCTTAGGTTTTGAAAAATACCAAAAGAGCACACATGCTATATATGAAAGTACTGCATAATATCCGAAGGACACACACACACAAAACTTGCTTTGAACCCCATAGATTAAAAGGAAATAATGAATGCATCCTACTTAGAATGCAATGCCTTTCAGAAAGGTATTGCAGGCATATGGCAAGGAATACTGTCACATGCAGGTTTATCAAAATAACTGCAGGAGTCCTGTTTCGTAATCTCCACATAGCTGAACAAAATTAACTCTTGACTTACTTCTTTCACGGGCTTTGCAGAGAGTTTGTTTTGCATAAATTAAATAATTCTGCAAGACTTGCAAACTTCTATCCCAGGACATAGCATTAGGGAGCTTAATCTTGTGGTATTATGTGCCTATCTTTATTTCAAAAGAACTCCAATACCTCTTGCTTCAAGGGCAAGAACCATCTTATATAATCAATGAAAGGATTACTGAAAGTAATGGGTGAGGAGTGGTCCTAATTGGACTCTGAAAAATTGACTTGTTAAATTGAACTTAGCTGGAGATGATTTCTTAAATTATAGAAGTGGCCTGTTAAGGTTGACATGAAAAACCTGATATACAATTATTTGGTTTTATTGAGTTGCTCATTTATATAAACTGAATCTCTCTTTGGAAACTGTATTTTTAAAATCTTAGCCTAGTCATTAATGTGTGTTGTATTTCCAGGGCAACAGACTACTTAAAATACTGCATTATCCATAGTATCTTATCCTGTCTTTCATAAATATTTCCAAATCTCTCCAAATTTTGTAGAGGTGAGTCCAAAGAAACTTAGTACTTGAGTAGTGCTATTTATGTGCTCTAGCAGTTGCAGTGCTCTGTGTGGAGGTATATCCCTTGTTTCTAATAGCATATTAGAGTAAATAGTTAAAGCGGAATGGCCTGCTCCCAGATATAAATTATGCTGGTAGAAAATATTTTATTTCTATATACTGCACAGACTACTATTTCCCTGTTATGAGGGACATTGGTGTAAAAAAACCCAACAAACCAAAACAAAGCATTTAGTTTTTTCTTTCTCTTAAGAGGTAACTCGGAGCACCTCTGATATCATCCCTGGTATGGCATGAGGGTGCCAAAAATGGGAGACGCTATTCCAGCTCATGCTGATCAGACTCTAAAGCAAGTGAACCTGGATTTAAGCACAGATCATATAAACTGTCTGTGATCAGCCATCCAAGAACTCTAACATTTATCCTGCCACATTTTGAGGCACTGAATCCTCAAGAAACACGGTAGTGGCTAAAACAAAACCAAAAAAAAAAAAAGAAAAAGGTATATGCAGCAGAGTATTACAGCGTGGCTATGAAAACAAAGTTGCTTGACGGTAAGATACAAGGCATCATTTGTTATGAATTAATTTAAAAGAGCCTAACCACCTCCAAAAAAGCCTTCAACTCAAACTCTCAGGAAAAGTCCAGCTCTTGCTTTTCTTATTATCCTTCTGAAAGTTTTGCGCGTTCTTTTGCCAAGCAGTACATCTTACATACTACTTTCCACTGATAACAGCATAAACCCCCAAAATTATAGTCCAATTAACGTACTAAGTTTGTAATAATAAATGTAAGTTATAAATTCCTGGGTTTTGTCCTGAAAACCTCTTCACATTAACTATTCTGGTTGCTTTCTTGAAGCAAGTTGATGGTTACTGCTATCATTTTATAAAATGTTAGAAGGTTTTTGATATTGATTTGAAACATCAAGAAATTAAGAAAATTTGAGTATTCAATGTAGAATAAACAAGTCTTTAAAATACATTAATGGATACCAGTGCCATGCCTTTGATCCCTGAAGCCTTCTGTCTGGAGATGTAGTTAACATGCTGTTATCTACTGCTGTTTGCCAAGTAGTGCTCTTTTTAAACTGCATTTCCTGCTCTGACTTCATATTTTTTTCACCATTTGCAATTTATGAACCATTAAAGATGTTGTTTGATGTAGGTGCAGCAGAGAGCAGAGTAACTACTGCTGTAAAACACAAGTTTTGGCAGTGTCAATCAAATTATGTTTTCTGCATAGTAATGTGAGTTTTAGTGATATCTGCGAGAAATTGCTTAACTCATTACCCCGTGAATGCCAAATAACCCTATAACTAAGATACAGGTAATTGTACTGAAAATCAGAACTTTGATACTAATCAGCTGTCAAGAAAGGGGCTGTGACCATGTAGGTTATGTGGCTGTTATGAAAAAAAGTCTTTTCAAACTTTAACCATGTATGAGAGTATGGGAATTTTCAGAGGACTTCCTCAATAATAAGCAAGAGCAGCTCATCAAAATCAACACCATTTGCTCCCCCAAAATGTCTTTTTAATAAGACATTGTCTCAAGCTCAGGAAAGAGTGAAATAGAAGAGTGGAAGTGTATAATCGCTTTATAGAGATGACCCTGTCTGCACCTTTTCCCTAACAGAAGTAGTAACTTGCGCCTGCAAGTTACCAGGTTCCTGAATAATCATTTGTTAGTCTAGGCTTGATCTACTTCTTTTCACCAACTTTGTGGAAAAAAATGTATTTTTTACCAAACATGTCTATATAGAGGCCAAGTGCTAGGTCCTGCACTTGGGTCACAACAACCCCAGGCAGTGCTACAGGCTTGGGGAGGAGTGACTTTCTAAGCTGCCAAGTGGAAAAGGACCTGGGGATGTTGGCTGACAGCTGACTGAACGTGAACCAGCAGTGTGCCCAGATGATCAAGAAGGCCAACAGCAT
Organism: Trogon surrucura; assembly: GCA_020746105.1. NCBI lineage: Eukaryota > Metazoa > Chordata > Aves > Trogoniformes > Trogonidae > Trogon > Trogon surrucura. Next base: position 73,655,030 of record CM036619.1, read on the forward strand.
CCTGGCCGGTATAAGGAGTAGTGTGGCCAGGAGGATGAGGGAAGTGATTGTTCCTCTGTACTCAGCACTGCTGAGGCCTCACCTTGAGTCCTGTTTTCAGTTTTGGGCTCCTCACTGCAAGAAAAAACCTGAAGTGCTGGAGTGTGTCCAAAGACGGGCAACAAAGTTGGTGTAGGGTCTAGAGCATTAGTAGCAGGAGTAGTTGAGGGAACTGCGATTGTTTAGTCTGAAAAAAGGAGACTCCTGGGAGACCTTATCACTCTCTAACAACTACCTGAAAGGAGGTTGTAGCAAGCTGGAGGTTGATCTCTTCTCCCAAGTAACAAGCAGTACGGCAAGAGGAAATGGCCTCATGTTGTGCCAGGAGGGGTTCAGATTGCATGCTAGGAAAGATTTCTTTACAGAAAGGGATGTCAAGCACTGGTACAGGCTGCCCATGGCAGTGGTTGAGTCACCATCCTTGGAGGGTTTCAAAAGACATGTAGATGTGACACTTGGGAACATGGTTTAGTGGTGGACTTGACAGTGTTAGGTTAATAGTTGGGTCTTGATGATCTTAAAGGTCACTCCTAATTTAAATTATTCTATGATTCTATTCGTAACTAATGTGACAGGTTTTTAAGTGTGGACTTGAAGGAAGTGAAGGCCCATAGGTTTCAATCAAGAAGAAAAACTTTTCACTTTCTTTAATGCTTGTATTACGACACAGGTTAAAACCTGCTTTCACCACTCCAGTCCCATCTGTACAAAAATTAAAAGCAATAAGAATATTTCTTAATAGAGAGCCCTTAATATTTCTTTTTTTATGCCCTCTATAAGCATAGATACTTTCATCATGCCATCTGAGAATACAATAAATCTCCTTAATTTACTCTGCATGACCCTTTCTCTTTTGCATATTACTTCTTTAAAAATTGTATCTTAAGTGATAATTATAGGGAAAAACTAAACAACCCTCCAAAGTACTAAGTGGTGGCTTAATAGACCAAAGCTAAATATTCCTTTTTTTCACTATCCCGTGAAGCTTATAGCAAACATGAAAGGCTAAGTCACTCCTTTAAAGTAGAGCTTCAGCAAAAGATCAGTAGGAAAGGTGCCTACAAATACTCTGCCTAGATTCTGCAAGCTGTGCTCTCTCTAAATCAATCTCTTGGGTCAGTCCAGAGGTGATGTAGATTCCTGGCTGCGTCTTTATACAGTGCCCACTCTTCCTCAAAAGCCCAGCTGAGATATCTGCATGAGATCAGAGCAGGTTGGGCTGCCTGACCTGCCTAACCTTGGTCCCTGCAGAGGGATGTGAAGGTCACAGTTGCTGCCGTACCAGATTAATGCAGCCGAGGCCTTGTGCTGTTTCTGACAGTGACCATTGTCACGAACCACCGAGGGAGAGGCTGTGACAAATCCCAAGTACAAAAATGTGGATCAGCCTGCTCACAGGGAGATACTGCTTCTCATCCCTTTTGGTAAGAGGTTGAAAAGTGAAATATGGTCCTTTGAACTTTTATTTCTAAGTGTTCTAATAATCTCTCTATGGTCTAACTTTATTTTTTTTTTTCTGAATCCTTCTAAGCTTTTACATAAGTTTTGCATTTGCTTCTTTTCAGCTGTAGGAGTTTATTCTTTGGCACTCAAACATATCTCTCAAAATTCAAGCACATACAGAGTCATGCATCAGCTAATCCGTGAAGTGTGTTAATGTACACGCTGAAGTCATTGGCAAAGTCTTGATTTATTATTTATCGAAAAAATAATGGCCAAAGTTTTAAATGGACCTTCAACCTACAATGCTTAATGTGTCTTGGAAAAAAAAAAAATCTTTGCCATCTAAATTGCTATAATGTATTTTAAGTATTTCTTCCTATGTATCCTGTATTTCATGTGGAAAAAGAAGTGCTCAGCAATTAATTTTGCATAATATCAATGTATATAAAATACAGTATATTGTCCTTTCCTTGCTGAGAGTCTAGTTCCTTTATAATTGCTGCAAAGACTCCATTCTAATTGGATTTATTCTCAATAAACTTGATCTTTCTACTAATTCTATATTTTTCTGCACCCTAGGTATCCTAATTATCCTTTTCTGCTAATAGAAGTTGTTTCTTTTCTTGTTTTATGCTGTCTATTTCATTGTACTTACTTTTTTACTGCTTTTGAACAAATGATAGCACACAGACTTTGCCATCTGTTATGATATTTTTCTTAGAAAAATATTTTTTCTTTATAATTTGCTAAGTGTTCTTACTTTCTGCTAGGAAACTTCCATTGGTTTATGTATCTGTTTCTAGCTTGAGAAAAAGGGCTCAGTTAGATACTTCCTTCCTCTCTTTCCTCTCTCCCATCTTCTTTCCCTCCCTCTCTCCATTTTGTGTATGCATGTCTAGAAGTTACCCTCCTTTTTCAGCTATCCAGCTGAACTGTTCTTTCTTTGCCATGTTTTCAACTCTCTTGACAACCTCGAGTATGAGGCAGGACAGCACTAATGGGCAGAATTTTCAAATTCTTGTAGCCCATCCAGTATTTGTCATGCTTTGAATGGGAATAGAAGCTAACCTGCAGCCAAACAAAGCAAAATCTAAAACTAAAAAACCAAACCACACTTCTAAGACAAAAACTGTGAGTGGCAGATGTAGCTATTTCACTTACTGCAGCCCTTTTCCCAGGATCTCCACTCCCTGTAAGGAAAGGGTATAGTCCAGAAACTGCTTAGATTTTTCTGTATATTTTATTAAATGAAAAGAAACATCGGTTATTCAAAATTTTTAAGATAAAAATATTAGTCTTTTGTTAGAAGTCATGGAACAAGCTTCTACAGTTGATCATGCATCTGATGATCCTTTAAATGATTCATGTTCTCTCTTATAGAAAAACCAGGACTGAACTCTATAGGTAAGCTCACTGAGTCCTGACTCAAAACCACTGGTCAATACCTGTAATACTACTGTAGAGGAGGTCTATAACCTCTCTTCCATTGCAAATCGTAGAGTCAAACAACTCTGAAAATCTTAGTGGTTTTCAGAGTGAGAGAGCATTTCATTGCCCAGCCCTCTTTCAGGACAGTTCTCTTTCTGAGTAACAAGAGTAGCAGTTGTAACCAACAGACTTGTACAAGTGTCTGGACACAAGATGCAGCCACAAAAAAAAACAGTTTGTGGGATGGATCTGGAGGCATTCTTAGCTTACCAGAAGGTTTTAAGTAATACGGATTGGGAAAATCAGCCTTTTTTGCTGTTGACAGACTAACTGCTACTGAGGACTAATGCTAATGTTTGCTAGTTTTTACTGTACATTCCAGCAGAACATGGTACCCGCTCAGGTGCCAGTGAACTATGTGCAAAGTCACGTGGCTGTTGTGCAAAGTATAATTTATTATCCCCATTTCACAGATGGAAAGACTGAAGTGTGGAGTCCCTCAGTGCTGTAGCCAAGAAAAGAGTCGAGACCTCCTGAGCCATGTCTGCTCTTTCGCCTTGACAGACAGTGATGGGTATGTCATGTTCCTGTCACAGATTTAAGCGACAACACAGCTGTGAGTATCTGGCACAGTGGAGCTGAGCCTCTCTGCACTCACTGTTTAGCTCCTTCTTCCAAATATTTTCCAGAGGCATCGAAGGTGTTTGTGATTGTTGCTGAGAAACCAAGCAAATGGCATGGATATTTTAATTCTTGTTGTGAAAATGTTTTCACAGCTGCTAAATCCTTTTGAGACTTCTTGGGAAACATTTAAATTTGATTTGCTTTTGAGTGCTTGCCATTAGGATTATCAAACTCTTTGTCATCTAAAGTTGATCGATGAAACAGTTGCTTCCTTGATCATGGCTCTTAATGGAGGCCAGAGCTATAAAACATTCCTCTCTGCCTCTCTTCTCTCTTCGTGGGATGCATTTTCCATGGAGGCAAAGCTCTGGTGAGCAAATTATATTTCAGCATGCAAGCACTAGGTGGCATGAGTCATTTTATGGACACTTCGGTATTTCAACTAACTCCATCTGTTCAGTACTCTAATTGCATAGCCACATTGTTTAGAGGAACATCATAAAAAGTTAGCTAGAAGTGATTTGTATCCATGTATACTGTATGTTCTTTATTCTGCACACCATGCAGCTGTTACATTTTATGATTGTTCCAGGCTCAAACTGGTGCAAAAAAGTGATTTTCCTGAGGCTGTTGGTTGTGGTAAGTGCCATGCTTTTTGTGGTTATACAAAGACACATGGTCTCCACACCTGGGGTACCGCTTGAAGATCAGAACTGAAAAGAGAATTGCGTTAGCTGAAAACATTTAAGGCCTAGATAATTCTATATAAACAGAGCTAAAAAGATTGTAACTATTACTCTCAACTTCTTCAGAAATAATAATTCTTAAATGTGCAAATTAGGTAAATTACCAACAGTGCAGTTTTATTCTGGTTTAAGGATTGCAGTGTTTAATGAAGACAGAGATAAACTTCCAATGTATAGACTGTGACACAGGTATAAATTTCTACCCAAAGCAATCCAGTGGACAGTATTGTTTTCCTTCCTCAGGAAATGTTTCCTTTTTTTATCTGTTTACTACTTCTTGGAAAACACAGAAGCAGTTCTTTGAATGGGGCGTGTAATTCACATCTTCAACTCCTGCTACTCCTAGATAACTTCTTTAGGCAGTAGTGAGGAGAATTTTGTCCCTTCCTTCTATCCGTTCCACTCAGCCAGTAGGATCTTGACTAAACAGCCACAAAACAAAGTTATCTGATAATACCCGTTACTTTACCCCTTCTCGTCCCTTACACATTTATACCTGTGCCCTTGAACAGCAGAGATGTGAGGGCTGGACACATTTGCCTGGGAAAGGGTGTGGACATTGTATCCCACAGGGAGAGGTGCATCTTTTGGTAGCCTGCTTGAAGTACCTCTAACTTGAACCTTGTAGAGCAGCTGGATTTGTAAGGCATGTCTTGCTTCTCCGTATGCCCCTTGCTTGGCTCTGGAAGTCTCCCCTTTTTCTTTCTAGATGTCCTGGATCACATTCAGATGTGTTTAGCCCTTCCTGTAGGCACTGCAGGAATCTGGGTACCCAGTACAAGTTTGTGCTGTAGGACACAGTTACCAAAGACCCCAGACACAATCTTTTTCTGTTCACTAGCAGATGTCTAAGCAAGCTCACTTTTACATTTGAACATTGACAAGGGTGAGAATATTTCCTTTCTCACGTACGATGGATGTGGCATGCCCATTTTTCTTCTGCTAACACTGTACCAGACTTTCAAACATATGACTCTCATCTCCTAGGTGAAAGTCTCTACTCCTAGTTTATGAGGTGTTCCAGAATACAGCTTACTAGGCGTCTCTTAAGTTTCTCAGCTTGAATTCCCAGGCTCAGTAAATATTGAAATGTTAGATGTCTAAACTGAAAATATTAACTTCAGAGGGGGAAGGTGGTACAGCCACTTCAACACACCCTGTGCAGAGTTATCAAGTGAGTCAATGGTTGAACTTGCCAATTCCCATCACTTACCTCACAAATACTCAATCAGTACAGTGTCCCTTTAAAAAGCTGGATATTTTTCAAGATCGCTAGAATCTAGCTCATGTTGCATGCCTTATTTATTTTCCTGTAACTTCGCTTGGAAACCTAAATTCTATCTTCCATTTAATCTTATTTATTATCATTTGAAATCAGGTCTGTACCAACCAGCAGCAGTTGGCACACAAGAGGATTTGACTTTGATTATAAGTAGTTTTCTGGCATTATGTTCCAAAAAGCAAAACAGCAGAAAAATTGCTTGTTGTAGAAATAAGCTGAGAAATGCCTTCTTATGTTAGAAAAGTTTTACAGTGATTAAGAGAAAGAGAAATCAGCTGAAAGAGGGCCAACTTAAATATGAAGTTAGAATATAAAATGTTAGTGCGTTAGAACTTCAGAGAAGTACCTGATAACTTTGGGGTGCATTTTCTGCACTGGCACATGTATAAGTAACTTGAATTTCCAAAGAACCTGACAAATTCAGCAGGAGTTACTGGTTGTCTAGGGTTGTTCAAAGACAACCCAATACGGAAATACGGACACATCTCAAAGTATTCTTGCTTCGCTCTTTTGTAAATAGTAGCCAGCAGCTGCCTTCAGACTTGAAGTGTATGCAGAATTCCTCTGTCCTCACACTCTCAAAACAAGCAAATGGGGAAATGTCAAGAAGTGGAGGAACAGGGCAGAACAATTTCTGAAAACTTTCAGAGCAAAGAAATTTTGCTTCATTCCTAGTATTCTCCACATAATTCACCAAGTCAGTCTACTTCTGCTTTTTTAACTTCTAAACCCTGGATCTTATATTCGTAGGTCAAAGGTGCTGAATCAAAGGTCAGATAGAAACTGGCTCATCCCATCCAAGTGTAGACATTTAGGTTCAATGGACTGATAAATAAATAAAGAACAACAGTCATTTAGGGACCAGAAGTGAGTCTGTGTCCCAAACCTCTATGTTGTGAAAATGTCTGTGGAGTTTGTTATAATGGTAACATAGTCAAAGCTCAAGCTACAACTGCCCTGTATCTGCTGTTGGGACCGTGTCCACGTGCACATGCATCGTGCATCGTCATCACTTCCCTGGGTGGTCTGGGTGCTCACCAGCTATTCTCCACACAGATGAAGCAATGGACTGACTTCAGACAAGGTGACTGATTAAATTCCTGGCTGGCTTCCTGGGGAACTGTGACTAATTTTTACAGAAGCACTTCAGGTGAGAGTTTCAGACAACCCTTTGGATTCCCCCAGGCATTTCCTGCTGTCCAAAGCCAAACTGAGAGGCATTATTTATATACTTAAACGTGCTGATTAAGAACCTGGGTAGGAGATCTGGCTGTTGCAGGGACTTCCGCAGGCAATTCCTGCTGTAAAATTGACCAAATAGTACACAGGAAAGTTTTTTATTAATACTCTGCAGAAACTGTCTCTGCAGACGCAGAATTGTTCACATGGAATGGTCTTTTTCACACAGAAAATTAGTATGTTTGTTTGTAGTTCAAGATATTCAATAGAAATGGATTATGCATGCACTAGAGTGGTCATGTAGAACCACAGCTCAGCTAGTTTATAAAAAATGTACTAAACAGTTTGGGAAGTCTGCCTGGCTAAGGACCCTTCAAATAGACTCCCATCACCACCTGGACAGTCACTGACTAACTTGTTGGGAATTTGATTCCCCACTTGAGCATCATCCTATGCAAAATATCCCAACAAAGTAGTGGATTTGTGGTTTCTTTGGTTGTTTGGGTTTGGGGTTTTTTTTTGTGTTTTAGGGTTTATTTTAAACAGTCTGTCTGCAATTGCCTGTGCAATAGTATGTTCCCCTGATGCCCTTTCAAATTCTTGCTGGGATAAAACAGTCATGTACCACCTTCTTTGCCTATGTTTTGATTTCTCTAGTGAACAAACCTGAACTTCAAGCAAAGAAGTCAAGGTGCTCTGCAATGAGTATTGATGTGTAGATAACCAAGAAACGGGATGCTGTGGTTTGCTGCAGAGCAAAATTGCCTCTACAGAATCGACTCTTGCTAAAGGTAGATTGTAATATACATGGAGAAAGACGAGACATATGCACAGGGTGGCTCAGATGAATGGATATACAGCTTGCTTAATAAGAGCAGCACAAAATGGCTCCTACTGCTAAGGGAATAGTTAACATGTTTGGGATGAGATGGGGACAAGGTAGGGGGGAGAAATAATGAGTCTTGTTGACAGTGGGTAGAAAAACCAAAAGAAAATTGTCCATCTCCTTGGGTCAGCGAAATCTGGTTTTGCCTCCTGACAGGAAAACATGGAACATGGACTGGCAGTCTCTGAATCAAAGTGCCTCATCAAAGTGGCTGAAATTATATGAATTGAACCAATGCCTTTTTTAACTTGAGCTCATTTCCCATCCTGATGCATATGACACTATCTTCCCTCTCTTGCAGCCTACCAATTTGTGGCAGGGAAAACTGAAGTTCCTTCTTCCTACTTATAGCAGATAATGCTTGATGAAATCTTCAGACTGCAAAACAGGAAATTTTGTTTAGGGAAGAGCTAAACAAATTAAGATAAGTGCTTCGCGAACATTTTCTCAAAGCAAAATACAAATAATTGGGGTATTTTTTTTATAAATTGCTTTAGAATTATTAATATTTTGATGAATTTAAATCGAAAAGAAGTCTGGGACAAACAGTAACATAGTAAGAAACTAATTTTGGGATATGCTTGGATGTTCATGGTTTGTCAGTCCACACCATTCTACTTCCAAATATTTTGAAATTTCAAGAAAGGAGAAATCCCCAGATGGCAGAACTGATTTATTAATCATATACAAGCAGAAGATAAGAGTTACATTTACATCATATAGTACAGTTTGACTATCTGTAAAATAAACTGTTTTCTAGGAGGTTTTGGAAAAGATTTATTATGAGAAAACCAAGAAAGAAAATTCTTAACAATTGAATTTCTTGCAGGCAAAAGAAGAGTAGGATTTCAGGTTAAATGTTGTACTAATGCCCAGTCTGGACCCAATGCTGTAATTATAGTAATCAAACACTATTTACTTATACCATATTTCTTTTGCATTAGTGTCTTGCATACTAAATATTTACAATCCAATCTATAGTTCATAGCTTCACATTGGCAAAAACTTGTAAAAATATTTAATAAACTACTTCACTTAACAGCTTATATATCATCTGGGAATATTACAGCAGAATTGCTGGCAAGTTATACTACCTCCTAGGGTGCTTCTTCCTTCCAGAACAAACGACTGTTATTACTGTAACCAGTTTTACAATCTTATATGACATCTGAGATCCCATGAAACCCTGCTACTCACAGCAGAGGATTCCAAGTCGGAGATCCATATTCTGACATACTTGTGCATGGTATGGTGCATTGGTCTGATTCAATACTGTTCTTTCTCTTAAGCAAACATAGACCGTGTTTTTATTAGAAGATAGAAGACCTAGACTTACACCTGAGCTGTATCTTTAAAATAAGATTGAGCAATATTTCAGGGTGTGGATTCTCTCAAGTCTTGGCTTTGTATGCAGAACTTTGAGCTTTGCAAAATTTAGAGACAGTATTAATTGAGAAATTACAATAATTAATTTTAACAAGAAAGCACTCGCTGAACTCTAGAATTCCTTTATATTGTTCACTCTTAATCATTTCTTTTCTAGGGCTGCAGAACGAATTAAACATGCAAAGGAACACAGAACCACGTGCAGTAATCTAACGGCGTAAAGGCACCTGTCCTCTTCCTTGCTGTGGGGAACAGCTGAGTTATAAGACCGGAAAATCATCCATTTCTCCATACTCGCTAATTGACTGAGCATTTGACTACTGGGCCACAGGAAGAAACAGCATTATAACCAGAAAAGGCATGTGCAAATCAGCTGCAGCCTTTAATTTGCTGGAAGTAGAAATGATAATGCTTGTGCAATATCAGCTCTACAGTATTCTAACCGAGCTTTTGCAGCTGTGAATTGCTTTTGCCCTGAAACCAATTCAAAATGCAATGTTTGTTTTGGAAAAGGCCAAATCACTGCAGAAATCTGTGGCTCTCTGCCTGCTTGGGAGAGGAGGGGCTGAGGCTGTAGATAATTTGTGCTTACCAAGCTGTGGAGGAAGGAGTTTATAAATGTAGAGTAATAGTAATGAAAAACAGAATCGTAGACTTTTAAAAAGTAAACAGGCATAATTTAGCCGTTCTGACACAGATTGAAAGTTGGGGGTTTTTGCATCTGAAAAATTATTTTGCTTCTGGCTCTTTTTAATAAGTCATGTTGAATATTTAATGACATTTCTTAAAAATGTCCACATTAACTAACCATGACCCCTTATCTAGGGCAAGAAAAGAGAACGCTTTCGTTAATGATCCAATGCCTGGGGAACCCTATTTTCTTTAAAGTACAGAACAAGTGAGGACATTTATAGATCTGGTGGGAGATAATAAAAAGTGCCCGATTTGCATTGAAAGTCAACAGGAGTCCTCCTTGGACCTTTAAAAATCTCCCCTTTTGTCACATAATGGGAGCTCACACAGGTTGCGTCATAAAGTTAAGTGCAGAGATAAAGGCATTTGGGAGGAAAAAAAAATTTATACCAGAATCTTCATAGGCAAATTTTGTCTTAGATGAATCATTTTCTGCTTCTATAAAATGCCCCATCAGTTGTCAACAGAATAATTCAAGATTGCTCCACTTGTGTCCTGAGGCGGTAGGTGGCATGGCTAATTGCTGCTGCATTTCCGAGCAATTTTAGCTTCTCAGTCTGGTCTTTGTGCGAACTAAAATCTGGTACTTTTGAAGGGAGAGCTAATAACTTGATTCTTTGGGGCTACAGGCAGCCTCTCCTTTCATGGGGGCACTGCTCTCCTCACCTTGTATTCATTCCTCTTACTTCTCTTTAGGCACTGCCAGAAGAGGTCTGAGCTAGGAGCCTGGTTGCTCTATGGCTTCTGTCTCTAGCCTCTGGAAAGAAAGAGAGGCCCCTCAAGGGCCAGTACAGCCCACCGGTGAGTTGTGTCATCTTTTGTGAATGCCTGTCACTCGGGCTTGGTGGCAGAGGACTCTACTTGGCAGGGGACTCTACCGTGGCAGTGGCCATGAGAGTAACTGAGTTCAGTGTATAACGTGGGAAGACTCTGGGCCTGCATTTCCTCTCCTGAATGACTACAGGGAGAGGCAGGAAATCGTGACTGATTCATCTTCCTGCTGAACCGTTGGCTTTTATATTTTCAAAGCAAGAGTTTGATGGAAATTTACTTTAAATACATAATAATGCAACTCTGCTTCTTGCTAGAAAGCACTGAATAAAACTTATGTTTTATTCAACACAAAAACAGTGCGAAAAATTAGCAACCTTTTCTATATTTTTTCTCACAGAAAACATACTTCTTTTTCTGTTTATCCCTTGTGAAGCATTTTTAACTGATTGTGTAATGATTTTGAAGACAGTTAGATACAAATCGTTGCAAATCCTGTTTCCTTGCAATAACCTTTTTTAGAAATCTGATTCTTCATTACTGATAACTTCTAAGTTTGAAGTACCCTTATTCAAGAAGTTTGGTGTGATTTCCAGCTTGTGAAATTTTAGGAAGATATCAATACCCTATAAAAAGACGACAAGCACAAGTATGGTCAAGAGTATTTGAACAACCTCATAACAATTTTGTTGTTGAAGGGCAACAAGAAATATTCATAAAACAATTGAGGGATTTCTCTTCATCTTTATGATCCTGGCAAGGTCTATAAATCCATTAATGCACAAGTTCAGCAGCCTCTTTTGGCTACAATGCATTGAATGGTAATTTAGCAGAGCAAAATCCTTTCTTTAAGGGATATATAAGAGGGTTTTAGTTTTTTTTCCCATCAAGAGAACAGATGTTTTCAGAAAGGAACAGAATGTTGAGTTTCATTAGAGACCCATACAATAACTAAGCTGTTTCAAAGAAGTAATTCTTAGTCAAATTGACCGTGTGCCTCTTGTCTTGGCAATGAGACGTTTGGGGGTATGGTTTAAAAAACATCTTTAGAAAAAAATAAAAATCAGAAGGAAGTGGTTTCCATTATTAGCTTTCTAATAGTTCATTTTCAGTCAATTATGGGTACACTTTTCTGACCGAACGAGATTGGTTGAAAACGTTGTGCAGGCATTTTTTCTCTAAATGAGAAGAGGATTTGCAGCAGGATGGGCAAATATTTGTTAATTTTTTTATGAGCATGAAATTTCAAAGCCAGGTCTCAAAATTCTTTTCTATCTATATTCAACTTGTTACACACATACATATGTTTGTGTCTCCTCCATATATGCTAACACATATAACTATATGATTTATACATGTTGTCCAAATGTGTTATATGTACTGCATCCGGACCACTCTCCAGGGTTTAGTGTCAGGATTATACTTAGCACTTCAATGCTCTGTGTTTAAATAGGTTAAAAAACATAATATGGTGTTCATTTTCATTCCATAGAACTGAATTTTACTTACGCAAATGATCATAATATTAGCCACTATCCATGAAATTTATCATTCCTTTTAATAAGGACTGTCCCTTTTCTCTCTTCTTGTCTATTCCTTTATTCCTTTGAAGAGAACATGAATATAATATTATAAGCAATTTGAACGATGCAAAGTTACAAAACTTGTAAGAGAAGCTCTGGTAAGTCAGACCAACAACTCATTTATTTTCTTTGGGATCTCACCTCTGACAGAGGCTGTAAATGGATGCCTAAGAAAAAGTAATGAGAAGAAGGCAACAATAGGGCAAAAATTTTCTAAATGCTTTCTCAGCTTCCATCGGGGGGTCTCGAGACTGCTATGACTTTAATAATTCCCAGTAGCCTTTGTTTTTTTTTCCGAATCTAACTATCTCCATGCTACCCAAGCATGATTTTAGCAACTGCTATATTGGTAGCCAAAGAATAACAGATTTATTTCACATTGTTATAAATATTTTGCAGGTGTCTTCCCTGTAGATAGTCTATAATTTCTTTCTCAAGGGCAACCAGATAGTAGATTGCATTTTGAGAAGTCTAATATTGTGTAGATAATCAACATGTCTTTCAGAAAACAGAGTTAAAATCAGATATTATAGTAAGGTATTCTGAGGTAATCAATAACAAGAGTGTTTTGCTGAAATGTAATGGGTTTGAAATTGTATAACTCTATTAATGCATTAATATGACTTACAAATTCAGTTACTAGCTCTTTGTTCATTTAGAGGCCTTAGGCATAATTTCATCCATTCCGTTTACTAATATTTAAAAGAATACATATGGAAGTTGCTGATACACTAAGCAAAGAGTGCAAATTCAACTGGATAAGGCATAATGTAATTATATCATTTACCTATTACTTTTTTTTTCCTTTGTGTCCATTTGCCTACTTTTCTACTTTCAGCTTAGAAATTAAACACATTTTCAGTCTTTTTCATGCTAATACACTGGACCAAGTTAAAGTGTGGGATGTAACATATTGATAAATTTATGAAAATGAGAGGAAAAAAGTGTAGGATTGCCTGGGGAAATCTAAAGAGAGTATAAAGGGAGTTTAGATTAGTGCAATATGCATATTAATGAGTCAGAATAAGGTATCCATTTATATCATTCCAACGTCTTCAATCCATTTCTGAAGTTGGTCCCTGGTGAGGAAGCTTAATTTGAAACATAGAAATGCTCTCCAAGTTCCTGAACTCAAAGAGAATGCAATTAACAGCACTTGCCAAATGAGTCCACTGCTTTCTTTGAGACTGTGGGCAGAAGCACAGGTGCTTATGCTGAATCTGAGAATAAAGCACACTGGAAAGGGTCCTGTCCAGTGCTCTTTGTTGACAGAGTTCTCAGCTGATGTGGCCAACATGTAAACTATGAAGTACATAAAATATTTATATGTAATTTAAGAGAAAGCAGCAGTAATTATTTCATTCGAACAAAACCCCTCCACACCAAAACATCCAGTGGTCACTAGCCAGTGGTGTTGCCATAGTTATTTCCTAGGCTGAAGATGGATGAAAAAGTTGTGTCCCTGGATAAAGACTACAAATGTTTATATTGTAATACTGGCTTCTGTCTCTACTTTATCAAGACTTTGCATTTAAATTAGAAACATAATTCCTCATACTGGGAAACTAGTAATGGAATAAGTTTTTCTTTTCATCTTTCTGTTCTCACTTTCAACCCAATTCATAATCTTACTGATTAAAACCAAGTTGAATGCCCTGTGTATGTGAAGCTTTAGCTCATTTAAATCTGGTGAAAATAGCTTAGAATGTTTTTCTTACTTTTAATCAGTTTTATATTATTTCTTTTTCTGGAGTATTTCTTCCAGAAGGTTTTGATGACTTTAATTGAGGAAGATCAGTTTCATTCAGAACATATTTTTACATGTGAAGTTTAAGCTAACTCCAGGTGAGAACAGACATTATTACTCCGTGATCCAAGTAGTTCCTCATCAGTTTACCTGAGATTTCAGTCATTTGACCAAGTAGCACAAATAATGTTCTAATTTAGGTAATGATTACCTATGTTTGGATAATGTTGTTAGTTTAGCCATCTATCACGTAATATCTCCATGCCAGGTGTTTCTCTTCAATTTCCTTTACAGCAGCAGGAAAGAGTTTCAGCAGTGACCCCAGCCTGAAGTCAAGGTAAGATGTGCACTAGCCTCTGATGGCTGCCCAAGCATAACAAAGAGAAGTCTGTATAGACCTACATTTATTAATCCTAGTCATATTATTACAGGCACTGTTGAAATTAGTCATTTGTAATGTTTGCTAGATTGAAATCTTATTTGCCCTAATGTGTTTAAAAAGTGATACTCAATAATTGCAAAGAAGTCAATATTTGTTGAAGGAAAATTTACACAGATTAAATGAGATTAAATTAAATAAATTAAAATGCTTACCATCCTATGACATAAAGCTTCTGCACATTCCCAGCAATATCATTTGAACTGGTAATAATCAAGAATGCCAGAACAGCTGTCAAGGACAGTAGAGGTATAGATTAAAACTTACGCTGCTTTCTGTAGCAGTGATTCCTTTTTCTCAGGCTTAATGCGTACTGGAGAATTAAGTGGGTTTGCAGACTAACTGTCTGCATTAATTATGTTGACATCCTTCATGTCATTATGAGTCATCCTGTAACTTTTGCTGTACAATGCAGTCTTTTTTCTTAAGTCCTCTCTTCTGTGTTGTGCAACATTTCAAACCTTGATTTTATTTTTCACTTAAATTACCACCTGTGTCATGTCTGAGGTAAGAGAAGTCTTTCTGTCCCGTCCCTTTATACTGAAATTTCTGACTTTCATTTTATACTTGTCTCTCTTTGTAAATAACATTTTTTCAAACATGTTCGTTTATTCATCTGCACCAACCGGAATACTGTTTAATCAAAATGTTTGAGGTAAAGACTTTGAAGAAATGCACACCCATGAAATGTGAAAGTTTGTCTGAGGGATTCTGAAGTACTAGTGGAATGAAACAAAGGCTAGTGCCATCTTTACAGGCAAGTACAGGTACATCCTTCCCCTTTTTTTTTTTTTTTTTATTTTATTCTTTGCTCAGTTCACTAGGGAGCAATTCATACAGCAGTGACACAGCAAATTGAAACAAATTGACAGGCCAAAGATTTTAAGGACAAGCCTTCCTGAGTCCTGACTAATTTAAATTGTTTGTAACTTGGTAAGCAAGGGTTAATAGCTTGTTTTTTGAGTAGGCAATGAAGCCTGGTTTGCACTGTTTTTCTCTATTGCATGCTCTCTGATTTCTAATAAAGAACAAGCAGTTTAGCCTTTCCTTTACAGGAGGCATGAAGTAGCTCTACCCTTTTATATTAAAAGGAGTTGTACTGAACCCTCTGGAGGAGCCAGTGATTTTAGGATTACTGAGGGAGGAGGGAATAGGAGAGGAAGACACCATGGTATCTCAAACCACATTCACTCTGGGAAAGTGGCCTCAAATAATTGTCGTGTCTTTTAAAAGACAGTGACCAAGCCATAAAATCATGAGTTTTGGTAAGCACTGACAAATTCAGAGGAAAATGTTTTGATCAGATGATATGAAATGTAGTTACAATGGCACTCAGTTTTGGTTGGACTTTTTTGTTTGGTTGGTTGGTTGGGTTTGGTTTGGTTTGGTTTTATTTTGTTTTGTTTTTCACAGAAAATATTTCATAAGCTAATGTGTGCTGGAGTGATTATAATGGAGTTTGAACTACGTTAAGTATTACGTTCAGCTTAAAAAGAGGCCGTATGTATACATTTCAAAAAAGCTTGAAGCTGTGAGAATTTTTAAATGAAACCTTGATTTTTAGTTTCAAATGACACATTAGCCTAGAAAGTTGTGGAATTTTTCTTGTAAAATTAAAGAGCTCAGCTGAACAGATTTTTTCCTCCGTCTTTTTCCGTGTGTGATGAAAAACAAAATATCATTGGGGATTGACCCAAAACATCAATTATTAACATTCTGGAGTCATGGTATAGCTATGTTCCTTGAAACACATATCTTTAGGCTATATTTTGAGTCATGTGTTTATATATTCAAAAGGAGAATATTAAAACCTAGATTTTTAATCTGGAGCTTGTCACATAAGTGAGGGGCTTTATTCTTAAACAAGTTGAATGTTAAAGCTGGTGGATTTATAGAAGTAATTTTGCTATGTAGGTTTTCTACATTTCTTCAAAATACTGCTCAGTCTCTTTGCAAACATGTAACAATCTTAGTATTAGATTACCCTCCAAATGCTAGTGCTATTTTGCTACCATGTCTTTATTTCTGATTCTCATGTTATTAAAACAATATTTATAATTGCATTAGGCTATTGTAAGAGGAATCATATAATTCCTTTTCCATAATAATTTACTACCTTAAAAATGTGTTGCTCTGTTACACTGTGTCTGTCTCCTTAAAGTTTTGAGCTCTACCAATATTTATGGTAAGAAAATTTAAACAAAATATAATAGAAAACCACAACTGCATGTTGCAGATTGCTTTCTTAAGGTACTGTTTCAGGATTCCTCTGTCAAACTTTTACTTTCTTTGCTGGTACTGTGTGGTTTTGGCATGTCTTGAAGTCAGACAGCTTGCATTTCTTGCCAAAGTGTCAGATGGTGCTGTTCTCTGTGTCATGCAGTGGTGTCAGCCTGATCATACGAAGGGAGAAGACGGCCTTTACTGCAGCTCGGGCACCTTCCCACTAATAGAAGAGGTCTTTTTCTCATAGGGCCCAGTATGTGATTCAGAGACAAGACACACTGTGGCTAATGTAGAGTATGACTTCTCCCGTGGCTTTGTGGCTTGAACATAGAAACCTGGAATCATAGAATATGCTGGATTGGAAGGAACCTAGTCCAATCCCCCTGCAGTGAGCAGGTTGCTCAGAGCCCCATCTAGACTAGATCAGGTTGCTCAGAGCCCCATCAAGCCTGACCTTGAATGTCCCCAGGGATGGAGCCTCCACCAGCTCTCTGGGTAACCTGTTCCAGTGTTTCACCACCCTCGTAGTGAAGAACTTCTTCCTGATAGCTAGTCTAAATCTACCCAGCTCTAGTTTAAAAACATTGTCCCTTGTCCAATCACTACACACCCTTGTAAATAGTCCCTCCCCTACTTCCTTGCATGTGTGCACCAAGCAGGCACCAGCAAAGGGATACTCCTCACCTCAGAGGACTGCAGAATTGGGGGCCAGCTCCATGTGCCTGAGGCTGGGCAGTTCTGCCTGGCTTGTTGTGAGCTGCAAGTTCTTTATTTGTAAAACAAGTATGTTCTTCTCTTGCTACGTTGCTCTGGGGAGATTGAATACTTCCCTATTTAAAATTTGGTTTCAACAGGAGTTCATATTAGGCATTTTTCTACTGTTTCTTTTTCATTTTCTGTGTAAGGAACAAGTAGGTATTGTTTGTCTGAATTTAAATTAATATAATATTAAGTTGTCAAAACACACTGAAGGAATTTAGAAATAAGTCCTTTCATTATGAAGCACACACACCCACTGCAAAGCTGCTTTGAGAAGCTTCTGATAAGAACGTGTAGTAGCGCAGGGGTGGAAGTGTGATTTGAAGTATGACAGGTCTAACAAGGTTCTTTGTGCTGGAGGGAATGATTATTTTGATGGTTAACCTTAAAAACATAGCACAATAATAATGTTTGTGTCAGTAACTCTCAGTGAAAATCAGTTCTACGCTTCTTTGGACTGAGTGGTCTGAAAACAAAGACTGAGTCTAATGGTGATGCTGCAGTGCTGTGTAGCTATACCCTTACTAGACTTTGATAAGATGGCTCAGGTCCCTGAAACAGTATAGCTGTGTTAGAATAACTCTTCCTGGTATGTTTAGTCTATTAGCCTGGACACGGCATGGCCACTGTTTCCAATACCTTGTTTATCTTCTTCAGCTTCATCTGAAAGGTGCCAAATAAACATCCAACTATCTGACTTTATAAGAAAAACTGGCCTCACCATTAAGAGAGAACTTTTAAATGTATTTAGTGTCTAATTCACTGTTGAAAAATACCCCAAAATATGTGCATATGAGCTACAGCTGTCTGAAGATAATATAAGGTTTAATTCTGAAAATATTAATTTCTCAGATGGTTCCTAGGATTGTTATGGGTGAAGAAGTGTAAAATATATGATTTCAATTTTTTTTTGCAGTTATTCTGGGAACTTGCTTCCTACTGCTATGCATCTTGAAAGCCTTACTGCCATTGATTCCTGCAAAGAGATTTTTATCTTTATTATCACTGGATGGGTGCTGAGAACCTTGAGCTAATCTCAAAGGTTTTCAGTGTTGATCATTCTTCCAGGGCTTTTGGACTTTTCCACATCAGCAAAGTATAAAAGGAGAAGTCCTGGAAGCAAGGGCAGTCAGATGTGAGTTGAGTGCCTCAGACCTTGGGCTCAGGTATGCAGAGTTGTTAGGTATCTGTCCTAAAGATGAGAAGAAATGTCTTCTGAATGTCACCGGGAAGTAGTACATTTCAGTAGATGTTAGCTGTGAATAACGTAGAAGCACGCTGAGAACCCAATAGACTATTGGCATCTGCAGAGTATTTCTTCCATCCACCAATATCTTCTCTAGCTTCTTGGGATAAGTGATTAGCACAAGCTCAGTCCTGTAGCTCAACAGCACAAGAATTTCACTTGAACTACCTAACAGTCTGTCATACACACGAGATATCTGACTATGCGCACAGCTCAGTCTGAACAAGTGACAAACAAATAACAACTTCATAGGCATGAACTTTGATTTAACCTGATAATTTCAGTTGACTGATATTATAAAGATAATGAGACCAGGGTTTTTAATATTATCCTATGTTTACAGGTTACCTTTTCATGATGATTTGCGTGTCCAACAGGTACATTTATAAATAATTATTTATGTTGTCTCTATTTTTTATTTATTTTATTTTCTCTGAATATATGCTATCAGCAACACAGCTAAGGGTTCTTAAACTGATTGTCCTGGAGTAATCCTGAATTAGATTGAGGCAAAAGTATTCCTTGACTTCCCTTGAGGCTGAGTAATCTATCGGAATATTTGAATATGTTCTTAATGTCCCTTTTATAGCACCTAATTTCTTAACTTTAAGTAGGACCCACCACTAATTTCAGCTTTTGCTCCAGAGGAAATTTTGAGGTGGGGAATGAATAACTCTTTATTAAAAGGAAAAAATTTTAGATGTTTTAAGTCTTTTCAGATACAAAAATGTAACATAAATCAAAATATTCAGTTATTTCAACTTCAGCAAAAGTACATTTTTGGGAAAAGATTCTGTCTGATATTTTCAGCCAAGCAGTCACTGTGCAAGGAAAGAACGAGTTTTAGCAAGTTAATTTATCAATAAGAATATGTGAACATATGGCCATATTAGTACTTACCATTTTGAGTCACACTGATACCATATTAAAAAGTCATCCAGTTGACTAATGCATGTTAGTACTTTCTTGAGGGTTTCTTAAAAAAAAAAAAAAAAGCAAACTCAAATGAAGCAATAAAAAGGTATTTTTAGGCTAATAACAAAGTCCCATTTTGGGTGATCATGAATCTAGTCAATCAAATCAGAAATAATAACAGCGTATTAGATGTTACAGTGTGTCAAGAAGAAAAACAAAGAAAAGGGAAAACTAAAGTAGACAAACAGATGAATAGCTCTGCTTTATATGTTAGAATAGTGTGAAAAACTGAATTTATTTGCAAGTTTTACTAAGTATTTGAAAAGGGCAAATAAGAAAAGATTCTTGCCACAATCTCAAAACGGTACACGGGTTTTCAGTCAAATAAACCCCATTTAAATCAGTTGAATACAGTAGTTAAAACTCCTCTTTTTTTTGCTTCTGCTAGGTTCAGTGAGGTTAGCGAGCCTCTAGTCTCTGTGTACTAGAAGGGCTTAAGCCTTTGGAGGAAAGGTATTACACATTTTGCTTATAAAACACTATTTGTGCAGTTGTTATTTTATCACAGCATGACAATGCTATAGATAACCTGAAGTGATGCCATATGAGCGCCATAATTTCCTCTCATCAGTTAGAGTACTCGTGATTTGGTTTTAGGTGGATTTTTTTTTTTTTTTAGGTGGAGGAAAAGCATTGCACAGAATGTAGACCCACTGCCCTGCCCTCAGCAGGATAGATACCCCTTCTAACTGCCCGTTAGATACTGACAAGCATGTCTGCTTGGCCATGAAGTTGTTATTTGCCACTTCTTTTCAAGACATCCCTTAACCTATCGGAATGACACGAGTCAGACATGGGCTGTTCTTCACTGTATTCACATAGGACTGAATGGTTAGTGAATTCAGAACGTGTCACATGTGATGGCAGCGCAGATCAGGAAGCATGTTGAAGGTATACTGTAGCCTTTCTCCACACACAGACCATCTCACCTGAGCAACCTGATCTAGTGGGAGATGTACTTGCCCATGGCAGAGGGTTTGAAACTAGATGATCTTTAAGGTCCCTTCCAACCCTGACAATTCTATGATTCTGTGATTCTAAACAAGCAAGATGTGAGAAGGGAATTGTGCAGAACTCTTCAAGAAAGATCTATCATGCAGGAAAACAACTGCAGATGGAAAACTTGATAGGATTTCACAGAGGGAAAGGAGACAAACTGTTGGAGAAGGAGGTATGACTTGGTTTCTGTTGCTTTATACAGTTTACAGGTTAACCAACACCATCTTCTGCTCAGCCGTACTCTGATTTGCATCTTCATACATGGGGTAGGATATCATATCACAAAATTAAGTTAGTCCAAGCTCTCTATTCAGTGCAGACTACTTCCTGACCATAAGGTTACTGTACCATAAGGTTATTGTATTATGTTTTTAGGTTTTCTTTTCCAGCATCATTTTGTAGATTCTTGAAACAAACTGAGATCCGAAAATATATTGTTGGAGAATTGACAAACATAATGTAGTGTGTAACCAGCATAGCTCCTGAGTGATCAGTCTTGACTCAATTATGCAGTAAAATCAGAGGTCCAGATGAGTCTTTAAACAGATATGCTGAACTTCGATAACCAGTTAGCCTTACTAACCAACTGAAAACTCTCTCAACTTCTTGCATTTATGTAAATCCTCTTTTTATTACTGCACATTGTTTTTAAAAAGAGAAGATATCACGGGGTACATATCCTTCAAATTTATTGTAGTCTTTAGAATTGAATGAAAAACTGACATACCTGTCAACTATTGAGAAACTGACAGATAATTATTTTCCTATCTCTTTTATCATTTAGATAATTCAGGTGATCTCTCATAACTTATTGAGAAAAGGATGCACAGTGTGGAAGATGGAACATAAAGCTTATAGTCACCTCAACCCTGCAAAGATCAGAGGTGATTTCAAGGCTAATATTAATTTGTTTAATTAAAGTAAATCTTTAAGCTCACAGAATACCAAAATGCTGAGCTGAAAGGAGACTTAGAAAGTCAGCATGATCATAGATGTCCGAGTCCTTGAGCTGCCTCCCTGCAATAAGACAGTACACAGGCAGTGTGCAAGAAGATCCTAAAATGAAGTGCAGGCAGAACTGCTGTGGCTGGTGTGCAGACGGATGCCTTGTCTTTACCAAGAGAAATGAAATTATTTATTTTGTATTTCTGGCAGACAAACCATAGAATGCTACTGCACTATTTCTGCAAGAGCATTTGATGATGCATGCAAATGAGGTCTGTTTAAATGAGCTGCTGGCCAAAAGGAGGCAGAAAAATTTAGTCTTAAGACTTATGTCCTCTTGAGCATATGGTGCTAGATGAGCATCTTTCACAGCCCAGCTAGTAACAAGAACTAATCTGAACTGGGCTAGCTCTGCAACAGACCAAACAGGAGAATCATACTTCTTATTTTTGGTGAAGAGATAAATGCATTTTTAAAATTTCAAGTACATTATTTTATTGACATAGAAATTAATTTCAGGAGGTGGCTATGAACCAGTGGAATGCCAAGTCCATGCTGTGTCATAAAAAAAAGAGAAAGAGCCGGGTGAGGTGAACCAGTAGAAGGTTTTGGTGTGGTAAACATTTCCACAATACTTTCATTTATATAACACTCACGTGTGCTCATCCATATCATGGCCACTGCGGCATAAACACAACTCTATTTCTAGTACATTCTGGAAGACCTATCTTGCATATAGTCTCCCAGAGAATCAAATGCAAGGGCTGAATGGAATGAAATCACCTAACATCACAAAATAACCCTTCACATATAGAAGGAAAGGAATGAAGAAGGAAAGGAAGGAGAGAGGAAGGGAAGAATTATTTGGTATTGTCGTGGATTGACCCTGGCCGGTCGCCAGGTACCCACACAGCCGCTCACTCACTCCCCCTTCACTGCTGAATAGGGGGAGAAAATATTTCCAAGTGTTCAGGGTTTGAGATAAGGACAGGGAGATCACCCTCATTTACCGTCCCGGGCAAAACAGACTCAGTTTTAGGGAAATTAGGTACATTTATTAAGAGAACTAATCAGAGGGGAGTAGTGAGAAGTAAGAAAGAAACAGATCTTAAACAGAACACCTTCCCCCCATCCCTCCCTTCTTCCCGGGCTTAACATCAATCCCGGTTTCTCCACCTCCTCCCCCCGAGCGGTGCAGGGGGACAGGGAATGGGGGCTGAGGTCAGTTCATCCGACGTTGGTTCCACCGCTTCTTCATTCCGGGGGAGGACTCTTCACTCTTCCCCAGGGCCACTGTGGGGTCCCTCTCACGGGAGACAAGCTTCACGCTCTCTTCTCCGCGTGAGTCGTCCCACGAAGGGCAATTCATCACAAACTGCCCAACGGGAGACACCTCACGAGGGGCAGCCCACCCCTCGTGAGTCTGAGGCGCAGTCCTTCGGGGGAAACTGCTCCAGCGTGAGCCACCCGCAGCATCCCAAAAGTCCCACCGGCCAACCTGCTCCAGCGTGGGCATTCCTCTCTTCCACGGGCTACAGGTTCCGGCAGCGACTTGCTCTGATGCGGGCTTCCCACGGCCTACAGTCCCCTTTCAGGCATCCACCCACACGGCGTGGAGTCCTCGGTGGACATCTACGCGGTGATCCTCACGGTGGACATCTGCACCTCGCCCATGGGCTGCAGGGGGACAACCCGCTTCACCATGGTCTTCACCACGGACCCGGGGGACTCTCTGCTCCGACGCCTGGAGCTCATCCTCCCCAGCCCCTCCTTCTTCACTGACCTTGGTGTCTGCACAGATTCTCACTCCTCCATCTCTGTGCCAGCTGTTATGGCGCAGTTCTTTTTCCCGTTCTTAAATATGTTTTTCACAGAGGTGTTCCTCTGCTATCACCTTACTGATAGGCTCAACCTTGGCCAGCAGCGGGTCCCTCTTTGTAGCCGGCTGGCATTGGCTCTATCAATCTTGGGGAGCTTCTAGTAGCTTCTTACAGAAGCCACCCTGCAGCTCCCCCACCGCCGCCGAAATCCGGCCAGGCCAAACCAAAACAGGTATATACACTAAAATCAAGCGAATTTCACAGCCTTGAAGATACTTAAAAAAAGAGGACTGCCTAACACCTAAATTGCATGGATACAGTATTTTACCCAAGTGGTGTTTGTAAGCACAGATACTTGTCAAAATATTGTTCAAAGAGAAGACCTGGAATAAAGTCAACATTTATACTCTGAAGGACTGGAAAAATAAGAAAAGCCATCTTGACATTAAATCAAGTGTTTTGTAGTGTAAAATACTAAATATTTTCACGGAGCATATGCTGGATCATTGTGTTGCAGTTGCAGAACAGGTGTGGTATTGCTTTCTACACTGATGGCAAACACAGCTAAGGTTTGAGAGCTCTGCTCTTAAAATATTTTATCTTGGTGATTATGAGCAATGGAAATATTTCTGCTACGACATGATTACAAGAATGTCATAGAACCTATAAAGGTACAGCTAGACAAACTGCAGAGGTGACAACTTTTATATAAATACACAATGAAATCTGCATACATTGGCATGGCAAATATCTAATGTCGAGAGAGAGAGGAATGTGCACACATATACTTTATATATATAAAATATTTTTGGTCCACGTAAATTCCACCTTTTGTACATTTTCTGTCTTCCTACTTGAAAGTAAATCAGTTCTAGATGAATTTCTGGGCATGATCAAACTTCTAGTATTTATTTTTGCACATCTTTAAGAGACTATAAAAAAAGGAGATTGAGACATATTAATTTTGCGTTTTCTATACTTGCATGATAAAACAAATGAAAAAGCATTCTCAACAGCTTGCTTTCTAAAATGCAAGCTCAACTGTCAATTATTGTGGTGATTTCATTCTGCTGAGATAAAATAGAAATTAAGAAATAATTAGTAGTGGTGCTAGATGTTAGATGAAAACCAAAGGACAACAGAAAATAGATAAACTAGGTTTATATTACTACCATATTCTCCTTCTGTAGAAATCTTATATGCTCTTTCTTTAAAGTATAATTTATATAACATATTGCTTAGCTAGCTACTTAAAAAGTGTAGCATTTAAATAGCTCAAATCCCTTATGTGCCTTGTATTTTTATTTTTATTTTGTTATCTGTCTTAGGACCCTTGGGTCTATTTGGACATCAGAAAATGTTTCACATTACAAAGTTAAGTAAAATGTTGTTCAAAGCATATGAATATTCTTACTAATGTAAGTAGCTGACCTGAACTGCTTAAATATGGTGAAGACCTTTCAATAAGAAATCTGTAAGCCTAGGATACCTATATTGAAAAAAAGTATTTTTTACCACCCTCTTTTGGCCCTCCAATCTATGCACACCTCTTCTTTTTCTAAGTTTATTTTTGCATTGAAATGTAAGAGTTGCAAAGCTGTTACACACGTTGATTCCTATGTGAGTGCAGGGAAGGAAAATGGGATGAATGTATGTGCATATTTGTAAATACCATATGGATTTTTTCAGTGTTAACAGTATAGAATTATGGAATCATTTAGTATGGAAAGGACCTTTAAAATCATGGAGTCCAACCATAAACCTGACACTGCCAAGTCTACCACTAAACTGTGTCTTTAAGTACAACACTTACATGTCTTCTAAATACTCTCAGGGATAGTGATTGCACCACTTCCCTGGGCAGCCTGCTCCAATGCTTGACAACCCTTTTGGTGAAGAAATATTTCCTGATACCCACTCTGAACCTCTCCTGGTGCAGCTTGAGGCCCTTTGCTCTCGTCCTATTGCTTGTTACCTGGGAGAAGAGACCAACCTCCACCTCACTACAACCTCCTTTCAGATAGTTGTAGGGAGGGTTAAGGTCTCCCCCAAGCCCCCTTTTCTCCAGGCTAAACAACCGCAGTTCCTTCAATTGCTCCACATGAGACTTGTTCTTGAGACCCTTCACAAGCTTCATTGCCCTTCTTTGGACATGCTTCAGCACCTCAATGTCTTTTTTTTTGTAGTGAGAGGCTCAAAACTAAACATGACTTTTGAGATGTGGTATGTTGAGATACGGTTTAGTGCTAAGCAACACTATCTTGTCCCAATGGGACCAGGTCCTGTGACCTTATCCAAATAGCACAGGGGTTGTGCTGGTTGTCCCTTGGAGGATTCTTACATCATTTTTATCCAGGCAAACATATTTTAATTTGGATACATTCCAGGGAGGCAATTAAAGAACTGCATAACTTTTGGTGTATTTTAATTTGTTCTTCAAAGCAGCACTTGCTGATGTGGACTAATCAGCTTTTATGTGCCAGTGAAAGCAGAGAATGTGATGACAGATGGTTAGCCAGAAAAAATTTTTAGCTAAATACCCACTGTCATTGTTAACCTGGAGAGTGACAACCCTGGTGTCATTTTCTATGGGATATGAGCTTTCTTTTAGCTATAGCTGTGCTCAAAATATCATGGACTGCCTGTAGCATAGTGTATTTGAACATGAAAACATCCAGCTGACATATCAATGAGATAGTCCTGGTGAATGCTACAAGTTCAGTTAGGCGAGGCATAAGGTTTGTGGCAATGTCACTGTGCAATGTCTAACTTGCTAGTCAGTGCATCTGTCTTTTCTTATACTATCATAATGTCCATCAGTAACCAGTTAATCAGATTAAACTTGTGGGGAGATATCTTGGCTTTCTAAGTATCGGCGAGGGGGGAGGGGGAAACTAACCTACCAAGTTCTGCTGATTTTTCTGCTCAGTATCTTGATGGATCTACAACAGACACGCTATGTTTCATTTCAGCTAAGAAATATGTGCCTAAGAATCCTTTCAAACAATCAAGTTCGTTGTAGCAGGGACACCAAAGGAGAAATGCATTTCAAATCCATGTGCCTCCATAAAAACAGAATTTAATGCAACTGCACGTGTTCTAAATTAAGATCTCTGCAGTACAAAGAGAATACTACTCTAAGAATTAGAATACTCGCATTTAGTTTTTAAAAGACTGTGGTTTTTATTATGATGTTCTAATTGTATTTTAGTTTATAGATTATATAATTTATCATATAAACTATGGAGAAACACTGGCTTGGCAATATTTTCTAGAAAGAACATTAAGATTTAGGGTAGGAGGGTGGTATCATTTCAAAACAAAGCCAGACTAACAACCATCTTCTACTCAGACTACCAGAGTTATATTGCAGACTCAGCTGCACGGATCCTAAACACAGGTGACCACATTTGACACACTGGAACCGTCTGACAGCACTTTCTGGTAACTCTGATGAGAGAGTTTATTTTGAGAGCGAAGTGTTTTTTTTTTTTCCCCTTGCAAGGTGAACATTTCATAAGATGGTGTCGAGAATCCTGTAGCATCCCT
Source organism: Trogon surrucura (assembly GCA_020746105.1). Lineage (NCBI taxonomy): Eukaryota > Metazoa > Chordata > Aves > Trogoniformes > Trogonidae > Trogon > Trogon surrucura. The sequence goes on from CM036619.1 coordinate 73,681,795, forward strand.
GAATGTATTGTGACTTTTTTTTATTATTACAGAACATTTGGTCTTTTTTGGAGCCTTTTGACCAGCTCTTTCTCTCAGGCAGTTTTCCTAAATGTTTCCTTGCCTCAATCCACAAGAGACAAAAAGCTTCCTAAAGAAAACACATGTGTATAAAAGCTATTTAAATATATGAACAGCTTGTTATTGTTGTGAGGTGAAAAGTTTCAATGAAGAATATTTTTATGTATTCTAATATCTTTTAAATTCAAAGAATTGAAATCCAAGCTTATATATAAAGCATTGATTAAATCCATATTGAGGAAGACGAAATGCAGATAACAGCTTAATCTTTTCACCTTATTCTATGAACTTGATGGAAGTAGTAACAAGAACAACATCAGCTAAAATCTTCTGCCACTAATCCCAGGAGATTTTCTGGTTTTCTCATTAATTGATTTGTGTGCAGCAGGCTAGGGGAGGTACACTTTATACATGCATCTTAGTTTCAGAATTGATGATAAATGGGAAAAGAGAAAAGGAGCATGTTGCAGTCTTTGCTTATAAACTGTGCTCTTCCAGGTTAAGTATCCAAAATAACGTCCTTAATTTTCTTATATATCTTTGTGCATTCTTCATGGAGGTACTCTAGACTTTTATTTCAATATGGTTTGAATTGTGTCATCCCTTTCATAGGGCTCAGATGACAACCCTATATTCAGCTATTTCATGTCAGAAAATTTCCTGTCTGCAAGATTTTCATCACTTACATGTTGACCTAAGAACATCTGACATATTCCCCACCACCTAGGTAGCACTGTCTTTTATTAAGCTACAGCTGAGCGCTTTACTTCTGCATGTTCAGCTGTTTCTGAAGCATACGTATTAACAGCTCTAATTCTTACATTCAGAACAGGTTGTCCCAATCCCTAGACACTGCTGGCCGGCCACAACACTTTTTTATGCTTTGCTTAATGCATGTTTTGTTTGTTTGTTTTTAAATATGTCCAACTGCCTGGAGGGTTCTTTTTTTTACAATTCACAGTAGAGTTCACACACAGTTCACACATACAACTGCAATGCAGCCAGCCCACGATAAAAAAAAGCCAAGCTACAAGATACTGGCTAGTTGCAAAGCAAAATACAACATGGGAATCCAAAACATTTTAAACAGATTGCTTGAATGTGTAAAATAGTCTAACTCTTCTTGATTCTGTAATATATTACAGGACCATCCAAAATACTGCCTTGGACAGAAAAGAGATGTCATTCAAATATGCGTACAAATGTCACACTGAGCAATTTCATTCTACCCCTTTAAGGGTCGTCGCATTTTCCTGATAAAGTGATAAAACAGTCCCAAATAATGCCCTGCTTTTACTAGGTGAACTATTTGGTATCTTCAAAATGACCAGGCTTGCGTGGAGGAGGAAGCTACAGGAATGTCTGCAAAAGAAAGGAAGAGTCTGTGATGAGCAGAAGTGGAGGGAGAGGAAAGCAACAGAGAAACCATATAGGCTGTGTATTGCAAATGAAGAATGATTTGGTGTTTAAAAGAAGATCTAGAGCTGAACGTTTTGTCACGTTTGGCCTGGTGGCATGCTTACCAGCATGCTGTTTTGTGAGAGGAACTATATCCAGATTTGCAGCTAAAGAGTCTGATGCCTCTTTCCTTGGAAGTGGCAGTTCAGTTGAGCTGCCAGCCCAGTAACGTTGCCAGTAGCGTGTTTGAGAAGTTTGATAACATGATCTGGGTGAGTATGGGTATTTGACTCTAGTGAGTCTGGATTTTTATCACACCAGATTATCTTACTGATGGTTCTTGCTTCTCAGAAAGGTTGTGCATCTGTTCCTTGAATCCATGTGCCTGACCCTGGCTCTGTGTCGTGGTCCTCACTACTGCCTCCCCCATCTCTCATCTAATTAACTTTATATCATTCCTGGTCTTAGAACCTTTTGCATGGTATGAGATTCTTGACCATCAGCCTAACTCCAACTTCATTTTTGCTTTGATTTTGCAACTAGTGCAGTCCTCAGCTTCACTTTCATCTCAAGCTGAGTGCGATTGTCATCTACCGTCTTTGCCTTTCACATTTCTCCCTCTGAATTTCCCGTCTACAGTCACATAATACAAAATATAGCTCTGCAAAACTGATCTGCTGACTTTAGAGAGCTTTCAAGAAAATCTTGAAAACAGTGTAAGTTCTCATGTTTTCCTCACAAATAATTTTAGAATACCATAACCATAAGAAGCAAGAGCTGAGGGCATCCAAAAAAACCACCAGTTATGATATACGTCAAAAATTTCAAATGTCTTCCCTACTATTACTGTCAAAATTATCAAGCAGAGATATGCCAGTTTGGAGGGTTAATCAAAAACTGTTCTTCCAAGTTCACCATAAAACTGGAGAAATAGCTCAGGTTTGGTTTTTTTTCCTTCATTCTGACAGTAATCACCTTCTAGATAGTTCTAAATCATCTCTGCTCAAGGTTGACCTTTAAAATGAAAAGCCACATGCCACAAGAACATTGTGCCGGAGGTAATTTTCTGAAGCCTCTGGCTTCATTCCCCTGCTATTGCAACCTAACAGAAACCGTTTTGGTACGGAAGTGAACAAACATGTGCATACCATTTTCATACAAAGGAAGAGGTGGCAAGCAGTTGCCTTATGTAGAAACAGGTAACTTCAGTTTTAGATTCAGTGGATCTTTGTGTTTGATACAGTCCAAGAAAATGTGCCTTATCAACTACTAGCATTCTTGCTTTTAAGGAAAGGCAATAAATACACTGGTTTCTGAAGAAATAAAATGTTTTTCTCTTAAGCATCAAAAAGTAACAACTCAGAATGGTGCCCCTCAGATGAGGAAGCTTGACTTGAACCTTTTTTCTTCCTGATGACTTTTGGCTTTTACAGGTTACTTAATCTGCTACAACCTAAAAAATCAATATCTTCATAATTTACCTTACTACCCAGTGCTTGCTTTTATATATCTTCCTGTCAGGTAGAAGGCTGAAAAGGTGATAAAAAATCTTGAACTTGGATTAGTACATTTCACAATGTAGATGTGTTGTAAAAAAACTTGCACACCGGGTCAATCAGTCCCCTACTGAGAAGTGAACTGCATTTAATTTTGAATTTGGCAAGATCTTGAGCTGACCAGTATGATGGAAGAACCTAGCCCATTTTCACAATTTTGTACTTAAATGAAGAAAGATGTCAAGAAATAAGAGGACAGTGTTTGTTGAACTTCATCGCTGCTAGGTTTATATTTTAGGTATTTGAACAGGTATTCAAAAGTAGTGGAAAAATAGTCATCACAGTATGTATTCTGGCCTGTGCGATTGTGTAAGAGTTTCCTGCATCTTTCCCTCCATCCTCATACATTACAAAAGCAGTAACAATGGCCATTGAAGAGAAAACATGCCAAAAAGTCTTCTCAGATTACTTTGTGCCTTTTGTGCAGCCATGCTTTTGCATGCGGTTTTTATCTGTGTCTGCTAGCCTTGCGATAGTCTGTGTTATATTTTGAAAACATGAGTACTGTGTTCCAGGGAATATATATGATTGCCACAATCTCAGGATCAACAAAATGAACTCTGAATGTTTAAACTTACTTAGTTTCAAGAATCTATCAATCAGTCTGTAGTTCTAAGGGATGAGGGAACTCATGTTCAATGCTAGCACCAAAATAGTAACAGATATGGGTATCTGAGGAATAACATAGATCATATTACTCTAGTACACCACTATAGCTATATTGTTTTAAAGTGTATTAAGGACCAAAAAACTTATTGATGTTTTCTAAAAATAATTATTTAAGTTAACTTCCTATCATTTAGCTCAGCAATGTTTGAGGTGGATGTTGGTTATAAATCCAAATTATTTGCTTGTTAATAACTTCTCCAATTTGTATAGAATCTCATAGTAGGACTACTAAATTATTTCCCCAAACTGTTTTCCTTCTAATTAGTTTTATTTTTGTTCTCATCACTGCAGTACATCTTCCCTTATTTTGAATAGTGATCAGTGATTTTATCCAAACCATTTTTTATGAAATATGAGAGCTTTTTCATATCTTCACTATACCTTTCTCAGCCTCTGTGATTTAGTAAATATAGATCTCCTCTTAGCAATTTAAGCACCTCTGAATACTCAGTTTTAATCATAGGAATCACCATTTCTTCATGGATATATGAATCTTATACACAGTTCTGCCTGCAGAAGCCTGAAGTAGAGGCCACACAATACAGAATTAAGACATTTGTTATCTTGAGCTTAATATTCACTGAAAGATTTATTAATGTTCAGCCCTTCTGAAAGCTGGTAATTTTTATTAATTGCCTGACAATTGATTGAGTTTACAATAGAATTAGTATAGATTTTAGTCAAGCAAATAGCCTGAGCTGTGGGTTATTCGCACCAGATGGCTTAAAGGTGACATGCCTAGCTGCCATCTTCTGTTACCTTGAGATTTTGCATTGGCTGAAACTGCCTACAACTTCAAATTTAAATCTCTAAATCTAGAGGTACTCACGTGAAAGGTATTCATGGTACTACTTTGGGCAAGCAGCTACTTTTGTTTTTTTCCCTCTGAGGTACTAAGAAAAACTAGCCTTTCTTTATTTTTTGGAATATTTAGTATTTTAAATGTCTCAGTGAATATTCCAGGGAACTGATTGAGAACTCTCTGTTATTCTTGTGTTAATCTAAAGGTATTGGTAATTAGTATTCAGAATTAGCAAAGCAGTTTCATGGCAGGGAGTTGAGGAAAGAGGATCTGTTTCTTTACTGGATAACCAGAGATTTTTAATAATTGCCGGATGAACTCTGTGAATAGATTGCCACTTAAAATAATCAGTTTGAATTATCCAACTCCCACATGCAGTCTCATATCCACAAATAGTCACAAACTGGATCTCAACTGTGGTATTGCATTGCTCTTTATAATGTCTAGAAATTTTAAGTAGGGTGTGTCAAAATTAAAAAATTAAAAATATTTCCTCTAATCTGAAATACATACACAGATGGATAGCACATTTCATGATTAGAACACACTTAAGTCATTAATCTTAAAAAAAAAGTATCTGTGCAGAGAGTTTATTACCTATTAGCAACTGCTGATCTCTCCAAAAGATTTGTGAATAGGTATATTTGTATGTCTGTATAGGTAGAAATCTTAAACTGCCTACAGATTTTCAATTAATAATTTTAGAGGCAATGGAGAAAAATGACATTGTAAATATTTTTTAATCCTGTGAATCACAACTATTTTCAGTAACTGTAATTTACTTGTTGTTCAAAACTTCTTTTTCAAAAATTTTCCTTCCTTTTCTAATAATTTTTTCATCTCTAGCCTTTATACTTAAATACCATGATGTGGCTTATTTTCTGCAACCCCAAACTAAAATTTGAATCACGACCTTTGTGCTCAGGCCAACTGGCTAAGAGCTTTATAGAATAAGCTATCACCCGAAAACTTTGAAACGTTTTAAAATCCATTCAGGTTGTATCATAAACCTTCTTTAACAGCATATTTCTTTGTTAATACTTTTGCAAGAGACTGTTTTTCTCATCTAATTTCAGATGCAGCTCCACATTATGCAGATGCTGCACTTGTGTCTTTTGAAATGCACTTTTGAGGGCTCTTTGTTTTCTAGCTGTATTTTTTTTAAGGATAAATGTCTTTTTTCTACCGAGCCACCAACAGGTGCTACTGTGGAAATGCAGCCAAATGAGATTCCTGCTGTTTTAAAGAGTTTTACAGGCATATTATGCCTTTTCATGACAAAATCAGTTCTTCTAAATGGCATTTTTATAGCTGTTTATTTGGATTTCATGTTTATATTTTCATGCACTTAAATTTTGTCCATATTGCTTTTCTGTTTCAATTATAAATGATTACTATTTTAATATAATTTAAGACAGAAAAATAACAACATGTTAACACCTTTTTTCTAATAATCTCAAACTGATTTGTAAGTACTAATGAATGCTACTTCACAGCATTTTTCTTTTATAGGATCCCTGTCATTCCAAAGCACTTTGCAGACTGGAAAATAGATGTACAGTAGGATTAAGCAACTTGCCCAAGATTAAACAACAACTTGTAAAGCTATTTTTATGTGAGTAGGAGAAGCACAGGATATTCAAAACCCGCCTGGACGCGTTCCTGTGCGCTCTACTGTAGGTGATCCTGCTCTGGCAAGGGGGTTGGACTAGATGATCTTTAAGGTCCCTTCCAACCTTTAACATTCTGTGATTCTGTGATTCTGTGATATATACACTTCTTCTGTGTGTATGAAGTTAGCAATTTATGCATCAGATGAGTACAGGATTGACAGAAAGTCTGTAGTGTTTAATGGGTATCTGTAAACCACAGGTGGTTGGTAGACGGCAGCCTGGCATCCTTGAATTCAGGGTATGTTTCTACCACAAATAGTGGAATGACTGAAGCTTGCTTTTGGAGATGCAGATTTAATTTACCTGGCTGGGACGCTAAAAAAGCAGTATAGCCATGGCACAACAAGCAGCTCAGCACGACTGGCTGTGCAGAGGGTGAACAGGTTTACAGGTGGTGCCGAGCTCTATCCTGTGGCGTGCACACAGCTGGACATCTGAGGATTTGACAAAAAACTACTGTAGGTGTATCTGCACTGGAAGAAGTTGTTCCTTGGTCTGCAGAAAAGACAGACTTTTCTCCATCTCTTGGAGCTCCTGCTCTGGAAAGACCCAGAAACTTTGCCATTCTGAACCTCTCACTTGGCTACAGTTAACTGCAACAAAGTGTTTTGCTTTATTAGCATAACTTAACCCCCTCACTTTTATATTTAAAAATCACCATGGGCAATGTTATGAAGATACTCCAGCGAACAAGTGCTAAATATACTAAGTCAAAAAGCAACACCATGTTGCATAAGCATAGATACAAGTTACTTTTTGGATCTATTTGTAAATTTCTCTTTTTGAGATCCTGATCATAATGCTAAAAAGGTATTCCTCTTTTGGTTTCAATAGTACGTGAATCAAGCCTGAAGCTAAGTGAAAATAACTATTATTAAAGTTTCAACAAGAAATGCACTGAGATACAAATAAAAACACATAAATGGGTGGACATCTATGATTTTCTTTAGCTCTTATTATGACATCTCTTGTCTGGCAAACTGTAATAATGGAAGACACAGTAATTATTTTGATAGAAGGAATTATCTTGTGTCTGTTTACATTACACATCTTTCCAAAGATCCATGGCCCAAGATTCTCTTACAGGTTCAAATCAAGATCCAACTTTGAGACTTTTGTCCTCTGTAAAGTACAGATACCTCATTTTCTGCCATTCATTTTTACTGTTGTTCTGAAGTATGAAAGTAACAAACAGGTTTATAGAGGAAGACTTAAAAGAGAATACAGATCATTAGGAAAGAGTGCCTTTTGATTCATGACTTGTGATTAAGACACTACCCTTCAGAAATGGATGGTGATGAAAGTGAAAGAGGATTTTGTCCAGTTGCTGTAGGACAAAGTAGTCATGTTACTAAAATGAAGATTTCTGGCTTTTGATGGCCTGTACTTACTGTCTGGCCGATTTGGCCTAGCTGGACCACCCATTAGCCTAGGATGGGTACACACTCTGATGGGAGTGCATATTATCCTCTCAATCTCCTCACTTTACATCACTTTCTTGCCTCTAAACGTGAGCCTGCTGTTAAAAGAAAAAAAAAATATCTTTTTGCACAAGAATCTTTCCACTTAGCACCATCTGGATACTAATTCTAACCTGTACTCCTTATTTTCATGTAAAAAACAGGCTAGTATGTCTCTCAGTGTTTGATCAACAGGAAGTGGAGCAGCTGTCAATACATGAAAAACATATATAAGAATAATTCTTCTGAAAGGTTTCCATCATTACATCTATCTTTTTTTTTGTTGTTGTTGTTGTTTTATAGAATTGATAGCATATTTATCTGTAAGGGACTGCAAATCAGGTCAATAAAGAGGTTCAACAACAGTGTAAAACTCACAGGTTTTCTTGAAAGGAAAGTTGAATTATTTCTGCCTTCTGGTGCTGTATTTAGGATGCCTAGGACTGAAACGATGGATGACAGACACAGGCATTGCAATGGACAGAATCTATTATGCAAACCAGAGGGACTTTGCTTCAGAAAGGTAAGAATTCATGGCATATTGCCACAAACCCCTTGAGCATTATGCATTGGAAGTGGATGGCGACCAGAGCTGTGAAAATAAGTTAATTTTTTATCTATGAATCATCAGAATATTCTAATGCTAATCTAAGGGACTGCATAAATGTTGCACATTTCTTAAATATACAGTGTATATTATATGAGTTGCTTAGTGAATCAAAAGGAGACCAAGCTGCTTCAGGCTTTAATATAAATTCTGTTTAAAATGTAAGCCTCAGATGCAGTCAGTCTAACTTTATGTCTTAAGTGAAGTACTTTGCAAAGGACCCTCATCACCCTAGGCTACCCTGCTAATCAGTGCACTTCCACATGATGAGTGTGATGACCTGAATTACCTGGAGGAAGTGCTTTCTTCTCTCCACTGACTCTAGAGAGACCCTGTGGAAGCCAAGCATCTCAATTAAATGCCTACAGTTAGATGAGAGCAACTTAGACTTGAATGCACTAAAAATTTGCATATATCTTGGATGCTTGGTGTATAACTGACTTCCTCGTCCTCTTCACACATCTCTTTAAGATGGGGACAAGATAGACATCCCATACCTTTATATACAGCAAAACTAGATGCACCCTCAGATTTCACAATGATAATTTATTTTTTCCCTGAAGCCAGTCACTATCAGGTCATGAAATTCTAAATGTTGAGGGTAGATGCCTTCACATGGCAGTATTTCCCCATTTTGTGTTTCGCAGACTTTGCAGTTCCAACATTTTTCTTCCAGTACTTGCATTTCCTTGAGGGGAGTATTTGTAACCTACTTCTGCTACCAGTCTCTTCCACTCTACCTGGTAGTTTCTGTCCTTGTCTTCAAGATGTCAAAGAACAACTCAATCTATGTCTTATTTAAGGAGGGCTTATTCCATTTTGGATAGTTCCTTGATGGACTGTTAGCTAGTGTGGATGGTACTGGCCAGAAGTACATAAACTAATTTTTTTATTCTTATCTAGCGTCAGCACTTTGAGCTCCATTTCAACCCTAAAATAAGAAATCTGAGGGGCAAGATCCTAATTTGCTAGTTCAGAAATGAATACACATACGCATACATATACATTCAATTTACCCTTCATGTTTCTTTCTATTTTTGCTGAAATAGTTTACTCTTTCCTGTATTCTAGTGCCAAATCCTTTTCCTTATTCTGATTGTTAAACAACGTGTGTGTGTCCATGTGCACACAGCTGTGTTCTTCAGCCAAGAAGCTCCAGCATTGCTTTCCACATGATCTGTTCAACTTCTTGGGTCATCCTTTGACTATTTGTACCAAGCTTCACTCTGCTTCTGTTGGAGGTACTCCTGAACATACACGCATGTCCACTGAAAACACTTCCAAAACCACACTGAGTTCAGTGAGAAGAAGAAGCAAACCAAGATAGTGTGCCATAATTCCACAGAAATGTCAACTGTAAAGCACGGTTTATGGACAAAAACCATTAATATCATGCAACTTCTATTTTGTTCAATAAAATTCTACTCTGTGCTCTGTGTTCTTCTTGGAGATTTGGATGCCATTAGAGAAATGCTGATAGTACCCTTGCTGCTGTAGCTTTCCCAAATCTTAGAGAAAGAATTATTCTTTCAGACTTAACTGAAACTCTGACATAGGTTACTGAGAGGTAGAAAAGAAACAAGAATTATGGAATTAGTCTTAATTTTGTTTAGATTCAAGACACTGAAAATTTCATTGGTAATCAGAGGAAAATGGGAAATATATAACCTGGATAATTTCAAGAATCTATTTCAACTAAATTGAATAAAAACATAGTCTAGCATGTTTAGAGTTCATCTAAATAAGCCTTGATCTGATAAACATGGTACATTTTTTTTTCTGTTAAATTCAGTGTTTATAAATAAGAAATTTTCTTGTAATCTAATTGAAGTTTAGGAAAAAAAACAACTCTTTCTACTAAATTAATCTTGTCAAGGTTTTTATTTTTCTTCCTTGAAACCCAGTTTCTAGAGTTTCTAACAAAATTGGAAAAAATCGGCCATTGTGTGTGTTATGTAGCAGAAGTGGCAAAGAAAGGCAACAGAGGAGGAGAAATTAAATGTACTTAAATAGCTACTTTCTGCAGAAGCATTAACAGGTCTGCAGCTTCTCAAGGAAAAGCAGATATTTGAACCCAAACATAAGAAATTCGTAGGCATATGTGAATGGGATAGACTCTGTTCAGACTTGCAACAACATCCTGATCCACGTTTCTTCATTTATGTTTGAACACCTGAGCAGATTTTTCAACTGTAACACCGACACCTTTTATGTACCTACGTAACGTACTCTGGTATAGTAAGCTCATGTTTTTTGCTTATGTATACTGTAGCAGAAAACTCATACAAGGACAACTGATTCTAGGGAATAGCTTCACACCTTTCAAAGGATACTTAGGTAAGGGAAATTAAATGCCATATTTTGGGGGAATATAGTGATGATTAGTGCAGAAACACAGAATAAGGAGAAATCCTTATTCACCTTTATTTGTAAAGATTTTGAACGCTTGCCAGGACCTGGCTCTTGTGAGCTAAGTACTCTCCCAGAGTTAAAATAACATGCTATGGACCTGATCCATGTCTGACTGAAAATAGCTGCTACTGAATTTCTATATAACTTGTAAATAAGGTGCATGCTGAAATGAAGGTGAATACAGTGATTACTCTTTCTTTATTCATTGCCTACCAGTCTTTCCACCTCTCACAGATGGAGTTTTTTGCTCTTTGCAGTGGTTGCCTGCCAGACAAACCTGAAAATCAGAATTCCTACTTATTTTCGTCTAGGAAAAAGACAAGGAAAAGTTCTAAAAGCAATGGAAATGAGGTCCAGCCCTATGCTGGACCACAGTTTGTGTCTGAAAGGAACCAGTTTCTGCAAGTGCTGTTTGCTGAGTGCCATGCTTGCTGTCTGTGATGGAAGATCATACTTCTGGTAGCACTGAATGAACTGAAATGTACACCAACATGAAGATAAGCTTCTTGTCTTTTAATAGGAGAAGTGTCTGTCATGATTACCAGTCCTGTTATGTGTCTCCCCAGAGTGGCTAACCAGCCTAATTAAATTTTCAAAGTCAGAAAAGCCAACTGCTGACAAGGTACCTGCGTCAGGTTTTAATGTTGAAACTAATCACCATGAAAACTTCATCTTTGTTTTGTGATTTGGTTGATGATTAGGAGTATTGGTTGTATCTGGATGACTTGTCAATGGCTCAGAGTTTGAGAACTGAGTGGGTCTCTCCTTTGGCTATAAACTAGTAGTGCAAAGGAGAAAAATTGACAAAGATAAGCATTTTTCCTGAGCTCTCCTGCATCAATTAGTAGGTATAGATCTTAGAACATTTTACAGAAGAAAATTGTTATAAGACCTCAGTTTGTTTTCTAGTGAAAACTTTTTCCTTAACAAGAAGAGGAAATAATTTCACTTGAAAAATAAGAAGGAGAAAGAGAGAAAAAAAACCCTGCAATTTATACTGATCTTACTGAATTACTTTGGGCAGTTATTTTACCTATTCACAATATTTATTCTGTGTTTTGCTTTTAATGAAATAACGTGTTTAATTGTTGCACTAAATAATTTTGTGAATCTTTGTGAAATAGAAACATTTTGTCTCAAGATGACAGAATCTTTATTTATTTAATTTTTAACTGCTACTAGGAACACAGAAAAATACTGTTTAATGACAACATAAAATACTGTTGTTACTTTTGCTTTTTAGTTCTGTGCTTCTCTATATGAAACAAACATGTACACAATCCTGGTAAGTACTAATATTACATTCAAATATTAAATATTTAAATAAGTAATTGTTTAATAAATAGATTGCATTTAAAGTTAAGTTCAGTGATGATCAGGGAGTGATTTATCCTGAGTTATATCAATAAGTAAAAACAAAACAAAGCGTTAATCTTAGGGTCCTGTAAATCCTCCCTTTTACAATCCTATTACAGCAACACTCGGAGGTAGATGGTGAATGCTGGGACAGAAAAGCTATCCAGAGAAGCCGGTATTGGATGGTTTGTTTTCCAAATGCATGTTAGTTCTTTTTAAGCTACCTTAAGCAAGCTAAAGAAAATGTAAGTAGTTAAGTCCTAACAGTGAATGATTCTTTGTCCTGTGTAACAACACTATGGGATCATGGAGACATCTGACATAGATATTTTTTGCTAAAGCCTTTTTCCATACGTGCTTCCCTGGAAATGATGCTTTCAAAGTTCATAAATATTTACATTGTTTTTTAACAATGTAGATTTTGTCTTCTGTTATATTTACACACATATGAAGGAGTAGGATAGCAACTATAGGCTGCACTGTAACCAGTATAAACTAGAGTTGACTGGAAGTGATCAGGATTTCCTTAATGGATGTGGAAACACAAACAAACCCTAATTAGATTAGTTTCTAATTAGACCCTGAAGTGTTCTGTTTCTTGAAGTGATTTGAAAATGTCTGCGTTTGGAAGAGCTAAGACAAGAAGTATCAATACAACTGTATTTGACAGAGGAGGACTGGTTTTGTTAGGAAAAAATAGCAATGTGGACAGAAAGAAGAAGATGGAAAAAGAAGAAAACAGTGGAAGGACAATTTAAAAATAGTCCCTTAAATTTCATATTTTCCAGAATATTTTCTGAAAAAAGCTCATTAGAAAGACAATTGTAGTTTTACAGCAGAGAACAATAGACTCTAATTTCTGTGTGAACATCACTCAAAGCTTGTTCCCAATCACATAATTAGGTAGTTGCCATGAAAGTGTGCTGACCCTTATTTGCATTACCAAGGGACTATCAGCCCTTGAGACTTACTTAGCTTCATTTTGAAATTTATGTTTTCATACTTAAATCAATTAGTTGGATTACTGCAGGATTTCCTAATTAGAATAGTGACCTTGGAATCTTTTTTTTTTTTTTTTTTTTTTTTTTAAGCTGCTTTCTTAGATATTGCTTGGATGTATCTTCAAAGAACCTTTTAGACTTCAAGAAAAAAAAAGATTGGGAGAATAAGAACTCTGAAATTGTTTATTTAAAGCAATCCGTGAATCAATTCAAGACATAGACAACATGAGAATAGCGTAAAACGTACTGGGGGGCACTGCTGCTAATTATCTCCTTATCTAGTATCACAATGAGCAAGAACTGCTTGAAGAGAACTGAGAAAAATAGCTGAGCCATTAGCCAAGTAATTGAAGAAAAGAAAAATTACATGATACATGAAACTAAAAGTGAAATTTCTGCATGTTGGCTCACCCAATGTGTCAGATGGTTTGAAAGAATTTCTTCAGAATTCTGAGATTTTTATGGTACAGTGTGACTCAATTCCCCTGCAAAGTTGTCTCACAGAGCTTTTTCTCCAGGTAGGTTTGTTCACCATTCTGCTCTGTTGACCCAACTCTTACTTTCATTGGGCCCCCTTTAGATTATATGATAATTGTACAGAGATGTCACAGTTTTAGCCAATAACCAGGTAACAGATATTCTCTGTAATCCCACCACCACCCTCCCAGGGAAATAAGAGAAAAAGACTTTAAGGTTGGAAAAAACCCTAGAATATCTTTACTGAAATAGAAAATACTACTATTAATGATAATGAATATGGTGAATTGTATACAAATATGTAAATATATTTAAAGATATAAAATGAATATGCAGATACAGAACCTGCACTTTCCAGGTGATAATTAAGTCCCAACTAGGAAAGTTCCAAACTGGGCTTGGCAGCAGATGGAGGTGCCTGAGTCCAGGGTCCTAATGATAGTTCAAAAAAAACCCCAAAAGAACAACCCTCCGAAAAAACAAACCAAGCACATAAAACCAAATTTAGTGCAGCCATACTAGTCCTACTCAGGAAGACAGGGGAAGGCAACCTATCTCAGTGCATGATATTCTTCTCCAGCAAGAAAAACAAAATGTACGGAGTGATAACAAAAAACCAATACCAACATCTACAGCCACCAAAGCTCTTGTTAGGGACCCTTATATACTGAGCACCATGGGAGGGAATACTGTGATTGGTCTATTTGGGTCACCTCACCCATCCTTTCCTCTTCATAGGCACGGCTGCATCCCTTCCCCTCTGCCGTGGGGGATGGCAGCTGGACTGCTGAAAACCTGGCATGGGTTGAAGACATTGACCTTGAAAAACTCCCAGTGTACCCTTGAGATGGGAAGTTGTGTGTACTGAGTTTGGACACGTTTGCGGAACCTTCTTCCTCAAGATCCGGAGGGATGAGCCCAGCTGGAAGCTGCTCAGTATTAACCAATTAGAACTTGAACAACAAGCGTTTAACCTATAGGCAAAGGCCACGCTACCTTCTTCTACTACCTAGGGCTATGTATAAAAGGCACACCCTTTGTATAATAAAGGAGCCATTTTTGAGCCACTTTGATCACCATACAGATGTGTCGTGTCCGTCTCTACAACGACACTCTGTGATTGCCAAAAACACGGGCTGACAGCAGATGGTGATGTCCTTAGCAGCCACAAGTTAGTATGGCTAAATATATTTTTATCCTGGTACTCTCTAAACCGGGACAGGGAGCCTTTAGGAAAATGACCATTTACAGATCATAGAATATGTTGGGTTGGAAAGGACCTTTAAAGATCCCTGCACTGAGCAGGGACATCTTTAACTAGATCAGGTTGCTCAGAGCCCCAGCAAGCCTGACCTTGAATGCCTCCAGGGGGGAAGCCTCCACCACCTCTCTGGGCAACCTGTTCCAGTGTTTCACCACTGTCATCAGAAAAAGATTTCTTCCTTATATCCAGTCTAGATGTATTCAAAATACACTTCATGAGATCAGAATTTTGTTACAGTAATATCAACATACTGCATCAATTATTAGAAAAAAAATATGCAATTTTTGACACATTTATTGTAAGTGATGTTGCATAAAATATAAAGGGAATGTTTGGTCTTATTGAAACAAATATTTAAAAGCAATTCTCTTTCAAAGCATTAATGAAAACTTCAGATTACCAAAATACATTTTTTTATCAAATCAATCTTTCTTTTTCTATTTTTTTTTTGGCAGAGGAGACACCATGATCAGGCAGGTTGTTTTCCCGGGGTGAAGTTCATCCTCTGCACTCCAGGTGTACTGACTGCTGCGATTTCCCCAGATGTGGGAAACTTGACTTTGTTATTTGTGGTGATTCTGAGAAATTACTTTAGCCGTCGTGAGGGTGAGCCACTTAATACCTGATTACTCTGATGCTGGGATGATGGGGAACAATGGTTAAAATATAAAAAATACATTTTACCATTTTAAATCCTCTCACTAGCTGTTTTTTCAAATGGTCTTCATGTGTTTCAATGTATCATAGGATCTAATTTGCATGTGTTGCCAGTCCTAAGGTATTACTGAAGAATCATTCAAATCTAACATAGGGTGTATGCAAAGAAGAGTTCAAAGCTTCTGTCTATAGTAGATGAGATTTCCTTTTGAAGGACAATAACAAAGTTCCCAGAGGAAGTTAAATATAGTTTATGGTAAAGCGAATGTCAATACTAAGCACAGCCGTAGCACAAAACCCCATGGAAACAAGCTCTTATTTGACTTTGAAAATGTGATAGATATCAATAAGGTATCTAAAAAATACTGGAATTGCTTCTAGAGGAGGCAGCAAGAAGACTGTCTCAGTGTGGTTCTGAGTTAAAAGACTTTGAATGCTTGTAGGTACATCTTTTACTTCATATTTCCAGCTTTGCCTTTTCAGTGGAAATCAGGCAAAATAACTAATATAGATAACATGGTATAAACTTTTTGAAGAAGGATATAAATAGAATCCAGTTGTTTGCAAAGTTGGCATTAATAAGGTCCTGTTGTTTAATCTTTTTCAACACAGCGTATGAACAGTCTTCCATGTTGTTGGATTCAAGCACATATGTGTCAATGGTCAAATGCTCATGTGTGTAGGAAAAAGAAGTAGAGGTAATGAAAGGTATGTATAACAAACCTGGTATTTTAAATACCATATTGGGTTATTGTGTTTGACAAGGTAAATGCTGGCAAAGTTTCCTTGCCCATTTTGACAGGCACCCGCTCCAGAAAATAATCTGACTGGATTTTATTTATCCTGAGGATTTCTTCACCATTCAGGGAGAGAGCAGGAGTCCAGTTTCTTTGTTATGTTTATACAGACATAAAGAAAGCACATACTCTAATTTTACTCAAAGACTTCACCAAAACAAACCTGTCTCATTTGGTGCCAATGGCCCTTGCAGTGAAAACAGACTATAGGGCATCCAGTGTTCCTCTAGTTCTGAAACAGTAGGTGAGAATCAATTCTATGAGTAACGTCTACATGACTGACCATGCAAAATGGCAGTTAGCTGGCAGTTGAATGAAGATCTGCACTGAAGTATTGAAGGAGACATGCAGTCTCCACGAAGCAGACTGCCTTCCAGGTTTTCCTGGAGAAATAGTATACTGCCCATTTTCTATAGACACAATTTTCTTTGAGGCATGAGTTAAAATAACAGAATCTATTTTGGGCTATATACCATCCTTCATATTAATTGATATAGTGTCACACATTAACTGATATAATACCTCACATTTTGGTGATGTTAACATGTAGATAATAAGTAGGAAGAGTTACCAGTGGAGTGGGGTTGACAACAGACATTTTTCAAACAGCCCTGTTGATTGAGAAGTCACTTATCAGCTTGCTACTACATCTTTTTTACTGGAGGAGCAGATTTGAAGTGGATGCTCTTCAGCCCTTTCCAGAAATGTCTGCTGGATTAATTTACAAGACAGTGAAAGTTGTAGTAAATCAACCTTGCTGAAATAGGTTATGGAAGGTGCACAGCAGCCTCTGTGGTAACTGCCTCTTGTAACACAGTGAGAAGATTTTTTTTTTTGGGGGGGGGGGGAGTATCTTCTGGCAGCATCAGCTATAAACATCTCTCTCTGTGTCCTTCATCTCTGTGTACGGGTAGTTGATATATCCCAATCCTGTTCAAATGTTTCACTGTCAACAAAAGAAGCTGTTGACTTTAGTGAATATAGTGTATAACACTATTCTAAAGAAAAGAGTCATGATATCATATGCCTTATAAAAAGAAAAGTGAGTTTTTGCACAGTAGAAGGTTGCTGTCCAAATTACGCAGTTGCTTAAACATAAGAGTCTAGTCGTATTTTAAGGGATGTAGGGTATTTGACTTAGCTGTTGCTCCAAACTGCACAGTTCTTCTGTGAATTCTGTATCTTATCTGTCAACTCCATGAAAATACCTCAAATAATTTAGGGAATCTCAGATGACACCAGATGTTAAGCAGTTGAATCCCAACTCATTGTAGGTTTTTCTGTTGAATGCATTTCTTAATCCAAGCTTTGTTTAACCTTGAATGAAACAACCTTTTAAACTCTAAGTATTTCTTGAAAATCAATATTTTTCATGGGTAATATTGTATCTATTAATAGAGCAGGAAATGCAGCAATGTTTACGAAATCCATGCACAGACTGATTAATACATTTAACGTGTTTACAAAAAGCTGACAAAAGGAAGGAAAGATAATAAAAGTCTGATGAAAACGCTCAACTGCAACAATCAGTGTGATTATTTCAGCTTCATTAGATTATTGTTTTTCTTCATATGCTTAGTACCTGAATACCCAAATAATTTAAGTGCAGATTTCATTTCTGATTAATAAGGGAAATATTTAAAATAGCTTAAGTGATATTCTTTACTTGCCTTCTATGAAAGCAAGAAAGAAAGGTCATCTGAAAGAACATTATTTTTTTTTATGGAAACTTATAATGTGGTGAAACATTTGAACTGTGGGAGAAAAGAGGGAACTGAGAACTCTTGGAACAAAGAAAAATATCATACACTGTGTGAATTGTGTAGAAAATTAATATCTGCACTCAATATCTATGTCATTAACAGTGCATCTCTGGAAGTAGGCAGATCTCTTGGCTGGATTTTGCCTAATAAATTCTACTGTGGTAAAAAAGCCTTACAAAATAACATGTGTATTTGACCTATACTGAGTGTTCTTTTTTATTAGCTAAACAATCTAAACAAACAAGGCCCTCAAGGTTTGCTTTGCAGCTGTAGGTACCTGTATATTTTAATTTGAGTTCATGGTCTCGTTAAAGTCAAGGCATCATTTCGCTTCAGAAAAGCCACTGGAATGGATGATGTTACACCTTAAATTGTTATGATTGCAGACTAATATAAACTCACAGAAAACAACAGGCATTATAGCTTTCATTTTCTAATCAAAGACATTTGACACATCTGGTACTGATTATTATATCAGCAAATATAATTATATTTTCTTAAAGTTAAGTGAAAAACAGTACCAGAATTATAATGCCATAGTCATAAAAATGTACTTTTCCATTTTCTTAATGAAAGTCACCTTGTACTGGATAAGAATAGGAGTAAACTACCAATTGATACTTTGGGTTGTTTCTACTAAAAAGAGACTCATTATGTAAAATCATCTGCTGCGAACTGCATAATACAGTGACTGCACTTAAAATGTAACTCCTGAACTGAAAGATTTTACTGTTTTGAGAAATATTTCCTCAATTCTCTCAACTTGCCAGGGCCCAATTGTGGAGCAGAATGTGTAATAAAAAATTAAAATGAGAGATATAAAACAAGTAGAAGGAGAAGAAATATAAAACACTGAGAATCCTTAGTTTTGTACAAATATTTCCATTCTTATCACCTCAGTTTCATGAATCTTTATTTCTGCTTTGAAGAATTCTCTACAGTGAGTGTTAAGGGACATCAAATTCTACCAAGACCAGAATATTTTAAGAATGCAATGAGAAATGTGGTGTATATGAGAGACATTGTTAAGTTGAAAAGAAAAACAGATGCAACTGGTCAGACCAGAAAAATAAGGAACTTATCAAGATTTCACCACTTTAAAAAAAATAAATAAAAAAGAAATTTCTTTTTTTCCCCTCATATTTGTTCCAAAGACATGACAGTCCAGCCTGCTTTCATGGCAAAATAAGATAAATGCTGGGCAGCTAGTAAAAGTCTCCATTGTTTGAAGACAAACCTCAGTCTAAATAATGCACTACCATGTATCAGCCACAGAAAATTCTTTGATTTGAGAATATAAATTTAAAGATAAAGGTTATTCAGAACTTCTGCATGTGTCTACATTCTTGGCTCTGAAGAGTAAGCACGGTGCTACAAATGAAAGGTATCTGACTAGAAGGTACATTGATGCAATTTAATATAAACCTATTTAGAAAGTTATCAAAGAACCATGCTGTGGAGGCTGCAAAATGTATGCCACACAAATTAGACTTGTCAAATATTTGAGTGTGACAAACAGTTTGAAAGTATTGTCAAGTGTCCAGGCTAGGGAGTAACTCAGAGCAGCGAAAGGCCGGTGAGAGCCAGCATCAAGCAGCTGCAGCATAGCTCACGTGCAGGCAGGATGCTCAGATCTACTACTGGGATTGCACCATCAGCCTTGACTGGCTTTTCACTTCCATTCCAGTGAGGAGGCATGTGTACTGTACGGCATGGACCTACTCATCTGTCAGGAGGCAGACTTTCTGCATCAGCAGTTCATCCGCTGAAGGGCGGTACTGATGTTGTCTGCATTTCAGTTCAGGCAGAACTGGTAAATCTAACTCCAACAGATTTGGGGAGAGTTTGCTGCCCTCAGGATGTCTCCGTGACACTAATAATCATTCTAGTTCAGATATATGTCACTAAAGACTGAAAAAAATGGTTGATTGGTATAAAGTTTTCTTTGACTTTGAAATGGTGTTACAAGAAAAAGGAAATGAATTCTTGCGGTAGGAAATGAAGCATGCGCTTATCAATAGTCGATCACTCCATTATAGGAAAAGGAAATTATTTTACTCAAGAAAATAAGGTGCTGTTGTCATGAAAATTTGTGTTTTCGATAACTATTTCACTTGTCTAAAAGGAGAGCACTAGACCATGTACCCTGAGTTACTGTGCCCATTGTGTGAAGTAAGTGCATCCTCATTGGATACAATGTTGTAAAATGTATGAAAGAATAGAAAGAGAGAAGAAAATATCTTCAGCTTTACAAGCATGAGAGATCCCAATTTGGATGTTCAAGATAAGGGTTTATGAAGCCTAAAAATCTAAGTGAGTTAGGAAATAATGTGGCATAGCTGCATGAACACCTCAAATTACTTGCAGGAGATGTCCTTAATTACCAGTGCTGAAGAGAGACAGTCATAACCCAAGGATTTTGGCATTCTTACATTACAATGTAGATGGATTTTGGCAGTTGGTATTTTTTGCCTTGATTTTAATTTTATAGTGATTTTGTGATAACATAATTTGGGGTTTTTTTGGTAGTAGTAGCAATGTTTAAGCTGTCCAAAGTACTTCTGAAGAGTTATGTTTCCTTCATTTATATGGAGATACATACACACAAACACTTTCATATGCATATATATGTATGAATACAGATATGTTTACCCATACATACACACACATACTTTTTTTTTTTTAATGGAACACAGCTGTTTTATAAAACTGGGAAAGTATGTTTTTATTATCACAAAGAAAAAACACTTCTAAGTTGATTGATGCACAAGATATAGAGAAAATAGCAGAACATGTTGTGAGTAGGCACAATGTATCCTTATGCATATGTTTAGGCAAACAGTAAATACCAAAACAATTTGCGCTGGCTATAGGAAAACCTCAATACTTCAGCTCCTAAACTTCCTTCATAAGTAGCATTTTACTGTGGTCTGTGCAGGCTGTGTTGTAACTTTAACCTTCAGTGATATATTTTCGACATATAACATGTGAAGCTTCAATACTGGGCTTCCTGATAGAATGCCTGCATTGTTCCTGACTTCTGATTTCACTGCGAGCCATAGTGTATCTGGTGCTTTTTCACGGATGCCAACCATATAGTTACGGGGCTTATTTATTCCAGTAAAAGCAACTTCTTCATCTTCTCCACAAAATGTAAAGTTTCTGGACCTTTCTGAAGGTGTTACATGACTTTGCCAATCACCTAAGAAACCCAAAGGAATACATAGATTTTCTTGTCAATAGGAGTGTGCGTGTGCATGTGTATTTTCAGACCATTGCAGATTTCAGAAAATCACCAATAATCATGCCTGTAAGGCTGTCCCTGTATGCCAGACATCTTTTATGATAGTATTTGAAGACATCATCTTTGGCCTTCTTTTGCATTTGTTTAGTCTCTTATTAGAACCTCGAGAGTAAATTCTGCCTACTGGAAGAGAGCTTATGCTGCTGTGGAAAATGTCTGCATGTATCTCAGTGCGTGTATCAGTATCACAGTGTGAGATCCACATGTATCTTATCAACTTGCCTGTGTATCTCAGTGCGTGTTACTCTCTTTGTTCTTTTGTAGATATTATCTACTTAGAAAACAAGTATTGCACAAAGGGTCAACAAAGTCAATAAGAGTCAGACCTTAATTTTAGTGGTAATAACTTCTATTACGTATTCATAATTATTATTTATTATTATTACTAATTGGAGACCATTTCAACTTGATAAACAGCAAAGAATTCTAGAGAACTGCAATACTGCTGATGCTGGGATTTGTTGATGCCTTGATCCCATGTTGATGTTTAGTCAATGAAGTCTTATAAGCCTTTCATGCACCAAAGACTGCTGTTCATGCTCTTCAGATTTCTTATGACATGTTACCATTTACTGATTTACAGAAAATCAGTTCATCAAGCCCTCCAACCATATGCAGTGGTTAGAATTCAATATTTATTCAGGTTTCTGTGTGAGAATCTACCTCTCTGCATGTTTTTTGGGGGATCAGTATCTTATGTCACCATAATTATAGATTCATCATTTGGTCTTTTAATATCATATGAAATTATCTTTCATATTGATCTGTCAGTAAGAAATGCTAACATATAATTATTAATATTTTTCTGATTTGCATCATGCCACAAAAGAAAAAAAAAAGGAAGATGTCCTTATTTCCCTTTTTTTTTACATCCTCTTCATCAACATCAAAACACCTTGCCAAAGGAGCTGGAATAGGAAAGAGTGTGGAAAAGCTTTCAGTCCTTGATGCCTTAAAGTGAGTGGATTGAGTTTTCCCTTGCCACCTCATTAGCATCACAACCCCTCTTAGACTCTGTCTGTCAGTTACTTATGATGTGCATAGGTTGTCCTAAGCTGAAGCCAGTCCTTATCTTCTAACATAGAATTAGGTTTAATTTTATCAGATGTTTGGGATTTCAGATCTCTCTTTGATCTCTAAAACAACTTTTTTTTTTTTTTTTGAATAGGTGATAAAACTAATGAATTGCAAATCACCTTTGATAGTTCTGAGATTTTAGTACAGGCGTTAGGAAGGATAACACAGTACTCCACAGGAAGTTGGAGCTTTTTGAGAACCACTCTAAAGCTTCTTATTAAGAATAATGTTCCCAGAGAAGACCTAACTGTCTGGGAAAATAGCATTTGCATTCACTTGCTCTTGGAAATGGTATGAAGAGAGTTATTTCTAACATTATAGTGTTTCTATCATGAGTGTATATTTCTGGACCCTGAGGGCACTGTGGGACCTACCCTGTTCTCTGGGGTCTCCCCAAATCCTGGCCATGGCTTAGGACCCCATTTCAGTGGAAAACAGCCCCTGCCTCACAGTTGCTGCAGCAGGGCTCATCTCCAGCTCCTCATAGCCCTGCCCTGCCCAGCTATGGGCTCCACTCATGGCCTTAACTCCCAGCCCAGCCTTGGCCTATTCCTCTGCCCGGGGATGTTCCCAAAGCCCAGGGCTGAGGCTGCTCTGGTGCCCCCTGGCTACCTGGTTCATGTCTGGGGAAGTGGGATGGGACCTGACCCCTTTGGCACCCTTGCAATATATTTTTATTGGCTTTAAAATGGCAATCAGTCAGCTTTTTAAATCAACAGTTGAAAAGACTGTGAGAGAAGTACGGAAAACCAGAGGTAACATGTCCATGGGCAGAGGAGAAGACATTTCTGATTCTTCAATTGTTGCCAGGCGTACAAAAGCATCTTGTAAAAATGAATATTAAAACCTGAGGTTTCTGCATGGAGGGAACACTGTGCAGAACAGATGGCGCTCTGCAGAGATCTTTTAGAAGGAAACGAGCAGGTGGCTTTAGCTTAGAAATCTTCTAGACGTGTTAACATACTTTACTGATCCACTATATACTCTCTCCACAGACTGCTTTCTGAATTATTTCTTCTTTACAGTGTTTTTCCAGTTGTATGTCATCTGTAAAGCTTGGACAGACTGTATTGATGTTTGTCTTTCTGAAAATTAGGATGGTCAGGAGTATTTATTTTTTTCCATTTGATGGCACAGTAATACTTTTGTACATTCATCATTATCTCGAAATAAAATTTAAATCATCAAAGTAGAACACAGGACAGTAACATGGCAGATTTGGTATTTCTTGGGTTTGGTGTTCAAGACTTTGACCTGATCTTTTGTATTCAGTTTGAATTTCACACCAACCTTTTTTTAACCCAGTGATTCAGTCTCCTGTATTTCTGTTGCCAGTTTTTAATTACGTATGTTCTGGATCAGTCTGAGCATTGTTAAGATTAATCTTTACAGAGAATTCTTATTTTGTTCTCACTTCGTGCTTTCAGTTTTCATTGTTTTTCTTAGAATGAGAAGCGTAGTTCTTGCATACTTAAGCTTTTCTTTTAATCCATAGGAAATAGATAAAATGTTCTTAGAGCCCCAAAAAAACAATACAGAGACACAGTTGGCTGTTAGGCCTTTGGTTATAGTCTTGTGTTCCTCCCCCCTTAAATGCATTTAGACTCACAGCCATAGGTTTTAAATAGCACTTAATTTTTGCAGATCCAATACTGTGATATTCAGACCAAACTAACAAAAGGTGAACAACTGAATAAACTGAAACACATCTATCTGTGCAGAATTGGACTGTTAATCTCATTGCCATCTCTTTCGTCCCTAGGGCACCAGCCACCCCTCAGGCAGAGGTCAAAGGGAGCCTGTGGTGAACACTTTTTAGCCAACTTTGCTGATATAATTTATGTCTCGACATTAGCTGCTGACTTTGGAGAAAAGTGGAAACTGGAAGCAGGAGGCTTGATGAGCAGATTGGCCAGCTCCATCCACACGTTGAATGCTTTACAAATGCACTTAGCAACTTCAGCTGTGCTACAGTGGCCACAGAAAAAGGATGTCCACCTTAGGATCATAGAGGAGTGTCTGCAAATACCTAATGATCTCATATGTTGTTCCTCACATGACAGGAGATCAAGCTGTTCTCCAGCAATCCCTTAGCCATTGAGGTTTTCACTCTGTCCAGTTCAGAGGTGTAAAAAATATCCCTTCAAAAGCTTTGCTTTTTCTTGCAAGAGTAAAACCAAATAAGACAGAGAGCTCTACAGCTGACACATCAGGAAAGACAGTAAACTCAACTCACAGGGAAGCACTGGTTCCTCAGTGAAGACAGCCTCCTCTACGGTGCTAATGGCAAATCCCGTCCAACAGTCAATATCTGTGAAAGTGTCATGGTTACAGTAGTCAACAGGATCTATTTTATTTCCTGATTCCTTCCTTGTGTGCTATGTTTCTGAAAGATAGACAGTTCAGGTGGGCTGCAGTAGACAAAAGGAGAGATTGCCTCTCAGATTTCTCCAATGGGAGCAACCAAGCATGCAAAGGCAAAAGACCGTTCCAGGGATGGTCTAGAGAAGATGCACTCCTTTTACCAAGGGACCAGAGGGATTTTGTGGAGCTTGGTGCCACACAGAAGGCTACCAAGTAGATCGAAATTTCTCCTGGAAGCATAGATATGCCTTTGCTGACACAATGAATTTGTTATAAAAGACTCACTTCTATTGCATGTGCCAGTCATTTTGGAATATCTGCTTAAAAAGTTAACTAATTTTATTTCAATCAGTTCAGTCTTTTTTTTTTTTTTTTTTTTTTGTAAATTTAAGGGCCTCTTCCTCTCTTGGAGTCTGTGGTTTTGTTTGTTTGTTTGGGGTTTTTTTTGTGTGTGAAAATCCTAGAAATGTCTACTTCGAAGTTTGACTGACTGCAATTCCTTTCAAAGTTACCAAGGCAGTAAAGAAGCTGTGACCCCCGTGCAAGACTACTGGGAACAAACCTGGTTGATTTTTGCCTTTTTCTTTCAAATGATATTGGCACAGAAAGGAACAGCTCCTACTGGATCAAAACCAAAGTATAAGTGCTACATACTTATTGATGCATCTTTCACAGAGAAATTTCCAGAGCACAAAAAAAACCCTTAAAAAAAAGATCTCATTTTGCACCATCTCTTTTTCCTGCCTTTTCTATTTTTGTAATATGTCCACTAGTCTCATGCATCAGAAGCCAAAGCATAGGTCACCTCTTTCTTAGGTATATGAACAGCTACTCAGTTATCTTCTGCCTCTGGTGAGTCCAGTTAGCCAGTGTGCTGTATCTTCTTATACCTGCATTTTATACTCTTGGGAAAACCAGATCTTAGGACTGCTTGAAGGTAGTTATCCCTGTTGACTGTCTCTTTCACAATGGTGAAGGTCCCAGCGGGACTCCTCGCTATTTCTAATGTCTGCTTCTTCCTCCTGGCTAGATGTTTGCACCGTTTGCTTGTCTGTATCTTTGAGAGTAGTAGGTTTTAAGAGGCATATATTTTGGAGAATGTAGAAGGATTACAGACTTTCCAGGAGATGTCATAGAGGGTTCCTAGACTGAAAGGCTCTGCTTTGAAATTTGAGA
The DNA here is from genome assembly GCA_020746105.1 of Trogon surrucura. Classification (NCBI taxonomy): domain Eukaryota; kingdom Metazoa; phylum Chordata; class Aves; order Trogoniformes; family Trogonidae; genus Trogon; species Trogon surrucura. The sequence goes on from CM036619.1 coordinate 73,707,668, forward strand.
TCTCCAGAGGCCTGATGTCATAGAAATACCTTTAATAAGTCTGACTGAAGGACTAATTTTCAGGTGTCTGGAGGCACTTAGCAGAAATGGGGAGTGCGAAGGAAGATGATTGCAGCCTCTTGTGAAGAGAGGAAGCCTTCAGGAATATAGGGGAGGTACGTAGGGGAGTATGTATGTGGAGGACAGGTGGGACACACTCTGTCTACTGAATCCAGGCAATTTTGAATAGTGGTTGCAAAAGCAGAGGAATTAGCAGTTGGACAATTTGTTTTGGCTGAGGCATGAGCTGAAGCTGAGCTAGTACATGACTTTGAGGCCATAAACAGTCCTTGGAAATTTGTCATGGATATTGATGAATCCTGTGTTAATGTTACAGATGGCCATTAAATTCATGGGATAGACCTTCTGTCAGCTGACACTGTACAGTGTCCCATTAGCTATCCACAGCCTTCTAGCAATTCTGACTGGTCCAGCTCTCAGCTTACTATTTTGTGAGGAAATGATGGCCATCTCTGTTCAGCTGCAGACCATGGATTTGCACAGGGACTGTTTTTTGTGTATTGGCTTCCCATGCAGGGAGAACAGTTAGTGGGTCTTCAAGAGATATGTTTACGTTTTGCATGGCTTCTGCACCAATAAAGATACACAAAAGTAATAGTACTAAAGTTTTGGATTTAGGCTGGTGTTTCTTGTTGCTGGCTTCATTCATAACATTCAGAAAGCTGAAGCATTGTCAGAGGATTGTGGTTTCTAGAACAAGGTAGCTTCTGCCTAACCCTTCCCCTGTATATCTACCCGTGAGAAGCCATACGCCTGACTGGCCACATGCCCCAGTGACTAAGGCAGGCACTCCCCTCCATCCCATATGTCTGTGTCTCCTCCCCTGTCTCTAGCCTATGCTTCAGTTTTCTCCTGTGTCTCCATAGTTGCTGGATCTCTATTCTAATGTCCCTGTCCCCCATCTTGATCATCTAACCTCATCACCCATTGTAATCTTAATAGCTTAGTCAACTGGAGACTGAATAACTCTCTCAAGGACAAATGAGAAGGGACTGAAAGTTTTTTATATGGACAGGTGAGTGCTACTCTATCTGTGAGCCCTAGGCTGTGTTTTACTGAGTATTTTTTCCAACTGCTAGGAGATCTCTTGGTAATTAATGGAAAGTTATGTTTACCAGGAAATATATGACACAACTAAAAAGTTCGGTTTTTTTTTTCCCCCTGAGACTCCAAAAGAGTCTACCAAATGAAGAGACAACTAACTTGTAATCCTACCAAAAACGTAAGTGCAAGATATATCAAGATAAAAATAGAGAGTTCTGTCAGGTTTGATTCCTGTTGTACAACCAAAGTGGGATTATTTTTTTTTTTTAAAAAAAGGAAGAAAAGTAGTTAGACTTTAGGCATTTTATTTCCTTTATATTTCCTTAGCAGAACCAAATGACTCAAATAATTTCACTAAATTGTATTGTCTTAATGCTGAACTGTTACATCACATTCTTTTTCACTAGTGAGTTTAAAATATGAAATTTTCTAGAGTTGAATAACATAAGCTCATCCCTCCAGCCATGTGCCTACATCCTCTGCAGTGTGTTCAGCAACAACTCCTAACCTCTAATGCTGGAGAATCATCCAGTGAATGGAAGTTTCTTTTTTTCTCTCCAATTTAAGCAACTGACTTAATTCTGGTTATTACAAGATCTTATTCAGTGCATTACACACCTGGCTCTATGCTCAGCTGTTTTGCCACAGGCTTCCTACAGTCTCATTTAGGACAAATGACTCTTGGTGGTCGTGGTGTTTTTGTAGTCTCACCAAGCCAAGAGACTGAGACTATGACCACTGCATCACACATATCTCATTAGAACATAAAAAGAGCCAATGTACATTACTGTCCACAAACAAAGCTCCTTATAACTAACAAACTGTCCAAGTGCCAAAACCATCTCCAGTTCCTGTTGAACTAAGTCTGTGGTTTAGATCTGTCAGAAATTACTTATCTGCAAGCACAGTCTATACCTAGAGATTTTACCTACTCAGCCAGAGTTAATTATATTTAGTAGAAATAAGAAAATTTGAAACAGCACTCTTTACAAGTGATTTATTTTCATACATTTCAGCTCTCTGATCTTATTGTTTAGTCCTTGAAATCAAACAATGAGAAGCTTGAGAGGGCAAGTCAAAACAAATAGGTGATGACAGAATATTAGTGTCAGTACACACAGGTGAGATGGAAAATCAGAAAGCTGAGGACTTGAAGAGACAAGTCAAATCTGTGGAATAAAGGGCACTTTCAGAGTTTACTGTCACTGTCTTTAGAAATATGTGTATATCTGATTCATTAGCAGCTTGGAAATGAGAGGAAAAACAACATGATGATGTTTTCCTATTTAATAATCAGTGAATGTATTAGGCATAAATGAGTTATGTTGCTGTGCAAAGGGCTGCATCGTTTAGCCTTCTGCTGAAATTTCTGTGACCGTCATTGTACACTCAAAAGTTTTACAATAGTTTTTCTTCTGTCCTTCAATCTGTTTGGTTACTCATCCACTACTTCACCTAGTTTTGCAGTTATTCTATAATGATGAATGGAAGGATTTATATATCTCTATAGAAATCTGTCTCTTGCCTTTAAAAGGATGATTTACTGAACGAAGGGAATCTCTTATGTAGCCAGGTGCTATTTTTTTTTTTTTTTTTACTCAAATCCCATTTTTTGTTGCACTGATCTGAATCTGAATTTCTGTTGGGGTTCACTGCTTTACTCAGAGAGGTGAGATGGGGACTCCTCAAACATGAGATGGCAATTTAAACTATTGATGAACTAACTGCTTGGTTATCAACCTACAAATCCAGCACTCATTTAGGAATGATCAAAATCATATCTGAATTTATTTCAGATAGAGACCTTGTGTATGTATTTGCTACCTTAAAAATAGATGTAGTATTTGAAGTCTCTCAGCTGAGGATGCTTGAATATGACCGTGTGTTACGCAAAAAAAATGCCAGATAAGGAGTGCACATATAATTTCCTGATAGTCTGTAACAAAACATAGTTCTTTTGCTGAACCTAAAAAATTACATTGCGAAAATACATTGCCATTGAACTGACATTCAGGTCTATCACATGACTTCAAAGACAAGTCTAACTGGAGGATATATTTGACTGCACATTAAGTAAGAACAGATATGGTAAAATAAACAGGTCTTGTCACATTACATTTTCCACAAATAAATCACAATAATGAAGGCTTGTCTTTCCCATTCTTGCACCCAGGAAAGTAGGAGGTAGTCGTCAACAGTGAATACCTAAGTAAATGCATAAACATTTTCTTTTTGATCTGTTTAAGATCAAGGAGGATTTTTCATACCTACTGTGGCTGCTTTCATTGTTAATAAATCTCTCTCTGACTCACTGTTGTGGTGGAATGAGTAAATGTTCAGGACATGATTTCAGCTAATAGGCTTAGATAGTGTTCTGTTTTTCTGATAAAACAGAGCTGGATGATGCTACTCATTTTGTACTTATGCAGCAATAGGTAAGCTCTACAAGAGTTGTTAAGATATCTTTGCTATAAACTGACAGATAAGAGTTTTAAGGTCATATGTTTCCCTTTATATTTAAAACAGTCTGCAGTAAGACATAAATATGACTTGCATTGTGTTCCTTCTATTTTATTAATTGCAAGCCCATTTGTATTTTCTTTGTAGAGCTAATTTTTAGAGTGCAATTTAGCTGCAAATGCTCTGCAGTTGACCTATTTCTACTCTCACCCAAACCAGTGTTACAATGTATAAAAAGAAAAGGTTCAATATTTTCTTTTTTCTTAGGTAATATTTCAGTTCATAAAGACCAGTGTATGTTATATCAGTTAATAAAGCAAAGATCACTGATCAAATGAGATGCGTGAGGTAAACCTACTCCTTATTTTCTGCAAGATCCAGTTTAAACATGCTCCTGGCTTCTGACAAACATCTCTAAATTCATTGAGATAGAGTGACGTCACAGTATTTACTATACAACTGTGTTAATCCTGGGCAAATAATCTAATTTTCTGTAGATGGTATGATGCCTCTTTCCTTGGTCATACACCATACCAGCAGGAGTAGCTGGCCCTCACCTTCCGGCCATGAACACAGACCGAGGAGGTGGGATTCAATGTTCAGGGAGATACTCTGAACTAAAGGTATAATGCTTTCAGAGAAATTAAAAACAGTACAAGGTACTTCCTTACATGATTAAATATATTTGCATTGGCTGCTTTTCTGGTCTTATTCTCTGAAAAATCCCGGCTTATTCTCTGAGAAATCCTTTTTAAAATATTTTTTTAAAAAATAAAGTAATTGCTATTGGATTCTTTTATTGTATATATTTCCTCATTTTGCCCAGGTCAGGATAAGAATAAAATGTGCATATGTCATTTTTGCAGGTTGACAAAAGTGCAGTGATAGATCCCAGAAGACCTGCACATATTTGAAGTCACCAGAAAATACTGTTTTTATCAGTAATCATGGAGTTTTGTGGCTGTGTTTTTTTATTATTATTTTGAAGTGTATTATGCACTTTGTGGGGCTGTTTAGATGGAAGTAGAGCTGAATTAGTTACTTAATAGAAACTATCATTTCTTGTGTACCCAGGTATCATTTGGTCAATATTACTCTCCTTCAATAGAGCTCTGGAAACTGCAGAACCTACAAATAATTTCTGATTTCTGTTGCTGCTTATCTATACTAATGGTCAGTATTCTTGAAGTTGGTTTTAAAATAGGCATCTTTACAGCTTGTGTAGGTTCTAGTTTATTCAATGTTTGAAGAAGGGGCCTTAAATTCAAATGAAAGCAATCTACTTTTATAGGATAGGTAAAGAAAGGTCAGTACATAGCAGTGCATCAATATACCAATTACAGACCTGTAATCCCTGAGAGGAAGACTGTTACTCTTAACATCGAAAAAGAGCAATAAATTAGATGTGGGCAGAGAAACTGCTGTCTGTGAAAGTCACAGAATTTTCAGTGCTATTCTGTGTGCCGTCAGGCACAGCAACAGCTCTGCCACTGCTGCTGATACAGCATCTCAGCAACACCACAGTGCTTTCTTTAGTTTCCTGATGTATTTATGGGAGGGTCCTGGAAGTCCCATGATTGCTAATGTGGTGTTTCTGCAGTGATAACAATATCCTTATATTTATAGAAGAGAGCTACTTCCATTTCCCCAATGATGCCTATATAGTATGGCAATCTACTAGATCAGCTATTCCTTTTAGCTGACATACTTCAACCTATGCTGAACCAGTGACAAGATTACTGATGAAATAGAGAGAGGTACTTGCAGAAGAAAGAAAAGAAAAGGGCCTTTTCACAGAAGAGTGAGGACTTGTATACAGTAGCGCAGAAATGAAGAGACAACAACAGTAGGTGAACTGTTCGTTATTACAATATCTCAGGTCAGTTCTGTGGAAAATAGAAAAGTCATGGAAGAACAGAAAAGAAATAATTATTCATAAAATGCAGAAATTTCAGCCATTGCACTACCAGAAAACGGAATTGGGAATTGTTCTGGTTTTTTTTTTTTTCTTTACCCCTTTCTTTAATGAATCCTCTATTGATAAAGACTGCTAGTGTAACAATCAAAGTATTAGCTGTGGAGAACATGCAAAAAGTGTTAAATTATTGATTTTAAGTAAAATTTCACTTAACTATTAAACTTTGAAAAGATTAATCAAATATCTAGATATTGCTGTGGTCATAGGACAAGGGACAATGGTTTTAAACTAGAGCAGAATAGATTTAGATTAGACATTAAGAGGAAGTTCTTTACTATGAGGATTGTGAGACACTAGAACAGGTTGCCCAAGGAAATTGTGGATACCTCATGTCTGCAAGTGTTCAAGGCCAGGCTGGACAAGACTTTGAGCAACTTTGTCTAGTGGGAGGTATCCCTACCTGTGGTGAGGGAGTTGGAACTAGATGGTCTTTAAGATCTATTCCAATTCAAGGCATTCTATGATTGCCTTGATGAAAAACATACATCAGAATGATTAAATTAATTTTTTTATTAAAATCAGCTACAGTAAGGACAGACATTCCCTACTGGAAGAATAGTTAACACCACATTTGTTGAAAGCCTAAGGTTACTGTATGTGAGGAAAAAAATATGCACTGCGTTACCAGATTTATCACAGTACATGTAAGCAAAATAGCCTCCTAGTGACAAGCCAAAGCCAGCTTTATGATGATTTGTATAATTTTTGAAGCCAGAATCTTTTTTGGCCTCATAGTGATTTCAGTCCTATTTTCAATTAAAGGATCTCTGAATATCATGCTTTTCCTTTTTATTGCTTGAGGGAGAAAGAGAGAGAAATTCACAAAACTTAAAGGTAACCTTCTGGACAGAAAACAAATTTGAAAATTATTTCTTTTTAATCCATCATTAAGTAAAAACAAAATTTTAACCCCCCACAGTGGTGTAAATTGAAACTGTCTTTGGCCACGTTTTGTGATACTCAAGTAGCGGCAGGGTAGACTTGCTACAGTTTTAGAAAAAAGTGATAAAAACGCTTCAGCACTGTATGATTTTTATTAAGTCCTACGTACTACATCAATAACATGAATGAATACTACATTAGATTGTTGGGAAGGGGAAAAAAAATGTGGTAAAATCAAAACAATGAGATTTCTATCTGAAATTTAGTTGTTTTTCTGGTGTGAATAGATGACAGACAGGCTCAGGCAAGGGATGTATTCGTTCTCGGTTCTCGATCTTCAGTAAACACAGAAAGGAGAGTAAGTTTTCTACACTGCTTGTGACAAAATTCTTTATTGATACCGTGGCCGTCACCTTAGGTATTCTTTTGTGAGAGTACAAGCTGTAAGAGGCTATGCAGAAACACAGCTCAATAGCTGCAGGAAGGCTAATCGTCAGTCACCTGTAACTACACGTGGTAGCCACTTTTTATGGGTAGAACATCTTATCAGTGTACATTAACTTCCCAAAGTGTTCCTCAGACAAATATATTCTGGTAATGTCTGTGTTGGTCTTTTGACATTGCCCTGATGCAAACACTGTATTTGAACTTCCCGAAAGCTACAAACTGTGTTCTTATTTTAGTTTGCTGATTTCAGTCTTGGGTTTTGCATGAACCACACAGAGCTTTTCATAAACTTACTACCCTCAAATTAAGGGCAGGAAGGATTTGAGTTATTGGGTTGGGTGTTTGTTTTTTTTGGTTTGGAGGGAGGGGGAAAATATTTGCCCCATTTTTTTTTGGCTTGAGAGGGAAATAGTCTAATGATTAACAACCCTGTTATAAATCTCATTCACTCTTATTCATGTTTATGTGTCCTTTTGATGACTGTCCATATGATTCAATAGTTGCTTTCATTCCCTGGTACTTGCTTCAGGAGGTATTTAGAGTTAGAATTATAGGTCCTATAGAAATAATAAGTAGAGATGCCTGACCTCTTTTTAGGTTTGCAAATTGTAATGAGTTAAATTTAAACGCTCTTCTATTTTTGAATATGAAAAAAAAATTATTTGTGTTCTTTTTTGACTGTTGAGAGAGGGGCGGGTTATATTTTCAATGCCTTTTTCCTGAAATTCAGGCAACCTTTTAAAAATATTGGAATTCAAACAAATGTACGTGGATGATTTCTCTTGGAACAATTAGCTGTGCGTGAGTTACCAAGCTAGTGAGGAAGGTCTCGCTATCATCTGGATATATTATGACTTACAATTGTTTCTTTTCTTTTCAAATTAATGTAATAAAAAATATCTTTGAATTTTGCCTGGGGCTTTCCTACTCCTGGCACAGGGCTTGTGCAGCTAGAGTTGTAATAAAAAGGAAAGCCTATTATTTTTCTTGCAATTGAAGATCAGTTGCTAATTACTAAAAATTACACTATCACTTGCTTTAATTGCCATATTGATTTTTTTGAAAGATACTTAATAAGAAACATAAATGTATAAGGTATCTAAATAAGTGTTTGCACTCCCAAACCAGCAATTCCCAGATGCTAGTGTCTAATAATTGTAAACATTAATCTAGATTGCCTGTGAAATCACCACAGTAATAAGATTAATTTTCACTGTCTCAGAAAAGATGGAGGCAATACAACAGTACACACAAAATTACTCCTATTCCTAGTGTTTTAAAGCACTTGCACTTTAGTTCTGCAAATATATTGGCTGTTACTACCTCTATTTTTAAAGATGCATGCTGGAATAGAAATATCTAATACTTGTTAGAAGTAGGACACCTGTGTTTTTCAACAGAATTTGATTTGCCTATTATCTGTGGAGTAGGGTAGCCCAGCCAAACCATCCCAATCTACTTTCAAATGTGGAATTTAATGAAAACATTTTTAAATCCTTAATCTACTTTGATAGTGGAATATTCATGGCTTGGAAGTAGCATTTCACTTCTGACATGTGAATAGGGAAGTACTTATGTTGGAAAGTGATCCCTTCAAATTCCTGTTAGAAGGGAAGGTAATCCCTAGGGCCCTAATTTAAACTAGGATATCACTAAACTAAATGCTGCACAAAACATCTAGCCACAGATGGCATTGTCTCAGAGAACTGTCACTTTATGGTCCCTGTTATGTATTTGTATCCTTTTAAAAAAAAATCTGTCTTCAGAATTTCAGTGTTTCTAATAGGTGTTCAGGAAAATGGTGAACAGCAATAAGAAGTGTGTGATAGAACCCCAGTATCTCAGTATTCTATAATTCAGGTGACTTAGATGAACATTAAATTGCCATTGGTTCTATTGTTATTGGAAGACTATTTAATGGGTAAACTTGACAAAAATATTTCAAGTTGCACTTAACTTTATTTTGTCTTATTCTAAAGTAGCTATTTTTCAGTAAAAAAACCCCACAAACCTTCAGAATTATACCAAGAATAATAACACAAAACATTAGTAACCATCATACTGGAGTAACACATGTTTAATTAATCTGAAAAGTGGTGCAATTGTAAAGGGCTTCGTTTAATATGATTTTAACACAATGGCTTTGGAGACAAAGTTATATTTTCTTAACCATTTTTATTTTACTGTGTAAGAAGAAAAAAATGCAAGGCTGAATATATCTGTATTCTCTTTGTGATTTACATATTTTTTTTTTTGTAATATGGATTTAAAGAACTACCCAAGCACATTGAGCCTGGGGTATATAAAAAAGCACTTATAAGCATTAAAAAAAAAAAAAAGACACCATTTTTTTTCCCGGTAACCCTTTACTGTAAGATAGGTTGCCTGATCATATATTGTGGAAGTGCTAATAACATAAGCAACATGCAAAACATAAAGAGAATGTTTGCATATCCCTTGGTAACTAACATGAGTCAGAATGTAATCTTTTGGCAATAATGTGTCAAGGAGTTTGGGTGCTCATTAAATCATATAAATAACACCCTAGGTTGGAAAATATTTTTCTTGCGTGGTAGAATTGAACAAAAAGGAATTGATTATTTTTTTCAGTGAAAAGATTTTAAACAGCTCTGCAAGTACCTGGATTTTTATTTATCATTATAATATTCCAGTGGGAGCTATAGTTTGTGTATCTTCTTGCTCAATGCTTTTCTACAGTCCTGGTTTTCCATTACTGTATTTTCTGCACTATACCATAGCACCTCTCTCCATGAAAGGAGGCAATAATTTCAAAAGCCACAGCATGTCATGAAAAATAATGATTTGATGCAAACAAAAGATGGCATTATGGTCTGTGTTTTTCCCGTAAAGTAAGTAAATGAGCACTAGAGAATATCTGCAGGTTTAAGATCTCAGGATAATGTCAACATTTTCCATGGAAAGAAAACAGTGAACCACACCAGCAAAAGAAATTATTAAAAAGAAACCTTTTTTTGTGGAGGGAAAAAACACCAAGCAGAACCCAAGAAAAGCAGAGAAGGCTCATCTGGAGCTTCAACCGGTCCTAGAAAACAAGGAGGATACCTGACCAGTCACTGTTTTCTGGGAGTAAAATCAGTTTGTTTTCTCAGTTCCAAGTTAAGCAGTTTGATTAACATGGCATGAAAAAATCAAGACAAAAGCAGGACACTGACAGGAAACATATTCTAAGCTGTGATTGCTGGACTAGGGAAGATGGTGCTGCTGTTCTCCAGCAGACCCAGGACTACCTTGGGAGCGGTGAGGGAAAAGGTGCCCTTCCCAGACAATTCGGTCATTCGGGTAGATGAGTGTAGGGAGTTACAGGAAGAAAGTCAATCAACACATAGAAGAGATTTCTGGTTTATTGTCTAGATTTGATGTCTTTAGATAAGACTACTTCGCCATGGGATTTATGAAACTGATACAGGTAAAATCTGCCTGCATGTAAGCTAATAAAACTAATAAAAAAAGGGTAAAGAATCTGTTATCAGCTTGAGGCACTCCAACGTTAAATTAAGAAACTTCTTTCTATTTTAGCAATGTGTTTAGTAGATGACTTATTACAAAGACTCAAAACATTAAATGGAATTCTTTTTACTTGAGTAAAACCGTCAATTTGGGCCATAGCTAACAAATGCAAAGCTCACAACCTAAATGCTGAAAATGGTAGGTGATGTAAGGTATAGCTGTAATATTTGGGGGGAAAATGACGAGCATGTGACAAACATATTCATTATATTTGAAAACAAAAGATCCATGATATGCTGAACTAAATCTTGCCTACAAAAAGTAGACTTCTTCCTGTTGTGTTTCTTCATTTGCCTTTAAAATGTCTGGAGCAAACAAACCCTTTTCTAAAACCTGTTTGAACAGTCTGTGTAAAACAATGATAACCAAACCAAATAACTGAAGTTTAAACAGTGGAAGAGCGTATGTTCGTGTTTGTTTCCCTGTCTTCATGCAAAGTATATTTTTCTGTCAACAACTGATCTACAAAAAAAACAAAACAAAAAAAAAAGTGAGTTGTAGTTACCTGGCTTGGCTGAACAGGAGAGTACAAAATTTGAAGTAAGGCTGTCTATAACTCATTCTGCCATATGTGCACTTTTCAGAAGAGAAAATAACACTCATTGGTAAGCCAAGAGAATTTTTTTGTCTTGACTTTTAATTCGTTTTTGTTCTGCGTTGAAGGTAGATCCTAGGGAATGTCCTACACCTCATAACCAGAATTAGATAAGTAACTACTCTTATAGACAAAAAGAGCTGACTAGCTTATCACCTTGTGTGAAAGATTGATAATATATCCTTAAACAGGACTTAAAGTAGCTTTAAAAACTCACTACACTTACTAAAGGCAATAAGGCACTTACTCATGGGCAGCATCTTCTAAGAAATGTTCTACTTTCCCAATAATAATGGAATTCTTGAATGATATCTGTGTAATTCTTGAATGAGACCTGGTAGAATGTAGGAAAGATGTTGGAGGTTAGAACCCCATGTTCTTTTCCTGCCAGAGGTGTTGAGAAGCTGCAGCAGCTCTACATAAGAAGACATCTAGAAAAGCAGAGTGAATGGATAAAGCTAAATTCAGATTTAAAACCAGACAGAAACTACAGTTGGGTAGAACCAATTGCTGACTTAAAAAGATGTTTAGATTATTTCTCTCTTTTATTCGTTATCAATGTAGAAGCATTGCATGTATTCCAACAAATTAGTAGGTAGCTTCATCCTTGATACTGTGCTTGTATTGCTGTTAATAGCACTAGGAACAATAATTGCAACACTAATTACCTCTTTGTCATATTACTCTGATAATTATGGCAGTCAGATAAAACTCACTTAATGATGGAACAACTCATTCTCTGCCTTGGAATCTGTATGATTTGCTTAGCCTGGATATCTAACCTTAACATAAGTAAAGTTAGTTAAAAGGAATCCTTTGTTTACTGTCTACAGTTATGGACTACAGTCCTGCCATGGTCAGCTCTCTCCATACAACTTGAATGTAAATATAAACAAAACCATGGTTTCTAATGCAGCCCACTGCCCCCTGCAACTACTGCTGATTGATTGTTGGTGCATGCTTAAACATGACCACCTCTTTCAAATTTTGGCACGCAATGTCAAAAAAAAAAATCATAGTTTTTGAACTTCATCCATCTGCTTGTCTCTTGTAATGACCAAATATTCTAAATCTTAAAGATGTGATTTCTTTTCCCTTCAAAAGGACCTCAGAAATCACAGCCAGAACACATAAGTGTCCATACTTTACCATCAAAAAGCTTAGTGCAAAGTGTAGTATCTCTGACCAAAGGCATCCTCTGCTTGTATGAGAGAATGTCCTGGTTTGAGAGCCCCAGGGTAAAAGTTCTCAGGGGCTCCTGGCATGGGGGCCAGGCAGCAGCTGTGCCTCCGGGGAGGAGAGGATGGGTCTGGTGACCCAAATGGACCAATCATGGTGTTCCTTCCCATGGTGCTCAGTATATAAGGACCCCTAAGAAGAAGCTTCAGGCTTTTTTTTTGTTGCCTGTGATGGGAAGGTTTTTGTTGGCTGTTTGTCATCTCTCCCTGCACTGCTGGTGTTCCTGATTCCTGTTTTCATGCTGCAGAAGAGCACCGTTTGACCTCTTTCCTGGGAGGGTAGTGGCAGGATCCCAGAGAGAATCTGTCAAAGTTTAGTGGCTGGCCCAGCCTTAAACTGCGACAGTGAAGTAGAAGAGCCTTGTTGGCGAAGCCATAGCTTTCCAGTATGGGTGAAAGCACTGGCACTTATTCTAGGCTCATGTGCTGCATAAAAACCATGGGCTGTTACTGCTATGGCTTGTCATTCGGAAACCTTTACCCAACATTCTCAACCTTGTGCCGTACCTCTGTTGAGTGTTTTGCGGTTTGAATCTATCTCTGACGTTATGAAAGTGAAGGTTGCTTTCAGAGCTGCTTAATGGGTCTAGCCCCTAGAGGTATCTTCTATCCTAGGGCTAGAGCAGTGTTTAGTGATTTCAGTGACATATCTGAGACAGAGGGTTAGTAAAGACCAAAACCAACATCAAATTGTGTCAACATATTAAGTAAGGAATATCTTATACATTGTGAACAAAACCAACTTTCTGAAAATCTAAAATATCAAAGTGAAAACTGTAGTCAATAGCAACTCAGAAAAATTTGTAATTAATCACATTTCCTAGTCCTTTGTACTGTGATACAGCTATGAGTTTTATTGAAACGTTACTGAAATGGTTTAGAAACTGAACCAATAGCAGCTGATAATGTTTGTTTCTAAACAATGGATTCCAGAATTACTCACTTGAAAATTTTTCTAAATTAATTTATAAGCTATCTAATGACAATGTGAAAAACAGTACATGTCTGCCCTATCTTACATCTTGTTGCTGATTCCGAGATTGTAATTCAGAATTACTAGCAACAGTTCTTCTGGTCTTCTACTCCTTTTATCCGAATTGATAGAAGTGCCTTTGAATTCATTTATGGCTATTGTTGAGAGTGAATTAATCACCTTGATAACATTAAATTTATATGGACGTTCAGTAGAAAAGGTGTTTAAAGTTAATATCCCTTGAATAATTTTCTAAGGCAAGTCTTATATGATATAGCATATCAGATGTCATAGCTAGTAAGTATCTTTGCTTTTTCTTTATGATGTGTGCAAACTAGAACTGTGTCAAATTACTTGCAAGAAAGTAGTTAATTTCTCCATGAGACTTCCTGAGGACACACAGGTAGTAAAGTTGTCACATCCCTTATTTATTGATAAGCTTAGCAGTGCCTCTATCAAGGTTTAAACATGCTTTGCAAAATCTTTGTGACCCACATCTTATTTGAATAAAAGAACAGCACAGACTCCACTGAAAATCATAGCTCGCTGAATTAGCCATTTACTTTGTAAAGCTCCTTTGAGATCTCTTGCTTTTATTTTCCAGACTTCCAGGATGTGATGCAGTGTCAAACATCTCAACTCCGTTATGACTGTCTAATCTTCAGAATATTTACTAGGCAGATACAGACTTGATCCAAAGAAGGACATTAGGTTACGAGCACTGGCCACAGCAACGTCTGAAGTGCAGACTCCGGAATCAGAAGCAGTATGTTAGAAACGAGCCTGTATATGGTTGGCCTAAAAAGGTCTTTTAAATGTGGTGCAGTCCCATTGTAGCACAGCTCTGGGACCTTAGGAACTAGCTTGTGAACTTCCACATTATGTCCATTTGAAAACAAAAAGCTTTGTCGAGAATGGACTAGTGTGTAAACTGAGCACTGAAAATTCAGAACAGTTTCCCTGGGGAGACAAAGACGGAGAGGACATCAGCCAATATAGTGGACCAAAAATCCAGTGAGTTTCAAATTTCTTTTGTTTAATATGATATATTGTTGTCCAAAAGCTGAAAATAGGTTTTACATACTAAAGGCATCTGGGATTAATAAGGCAGAAAGCAAATTCCACAGTATATTGCATTTCTGTCAAAAGTTCCTGACCAAGCAGGTTGCAGTGTGTACAAAAAATTGAAAGACAATTTCAATAAGAACATATTATATCTGGTCACTGTGTTCAGTTCACCAAGCCATGTTTGTACCTCTTTATAAAATCAAGGTGTCTTTTGCTGTAGGGCTGTCAGACTAGTCCTACTTCTAGTCCCTATTCAGATTGTTCTTTACATGACTTAAAACATGTCCTTTTGCCTTCTAACAACAAATAGGGATGTCACACTGGATAGTAAGAACCTGCTGTCATTTATTTCCCTTTCATTTGTTTCCTGCAGTTTCCCAGCTCATTTTCAGTAAGTGTCTACATCCTCAGGGAAGTATTTCTGGCTTATCATAGAATCATAGAATCATAGAACGTTAGGGATTGGAAGGGACCTCGAAAGATCATCTTATGTTTGGCTTTGACATTCTATCTCCAGCAGAAAAAGCAGAATGAGGCTAATAATAACACATTTTAAATAAAATGGTCTAAGTACCATTTTAGAGTTAGGTGACAACCTCAGATCTCATCTGCTAGAGATCTTCACTGATCAGATAAATTAGGCAATTATATAAACAGAATGTGAAGGTAAGCAGAACCATTGGAGTCAGGAAAGTTGGCCTCTTCAGGGTTTAGGGAACAAAATCCCAACATTTTCTAGCAGTTGAGTTGATGCAAAATTTAATATATTTTTATATCCCTTCTGCATCAAGCTACTACCTCTTATTTTCCATGTCACTGTCAGTGCTATTATCCAGAAATTCCAGTAGAATATTTGACAGAAAGGAATCTTATTCTTATGCACTTAGAAAAAGACTTAAGCCTACACTTAAACATATGTATCATTTACTGCTTTGTGTATTAAGTTCATGTAGGTTTAGGCATCTTTGAATCAGTCTTTAGAATCTAGTGCCTCTTCAAAGCTAAAGTATGAAATTTTTCTTTATGTTAAATGCTATATTACTCTGCCAGTTCTAATACATTTACTCACTGATGGAAAAAAAAGATTTAACAAGCAAAAGATATAATTGTTATAAAACTTGAAGACTATTTTATTTATCCATTAACTTTTAATAATTATTAAAGGGAAAAATCTCTGTGTGTATGTGCCTAAATATAAGAATGGCTGCACAATACTGGGGGATACTAAAAGTTCACTTTGTATCATGCATATGAGCTTCCTCTATTCTGTCTTTCCAGTTTCCCTTCTCCCCTTTGCCTTTTCTCTTTTGTCCTTCCTCTTCTCTTCTTTCAGTGTATTTTGCAGAGAAATATACGCAAAAGGAGGCAGTTATGACGAGTCCTTCTAATAGCATCACTTTGATAAGAATTATCTGTCTCTATATTACAAGCAACTCGTCTCCACGTTTCTTTAAGTTCTACCAGGATTACTAAACTACTCAACAGAACACTGTAAACATATGAGTACACGGTTTCAGCTAAATTTGTTTTACAGCCAAATTTGGTTTTAGCAATTAAGGACAAAAAACTTTTGGAAAAGAACAAGAGTAAATGTAAAAAATTACTAGGAGAAAAATAAATGAGATTATGCTTCCAGTGGTCAGCTTCTGGCATACCTGCACTTACTCATGCTCCCATAATGCAGGTGTGCTTTACTTACCTATCACTTGCTCTAAAAGAAGCAGGGATGATGGGATAAGGTTTTTTTTGTACTTGTCACTGGTCCAGCTGCCTCATTCATTTCATTCCTGAACTGCAGAAGTAAGAAAGCACTGTGGTATAATAAATCATAAAGATGATTCATGGAATAGCTCCAAGCCCAGATGCTATTCAGTTTTTGGCTGCTGAAATGACTTTGGTTCTGGGTAAAATTGGGATGCTTAGTTACATAGCAGACAAGTGTGAATGGTGAGTTTCAGCCTAATGGCTACAGCGAAGAGCAGGGCTAAGAGTAGGGCAAAATAGCAGATTTAATGGCATAATGCACCATTTTTCCAGTTGGGCAAATCCACTGTAAAATGAGAATTAAGCAAAAACTTACATATGATTTGGAACTCAAAAAGGGTTTGGTGACAGAATATGTAGGCTAGTGTCCAAATCTTGTCACAAGCTGGCCAGGCTGTGTTGTGATAACAGGCTTACAGACACTGAAGGATGGTCACCTGCTGCCAGCGGATGGAGAGTTATCTTCCTTTTGCTTAACCTTGATCTTTTTTTATGGTGTTCAACATTATCAGCTCAGCAATACTGCGGTCCCATTTGGGAGAGGTGTTGAATTTCCAGACACTAGATGATTTAAATTATCCACACAGAAACGCATTCACAAGTAATGACAAGAAGTTCTATCTCTGTCACTAGGACCTGTGCTTTAGAACTCTCAGAAGCCTCTGTTCTCACACTAGCCCTTCCAACACCTTTGTGTGTCATTGAAAAAGCCAGTGATACTGCATGGGTTCTGGTGTGAACAGTCTAAGCATCACCTCTCCGTCATATTACTGCCAAAATTATTGATTGCTCAGGCAAGGTTGGTTCCAGGATGAAAAGCATCAAGCTGAATGTTAGGACAGTACTGAGTCCAAGAAGGATATAGTTCATGAGCCTAAAAAGGAGCTTCTTCAAAGAGGCAATTCCGTTAAGTGCTACTGTGAAGGATGGTGGGTTGAGGAGATACAAGAACGGACAACCACGAGAAATTTTGCGATGCTATCCAAAGCACACAGTTGTGGTTGTTTTTTTTTTTTTTCTCTAAACCTTTAGCACCTATTTCTTTGTGTTTTGGAAGGTCATACCTGTATTTGTCTATTTATGAAAAACTAATAAAAAAATCTTATGCAAAGAAGTACAGAGAATGAGAGAGAATCACATATGAGAAATATTATATCACTTAGTGAATAACTTACGTTCTGGTTGGTTTATATTTATCATTCAATACAAATGAAGATAGGTCAAAATCAAGATGCAGTATTTAAACACCTGTACTTTATGAGTCACCTAATCAAATCCAGATTGTATGTTATTGCTGTACTGAAGATGAGAAAGTGAGTATTAACATTTTTTAGGCTTATCTGGAGAAATACAAATAAGTCAAAACATCTTAGACTCTTTTGTATTACTTTTATTTCTACATGCCTTTGCGATCTAAGGCACTATTTACTGTGTAGTTTTACACTGTATTGGTGAGAGAAAACCAATACAAAGACAGTCATGCCAATATCTAATTATCAGTTTAGGAAGAAAAAGAAATATGTGTGAATTAGAGGGCACCGATATGCTTTAACGTCTGTGAAAGCAAAATACAAGTAAAGGAAAAGTGAGACTCAGTTGTAACTTCTGGGAAATATCCTGCCACTAGCAATTTGTCCCCTTCTGCCCTGCATGGCTTACCTGGAGTAGGTCATGGTGGCCAGACTGGACTCCCACATCCCTGGGAACAGACCCAGAAATTAACTACAAGTGGGAGAAGTTCCCCCCTCCTCCGACATGGTGGGGGATAAATCCCAGTTCCATTAAAGTGAAGTCATACACAGTTCATACTGATTTCAGTGAAAGTTAGATTTTGAATACCTTTCAGGACTGGTTATATTTGTTTCGATCTTCTTATCTTCCTCAGTACAAGTGGATGAGACAAAGAGAGCCGGAACACCTTCCATTTTGTATCCTCATTCCTGAGTTTGTGCAAGCAGAGGCAAGCACCTCACTTCTCACATATTTGTATGAGGACTATGAAATAAGATTCATTTTAAGTTATTACTGAGGGTGAAGCTAGAGTATTTTGTGAAGCTTTCCTTTTTTTTTCTTTCTTTTTTTTTTTTTCCCCCCCACTAGGGACATTGTTTAACAACATGAAAACTGTGTTTCTTTTTGCAAATTTATATATTGTATGTACATATACACCTGTGTATGTACATACATTCTTCTTGTGTTAAAGAGTAATGAAACCTCTGCATGGTGGTAGGGAGATCCAAGAGAGGATGAGGGAGGAGAAAAGAGTAAAAGAAATGACACCACGTTAGTGCCTTTGTATCTTAATAAAGGTGGTTATCTCTTGGACAAAATGTAATACACTGTAGAAATGAATCATGTCAAGATGGGACATGCCCATTTAAAAAAAAATGCAGTTATTTTTAGCTCTGACACCAGCTATTCATTTTACAGCAAGTGTCTGGGCTCAGCTGAGCAAAGTAAGTTATAAAGACTTCCCTTTCTCAAGTTTTCAAAGGAACTTAAATAGGTGTATTACCTCCTCTTGCTGCTATCTGATTAGCCATGGAGCTGAGAAGCATGGGCAGTAACAGGCATAAAAATCAGACGAGGGAGACAGAAAGGTAAGAGCACAGGGTTTCTCCTCAGCAAAACGAGTGGTGTGATAGTAGTGATAGCATTTCTTTGACATGTATCGAAAGCCAGTGGCATGGGGAAGGAAGAGGCTGGAAACCAGCAAATGCCTCAATAATGCAGACAGAGGAAAAAAGAGGTGTTTTCTCAGTCTTAATGGCCTGTTTTACACAGTGCTTTACGGATGACAAAATGACCACAACCTCCTCTGCAGTAAGGAGGGAGCGATGGCCTGATGCAACTGGGATGAACGGCTTCTTTCAGACACTAACGATGGGCACAGAGGGAGGTCAACGGGGTCAGCCCGAACTGGCGGGTGGGTGTGTGATGATGAGGCATGTCTGAGGTCAGGCCAGGAACATTGGTCAGGATCAGATCTTGTCCCCTCAGACATTGTAGTCTCTCTCTGACTGAGTTTTGTAGTATACTCTTGCAGTACACTCTTAAGGAGCTATTATTAAAACCACCAAACCTCAATTTCTAATCTCATAAAACTGACTTTCAATGCAAGCTCTTAAGATCTGCAGACTACTTTGGTATTTTGTTACCCATGTTAGAGCAGAAAAAGGAAACTGCCAGTAAAACCTGTTGGAGTTTGAGCATTTGGGTTGGAACTGCACCAAATTGACTCAGTCTTTAGGGAAACTAAAATTACACAGACAAAATATATTCCTTCCCACATACATAACTGACTATTTTCCACTCAAAACGAAGACATAGTAACATGGCAAACTTATTTCCTGCTCAATAAACAGTTTAATGGTCATTCTCACTGGCAATTGGACATCATTCCTTATGTAGTATGAAATGGAAAAAAAAAGAAACCCAAAGCAAAACACAGTTTAAATAACTTTTAAATGCTTTTTAAAACTACTAAAAAGTTTATGTGTACCCTGTGTTCTGAAGAAAAGGTACCCTGATTTGCTAACAAGTTCTCACAAAGCACAGGATTTTGTTCTTCAAAAGCATGGAAGAAATATTAAAAAGTACAAACATTAATTAGTTCTTTGTTTGTCCTGATTCCATCTTCTCTGACTGAGCAGGAGAAGGAGGAACAGACTCGCTTCATTTCATTGTGAACCTGATTCAGCAAAGCATTTGAGCACATAGTTGGGTCCAGAGAGATTTTAACTGCATGCCCAAAGCTGAGCATTTACTTAAGACCTTGTTCAAGCCAGCATGATCTGATTTCCAAGTACCAATCCCATGCTGTTTTTCTCTGAGTTCGTAAGAAACTTGCATATTGCACAGAGGACAGAATAATATATCATCAGATGTTCCCCCTTTGTGCTAGATGGACGTACAATAGTCAGAAATGCTTCCCAATTTAAGAGTCTATTTTTGTCTGTCTCATTTTTTTATACTGAATGTAAACTGTGTTCCTGTATAATCTGTTGGGTTTGTCTACAGGATCCTTGTTCTTAAAGCTAAAAAGGCCCTTCTACCTTAGGGATACTAAGATGAGTAGGAGAAAAAAAAAAGTGCATCCAGAGCTGGGAATTTCTATGAAAGTAATCATTATGCCTGATTGATTCAGCACTTCCTTGATATAATTTAGGGCATACTAAAAAGATACAAGCAGAACATTATGTGCATATAATTCAGATCAAAAATTGCAAGACCAGTACAGGACAATTTATGTAAATTTTACATCGTACTTTGAGTATGGATATATTACTCTATTTATTCTTGAACATTATGCTCCCAACAGAGTGCATTCAGGGAGGGAATAAAGGGAGACAGAAAAATTTCCCATAGCACTTACTGGCAGAAGAAGCCAAGCTTCCACACATCCTGCTCAAAGTGAGTTCAAGGTAGGAAAGTAAAGAACAGAAGAATTTATCAAAAAGATTATCTTTCATTGAGATTTCTGCTCACTGGGAGACTCAGAAACCAGTTCCAGAGCTACTGGAGTGATGCTAAGCATTAAAGAAACAATAAACTACTATTAGAAAGACACACTGTCGTTCATCCACATAGAGTTCCCAGGCATGCAGCAGTCCCTTTGGGACAGCTGGGCTCTGCTGTGTGGAGCCCCCGGCTAGTGACCAGAGTAGACATGCAGCTTACATATTCTATGTGTATGATGGATCTGTGAGTTAGCTTGACTTCTGCCTACTCTTATCAATGTTCTGTATGTCCTGACATAATTAATCACATGAACATCCCTTAAATTCTTGTCTGGAGAGTAGATAAGAGACCTATAAGGCACATTAGTTGAACATGAATAATTTTCACCGCAAATGACCGCGTTAACTCTTTCTATAAGATCCAAAGAGGCTGTGGAAGTAATCCAACAATACCATAAAGATCGTTAAGAGCAAGAAAAATTAGAGGTAGACATTTGCTGCTTGTTTCTTCAAGCTGACTAATACAAATATCCATTGTCACTATCGACGCTCCTTTCCATTTCCACAAATCAGAAAATGGCCTGTCAGTAAACAGTGTGTATTGTGTGCTGCTGAGTATATAGTACTTATATCATACAAGTAACGCTGTGGTAAATATAGTCTCAAAGCTAAATTTCTTGGAATATAGTCACATATTTTGTTAGCAAGACTTTTTTCCTGAGGAGAGTTTCCCTAATTACCTCTTACCTGGTTAACTATGATCATCGTGTTTGAGAGACTCCTAGTCAATGAAGCACTTGATTCTTCCAATTCCTCTGTGAGGCAAGAAAGTACAATCTAAAGAATTAGTAGATGAATTTTGGATTTTTTTTTTTATAGCTGAACTCCAAATATCTGGTATAGAGGTGACATTGGAAACTCAATGATTCAAAATTATTTCTTTAACAAAGGAAATAAACATGTTAACCATGTGTTTGCACATTTAGGCATGTTGATAGTCTGGAGAAGCAACCCAGAAGTTAAACCCAGTCACATATTAACTTCATTGCTTGCTAGACTATACGCTGCTATAGTAGGTTTGAGATACCCAAGAGCAGGGCCAAATGTGGTTGAAGAATCAAAACTTCCCTTGGAAGCATTGTTTGCATTTGCTGAGCTGTTTTTGGGCAGAGTGCTGCAAAGCCAGCATTTAATTAAACTTGTTTGGACAAATAAAATACTTTGTGTCTTTTTACCCAGAGGTAAAGATGAAGATTTTCACCCTCAGCAAGAGCTGACTTAATAAGAAGCATGCTTACTCTATATTTCTGGAGGCATTTCATCCTCCACTCAGGCACTTTCCTTTTCACTTTATTCGTGTCACTGAAGAACTATTTAATGTCAGGGAGTTCAGCCAGAGATTCTGGAGCTAGGGAGAGATAGCTCAGACTCTTGCTGCAACTACAACTGTTTATAGGATCACTGCCACTGGTGCTTCAAGTTCCACAGCACTAAAAGCTTGGGCACTTGAATGCAAAGAGACTTTCACATTGCTACTCACAAAAGCTGTAGATTTCCCTCCTTTTTTTTTTTTTTTTTTTTCCCCCAGAGCACCATAAATTGAATGACCTCAAAATCAACAGGTCCTATTGTAAAATCTGCGAAGAAGTAAATATTTAAATATTAAAGAACTCTGTTGAGTAAAGACCTAATTATGCATGGTCGAAACATATGTGCTGATGATTTGAAAGCTTGCAGCTCAAAGGTCACTTTAACATCAACGGAGTATGATAATTGATGTTTTTAAACTTGACAGAAAATTACGTTCAGCAATAGGGCTGAATAGGAGAAAGACAATTCCTAGAATTTTACAAAGCCATCTTTTTAATTTTCCACCTCACCCTTAGATTGTGATTCCCTGGAGTATCTACCTTAGGAAGTACAAAAATATCTATTATTTGTGCCATTTTTAGCAACACTCAGTGTTCATCACATCAAACAGTCTTTGTCTCTTCCTGCTGCCATTCTACAGGGGCCAGGCAAATGCTTTCTGACTCTTAGCCTGACTCAAACTGCAGATAAAGTTTACAACCATCAGGGATTAGGCAAACATTAGCCTTCACTTGCTTATGTGGCTGTCCTGATCCCTGATTCTGTCAAAACCAGTTTAATAGCCTGACAGCTGGCTGGTTTTTTTCATTTACTTCGGCAGCCTGAGAACTGATTGCCTGTGTTGTGTGACAAAGACCAACAGCTTGTCCTGATACTTTTTTATGCAACAATGTCAAATACTCATTTTTAGGAACTTAATTCTAAACTTCAGTGCATTTGAAAGATGTCAGCCTCTTGTACTTCCCTGTAAGAAAAAAAAAAAAAACATAGCCAAAGAGCATTGAAAACAGATGCCAGAAATGCATATTTAGACAAGCCAACAAATTTAGTTATCCAATATATAGAAGGATTTTCACCAGCACAAGTGTTCTTGAAAACAAAATGCAATTACTTTTCTAGTGTATTCATGAGAGTCTGTTATTTTGCTACATCTTAGCGCTTGTCAGCCTCCATATGTTTATTTTGCTTATTTTTATTTCCTTTTTTAGTCTCTTGGGTACTTAACTGTAGGAGCTTTAAGTTGATGCTGAACATGTGTCTTTTGTTTTGAGAGCTCACTGTTCACAAACACATATGAAAAACCTTTGTAGTCCAGTCTAAGGAACACATCACTACCTTCATTAAATAGTGTCCTTCAGAAATGCTGGCCTTTGCCAACTACCTGATGAGTTTCAGCATCTCAACCCCCCACACGTAACAACAGCTTTTCTTCCCTGCTAGAGCACAGCTGCACAGTGCTTTGGATAGTCAGCAAGCTTCAGCAGCGCTTTGGGGGAAAACGCTTGCAGAAAGATAAGCAGCAGGTAGAAAGTGTAAGGCAGTCACTCATGACAAACCAATGAAGTTCAGTCTGTTTGTTAATGGTCAAGACAAGTGCCATGAATATGCCAGGAGGTAAAACAGAAGAATCACAAATACCCTTTGGAAAAATTATCCAAGATAAAGAACTGGAAAACAGTGATGGAGAAAGGGTCCTTAGCTTTGCTGCAGCTTATCACTTGGCCTATAGAAGGAACCTTAACACTCATGGAAACTTCATCCACCTGGTTAAGGCGTCATTCTGCAAGCTGCAAAGATTTAGCTTTGAAGACCGCCAACCATAAGTTTTCTGAATGCCTCCCAGCCCACCTGCTGGCTGGCAATTAATGCTGAGAGAACATTGATAAAGTTGTCACATAGTAAGTCTATCAGAAATTTATAATACCCAACCATCATAAGTTAGAAGGTAATTTTAATCTTGATGAATATGTATTTGTTCTGATGGGGGAAATTTTGTCTGAAATTTACTGGTCAACTCTAAGGTTTAAATAAACAAGTGTTAAATCAGAAGTGTAAATTTATAAGAATTTAAAGTTGGCTTAAACAAGTTAGAACTGCCTCAGAAGATTATAGTTCAATTTAAATCAATATAGCAAGAAGTAAATGACTGTAGCCAAAAATACAGAGCCGTACCTTCAAGTGAAGATGAAACACCTCAAAACTGTAGCTCACCCTATGACTGAGCACATGCACCAGCTTTTTGTTTGTTTGCTTGTTTTTTACAAACTGTTTTTCATAATTCAGTGTTTAAATTTTGGTAACTTGTATATCTGTATGGACACTGACTTTGAACGTTGGCCTGGTATTCCTAGAAAGTCAAAGCATTAACAGTAGGCTTAAGCTCTGTGAGAATTTATATTTTTATTAAATTGGAACACAAGCTATTTTAATGCTCTCATGTAAGTTCAAGAGCAGGTTAAATGAGTAGAATTAATTCATGTCACCATATAGAGCTATGAGAGTGAGTTACACAAGACCTGCCATATTGGTAAGGCTATGAGAGTGAGTTACACGAGACCTGCCATACTGGATAACAACAAAAATTCAGCTACCTCAGCAACCCATCTCTGATAGAAGCCAGTAGCAGCTGGGAAAAAGTAGAAGATGCCAGACACATGTACCGTAGTCCTTTCTCCGGTTATATATTCCCAGCTTTTGGTGGTCAGTAATTTGGGGACTTCCTGAGCAACAGGTTACATGCAGACAGGAAAATTTAATAGAAATGAATGGACCTGTTTTCCATCTAGTTATCTAATCCCTTGGAATCCCATTTATGCATCTAGTTTCCAAAGTCTGCTCATTAAATACGTTCTACCATTAGTGTGTTATTAAAAATACTTCTCTTTTTTACTTCAATTTAAATCTTTTGCCCAATAATTTTACTGGCTTTTCACAAGCACTTGTGCTGGAAGGAAGGGAAAATATTATATCTCTGTATGATATATTATATCACATATAATATCATTATATCATATGTATCTCATTATATCGTATATAATATCTCTGTATGATACGTCCTGCATATAGCTTATGATTTTGTAGGCCTATATTGTATCCGTCTTTCTTCTTTTCCAAGCTAAAAAAAATCACAGTTTATTGCATATTAATGAATGTCATTTCATATAGCTAAATATCCTCTCTTTCTTGATTTATTTGTTCTTTTCTAATTACTAAGAGGATGAGAACTACATAATGAGTTAGTAGACTCACCATGTATTTACCCATCAGAATCATATTCTATTTCTGTGTTGTTCCTTTCCAAATAATTCCCAGTATAGTCTGGTTTGACCTTTCAACTGTCACTGATCCAATGAATTCAAGAACTTCTCCTCAACTGAATCTAAGTTTATTTTTACATTTTCTTCTCTGTATTCAAGGCATTGAATACATTTCAGTCTGCCTTCAGAGACATGTACACAGCTTATATCCAGGGACAAACACAGATTTTACTCTGTAATTTTGGTACCAATAAATGAGTCTTCTAAACTTTTCTAAAGGTAAAATTTTCACTGGGATATAAAATATCAAATATGCTTATGGAAGAATTGAATTAATAAACTGTAAATTAGATCTATGTAAGAACTTTATTTAGAAGGTGCTAGGAATATATGCCCCAAACAGTGTGGAGCATGTGTAAGAGAATACTTTGGGCTCAAAGGGACCTTTAAAGGTCATCTAGTCTAACTCCCCTTCAGTAAGCAGGGACATTTTCAACTAGGTCGGATTGACCTTCAATGTTTCCAGGGATAGGCATTTACCACCTCTCTGTGCACTGTTCCAGTGTTTCACTACCCTCATCATAACCTTTTTTTTCCTAATATCTAATCTAAATCTACCCTCTTTTAGTTTAAAAACATTACCCCTCATCCTATTGCTACACTCCTTGATAATGAGCCCCTCCCCTTCTTTCCTGTAGGCCCCCTTTAAGTACTGGCAGGCTGTTATGAGGTCTCCCTGGAGCCTTCTCTTCTCCAGGCTGAACAGCTTCAACTTTCTCAGCCTTCCTTCATAAGAGAGGTGCTCCAACCCTCTGATAATTTTTGTGGCTCTCCTCTGGACTTACTCCAACAGGTCCATGTCCTTCTTATGTTGAGGGCTCCAGAGCTGAACACAGTACAGCAGGCAATAGGGGACAGAATGGGTAAGGTGGCACCATTAAACAGAGCGACAGTAAAAGTAACTGGTCCCTTCAGCTTACTGATGCGCATCATATTTACTGTAAGTGTACAGATGGAAATGAGGGCTGGGAAGGGCTTGGAAAAGGCCAATCTGATCAGTCTGGATGGCAGCTTGTCCAAGGAGAGTCAGTTCTGAGACATATTTCATGGTTTAATAGTAATGTGCTAGTTTAGCCAGAGCAAGTACTCAGAAGGGATTCAGTATGCTTCCCTGCAGTTGTTGATTCATCCTATTAGGTGTGCTATGCAAATGAGCCAAAGATGAGGGACATACATTTCACTTTTTGTGCTTTAAATTATAGCGAGTTTAATAGACAATTCAGAAATTGATAGTTTCAAACTTTTCCAGTGATTGGTGGGAATTCAGGTCCTTTGATGTACTAACATGTTTATTTTTAAGTCTCCATGTTTCCCTTCCTCACGATTTCCAATAAGCGATTTAATGAACAATATTTACATTCCTGCTGAGAAAATAGCCTTATGTTCTAGAATAAAGTTGTTGCACTGAAAAGTCAGGAGTTAAAGCCTGGCTTCTTGTGAAACATAAGAGATTAAAAAGAAAGAAAAAAAAAAAAAAGCACAAAAACTTACTCTGGTGTTAAGGCAAATGACTAATCCTTTTTAGATTAACACATGTTTATGTATCTTTTATAACTTCAGTCCTAATTCTGCTTGTGAAAGCAATGAAATGTAAGAAAAATCAAACAGACCGACAAGATGATTCATTGCCTTTTCAGGTGGGGTAAAATTCCCCAAAACTCTATTATGAAAATGTTAAAGACCCTGGTTGGCTGTATAGTTTAATCTACAGAAAGTGTGACAAGAGAGCTTAGGTGAGCAGGGAAAGGGGTGAATGGGTAGAAGAATTACTTGGACTCATCTGGTGAAAAGGAGCAGTGGTTTAACAAGAAACAGATGCTGCTGATTGGGGAGAGTGAGAGCTGGGGAATATGACCTTTTGGAAGAGTTACGGCTGCGTGAGGTTCTTCTGTGGAAAGCAGCAAGGTAGATTGTTCTTTCCCTGGTCTTCATACTCAAAAGGGAGATGAATTGGCAGGTGAGAGAGAACCCACAGCTGCTGGGGTGTTGTTACAGGTGGAATATCTTTCCTTAGATAACCTGTAGTATTGCTGTAGCTAGCCCGGTGGCTTCTGGTGATGTGATGTAGAAAATGCTGTTCTACAGATTTAATGCCCTGGGTTGGGCTATTATTAGATTGTGTCTTGTCAAGTTTGCTTGGAAACGATGTTCTCATCACAAAAAGCCTACTAGGAGTTTATGCAAGTAAGAAATGCAGTCTTAGATGTGTTGATAAGCTCTTTTCCTTTCAACTGCAAGTATCAGGGAAGATTGAATAAAGCCGGATAACCCTGGAAACAAATGTATTTGAAAGCTGTCCCCCCTATTTGAACGACTATCATCTTTTTTACTGTGTATTGTTGCTACAATATCAACAATAATATTTTTCCTTGTAAGGTATAGCTCTATACCTATGTGGTCATACCTCTGCCTGTTCTTCATGGGCATAGTGTTCCCTACATGGCCACCTTCCCTGCTAGTGAGAAGTGTGGGAAATAGAGTCAAGATGATCTTTCTCTCTGTCATTTCAGTGGTGCTACTATCTTCCCAAATGGTATTAAATTAGAGTTACATTACCTTTGGGGTCACTAAGCTGGGAAAGGAACATCTAAAAGGTAGTTTGTTAGGATTGTGAAGCTCATCTCTAGTGTAGTATTTTGTTTGGTATTGTGAAAATTTGGAATGATACAATTCATCACAAGTGTATAGTTAGACAACAGAAGTGTTATTCCTCTGATGACAAAGGAAATGTTCAAGCATTCTCTTTAGTCTTTCTTTTCCTGCCTTCTTTATTTCTGTTAGTTTTTCCCTATTCCTCCTCCCCTTCCCTCCACCCCAAACTGCGCTGTGGAGATAACAGTGTGTTTAAAATAAACACAGCATCCTCTGTGAATTTTCATTACTGTGATCAGTTTAAACCATGACAATACCAGGTGCTAGATGAAAAATGACTGGCAAAGTCAATTCCTTTTTTTTTTTTTTTCATTTCTTTGTTTTTCTGCTGTTTGCTTCTTAAATGAAAGCAGTGAGAACCATACAGAGACTGTCTGACAATTGGTAAATGTGATTTAAAAAGAGTCTATAATGCCTCACTTCCCAAGAGGCAGAAAGGATCCATACTGTACAATTAAGATGTGTTATTACTTTGTTGTTCCCTCCTACCTCCTCTCTCTTTCTTCCCTGTCGCCTGTCTTCTTTTTCATTATGTCTTACTACAGTAGTAGTAGTAAGACCCTGCTTTGGCCTAAGGCAAGAACAATACTTTTCTTCTAAAATTAATTATACTACTACTGCAGCATTCAGTTAAATTATCTATTCTTGTTAATTTCAGCAAGAAAACCATTTGTAACAACAGTTCTTCTTGCTTGTGTATTTTTTTCAGCCTCACTTTGAATTAAAAACCAATGCAGTCATTTTTAAAGCTGATCCTGCAAAAACTGTACACTGAGATATCATGTTTTCATGTTTACAGCTTCCTTCAAAGGGAAGAGGGGGCATGATTCAGAGCTGTTGATGCAACTTCACTTTTCACTCGTGTGGGTCTTTATGGAGAAACTGACAAGTTCAACAAACCTCTGCATATAATTGGGTTTGTAAGATATTGCAGCATGTGAGTAGTCAGTCTAATACTCTTACTCTTGAGAGGCCTCAAACAGAGCATCAATCCTTAAACTACATTAATATCTTGAGAAATAATGTAATGTTAAGAAATCCGAATTTTAACAAATAGTGTGTCCCAGCGAAAACACTCTAAGGAAGGTAGGGCAATAAATAGTATTACTAAAAAAGGTGCAGCTCCTCATTATTCTCTTTCAGTTACGATAGGTTATGAATAGTCATCATAATACTGAATTTAGAATCATAGAATAGTTTTGGTTGGAAGAGACCTTCAAGATCATCTAGTCCATCTGACATCATCTGAAGAGAGAAGAATTTTATAGGAAGCATTCAACATGAAAACTCTGGATTTCGTCAGCTAGCAACAAGCATAACATGACATTTAACTGGGAACATGCGGTCTGAACTACAGGGCAAGAGAACTTACCTATCATAATGCTCTTTCCTCTGGGAGAAAAGAGTATAATAGATTGATTTAAAAGAAAAGAATGCCCATGTATATAAATAAGTAGCAATTATTAACATGTTTTCCCTGGTTATTTTGTTAAAACTTTTTGTTTATCTCATGCAAAATAGGAAGAATGAAGAAAACTGTGTATCTACTGTATGTGTAGTTTGGCGGGTTGATTTTTTTTCTTCTCCAGGATATGCATAAACAAAACAGAAATACATCGATCTTGTGGAATTCCTTCTTGCATGTTCTGTGCGGAAGAGTAATTGTTTCTTTTTCTGCAGCTTCACCGGAATATTGTGATTTTTGATTTTTATTTTTATTTTTTTTTCTTCAGAAATGCAAGCAATCTACAGCAGTTAAATTAATTTCAAAAGGAAATGCCCAATGCATGAGTGAATTAATTTGATCTGAAAGTCAGGACCTCTGCAAGGCACATCCTTAAACAGAACATGTGCTCATCCAAAGTGCACACAAGTAATTAAACTCAACCCTAATTTTCTTAAATGTAATTGAATTTCATGGTGCGTGGAGTATTGTGGCATTACCTACCAGGGGTTTCAATAAGCTCTGGCAGCATTAGAGACAGCATGTTTATAGCATCACAGTAGGAAGTTTAAAAAGTCACAGATTCCCTAAATGCTAAAACATGTAACAAGGTTTTTTTGTTTGTTTCTTTTGAACAGTCAATTCACATCACTGCACAAATCCCCTTGATGCAGCTATGCTTTTTTCAATATCTTCTATTTGCTAAAGAGAAAAAAGTGACAATTTTTTCTTCTGTGGAGTGGCATTGTGCTTGCCACTGGTCTCATCAGCAGGTGAGAATTCTTTATAGATTTAAGTGTCCTTTCACCTGGTGAGTCTCTGCATTTGTAACTGTTCCAAAAACTGACCATTTTGTGGCTTAGATTGTGTCACCAAACTCCTCTTTTGGGTGAAAAATACATGCAAAGGACTGTTTCATCCTTTGCTATTACAAGGTAATTTCATTGCTATAAGGCTTAAAAACGCTGTGACACAAAATATGCACACTTGGTGGTATGTTTATTTGTTCCAATGCATTTAAGATGCTGTGTCCTTCATGATTCTTCTAATTTCCCTTGCCCCCATCCCACAGAATGATAGATTGTAGTAGTCATACTCTAGAATTGAAGTCTCATCTGCTTTTCAGATCTGTCTGGAAAAATACTTTTCTGTCCTAGATAGGAGAAAAGAGGATCACTGGCTTCTACTTCCACTGCATGAAGCAGTTTTGGGGCAACTTTTGCTGCAGGTTTGAGTGGGTGTGATTTGCCCATCACAGCATGTAGAAGGCCAAAAGTAACAGAGTGAGAAATATGGAAATATAGCTAATGTGCCAACCTTATACCCAATTCATTAATGATTCTCATGCTGTTACTTATGTCCAAGTGTAACAATACTACAGATCAGATTAAGCACTCAAAGTGGAAAGCATAGGGACCAAAAGGAATATAAATGGCTAAATGTGTTTTATCCGTATTACTAGTATCTGAAATTGCAGATGTTTGTTCCACCTGTGACAACTCAGAGCATTACTTTCTTCAGCTATTTCTGAATTCTTCCTAATGGTGGATTATCTGAAACTAGAGCATGACATTTGTGCAGGAAAAACACTAAGTACTGTCACCTATAAGAGGGCAATGTATACTTCTTTTGAAGGCTGTTGCTATGATGCAACAACCTTTCACATGTGGAGGGGTTTGGGTAAATATTTTTGGAGCTTGAGATCGGTTTCCTCATGTTCATAATCAACTAGGAGTGAGGAAAGCATTAACAGAAATGTAAGAGAACTGATGAAATATAAGAAATTCCAGGCAGCTGAAGAAAATGCCTTTGAAATGGTATCTGTGAAAGACTGCTTGACCTTGGCTTGTCACAACAGAGCAGTCCTACCATCACAGTGCCATTTACACAATAAAGATATTCTGTATACTTCATATGGTACCTTCTTTACAGCTTGCATAGTGATGGTTTTCTGTAGACTATGGAAAGATCTGAAAACAGGCTTTTTTGGGGAGGGGAGGGGGAAATAAGTTCCCCAAATAAACTCTTTCACTTCTAAGCTAAAGCAGAGAACCTTGGTTATCTAAACAACTAGAATTTAAATCAGATTTCTTAAGCTGTTTCCTATCAGTAGGAAAAGTTCTATTGTTTTACTGTAGTTGCTTCAACCACTGCGTGAGCTTGATGTTCTAATTCTGAAAACAAGGAACCTTTACATACCACAAATGCCTGTAGAGAAGAGCAGGGCTGAAGCTACAAGAGGAAAGACAAGGAAGTTCAACATGAACTACTTAATACAAAAGTATAGGAATTGCAGGTTATAGTACCTCTGGTAGCTTTTCAGTCACCTTCTTGTTATTTCTGTTACATGCTAATATCAAAAACCTGCTGTCCTGCACCAGCGTGTCCTGTCCAAGTGAAACAGTAATCAAAGTCTGCTTCCAATTTATCAGCAAGTTCGTAACTACATGAGACTTAGACTACTTTTTTCCTTTTCTCCTTTTCTTCTGTTTAAGCTACAGAGATTTTTTTTTTTCTTCCTCTATCATTAGTTTATTTGGCTTCTGGTTTGAAGTTGTTTCAAGATTTTGTTCATATAGCATTTTTCATCTCTTGCATTGGAACACAAATACCTAAATACTCTATTGGGAAATTCCCTCATGCGGATGTGCTCTGGACAGAAGCTACGTTTTTTTTGCTTCTCCTTCAGAATAATCATTAGTTGTTGTTCTGTTTGTGGGTTGTTTTTTTTTAATAGTTTTTGTCTCTAGAATAAACACATTAGCCTCATAGAGAAAGGGAATGTATTTCATACAGATTAGTGGAAATTTCGAATTTTAAAATAACAATGGTTACTAATTGTAAAATGGTATATACTTTCTTAATGGCTTATATGTTTGGAACTTAATAACTGTGTTTAACAGAAACATTATTTGCATAAGTTTTATATGTTTACAAATGGAATGAGTACATGGTCTTCAAAATAGAATTTGTGGTTTTGCCCTTTAATTTCTTTGAATAGGCCTTGTAATTAACAAAATATTATGAGTTATACCAGACAGCAATGTCTATACTTATAAATCAGGACCACAAATCCTATCAAACCTAATGGGAAATATTACAGATAAAAACCTGTTTAATAACTCAGATACTTACAGGCTCAAGTCTTCCATATTATGTGCCCTGTTGAGAAGAAGAAACTGTTTTAACCGTGATCACTTCTGTGGATATCAAAATCTTGGACCACGAAGTTGGAAAAAAATTTTATACTAGCTTTTACCCTTTTTTATGTTTGTTTTTAAAGAAGATTTTAATGTGCACTGTATTAATTGAAGGCCAGACAAATGTCATGTGGGTTTGTTTGGTTTGGTATTTTTTTGCAGGGGAGGGAAAGAGATGGGGGGGGAGCCACTATTTCAGTTTCTTGATAAATTGAAGAAATCATGTGAGGTTGTTGATTATATACACCTGTTAAAGATGAAAGAACTTTTCAGATAACTTGTCTTGCTGTTTGAACACAAGACTGTCAATCAGTACCACCAGAGATATATCAGTACTATGCACTGCAATTCCTTATTTTGACTGTGCATTTCTGTGCAGCAATAGGAGTCACACAATGAGCAAAGTAACAGTGTTGCTGAAAACTTCAGAATTAAATGATATTTTTGTTTGAAGTGATAGAATTTTATATAGCATACAAAGAAAATTTAAGGTAGCAAGGCAAGTTTGTCTATCAATACAGAACGGGAAACCTAGAAGTGATGAATCTTTTTTTAAAACAGTCAATAATTGTATACATTCCTTAGTGGAAAAGCCCAATGAAATATTTTAGGAATGAAAGGTTCAACTAAAATTAACAATGGAGAGTAATATGCATAATAAATTCTCTGAAGTTTTTCAAAAAGAAAACCAAACTAACAAACGTGCATACCCTGACCATGAAATCAGAGATTCCTAGTATTTGGGTTGGAAAAGACACTAGAGATCGTCTAGTTCCAACCCCCTGCCTTGGGGAGTTGGAATATAGGATCATTACAACACCCAGGCAAATTAAATATTGTTCAGAGAAACTCAAGTATAACCTGATTAAAGCCAGTCCACTCAAAGACACTTACTAATATTCAAAACCTTATTTTAGTCCCACACTTGAAATAGTATGTCCTGTGGGGACCTGGAAAGGAGATTTAGAATCTTGAAGTACATTTTTTAAAATATTGAGAGCAAAACTATTAAAGTAACTTAATCTTGATTTTTAGGAACCTTTTCCAAAAGTAACTTGGATGCTTGTGAATCAGTCTTCCTGAAAGCAAATTTAGCTTAGCTTCTGAAATAAGTACGTTAATGGAAGTCACCTGGAGATTGTGGGCTATCCAGTAAGAGATAACCATGTTCCTATAGACTTTCCCTGCCATGCATATAAATTATATCACCTG
The DNA here is from genome assembly GCA_020746105.1 of Trogon surrucura. Classification (NCBI taxonomy): domain Eukaryota; kingdom Metazoa; phylum Chordata; class Aves; order Trogoniformes; family Trogonidae; genus Trogon; species Trogon surrucura. The sequence continues at coordinate 73,741,382 of CM036619.1, forward strand.
AATGTAACTTGATAGAGGAAGAAACTGTTCCACCCCTGTAAAAGGAAAAGACAGAAAGAAGTATGTCAGTTTCCAGAAATACCAGGTTTTGAAGACTTGATCTTCCTCAGTGCTTTTATTAAACTCTCATGCTCAAACCATCCCTTACTCTGTTTGGGAAAAGCAGTGTGGATTTACACCTGTGCATTGCACCTCAATAACTGAGTTTTCTCCAACTTGCAGTTTTGTTCTCTCCAGTTTTAAACCCCCGAACAGGCCAAATTAAATCGTCAGGGTAAATATCTGCTAAAACATTTCTCTTGCAACATTTACAGTTATTTTCTGTTTCTGAAGTAAACTCAGTGTTGGCCTTGGGAATCTGTGGTTAGCCTGCGGCTCTTTGGTGTGCTTTGGCCACAGCAGCTCTGCCCATATGCAAAGAGTTTTTCTTGAAATCTGTTAATCTCTAGATGCCGCTCATGATCACAGAAGTAAGGTCAGGAAGGAACTATCAGAGGCTTTATGCTCTACAGCATCTTGCAAAAAGGTTTACTGTTGTCGTTGAAAAGACTTTTTTGTATGTATTTGAAAAATGTGTGATCTATTTAGGTAAGACATTCCTCGCCTTAATAGGAGCTAGTACTAGGCTGCCTATGGTGTGATCGTGCTAGCTGGCAGAGGGTAGGAAATGACAGTGTGACAGGTGGAGTTTCACAGGAATAGGAGCTTCCTGGTGCAAAACAGGAATAACATCTTGGTACCAAGTTCAGAAGTAATGTTGTAACGTAATATGTCTTCCTCCATAATAAACTTTCTTCAAAAGGGAAGAAAAGCACTATGCTGCTTGCCTATATCCTGAGCTAATAAATTGTGTGTTCTTTTCTCTGTGTCTACCTCTTTCAAGCCATAAAAAGTAACTGGCCAAAACCTGAGCCATTAGGCACGAAGAAAGTATCTTTTGTCACAAAGCAGGCATGTCCAGCATGTGATAGTTTCTTGTGCAGTATACACTTACATTAGTATAACGGCTTTTTTTTCCTTTCTTGAACTCCACTGTTAGAGCTCATTTTCTCTGTTGCTGGATGTGCTCTGGCTGGTAACATTGTCGTTTGTTGCTATGGAAATTGATGCCAGAGGTTGCAGGGCTAGTGAGAGTGTGCCGGGTAAATCACTTAATGGAACATGACATTGTCAGACATCCATTATCTTTCGTTTATAGCAGTTTAATTTTCTCCCTTACTTTTCTGGGCTGCTACCACTCGCTGATTAATAGCCCTGGTACAATGGGTATTTTTTTATGTATTGTGGCTTTATTGCGAACCTTTACCCTTGTAGTAGCCAGGGGCTTGTTACCCAGGTTTAAAATAAGTGGACATTACAAGGAATGGACTCCCATCCTCTGAGACTCCACGAGCTCTGCATCAGTTTAAATTTGTGGAAAGATGGAAGATCAACTCCAGAAGAGTAGGTAACTAATGTGTGTTGTCCGTGTCATGTAAATTAAATTAAGCTGTGGTAATGATTACATTATTAGGTAAATTTAATTCAGATTTTCATTTTCCTTTCAATTCCATGTATAATACAGTAAAAGAAGGCTAAAGGTTAGTGATAATAGTGTATGATAGAAGGAAAAGAGACACAAGCTTTTAAGTTCAATGGACAAAATTATACGTGAAGATGCATCCTGTTTACTGTAAAGTAGAAAAAGTCTGAGCTGAAGAATCAATAGACATGAGCAATTTTAATAACATTTGTTCATTTGTTGTTGAAAGAAGAAACAACCTTATTTGCTAGCAGAAGCTAGAAAGCTGTCCTCAGATGTGTGAGAGATCTGAGAAGAGTTCTTTTTGCTCCTTTCGATGTTCACACTTCCATCTTCAAGGCCATGTTCTCCGTAGGCGAAAGTGCTGGAGGGACATTAAAATGAACTCTTCAGATATGCTTCACAGCTAAGGATCTGACTACTATTAATCTTTTGACTTCAAAACAAGAAGCAACTACACCTGCTGTCAACTAGCGAGTACAAAGGAATGGCATTAGCCATAGCATATGTCTTCCTGGACTTAGGAAAAAAATATAGGAAAATACTTGCACAGTTTATTGCTAAGCATTGTATGTTGTTGGTGTCTGCTTCTAGGTACCAAGCAGTAACTAAAATAACTACAGTAGCTGACCACTATGTGATTTGGAATACAGATTTATTATTTTTTTTTAATGTAAGTAATTCTCCTGAAAGATGTGGGTTTTGTTAAGCAAACATGCTTCCTACTGGTGATTCATAGAACATCCTTGGAAGAATTATCTTCCACAGCAAGAACATATTTTTGTGAGTCAGTTGTATGTGGTCACAGTGAAGATTGTTATTTCTTGTTCAACAGAAGCAGAACTATAAATAAAATAAGTAACTGGAGAGTATTTTGAGTATTCAGAACTCCAGACTAAAAAGTTGTCTTTGTCTTTTCAGCATAGATGAAGAAAAATGTGATTGCTCATTTTTCAAGATAGAACTAGGTTGCAAAATTGGTTTCTGCCTCAAAGCTTGGAAGCATTGGTTTTCCAAACATTTGATGCAATTACTTCTCCAGTGTTTTTGTACCATTGCATTTCCATATGTTTTGTCTTCCCAAGTGAAAATGTGAACCCAAAAACGAGAAACAGATCTAACACACTGAAGAATAAGGCTTTAGTATAGTTTCTTCTGCCTAGCATCATACATTGGTTAAATGAGCAGTTGGGAATTACTTCCTTCAATAAAAGGTCTTTATTTAAAGCAGTGCTTTCCAACTAGAAAATTCTGTTGTATAGTTTTTCAGATTTAACTGGCTTTCTGAAGATTTGGCAAATGAGAAGAGAAAACTAGAAGAAAAGTGGAAGGGGCTTGGGTTTGATTCTTTTTTTGACAGCAGATCTCAGACTTCAGCACTGCATGCATCATCTTTGCCATTTTAAGCAGCGTGATTCTACGGGTTCTTTTTTACTTAGCTTATTCTAACAAAGCATTTGCAGCCCATCTTGACTGCATGTCTATACATTTTCTTTGAGCTCATTATTGAGAATAATTTGGGGCTTCCCACTGAATGTTTGGGGGTTTTGTGTGCTGTTAACTTGTTTTTTGTAAGAAAAAAAAAGTTAGTTCCTTTAGGATAGATTTTTTCCTTGAACAGAATTTAAGGCTGAAATGCAAGAATCCTGTGCTGGTTTTGTCTTCTTGGTTTTTTGTTTGTTTGTTTTTTTTCCAACATGAGTGAACAGAACACAGTCTACAAGTTCTATGAGGTAGCACACTTCAGTGCTGTTAAATGAAAGGCAAATATTTCATTACCAGAAAACCTGAGTGTCTTCCACCCTACTTTCCCCCTTTAAAATTATCCACTTCTGACCAGCTTTATGGATAGCAGGATATTCTTTATTTCTCTGTTTTTGAGTAGTGTCTCTTCAGTAACAAACCAGTGAATCATAGTGTTTACTAGAACGGGAAAAAAATGGTATTTGGTGGACTTTGAAATTTATCTTCATATGCTCTTTACAAAGAGAACCCTATAAGAACATAAATGCACTTAGTGTTCTCAATACAGCTTTGGTATATGCATCCAGTTTGTTTTCTCATACTATCTCTATTCTCCTTTTTTTGTTCTGTTCATTTTTGGAACCCTGAGAATGAAGACCAGCCTTCTGTTTTATCAAAAATAAAACAACTATTTTCACAAATGGTATCAGCAATAGGTGTTCATGCTATAAACACTTCAGAATTGTGGCATTTCCTATTGTCCTTTGTATCTGTGGGGTGTCTGTAGGATTATTGTTGATTTTTACACTCTTTTCAGAGTTTAGGGTTCGGGTTTTTTGCTTTTATTTTGATGTTTGATATCTGTGTCAACAGTTCCAAATGAGATACATTTTCTATTTTCAGAAAGTAGTTTAAAGAAACTCCATTAAGTGCTGCATGATATTTTCCAGTTTACAGTAGGCAGTAGTTGAAATTACTGAATTTGATATAAAAAACATAAAGTGAGTATTGTTAATTCTCTTGGTCTCCACGTATATAAAATCACGCTGAGGTATAAACCCTTGAGATATAGTGTTGCTCTTATATAGGGTGCTAAGGTTTTTTTTATTATTTTTTAAATAAGCTATCCAGCTATAAATTAATGCCCAACATTGCAACTTTATACCTTGTTTCATAACACGAAAGACATGTGTACTCGTTTGAAAAATACATCCATGGATTGTTTTACTGCGGACATACCCTTGTTAGGGCATAAAAAGAATGAGCCATTCTTTTCAGGTAGAGGAGCCCCAGAAAAGCCAAAGATAACTGTTCTCACATAGCATAAAAGTGATCGAAGTGCTGAGAAAATTGGCTTAAGAGGAAACACTAAAGTAGCTAAATACGAATGAGGTCTTGGCCGAGGGATGACTAACAGAGAAGATCAGGATCAGAAACATCTGAGAAACGTTAATACTATGTATGGAAGGAATTATATAGTGCAACCTAAGGCATAACTAAGAGCAATGAGGTAAAATTGAGAGTGCATCATAGACCCCAAAATAATCTCAAGAAAATATATGGAAATTTGTTGCATATGATATACAAATAGTGGATTAAAGATAAGAATTCTTCTTTAAAGTAGACTGTAGGGAAATAACCCTATATGCGATAGAAGATCAGAAGCAGAACACATATTTTATCTTTTGCTTCGAATTATCACTCTGTGCATTTTATAAATGCAATTCTGAAAATTTAGTGTGTGATGTAAGAACTGTTTGCAAATGAAGAAATTCGAGTGCTCATTGTTTTCAAAGAACAGATTTTAGCTAAGATAATCTTAAAGTGGTATCTGGGAAATCTGTTTTGACTTGATAAAAACTAATTGTAAAGGAAAACCAAGCAAAATACAGTCTTATAGTGATGGGTTTTTTTGTTTGTTTATATAGCATTTCTAAAACTTGTTAAAAGCTACATAGTCACTGGTATGTAACATGTTATTTTATTATTATTCAGAATAGGGGAGGTTTTTATGCTTGCCGTGATTCCTAAATCTAAAACTTTGATAACACCTAATTTTCACAACTTTTGTAACCCTTTTGCAAAGCTCACTAGTAAGATTAGGTGGAAATTCTCCTGCAAGTTTTTTCCTTCCTGTTTTGGGCAAAGTTCAAATTGGAAGATTTGATGGAAATCTTCAGAAGAAGGAAACTTAGAATACTTCGCTAATACCATGTCCATTTAAAATACTTATGTGTGAAAACATGGTCTTTCATAAAAGAGCAGCTAAAATTCAAAAGAGAAATGAACTGCTTAAATTTCCTGAAACAAGAACATCAAGACTTTTTTTAATATTTTACTATTTGTTTGTTTTTCCAAGCATATATGGCTTCTCTGATACATTCTGTTGTCCTAATTTGTGGTGTCAGAGTATGAACGATTGTGAACTCTGTCAGCTTTAGGTATGCAGAAATAGCTTCAAACAGTTGGGATGTGGATTCAGATAGGATGTGGATCATGTGATAATGGCTTCTTTATTTTTTTTTATTTTATTTTATTTTTTTCCCCTTGTTGAACCCAAATATGTGTACAAGAGTTTATGGTTATACAGGAGTGCTGGTGAATAAATTTTTTGAAGCTTTAAAAGATTTTCTCAGATTAACAGCTGCAGGGCTGTAATTATCTGTAATTTGTGAATGGTACATTTTGCCCAACCTGAAATAATTCACTTTAATTAACACTGTCCCCACTAATAAATTGCTTTTGGATTTATTATACGTAGACTGTTTACACAAGACTGCTATAGAAGTCTTACTGAATTTGTGGAAAGTAGAAAGCTTAAGAAATGTTTGCAGACTCATTTTATTGTAACAGGAAAAGGAAACCATTGTGTTTCCATGTTGCACGTTTCCCAGTTCACATTTACTCTGGATGAGTTTACTCATGCTGACCATACACAGCTGTTGTAGCTCCTGAAGGGCGTTTTGGGATTGATTAACCATCTGCTGGTTCTCACTGTAACAGCTCAGTGACAACAGCACGAGGGAATTTGCTTTAGATAATCTGCAAAAACGTGGGCAGTACAAATATTCTTTTTTTCCAGCAGCTGCTCGATTGGTATTCTTGCTGCTGCCATTGTGTGATAGGATTTTGGATGTGATTTGATCTTTGCAAGTCTATCTGTATTGGTTCTGTGTAGAAGACCCAATCTGCAGTTTTAACGAAAGGGCTCTTGATTTTCTGCAGTGTCAGAATTTATTGCTTCTTTAGGCAGCATTATCAGTGCAAGTGCTGATTAAAATATGTTACATATTAACATAAGGGGAAGGTATATCTAGAGCTTAATAGGAGACACGGAAAGTTGGCACTTCATAATTTAATGGGTAAATCCAAATCTGAAACTGCAAGGTCTTTCTAACTGAAGCAGAATCGAAGTGCTTATTTGCAAGGAAAAGAAAAAAAAAAACCCTAACCTAAGACCCAGAGATAGTTCGTGTTTTATCAGATAACTGGAGACCAGTTAATTCTCATGACTGTTATTCCAGATAAGATAAATATCCATTCTAAATTGGAGCTGGACATATGGTGCAAAGTTTTGCACGCTGAGTAGAAAAGAGCTGCCCAAAATCTGCAATGTGTTACAAAGCTAGAAATATGTTCATTTTTGCAAAGGTGTTTAGACCGTCCTCTCTATTCTAGAAACATAACATTTTGAAAGGAATTATGAAAAGTGAAATAATATTTTTAAATGCACCTTACTCTTTCTAGTGTCTGTGTGTATAAATATTTCAGAATCATAAAAGTAGATATGAAATAGATATAAAAGTAACATGAATGACGTGTTGGGGGAAGTTTAGTGATATCCAAATATCCTACTACTGTACGTAGTAGGCAGCATATTGTATATAACAGTGTAGTAGATAAGAACTTGCTGTTCTGAAATAAATATTTGTATAAACTGAGCAATATGATCTTTAACTTCTGGCATTTATTATGCAAGAGAAGAGGTTTAGACATATGTAGAGTTTAGGTAAAATCCACACGGCATAAGAGAATTAAAATAAAGCTCACCAAACAGACTGAAGAAGTAATAATTAAACTCCCAGTTTTTCTTATTGTCTTTGGTGCCAGTAGCAACAGTCTGTCACCAACTGCTTTCAACCTCCCAGATAATAAAAAAAAATTAATACTATCACTTTTTAATGCTTTTGGGCTTCTCTGTTTGTACACTTTCTTGCTTACTGTGACGCTGTGTGTCTACAAACACATTAAGTTAAATACCTTAGTATGAATTGAGAACTGGGTGTCTAACAGAAAATGGAGTGATATGGTTCTGTTTTATCAAAATGGTGCTTGGAAAGGATGAGGTAAGCAAGCAGTAAGAAAATTATTCTTCTGTAACTGAGTTTCTGCTGGGGAATTTATGTCACAGTGATGATAAACTACAGTACACATTTGGACAAGAGCAATGGCAATAATGGTTCTGTCAGTTTATTCTAACGCAACACTATTACTACTCTATAGTCATGGAGTGACTCCCTGTTTTGTTGCATGTCTCCATCTAGAAGCTGCTGCAAAATTGTCTTTTCCTGACTTAGGAAATTTGCACAGACTATGAGACTAACAAACCAATTACTATAAAAAATGTCTTTTTTATATATACTATAATTTAAGAACACATTTTCTGACTTGTAACAAGCTTAATTTCTTACTTTGAATTTTATATTCTTAAATATATTTTCCAAAATTAAATTCTGTTGCTACGTATTCAAAACATGGTGGTTTTGTTTGCCCCATCATCACAAGTACTGCTTAGCTTGATTTAAACTCCAGCAAGGGCTAGCTGTAAAAAACAATCCTTTTTTTCTCACTTGTGTTTATGTGAACAAAACATCCCAGCTACTTCAGTAACACTCTATGTAGCTGCGTAGTCACCCATACATTTTGTAAACCATGAAAAATTATTGTAATCACACAACTTAACCTCTTTCATGACACAAAGATAAAAGAAAGATACAAATATCTATCCTTTAGAATCATAGAATATCTCAAGGTGAAATGGACCTATAAGGATCATTGAGTCTAACTCCCTGTTTGTTGCAAGACTACCTAGAACTAAACCATATGACTAAGATCATTGTCCAGACACAACTTGAACTCTGACAGGCGTGGTGTCATGACTGCTTCTCAGGGAGCCAGTTTCAGTGACTGACCTCTTCTTTCAGTGAAGAACCTTTTTCTAATATCCCATCTGAACTTCCCCTGAAGCAGCTTAATTCCCTTCCTGGTCTTATTACTGGTCACCAGAGAGAGGAGATCAGTGACATTCCTTCAGGATGCTGTAGAATGCAATGAGCTCTCAGGCTTCTCTTCTCCAAGCTGAATAAGCCAAGTGACCTCAGCTGCACTTCATAAGTCTTGTCCTTGAGGCCTTTCACTGTCTTGCCTGTCTCTGGGTATGCTCTTATAATGTTTTTATATGGGGACCCCAAACTGCACACAGTACTCAAGGTGAGGCTGCATCAGTGCGTGACAATCACCTTCTTCAGCTGGCCAACTATACTGTCCTTGATGCACCCCAGGATGAGGTTCACCCTTTTGGCTGCCAGGGCACGCTGCTGACTCATGTTCAACTCGCCATCAATCTACAGGGCTGCTGTCCAGCCTCTCATCCCCCAGTTTCTATGTATAAACCAGGATTACCCTGTCCCAGGTGCAGAATCCAGCACTTGCTCTTGTTTAATGTCATACAGTTGGTGATGGCCCAGCTCTTTAGTCTCTCCAGATCTCCCTGTAAGGCCTCTCTACCCTCGAGATGGACTATTATCTTCATCACTGGTTCCACTTTGTAATAGTACCTTTAATATTATTTTTTTAATCATCTAACTCTTCCAATAAAAGTAATTTCTTCTGCATTTTTTTTCCTCCCTCTGTTGCATTGCATCTCAGTTTTAAATCTGTAGAACATTCCACAGCTGTTTGGGAGGGAGAAGAAAATTATGTCAAACTTGATATTTTTGCTGTTTAATGATGGCAGCCTATCAAGATAGTTTGTGCTTTGTACTGTTCCGCTGAATTTGCTTTTGGGAAATGATGTGTTTTGATCCTAAAATTCTGTTTTCTTGTGTAAAATACATTTACAGCAATAAGATGTTTGGTATAATGAATATTTAAAACAAAGCAGCCCCAGAAAGCTGAGAAATAACCAATATGCTATTACAGAATTTGATTTCTTTCCCTTCTCTCTTCTCAGCGGTGTAAAAGTTGTAAGTGATAGGGAAACTTTAATAGTTAAAAACTTCATAAGTGATATTTAATATATTGGAATTTATACAGCTGGTCCCTGTTTTTGCTGTATATTTTAAAAATAAAAGAGTTTGTATTGATTTTTGTTGTTCTTGTTGAAGGCATAATTGATTTTGAAAGTGGCGGTGGTAGCAATGGGAAAAGGTTAAATTCGCTGAAGACAGACCACTTCTGCTACAGTTTGGGAGCTTTTGCTGAAAAGAGATTTTGCTACTGGAATTAGACATGGCAAATTCTCAGAGTTTAGTGGTTTATTTTCAAAACATAAATGTATAGTTCAGATGCAGCCAAGAAACTCTAAGCTTCAATTTTTCTCAGTGCTGGAGACTGAAACGCACATCTTAGATTGCTGAGTTTTGTTAAGCTATAGTAGCGTAAAAGTGTTTCTTCCCAGTAAAACTTTGTTCCATAAGATTGTACAGCACATAAGATTTTTAAATTCTTCTAAAAAGTACTGAGAGTGAATACAACTTGGCATTCTCTGAAAACAGTGGGAGCTTTTCAATAAGAATCAGGTTAGCTCTATATAGAATAACTTTGAAATTCTCTGCAGTTGCTCTTACGTTGCTTTAACTGTTTCTGTACTTCAGAGGGAATGTGATGTATTAAAATAGAGTATCTCTATATTGGTGCAGCTGTATGCAAACAAGAGGTTGTACATATTAGTACTCAAGTTATATCAATATTATTATGTTTTTCTCATGTTCGATATGCAAAGGAGTTATATTAGAATAAATACTTCCTAACTGGTCCTTTAAGCAAGCAATTTATAGCAAATGTGCTGTTCCATGACCTGCATCTAATTCAGCAAAAGGCCTCAGAATTCAGTCACAAGGAAAAACATACTTGCAGTTTTTTTAGTATCTGTAAATATCTGTCCAGATCGCACCTGTACATGCTTACAGAGTAATGCTTGCATCTAAACCATTCTAAATGTTCGTTTCCATTTGCTTTCCTCTCTCTGCATTCTTTTTCTTTTCTCCAAAGAGAAAAACGTTCTCCAATCCCTAATTCTAAGCTTTCTAAATCCCCTTTTAATTCACATTTTCATTTATGTTTCTATCAGCCTCAGGCAATCTTGTTAACTTTTTTTTTGGTATTGTTAGTATGACACTGATTTCTTCACCATGCTCCAGGCCACATGGCAAAACAAATTCAGCAGCAACCTGAAGCTCCAGGAGTACACATACCTCCCTCTGCTGTGTTGCAGACATGTCCGAGCTGAGCTCAGCAGCTCTGTTGCAGATTATAATGGCACTTGGCTTTTTGAGGTTTCATAAACACACTGGGTTAGTTAGTATGTGAGATTCTGAAGTGAGAGATTCAGTGTGGTGGAACCTGTGAATAACTGTATGGCCTTTTGAGGGTAATCTTTGTCCAGGTAAATTAAGTCTAGTTCTTTATTACCACTGGCCTGGTCTTTCATCTCTTCTTATTTACCAGAAATACAGTCTAGTTCAGTAACCCAGTCTTGACCAACTTATGATATTCTTTTGGCAATTTCAATGGACTTCAGTTGTCTGGGTTTTTCTTTTCCTGCAGAGAGACTTCTCACAGAACTCCACAGAGCACTGCACTGGGTGGAAGCCTCTAGCACTCAGTAACTTTTTTCCAATCCATTGTGCTAGCAGCAGATGCTTCTCCATGCAGGAGTAAACAGAGGAATAAAGAACACACTGAACAAATGCTAATTTACCAGCTCAGTAGAGAGTAGACCTAAAAGATCAAGCTGTACTTTTATGTTGTACAACATTTCTCATTGCTGTGCTCAGATTGTCATACATTACTACCCTAGTTTTGACAGTGATAGAGTTAATTTTCTTCCTAGTAGCTGGTATAGTTCTCTGCATGGATTTAGGATGAGAATAATATTGATAACATACTGATGTTTTAGCTGTCACTAAACCATGTGTATACAAAATCATGGACTTTTCAGCTTCTCACACCACCCCACCAGTGAGCAGGCTGCAGGGAACAAGAAGACAGGAGGAGACACAGCCAGGACGGCTGACCTCAACTATATCAAGGGATATTCTACATCATATGCTGAGCATGATATTGAATAAACCAGAGGAAAATCTGGCTACGGGATGCTGCTTATCTGGGCATTGGCTAGTGGATGGTGAACAATTGCGTCATGCATCACGTTTTTGTATATTCTAATTCCTTGGTTATTATTCTTTTGATTTTTATGATTATTTTCCCTTTCTTTTCTGTCCTATTAAACTGTCTTTATCTCAGTTTATGAATTTTACTTCCTGTTTTTTTTCCAAATTCTCTCTCCCACCCCACTGTGATGAGAGAAGTGAGCAAGTGGCTATATGGTGTTTAGCTGCCTGCCAGGTTAAACCTCAACAATTATGATATTATCTGAAGTAAAAGAGCCCTGTGGTTTCCATTAGTGGTTTAACCATAATGAAGCAGATAGATCACAATGATGTGGGGTTTTTTCTCCTCTAGCTTCTGTGCTACACAGAAGGAGGCCTTTGGTCACTTGTCTTTGTTGTCTTAAGACAACTTTTATGGTTATTCAGACTTGTAAAGCAAACTGCTTAAATAAACTGTGTGGACATTCTGGGATTCTCCTGTCTCCTCACTGCGTTATCATTCTGTAGTAGCATATTAAACACAAAATATGTCTTGCTATAGCCAACTGGACCGCTATTTCTAAGGAAGGCTCTTATGGCATATTCCATTAATCATTTGTCGTTGCTGCATAGCAACTCTGTTTTACTAGGAACAGCTTCCTCTTTAAGCATTACCTAAAATCAAATGTAATTAAAAATGAATTCTGTAGGTTTAGCATGCCTTCACATTCTTTAGGAGAAGAGATTTTTCAAATAGTTGAGAGTTGTCATGTAAAGCTTGATTCAACTTGAAATGTATGATTACAGCATATAAGAGCTGTTTTCTTTCTCTATCCAACCTGAAGATATCATGACTTGAACAGGGGTTGACAGAGGACAGCAATTGCCAGAGGGACACACATCTCTGCAGGATAACAGAGTCCATGTCCGGCAGTCTACACTGCAAAAAGCTGTTGAGGTCTGTGAGAGGACCTTTAGAGTTGGTATGTGTAAGTAGAAAATGTTATCAAAGAAGGACACCAAATATAAAAGTAGGTGCTTAAAGTTAAATACAGGTGTTACAAGGGTAAACAATGTAAACTTCAGATACAGGAACAGAGGGTAGTGATCATCTTTTACTCGTATTTTCTAGTAGCATGCTTTGTTTTCAATGCAAGTTTCCATGAAATAAGATCAGATTCAACTTTGTAATTCACTTAAAAGTAATTTTTGAGGCAGTTTCAAGAGGATAGCAGAATTTCTATCATCAACCATCCTCCTCTGTATGTGTTCAACAAACCAAATACGAAATTTCAAAAGATGTCTTTCTCCCTCCACCTTTTTCCTTCATTTCACTTTTTTGGCAATGTTTAAATAACAGTTTTAAATGATTTTCCCCCTTTCTAATGCATTCCTTCATTATGATGTTATCTTGGTTTGTTCCTACTTTGGTATAGTAGCCTGAAATCCTGATTTTACTTTTTTTTTTTCCTCCCTCAGGACTAAGTATACTTCTTACTAAAATACTTGACCCATTGCAGCCTCTCTTCAATTGTTCATACATCTGCAAGTACTAGAGTGTCTCAGCTCCTGTTTGCATCAGGAATTTTTGATCCACTTTATTGCCAGATATTGTGGAAGCCCGCTAGCCCGCTGATAGTCTTTGCAGATCTAGATATTATTCTTTTTTTTTTTTTTAAGGTGGCCAAAACCTTAGCAAATTCTAGCTGCTCGGTGGTCGGCTTTGTCTCAGTTTTCACAGAGCTTAAACAAGCTGAACAGCTCAAATCCCAATCCAAATTTCAAAATCACTTATGAGCTTCATTGAGGTTCACATGTTCCTCATGACTTCCATCGTATGAACCGTTGTGTCAAGATTGTCTCTGCTTCTCAATATCATCTTGACTTCTACATCCTTTCAGTGTTTGCAGCCTTTTTATCTGCATTTCTTCCATCACATTATAGAAAGATCCAAATAAATTGTGAACTTGAATTTTCTTTCCAATATCTTAACTTCCAGTTCCAATACTTATATTTTTTTTTGTAGAACAAGTCATACTGTCACAGGTTTCTTATTTACATTTCAGCAGGCTATTGAGCAGTTACCTAACAGATATTTGCTATAATTCTGACCATATTTTTGAGAAAATTCATTAATGTAATAGAAATGACCACCCTTTCATGAAACAATTCAAAAGACTCAGAAGCTAAGTTGCTCGCATCTTTCAGATGAAAAATAGGTAAGTTTTTCTTGCCAAATTAGTTGTGGGGAAATCAAATGTAGCTTTTAATACCACTTCATTTAAAAAAAAATAAGCGTCTTTAAATTTTACTTTCATATAATCTAGAATATACTTGTTGGTATTCAAGAGCATTTTCCGTCTTTCTCATTTTTTACTACAAAAAACTGAGGTGTCATAACAGACAAAAAATAAAAGCTATAATTGCAATAAATAGTGATTGATATAATGCTATGTGTTTTTTTAGCAGGAGAAGTAATTTTCAGTTTCAGGATAGGTAGTATTATCTGTTTTGCTTCCCAGATGAAAGTAATGCTTGAGTCATATTTTCTGTATAACTGATATTTTTTACCTTTCATAATAGCTATAACAATAAAAAATTTAATCTCACATAAGATGCTGACTTTCAAGAAATCAATTGCTTCTGTGACTGTACTGACTTCTTAAGAGGAAGGCAAATTTGTCTGTTTGGTTAGGTATTTTTTTTCAAATGTGCAAGATGTTCTGTTTCAATTCTACTATCCCTATGGTTATGTAAGCAGGTTTCTATTATGCTTTTTCTCCCTCACATTTACAGAAATCAAGGCAGTGTACATATTCTTCAGGAATAATGAAAAGGCTGAGATCCATCAGTTCTGGCTGTAAGATGACTCAGGAACTCCTGAATCTATCACATTGTCATGCCTTGGTCACACTTGTTTGTATGCTAAGTGTGCTTGAATATCTTTCAGAGTAAAGTTCACCATGAAGATAAAATTATAGAAATAATTACTTTAACAAGTAAAAATTGTGCCATTTTAACTTGACAGAAAGGATAGCTACTAAAACCATATTTAAGTACTAGTAACTGAAAGTCATGAATGGCTGAAGAATACTGTAAAATTTCTTTACCTTATTGCTAGAATAATTCATGCATTTGAAATGCCTAAGTTTCGCAGCAAACTCCTAGAAGTAAAAGACTTCAGTGCTGATGTGAATAATTGTTTCAGATGTTTTATAGCAGCTAGTTATATATGTTCCCCTCTCAACCTCTGGTCCACATAATCCCGATCAGTTCACTTTTGCTTATATAATTTTTAATTTTTCCCTATTTGTGGGATACGAACCCATGAATAGATAACTACCAGGGTTAGCTGATGAATAAGGAGACAACTTACAAGACAGTATTTTTGGCACTAGCCCAGCAGACTGTGGGTTTGCTCAGATGTGAGATACCTTATCTCACCACATGCATACTTCATGTGTATTTTTTTTTTGAATGAGCAAGAAAATATCTAAGAGCAGGAACTTGCCAGTTGCTGTGCCTAAGCGATAACCATGGTCTAATCACACAGTCTAATAATCATGCAATTCTCATTTGACTAACAAGCCCATTGGTTCAATTGTACATCTTTCCCAAAGTACAGGGCTGCAGTTATCTCACTTTTGAACTTTAGTTCGATACTCTTGATCTTTGGGCTCCTTCTCTCTCTCATGGTGACACACACACTTGCAAGCTGTTCTTAAGTAAACTCATACTAAGTCTACGTTGCCAAATTGAAATATGGCAAACCTTTGTCAAAATTGCTATATTGTTTCCAAAGTGCTACAAGTGATAGTTCAAAAGTGTTTATAAGCACAAAATAGTCCTTTGGGTACACTTTATTACAGGATTTACGTGGTTCTAATGAGAATTCATGTATTACAAATGTAAAATATCAGCTTTGGGCAGGTTGTGATTATTTCCCTTCCAACGTTTAATCTAATAATAGCGTGATATTTGTCTAAGTAAAACATAGAGCAGTTATACAGCATTTCCTTTTTTTTTTTTTTTTTCCCACAGAAAATCCCAACTAGATAAATAAATGAAAGGGATGTCTGAGAAATCTAGGCATATAACTTACGAGCTTTGATATGGGAAATACTTTTATTTTTAAGGTCACAAGGAATATATAAATATATGTCTTACTTTAAACCATTTGTGTGTTTTTCTTTTTAGTTTTCTTCTAGAGTAATGATGATTTCCCTATGTTCTGCTATGGTTTTCAGCTCTTCGTGGCTGGCTTCTGTCAATTTTATATGTGACTAAGTAATATCTTGTCAACACAGAAGTGGAATTGTGCAAATAGTTAGATCAGTTATGACTGTCACAAAGCCTACAAGGCTAACTTTAGTACAACTGCAACTTCCAAAACTTGTTTAAATAAAACGAAGACTAACAGAGAAATAACATAGAGAAAAGAATTTCAGTTATTTGTGCTGCCACAGCAAATAGAAGCTCTAGTATAAGCCCACTCTCCAACACCATTCTTCAGTTACTAATGTCAGGTGTCCAAGTAGGATATCACTGCAAAGAATAAAGGGCAAAAGGCCCGAAGTAAAAGTTTCTGCTATATAACTGCATAATTTTTTCAGAGTCATTTGTGAAAGATAAATGTTTAAGTTGCTTTTTCTTTATCACCATCTGAGTACAGCTAGTCCCAATATGTACTTCATAAGTTTTCTTCCTCAAACTCCTCTGAAGGATGAAGATATTACAGTAGAAAATATTTAGTGCTCTTTCTATTGCCACAACTGGTGAACCAGGTTGTTAATTAGCTAAAAAAATATGTAAAAATCAGTCTGATTAGGTAAAAATAACAACAAAAGAAGACAATAATACTACTAATTGCTTTTGAAACCTTATGGCTGTTTCTAACTTTTAGTAACCAGAGGGACCAAATTTACATTGTCAGAATATATCTGTGAATGTATGGAACTTTCGTGTATATTTATACCTTTTGTATGCATACACTTCATATCATCCCTATAGTCAATGAATGCTGTAGGCAGATAACTAATACATATTTACTGGTAGAGGTGCAGATAATTTTCTAGTACTAGCTTCATTAGAGGGAGACTGAATAACATTAGTAATGATGCATAACAAATCTAAAACAAGACCCCCAAATGCAAGTATAAAGACAGAAGTTTTCTAGAGGTTAAATTGATCAGTGAAGATGTATTAGAATGGGCACCAAAGCTGAGGGGAGCAGCATAATGTGTTAGAAGATAAATTTTCCTTGCAGGAAATAATTTTGACTGTGCAATGGTTCAGCAAGCAGGTTTACTGAAGCAAACACAATGCGTTATTAAGGAATATTTAGATTGTATTAAGTAAATATTACGTTAATAGAATAAATAAGCCTACTTAGAGCACATGACCTTTATTAGAAACCTTAAAAATACTTCTTAAGATGCATTTCTAGAACTGGATGAACCTAATTTGAAAAACCAAGGATAAATCCTGCTTTCCTTCTCCAACCCTGCAACAATGTAAAATGTGATAATCTTTCTTTTCATTTGAAAATTTTTATTGATATCTCTTAGGGACTCTGGACATTTTAGTGTATTTTCAGCCCAAATGAAATCTAGAAGTGTCAGATATCTGAACACCCATCCTATTTAGTAATTGCAATTTAACTGTCTTCATACTGACAATATTTGATACAAATTGCTGTTGTTCTCTATATACCATAAAGACTGGATAAACTGCCCTTGAGGGTTTTATGGCATTTAACTATGTGAATAACTTTATGATCATTACTTGCATAACTACTGCATGTGCAATGCAGTCTTTATTTTATAAATATCTGTCTGGGGTAAAAAATTACATACTTGTATGATCTTACATGTAGCAATTTGGGTTTTTTTTCCATAAGTGCAAGAAAAAAACAGCACCTCCCACCCAAGACACATCTAAGAAAATCTAAGTCTAACCATCTCCCTTGAAACTTTTCCGTGTATTATTACAAATGATAATTATGTATATAATAGAAATATTTTCTTCTTAGTATACTGCAGAGCTTTGGAGTTACAGCACCTTCAAAATCAGGAAAATGTTTTCATAATAATAGTTAGACAATATTTGAGTTAGTATAGGTCTTCGATGTCAGTGTATGTATGTGCATATATTTATACATATATAGAAAAGATGAAAGAAACTATTCCCAACTTGACTAGCAAAATTGGAGACCTGGCAATAACTGAAATGGAGAAGGCTGAGGTACTCAACAACTCCTTTGCTTCAATCTCCACTCGCAAGTACTCCAGCCACATGCCTAGTTCACAGAATCCAAAGGCAGGGTACTGAGACAGTGAAGGACTGTCAACCACAGGAGAAGACCAGGCCTGAGACTAAGGAACCTGAAAGTGCACAAGTCCATGGGCCCTGATGAGATGCATCTGAGCATCCTGGGGGAACTGGCAGATGAAGTTGCTGAGCCATCGTATTTGAAAAATCGTAGCAGTCTAGTGAAGTTCCCAGTGACTGAAAAATCAGCATTAAAAAAAAAATAAAAAAAATAAAGGAAGACCCAGGCAACTACAGGTCAGTCAGTCTGACCTCTGTGTCCAGCAAGATCATGGAATGAATTTTCCCAGAAACTGTGTAAAGGCACGTGGAAAATAAGGATGTGACTGGTGATCAGACAACATGGCTTCACTAAGCTCTACCATCCCAACTGTTGTGCCCTGGCCTGTCCATGCAACAGATCATGTTCTAGGAAACAGGACCTGGAACAGATAAAGAAATCTTGCAGGGAGTTCTATTCCCTTTAAAAATGGTAGAAAAATGCTAATAAGATAAAGAGGACTGAAAAAAACGAAAAGCAGAGAAATGCTGTTCAGTAGAAATTGCTCTTCAGGGCAAGGAAGTCTTTTTCAGAAGATTTGAGCTAAGAAAATAAATATGTTTGCGTAGAATGGCAGGAAAAGAAGAAAGAGCCTACCTCTCTGTCCTGGGTTTAGCTAAAAACCCAGTCCTGTTTAGTGATTTTTACTTTCCAGTTTAGTGTCTTCTAAAAGGTTGCACGTTCTGAAGTTAGCAGCATGTTTTTGCAGACAGTGTGTGCTACTGGCAGTGATAACACCTGATGTTTACAGTCACTGCCTGGGACTGGTATGTAGAAAGGCTCTTGCTTATACTTATTCCTGTAGTGACCAAGGCCACTGCTGGCTCTTGTGTGCCACGCTGGGGGTGCTGGGTAATAAGAGGGGGGCACAAGGAAGTAAAAGGTGGCACCTCCGGGGGGTAATAGACAGGACAGGTGACCAACGAGAGTATTCCATCCCATATACGTCATATTTAGTATAAATTGAGTGATCAGGAGATTTTCGTCCTTTTTTCGGCCCTTTTGCCCCTTTTGCCCTTTTCGGCCTTTTCGCCCTTCCTTTCTGCAATGGCCGGTGTCCAGAGAGGACTCCATCTGACCTCCTGATTTTGATCCCGATCCTGAGTTCCCGAATCCAGCTCCCTGTATCCAGCTCCCGCCGCCGCTGAGCCTGGGGTTTCCCCAGCGCCTCCTGCTCTGCAGCACCAGTGGTGATTTCTATCGGGGGAGGGAGTCGGGTTTGATATCGGGCTATTATCTATAGTTGTATATAGTTCTTTACTTTTATGTTTTTACCATTATTCCTATTACTTTCATTAAAGCTGTTCTAGTTCGTTTTTTTCCTTCTCTCACCCGTAAGTCTCTCTGCCTCATTCCCTTTTCTCTTCCTGTTTGGGGGGGGAAGAGGGGGTTAGAGAGCGTCTGTCCGCGTTAGTGGCCGGCCCAGCCCTAACCCGCGACACTCTCTAGTGGATAAATCTATACAGACATGTAACAGTTAATGACTCTATACTAATAGATTGCAATTCCAGACTTTACCTATTATAAATTGCTGATGGAACTTGTGTCACAGAAGGCTAGCGTGAGACTAAAAGGCATTAAGGCACAAGAGTCAATAACAGAGATGGAAGCAGAGAATTTGCCCATGCAGGTGCATAAAGGCTTCTCCACACGTGACAGTTTTGTTATCTCAAGTGTAACAGCTTAAGTAACAGAAAAGACAAAGCTGTGAATACAATTGTAGCTGTGTAACATCTCAGTTTAAGAAAAGTCATAGCTAAGTATAATATAGTTTTATTCCCATGTAGTCTTTATATAAGAACGTAAGGTGGTGAAATGATAAATGATAAAAACTTGTCCATGTTGCCTATATTGAAATTCCTAGGTTTTGACAAGAAAGTTTTAAGAGCTAGGCTGTCCTATGGTATGGCATTCAAATAGAATAGGTAGAATTGAGCATGATGTTAATTGTTTGAACAATTTGGGTGTATGGGAGACTGAATGGCTCAGCACCAAGAAGAATAAATTGAAACATTTTTATGTTCTACAGAATCTCACTCAACTTGTGCCCATTGCAATATCTCATCTGAATTTTGCGTATGTTGAGAGAAAATGGGACTTTGCAATTGTTCTGCCAGCAGTGACAATTTTCACTGCAGAGATACTTACATCCATGTCATGGGTTTGAGTCTGGCAGGGTTTTGTGAAAGTGGAATAGAGCTGTGTGGCATGACTCTTGTGAAACTTAAAGAGCCTCCCCCACCTCCAGGTAGGAGATGGACCTAAGGCCAATCAGCAGAGAGCCAATCAGCCAGGGCCAATCAGCACCTCTGCCATCAAGATGTTTAAGAGGTGACCCCATTGTTCTCTTTCTCTTTTGAGTTTCATCTTGATTTGCTCTGTCCTGTCTCTGTGTTGGAGAGTTCTTTTTCTGCTGGAGAAGGGAGAGGTGAGAGAACAAAGGAACATCATCCTGAGAAGAAAGAGAGGGAGAAGGTTGCCAGAGCAGAACCTGTCCCGGGAGCCCCGTGGTAGCTGAGATGGCAGGAAGATTATTGCCTGCCAGCTGAGGGGATTGATGGTGGTGAGGACATCCAGGATGTGACAGTACATGCAGATCACCATGCCAGAGGAGAGAATGACAGAGCATCAGTTGGGGAAGTGCCCAAAGCAATCCGTGGCCCGGATGGACTCATGAAGAGAAGAGGAATGCCTCCTGTGAGGTGGACACAATGCGGCATGAAGGACAGACTGTGAGGAGCCCTCAAGAGGGAGCTGCCATAGGTGATGAGTAATATCCAGACGGACCAAGCCCCCTGCCCCCTTAAAACAATTGGGGGGAGGAGGTAGCCATGAAGATGGGAGGGGAGGTGGGAGGGGGAGTGTATTTAAAAGATTGTATTTATTTGTGTACTCCTCTCACTATCCTGCTTCCGTAAATGGTGGTGGTAAATTAAATCTATATTTTATCCCCCAGTCTCTCTTTCATTGGTGGCTGAGGACAGGACTGTCCCTTAGTCTCAGAATGATGGCTCTGCCAGACTCAAGGGTCCTTAACTTCAAGTCCGGGTCCCTGAGGAAGATGGTGCCTCTCCAGCTGTGTGGCTGAGGACAGGACAGTCCCTTGGTCTGCTCCTGTTCCAGCCAGGCCCTGTGGCTGTAAAAGAAAGATAATACAAACAAATTTGGAGCAGCCACCTGGCATCACTACAGGTTGCCCCTGAGGATGGTTCTGCCAGACTCAAGGGTCCTTAACTTCAAGTCGGTGTCCCTGAGGAATATGCCGCTTCTCCAGCTGTGTGGCTGAGGACAGGACTGTCCCTTGGTCTGCTCCTGTCCCAACCAGCTCCTGTGGCTGTAAAAGAAAGATAATACAAAAACACTTGGAGCAGCCACCTGGCATCACTACAGGTTGCCCCTGAGGATGGCTCTGCCAGACTTAAGGGTCCTTAACTTCAAGTCCGCGTCCCTGAGGAAGATACTGCTTGTACAGCTGTGTGGCTGAGGACACAACTGTCCCATGGTCTGCTCCTGTCCCTGACAGGTCCTGTGGCTGTAAAGGAAAGATAACACAAACACGCTTGGAGCAGCCACCTGGCATCACTACAGGTTGCCCCTGAGGATGGCTCTGCCAGACTCAAGGGTCCTTAACTTCAAGTCGGTGTCCCTGAGGAATATGCCGCTTCTCCAGCTGTGTGGCTGAGGACAGGACTGTCCCTTGGTCTGCTACTGTCCCAGCCAGGCCCTGTGGCTGTAAAAGAAAGATAATACAAACACGCTTGGAGCAGCCACCTGGCATCACTACAGGTTGCCCCTGAAGATGGCTCTGCCAGACTCAAGGGTCCTTAACTTCAAGTCGGTGTCCCGGAACCAGGTGCCGCTTCTCCAGCTGTGTGGCTGAGGACACGACTGTCCCATGGTCTACTCCTATCCCCGACAGGTCCTGTGGCTGTAAAAGAAAGATAATACAAACATGCCTGGAGCAGCCACCTGGCATCACTACAGGTTGCCCCTGAGGATGGCTCTGCCAGACTTAAGGGTCCTTAACTTCAAGTCCAGGTTCCTGAGGAAGATGCTGCTTCTCCAGCTGTGTGGCAGAGGACAGGACTGTCCCATGGTCTGCCCCTATCCCCGACAGGTCCTGTGGCTGTTAAAGAAAAATAATACAAACACACTTGGAGCAGCCACCTGGCATCACTACAGGTTGCCCCTGAGGATGGCTCTGCCAGACTCAAGGGTGCTTAACTTCAAGTCCGGGTCCCTGAACCAGGTGCTACTTCTCCAGCTCTGTGGCTGAGGACAGGACTGTCCCTGTACCTTGGTCTACTCCTGTCCCAACCTGGTCTTGTGGCTGTAAAAGAAAGATAATATAAACATGCTTGGAGCAGCCACCTGGCATCACTACAGGTTGCCCCTGAGGATGGCTCTGCCAGACTCAAGAGTCCTTAACTTCAAGTCGGTGTCCCTGAGGAATATGCCGCTTCTCCAGCTGTGTGGCTGAGGACGGGACTGTCCCTTGGTCTGCTCCAGTCCCAGCCAGGCCCTGTGGCTGTAAAAGAAAGATGATAAAAACACAATTGGAGCAGCCACCTGGCATCACTACAGGTTGCCCCTGAGGATGGCTCTGCCAGACTTAAGGGTCCTTAACTTCACGTCTGCGTCCCTGAACCAGGTGCTGCTTCTCCAGCTGTGTGGCTGAGGACAGGACTGTCCCTGTCCCTTGGTCTGCTCCTGTCCCAACCTGGTCTTGTGGCTGTAAAAGAAAGATAATACAAACATGCTTGGAGCAGCCACCTGGCATCACTACAGGTTGCCCCTGAGGATGGCTCTGCCAGACTCAAGGGCCCTTAACTTCAAGTCGTTGTCTCTGAACCAGGTGCCGCTTCTACTGCTGTGTGGCCGAGGACAGGACTTTCCCCATTCCTTGGTCTGCTCCTTTCCCAGCCAGGCCCTGTATCTGTAAAACAAAGATAATACAGACACACTTGGAGCAGCCACCTGGCATCACTACAGGTTGCCCCTGAGGATGGCTCTGCCAGACTCAAGTGTCCTTAACTTCAAGTCCAGGTTCCTGAGGAAGATGCTGCTTCTCCAGCTGTGTGGCAGAGGACAGGACTGTCCCATGGTCTGCCCCTGTCCACGACAGGTCCTGTGAGTGTTTATGAAAAATAATACAAACACACTTGGAGCAGCCACCTGGCATCACTACAGGTTGCCCCTGAAGATGGCTCTGCCAGACTCAAGGGTACTTAACTTCAAGTCCGGGTCCCTGAGGAAGATGCTGCTTCTCCAGCTGTGTGTCTGAGGACAGGACTGTCCCTGTCCCTTGGTCTGCTCCTGTCCCAACCTGGTCTTGTGGCTGTAAAAGAAAGATAATACAAACACGCTTGGAGCAGCCACCTGGCATCACTACAGGTTGCCCCTGAGGATGGCTCGGCCAGACTCAAGTGTCCTTAATTTCAAGTCATTGTCTCTGAACCAGGTGCCGCTTCTACTGCTGTGTGGCCGAGGACAGGACTTTCCCCATTCCTTGGTCTGCTCCTTTCCCAGCCAGGCCCTGTGGCTGTAAAAGAAAGATAATACACACACGCTTGGAGCAGCCACCTGACATCACTACAGGTTGCCCCTGAAGATGGCTCTGCCAGACTTAAGGGTCCTTAACTTCAAGTCGGTGTCCCTGAACCAGGTGCTGCTTGTCCAGCTGTGTGGCTGAGGACACGACTGTCCCTGTCCCTTGGTCTGCTCCTGTCCCAGCCAGGCCCTGTGGCTGTATAAGAAAGATAATACAAACACGCTTGGAGCAGCCACCTGGCATCACTACAGGTTGCCCCTGAGGATGGCTCTGCCAGACTCAAGTGTCCTTAACTTCAAGTCCGGGTCCCTGAGGAAGATACTGCTTCTCCAGCTGTGTGGCTGAGGACAGGACTGTCCCATGGTCTGCTCCTGTCCCCGACAGGTCCTGTGACTGTAAAGGAAAGATAACACAAACACGCTTGGAGCAGCCACCTGGCATCACTACAGGTTGCCCCTGAGGATGGCTCTGCCAGACTCAAGGGTCCTTAACTTCAAGTCGGTGTCCCTGAGGAATATGCCGCTTCTCCAGCTGTGTGGCTGAGGACAGGACTGTCCCTTGGTCTGCTCCAGTCCCAGCCAGGCCCTGTGGCTGTAAAAGAAAGATGATAAAAACACAATTGGAGCAGCCCCCTGGCATCACTACAGGTTGCCCCTTGGGATGGCTCTGCCAGACTTAAGGGTCCTTAACTTCAAGTCTGCGTCCCTGAACCAGGTGCTGCTTCTCCAGCTGTGTGTCTGAGGACAGGACTGTCCCTGTCCCTTGGTCTGCTCCTGTCCCAACCTGGTCTTGTGGCTGTAAAAGAAAGATAATACAAACATGCTTGGAGCAGCCACCTGGCATCACTACAGGTTGCCCCTGAGGATGGCTCTGCCAGACTCAAGGGCCCTTAACTTCAAGTTGTTGTCTCTGAACCAGGTGCCGCTTCTACTGCTGTGTGGCTGAAAACAGGACTTTCCCCATTCCTTGGTCTGCTCCTTTCCCAGCCAGGCCCTGTATCTGTAAAAGAAAGATAATACAGACACACTTGGAGCAGCCACCTGGCATCACTACAGGTTGCCCCTGAGGATGGCTCTGCCAGACTCAAGTGTCCTTAACTTCAAGTCGGTGTCCCTGAACCAGGTGCCGCTTCTCCAGCTGTGTGGCTGAGGACACGACTGTCCCTGTCCCTTGGTCTGCTCCTGTCCCAGCCAGGCCCTGTGGCTGTAAAAGAAAGATAATACACACACGCTTGGAGCAACCACCTGGCATCACTACAGGTTGCCCCTGGGGATGGCTCTGCTAGACTTAAGGGTCCTTAACTTCAAGTCGGTGTCCTTGAAGCAGGTGCCTGTTCTCCAGCTCTGTGGCTGAGGACACGACTGTCCCTGTCCCTTGGTCTGCTCCTGTCCCAACCAGCTGCTGTGGCTGTAAAAGAAAGGTAGTACAAACACGCTTGGAGCAGCCACCTGGCATCACTACAGGTTGCCCCTGAGGATGGCTCTGTCAGACTTAAGGGTTCTTAACTTCAAGTCTTCGTCCCTGAGGAAAATGATACTTCTCCAGCTGTGTGGCGGAGGACAGGACTGTCCCTTGGTCTGCCCCAGTCCCCGACAGATCCTGTGGCTGTAAAAGAAAGATAATACAAACACACTTGGAGCAGCCACCTGGCATCACTACAGGTTGCCCCTGAGGATGGCTCTGCCAGACTTAAGGGTCCTTAACTTCAAGCCTTCGTCCCTGAGGAAGATGCTGCTTCTCCAGCTGTGTATCTGAGGACAGGACTGTCCCTTGGTCTGCTCCTGTCCCCGACAGGTCCTGTGGGTGTAAAAGAAAGATAATACAAACACGCTTGGAGCAGCCACCTGGCATCACTACAGGTTGCCCCTGAGGATGGCTCTGCCAGACTTAAGCGTCCTTAACTTCAAGTCCGGGTCCCTGAACCACGTGCTGCTTCTCCAGCTGTGTGGCTGAGGACAGGACACTCCCTTGGTCTGCTCCTGTCCCCGACAGGTCCTGTGGCTGTAAAAGAATGATAATACAAACACACCTGGAGCAGCCACCTGGCATCACTACAGGTTGCCCCTGAGGATGGCTCTGCCAGACTCAAGGGTGCTTAACTTGAAGTCCAGGTTCCTGAGGAAGATGCTGCTTCTCCAGCTGTGTGGCAGAGGACAGGACTGTCCCATGGTCTGCCCCTGTCCCCGACAGGTCCTGTGGCTGTAAAAGAAAGATGATACAAACACACTTGGAGCAGCCACCTGGCATCACTACAGGTTGCCCCTGAGGATGGCTCTGCCAGACTCAAGTGTCCTTAACTTCAAGTCCGGGTCCCTGAGGAAGATACTGCTTCTCCAGCTGTGTGGCTGAGGACAGGACTGTCCCATGATTTGCTCCTGTCCCCGACAGGTCCTGTGGCTGTAAAGGAAAGATAACACAAACACGCTTGGAGCAGCCACCTGGCATCACTACAGGTTGCCCCTGAGGATGGCTTTGCCAGACTCAAGGGTCCTTAACTTCAAGTCGGTGTCCCTGAGGAATATGCCGCTTCTCCAGCTGTGTGGCTGAGGACAGGAGTGTCCCTTGGTCTGCTCCAGTCCCAGCCAGGCCCTGTGGCTGTAAAAGAAAGATGATAAAAACACGCCTGGAGCAGCCACCTGGCATCACTACAGGTTGCCCCTGAGGATGGCTCTGCCAGACTCAAGGGTCCTTAACTTCAAGTCCAGGTTCCTGAGGAAGATTCTGGTTGTCCAGCTGTGTGGCAGAGGACAGGACTGTCCCATGGTCTGCCCCTGTCCCCGACAGGTCCTGTGGCTGTTAAAGAAAAATAATACAAACACACTTGGAGCAGCCACCTGGCATCACTACAGGTTGCCCCTGAGGATGGCTCTGCCAGACTCAAGGGTCCTTAACTTCAAGTCCGGGTCCCTGAGGAAGATGCTGCTTCTCCAGCTGTGTGTCGGAGGACAGGACTCTCCCTGTCCCTTGGTCTGCTCCTGTCCCAACCTGGTCTTGTGGCTGTAAAAGAAAGATAATACAAACATGCTTGGAGCAGCCACCTGGCATCACTACAGGTTGCCCCTGAGGATGGCTCTGCCAGACTCAAGGGCCCTTAACTTCAAGTCGTTGTCTCTGAACCAGGTGCCGCTTCTACTGCTGTGTGGCCGAGGACAGGACTTTCCCCATTCCTTGGTCTGCTCCTTTCCCAGCCAGGCCCTGTGGCTGTAAAAGAAAGATAATACAGACACACTTGGAGCAGCCACCTGGCATCACTACAGGTTGCCCCTGAGGATGGCTCTGCCAGACTCAAGGGTCCTTAACTTCAAGTCGGTGTCCCTGAACCAGGTGCCGCTTCTCCAGCTGTGTGGCTGAGGACACGACTGTCCCTGTCCCTTGCTCTGCTCCTGTCCCAGCCAGGCCCTGTGACTGTAAAAGAAAGATAATACAAACACGCTTGGAGCAGCCACCTGGCATCACTACAGGTTGCCCCTGAGGATGGCTCTGCCAGACTTAAGGGTCCTTAACTTCAAGTCCGTGTCCCTGAGGAAGATACTGCTTCTCCAGCTGTGTGGCTGAGGACAGGACTGTCCCATGGTCTGCCCCAGTCCCCGAGAGGTCCTGTGGCTGTAAAGGAAAGATAACACAAACACGCTTGGAGCAGCCACCTGGCATCACTACAGGTTGCCCCTGAGGATGGCTCTGCCAGACTCAAGGGTCCTTAACTTCAAGTCCAGGTTCCTGAGGAAGATGCTGCTTCTCCAGCTGTGTGGCCGAGGACAGGACTGTCCCATTGTCTGCCCCTGTCCCCGACAGGTCCTGTGGCTGTAAAAGAAAGATGATACAAACACACTTGGAGCAGCCACCTGGCATCACTACAGGTTGCCCCTGAGGATGGCTCTGCCAGACTTAAGGGTCCTTAACTTCAAGTCCGGGTCCCTGAGGAAGATACTGCTTCTCCAGCTGTGTGGCTGAGGACAGGACTGTCCCATGATTTGCTCCTGTCCCCGACAGGTCCTGTGGCTGTAAAGGAAAGATAACACAAACACGCTTGGAGCAGCCACCTGGCATCACTACAGGTTGCCCCTGAGGATGGCTCTGCCAGACTCAAGGGTCCTTAACTTCAAGTCGGTGTCCCTGAGGAATATGCCGCTTCTCCAGGTGTGTGGCTGAGGACAGGACTGTCCCTTGGTCTGCTCCAGTCCCAGCCAGGCCCTGTGGCTGTAAAAGAAAGATGATAAAAACACGCCTGGAGCAGCCACCTGGTATCACTACAGGTTGCCCCTGAGGATGGCTCTGCCAGACTCAAGGGTCCTTAACTTCAAGTCCAGGTTCCTGAGGAAGATGCTGCTTCTCCAGCTGTGTGGCAGAGGACAGGACTGTCCCATGGTCGGCCCCTGTCCCCGACAGGTCCTGTGGCTGTTAAAGAAAAATAATACAAACACACTTGGAGCAGCCACCTGGCATCACTACAGGTTGCCCCTGAGGATGGCTCTTCCAGACTCAAGGGTCCTTAACTTCAAGTCCAGGTTCCTGAGGAAGATTCTGGTTGTCCAGCTGTGTGGCAGAGGACAGGACTGTCCCATGGTCTGCCCCTGTCCCCGACAGGTCCTGTGGCTGTTAAAGAAAAATAATACAAACACACTTGGAGCAGCCACCTGGCATCACTACAGGTTGCCCCTGAGGATGGCTCTGCCAGACTCAAGGGTCCTTAACTTCAAGTCCGGGTCCCTGAGGAAGATGCTGCTTCTCCAGCTGTGTGTCTGAGGACAGGACTGTCCCTGTCCCTTGGTCTGCTCCTGTCCCAACCTGGTCTTGTGGCTGTAAAAGAAAGATAATACAAACATGCTTGGAGCAGCCACCTGGCATCACTACAGGTTGCCCCTGAGGATGGCTCTGCCAGACTCAAGGGCCCTTAACTTCAAGTCGTTGTCTCTGAACCAGGTGCCGCTTCTACTGCTGTGTGGCCGAGGACAGGACTTTCCCCATTCCTTGGTCTGCTCCTTTCCCAGCCAGGCCCTGTGGCTGTAAAAGAAAGATAATACAGACACACTTGGAGCAGCCACCTGGCATCACTACAGGTTGCCCCTGAGGATGGCTCTGCCAGACTCAAGTGTCCTTAACTTCAAGTCGGTGTCCCTGAACCAGGTGCCGCTTCTCCAGCTGTGTGGCTGAGGACACGACTGTCCCTGTCCCTTGGTCTGCTCCTGTCCCAGCCAGGACCTGTGACTCTAAAAGAAAGATAATACAAACACGCTTGGAGCAGCCACCTGGCATCACTACAGGTTGCCCCTGAGGATGGCTCTGCCAGACTTAAGGGTCCTTAACTTCAAGTCCGTGTCCCTGAGGAAGATACTACTTCTCCAGCTGTGTGGCTGAGGACAGGACTGTCCCATGGTCTGCCCCAGTCCCCGACAGGTCCTGTGGCTGTAAAGGAAAGATAACACAAACACGCTTGGAGCAGCCACCTGGCATCACTACAGGTTGCCCCTGAGGATGGCTCTGCCAGACTCAAGGGTCCTTAACTTCAAGTCCAGGTTCCTGAGGAATATGCCGCTTCTCCAACTGTGTGGCTGAGGACAGGACTGTCCCTTGGTCTGCTCCAGTCCCAGCCAGGCCCTGTGGCTGTAAAAGAAAGATAATACAGACACACTTGGAGCAGCCACCTGGCATCACTACAGGTTGCCCCTGAGGATGGCTCTGCCAGACTCAAGGGTCCTTAACTTCAAGTCGGTGTCCCTGAACCAGGTGCTGCTTCTCCAGCTGTGTGGCTGAGGAAACGACTGTCCCTGTCCCTTGGTCTGCTCCTGTCCCAGCCAGGCCCTGTGGCTGTAAAAGAAAGGTAATACAAACAAATTTGGAGTAGCCACCTGGCATCACTACAGGTTGCCCCTGGGGATGGCTCTGCCAGACTTAAGGGTCCTTAACTTCAAGTTGGTGTCCCTGAGGAATATCCCGCTTCTCCTGCTGTGTGGCTGAGGACAGGAGTGTCCCTTGGTCTGCTCCTGTCCCCGACAGGTCCTGTGGCTGTAAAAGAAAGATGATACAAACACACTTGGGGCAGCCACCTGGCATCACTACAGGTTGCCCCTGAGGATGGCTCTGCCAGACTCAAGGGCCCTTATTTCAAGTCGGTGTCCCTGAACCAGGTGCCTGTTCTCCAGCTGTGTGTCTGAGGACACGACTGTCCCCGTCCCTTGGTCTGCTCCTGTCCCAGCCAGGACCTGTGACTGTAAAAGAAAGATAATACAAACACGCTTGGAGCAGCCACCTGGCATCACTACAGGTTGCCCCTGAGGATGGCTCTGCCAGACTTAAGGGTCCTTAACTTCAAGTCCGTGTCCCTGAGGAAGATACTGCTTCTCCAGCTGTGTGGCTGAGGACAGGACTGTCCCATGGTCTGCCCCAGTCCCCGACAGGTCCTGTGGCTGTAAAGGAAAGATAACACAAACACGCTTGGAGCAGCCACCTGGCATCACTACAGGTTGCCCCTGAGGATGGCTCTGCCAGACTCAAGGGTCCTTAACTTCAAGTCCAGGTTCCTGAGGAATATGCCGCTTCTCCAACTGTGTGGCTGAGGATAGGACTGTCCCTTGGTCTGCTCCAGTCCCAGCCAGGCCCTGTGGCTGTAAAAGAAAGATAATACAGACACACTTGGAGCAGCCACCTGGCATCACTACAGGTTGCCCCTGAGGATGGCTCTGCCAGACTCAAGTGTCCTTAACTTCAAGTCGGTGTCCCTGAACCAGGTGCCTGTTCTCCAGCTGTGTGGCTGAGGACACGACTGTCCCCGTCCCTTGGTCTGCTCCTGTCCCAGCCAGGCCCTGTGGCTGTAAAAGAAAGGTAATACAAACAAATTTGGAGCAGCCACCTGCCATCACTACAGGTTGCCCCTGAGGATGGCTCTGCCAGACTTAAGGGTCCTTAACTTCAAGTTGGTGTCCCTGAGGAGTATGCCGCTTCTCCAGCTGTGTGGCTGAGGACAGGAGTGTCCCTTGATCTGCTCCTGTCCCCGACAGGTCCTGTGGTTGTAAAAGAAAGATGATACAAACACACTTGGAGCAGCCACCTGGCATCACTACAGGTTGCCCCTGAGGATGGCTCTGCCAGACTTAAGGGTCCTTAACTTCAAGTCCGGGTCC